>JALMGJ010000005.1:78492170-79858420 GCA_023362775.1 Charina bottae | reverse complement strand
TCTTTAAAACAAAAGCTTTTATGGGTATTGAGTTGCAAGGATTGGAAACACTAGCTGAGAATACTAAATAGTATTGATAAAAACACAGATGAAACTGGAGATCATTAAATGAACTAAATGTTTGAAGAGCAACATTACATTGTATTAACTTCTGAGTCAGGTAATGATGATGATGATGAAAGAAATGAAAATGTTGATCAAAAGAATGATGAACATCAGCTCTCTAGCAGACTGATGGAACTGAGAAAAATAATTATTGAACATATGAAAAATTCAAGCCACCAGAAGAGGCTTCCTCTATTGAAAAAGATGAGTAGTAAACAACTATCCAAAGGTCTGAATGATGTAAATTTGGTAGTAGAAAATACTGGAAAAAACACATTGGCTGAAATGAATCAACTAATTTATAGTATAGCAGTGATAACATCAGAGTTGAGGTACAGTGCTGTAAAACAGTCAGTCAATCAATCACCAAAGTGGAAAGTTGATTGGAAAGAAAAATCAATAAAATCATGAACTATCATGAACTATCATGAACAGTTTGAAGAATCTGAAGGAAAGAAAACTGAAAAATAATAAGATCAAGGAACATTTACAGAAAATATATAATCTTGGCACTAAAAAAATTGCAGAAATCTCAGAAGAATAAAAAAAGAGCCATGGCTATTTCAGTGAAAACTGAATAATAAAAACGTAGAATAAATAAATTTTGATAAAACCCACAGTTTTGAACAAACCAGCATTTGTTTTATAAAGCAATATTGGGAAGTACTACAAACATAAAAGATGAAACATCTATCTGAAATATCTAAGACGAAACATCAAAATGTCCCAGTGGATTATCCCAGAGTGACATCTGGGATAATCCAAAAGAATTTAATAAGGATGAAAATGGGTAAAAGAAATTGAGAATCTTGGCTCAGTCAAAATGGATGATACAGTATTATCATAACATCAGAAATGATTAAAAAAACAAGCAAAGGAGGTCAAGAACTAGGAAAACATGAAATACAAGGATTTTGGCTTAAATATTTGACGACTCTCCATGAAAGGCTGGCTACTCAATTTAATGAAATATTACACATTGGAAAAGCTGAAGTATGGACGACAACCAGTAGAACATTATAAATAATAAAAGACAGAGACAAAGGTGTAATTGCAAGCAATTACAAACCAATTACTTGCTTGCCAACAGTGTTCAAAATGCTAACTGATATATTAGCAGATCCTATTTTGAGTTGCATATTAAAAAATTCATTGTATCCACCTGAAGAAAAACATAACTGCCAAAATGCATGAAGAACAAAAGACCAATTGTTGATTGATCAAATGATATTAAAATAGCTCCAGGTGAAGTAAGACCAACATACAAATGGCTTGGGTTGATTATAAAAAGAGGTTTGATTCCCTCCCACATAGTTTGGTACAGAAATCTATGGAAATATTTGGCATAGTGCAAGTATCCAGAGTTTTGTAAAATAAGCTATGAGACAATGGAAAGCAATTTTGGTAAATGACAAAGAAATTGGAAATCATCAGGAGAGGAATTTGTCAAGAGGATTCATTGCCTTCATTGTGTTTTAACATTTTAATGATACCCCTCACTCATATCCTGAATAAAACAACATTTGGATATGAACTGTTGAAATAAAGTGGAAAAATGTTCCACCTGTTATAGACAGATGATTTGAAGAAGTATAAAATAAATAAATAAATGCAATTAAATCCTTATTTAATACCATGTGATGTGATAGTGAATCTCTAGTTCTGCTTAATACCTTGGAACACCCCCTTGGCTTCTCATATATCCAGTTTGGGGTCATAAGTTATCTCCCCTCTTCATGGCAACTCTGATTAAATCTAACCAGAGATATCATGAGAATACCTCTACTAGGACTCCCCTGAATTTATTTCTTCTCTCCTCACTCTTTCATTCACCCAGTACTTTATTTTGACATGGCCATGTGCTATTCAAACATCTGAATTACATTCCCCTTTTATTCTTTTAAGTAGGTTGTGCACAGAAGTTAAAGAACCAGACCAGGAATAATATTTTGTGTTTTACTAAAAGTTCCAAAGGTTTATATCAACTCCGCTGTTATTGTCTTTGCTTGAACCTCAGCAATTGGTTACAACTTGTCATACTCTAATTTGTAGAAGGAAATGGAGAGCGAATAGAAGAGGACATAGGAAAGGAAGAAGAGGGGAGGAAAATAGAGAAAAGGAAAGGTCTCTTAAGACCTTAGTTACTTAATCAAGCCAGGAAGAAATATATCTTATTGTCCATAGCTGATCCATTCAGAGATGGGTTACATGAAGCAGGAACAGACTGATAGGAGAAAACCAGAAACACAGGAAATGAAGTAGTTGGATCTTCTTCCTCTCCCTTTAAGCATCTTCTTTCTTTTGAAACTCAAAACTTCTTAGAGTGTGACGCCAGCTCTGATGGACAGTTTCTCCTTCTAATTGGTTCTTTCACTGCAGTTCTCCATATATGGCAAAGCCCCCCAGAATGTATTGTTTTTCTGACTTTCCCCCTACCTGTACTGGCCACAGGTTGAGGTTTCACA
The DNA here is from genome assembly GCA_023362775.1 of Charina bottae. NCBI lineage: Eukaryota > Metazoa > Chordata > Lepidosauria > Squamata > Charinaidae > Charina > Charina bottae. The sequence continues at coordinate 79,855,850 of JALMGJ010000005.1, read as the reverse complement.
CCTGCAGTCCCTCAAAAGACTAGTGTTTTTTAACTAGTGTGTTATCTGTAGCTTGAATCATGTCAACTGGATTTCTATTTTCTTAATGGAAACGTTTCGCTCCTTATCCAAGGGGCTTCTTCAGTCTGAGCAAAGTTGGTAAGGGAATCCTAAATATGTTCCTAGGTAGCTGTGTGACCTTACACCTGGGGCTAGATCATGGTTATATTGAGATGTAATTTTTAAGTCCTTTTATCATCTAATGGAGGGTCGTTAAAAACACCATGCTGCTGTTGAGCTTCTGAAATGGTCTTAATCTTCCTAGGCACAGAAGACAACACGGGGAGGAAGATGGGGGAGAGTTTGTGCCTGAGGCCCCCACCTCTATTCAAGGAAGGATTTTCCAAGTTGGCATAAATGGATTCCTTGACCCCTCTCTCAAACCACCTATCTTCAAGGAATCCATTTATGCCAACTTGGAAAATCCTTCCTTGAATAGAGGTGGGGGCCTCAGGCACAAACTCTCCCCCATCTTCCTCCCCGTGTTGTCTTCTGTGCCTAGGAAGATTAAGACCATTTCAGAAGCTCAACAGCAGCATGGTGTTTTTAACGACCCTCCATTAGATGATAAAAGGACTTAAAAATTACATCTCAATATAACCATGATCTAGCCCCAGGTGTAAGGTCACACAGCTACCTAGGAACATATTTAGGATTCCCTTACCAACTTTGCTCAGACTGAAGAAGCCCCTTGGATAAGGAGCGAAACGTTTCCATTAAGAAAATAGAAATCCAGTTGACATGATTCAAGCTACAGAAAATTCCACCTGGATGACTGAGAACCTTCATAGAACTAGTGTGTTAGTGTTTTTCCAACTTCTTTCTGTTTGACTCTTTGTGGTTAGCTAGGAGCAAGCTGTGTAACCATCATTATTACCTGCAGCATCTGATAGGGGGCAGAAGGGAAAAATCTAAACTCTAGATCAAGGAGAGAGAACTGAACTCTTCAAAAACTTCACCGATGTGAAGCAAAAGTTTGAGCTTTAGTACGGCTTCAATGCTTTCTAATCATGGGGTTTCTGGCAGGCTTCTGGCATATCAAAATAAGGGAATGCTGCAAGGAATATTTTACAGAATGGTATTGGAATGTTGGTGATATGCTGAAGAGTGGAAGTGGAATGAATTATATCATTCATTTCAGTTGTACTCTTCAGCATATCACTATGCTGGTGTCCAAGAAAAAATGATGAAAAGGAAATAATAAATGTATGAGAAGTTTTGCAAACTGGTATGGCTTCACATTATGGAATTTTTTCAAGCATAGGTATGAAGTCTGCATCTGTGCCTGACAGCTGGAAGAATGCTATTATTGTTCCCCTGTACAAAGAAATAAATAGCAAGAATGAATGCAAACGTTACAGTGGGATTTGCTTGTTAAGTGTGCCAGGATAGTTGCTTGGCAAAATTCTGATTGAAAGGATATGAAATTGACAACAAGCAAAATTTGGGAAATTCAGTGTGGCTTAATTCCAGGCTGATGGTGGGCAGACCGGAATTTTGTTCTTCAGCAGATCATTGAGAAACAGATGAATGTGAGAAAGAAAGTTTATTGTACATTTGTTGATTTACAGAAAATGTATGATAAAGTAAATAGGCTTGAATTATGGAATGTTTTACACATATATGAGGTTTGGTTGCTAAGTGAGATGAGTGCTATTTATTTATTTATTTATTTATTTATTTATTTATCATATTTATACCCCACCTATCCCCTCCCTATCGGAGGACTCTAGGCGGCTTACAGCAATTACAATTAATCTAATGTATACAACAATTCATATATCTATTATTTATTGCACGCTCAGGAAGGGGGTTGGGAAACCGACTCTTCTTCCGTAGGTATTGGACTACATGTCCCAGCATACCTCACTTCTGAGTCGGCTGCTGACGTCCTGGATGTTCGCCAATCGGGTTCCGTCGTCCTCTGCCGTCCTCCGTCGCCATTTTTGGGATTTCCGGGATCATCTTTCCATTCCAAGGGCGACCCCCGATTTTCAGGACGTCAGCAAATTGACCCACTTTAACGTGGTACCCATTTATCTACTCGCTTTCGCTTTCGAATTGCTGGGTTGACAGAAGCTGGGGCAAGTGGCGAGAGCTCACCTCGTCACGCGGGGATTTGAACTGCCGACCATTAGATCGGCAGACTTTACAGCTCAGTGGTTTAACCCGCTGAGGTAACCGCGCTCCATATAAAATGTAAGTAAAGCATATGGAAGAATATTGAGTACGGAGTAAGATGAGGATGGGTGATGTCCCCTTGTTCTTTAATGTATTTATGGATAAATTAACAGGGAATGTTTGTGGTGAGGTTAGAAGTGCATCAGTTGGGGACATGAATTTACATTACTTTTATGTGCAGATGATGCCACGTTATAGGCTGAGAACCCAAATAATTTGTAGAGAATGTTAGATATATTGTATGATACAACAAGGAATATGGATCTTTGAGGTGGTTTTGTTTGCCAGGAAAAATGGAATGAAGAATTGTAGGTTATGAATAAATGGTGAAAATAGAATAAATAAAAATAGAAAATAATAGAAAATAATAGAAAATAATAGAAAATAATAGAAAATAATAGAAAATAGAAAATAATAGAAAATAGAATAAATGGTGAAAAAATAGAGCAAATAGATACATTTGTGTGTCTTCATGGAATGTTAACCAAAGATGGGCAAATGAAAGGGGAAGTTTTAAGATGTGCAAATAGTGGTAGAAATATAGTAGGTCATATGTAGTCTGTTGCAAGGCTTGTCAAAAGAAGCAAAATTGCTATGTATAATAATGAGCTTCTCCTAGCTTTGTTATATTGAAATGAGAATTAGGTATGTCAGGAGAACCACAAAAGTCAGTTGGAATAGGGTTAAACTTAAGAAGTGTGAGTGTTAAGCAAGAAGAGGGAGGGTCAAGAATGAATGGGTGATGAATCGATTGAATACAAAAGGGAGTACTGGTATGAAGGAAATATGTTGAGATAGTTTTAGCCTATTCTTGCACATCAAATACTTTGAAGTCTGGAGATGCTTGGAGGCTGTCAAACTGTCCATCTCTGAACTTCTAGAAAAGATTAAATGCAGCTAGTTATCTTGTATGATGCTTCTCGCACACAAATACTTACATTGAATAACATATCCTCCTATCTCTGTCCTGCTACTGATCATCCATCAGAGGAGCCAAGGCCATCTACATATAGAATCTAGAGTTGAAGGAAACATTTTCCAAAAGAGTTCCTCTAATTAAAGCAATAATCTCTATTTTTGCATTGTTTTAAGGTCACTTTGCTGACAATAATTGAATTGCTATCTGACCATGATTTTTAACCAATCAAAAGCTTAAGCCCAATTTCTGGTTTGAGTACTGTATGTAGGCAAACTTTTCTGGTGAGCACTGCACTTGTGTTGGGCACTGGTGTTACGAATGTTCTGTTTGTGATTTCAATGCTATGTGAATTCATTTGTTAGCAAGTGACAACAGCGAATAACATTAGCCTGTCACAACAAAGAATCTGAGACGAACATGCGTATAAAAAGGCCAGAACCTTGGCGATTTAGATAAGGCTTCAGTTTCCTTTCTTTCCTTCCTTCCACCCATAACCTGCAATTGTAAGGAAAGGAAATCTGATATTTTAAAAATGAAAGTCAGCTAACATATTCTAATATTCTAACAGATGTTCATGTAACCTAGGAAAACAACACTACTTGCACAACATGAAAACATGGATTGCTTGCATATCTGTTCAAAAGTTACTCGATGAGTGACTATATTCCTTAAGCCCTTGGTGATCCGTTTTCTTTCCATTTTATAAAATGGGGAGCAGAAGGTAAATGTCAAGACCAGATGCCTGGAGCACATGCAGAATACATTCATTTAGCAAAGGGGCAATTTGTTTTGGACTCTCCATGCTGCCTTAACCATTGTCTGTTGCCTGAGGAGAGCGTGGCAAAGGATGGATCACAGAATGATTTTGAGACAGTGGAAGGCTAAGGCTAAGGCAGCCGCATACGCTGTTATGAAAATAAACTGTAAGTAGGGTGCTCGGAAGACATGTCTAATATTTTATTTGTACCAGACTTGATTTCCTCCATTTTACATCTTCAGAGTATTTCCAAGTACATGCACTGGAGCCATCTTAGGAAAAAAGCTTTTGTTTTCTTTTTTAAAACAGTAATCAGCTACTTCACAGCTTTTTTTCTTATCCTGCCTTTATAATTTTTTATAATATGTGCCATACTTAAAGTACTCATCAGAGCTGTGGTAAGCATCCAAAAGGGGTGCTCTGCAAAGCATTTTAGTGGGACTAAAGTACCCCACCTTGAAGTATTAAAGCAGCCATGCCCCTTGGAAGAAGTGATACAGGCTGCTTTCCAAAGGTCACCGTGGTCTTCCTACTTCAACTAGAAGTGCTTTGTTCATGCTAATATGCTCTGTGAATCACCTGTTTTGAATGCTTACTCCAGCCCTAATAAATATGGTTCTGGCAGGTCTCTTATGTTCAGCCTGCATTGCACTCACTACATGTATGAAAGAAGAGAAGAAACTATTTACTAATGTGTTTCACAGAAATGTTCTTGGGTTGTGTTGTATGTCTAACTGGTTGCTTTTGCTTAGCTTGATTATTCAGTTGATGTTTCCAGAGCTATGATTGTAAGAAATGTCTACAACCTGGGTGGGGAAGCTGAGGCCACTACAGAAATGATATTGATGATCATGCATAGAATCTTGCAGAAACGTAGCATTTTCCAGGTATTTACAGATCATGAACCCAAAAATCCCCAGTCAGCATGGACATGGGGATCTGAAAATTGTGGTCCCAACAGATTTGGCCCCAGGTGGAGAAGGCTGATATACCCTGTCCACAGCAGTTTCAGAAGTTTTCAGGCACATTGTCTTGTAGTAATTCATTTATTTAAGACAAATGCAATGCTGTTATGTGAATCAACCTTAGAGGAAGCAGTTCACAAAATTCAGCTGATCCAAAGGAAGTGGTCAGACTTTCCTTGGAAACTCAGAATTACATTGCCTCCAGTATTAGTTCTTCAATGACAACTACAGTAACATTGGCCATAGTAGATGGGAACCTCGAAAGTTGAACCCTAGCATATTTATTTAGGGGAGATTAACTTGCCCTAGGAACTGCTGAGAATTGCTGAAGATACTGTGCTCCCATATAAACATGTCCAATACTTTTATATGGCTGGAAAGACCTTATTCTTGGTGCCATCCGTCAGGTTACCTACAAGAGAGATGGCCTCTTTGTGTGCTGTGCTTAGCTGCAGAAAGGTTCCTATGCTCTTTTGGTAAGACATTGTTTTCAATATCCTTCTACAGTTTGGTTGACTGCTCCTTCTATTACTTCAGGTCTCACTTGGACCTTCACTGCAAGCTGTGCTTTGAATTGCTACCCTTGTCATAATTAATGTTGCTTTTCTGTTTTGTTGTTGTTGTTGTTGTAAGCCACTCTCCAGAAGAGTAGGATATAAATATATTGTCATTGCAGTAGGATAATTGCTCTTTGCCATTGTGGGATGCCAGTGACAGTTGGGAGTTGACAATGTCACAAGTAGAAAGAGAGGGAAAGTCACAGACCCATAGAACAGAGACATATACAGCTAAATAAGATAAACGAATAGCAGATCAAAAATAAATACATTTGCATCTATATTACGATGGATAAAAGGATAGGTCCTAAACATAAGATTATATGTTATAAATAAATAAATAAATAAGTTAAAGAACATTATAAATAAATAAATAAACAAGTTATAATAAGTTCTAAGTTATAATAATATGTTAAATACCTGTTTAGAAAGTTTAGCTACATTGGGAAATACCTTGGAATTCTGGTCCACAAGAAGGATGTTTACCTAGAAGTCATCTCTGTTACCAGGAAAACCTTCAAAAATAGAAGTTAAAATAATATTAAGTCTTTTAAAAAGGCACAATACAAAAGAAGGCAACCTAACAATTCCATTTTTACAATGTTACTCCTGTCTCAGTTGGAAGTTCTGCAATACCACAATCAAAGGAGAAATACATCTAAAAGGGACAACTAACCTGGAAAAGGTGTATTTTTCTTTTTGGAGAAACAAAAATGTTTAAAGCTTATATTTATTAACTGTGAAGTCACCTTACAGATGTCATCTCAGTGTCCTTACTAAGCGTTAAACATAAAGCCTCAAAGGGCCAAATAGATACTGATGCAGAGATAAGATGGAATCTCAAGGCTGCAATTTCATGGCTAAGTACAGGAGTCAAGCCAGTAAAATCTAATACATTTTCCAGCCAACTACATAATTGCTTACCCAGTTACAACTCAGCCAAGTCTCAGAGTTGGCCTGATACTCATCAGATACAGAAACAGAAGGGAATCTCAGCTCAGATTTAGAATGGACAGAACAATTCCTTGTTCCCATATTGGGCATGTGTACTTACAACTGAATTATTATTGTTGTTGTCTATTCAGCCAATGAATATGATTGATGATTCAAGTTCCAACCAAGTAACTAGGAATCATGGAGGTATCACTGTAATACGTAAAAAGTTTCAAGATATATATATATATATATATATATATATATATATATACACACACACACACACATACATACACATACATACATACATACACATACATACACACACACACACACACACACACAGTATACACACACACACACACACACATTTGCAGTGAGGGGTATCAAGTCCAGTAAGTTTAAAATTCCAAATATTTGGTGACTCCCTTTGGTATGACTCTAAGAGCGTCAATTACTATTGGTATTACAGTTGACTTTTTAAAAAAATGTTTTAATTTGCAAATCTCATTATTTGGTTACTTGTTCCATTTGTTTTTCAGTTTGACTACCTCCTGCCTCCTGCTGGAATTGGACCTGGAATGTTTACATGGAAAGCATGTGCTGTACTATAGAGCTGTGGTCCTTCTGCACTACAAGGAAAACAGTAACATCTGATTTTCAAGCTTTCCATGGCTGCTTTTACTAAAGCAGAAAGTAGCCAGCACATAAAGCATAATAAACATATGCTACAACAATTTACTCTTACTTCTTACAGTTTCTCCCCTCTGTTCTCTGATGCAAATTAATGAACATGATTACATGTAAGTTAATTCAGTCTAATCGGTATAATGCACTCTAAAATCATACGCAATAATATCCATTATAATTATATAGAGCTGATGACCACTGGACTGTCTCTATCATTTTAGCATTGGGGCCAGTAAAGGCAGTGTGGAAATGCCATCTGGGAAATGTGAAACTTCAAGCTTCAGCAATTTATTACCATAGTAACTACAGTACAGCTCCAGGCTAATTTTGTCAGCAAGCCTAGCCTTAGTGTAGAAAAATACTAGGACAGAATTAGATTCATAAGCACCATGTGGGGGCTTCACCTTTGGGCACTCCTAATGCAAGGGAAACACATCCACGGGCTAAGAAGAAGAGGGTTAGGTGTGAGAGGCAGAGAGCTTGCTGTTTATATCCTGCTTAGTTCTGCTTTACCCTCACTATTTGTGGAAAACAAAGAATTACAAGGTTGTTGTAAATGTAGAGTGTCTTTTCGGCAAAGGTAATCTTAGAAACGGCTTGTAATTGCTACTCAGGGACAGATAAATTTAAATAGCAGCTGGGTTTTATACATGTAAAAAGAGAATATTTGTACTAAAGAGGACTCGTGCAATTTCTGACTTTCTGCACTTGGGACAATCTATGTGATGGAATCTGTCTCTGAGGGAGAAGGTGAAGTTATGGAGATTGCGGGGGAAGGAGGAGGGGGCGCCTTCCAGGGTGAGAAGCGTGTTCACAGCCTCAGAGACCTTGGGCGCCCATCCAAGGAGGTCAGGCCGGACCCACCTTAGAGTGCCTGGGGTTTTTCCCCAGAGAACTGCTTAGTGTGGCTTAGTTTGGCAGGATTCTGTGTAAGGTAGAACAATAAAGATCTAGAGCTTTATTCCGAGGCTCAGCGTTGTTCTTCGCCTAACCACAACAAGCTAACACATTTGCAAAATGGTTTTTCATTTGCTAACAGAACTTCCAGTACATTGCCTTTGGACAGAAGACTACTCAAGGCATTTATGTGTATGAATACACACACAAATAAATATAGATGCATAAAATAGAAGGAAAGAGACCTTCATAGTTTCAAGACTGTTTCCAAAATCATATATCAAATATTCTTCCATGTGTGCAGAAACAATCCAGAATCAGGAGTAATAATCAGATGGTCAAGTTTGAAGATGATAATCACATTATTCAGGATGGTGAGAGGAATGACTGCTCAGAACTGAGTATGTTGGCCATACAGTGGCAAATAAGGTTCATATACTGTACCAATACCAGTTGAGGTTGTATCCATAGCCAATAAAGCATTGTATACTGTCTAGTTTGTATGTGAGTCAACAGACCTTACTTCCATTGCTCATGAACAAGTTACCTCAAAACTAAACCCTGCATACTGCTGCCTCTGAAGACAGTTCAGAAATCGATAGTAAATGCCCTGCCTTGATACTGACTTGGGAAGTGGATGTCCACACCAAATGCAAAATATTGGCCCTAATCTTCCAAGATCTGAATGACTTGGGACCAGGTTATTTGAAAGACTTCTTGCTTGTACACATCTCAAATATCTTGTTTGTCATTAAAGCCTATTGTTTCCCAGGGACTAGGAATCTGTACCACAAATCAAGAAAGATTCCACCAGATCCATGAGATCGCCAGTCAGATTACTGTAATAAATAGTGTCAAGGAAGCTATTAGATAAGGAAAGTTTCTTTCAGAAAATGGAAGAGTTGTCTAAACAAAGCAGAATGTAAACTTCAACAAAAGGACCAGGAGACCAAAAAACAAAAGCCAAAAAAAGTTGAACATTGAATTGCTAAGATCAGTAAGACCAGTTTAAATAGTAATAACAATTAAAAGACACACACTCTTTTAAATAGAAGGAGGTTAACTGGATCATTAGATGACAAGAGAAAGGAGTATCAAAAGAAGATTAAAGGGTCATCAAAAGAAGATATGATTGGAAAAACAAAAAAAAATATGAAGTGACTTATTTGTATTCTTTTCTGAAGAAGAGGTAAGCAGATATCTGTGCCAAACAGCATTAGCATAAGATGAAGTTAACAAATTGGAAACAAGTAAATTATTGGGACCAGATGGAATTCATCTGAGAATTCTTTAAAAACTCAGATAGAAAACTGATGATCTTCTAGGATAACTGTACTCTCAATATTGGCTTCTTTGCAAAGGACTGGAAAGTAGCCAGTACAACACCTTTTTTACAAAGGGATCTAGGGACTATTCAGGAAATTAGAAGCTAGTGAGCTTGACATCTGTTCTGTATACATTCCTGAGATAAAATTATGTTAACAAAACAAAGTTAACACTACTTGTAGTGATGGCCACATGTTACCCTCAAGATCTGTGTCATCCTCAAAACCACATGTGGGGAGCTATAGGGGAGCGAGATATTGCCCTCGTGCCTTAATTATAGGATTGCCAGGGACAACTGGTATTCTCTGTAACAAACACAATGTTGTCCTACCTTGATCTAGTCCAACATGGTTCTTCTTATATTATGTTGTGACATTTGTATGTACATGAAATCAAGAAAAAAAATTCTCAGCTCTTTCTCACTATGCCCAACAGAATGGAGTGGGGGGGGAAAAGGGAATGTTTTAAAAAGACCATCCTGGTTGAGGACAGAATGGAAGACAGTTTGAAATATGCTACCATTTCAGGTTTGGCATAGTACTCCCTTCTTTCAATCTCTTCCTTCTTTTTCTCCTTCTGATTAAAATAATACCTAGGAAATGAATGAAACTAATTCCCTGGATGGTGCTTAACAAAGGTATCATTGACCCTGAATATTTTTTTCTAAAGACTTTCAAATCAGCCTATTGTATTGGATATAAGAGGGTTATAGTTGAGAAGAGTTGAGAAATCCTTTAATTAAAGATGGTATTATTCAAACGTAGTCTCCAATTTCAGCTATATTACTAAAGTAATCCATAATAATTATCTCCATCTACCCAAATATCTTTTTGGATAGAAATACTGAATATGCACTTGCAAAATGTTGATTTTAAGATTACAACTGTATGTATGTATATAGAATTATAACACGAAAATACTTACACATGCAAGAACAAGTGCTAAAAATATCATAGAGTTTGGGAATATATTCAGTACACACACACACACATACACTGAATATGCATTTTCAAAATGTTGATTTTAAGATTACAACTGTGTGTGTGTGTGTGTTTTCCCAAACTCTATGATTTTTTTAGCACTTGTTCTTTGCATGTGTAAGTATTTGCGTGTTATAATTCTATTTTTTTATTTCTGAAATTGTATTGATGCATGGTTTGTTTAAATAAGATGAAAAGTAAAAAAACAAAAAACAAAGGGAGGGCGGTCCTGAAAAAGATTGATTGATTGATTGATTTGATTTGTATCTCACTTTTTACTCAGGAGCTCAAGGAAGTGTACGTAGGACTCCCTCCTCCTGTTTTTCCCCACAATAACAACCCTGTTAGGGAGGCTGTACTGAGAGAGAACGTGATTAGCCCAAAGTCACCCAGCAAGTCTGGTTATGTAACCCATGGGAGCATTTCAGACTATCTGGTCCCAAGTTCCCAGAAGCCCCATTAATCAAGGTGAGGAAACTGATCTAGATAGATTAATTCTTCGCCAAAGTGAAATAAACTACCTTGCTATAATGGAATAGAACTGCTTTTCATGCTCCCAATAATCAAGGCAAATTATTTCAGACACATTATGCAAAGACCTAGCTCTCTGGAGAAGGCTCTGATTCTGGGAAAGGTGGAAGGAAAGAAAAGAGGAAGACCAGCCACAAGGTGGGTGGACTCAGTTACAGTGACAATGGTGGGGGGTCACTGTTAGAAAACCTGATCAGGTTGTGGACAGATAAAGCTGGACAAGGTCTATCTATGTCAGAGCTTTCCAAACTGTGTGTCGCGACACGTTAGTGTATTGGCTGCAGTGTCTGGGTGTGTCACGGCTGCTGCTGCCTCCAAGCCCTGCCAGGATTCCATGCAGGTCCTAGTGCCTGCCTTGTGCCCTGCTGTAAGAGTGTGTCGCAAAATGATGCATGTCTAAAAAGTGTGTCACCAACATGAACAGTTTGGAAACCTCTGGTCTACGTAGTCACTAAGAGTCTACACCAGCTTGATGGCACATAATCAATCAATCAATCATCCATCAAGGCATGCATCATATGGGCCAATCAGAACATTTTTAGGAAGGGTGCAGTAAATATGCTAGTCTTAGCTATGCATAAGTGCTCCTGACCTCAGCTGAAATTTGAGTGTTCACTGTCATGGCTAAATCCAAAACTAATTTCAAGTTAGTCTGTCTAGTGCAGGTTGAGTTTCCTATTCACTGTTCTGCATTTCTACTGACGAGTTCTTTGGGTTTTATTGAACCATTGCATTTGTTTGAGAACTTTGTCCAAGCATTGCCTCCAAGTTTTCAATTATAAAAAGAGAGGTCTCCACAGAGTATGGTAAAAAAAGAAGGTCAAGATGGCGGTTATTATGTGCATTGGACATAAAAACGGGCACAGCTTCTGTTGCAACATTGTGACTGCCCTCTTGCCTTTCTTGACTATACCCTGTGGGCACCCTTTTACAGAAACATCTAATAACCCTTACACAATACCCCTGCCTTCCACAGCCATCTCAATGTTCTGTTGTAATTAAAAAGAAAACCTAAGTGAGAAAAGATTATCATTTGATTCAAGCAGGAACATTTCTTTATTTGGTTATTTTTTGCTTTTGTGTAAAGCAGCAATATAAGAAAGGCAATTCATCATTCTTGAGAAAGGGCTCAGAAATCATAAAAGCCTTACTTTATGATCTGGATCTTTGGCAGTCGTTGAGAGAAATTGTTCAGGACAAATCTGAGTAACTACCTTATAGCGAAAAATATATGAGTTCATGGGCTGTGAAAATACTTCTCTGTTTATGTTTAATGCTAGAATTGGTTTACCACTCAAAGTGCTCTAAAATAGCGAACACTTTGTAAGACTTTAATAAAATGAGCTTTTACCTATATCATGAACCCTGCTGTCTAAAATATAATGCATTGTTTATGTATTTAATGTACTTATAACTACTTTCCTAAACAAATTGTTTCTAGAATTCAGGGATCCAAGCAGATGACGTTTGGAATAACTTTCTCTCATTGAAACTAGTGGGACAAAAATAAATTGTAGTAACCATCTCATCGATTTGAGTTATGATTCTCATGAATATGCTAGTCTGAATACCACCCCAGAATAAACAATGATCATTTTGAAACACAGTTTTAAAATAACTTGAGACCAGGAAAACAATAACATCTCAAAAATGTAAACATTTGGCAGTTTAAATGTGTTGGAGGAAGCATTTTCTGCTCCTGGGGAGGGGATTCCAAGCTGTGCTAAGACTATTGAACCAGGTTTTGTATCTTTACAGAAAGTTGGTTTATTTACAGAAAAATACTTGAGGGAGGCAAAAATGCTTAGCAACAGCTAGTAGCTCCATCCTTTCCGGAGATGTTTCAAGAGGATCGTGCTCCAGTGAATAGTGCCTAAGGCAGGAAGAAAGATCCTGGGATTAACAGCTGGGCAAAGGAAGAGGGAAATATAGAATTCCCAACTACCTATCTCTACTCTACTGCCACTTGTGGTTAATAGATTATGAGATGCTGAGAGACAGTGCAAGTTACTTCTTCAACAGAATTTAATTTACGTTTTGCACTGTTGGAAGGAAATCTTACCAGGTCTGTTCCGAGCCGGGAATGAAAGTTCTTAGGAGATTGCTTGAACAGAGATAATTTTATTTTCCAAGAGCATGTACAGAGTCTGCTGGTTGGAGGTGGCCACACTTGTATTTCCCCCACAAGCCCTTTATATAGGAGAGTTTGGCTGTTGTTATGTAAAAGTGTTCCTGCCCTCTAGGAACTTCTAAGAAAAGTACAGTTTACTGGAATTCGGAGAGGAGGCACTCTGTGGTCAGGCCCCCTGCTGTTTGTGTTTCCTGTTCTGATGGTCCAGGTTCCCTGTGGAGCTGTGGCTTTGTCTACTAGCCTGGACTGTTCACCTTGGAAGGAATCTTTTGTTATTTGATTATGGAGATCTGTATGGCTGTTCACCTGAATGGGCTCTGCTAAATTCTGTGAATGAGCAACCTTTTGTTTTCCAAGGTCTCTGATTAAATCTGAAGGGAATCCTTTGTCTAAACAGTTGGGCTCCCTTTCACATTTTAACCTCCGGCATCCCCTTTTGCATTGGACCCATTCTATTTTGTAACTTTTAACCTCTTACCTTGCTCATGGGGAAGGCAATATTGGGGGAAGCAGTGTTTCAAAAATGGCGGTCTGAGAGAGAAGGGGGGGGGGTTTGACTCAAACCCTTCCAACAGCACCTAACTCTGACTATTTTTTAAATAATCCTTGCAATAGGAAAAAGAAGTTTGTTATTCATGATCATCCTATGGAAGTCAGCATTTTTCAGGTCTCATTCAAAGTCTATTTTGCATGCAAAAAAACAAGTGCTCAGTGATGCATTTTATGCCAGCATCAGTAGCATCTAAGGAGGGCATTGGAGGCCTGGCATATGCTGTACCCCCCTAATTATAATACTTTACATTTTCTAAAAGGTAAAGGTTCCCCCCGCACATTTGTGCAGTCGTGTCCGACTCTAGGGGCCGGTGCTCATCTCCGTTTGTTAGCCGAAGAGCCAGCGTTGTCCGAAGACGCTTCCACGGTCATGTGGCCGGCATGACACGCGCGGAACGCTTTTTTCTAGTTTTCTAGTTCCCAGTTATTTTTAATTTGTCAAGAATTGCTCCAAACCTGACTGCACATCGCACCCTGAAAATTAAGCCTTTCAGCAGTGTTCATGTCTGAATAAACGACTGACAGAATCTGAAGAGAAAAAAAGGCAATTTTCACATGAAAATCAAAATAATTTTTTACACACTTTAGAAATGCCAGAAAATCATTATTTATCTCCATTCTTCATCCAGAAAAACCAAATACTTATTTTATAGTTTATCTTTTCTGCGTGGACACTAAGGAAAAGTTCTGGTAGAGCTGATGTGCTTCAGGTCCAAGCCATAAAGCTTTATTAATGGGGCTGGGCCCTGGACCTCAACTCGGCTGCATTTTTGTAAAGCTATAAAATTCACTGAAAGTCTAATTTTCAGTCAAGGTTCAAGGCAACTGAGGCATGGCTTGCTAGGCAGGGAGATTACCCCCAAACCTTTCCGTTTCTGCTAGATAGGAAAAGATTTTGCCTTTTGAGAATGAAGGCAGTGCCTGGGAACCAAGGCTGAAAAGTAAACCCAGGTTTGTTCCATCTTACCAGCAGTTAATTCTAACTGATTGGAATCTCCAAGGATGTGGAGCGGAAGTTCAGGAATAATTGAGGCAGAGAGAAATCTGTTTCCGGAAATGGTCATTTCTGAAAGAACAGGTAAAAAATGTTCAGCTACAACTGCCACATATTTTTTATTTGACTTTGTGTACTTTAACATTGTCTCTCTGGCATTTTCACTGTACAAGTTCAGTAATTATGTTTTATACATCTTAGAATTTCTTGCTCTACCCAGAGACTCACATTTCCCTTCACATATTTCTACAGGAGATCCACTGTTGGATTGTAGACATATCTATATATACTTATTTATTTATACTTATGTACTTATTTATTGATTGATTGATTAGATTTGTCTACCATCTGAAAACTTACCAGAGCTTACCAGACTAGGTGGCTTACTGAGCTTACCCATAAAATATAATAGAAATTCAGTATAATAATTAATTAAAATAACAATTTGAACCCAATTGATGATTAATCACTAAAAGTGATAAGCTAAAGTTCATTAGGTGGAATATGGTGCCATTGGTTGGAATTTATCCTCAAGACCTTCTGGAGCAGCCAAGTTTTCACTTGCTTCCAGAAGGCCATGGAAAGGACCAGCATCTTGAACTGTACTTGGAAATCTATTGGTAACAGCACAGCTCATGTAGCAAAGCTGTAACATGGCAGTGTCACGAGTGACCACAGAGCTTGCACACCATTGCATTCTGGAATAGATGAAGTTTCCAGATAGTCTTCAAGGGCAGTCCCATAATGAGTGGATTACAGAAATCTAATCTGCATATTGATGACACCTCAGCCCAAACTGACAGATGATCTCTCCTGGTGGTTTCATGTAGAAATAGAATAGGTTAGGGGAAAGAACTAAAGCCTGAAGAACTCCTTGCCAAAATGCCCCAATCATCACCTGGACCTGCGCACTCAGGTAGGAGAGGAACCATCATAACTTTGTGCTCCCAATTCCCAATCCCAATTCTTATAGGCAATATCCAGAAGGATACTATGGTCAATATTATGGTCAAAACAACAGATCTAGGAGTACAGGGGTGGCTGCACTCTATGCAAGCTTCACTACAGATAATCCATGAGAGCCACTAAAGTGTTTTCCATCCTGTATCCAGACTGCTAAGGGTCAGGATAATCTGTATCCCTAAGAGCCCTCTGCAGCTGTAACTCCACTTTCTCAATAAGATTTCCCCAACAGGGAAGGTAGAGCTTGGATGGTAGTTGTCCAGTTTTGTTGGATTCAGATTTGGCCTCTTGGGGAGTGGGTGAACCAGTGTCTTTTTAAGGGCCTTTGGCATCTCCCTTCTCTCATAATTAAAACTAAAAGAAGGTTTGCATTCTGTCTTTTGCTTTTTTAAAATAAAATCTGATTTCATTTATGTCTTGGGAAAGTTGTCTCTCCCCTAAAGGAGGGAGGGGGCTGATTCAGCTAGTCTTCAACGCAACCAGGCCAGGAGGGGATACTGTAAAATAGCCATTATGACTTTCCACAAAATCTAGTATTCACTCAGTTTACTCAAAAACTGAGGCCCTGGGAATCATAGGTTGCCCATCCATATCTTACCATCATAACAATTATCACTTCACTTAACATTTTTAGGGTTCAAAACTCCCAAACTATATTATCCCTATAGTATAATAGCCTCACGTTAGTAGCTTTTTGTTACAAAAGAAACATTAGAAATTGGGGAACTGAGTGATGCTGTTCATCTAAGTACCTAGAAGGCTTTAATCTCATTTAATGAAGAAAACTCACAAATCACTGCAGAATAATTAAGCTGACCTATTATCTATTGCCAAACATCAAAATGTATCATCCAAAATAATTGGCATAAATTTGCATGCCACCTTTGAGAATATTACTATGAATTCAATAGAAAGGCAGCACTTTGTACTGGATTGAAAGTGACCTGGGTGCCTACTTAGTCTGTTTATCAGGCGATGACTGTTAATGGATAACTTTCAAGGCCTTGATTGCCCTTCTTAGTGTTTTATTTTTATTAGCATTTATTCCCCGCCTTTCCACCAAAGAAATAAACAAGCCTTTCAAATTCAATATGCCATTAGTAAGATGTATCTGAGAGCTTTTCAAATAGAATGTATTTTCTCACCATGATTTTTAGGTATTTTTTTCCCTGGCCTCCCTAACAATAACATTCAAGCTATGCAAATTCATTATTTCTTGTTAGTAGAATTATTTTTAATCACTCTGCCTCTTAAGTTTGTGAAACAGAGCCTTGCATGGGGTGGTGGTGTTACTGATTCCCTCAGGCTCTTTGTAAATCAGCAGTGGTCAAGGCAGATGCTCCTGGAATTATGTTAAAGACAAACAAGTCACACTAGCTAATCTGGACTAACTAGCATGGAGTACAATTGTGCAACCCCTTCATGGATCACTGCCTTGTTGTGGCAAAGGGGCTTGCATAACTCAATGAAGCCATGAGCTATGCCGTGCAGGGCCACCCAAGACGGACAGGTCATGACGGAGAGTTCTGAGAAAACGTGGTCCATTGGAGGAGGAAATGGCAACCCACTCCAGTATCCTTGCCAAGAAAATCCCATGGACAGTATCAAAAGGATAAAAGATATGATGCCGGAAGATGAGCCCTTCAGGTTGGAAGGTATCCAATATGCTACTGGGGAAGAGCGGAGGGCAGTTCCAAATAGCTCCAGAAAGAGTGAAGCGGCTGGGCCAAAGCTGAAAGGATGCTCAGTTGTGGATGTGTCTGGAAGTGGAAGGAAAGTCCGATGCTTTAAAGAACACTATTGCATAGGAACCTGGAATGTAAAATCTATGAATCAAGGTAAGCTGGATGTGGTCAAACATGAGATGACAAGATTGAACATTGACATCTTGGGAATCAGCGAACTAAAATGGACAGGAATGGGCGAACTAAATTCAGGTGACCATTATATATACTACTGTGGGCAAGAATCCCTTAGAAGAAATGGAGTAGCCCTCATAGTCAATAAAAGAGTGGGAAAGGCAGTACTGGGGTACAACCTCAAAAACAACAGAATGATCTCAGTTCGAATCCAAGGCAAACCATTCAACACCACATTAATCCAAATCTATGCCCCAACCACTGATGCCGAAGAAGCTGAAGTTGACCAGTTCTATGAAGACCTACAACATCTTCTAGAACTAACACCAAAAAATATGTCCTTTTCATCATAGGGGACTGGAATGCTAAAGTAGGAAGTCAAGAAATAACTGGAATAACAGGCAAGTTTGGCCTTGGAGTACAAAATGAAACAGGGCAAAGGCTAATAGAGTTTTGTCAAGAGAACACGCTGGTCATAGCAAACACTCTTTTCCATCAACACAAGAGACGACTCTACACATGGACATCACCAGATGGTCAATACCGAAATCAGATTGATTATGTATTTTGCAGCCAAAGTAGGAGAAGCTCTATACAGTCAGCAAAAACAAGACCTGGAGCTGACTGTGGCTCAGATCATGAGCTTCTTATCGCAAAATTTAGGCTTAAATTGAAGAACGTAGGGAAAACCACTAGACCATTCAGGTATGACCTAAATCATATCCCTTATGAATATACAGTGGAGGTGAGGAATAGATTTAAAGGATTAGATCTGGTAGACAGAGTGCCTGAAGAACTATGGATGGAGGTTCGTAACATTGTACAGGAGGCAGCAACTAAAACCATCCCAAAGAAAAAGAAGGACAAGAAAGCAAAGTGGCTGTCTGATGAGGCTTTACAAATAGCTGAGGAAAGAAGTAAAGCAAAAGGCAATGGAGAAAGGGAAAGTGTGTTGCCAAGAGTCCAAGCCTTGATCAGGGGCCCGAACAATTGGTTCTTTTAGATCCAGAGATAATAGCACACCAGTGGATAAAGAAACTTAAAGCTTTATTATTAACTTAAGCAAACAAAGTCAAACAGAAACACAGTTTAAACAGATTACACAAAGCATAATAAGCATAGCATACAGAAAGAAATACATACATACCAAACAAGGTGATACCTTTATTCTCTTGTTGCTACCAGGAACTATATATACTAGATAGCAGAGAATAACCCCAAAAGGAATGGCTGTTGAGTCCCACAGCACCCAGCATCCTGAGCCTGTATCAAAGTTCCCAAACTCCAAAGACAATCCTAAGGTTTTTATCAAAGCCTGGCTCCCAAACCGCGTGACCAAGTTTCCATGGTACTGAACCTGCAAAGCCTGACCTTGACTGGGATTCTTCCTGTGGTCCGGCACCTGTCTATGACATCATTCCAATAGCCTGGGAAGCTATCAGATAAGCCAGTGCCTAAGCATAAACAATTCCTTATCATCCCTCCCCCATTCCAAGCCGCTAGAGGGGCAGCTGGAGGAGTGAACTTATGCTTAAACTTAACAAGCTTGGGGTTTTCTCTCCCCCCACTTCCAACAAAGTTCTGGAGGGCTGTTGGAGAAGTGGGTATATTCTTCTTCTCTTCCCCCTCCCATGCCAAGCAGAAATAAAAACAAGCCAATTAAACATCAGTATAACTCAAAATATGATTAATATGATTAAATATGGTGCTAGCTTGGTCCAAGGTATACAATCCACCCCTAGTATAAAAAATGAGCCATATTTCCTTCTGCTTCCCTCAGGGTTGGTTATGTGGACTAAATAATGTGGTGTTTGCATAAACAGGATTTCTATATGATACTCTTTTAGCTTTAGCTAGTGTTTTATGCATGTATATGTGTTTGCCCACTACATAGCCGAGTACAACCAAACATATACACATGCACAATAAAAGTGAACATGCAACAATTATACAAAGAAACATGAAAAATTTTTCCCATCACACTTTTATCCTGAAAACACTTTATTAAGCTCCTCCAGCAACTTCTGGGTATACGATGGCATTGCTCTGCTTTTCTTGAACTGTGGATGCAGGATGAACAAACAGCATTCCTGCTTGGCACACGTTCCTCTCTGAGCAGCAGCCGTTAGCACATCGAGGTTCCCAATTTACTGCTGGTAGGTATCAGCTGTAGTGTCCAAGGACTCTAAAATGAAATCTAAGAATTCACATACTTTAATCATAACATGTTTCACTTTAACAAAGGGTATTAAAGATAACTCATAATCCCAGTTTCCAAAAACACTGCTTTTTCATCTGTTCTTTCTGTCATAAAAATCCTTATATACAATTTACTTATAAAATAAAGAAACATACTTTTCCTTTAACTTTTTTCCTCAAAAGGTCTAATTGATAATAATCATAGCCCAATAAAGACTCCATATGCAATAGAAACCCACCATGCCAATGTATTGGTAAAACAGGACAAATCCAACAATTATAATGATCACTTATTGAGGCATACTTATGCTAGATGTCTTTGTTACCCCAATGATCTGCAAAAGCTACTGCAACCCAAGACATACTGCAGGCTCAAAAAGAGCTCATCTAGAAAATAAAAAACAGTTAAAAACAACAACAGACTTATAGCTAGCACTTTCACCTTTGCCAGTTTACTGTACCAAACTTTTTTTCTTGTGGATGTAACTCCACCCTAACCCTTTAAGGTATTATCTTTTGGCATTTATCTATTTTCAGAGTTGTTCCAAAATTAGCTGGGGAATTCGATTCTCTTTCTCAATAGACACACTGCTGTCCCCCCATTATATAGGACAGCCTGAAGTTCTCCTCTGTAATCTGGGTCTATTACACTCTGCTTAATACCTGGATTCCCTTTACAGCCAAACTAGAACTGGGGGCAATCCAGCTATCAACTTTTTTGGTGCAGCTATGACCACAGATCTAGAAGTATAGAGATCTAGCCCAATTGCTTGTTGAGTGCCTCAAATAGGCATTAGTACATTAAAGCCAAAGTAGGCTTCAAGGATTTTTAAATCATTTGCAAAAGGGGAGGACAAAAATCCCCTAGTGCAGTTGCTTACTTCACCAACTGCCTCCCCCAACCATTTAAAGTTTCCAGAGGGGCTGTTGGAAAACTGTGCTCATTATCAACCTTTTCCAAAAATATGATCAGACTCCAAATTACCATTTGCTCAATGCTTAATGGTGATCTGCAACTGCTTCACCGTCTGGGGAAGGGAAAATTTTGTACCTTATCACCCATGGTGTGAGGCAAAATCCATGTCCTTTCTGACCATAGGACTCCTAAAAATGTTTGCAAGTCAGTTGAACACTTCTACAGTAAAAATAAATCATCAAAGATTAACATCATCACAATAATGCATGCCTTCATACCCTGACAGGGCAGGGCTGAATGCAGGCAACCTTGGGGCAAAAGCAGTCCCCAGGATCACCTCTCTGGGCTGAAGTTCCAGGAGACAAAAGGTTAGTTCCCAGTAATAACAGAATATAAATTCCCATAGAATGACAGTCTGCTTTGCTGCTTTCTAAAATGCAAGCCAACTTGGTATCATCCAGTGGCCGTTTGTCTGTTTATTGAGTGTAGAGTAAAGATTTGTAAGGGAAATCCAAAGTCCTCTCTCACCTCTGTTAGTAAAAAGACAAACTGCTGTTTCATGAAAAATGAGTATACAGTAACTCAAAATAAGCTCTAATCTCCTAGGTGTGGGGAAGGAAAATCAAAGCATGCCACCTAACTCCTCGAAATACAAAGGTCTTCCGCAGGCTGCCACTACAGAAAGATATAACCAACTGAATGCAGATTTCCAGAGAATAGCAAGGAGAGATAAGAAGGCCTTCTTAAATGAACAATGCAAAGAAATCGAGGAAAACAATAGAATGGGGAAGACTAGAGATCTCTTCAAGAAAATCGGAGATATCAAGGGAACGTTTTGTGCAAAGATGGGCATGATAAAGGACAAAAAAGGCAGGGACCTAACAAAAGGAGAGGAGATTAAGAAGAGGTGGCAAGAATACACAGAAGAACTATACAAGAAAGATCTTAATATCCCTGATATCCACGATTGTGTGGTTACTGACCTTGGGCTGGACATCCTAGAGAGTGAAGTCAAGTGGGCCTTAGGAAGCATTACTAACAACAAAGCTAGTGGAGATGACAGTATTCCAGCTGAGCTATTTTAAATCCTAAAAGATGATGCTGTTAAAGTGCTGCACTCAATATGCCAACAAATTTGGAAAACTCAACAGCGGCCACAGGATTGGAAAAGGTCAGTTTATGTTAGGGAGATAACTGGTGAAGAAGGAAGGGGCTCCCTCCAGGGGGATAAACGCATGCGCAGTACTGAATCACTTTGCTTTCCTCCTAAGAGGCTAAAGAAGGCACCGCCCTAGTTTCTTGGACCTTTTCTCTGAGCATCACTAGTTCATTTTAGTTTAGCTGGATTCTGTCTAGCAGAGTAGAACAATAAAACAATAGAGCCTTTACACCAAGACTCAGCGTGTTCTGTAGCTTGAATCATGTCAACTGGATTTCTATTTTCTCAGTGGAAACGTTTTGCTCCTTATCCAAGGAGCTTCTTCAGTCTGAGCAAAGTTAGTAAGGGAATCCTTAAATATGTTTCTAGGTGGCTGTGTGACCTTGCACCTGGGGCTAGTCATGGTTATTTTGAGATGTTATTTCTAAGTCCCTTTATCATCTAAAGGAGGATCGTTAAGATTACCATGCTGCTGTTGAGCTTGCGAAATGGTCTTAATCTTCCTAGGCACAGAAGACAAAGCAGGAAGGAAAATAGGGGAAAGATTGTGCCTGAGGCCCCCACCTCTATTCAAGGAAGGATTTTCCAAGTTGGCATAAATGGATTTCTTGACCCCTCTCTCAAACCACCTATCTTCTCTGTCTAAAATGTGAACATTTATGTCCTCAAATGAGTGTCCTTTTTCCTTTAGATGAAGATAAACTGCTGACTCTGGTCCTGTGGTGTTACTTCTCCTGTGTTGGGCCATCCTCCTGTACAAAATTTGTTTGGTTTCTCTAATGTAGAGTTCAGAGCACTCCTCACTGCACTGGATTGCATAAACTACATTGCTTTTCTTGTGTTTTTGAATTTGATCTTTGGGGTGTACAAGCCTCTGTCTCAGTGTGTTGGTGGGTTTGAAATATACAGGTATGTGGTGTTTGCCAAATATCCATTTTATCTTTTCAGACACGCCAGCCATGTAAGGAATGACCAGGTTCTTCCGTTTACTCTGAGTCTCAGCCCTATCTGTCACTGTTTTAGGTCTGGTAGACTTAGATTTAGTGAAGGCCCAATTTGGATATCCACAGGCCTTCAGAGCTGTTCTCAGGTGCTGATTTTCATTCTTTTTGGAATCCATGGAGGTGGGGATGGTTTCTGCTCTGTGTGACAATGTCCTGATGACTCCTAGTTTATGCTGCAGTGGATGGTGGGAGTCAAACATCAGATATTGATCTGTGTGTGTGGGTTTCCTGTAGATCCCTATTTCTAGCTTGCCCCCGGTCCCAATGAGGACTTCACAGTCTAGGAATGCCAGTCTGTTGTCCTTGGTGTCTTCTCTGGTGAACCTAATGTTGGCATCTATAGTGTTTATATGGTCCGTGAAGGCCTGTACTTCCTGGACCTTGATCCTCCTTTAGATAATAAAGGGACTTAGAAATAACATCTCAAAATAACCATGACCTAGCCCCAGGTGCAAGGTCACACAGCCACCTAGAAACATATTTAAGGATTCCCTTACTAACTTTGCTCAGACTGAAGAAGCTCCTTGGATAAGGAGCGAAACGTTTCCACTGAGAAAATAGAAATCCAGTTGACATGATTCAAGCTACAGACAATTCCACCTGGATGACTGAGAACCTTCATAGACATATCTCAGCGTGTTCCTTCACTCAAAGTCAGGACAGTTTATGTTCCAATTCCAAAGAAGGGCAATGCCAAAGAATGTTCAAACTACCGTACAATTGCGCTCATTTCACATGCTAGCAAGGTTATGCTCAAAATCCTACAAGCTAGGCTTCAGCAGTATGTGAACCGAGAACAACCAGAAGTGCAAGCTGGGTTTCGATGAGGCAGAGGAACTAGAGATCAGATTGCCAACATTCACTGGATCATGGAAAAAGCAAGAGTGTTCCAGAAAAACATCTACTTCTGCTTCATTGACTACGCTAACGCCTTTGATTGTGTGGATCACAACAAACTGTGGCAAATTCTTAAAGAGATGGGAGTACCAGACCACCTTACCTGTCTCCTGGGAAACCTGTATGCGGGTCAAGAAGCTACAGTTAGAACTGGACATGGAAGAACCGATTGGTTCAAAATTGGGAAAGGAGTATGACAAGGCTGTATATTGTCACCCTGCTTATTTAACTTATATGCAGAGTACACCATGAGAAATGTCAGGGTGGACGAATCACAAGCTGGAGTTAAGATTGCCGGGAGAAATATCAACAACCTCAGATATGCAGACGATACCACCCTAGTGGCAGAAAGTGAAGAGGAACTAAAGAGCCTCTTGATGAAGGTGAAAGAGGAGAGTGCAAAAGCTGGCTTGAAACTCAACATTAAAAAAACTCAGATCATGGCATCTGGTCCCATCACTTCCTGGCAAATAGAAGGGGAAGAAATGGAAGCAGTGACAGATTTTATTTTCTTGGGCTCCAAGATCACTGCAGACGGTGACTGCAGCCATGAAATTAAAAGATGCTTGCTCCTTGGGAGGAAAGCTATGGCAAACCTAGACAGCATATTAAAAAGCAGAGACATCACCTTGCCGACAAAGGTCCGTATAATTAAAACTATGGTTTTCCCAGTAGTAACGTATGGCTGTGAGAGTTGGACCATAAGGAAGGCTGAGCGCCGAAGAATTGATGCTTTCAAACTGTGGTGCTGGAGAAGACTCTTAAGAGTCCCTTGGACTGAAAGGAGGTCAAATCAGTCAATCCTAAAGGAAATCAACCCTGACTGCTCATTGGAAGGAGAGATACTGAAGATGAAGCTCAAATACTTTGGCCACCTAATGCAAAGAGAGGACTCACTGGAAAAGACCCTGATGCTGGGAAAGACTGAAGGCAAAAGGAGAAGGGGACAGCAGAGGATGAGATGGTTAGATAGCATCACTGATGTAATGAACATGAATTTGAGTAAACTCCGGGAGACAGTGGAGGACAGGAAGGCCTGGCGTGCTATGGTCCATGAGGTCACAAATAGTCGGACACGGCTTAACGACTGAACAACAACACAGTGGTGCAATCCTCTATTTACGTGTTTACAGCCATGTTTTTCACAAGAGAAGAATACATTATTTTGCCCGTTTCAAGCAGCAGAACCTGCACTTTGTTATTCAAACTTGAATTAGGAAAAAAAAATCTGAATTACAGCCTATATGGAACTCCTGTCCTATGAAATGTAATGTGGGAATGGGTAATCTGTTCAGCACTGTGGAATTCTTTTGAAAATTTTGCACTGAATAATGAAATCAGGAGAGTCGAATAATTTCTTATCTAGGGCAGATTTCCCACTCATATATAAATAGAGCTGAAGGTACCATGTATTACATGGATGAGAAAGTCCTACTAAGATATGGAGGATCTGCTATTGTCTCTGCGGCATAAAGACTCTAATCCCAAATTGCATCTGCCCTGAAACCTCATGAATCCTTAATTTATTCTGAAAAACACAAATGGAGGAAATTTCCTGTTGATATCAATTGCCGAAGCAGCACAATTGATAAGAAGAATTCCATAAACTGTTTAGAGAATTATTTGAAACCAATTTTAACAGTATTAATTTTTCTACTTCCACAGATGATGATGATGACAACTGCATAAGGATAACATGGAAGTGAGTCAGTGTTATACATAAGGTTTATTTACCTAAACTGTAATCCTAAAGACAGCAAAGTGATGAAACCTGTACAGTGAGACTGACAGAAAGGAATATGGAACAATTAATATATGAAACCAATTCCAAATGTCACACAACGCTATTTTATTGTTACAAGATACATTGAATATTACTTAATGGCAATTTCAATATTAAGTTATTAATGTGTTCTTGATATTCTGTTCACTATTCATATCAAAACACTTCCACATATCAATTGGCCATATTTAAAAGGAAGACAAGAAGGAGATGTTTCCACCCCAGCCAAAGCACCGCTCGTTCAATGATGTTCTCTCTTGACTTGGTCACCAATTTATTTTCCTAGCTGTCCCTTTTATGTCTTTGCAATAAAAAGAGGTTATATTCTGAAAATACTTTTGTTGTTGTTAAAAAACTCTCTTGTTTTGAGAATCTTGGTTCTCTTTGTGAAAAATCTGTCTTAGTTTTTGTTTGCTGCTTTTCTCCCAATACTAAGCCGGTTCCTTCTGCCCATCTTACTGAGGCAGCTTTGCTGTTTTTCATATTTATTGTTTTGTAAGTTTTTCAGCATTTTTCTATCCTACTTTGTCCATCATAAACTTTCTGTTCCTTCCAGAACATAAATCATCCTAAACTAAAATGGTTGTCATCCAACATTCACAAGGCTAACCCTGCAAAAAAGTGTTTTATGGTGCAATTGTAAATAAGTCTACCTAGAAGTAATTCTCACTGAGAACAATGGGACTTATGTCTAAGTGGATAGATGTATGATTAAAACTGAAAAATCCTTTAAAAACCTGAAATCTGATTATCATTGTTATCTACTCTTCTATCTCCCACTTAGAAACAGAAAAAGCAGTTTTCTGCAGTTTTCTTGGCAAGGTTTTTTGGAAGTGGTCTGCCATTGCCTTCTTCCTAAGGCTGAGAGAGAGTGACTGGCCCAAGGTTACCCAGCTGGCTTTGTGCCTAAGGCAGGACTAGAATTCACCTTCTCCCAGTTTCCAGCCTGGTGCCTTAACCCTTACACCAACCTCACTCTCTCATGGGCTTGTTGCTTGCCCATACAATATGCTATTTATTTATTTTCAAATTTTGCCACCACCCATCTCCCCCCAGAAGAGGGACTTTGGATGATGATGAGGATCATGATGATTTTATTCCTCTCAATATTTTGATATGGGAATTGGTCAACTTTAATTTTGCTCAGCCTATAAATATATTTGGTCCCCTTTCTATAACATTCATAAGGTAAAGGTTTCCCCTGCACAGTTGTGTCCAACTCTAGGGGCCGGTGCTCATCTCTGTTTCTTAGCCGAAGAGCCAGCGCTGTCCAAAGACGCTTCTGCAGTCATGTGGCCAGCATGACGCGCACAGAACGCTGTTACCATCCCACGGAAGTGGTACCTATTTATCTACTTGCATTTGCATGCTTTCGAATTACTAGGTTGGCAAGAGCTGGGGCGAGTGCGGGAGCTCACTCCGTCACACGGGACTAGGGTCTCGAACCGCTGACCTTCCGATCCTCTTAGATTAGTAGTAGCAAATAACAACAACAATAATGACAAGCTGCCGCCCCTCCAGCTTACCACACCTAGTAACTGTTCTCCCGTTGCTTTTTTCAAACACCCACCCTGTTGTGAACAGGTTGTATGGGAAACGCAGTGTAAAATTGTCTTTTAAACTTGTAAGACCATTTCAGCAAATCTGCCAAGTTTTAGAAAATATACACAGACAGAAGATCAATAACTTGCCTAAATATGAATTGGAGCAGGAGGCTGCACATTGCTGAAGGTTCTGTTATTACATATAGTACAGGGGATAGATTTTAAGGCAGAGAAAAGTGGGGTGTGATTTCTTGGAACAAGTTAGAGGCAATTGACCTGCCTGTATTTTGAACTGCCAGCCAATCTCAGCAAACACCTTCACAAAAATATTTGTGACTCAAAGAAACATTAAAATAAGCAAGGAATTTTGAAGCTGCTTCCTGCTGTTTTTTTCTCAGTGATTTCCAACACCATTAAGCATAGCTAAAGAAACAAACACAAATTATTCTTGAACTTGGTTACAGATATTTGTGGGAAGTTGGTCTTGGATTAGATTGTCTTTCATTGTTCCTATTTAATGGGATTAAAATAAGATATAGTGTTTCAGCACTATGTTGTATTTCTTACCCATGCCCATAAGATGTTCCTTATGTTTAATCCAATGTGCTTAGAAGTACCCTGAAGGTGAATGGGATAAGCATATGTGAAAATGTAGGGATGGGACCAAAGAACATATCCCATATCTTTTACTCATGCTCATTTGCCCTGTCAAGTATAATAAACAAATAGGATTTCTGTGGTGGTAAGGATCTATGAATGCTCTAGCTGGTGTCAGAGTCAAAGGATAAGATGACATTTCCCCCCTGTTCCAAAAACAGAAGTTGACTGGATTGGCATTTCCAAGTTAGGCATTATTCTCCATCACATCCAAGGGTAGTAATTTAGTTTAAGAGTGAAGAATTAGCCATTCAGTAAAAGGTTATTTCTGGGACTGCCTGTCTCCCGTTGTTTCTGCCCATCTGCTGAGATCAGGCTGAGTGGGCATGTTTTGGGTCCCATTGATCAAGCAGTGTCATTTTGTGGGACCCAGGAAGTGTGACTTTGCTATCACTGTGCCTGTCCTCTGGAATTATATTGCCCAGAGATCCAGATGGCTCCCACTCTGATATCATTCCGGAAGCAATTAAGGTCCTGGCTATTCTCCCAAGCTTTGGGACAGAGTAAATGTTGAGACCTTGCTGAATGGGTTTTTTGTTATATGTTGTGTTTGGGGGCGCTCATGATTTATTTTTGTCTTTTGTAGTTTTTAAAGTTGGGAGTTGGGCAGCCTATAAATTGCATAAACGAACAAATAAACAAACAAATATCTTCTTCAAGAGAGATGAATGACCCCTGGACTTTGGAGGAATGGCTGAAGGACATTGTTCCTTAGCATCTGCTGCCTGAGAATCTTGCCTCACTTTCCAGTTCCCTTCCCTGTATTTGCACATTTATTTTTTCCTGCCTCCTGACTTCCAGCCCCCCCCCCCCATTTTTTCCCCTGCTATTATTTCTGTGATCCCTTAACAATTTGTTGTGATTGCTAAGGTCGGTAGATACAGTAATTTTATCAGTACTGTTAGTACTTGCTCCATTGTCTTTTCTGGCTCATTCCATTGTACCTGTCATACTCAGTAGGCTGAGCTAAAGGCACATGTATCAAAGTTCTTTACTGTTAAATCTGTTCAATTGATGAATGTCTTGTTGTTCCTTGAGAAACTTTGTGAACTACAGTACATACTCAGCTTTTCTGTAGGCATACACATAAAAATTCCTTGAAGTTAAATCTTCAGTGTTGATAGAACTCCTGTTGGGTGATGTGAATCACATGCCCAAATTACCTAACTATGGAGCTTTTATCTGAGGAGTATTTTTCTCTCTTTATCTTTGTGTGTATGTGTATGAATTTTGCCCAATTGCTATATTCTGAAAATCTAATCAAAACCCTCTCTTGTTCTGAAATGTCCTTGTTTCAATGATGGGGAGGGGTTGACTCTGTTTCCACAAAACTCTTAGCTATGTCTAATATCCAAAATTACCATTTAAAGGGATAAAAATAAAGTGCATATACAACCACTATTGGTTTATAAGCTAGAAGAGACCACTGGGGGAAAAAATAAATGCTTATAGAGTTAATTCTGAATTGAGCAGAGAAGAGTTTGTTTATTTTACTAACTGGTTTATGGTGGTAAGGAACATTGCAAGCATATGGCAGTCTTTATACTGAGATGCATTTGGGTCCTTGAGCTGAAAAGACAATATTCCAGAGTATCAGCTAGTCTTCAACTTTTCTTAACATACTGAGTCTCTGTAGGTCTCTCTCTACCACTGGCCCTGCCTCACCCAATCACAGCAGCCCACGATGGTGCAGCATTCAGCTGGTATTTGCTTTTCCTCCCCTCAACCAGCTTGTAGGAGAAGGCCACAAGATGGAAATGTCTGCCGCTTTCTGCTAATTAAGAAACACAAGGCACTTTCAGTGGAGGATCTGATAGTAATCTGCAAGCCTTCCAAGGCGTGTTAATGGATTAATAAACTCTAAATGCTATTTTAAATAGATGTTTTTGTGCCAGTTTGGTACAAAGAAAACACATATGGTTGTTAGGCTTATCTAAATAGATTACAGGTAGTCCTCGTTTAACGACCATTCATTCAGCGACCGTTTGAAATTACGATGGCACTGAAAAAATGGCCTTATGACCTGTGCCCCTGCAGCACCCCCATGGTCACGTGATCAAAATTCGGGCGCTTGGCAGCCCGCCCACACTTACGACTGCAGGGGCGCTGCAACTCCCCTCACCCACCTATCTCTCCCCCCATCTATGCCTTTTGTCTGCCCTGCACAGCGGCACTCATTGGTGGCAGTGCAGGAGCTGGGGCTGAAGTCCTAGCCAGCTGCCACCGCCCCCAGGCCTTGACTTAGGCCCCTGTGCTACCGCTGCCACTGAGAAATGCCACCTCAAGCCCCACACCATGGCCAGTCATGCCACCACCATTGCACAAAGCCCCAGTTGCCCCCGCCACCCTGCACCTCATAGGCTCTGCCGCGCCAGCTGACCTTTGCCATTTTACTCCTGCTGCTAACGAGGCACACCTGGCTGTGTGCGAGGCAGCTGCTGGCCATGCCAGGCCTTCTTCCCGAGGCCACCTCATGCCATTCTCCAAGCTGCCTCACACCTTGGAGCTTAGTTTCCTTTCCTTCCTTCTCCAAAGTTGGCTGCTGCTCTCCAGAGAAATGTAAGAGAACAAAAGCCTCCAGCAAACTCCTTCCCCATTATTCAACCTCAAGGGAAGTTAATCACCTTACTAGAGATAGAAAGGATTAGTCTACCAATCATACTGGGTAATTTCCTACCTAACAGGAATAATGAGAGCTTGGCTGCAAGAGCTGGACCACAAGGAAGGCTGAGCGAAGGAAGATAGATGCTTTTGAACTGTGGTGTTGTGGAGGAAAATTCTGAGAGTGCCTTGGACTGCAAGAAGATCAAACCAGTCCATACTCCAGGAAATAAAGCCAGACTGCTCACTTGAGGGAATGATATTAAAGGCAAAACTGAAGTATGGCTGTTGTGGGTCTTCCGGGCTGTGTGGCCGTGTTCTGGAAGTTGTGGTTCCTAACGTTTCGCCAGCATCTGTGGCCAGCATCTTCAGAGGGCAGGAGCACAGATAGAAGCAAAATCTCTGTGCCCAGGTAGAGTGGCAATGTTCTATTTATAGAGCTAAATTATAGGAGATTAGGTGGGGTTTTTTGTTGTGTTGAAATGTTAACGAGTGGCTGATGAGCGTGATTAGCATGTTCATTGTGAGAAGTATTCCCAGGTCCTGGTGGTTGGACTGAGTTCGTTGACCTTTTGCAGGCTGTGTTTTTCAGGACTGGTAGCCAGGTTTTGCTAATTTTTAAACTTTCTTCTTCTTTTTTTTCTTTTTTTTTTCTTTTTTCTTTTTTACCAGTCCTTTTCTACCAGTCCTGAAAAACACAGCCTGCAAAAGGTCAACGAACTCAGTCCAACCACCAGGACCTGGGAATACTTCTCACAATGAACATGCTAATCACGCTCATCAGCCACTCGTTAACATTTCAACACAACAAAAAACCCCCACCTAATCTCCTATAATTTAGCTCTATAAATAGAACATTGCCACTCTACCTGGGCACAGAGATTTTGCTTCTATCTGTGCTCCTGCCCTCTGAAGATGCTGGCCACAGATGCTGGCGAAACGTTAGGAACCACAACTTCCAGAACACGGCCACACAGCCCAGAAGACCCACAACAGCCATTGAACTCCGGCCGTGAAAGCCTTCGACAATACATAAAACTGAAGTACTTTGGCCACATAATGAGAAGACAGGATACCCTGGAGAAGATGCTGATGCTAGGGAAAGGGGAAGGCAAAAGGAAGAGGGACCGACCAAGGACAAGATGGATGGGTGATATTCTGGAGGTGACAGACTCGAACTTGGGGGAGCTGGGGATGGTGACGGCTGACAGGAAGCTCTGGCGTGGGCTGGTCCATGAAGTCGGAAGCGACTGAATGAATAAACAAACGTTGCTAGATGTTCATGTTGCACACACACACACAGATACATTCAAATGTTCCTTTTTTTCTCTGGATAATAAAGATATCCGTTAAAAAATGTTTGCAGTCTTTAGAGACATTGCAGATTTTATTTAATTACTCTGTTAGATTTACTGTGATTTCAATTTAGTGAAAACGAGATTTGACTTTTTTGTCAGCCAATAACTATTTCTATTATTAATGCTATTTTTCTCCTGCATATACAACAATTTTATACACTGGGAAAATTTCGCATCTTTAAGTCTTTAAGCTTTAGATTTAGATTTCAACAGAATATTATACCAAAGGTTTTGTTAAAATATTAATTATTCTGACATTATTATGCAGTGTGCGCTTTAGAGTTTATCTTTCCCCCCCCTTTTATTATATGTTTGGGTCCTTTCTCAATTATATCCCCCTGGCTTTGTTAGAAAAGACAAATGCAATTCCCACATGTCAAAAGCTGATGAACCTATTCCTCAGAGCATCAGAGCCACCTCAAGGTCTGTGCATTGTCTGAGCTTCCACAGAAGATAGGTTGCTTGAAAGGAAGCTTTTCATTGCTTCCCTTTGCAGGCAACCTTGGCAGAAATGCTTTGTGTGTGTGGAGGAGGCCTCTGAAGTGGCCATATTATGCCTTTGTAAAGAGAAAGAAGAGGGTTTAGATAGAACCTTCTCAAAGAATCTGTACAAAGTGTTTATGCTGCCCTACTTGTTTCCTGTTAGCCAAAAAATTGTAGGATAGTTTTTTGGTAAAAGAAGAGATAAGACAGGGAAACTGCAGAGGCAGGAAGAATGGTTTTCTTTCCAAAACACAGTGAAGTACTTCTGGTTTCAGATAACCCAGCTGCAGAAATACAAGAACCTTAGCCTGGAACATTTGGATTTTCAGAAGTAAATCATGATATTCCAGAGAGGAATAATTCCAACAGGAAATTATTTGTAAATTTCTGATTCTTATAACTCTAGAAACAAATCCTGACTTAAAATATTGTAATTTTATTTTAATAAAATCTGAGATGCTAAACAGATACCCCCCACTCAATTAATTAATTATGTGCTATCAAGTCAGTGTTGACTGTTAGAGACCACATCAACAGATCTTCTCCAGGATGATCTTTCCCCAGGCTGGCCCTTCATGTCTTTCAACGGTGTACCCGCTGCCGCTGTAATTGAGTCAATTCATCTTGCTGCTGGTCATCCCTTTTGCATTCCTTCCATGTTTTCCAATGTTACAGACTTTTCAAAGGATCTGGATTTGCCTAATGTGCCCCAAATATGATCACTTGACTTGATCTATGATCCATTTGTTTTCTCCACTGTCTATGGTATTCTCAAGAGTCATTGCTAATGCCAAAGTTCAAAAACATCAATACTGTTTAGATCTTTCTTCTTGAAAGTACAACTGTTGCTTCCATAAAATATCAAGTGAAAATTGTTGGCTGCATGATTCTGATCTTTGTAGGTATAACCACATCATAGCATCTGAATAACTTTTCCAGGGCCTTCAATTTACTTATTTATTTATTTTCCATCCCACCTTTATTATTTTTTTATAAATAACTCAAGGCGGTGAACATACCAAATACTCCTTCCTCCAACTTTCCCCACAACAACAACCCTGTGAGGTGAGTTGGGCTGAGAGAGTGTGACTGGCCCAAGGTCACCCAGCCGGCTTTCATGCCTAAGGCAGGACTAGAACTCTCAGTCTCCTGGTTTGCTATTGGCTCCTTCCAAGGGCTGAGAGAGAGAGTGACTGGCCCCAGGTCACCCAGCCAGCTTTCATGCCTAAGGCGGGTCTAGAACTCTCAGTCTCCTGGTTTCTAGCCCTACCTACCAGGTAACATATTTCTTGACAGCTGGTTCCTTTACTGCTTCATACTTCTAGCCACAGAGAGAGCTGAAATTATAGCTGGGGATTTATGATTCTGTGAGTTTGTGTTGAACTTTTGGTTTATGAGAAAGAGTGGTTGTACCTTTTTAGACACAGAAATCTTTAATAACAATTAGCAATGCAAATCCTTCATTTTTAAACATGATTTGTGGTATGCTTCAATAAATAAATCAGATAATGAATTTACTACTTTAAATGAAAATAGTTGTAGATGTTGGGAAATAGTCTTCTTGGCGATCACTCGTAGCCGAGTAAGATTGTCTTCCAAGGGTAAAATCTTAACAGTGGATACATAAGTGGCTGTAAAGGCCAATTCTGGATCCGCAAAACCTCCCACAATGAGGGCATAGGTTTCCGGGTGGAAGACAGTCATGATGAGGGTTTGCCTGACATGCCTTCCTTTTAGCTCGTTTCTCCCTTTCGCCCTGTACTCGTGCTTCTTCAAAATCCATAGCGCCTTTAATAAAGGCTGACCTCCAATTGAAACACTCATGAGTTAGGGCTTCCCAGTTCTCAATGCTGATATTACATTTTTTTAAATTAGCTTTGAGAGTATCTTTGAATCTCTTTTGCTGTCCACCAATATTCCGTTTTCCATTCTTAAGTTGGGAGTAAAGGAGCTGCTTTGGAAGACGATGGTCAGGCATTCGAACAACATGGCCGGTCCAGCGAAGTTGATGTTGGATTATCATTGATTCAATGCTGGTGGTTTTCGTTTCTTCTAATACGCTAACATTAGTCTGCCTATCTTCCCAAGTAATTTGCAGAATTTTTTGGAGGCACCGTTGATGGAATCTTTCAAGAAGTTGGAGGTGGCGTTTGTAGAGGGTCCATGTTTCACAGGCGTACAGAAGGGTTGGTAGTACAATGGCTTTGTAAACAAGCATTTTGGTCTCCCTGCAAATGTCCCGATCCTCAAACACTCTACACTTCATTCGGGAGAAAGCTACACTCACAGAGCTCAGGCGATGCTGAATTTCAGCGTCGATGTCGGCTTTTGTAGATAGATGGCTGCCAAGATAAGAAAAGTGGTCGACATTTTCTAGTGACACACCTTTAAGCTGGATTGATGGCGCTGCAGAGGGATTGGTTCGAACTTGCTGGTAAAGCACTTTGGATTTTTTAATGTTAATCGAGACGCCGAGCTTTTCATAGGCTTCAGCAAAGATGATTAGGATAGTTTGAAGATCTTCCTCGGAGTGTGCACAGACTACGTTATCATCAGCATATTGAAGTTCTATAACAGAAGTTGTAATTACCTTATTTTTTTGCTTTCAGCCTACTAAGATTAAAAAGCTTTCCATCTGTTCGATATATAATTTCTACACCAGTAGGAAGTTTCTCTTCAACAAGGTGTATAATCATAGCGATGAAGATAGCGAATAAGGTTGGAGCAATAACACATCCCTGTTTAATGCCGGATTCCACTTTAAATGGATCGCTTTGAGAGCCATTGTTATTCAGGATTGTTGCCATCATGTCGTCATGGAGTAGCCGCAAGATGTTCACAAATTTATCAGGGCATCCGATTTTCAGAAGGATGGTCCAGAGAGCAGTACGATTTACAGTATCAAAAGCTTTAGTCAGATTAATAAACGCCATGTACAGAAGGCGGTTTTGCTCCTTGCATTTTTCTTGAAGCTGTCGTGCAGTGAAGATCATATCCACTGTTCCCCTGGAAGGGCGGAAGCCATTTTGTGTTTCAGGGAGGATGTCTTCTGATATAGATAGGAGACGGTTTGCGATGATCTTTGCCAGGATTTTTCCTGCTGTAGCTAGAAGGGAGATGCCTCGATAGTTTCCACAGTCTGTTCTATCACCCTTTTTAAAGAGAGTGATAATTATGGCATCCCTAAAGTCTGCTGGAATCTCCTCCCTCATCCAGATTTTTTTGATGAGCATATGAAGTTGTTGTGTAAGTTCAGGCCTGCCTTCTTTAAAGACTTCAGCAGGAATCCCATCAGGTCCACTAGCTTTGTTATTTTTCATTTGATTAGTGGCTTTACTGACTTCCTCCAAACTAGGGGGTACTGCAAGCTCATCTCTTATTTGTTTTTGCGGGATTTGCAAGAAGACTTCATCAGCCACAGTAGAGTGACGATTAAGGAGATTGTAGTAATGCTCTTTCCAGCGCAGTGCAATAGACTCTTTGTCCTTTAGAAGTTTGGCACCATCTATTGAGCGTAAGGGATTTGTACTATAGTTTGTTGGTCCATAGATGGCCTTAAAAAGCCCCGTACATCATGAGCATCTGCAGAATGTTGGATTTCTTGGGCTTTTTTTATCCACCATATGTTCTTAAGTTCTCTAGTTCTTCTTTGGACTTCTGCCTTTGCACTGGCGTAGATTTTTTTTCTTAACGGCACAGTTAATATCTTTTTGCCATATCCGGAAGGTTTTCCTTTTCTTTTCAATAATATGTTCAATCTCACTATCATTCTCGTCAAACCAGTCCTGATGTCTCTTAGTTTGGTATCCAATACTTTGTTCACAGCCTGAAATAATAGAAGTCTTCAATTTAATCCAATGTTCCTCAACATATTCAGGAAGTTCCATAGGCAGATGTTCCTTGAGAGTTGATTGAAAGCAAGCTCGTTTAGTAGAATCTTGAAGGGCCAGTGTATTCATTTTACGCCTTGGTTTTCTTCCTTGGAGCCTACAATGAGGGACAATCTTTATGGCCATCGTGGATTGAATTAATCGATGGTCTGTACAGCAGTCATGGCTCTGGTGAGAAGTACATCACGGCGATCTCTAGCATGGACAATTACATAATCTAAAAGATGCCAGTGCTTCGACCGTGGGTGCTTCCATTATGTTTTAAATTTATTTTTCTGGCAAAAGAGTGTGTTAGTAATGACAAGGTTATGCTCTGCACATTTAGTCAGAAGTAAGATTCCATTCATGTTGCTATTGTCAACTCCTTTTTTCCCAATGATCCGCGGCCACAAGTCAAAGTCACGCCCAACTCTTGCATTGAAATCGCCCAGGAGGATAATTTTATCCTCCTTTGGTATCTCTGATAAGATGGTGTCCAGCTGGGTATAAAAATTTTCCTTGATATCCTCATCTTCATCTATTGTTGGTGTGTAAGCACTTAGGATAGTTGCCTGTTGGTTTTTGGTGAGTTTTATTTGGAGAATTGAGAGTCATTCGTTAATCCCAGTGGGAACTTCTGACAAGAGCTTCACAAGGTCGTTTTTTATAGAAAAGCCTACCCCATGTATTCGTCATTCTTGTTCAGGCAGTCCTTTCCAAAAGAAGGTATAACCTCATTTTTCTTCCTTCAACTGTCCTTCTCCTGCTCTTCGAGTTTCTTGGAGTGCTGCTATATCAATATTAAAACGTCTCAGCTCCCTTGCAATAATGGCAGTCCTACGTTCAGGGCGTTCACTATCCATATTGTCTTGCAGTGTCCGTATATTCCATGTTCCAAAATTCATGTGTCTTTTACAACCACTAGATGGTGACCCCACTGGTTGCGGTAATCCAGTCAGGGAGAAAATGAGGCAGACTATGTTTAGGGCACCTTTTCTAGCCCCCTCCCCTTATGGGGTGAGCAGAGTGGATCCTAAATAGGGCTGCTCAGTCGTGGATACAGCTGCCGAACTACTCAACTGCCTCAAACCTTGAGTCACAACGACTGAATCCGTATCCACCGCCCATGTGCTGGTCCATGACTAGGGGCTTCCGGATTTCACAGTCCTGCCCCCGTTCCCATTTGTCAATCGCCATGGGACTTTTGGTTGTTTTGGGTTTGGTGTGGTTGGAAGATGCCTGTGCGTGAATTTGTTTTATGTGTGGAGATCGGTGCACAACGATCAGCACACAACCTTCACAGAAAAAGGCTCTAATCCAATGGCATGGATACCATGACGATTGGTGACCTTTTGTCTGCTGCAGCCTTCATCCGCCTTCGCAGCCGTTGTAACAATACACCTTGGTTTTTTTATTAAAATTTTTATTAAAGTTTTAAAATATACAAAGTTAAAAGTTAGAAATGAAACAGAAATAGAAATACAAATTAAAGAAACAAAGAAAAAGGTGTAGAAAAGTAAAAGGAAGAAAAAGAAAAAGATACATAAATTAGTTAACTTCCGATCTATCTCTGGTCATAGAAATAAAAAAAAGTTTATCACATGCTAGCTTTTCATATAATATTCATAAACATTTCTTGTCTAATATATTCTACTTATATATAATTTAATCTTCAAAACCCCATGCAATCTTTGCCCCTCCTGCTCTTTGCAAATAGTCTATCAATGGTTTCCACTCTTTAAGATAATAACAGTTTGAATTTTCTTTTAATAAACATGTCAATTTATCATTTTCTGCCATATCCATCAGTTTTAACATCCATTCTTGTATCGTTGGTAGAAGTTGATTTTTCCAGTTTTGTGCATAAAGAAGACTTGCTGCTGTAATCATATGTTGTATGATTCTAATAAAATGTTTTTCTATTTGTACATCTGATATTCCCAATAAAAAAAATTCTGGTTTAAATGGGATTCGAGTTTGTAATATGCTTTGCATCAATGAATGTATTTGAGTCCAAAATTTCTTTGCCACCTTACATGTCTACCACATATGATAAAAGGACCCCTCTTGTTTTTTACATTTCCAACAGTCCCATACATTTTAGCAAGTTTTTGTGGGGTCATGTACCATTGATACATCATCTTATAAAAAATTTCTTTCAAATTGTAACACAGAGTAAATTTTAATCTTTTATTCCACATATCTTCCCATTGTTGCATTTGTATATTGTGGGCAATATTTTTTGCCCATTGAATCATGCATTCTTTGACTTGTTCTTCCACCATTTCTCCTTTTAACAATAATTTATACATTTTAGCAATTAAGTGGTCATCTGTTTCACATAATTGTTTCTCAAATTCTGATTTAGTTTGTTCAAATTCAAGATTTTTTTTATCTAATATAAATTTCTCTATAAGTTGCATATAAGAAAGCCATTGAAAAGTGTATCCTTCTAGAGCAAGTTCTTCTTTTGATTTAATTATGTAATGTCCTTGTTCCTTTTTAAAGAAATCCTTATACATCAGCCATTTGTCTTTATTTCTTACTTCTGTTCTATGAAATGCTTCTTGCGTAGAAATCCATAAGGGTCTCTTATAACATAAAATTGACTTATATTTGTTCCAAGTCCTTAACAAAGATCTTCTAATATAATGATTTTTAAAGTCCACATTAACTTTGGCTTACAGGTATCCATGCCATCCAAATCTTAATTCGTGACCCTCCAAATTCAATAATTTTTCATTTTTCAAAACAATCCATTCTTTAAGCGATACCAAACAACAAGCTGCATAGTATAATTTCAAATCTGGAAGACCTAGGCCACCTCTTTCTTTCTTTTTTTTAAATATAATTTTATTAAGTTTTACAATACATAATAAAAGTTAGAATACAAAAAAGAAATACAAATAGAAATACAAAATAAGAAAAAGATAAAGAAAAAGTGAAGTCAAGAAATAATAAGCAAAGAAAATATAGAAAATAGATGTCCTCCAATCTATCTTTGAACTTAAAGTACAATAATTAATTTTAAATGTTAGTCCTTCATACAATACACAGGAACTTTTCTTTGTCATATGCCTTTTAATTTCTTTAATCCAATCTTCTAATCTTCATATAGGTTTCACCTTTCTTGCTGTCTCCCAATAATCCATCTTTGGCTTCCACTCCTTGAAGTAGTAGTTAAATGTTGGATGTTCATTACTGCATATTTATATCTTCAATAAAGTCCAAATAGTATAACAGATAAAAGCCTTATTTACTTCTAATAAACTACAATATATTCTATTCATATTATGACTCATAACCTAACATATTACGTAACTTAATACATAATATAGCAATTCTTATAATATTCATACACATATATTTCTATAATTTAATTCTAATATATATATATATATCTCCATAAAAAAAGAATTCTTATATCTCAGTTATCCATCTATAATTTCCACTCCTTGTGATAGTGTCCATTTAAACTAAGTACATAACCTATCCTATCACTTAACCTAATACCTAATATATCAATTCTTGTAATATTCATACATACATATTGATATATATCATCCTGTAGTAACCATCATTCTAATTCCATCTCATCATATCATTATCTTCTCATAAATATATCTCTAAAGAAAGCAATAATCTATGATATCAACTTATGTTTGTATTTAGCCTTATATCTTACATTTAAAATATCACTTTTTTATATATCCATACAGTTTCTCATAACAGTCCAAATCCATATTTTCATTAACCTTTATATTTCCATACAGTTTCTCATATCTTCTGTTTAGGTTATGCCAAAATCACAGTACGCAATGGCAAATTCACAATATACAGCCTGCTCCTTTCTATATCTCGTATAGAATATCAGAGCAACCTTCTCTCCCTTTCCACGTATTTCACAACATCCATCCAACTGCACACCCAAATTTTCACCCTGTCTCCACTGCTACAACATATCTATACCAAGATTATAATGTATAGCCTTCAGAATGTTTTTCTGAACTAATATATTTAAAATTCCCTCCTCCTGTTTCTCCTCTACTTCAAAAGCATTTTTCTTTTCTGTTTCTATTTCTATTTTTTGCTCTTTCTCTTGGTTTTGCAAGGTTACCAACAGTAATTCCAATGACCTTTGAATATCTGATAGAGCCTCAGTAAGTTCTCTCCTGAACTCCTGAATTGCTATTTGGAAAGCCATTGTTTTCTGTGTCCTTCAAATTAGTCAAAACAATAGTCATGTAGTCTATCCATGGAATACTACCAGCAGGATCTATTAAGCAAAACGTTGTTTTTTTTTTAAAGTTAAAAGAAAAAAGAAAGTTCCAATAATCCAAAATACAGGAGAGAATAATATTTTAAACAGTTTATAGAAGGAGAAATAAAAATATATTCCAAGTGGAACAAAATCCACCCTGGGAGAGTGTAGAGAAAGAAGAAAAAAATGTTTCCCTGTGTTTTTATTCTTCAAGCTGCAAGCTTTCGTTCTTCAAACTGCAAGCTGCTTAATCCAAACAAACAATTTCTCAAGAAGTAAATAGTCAGTTAGTTTATCAAGCGAAGGATTACAAACAGAGTCTCTTAAATCCCTCTAATACAAAAGAAAGGTAAAAAAAAAATACAGACGTTTCATTATGTTGCAAATGTAGAATCCATCAAGCTTCCACCAGAATCCATCAAAGCAAAGAAAACACAAAATTAGCCAACATTTTAAACAAAGTCTAAAAGATAGATCTTAGATATCAAAAACTTTCTAATCTAAAAAAAATAATTTCCTAAAGTGATCTAAAAGCGGCTGTACGCTCTTGTGTCTCTTCAAAGAGACTTGTTCTCCCTGCGAGAGCAAGATATCTCTCGGCCATTTCCCTTGCACTTACCCCCGTTCTCTCCACGGTGGAAACTACAGAGAAAAAACAAGGGTAGGCAATTCCAATGGCCCCATGAGCAATCTTCTGGTCTCCCCTTCTTCAGGGGAAAGAACTTCAGTGGTCCACAACTTCTGCAATCCACTGCAAGCAAGGAGAATTCAGCCAGTTCTCAGCACTCAGAAATCCGACCAGTCGAGCTGGCAGCCAAGCCTGGCCACCTCTTTCTTTTGAGTCTTGCAAAACTTTATATTTTATTCTTGGTTTTTTCCCTTGCCAAATAAACTTAGAAATGTCCCGCTGCCATTGTTTAAAAGGTGCCTCTGATGCCAATATAGGTAATGTTTGAAAAAGATATAAGATTCGTGGCAAAATATTCATTTTAATCACTGACATTCTACCTAATAATGATAATTGCAATTTTTCCCATCGATCTAAATCTTTTTTAATATCTGTCCAAAGTGGAATATAATTATTCTGAAATAATTTGACATTTTTGGATGTTAAATATATTCCCAAATATTTTACTTTTTTCTCCATTGAATATCCCGTCATTTCTCTCAATTTCTCTTATTGATGGTTATCCATATTCTTAGTCAAAACTGTAAGTTCACTTTGAACCCTGCTAACGACCCAAAGTCTTTCAATTTCTGCATTAGTAGCTCAATCCCATCCAGTGGGTTCTGTAAGGTAATGACTAGGTCATCAGCAAAGGCTCTTAATTTATATACTTGTTTTTTGACTCTAATACCATGAATGACATCTTCTTGTCTAATATCTCTAAGCAAGACCTCTAGAACCAATATAAACAAAAGTGGAGATAGGGGACAACCTTGTCTTGTACCTTTTTGTATTTCACATGGTTTACTAAATTCTCCATTAACAATTATTTTTGCAAATTGAGGAGTATATATTGATTTAATCCACTTAATAAAATTTCCTCCAAAGTTCATAGTCTCCAATACTTTAAACATAAAAGACCAATTTAAATTGTCAAAGGCTTTTTCAGCATCTATAAATATCAAGGCAGCTTGTTTTTCATTATGTTGTTCCAAATACACCAATACATCCAGGATATTTCGAACATTGTCTCGAATTTGTCTCTTGGGTAAAAATCTTGCTTGATCTTGATGAATAAAATTTTTAAGAATATTTTTCATTCTTTCCGCCAACACCATTGTGAATATCTTATAATCATTATTCAATAAAGATATTGGTCTATAATTCTTTGTTGAGGTCAAATCTTGCTGTTCTTTTGGAATCGGTGTAATATGGGCCTCTTTCCAGGTCTCCGGCATAACTCCTGTTTCTAAGATCGAATTCATAGTCTTCTGTAAAGGTAAACATAGTTCATCCTCAAAGCATTTATAATAAGCTGCTGATAAGCCATCGGTGTCAGAGATCGGCAGATCTCTGCCAAAGACGCTAGATGGGATGTACATTCCAGGAGGCTGCAAGTGACATGAAAGAGACGCTGGCTTTGAAGTAGACCTAGTTGACGATCGCGAATACACATCTCCGCGAGGGGATGTCTGAGCAGCTTGGAAAGGCACGAGTTACACGTGTCAACACCAAAGAACCTTGTGGGTGGGGGAAGGGAAGATTTAAATGTGCAGACTTTACAGGTTCCAGCCATTCAAGTCTTTGTTCGTGCTAGCTTCTGTATCCTGTAATAAACTCTTCTACTTCTAAGAACTCATGCTTCTGTGAGTTACTCTAGAGCAGTGAGATTACAGATATTGGATGGAGTGCCTTAAATAAAGACTTGAATCCACAAAAGTTTTTTTTGACCACACATCCTGAGAACTACTCTGAGAAATCAGCGAGATTCTTGGTGAAAAGTGGCCATGAATCCAAACAAAATTTCTGCTTCAGCTTCGTGGAACGGAATGGAGGAAGCAGAGGAAGCAGGAGATTTCGAAGCACTGCAAGAAGAGGAAGGAGAATGCGAAGACAATGGTGAGGGGGACAGAGCCAGCTTGTTAGATGCCCAGCTGATGGTGAGAGCATCGCAGCAAGCAGGAGAAGACGGATGGGAGAAACAGAAAACACAGAAAAAAGAGGTAACCAAAACTCCCCCCTCCCTCGAATCTACAAAGCCTAAGTTGGCAGGATGGTCAGTTGCAGTGGGAGAAGGACTAGAGAAAGTAGGAGAGGGGAAACGCCCGAAGAAAAGGGTCACACCAACCCAGCGCATTGTGCGGTTGGAAGAGCAGATGTCCAATGTGCAGTTAAATATAGGACTGCTGATCAACAAAATGGACTCATTGGGCGCAACCTTTGGGAAATTGATGGACAAATTAGATGAACCCAGAGTGAGGGAACAGAGCCTGGCGCCAATCGAAAGTGAGGGGGAGGAAGAAGAGGAATTTCGCCCCTACAATCGATCACCCATGACCCCATCATACAATCAATACATGACCCCAGGGGGAGTGCATACACCATTTGGAATAGGTGAAATGAAAACAAAATTTAATGGAGAACCCAAGAATCTAGCATGCTTTTTAACGCATGTACAAGGGTTCATGAGACAATTTGAATACACCTTCCGAACGGAGGAGAGCAAAATCAGGTACGTCTCCAGTTTTTTGGAAGGTGAGGCAGGGGACTGGCTTGTAACGCTTCACAACAGGGGGGCAAGGGAACTACTGGACTTTCAGGAGTTCATGTACGCCCTTCGGAAACGATTTGAAGATACGCTGACTAAAGTCTCAGCCAGGGCACGACTCCGGAACTTAAGGCAGGGAAACAGAGCAGTAGCTGAATATGCTATGGACTTTAAAAAGTTCTTATCTTACCTGCCGGAATGGCCGGAATCGATAAAGATTGAACACTTCCAGTATGGATTAAAACAGGACCTACTGGAAAAGGCACTAGATAGAGATGACCCTGGAACTTTAGAGGGGTGGATCCAATTAGCTGGGAAAATTGAGAGTAACAGACTACAGCTACAAAGTATCAGAAACTTACAATTCAGGCAGAGGAACGAGGGGACTTTCATTAACCAGCACCACTCGAACGTGAAACAGCGGAATTGGGAAGAGGAGAAGGATCGTCGGACAAGAGAGGGACTGTGCTTCCGCTGCGGGAAGGAGGGACACCGAATAAGCGCTTGCCCTCAGGGGAAAACGAGCATTAAGGAAAAACCTCTGGCGAAAAAGGCAGCTGACAGAAGTACCCTCAAAACAACACACACCAAGGGAAAAGGAGCGGCTGCGGCAACCGTGAACCCATGGCAGAATCCGGACCTAGAAGAAGACAGCGACGACTCTGACTTCGAAATCCAGATGGCGGGAAATGAGCCAGGTCTGTTCTGATGAGCGCCACAGGACAGAGCTCCACAAAGGGGCGCAAAGGAAGTAGTTGCAACAACCCGACAATGCACCTAAAGGTACAGTTGAGAACTTTGGGTGGGAGGAAAAAGTATGCGGGGGTTGCAATGCTAGACTTGGGTTGCTCTAGAAACTTAATGCACCTGAACGTAGCTGAAAAGATGGGACTGGACCTTTTTAAGCTTAAAATGCCCATCACATTTTGCCAATTGGACGGGTCGGAACTGAAGGGGGGGCCAGTGGAGTTCTACACTGAAGGACTGCAAATGACTTTGGGGACTCATGTAGAGACTTTGCGGTTCCTAGTGGCTCCCATTGCAACACGACCCATTGTGTTAGGACTGAAATGGTTGAGGGCAAGAAACCTCAAGGTGGATTGGGTCTCAGGAGATTTGGACTTTACGGATGGGAC
The DNA here is from genome assembly GCA_023362775.1 of Charina bottae. Classification (NCBI taxonomy): domain Eukaryota; kingdom Metazoa; phylum Chordata; class Lepidosauria; order Squamata; family Charinaidae; genus Charina; species Charina bottae. The sequence goes on along the minus strand of JALMGJ010000005.1, from coordinate 79,811,491 downwards.
TTATCATGAGATGGACAATGATAGCACACCTAACGGCATTGAGCTGGGGGCAACGGGGATGGAATTTGAGGAGGGGGAGCAGGACCAAGGGGGTGGCACACTCACAAGCACAATTCCGGAGAAATACCTCCCGGTAGAAGAGATATTCGACAAGAAGAAATGTGAGCAAGAACCCCCCCCATAGGCAGTCAGACGCAACCATTGACCTTATCCCAGGGGCACCGTTTCCCAAGCCCAAGATGTATGCCATGACGCAAAAAGAACTGCAAGAATTGCGCAAATTCATAGATAAAAATTTGGCACGGGGGTTCATTGAGCCAGCCAACTCCCCCCTTGCAGCCCTGGTATTGTTCAGGAAGAAAAAAGATGGGTCCCTCCGGCTTTGCACTGACTACAGGGGTCTTAATGCAATTTCGGTTACGAGACAGTACCCTCTCCCGTTGCTGAAAGACATGTTAGCCGAGCTATCTAAGGGGAAAATTTTCACAAAATTAGATGTTAGGGAAGCTTACTATCGTGTTCGCATAAGGGAGGGGGACGAGTGGAAAACTGCATTCAATTGCCCATTGTGTTCTTTCCAATACAGGGTGCTCCCGTTTGGGATTGCGGGGGGACCGGGAATCTTCATGAGGTTCATAAACGAAGTATTGTATGAATTTCTGTACAAAGGGGTAATTGTATATTTGGATGACATACTGATTTTTTCTAAAAATCTGGAGGAACACATGGAGTTAGTTAAGAGGGTGCTTGAGAAATTACTCGAGGCAAAGCTTTATGTAAAACTTGAGAAATGTGAATTTCACAGGGAACAACTAGACTTCTTGGGGTATTGCATTTCGCATGAGGGCATCGAGATGGACCCTGAGAAAGTCAAAGCGGTCCTGGGCTGGCAGCCCCCCCGAACGCGCAGACAGCTGCAAGCATTCCTCGGGTTCGCGGGGTTCTATAGGCAGTTCATTCAAAATTTCGTGCAGATCGCGTTGCCCTTGACAGACCTATTAAAGACGAAAAGCAAGGGCGCAAAAGCAAAAGCCCCACCACCGAACACGAAACTCGTGTGGACACAAGAATGCCAGGTAGCGTTTGATAGGCTAAAGGAGATGTTCACGAGGGAGCCCATACTCAAACATCCAGAAGCTGACAAACCATTTGTGATACACACAGACGCATCAATTAGCGCAGTGGGGGCCATACTACTGCAGGCAGATGACACTGGGAAACTAAGACCATGTGCATACATTTCACGGAAATTTAATCAGACGGAGAAACGATGGCATATTTGGGAGAAAGAGGCATTCGCTGTCAAACATGCCCTAAGCACGTGGCGACACCTCCTAGAAGGGACAGCAGAGCCGTTCCAAGTGTGGACTGACCACAAAAACTTGGAAGCTCTCAAATCCCCTAGAAAACTAAATCCTAAACACCTCCGGTGGGCAGAGTTTTTTAGTAGGTTCAACTTCACGTTGAAGTACTTCCCTGGGGGGAAAAACTACTTGGCAGACGCGCTGTCACGCCTACCGCAGCATGAGGGCAAAATGGAGGAGGTCATTGAATCGCTCGTCCCCTCCCAACCAGCGGAGGCTCAGAGCCCAGCGACAATAGGAGGGAGGGGGGAAGGCAATATGGCAATCACCCGCAGCAGCGCGCAGTGCGCGGCTGAGAGCGACCAGTGGACAGCCGAACTGCGGGCGGCAACAGCAACAGACACCTGGTGGGGGGAGAACAAATAGACCCTAGTGGAAAAGGATGGACTGGGGTGGAAGGACAACAAAGCCTATGTCCCTGAGCCCCTACGGCAAAAGTTTTTGAACATGCATCATGATCACAAAACGGCAGGGCATTTCAGCTTCGTAAAAACACTACACTTAATCCGACGCAAATTCTGGTGGCCATCCTTGCGCACAGACATTAAAGCCTATGTGCGCTCATGCCCAGTGTGCGCAACCGCCAAAAGGAAAATGGGGAAACCCACAGGGAAGCTGCAGGAAGTAGCAAACCCCACACAACCATGGAAGCAAATTGCCATGGATTTTATAGTTGATTTACCGATGAGCAAAAAGAACACGGCCATTTGGGTGGTCACAGACTTATTTTCCAAGCAGGCACACTTCATTGCGTGCAAAGGAATACCGAATGCCCAAAAACTAGCTAGACTATTTATCCAACACATCTATAGAGCCCACGGAACGCCGGAACGCATAATCAGCGACCGCGGCAGCACTTTTACTTGCAAGTTTTGGCGGGCATTTTTTAAGTTAATTGGATCGGAACAGGGGCTCAGTAGTGCGTTCCATCCGTGCACAGATGGTGCGAGTGAACGTCTGAATGCCACACTGGAGCAGTACCTTAGATGTTACATTAATTATCAACAGAACGATTGGGCGGAACTGTTGCCGTTCACAGAGGTTGCTTACAATAATGCGCTACATCAAAGCACGGGGTTTTCGCCATTCAAAGTCGCTACAGGGCAGGAATTTGTAACTATCCCCGAATTGGCCATGGCACACAACACAGAACTACCACAACCCCTAAAAGCGGACGAATGGATAGAAAAAATAACCAGTAATTGGCCAGTCATGGTGCAAACACTGCAGGAAGCCAAGGCAAGTTACAAAAAACATGCTGATCGCAAGAGGGGGGAAGAATGGGACTTGAGAGTAGGAGACAAGGTGTACTTGTCAACGAAAAACCTGAGGGCAACACAACCGTCACGGAAATTGGCACCAAAATTCATAGGTCCATTCCCAATCATTGAGGTCATCAACCCAGTAACGGCAAAATTGCAATTGCCAAAGGCACTAAGAAAGGTGCACCCTGTTTTCCATATCAGCTTGTTGAAACAACACCACAGTTCACAACACTGGCACCCAGAACCAGAGGAACCCCCCGCCCCCCATTACTGGTAGACGGAGAACCACACTTTGAGATTGACAGGATTCTGGACTCCAGATGGCACAAGGGGCAGTTGCAGTACCTAGTGAAGTGGCAGCATCTACCAATTGGAGACAGGGAGTGGGTCAGTGCCAAACACACACGCGCTCCCAAACTCGTAAAAACCTTTCATAGGGAGTTCCCGGACAAACCGCATTGAAACAGGCACTTGAACAATGCAATGTGCTAAAATATTTTTGTGCTCTCTCCCTACAGGAAATGTATGAAAATGTGTAGAAATGTATGAAAATGTGTAAATAATTGGTTGGGTTAACAAAACACGCAGCTAAGGGGGTGGGGGGAGCATCTTGGGCCAGGAGCATGTCAGAGATCGGCAGATCTCTGCCAAAGACGCTAGACGGGATGCACATTCCAGGAGGCTGCAAGTGACATGAACAAGACGCTGGCTTTGAAGTAGACCTAGCTGACGATCGCGAATACACATCTCCGCGAGGGGATGTCTGAGCAGCTTGGAAAGGCACGAGTTACACGTGTCAACACCAAAGAACCTTGTGGGGGGGGGGGGGAAGGGAAGATTTAAATGTGCAGACTTTACAGGTTCCAGCCATTCAAGTCTTTGTTCGTGCTAGCTTCTGTATCCTGTAATAAACTCTTCTACTTCTAAGAACTCATGCTTCTGTGAGTTACTCTAGAGCAGTGAGATTACAGATATCGGATGGAGTGCCTTACAATCGGGTCCAGGTGCTTTTCCACTGTTGATTTTCTTGAAGGCCATTATCATTTCCTCTGTTGTTATAGGATTATTAAGCATTGTTCTTTGTTGATCATTAAGTGCAATTAATTTTTGCTTACTCATATATTCATCAATATCGGCTTATTGAACATCTTGTTTTTTATACAATGATGAGTAATAACAGTTAAAAGCTTCTTGTATATCTGCATTGTTCTCCAGGACTCTCCCTTCATGTTGTATGTTAGAAATTAAGTTCTTTTGTCTTTGTTTCCGCAATTTATAGGCTAACCATCTACCTGGTTTATTTGCAAATTCAAAATATTTTTGTTTCGTAAATTTCATTTGGGTCTCTATCTCCTGTATCAATATCATTGACATTTGCTTTTGTAGGAATTTAATTTGAGTCATCAAGGTATCATCTGTTGGCTTATCTCTTAAACATGCCTCTTTATTTTTAATTTCATCTAAAATCAATTGAATTCTCTCTCGCTTCTTTCTCCTCATTTGAGCATTATATTGAATAAAATAACCTCTCATATAAGCTTTACTAGCATCCCAAACAGTTTGAGTACTGGTGCCCTTATTTAGATTCACTTGAAAATATTCTCTTAACTTTTTTTTACATGTATCAACTATGTCATTTTTCCGAAGGATTGACTCATTTAGTCTCCATCGGAATGTATTCCATTTTCCTTCGATGGTCAACATTACAGGGTTATGATCTGAGAGAGTCTTAGGTAATATTTCAACCTTAGTAACATCCATCATTAAGCTTTTAGAAATCAAAAACATATCTATTCTGGAAAATGATTTATACCTCTCTGAGTAATATGTATATTCTCTAGAGTTCCCGTTCATAAGTCTCCAAATATCTTGTAAATCCAACATTTCTTTCAAATCGAAAAATGTTTGGGGTAATTTTCCCTGTGTAAGTTTTACATGTTTTTGAGAATGTCTATCTTCCATTGGGAGAATTACCCCATTCCAGTCACCCATAAGACACCAATTTTCATATGATAAGTCCAAAGGTTTGTCCATTAAATTTTTGTAAAATACTCCTTTATCAATGTTTGGAGCATAAAATCCAACAATCTGTGTTTTAGTCCCTTGTATATTAACTTCAACTGCGATGTATCTTCCTTCATCATCAGCCAATATCAACTTTGGATTCAGTTTTGGTTGTATATACAAAACTACCCCCTTGGTTTTTTTTAGTCCAGCTGAAATAAATTCTTCTCCAAGCTGTTTTTGAATCAAGTACTTAATGTCTTTTTTACAAATACGAGTCTCTTGTAGACAAATTAAATCCAATCTCAGTTCAAAAAATGAAAAAAAAAATCTTCTTTTCTGAGGAGTTGTTCCATTTATATTCCAAGTTAGGTATTTATAATCCATAGGTATTTTAATATTTAAAAATCCTTTTTTAAGTCAAATCCGGAAGCCCCCATCTCAGATAAATCCTCACTCATCTCTTTGTCTTTTGATGTCTCTCCTTTTTCTTCCAAATCTCTGGATGCGTCACTCATATCCGCCTTATATTTCTCTAAAAATGCTTTTGCTTTTAGAATAGAAGTTATTTTGAACTTTTGTCCTTTAAACATGGAAGTTACACCTTCTAGTCTCTCCCATCTAAATGGTATATTATGTTGCTTTAATTTATCTGTAAAGAAGGAGTAATCTTTTCTTTTCCTTAATATTCTCAAGGGTATTTCTTTTAATACAATTATTTCTTTCCCTGCTCTATTTAATCCAATATTATAATGTTTCTTCAGAATTTGCTCTTTTGTAACTTTTCTCACAAAATATATCAATATGTCTCTTGGCACGTTCTTTTCTCTAGCATAACGTGAATTAACTCTGAAGATTTTGTCTATTTCAAAATCAAGATCTTGCTCTCTCATCTCTAAAAATTTAGCTAAAGCAGAAACAGTCTTTTCTCTTGTGTTCTCATTTAGTTGTTCTGAAACTGCTCTCAATCTCAGAATGTGTTGTTTCTCTCTCATTTCTGCTAATGCAAAAACATCTAAGTTATGTTCAATATCTTTGGTAGCAGTTTCTGATTTAATCTCTAATTTTTGCACCTGTCCTTGCATATCTTTAAGTTCCCCTAAATAAATAAATTATTCACAATCTCCTTAACTTTCTGCACTTCCTTTCTAAATTCCTGTTTTATCTCCTGGGTTAAGTCTTTTTTCATATCCTCCATCTTCTTATCTACTTGTTGACCCAGGATATCTATCTTTTTGTCTAAGGTAGCAATTGAGTTCCATTTTTTTATCTAATGTTGTGATCGCATCCAGAATTTTTTTCATTTCTGATGATGAAGATTCTGTTGTTGTTGTTGTTGTTGTGGGAACCATGGACATTCTTCTGGTCTCTTTATCTTTTTCTCTATCTCTTTTCGTCCTGGTAGCCATAGTCACCATAATGTAGATGGTGTTCCTGTAAAAGAAAAAAAAGACAGAAAAAAAGGAAGAAGGAAAAAGGAGGGAGTAAGAATTATTTAAAAAAGGGAGGGGATAAAAAATGTAAAAAAAAAAGTAAAAATAAAACAATCCTTCAGCAGCAATTGTCATAGCCAAGTTATAATCCAGTAGGTACAAAAATCCCTGCAAAGGAAAAACAAGAGATAAAAAGGAAAAAGAAGTTTTCCTCAGCTGTAGACGAAATAACGATAAGAGCAGTAAACAGTTCCAAGGTTTCTCAAGCAAATTTGTATCCCACAAGTCCAACCATAAAAAGAGGAAGAAAGAAAAAAAAAGGAAAAAAAAGGACTTCAATAATCCAACTAGCTTTATTTGCCAAAATGCACTAAATAAGCAGTCTATTTATAGTCTTAGATGTAGAAAATTTCTATAAAAGAATCCAGGTAGTAAACCAAGCATATATATTTAAAAAGTAACTTATATAATCTAGATGGCATTTAGCCATAGAAAAATAAACAAAGAGAAGAAGGAAAGGATGTTAAATCATCAGTTCATTAATCCACAAAGATTTAAAATCAAAGCAAAGTAATTCCAAGAGAGGAATAAACCCATTTATCAACAAGTAAAGAAACAAAGGAAAAGAAAAAACGTCACTCCTTTCGTTTCTGGCAAAGTCAATCAGTCTTTCAAATCCTACCATATATCAATCCCTTGACAAGAAAAATATAGAACGCCGACATTATTAGTCGTGTCCAGAGATAAATCTTAGATGATAATAAGGTAAATATCAGTTTGAAAAGAAAAATGTGTGTCTAAAAGGTTGGGTTAGGTGCTACTTATCTTGCAAGAATTCACGGCTTCCCGCAGAGCGTCGTTGTTCATTCCGGTCGCCTTTTCGCCACATCGGTCTCCCTTTCCCCGTGGTGGAAATACAGGGGTCGGAAGAGAGCGGTGATTTCAGCGGCCCTTCTGTGATCAATCTTCTGTTCTCCTTCTCTTCGAAGGAGCAATTTTCAGCGGTTTCTTTTTCCCGAAACCGCCACAAACGGGATAAGCCGCGGAGTCGTGGTTAGGAGCCTCGGCTCAGCGCACCATCTTCGCCAACACCCAGAAGTCTTCTGTGTAAAAATACACCTTGTTATCTTCCGCCTTTTCTGCCGTTGAGGACTTTCTTGGATCATTCTTTATAGTTGTAGATGTTGGGAAATAGTAGAATCTACCAGACAGCTTCTTTATTTACACACAACTTTAGAAATTGAACATATACCATACAATCTTAAAATCTCCTTTTACAATGTGCATACACTGAGCTTGACATGCAGCTTCATTTAAGACCCAGAATGTATGTTTCAGACAGGAGGAAGTAACAACTCTTTCATGGAACTCTCTATCTATCTATCTATCTATCTATCAATCAATCAATCAATCAATCATCTTATCATTTAGTTTTGGATTGCTTAAGATAATTCAGAGGTATTAATAAAATGGATGGGAGGTATCTGATGCTGGAGTCAGAGGTGTCAACAGGATCCAGTATTTTAGTTGAAATGATGAAAGCAGTGTCTTGCTATCATGATGCAGGCTCCACCGCTTTCATAGGTTCATGCAAAACCACAATGTATATTCCAAAAGTGGGGGAGCTTGCATTGCATTGGCATAACTTTGCTTTTGTTATTTGACCCTCCCACCCCCCTTGACCCACACGGCTGAAGGCATATGTACAGTATATGGCATTTCAAGTATACTGCATCAAGAATTATGGGTGAAAAACAATTACAGAAAATGACTTTGTTTTCTTTCCAAACTAAACAGTATACATTATCCTGATTGGTCAAAAGCTCTTTGGACTCCTGCAGATGATCATTTCCTAGCTGGGAAAAGATGGAAAAAGTATAAAGATGCAGGATAATGTATTTCTCTAGTCTTGTTTATTTGCTGTGTGTGCAGTCTGAACCAGCAATGTTGGAAAGCAAGTCACATTTTTGACTTGCAGCTACATACTGCTCTTGGAATGCCAGCCAAGCAGCTGTGCCACTTTACATCCAGTCAGAAGTATTTCCTTGTCAAACACATCTCAGTCCTTCTGTTTCTCTAGCCAGATCTGCATTACATGGCAAAGGATGGAAACAGGGTGGGTAGAATAATTAATTTATATTTGTTGCCCACCCTAAGCTGTCAAAAAGTAGGCAATGTACAACTCCTTTGCACATAAGACTTGGCTTCCTTTCTACACTCCTTAAGACTTTCCTTATACATGCCTTTACATGGGCATTAGATAAATGTATGAAGGGTAAAAACTATCAGTGACTGACTGCTGGTCATGTCATGTTGGCTGTATACTAATTTGTCCTGGAAAACACCTTATACGCCTTTGAATACCAGTTGCTACAGATCAACAGTGATAAAGAAAGTTTCTGACTGACCACGGTGGGAAACAAAATGCTTGGATTAGATAAACTTCCATTGTTATGCTTTCCATTAGCTAGGGAGGGTGAGATTTATTTATTATTTATTTTATTTATTTGTTCAATTTATTCCCCGCCCATCTCCCATGCAAGGGACTCTGGGCGGGTTACAACAATTAAAATATAAAAGCTATACAAAACACAAACTATTTAAAAAACACAACCAATATAAAATAAATAAAATCCAAAATGGATTGGGAACCGTAGAATAGATCATGGTGCTACGGGGCTACAATAACATATTTTTGATTTTCAGGTAAATAATGGCCTCCCAAAAGAAAAACACAATATCAGCACTGAGGACTGTAACAGCCACTATATAGGACAGAGCAGTAGAAGACTGGTAGACTGCATCCCAGAAAACCAACTAGCAGTTAGAAGTCATGATGAAAACTCCTTAGTGTTGGAGCACACAGATAGGCACAACCAGAGTTTTGACTGGGAACCTGTTAACTTTTTGGATCAAGCCAAATCCAAAAATTCTAGGGAATTCCTGGAAGCTTGGCAGACAACAGCCACCAATGGGCACATAGAAGTAAACCCCATTTAAATGCCTGGAAAGGAAACAAACAGCCTAGAACACATCCCCTCCAACAGCCAACATCCAGATAAATGGGAAACAGCACCAGGTAAACAATCAGGGATGAAACATAACCTAATCAAGGAACCATCAAAGAGGAAGCCACACTCCCACCAAGACTGGGCAGGGCAAACTACCATATATAAACAGCCAGCAAACCCCACTCTGCCTCACACTGATGATGTTACCTAGTTTGGTAATAAAACGTCTGCCAGAAAACAATCAAGCTCAGAGAACACCAAAAGCCCAATATATCCAAGTCTTTGTGAAGGAAATGTTGCTTGAGATTAATCAACCAACCTTCATCTCCATTACAAATTGCTTCCTGCCTTACGTAATTCAGCCTTTGAGATTCTGTTATGTATCTGTATACTATGTGTCACCACTCTGAATAACATTATAACGCTACAAGAGCTATCTTCAGTGAGGGGTCCTATTGCACAGCAGCCATGTACCTGAGGAATAAAGCCTTTCACTGATGTTTTGCTTGCCAACTGACCTAAATTTTCAAGCCCTTGACGGACAGCTCACCCACCCTAAGAAGGGAAGCTAGCTAGGGATTAGCCTCTCTGTTTTTTCAAAGTGGCATGTCTGTTCAGCTCCTGCCAGAAGATTCTTGACAAAAGAAAAAGAAAAAAAAATAAGTCACAATACTGCCTGTCAGATGACTTTATACAGACTTTCCACTCTGGTACAGCTAATGTCAGGTAGATGTGGTATGGCTTCTTCATAATGGCTAAACTTCAGACTCAGTAGGTGAGGACCAGAGCTGGTGGTGGAGGGTTGATCATCTAGAAGTAGTGTCACATGTGGACCACAGTCACAACTCTGTTTTTGTGAAGAAAGGTTATGTAAGAATATAGGTAGCTAAATATAACAATTATGATCTCAACAACTTCCATGCCTCCATCAACATCAGCCTTGAGGTATCCACAGAAGTCAACTTTACTGATGTCATAGTGAAGGGACCCCTGAGAGAAGGAAATGCCATCTTAAGTTCTTGGGAATCCCAAATAATATTTTCTATATTGTGCTTGTGAACAGGATATGACTAAGCAATGGCCAAAGGAACTAAGGGATAAGCCAATCTACCTCTGTAACATACTTGCGAAAGGAAAATGAAATTGACAAAATGGAAGGGGGTGGAATGTGTCTGTTTCCTCTCAGCGCTAAATGAGATCTTCCCCGCCAGCGCTTATCTCCTATCTGCGCTAGATAAAAATTCCAATCTCCTGCCTGCGCTAAATGAGATCTTTCCCATCTGCGCTAATCTCTTGTTTGCGCTAAATAAGATCCTTCCTGTCTGCGCTAATTAGAGTACTAATCTCCCGTCTGCGCTAATTGGGTTTTTGTTTGTTTGTTTGTTTCTCTAAATATAGAGAAGTATAGGGCAGAAAGGGTGTATTTCCTTAGCCAGGATGTATGTAAAGTATAAAAGTGATTGTTTGCAAGCACTGGGGTGGTTCTTTTTTCTTGGGCGCTGACTGCCACAGTAGCCTAAGGAGAGGAACCCACCCAGCCTCTATTTGATCAAATAAACACTGCCTTAACTGGAAGCCTCATCTTTGTCTATTATTAGTGTCCATGTAAGTGTTTCCCCCAGTCGGCTAGGCAGGATTTGGGGGAACCTACAATAGTAAAAGTACACAATGGACACATGAACACCACATTATACAGGAAGCCTAAATGCTTCCAGCTTCCATCCAGAACAACTACCAAATCTATCAACTATAGCCAGGCTTTACCCCTATAACCATATTTATTCTTGACAGAGATGACATCAGAGATGACTTCAAGATGCTCAACTGATAGAATTAAACTAGGCATTTAGGAGAGACTGAACTACCCAATGAGATCAATAGACAAATCAATAGAGCCAGATCACCTCCACCAACACAAGCAGGACAAGCCATGGTATATAAACAGAGAGCAAGTCCCACTCCCTTTTTGCACTGAAGACGTTGCCTAATCTGGCAATGAAACGTCTGCAAGAAAACAACAAGGCTCAGAGAGCACCAAGGACTCCATAGTTCAACCCTGAGCTACAAATATTCTCTTTGATTAGAGCCAGATCAATTCACAGGGGAGATCTATTACAAGACAGGTCACAAAAACAGCATAACAGAACTTCACAGGTTAATCTGCTGCTCACAGCTCAAGCCACTCAAATGCATTATTAATAAGTTACAACCCATACCCGGCAGTGGCAACCCTGGATTGCAGGCCTGTACTTGCATACAGAGAACTATCCGACACAGAGCAGTTTCTCACAAGCAACAAGAAAGAACAGAACAATGATGCTAACCTGAGAACCAGACCCTGCAACAAATATCTGCTTTGCCCACATTTACACCAAGAACATCACAGACTCTAACAAATTCATATACAAGATTAGAGGTGCCTTCACCTTCTCTTCCTCTAAGGTGATAATAATACCCTTCAGGATTCTACATACAGTAGGACAAACATACCAAATTTGGTTTAATGGACACAAGTTTGACATCAGGACTTAAAACAAGGACAAAATAATATCAGAGCATTTTAAGCTCCTAGGATGTTCCATTACAGTTCCCAAAATAGTCACCCTGGAAAAGAGAAACTTCTCCAGCATAATGGAGGGAGGCACTGCTGAAACTCACATACTAGAAAAGGTTTCAGGCTATTGCTGAGATCTCCAGAAACACAATGGATTTTTACACATTACGGTTGCTAACTGATAAGGTGCTTATAATCTGTTTTACAAGCAACCTGCATCTGCTATGCAGGTTGCTATCCTGTCTTCTAACTTCCCCTCTTCCCCCCACCTCATCCCATTTTATCTGGTACATCAGTCCAACCACTCCAATGCATCTAATGAAGTTAGCTGTAGCTCATGAAAGCTTATGCATTTCAATATCATTTTTAGTTGGAAGCAGTACTACTAGATTCCTTCTAATTTTTGTACCCCAATGTAATAATTGTAGAATGGAAAATCCTCCACCTGGTATTTGAGGTTCTTGACATTCTGATTGTATGCAAGAAATCATTTGCCTCATTTTCCAGGCATCTGTACCTCCAAACTGCCAGACAAGCTGCCCTTTGTCAAGTACTTAGCAGTTGGTGCCAGGACCAGCATGTTTATGAATAATTCTGAGCCTGAATCTGTGAGAATCCAGGCATATGGCTAATAGCACTAATGGAAAGGTGAGGCTTCCTTTTTAGCAGTTCCTTAGCAAATGTCATTCAGTCCACCATGATAAGACCAGCCTTCACTAGGCACAAGAACTAATCAACTACAGTTTTAAACGTTAAAGAACCAAGCAAATTAAAACTGAGAAATTATCATCAACTTGCTTTTATAATAATGACAGAATTAACAATGGAACCATAATCCTAAAAATAACTTGAGAATACATCTTGCAAATGAGAGCACATGGAAATCCAAAATATGAAAGGGTTTAGTTTTAATTCCTGGCCAGCTGCCACCTCCCTAGAAAAGAGTGAAAATTCAAATCAGTCAACCAGAGGCCAGAGGAAAACCTAGTCATCTATTTTCTAGTGGTTTCTGTGCATAGAATTTGCTGAATAAATCTGGGCAAATCTAGCAAAGTCTGATTTCAGTAACTGGTTCAGTTTGGAAAATCAGTCAGATGCATTTGGAGTCAGTTCAGAATTAATCCAATTTGGTTTGGAAAAATCAATATTTGCACATGCTGATAAGTGTTTAAGTCACAGCTTTCCAAACTTTCCGACACACTTTAGTGTGTCGCAACACACAGTCTGGTCTATCGCCACACAACCCGGAAGCAGCAGTGGGAGCGTGCATGGCGGTGGCGGCGCACCATCAGCGCTTCCGCGTTTTAGCAGAGGCTGCCGCCGCCGTGCACACGCGCGCCCCACCGCCCCGCCGCCATGCACGCCCCCGCGCGTGCCGCCGCTGTTGGTGTGTCGCCAACGGCAGCACTTTAGAAAGCACTGGTTTAAGTGTTCATATCGAAATCAGTTTGCAGATCCAACCAGATCCCCCTCTAATTGAATCTACCACTGAATACTTGCACAACCCTCCTGTTTCACTGAAGGTCGAATCATGAGTATTTGAACACAGTCTAATCCTTGGGTGCATGTAAAGGCTTCCTATTTGTAGCTACCTGGTCCTGTCCTTGTAGTATGTTTAAAGATATATTGGAGGTACACATGATGATGTAGAGAGAATTAAAAATTAACATTAAGATGAAACCAGAGTTTTTCTTATTAGGACTTATGGATAGTCAATTAGAAAAGACTCATGGACGATTGGTTTTATATATGCTAACTGCAGCGAGGCTATTATATGAACAAAGGTGGAAGAATACAGAAATACCCACAATGGAAGAGTGGATTGTGAAGATGGCAGAGCTGGATTATAATGGATTTACTGATTAAAAAGGGTTGTTTATGGGAAGAAGGGAACCAAGATATGTAATTTGGAAGGGTGGAGATGGTAATTATCATGTCTATAACTGCTGCAAAGATCAGAAGTCACTTCTTTAGATATCTTTTTCTTTTATTCTCTCTCACTTTTTCTTTTATTCTTTCATATCACTTTTCTTTTTCTCTACTTTACTTTTTATGTTTCTGTAGTTTTTAAATTTTGTGTAAAATTCTCTTTCAATAAAAATTATATATATAAAAAGATATACTGCCGGGATAGGAGAGAGGAAGAACTGGGTTTTTAGCAAAAAAAAATTATCATTTCCTATTTCAGTCAGGATTTCTGCTTGATGCAATTAAGCCAGGATAATTTCTTAGATGATGCATTTTAAAATAGATCCTCACAGAACATTCTAAGGAAGAATGATGACAGTTTCATATTTTGTCTGTATCAAAGTCTGATTTCCCTTGATTGTTAATATGTTCCTAGATTATATGCCAAAGCATTTCCTTCACATACAGATGCTTTTTTCAGCATTTGAGAGACAAGAATTTTAAATACCTCAATTTTAAAACAAGTTATGAGGTATATGATTACAACAGCTAAGTGAGCTAAATTATTTAGTGTGTGTGTTGTGTGTGTATGTGTTCTACATGAACAATCACTTTAGGTCTACACTCTTGCTGCTTACTCTTGTATGTGAAGTTTTTCCAAGTTTCAGAAAATAGCAAAGACAAGGATGTTTGTAAAAGTTGCAGCTTGTTTGAGTCAAAGTAATCCATATGGTTTTCAGTAGAGATTTTACCACTTCCTGTGTGGTATTATGAGACAACAAAATGCTTTTTATTCTAGAGAGACAAGCAATTAAATTCTCCATGGTTTTGTTCCTATCCTGGATCTGTCGGAGGCCCATTATGATTCTAACTTGGTGTAACAAGCATCTCTAGCAATGCAGGTTTCTACATTCCTATTAAGTCAGAACATGCTCACAACTGATTTCCATACCAATTTTTTCTACACCTAGTATGGTAAGCTTAGGGAAGGGAAGGGGAGCTATATCTCTGAGCAAGGACAACTCCCCTCTCTTTGAGGTTCAATAGCTTGGCAGGAATTGGCTGGAGACTTTTCTTCTTTTGAAGTTTTCGTGGGAGCAATGTTGTGAGGGAGAAAAATCCCCTAATATTCTCCTCTCCACATCAAAAAAAGTTGTGGGGTGAATTTTTCCAGGATATAAGAATATAACCCACCTGAACTTCTACATGCAGTGATTAATTAGACTGGCACATGAATTTGGGTTTTGGGGTAAGTGCTCAAAACAAGCCTTATATAGTTTCCTTCAAGCTAGTCTTTTTCTGAGATCTAATCACCATTTTGGATGTACGCATTGTTCCTCTGTTTACACTTCAGCTTCTGAAACCTAATTCTTTTCTTTAAGCCTAACATTTATCCATGGGTTGATGTTCTTGTTGTTGTTTTCTGGTGCCAATCTGTCTTCAGGAGTTAGATTGTATCCTGAAAAAGACATCTTGGAAGGCCTAGGCATCTCCAAATTGACTATCAGATAAAGGGCTTAAAGTGTTCTTCAGAAAAGGATGCCTGCCTGCCTGCCTGCCTGCCTGCCTGCCTGCCTGCCTGCCTGCCTGCCTGCCTGCCTGCCAGACAGACAGACAGACAGACAGACAGACAGACAGACAGACAGACAGACAAAATGAAAGTGATGAGAGCAGGTAACAGCTGAAGGAAATACTTGCTGCATCTTTTGAGTTATCTTGATTGGGTGGGTCAGACCCAGTAGTAAAGAGACTTAAACAGTTAGTCTCATGTCCCATTCATTTTGCTGGTCGAGACTGAGTCTACATTAGCATGGATGTTCCAGAATGCGGGAAAGGTAGAATCCATGAAGGCTTTATATCCAGGTGAGCCATTTTGTACTCCTACTGTATTTTGTAATCTGCTGGAGCTGTAATAGATTGGGGTCGCCTATACGTAGGCTGACCATACATCCCGTTTTGAACGGGACAGTCGCATTTTTTTAACAATTCCCGACTGTCCTGTCGTTTTCAGAAAAATATCCATTTTGTCCCGTTTTTGAAAGTTCCCACGGCGAAGTGTGTGCTGCCCGCCTGCCCGCCTACACGCATGCACCCACTTTGTCCAGCGAGCCATGGGTAGGTTTGGGTCCTGTTGTCCCCCCAAGGAAATATGGTCAGCCTACCTATACATTTCATAAACAAACAAACCAACAAGTAAGTGAATTTGTGTATATGACCTATGGAGGGATAGGTGAGCCTATCCCAAAGCATAAGTGTAATGTGGGATGACTCTTTTTTATTGACTTGTTTTAGGACAGAACTGGAGTCCAGTTCTAAAACCATGCTCATCAACTTTCAATCCATTCTGTATATGTTAACAAATGAGATTGTATACAGCTTTTGCCAACCTGGAGCCAGTCTGTTTCACCATATTTTGTCTGGACTATTTTATTTATTTATTTATTTATTTATCAAATCTTGCCACTGCCCATCTCCCCCCCAAGGGGCGACTCTGAGCAGTTTACTATGGCTTTCTGTCCTGTGTATAAACTTTGTATAACGGCAATATATTCTGGGATTCCCATTTTCCTAAGCACATTCCATAGCTTGACCTGGTTGACAGAATTGAAGACCTTTTATAATCAATGAAGCACATACTGACTTCTTTCAGTGGTTTTCTTCAAGCTCCTCTTCTTCTGTGTCAGTAGTTGGAGCATAAGCTTGAGCCAGTTTGGTCTAGCGGTTAAGGTGCTGGGCTAGAAACCAGGAGACTGAGAGTTCTAGTCCTGCCTTAGGCATGAAAACCGGCTGGGTGACCTTGGGCCACTCCGTGTCTCTCAGCCGTAGGAAGGAGCCAATGGCAAACCAGGAGACAGTGAGTTCTAGTCCCACCTTAGGCATGAAAGCCGGCTGGGTGACCTTGGGCCAGTCCCTCTCTCTCAGCCCTAGGAAGGAGCCAATGGGAAACCAGGAGACTGAGAGTTCTAGTCCCACCTCAGGCACAAAAGCCGGCTGGGTGATCTTGGGCCAGTCACTCTCTCTCAGCCCAACTCACCTCACAGGGTTGTTGTTGTGGGGAAAATAGGAGGAGGAAGGAGTATTAGGTATGTTTGCTGCCTTGAGTTATTTATAAAAATAATAAAGATGGGATAGAAAATAAATAAAATAAAAAATAAATATTATTTGGTCCATGACTGTCTCCCACCCGGAAACCTATGCCCTCATTGTGGGAGGTTGTGCGGATCCAGCATTGGCCTTTACAGCCACTTATGGATCCACTGTTAAAATTTTACCCTTGGAAGACAATCTTACTCGGCTACGAGTGATCGCCAATGATGTACCCCAATACTGTCTTTGCAATACAGGTAGTCCTTGGTTAACAATGGCAATTGGGACTGGAATTGCCATTGCTAAGTGACACAGTCATAAAGCATGACGTCACATGACCACTCCATTTAGCGAAAGCAATTCCGGCCGTCCTGGTTGCTGTTGTTAAGTGAATCACCACAAGTCATTAAGTGAGGATGTCACGTGGTCGCCCTTTGTGACCTCCTACCAGCTTCCTCATTGACTTTGCTTGTTGGAAGCTGGCAAAGAAGGTTGCAAATGATGACCATGTGACCGTGGGATGCTGCAACGTTGTAATCGTGAGCTGGGTGCCGAGCACCTGGATCATGATCACATGACTGGGGGCATGCTGCAACGTCGAGAACTCCGAGGACTGGTTGTAAGTACCACTCATTCAGCGCCGTTGCATTTGTGAATGGTTGCTGAACAAGTGGTCGTTAAGTGAGGACCACCTGTATCCTTCTTGATTATGAAAACAATGGTGGTCCTTCTTTGTTTTTTGTGTCCTGAGTAGTAAGCAGTATGGTCTTGCTGCTACTTGATATAGTTGCCTGCTTGTTTTGGCTGAGCAGCTGGGATGCTTCACAGCTTGGTGGCTTTGTTGGGAATATACAATCTTGGCATACATTCCTAGGGTTTTTGTGTCATCCCTCCCAGTAGCACCTCCCCCACACACCTCCCACGATGAGTGAATCTAGCTGGAGTTGAGGTGAAGCTATAGATAAGACTGCTTACTTTATTCAAGTACAGTACCTAGGTGTGTGAGAGAGGTCTTTGTAATTATTTATTTATTTGTTTAATTTATATTACCGCCCATCTTCCCCCAAAGGGGGAACTCTGGGCGGTTTACAATAAAACCGGAGTTAAAATACAAAACAAATCCTAAAGAAAATGAAATAAATATATAATATCATTATAATTATTAAAATATATAAATAGAATAAAATGAAATGAAATCCAGATGGCTACAGTTCTTCCTCAAATCCTGAGCGCAAGGGCCGTTCTCAATCCATTCTAGGGCGCTAGCCATCCCCAAGAATGACTATTTCCCCTCCCGTTCCAGGCTTGATGGCAAAACCAGGTTTTAAGTTTTTTAGTTATGACATATGTTATGACATATGTGATGTAGCCTGAGTTTGAATATGTAACACAGAGCTTTCCAAACTGTGTGTCGGGACACGTTAGTGTGTCGGCTGCAGTGTCTGGGTGTGTCGCGGCTGCTGCTGCCTACGAGCCCTGCCAGGATTCCACGCAGGTCCTAGTGCCTGCCTTGTGCCTTGCTGCCTCCAAACCTGCCCTACCAGGATTCTGCGCAGATCCTAGTGCCTGCCTTGTGCCTGGCTGCCTCCAAACCTGCTGTGTTTCCGCGCAGGTCCTAGTGCCTGCCTTGTACCCTGCTGTAAGAGTGTGTCGTGAAATGATGCATGTCTAAAAAGTGTGTCACCAACATGAAAAGTTTGGAAAGCTCTGATGTAACATAAAACTCTTGGGCTGACCTCTCTGTTCACATTGTTCTACAAAAGGACTAGCAACATGTTACTGGCATAGGGCATAGCATATAAATTTCATTTCCTGGTATCAAAGTGCCATGGTTTATTTGATGCATCCTCCAGTACAGTAAAGTCAGGCTTCCTAAAACTGGCAGTTACAGCATGGTTTTGCATCTTGGTGCATTAGACAAGGGCTATTGAGTATTTCCTTGAAGGGGGAAGACATCCAGAAGAATACAATTATGAACAGGTTTTTTTTAATGAATTGAAATGCACTCATTGTTGAAAAGTAATTTAGATTCCCAGCAAGCTGAATCCTCCTCATATTTTAAGTATAAGTGATCAGTCAAGCAGAACTATTAATCCAGTAAACCCTTTAACCATCCTTACTGGAGAAAATTACTTCAAAGTTAATTGCTTCTATTGGATACTGAATGTTGTGGAACTTGCAAGTTTTCTTTTGAGAATGTAGCTTCAGCAAAATCGGTCATATCCTAACTTTTTAGTTAACAAGATGCTGTTAAAAATACTATTAGGCAACTCAAAAGCTGTAGATAGGACGATAGATGATCCCCCTTGGACCCTGACCATTTTGCTCGGACTACTTATTGGTGTTTTGACTTTTGGACTGACTCAGACACTGCTTGTAATCCAGATAAAAGATGAAGCTTGGCTTTTATGAACAAGCGCAACTGTAAGTGGATCTTCCTGATTTATGATTGGCCTATTTACTTTCTGTCAGCCCTAGTTAGGCTCTGAAAATGCATCTGGCAACAGGCAGCATGCCATGCCATCTTTATTACTCTCTTTTGGCTGGCATTAGGTAAGGTACCAATAGCCATGATAGCTACTTCTCTACCTTCTGCCACCCTCCTCAGCTCTCTGCTACTATCGCCAATAAAAAGATGAGAAGCGGCTGGATGTCATTGCTTTCAGCTTTTCAAATTATGCTGCTTTTCCTTTTCGAAAGGATATAAGGCTGTAGCATTTAGCAAGCTTCCAGGCATGAGCACGCTAGAGTCATTAGTGAGACATATATTTTAAAGCATTTCTTAACAGTAAATTTCAGACATGAAGGGCGAACATTTAATGTTACTGGAGTACAAACGTGTGATCCTGTTTGAGTAGCATTTAGAGCAAGGGTCCCCAACCTGTGTGCCGCGGCCTGTTAGGAAGTGGGCCACACAGAAGGTGAGCAGTGGTGGTCCACGTGATTGGCTCCTGCCTGCAAACCCCGCCCCCCTGTCCACGCGATTGGCTCCCGCCTGCAAACCCCGCCCCCCCCGGTCCGCGGAAAAATTGTCTTCCACAACCGGTCCCTGGTGCCAAAAAGGTTGGGTACCCCTGGTTTAGAGCACAATGTGAGTGATATCCATTAGAACAGTGTTTCTCAACCTTGGCAATTTTAAGACATGTGGACTTCAACTCCCAGAATTCCCCAGCCAGCATGTCTTAAAATTGCCAAGGTTGAGAAAGACTGCATTAGAGGATAGCAAAATCCTCTCCTCCCCATCCTGACAATTCAGTGCCCAGCTGTAGGTGCTGTTGTGTATCCTGTATTACAACAGGCTCTTACTGTAATGCAAGAAAAAGCATTCCTTGGCTTCCTGCTCAAGTTTCTGCATCAGTTTTCTTCCTAGTTCACTCCCCATTAAGCTACCTGTGCTTTTGCCCACCTGCAACCTGGAGAAGCAGCAAGGGCTTGAGGCTTCAGAATGACGTCCAAGTTCAGTTTGCCTTCCATTGACAGGGTATGATATAATTTGTCAAAACCAGTTAGGTCTGACTGTCAGGTTGAGGGGTGTTAAGGTCCTCTGGCAAAGCTACTGCATATTAGGTCAACTAGAGCTGAAGGGGGATTCTGATGCACAGTACATAAACCCATGCATATGCAACACACTCTCCCCTTCAGGGTAAATAGAGGTATGTAAAGTGCAGTAAAAGAGTGAGAGAGAGTAAGTCAAAGCAATTAAAGGCATGAGCTGAGGAAAAACAAGGAAACCAAACTAGATCTAGTTTCTACCACATCATTCACTTATACCTCTCCATACTTTTCTATCCTTGCAAAGCTTCCTTGGTTCCACCGTGTGTGTGTGTGTGTGTGTGTGTGTGTGTACATATATACACACAAACACACACACTTATACATATGTACATATATATATACATCACCTTTTGTTCTTGATACAATTAAAAAGGTAAAGGTACCCCCGCACATTTGTGCAGTCGTGTCCGACTCTAGGGGCCGGTGCTCATCTCCGTTTGTTAGCCAAAGAGCCAGCGTTGTCCGAAGACGCTTCCACGGTCATGTGGCCGCATGACACGCGCGGAACACTGTTACCTACCCACCGAAGTGGTACCTATTAATCTACTTGCATTTGCATGCTTTTGAATTGCTAGGTTGGCAAGAGCTGGAGCTAGTGCAGGAGCTCACTCTGCACGCAGGGCTAGGGATTCGAACCTCCGAACTTGCAATCTTCCGATCAACAAGCCTGGCGTCTTACCCGCTGAGCCACCACGCCCCTTGATTGAGCCTTGATACAATTAGAGAAATCCTAAATTCTTTGCATCAGAATTTTTATAGGAGCTATCTGATTTCAAGTCTCTGGAATATATCAGGAAATCCAAAACTCATATGCCTATATAGAAAAATATGTGCATTTGGAAAATTCTGCATCGGAAACAGTATGGACTTTAAACGTTCTTTTCATATAGGTAAACAGAGGAGAACAGACTTTTCATTTAGAAAACTAAGAATTTTGGTGAAAAAATATCTGCTTGATCTTAATGGGAGCACCTGTTACTAGTAGGATTAAAACGTTCATAACATCGATCAGTTCATCATTACTATCCACCGCACAACAGACCAGCCATAAGACTTCTGGCTGTTTAGTGGCTGCTGCTATGCAGGTGCCGCCCTGTGTAGAAGGAGTGGAATGGGGCAGCAAGCCATCTCATCTGCTTCATCTTTGGCCAATTAATAGAACTGTTACCTATCTTCGATTAATAGAACTAGGTTAAGCTTTCCCTGAATGTGATATTTTTCCTGCAAGACAGATGCAGCATCTCAGTAATACCCTGCCAATCCCAGAAGTGAGATTATGTTTTCCACCAGGAGTTACCTCTTGTGGGGTTCTACTCTGAACTTTGAAACTGTGGTTATTTTGCACAGGGAGGCTGCTTATGTAGATGCAGGGCCCATTCAAAACAATAGAACATAGTTTCCAGTAAACATTTGTAGTCTTGCCATTAGTAAGGCAGCGAAGAAAGATTTCTGTCAATTATTAATCATCTTTATCTTCAGATCTTTTTGGACAACCCTTTCATCAAATGAACAAAGCCATCCCACTGGGATGATTTAAATAATGCATAAAGGATCTTGCATTTAAAAGGCCACTAGACACACACCACTGTTGCTTTTCTTCTACTGTTTCCCATGCAGGTCCTGAATTTCTAATGCAGAGAAAGGCTTGGACAGATAATTTGGATTGTTTACACACTCTTCATTCTGACTTTCCTGATGCTTTGAGAGAAGAACAGCTTCATAATGTCTGCCATTATTGATTTCTTTCAAATGAAAATAAAGGATAAATGGGGAAAATGTGCTTCCAAGGAGAGCATAAGATCCCATTCTATGAATAAAATTTGAATGTCAAAAATCAATTATGTTGCTGAAGAAGAAACAGAGGCAGGGAAGCTTTCTGAAATATTTAACTTTTCTAACAATATTTACCCAAGATTCCTGTCTAAATGAGACTGCAAAAGATTAACAATAGTAAAAATTAAATACAAAGAAGTGCCTTCCCACAAGAAAAGAAGCTTGCAACTAGCCTGCTTTAGCTTTAAAAGTTCTGCCTTGAGAATGTCACTGACGTTGAGAAAATCTCAAAGCTTCCAAGTCAAAATGACTTCCTACTTTTAATTGAGGCTTTTGGGGTGTCCATGGGGGAGGAGAGGTCAAAAACGTCAATCTGTGCCCCTTTTTAATGTGTGTCATGCCACATGTTAAAAAAAGGGGAAGGGCTTTGATCATATGATTGTGGCTACCATTTTTTACCCCCCCTCCCCAATTTGACACCCCTGGATATTTTGCAAGGCATAGATGGATGCCAAAGAGGTGGGTGGATATTGTTTCCCAACATGCACTTATTCACCCTCACAGTATTTTTAGTTGCTTATAGGAGATAACACAAAAAGGGGAGTTTTCAGTGGCACTTTTTTTTAATGCAGTCTTTTTTCAGCACTTTTTCTGTAATGGACAGATTTTCGTGCATATCATTTGAGTTACAAACTATACTGGAACATTTCGAAGGATGCACATTTTGGAGTGGAAGAGCAATCTGGTCTGCCACTAGGAATGAGAGATTCAAAGATGAAATTTCCACATTGAGATTATGATAGTAGATGACTGAAATAATACTCTACCCTTAATAGAGATAAAGGTATTTTAAAATCAGTTCTCAGTAATTTTTATGTTCAGTTGGTGGAAGACAACCCAGCTTTAAATATTTCAGGAAAATTATCTTGATTATTTTTGTTTTGTTTTTTCCCATGAGTTTTGAAGTGAAGAGGCTGGTTTTAATTTCTTTGGATGGTCATAAGAGGGCATTGTTTGATGGAAAAGGCCCAGATCTGTTAGAAAAGACATGGCTGTATTCTTATCAGATAAATGCTTGTTCTATTCATTATAATACAGGAAGTGTTGTCTAGGCTGAGTTGTATTTATGGGAAACATTTAATATTCCCATGCCAGTGGAGCACCCCTCATAGGGTATTTTCTTTTAATATTAGAGAGAAAGTAATGAATTACAAAGCTAACTGTGGCATTCAAGAAAGCACTGTTCTTGTAAGGGTTTTTGAAGATGACATTAGGTTTGTCTAAATAATTTTGTCTTTCCTTCCACCCTCTAGATAGCGTCATGCTCCAGTTTCTATCAGTCCCAACAAATGGAAATATCCCAGGAACCTGGCCTTATCCCCCATATTTTGCAATCTGGGTAAAGTGGTGGGATACTTAACTGTGGGAATTGCTCTTGCAAGTAGGAAATACAGTAATTGTTCAACAGCTTGTTAAATTTAAGAAGATCTACAAGAAGAACAAATTGGATAGCAACCAGGTGACAGTCCTTCAGTGTGGACCCGGTGCTTAAGAAGAATGTTGAGAGAATATGCATCTCTTGCTATCTAAGCAGCCTAGGCCGTCCCTCCCAGGCAAGAAGTCTGAAGAACGATCTGTGCTTCTCTTTGTCTTCTCAGTCAAACTGTGTCAAGGGAGACTTGTCTTTCCAGCATCTGGCAAATATTTTTTTTAAAAAAAAATACTCAGGCTTTTGTAGATATACTTGAGCAGGTTGCTGCATTTGGCTGGCCTTATCTAGGATCAGAAGCTAAGGAGAGCCAAGCTTGGTTAGGACTTGCATAGGGGAATTCCAGAGTTGCAGGCTAGATTGGGAAGTTGAGAAATATACTGGAAGAAAACAATGGCCAAGCACTTCTGCACGGTTGCCAAGAAAACAACATGGATGTGTCTGTGAAGTAAACAGGAGTTATATTTTTCTGTTGTTTATATACTGGTTAATTTTAGGCCTTAAAAATACCATGCTAAATATTACATTGTATTATAATCCACACTGACAATGTATTTTTAAAAAGTGGATTATATAGCTAAATAATATCTCTCTCCCTCCAAACAAGTTCTTAAAAACAAGCAGGTAGGAAACCCAAGACTTTCCTTTGTGTGTATGCATGTGGCTGTGGACTGATGGTGGTGGTATAAAATGAACCATGATTTTCTAATCAATCTGGAGCAATGGCTGTTGTGGGTCTTCTGGGCTGTGTGGCCGTGTTCTTGAAATTGTGGTTCCTAACGTTTCGCCAGCATCTGTGGCCGGCATCTTCAGAGGGCAGGGGACTTCAGAGGGCAGAGGACTCTACCTGGGCACAGAGATTTCGATTCTGCCTGTGCTCCTGCCCTCTGAAGATGCTGGCCACAGATGCTGGCGAAACGTTAGGAACCACAATTTCCAGAACACGGCCACACAGCCCGGAAGACCCACAACAGCCATCGAACTCCGGCCGTGAAAGCCTTCGACAATACAATCTGGAGCAACTCTAATCTGAACATCAGGAAATGTTTAAAAGTTATTTTTTTTTAAAAAAAGGAAAATAATCAAGTTTTTTCCAGTGGATCCTGAAATTGCTGTGTAAAGGTAATTTTATTACTTTGTAAACAGCAACAAAATCATAAACAGTTTTCCTATTAAGTTTGAAAGTTGTTCTGTTCAGTGATGCATTTACGTTTACATTATGTCTGACCTCCATGTATCCTAATTTGCATCATGACTCCCTGTCAAGGACAGGAAGACAAATTTGCTTAGACATTGATATGGACCCTATTTAAAACAAAAGAGGCTCCTTGCAGAAAGTCATGGAGCCCTCAAGAGGCATTGATTTACAGAGAGAATTGATTAATCAGAGAATGAAAAATCACATGCCAGGATATGAAGCCATGAATAGCCACTAGTTGAAAATATATTTGAGAAGATAAGTTAAATGGCTAATGATGAACTAATATGAAGTCTTTCTGCTACTTCTTGAGTTAAGGAAATAGTTTCACTTAGTGATTTTTGTTGTTTATTCGTTCAGTCGTTTCCGACTCTTCGTGACTTCATGGACCAGCCCACGCCAGAGCTTTCTGTCGGCCGTCACCATCCCCAGCTCCCCAATGGTTGAGTCCGTCGCCTCCAGAATACCATCCATCCATCTTGCCCTTGGTCGGCCCCTCTTCCTTTTGCCTTCCACTTTTCCTAGCATCAGCTTCTTCTCCAGGGTATCCTGTCTTCTCATTATGTGGCCAAAGTACTTCAGTTTTGCCTTTAATATCATTCCCTCAAGTGAGCAGTCTGGCTTGATTTCCTGGAGTATGGACTGGTTTGATCTTCTTGCAGTCCAAGGCACTCTCAGAATTTTCCTCCAACACCACAGTTCAAAAGCATCTATCTTCCTTCGCTCAGCCTTCCTTATGGTCCAGCTCTCGCAGCCCTAGGTTACTACAGGAAATACCATTGCTTTAACTATGCGGACCTTTGTTGTCAGTGTGATGTCTCTGCTCTTAACTATTTTATCAAGATTTGCCATTGCTCTCCTCCCAAGAAGTAGACGTCTTCTGATTTCCTGGCTGCAGTCAGCATCTGCAGTAATCTTTGCGCCTAGAAATACAAAGTCTGTCACTGCCTCCACTTTTTCTCCCTCTATTTGCCAGTCATCAATCAAGCTCGTTGCCATAATCTTGGTTTTTTTGAGGTTTAACTGCAACCCAGCTTTTGCACTTTCTTCTTTCACCTTCGTCATAAGGCTCCTCAACTCCTCCTCGCTTTCAGCCATCAAAGTGGTATCATCTGCATATCTGAGATTGTTAATGTTTCTTCCAGCGATTTTAACTCCAGCCTTGGATTCCTCAAGCCCAGCATGTCGCATGATGTGTTCTGCGTACAGGTTGAATAGGTAGGGTGAGAGTATACAACCCTGCCGTACTCCTTTCCCAATCTTAAACCAGTCCGTTGTTCCGTGATCTGTTCTTACCGTTGCTACTTGGTCGTTATACAGATTCCTTAGGAGGCAGACAAGATGACTTGGTATCCCCATACCACCAAGAACTTGCCACAATTTGTTATGATCCACACAGTCAAAGGCTTTAGAATAGTCAATAAAACAGAAATAGATGTTTTTCTGAAATTCCCTGGCTTTCTCCATTATCCAGCGGATATTGGCAATTTGGTCTCTAGTTCCTCTGCCTTTTCTAAACCCAGCTTGTACATCTGGCAATTCTCGCTCCATGAATTGCTGGAGTCTACCTTGCAAGATCTTGAGCATTACCTTACTGGCATGTGAAATAAGTGCCACTGTTCGATAGTTTGAACATTCTTTAGTGCTTCCCTTTTTTGGTATGGGGATATAAATTGATTTTTTCCAATCTGATGGCCATTCTTGTGTTTTCCAAATTTGCTGGCATATGGCATGCATCACCTTGACAGCATCATCTTGCAAGATTTTAAACAGTTCAGCTGGGATACCATCGTCTCCTGCTGCCTTGTTATTAGCAATGCTTCTTAAGGCCCATTCAACCTCACTCTTCAGGATGTCTGGCTCTAATTCACTGACCACACCGTCAAAGCTATCTCCAATATTATTATCCTTCCTATACAGATCTTCCGTATATTCTTGCCACCTTTTCTTGATCTCTTCTGCTTCTGTTAGGTCCTTACCATCTTTGTTTTTGATCATACCCATTTTTGCCTGGAATTTACCTCCGATGTTTCTAATTTTCTGGAAGAGGTCTCTTGTCCTTCCTATTCTATTGTCTTCTTCCACTTCCGCACATTGCTTGTTTAAAAATAATTCCTTATCTCTTCTGGCTAACCTCTGGAATTTTGCATTTAATTGGGCATATCTCCCCCTATCACTGTTGCCTTTTGCTTTCCTTCTTTCTTGGGCTACTTCCAGTGTTTCAGCAGACAGCCATCTTGCCTTCTTGGTTTTCTTTTTCTTTGGGACGTTTTTTGTTGCCGCCTCCTGAACAATGTTGCGAACTTCTGTCCATAGTTCTTCTGGGACCCTATCTACTAAATCTAGTCCCTTAAATCTATTCTTCACCTCCACTGCATATTCCTTAGGAATATTAGTGAGCTCATATCTAACTGATCTGTGGGTCTTCCCTATTCTCTTTAGTCTGATTCTAAATTTTGCAATAAGAAGTTCGTGATCTGAACTACAGTCAGCTCCAGGTCTTGTTTTTACCGACTGTATAGAGGTCCGCCACCTTTGGCTGCAAAGGATGTAGTCAATCTGATTTCGGTGTCGACCATCTGGTGAAGTCCATGTATAAAGTCGTCTTTTAGGTTGTTGGAAGAGAGTGTTTGTTATGCACAGTGAGTTGTCTTGGCAAAATTCTATCAGCCTATGTCCTGCTTCATTTTGTTCTCCCAGACCATGCTTTCCTGTAATTCCAGGTGTTGTCTGACTACCCACCTTAGCATTCCAGTCTCCTGTAATGAAAATAACATCTCTTTTTGGTGTATTATCTAGTAGGTGCTGCAGATCCTCATAGAACTGATCTACTTCTGCTTCTTCAGCATCTGTGGTTGGGGCGTATATTTGGATCACTGTGATGTTAAATGGCTTACCCTGAATTCGAATTGAGATCATTCTATCGTTTTTTGGATTGTATCCAAGCACTGCTTTAGCCACTTTATTATTAATTATGAAGGCTACTCCATTTCTTCTGTGGTCCTCTTGTCCACAGTAGTAGATCTGGTGGTCATCTGATGTGAAGTGGCCCATCCCAGTCCATTTCAGTTCACTGACACCTAAAATATCTATATTTAATCTTGACATCTCACCAATAACCACATCCAATTTGCCCTGGCTCATAGATCTTACATTCCAGGTTCCTATGGTGTGTTGATCTTTAGAACATCGGATTCGTCGTTCACCACCAGCACCGTCGGCCGCTAGCCGTCCTTTCAGCTTTGAGCTAGCTGCGTCATCACATCTGGGGCTAGTTGAACGTATCCTCTGTTCCTCCCCAGTAGCATTTTGACCATCTTCCGACCTGGGAGTCCCATCTTCCGATGGTATACCTTATCTTTGGTTGTACTGATCCATTTAGTTTTCATGGCAAGAATACTGGGGTGGGTTGCCATTACCTTCCCCAGGGATCGTATTTAGTCTGACCTCTCTGCCACAACCTTCCCGTCTTGGGTGTCCCTTCACGGTTTAGCTCATGGTTTCATTGAGGTGCTCAAGCTCCAGCACCACGACAAGGTAATGATCTCCTTTGCTGGAGTCACTTAGTGATACATTATCTATAAAGAACATAGATCAGAATTAGATCTTGCAGGGTTCAGAGCTCACAAATGTCCAGCTCTTGAGGAAGGAGAACTGTCTCATTTTCTGATTTTCAAAGTAATCCTTTTGATGTCCTGAAAAAGGCTAATAGGATTACTGTTGTTGGGTTTATATGATTAAGTATATAAAACAGTCTTAATCCTGAAAGTTTTCTGGTATTATCAATAGCTATTTTCAGCTTTACTCAATTTTATTGCTGCAATGATTTTGTACCTAAATAAGTCCTTCCTTTTAGAAGAGGGGGAGACTGCCATTCCAAGTCACTTCACTGATGGTTATAGAAGTGACCATCTCATTTAAATAATTGCCTATTTAATACCAAAGTTTCATTTAGTTTCTGAAGGTTAAATAAATCCAAAGATTTCCCTATTTCAACTTGTTCATATACACTAGGCTAGTGCAGATCAGACAGGAACTGCCTTGATGGCATTTTGCTTTGCTAAAGTACAGGAACTTTGTATGTTGGCAGAGGCTGCTGTATAAGCACTGTGCACGCATAGGAGCCCATGTTACATAGTGAAGTGTAGCTCACGACATTAATAGCTTAAAATACCCAAGAGAATAAAAATGGTTTTGTACTGTAGCAAAAACAGAAGGTTGGCTCTTAGGAGCACACCTGGAACAGTCAGAGATGATCCCAGGGTATAGTACAAATATGTAGGAAGGTATTGTGGTCCTAAGTCATGAGAGGCTTTACAGGTTAATACCATCACCTTGAATTGGGATCAGAAATGAACAGGGAGTCAATGAAGAGATGTGAGGTTGGTGTAATATGTTCATAATGTCCAGTTCCAATCAATAATTTTGTTGTACTGTCTTGTACCATCTGAAGTTTCTGGACTATCTTCAAGAGCAACCCTACGTGCAACACAAACCAGTAGTCTATGAATGATTTGCTCAGCTGCAGCTGAGCATGGCTCACCAAACAACTGCTTCAGGTGCAAAGGTGCCCTACCATGCATGGCTCTATTCTAGTGACTTTATGATGAAGACCAAGACTAAAATTGAAGGCCTCCCTTTTCATGAGGATGTCTTATGCACTATCAAGACTGCTGATAGGTCCAGAAACTGCATGCTACAGTGTACAAGGGTGCTTTGCAACAACTCTGTTTTAACTTTACTTGTGCGTGTGATTGAAGCAGGTAGGCCCAAAAGTCTCCTTTTGATATTAGAAGCTTAATTAACATTTCTCTGTTGCAAACATAAGACAGAGATAGAAGTCTTGCTCAATGTTCTTGCACGGATACTAACCCTTGTAACACAAAGGTGCAGACATTGTAAGTTCCCTATACTTCCCTAAACTCACAGATGGTGTACGATAAGTTCCCCTTTTGTTATCCTGTTTTGATGTGCTAATTATAAAATGCTGAGTTTGTGACACGTAAGATGATTCTATGTCTGAACAATCTGTCTGGAACAAGATGAGTTACGATATTTTAGATACCACCTGCCGATCCTGTCATATCCTGATTGTCTGGATTACAAACCCTATAAAAGATAAGCCCCGGGTGTGACCCAGTGTTCAGAATTTGCCAAGTTATTACTCTGAACCTTGCTAGCAATAAACCTGTGTTCTCTAACTTCGCTTGGTCTCGTGTCCTGTCATTGGGAAGGTGAGTTTTCCCGCTACATTTCTGGCACCCCAGATGGGACACGACGGGGCCCTGAGGTCCCTCTGGAGGGTCACCACGCTCACAGGGATTTGGTAAGTCAAGGGGAATTTCCCAGGCGCCATCGGACACTTTTTGTTCTGAGGGACTTCCCAGTGACACCAGCTCCCTGTAGCGTCGGCTGACGCCTTCAAGAACCACTTGCGAGGAACTGAGACCAGGCAGAACCCCAGCGCTGGAAGATGAGGAAACAAGCCCTGCAGGCGAGTATTGGGGAAGGGAGCTCCAGAGGAGTACGGCTCGAGAAGACGGGAGGGGTTGATCACCCCCGGGGCGAACAGGGGCCAGGGTTGGCCGGCTGCGGTTCCTCGAAAAAATCCCTATTGAGCCGGGAAAAGCCGGTGAGCCGGAATATCGGTGGGACCGAGGGGTAAAAAGGAAAAGGAGGGGAGGTTGTGTGTTGTGATTGCTGTGTGAATGTTCGCTGCGTTTCCCAACGGTGACCGTTGAGTGTCCGGCACCTTGGGCCAGTGAAAAGCGAGTGAAGTCTGCAGTTCCCAGTGGAGACCGTGAGTGTCCGGCTCCTGGGGTCAGGCTTGAGAGCGTGACCAGTCCCTCTATGTTATCCCGAGAGTGAGGGACCCCTTACCTTCCTCTCAAACCCCCCTTCCCTCATTGTCTTGTCTGGTGCCCTGGGAGGAATATGGGTGGAGGAGGTAGTGTGCCCTCTATGCCCTTAGGATGTATGATAAAGTATTTTAAGCTTGCCTATGTTAGCAAAGACTACGGCATTAAGTGGAGCAGACAGAAATTGAGGATTTATTGTAAGGAGAATGGCCAACATTTCAAGTCGGGTGGCTGGCCAAGGGTGCATTTGCCATCCCACGGAAGGCCATCCCGATCAGGCCCCCTACATCGATGTGTGGCTCGATTTAATCCAACACATTTCAGCCCCTTCGGTGGAAACCCCTTTCAAGATAGTTGTTCTGTAGGATAAATAGCCTTTAAAGGCTGCCAGCGTGTGCTGGGAGGCTGTTTGTGGGAGAGCAATAACCTTTAAAATTAGCCAGCGTGTGCTGGGGGGTTATTGGGGGACAGGACCTTAAATTTATCTGGTGAACGAGTCCAGCGCGTGCTGGAGGTTCTAGATAAGGGCCTTAAATTTGGTTACCAAATAAATCCAGCGCTTGCTGGAGGTCCTGGATCTAAGAGAAAATAACATTCAGAAGAGAACAACTTTCAATTGTGCGGTCCCTCGACTGCACTCCCCCCCCATCCATTCCTGTTTATTTATTTATGTATTTATTTATCACTGTTATCACTGTTCCTGTGAGCTCCTCATGGGCTTCCGCTGCCGGCCACGGGCGGCTGCCGTGGCCAGCGGAGACACAGGGCCGGTGAGGATGGAAAGAACAGGAAAACCTCAAAAAACCTTTTAAATGTGTTTTAAGAAACTGGAAGCTTTTAAAACCCAAGGCAGCATGACCCCTGCAAGTCACGCCTTGGAGCCTTTTGCTCCGATGTCTGGCCATTCTATCCACCATGGGACATTGGACTCTGATTATCTCCAAGCATTCTTTAATTACTTAATCTCAATGGCCGAGCAGATTCACTGGAACAAGTGGCATTTTTGTTCCTAACAAGCTGCTCTTAGCCGCACCTCCATACCACCTCCAGGAGAAGGAGAGGGGGAGGAGGATGGCGTCCCTACGCCCCCCCCCCCACTCACAAAGTGATATTAAAAATGGTCCTTGTTAGCCAAAGGTGCCCCAAAGGTCTAGAGAGAACTGTAAAAACTCCAAGCCCTTATGGCTGCATTCACTGACAAAGAAGGAAATATGCATAAACAGGCTAACATTCAGCAAGAAATCGCTTACCGTAAGAATACGGGGGCCATCCAACTGCTGTCAGCTAAGCCTCCAAAATGTGTGTGTGTGCCTGAAAGGGTGTGTTTCAGTTGTAAAGCAAAGGTTGTGAAATTGTGTGAGTTTGTCTTTTTCCCTCCCCCTTGCCCAAATCTCCCCTGTCATGTTTCAATAAAAGCCTCTGTTTTGTACAGTTTGAATGCTGGTTTCCTGTGTGTGTGCGTAACTATCTAGGCTCTGCCTTCTGCCCTTGTGGGGGAAGAGGAGGGGGGTGGAAGAAAGCTCACAAGAGCTTATATGAGCAAAATTGGAATGCTGAGACGTAACAGGGAAAATGCACAAAATATTTCCTCTCGCCTGTGTTGGCTCCCTAGAAGCATGTAGATAGAACTGGGAATTTTCCGGAAGATGGGCGAGGAGACAGAGAAAAAGGCAAGGATTTTCCAATGCACAAGGGGTTGATAATAAATCAGCTAAACTTTGGGCCGCTTTACTAGAATTTTATCTGAGTCTTAACTTATGAGTGTGTGGTTGTTTGTGTATGTTTTCAGTTTGTTGAGCTGTGTGGTGTGTGAATAACAAAAAAAATGGCCAAGGTGGCTTTCAGGAACTGTGGTAGCAAGGCTTGGCAGGATTCCTATTGCAACACCGACAAGTATCTCTGCACCAGGAGGCTACCCTCCCCCATTGGACACCTGTTTTTGCAGCCCTGTCTGTGGTGGGACAATTACAATCCAAAAGTAGTTCACTGGGAAGCCCTTTGTGACCATACGGGAGGAGGGTATGCTGGGTGCTATAACCCCCTCAACACAGCCCAGTGAACAATCCGGCAATTCGCCCGAGCTGCAGTATGAGGGGCGAATTGAATCCACAGGGTGGACAACTTATAATAAGATAATCTGGCTAGCACACAACGGGAGGGGGCTTGAAGTGTCCAAAAGAGCGGAGTCCTGGTGTGTACCACTGATAAGGTCTGCACAGCCGTGTATCAGAACCGCCTCACCCTAGATTACCTGCTTGCTAAGAAGGGTGGAGTCTGCGGTAAGTTTAACCTCACCAACTGTTGTCTGCAGATTGGAGAGACTGGCCAGGTCATCCATCAGCTAACCACCGAGCTGCAACAGCTCACTTATAACCCTCCACAGGAGTGGAAAGGGTTCAAACTTCAGGATTGGCTGGTGTTGCAATAGGTATCCTGCC
The DNA here is from genome assembly GCA_023362775.1 of Charina bottae. Lineage (NCBI taxonomy): Eukaryota > Metazoa > Chordata > Lepidosauria > Squamata > Charinaidae > Charina > Charina bottae. The sequence continues at coordinate 79,778,554 of JALMGJ010000005.1, read as the reverse complement.
AAGCCTTGCTACCACAGTTCCTGAAAGCCACCTTGGCCATTGCCTGGCAGACGTCAAATTCCAGCACCCACCCAAACTTATTAAAGCCTCGAAAAGACCTGCACACATGGTAGCCCAGGCAAAAGAGCGAGGGTGGTCAGGGTGTGGCAACCAACCGCAAGGGTCGTCAGGGGAGGGAGAGTCCGCTGGTCTGGGCGGGCTTCTGGCACATAAATACTTGCTGTTACGCTTATATGTGTCCCACCAGGCCTGGCTTCCACAGGAGGTGTAAGCTATTTTTTCCATGGCCTCACAAACGTCAAACTCCAAGTTCCAGCCAGCAGAGGTTTTAGGGCTTACTGTGTGGTTTAGGTAATACAAGGTCAGGCGGACCCCACTGGAGGACACCATTCCCAGGCCCACCCACACGGAGACGTTGTACCTAACCTCATTCTGAGGGTTGTAGCAGGTTATGTCTCCTTTCTTGCCTTTACACAGTAAACACCTTTCCCTGTGTGGCACAGGACCCTTGAGGCTTGCAGTCCGGTGGGCGTTGAGTATGGTACAGGAGGGTGTGTCGCTTAACGTTTCCCACCTGGGCCCACGTAACGCACTGCGAACAATTAACTGGACTTTGTGTAGCAGCACGGGTGACTCGTCGCCTTCGGGGCGGAGCCAGGAGGGGAACTGGTGCAGGTGCCTGGGAGTCCCAGCACCCACCTGGGGAGCTATCTCCTGGAGGAGGAGTTTCAGGCTGGGCCTTGGGGGTGGGGTTACGGTTACCCAATCGCAAGGTGTCTCTCCTGGCCCATCGCCACCCTCACCTCCATTCCCCCCTTTCGCAAGCAGAATGCTGAATAGGTAAAGGAAGTTAATGACAATACTAATTAGCAGGAGAATCATAACCACCCAGATGGAAGGCATGAGGCCCACACGGATGCAAGCAGTGGCTCTCAACCTTTGGTGTGCATCCATCCCATGGGCCCCCCTTTTTGCAACCAAATAAGAGAGGAGCCTCGTAGCCCGTGCGATGGGTGTTGGCCTCTGGAGCAACACCTGCAAGGGGTGAGATGCCTTGTCTTCATCTCCCGTTCGTAGAGGGACAGCTTCCGGAGTGTCACCAGAAGGGGAGACCTTTCATGTGGTTTTACGCAAGGGTAGCCTCAGGGGCTGGGCGGGGTCCCTCTCCACTCGCCAGGCTGATGGCGTAGGTTATGCTAAGCTAATCCTTACATTTCTCCCTTTGTATAAACAAGCGAAATACTATTCGCTAGTGGCCAGCCCACCAAAGGGGTGCACTCATAAGGAACACACCTGAGTAGTAACACTCAGTAGTAATACTCAGTAATCACTGGGTTCAAGCAATGTGTGGTAATAACAGTTATCCCATCAATGGAAGACATTTGGAATCAAAGAGAAAAGAAGATTTCCCAGAGCAAGTAAAACCAGAGAAACAATGCAGCTCTAATCAGTGAAAATATTACTGAACCAGTCCAAATAGCTTATAGTCAAATAATGCATGTAAGCGTGTTACAGAAGCAAAAACAAATAGCTCAGGGTATGCAAAATCCTTAATCTCTCAGTATATGATTCCTTTCCCCCACGCATGCACTCACCATATCAGCAACTTCTGATGTGTGAGATAGAACATGCATAAAAATAAAAATAAAAATCCAAAAACATGCCTAGAGGGCTAGAAAATAAAAATTAGCATTGACATAATGTAATGTAAGGAGTAGACTGCTGTTGCAGTAAAAATTTTCAAAAACGGAAAAAAAACCAAAACCTTCAGATAGACTATGCCAATCCATGGAGGCTCCATTATTGCCAAAATCTTCAGAAATAAAAAACTCTTCTTTCCTTTTTTGTTATTCACACACCACACAGTTCAACAAACTGAAAACATACACACACAACCACACACTCATAAGTTAATATTCAGATAAAATTCTAGTAAAGGGGTCCAAAGTTTAGCTGATTTATTATCAACCCCTTGTGCATTGGAAAATCCTTGCCTTTTCCTCTGTCTCCTCGCCCATCTTCCGGAAAATTCCCAGTTCTATCTACATGCTTCTAGGGAGCCAACACAGGCGAGAGGAATTTCTGTGTGCATTTTATTCTAGTTTTGCTCATTAGAGGCAGAGCTCTAGTGGGCATATTTCTCTCCCCTCCTCTTCCCCCCGCAAGGGCAGAAGGCAGAGCCTAGATAGTTACGCACACACACAGGAAACCAGCATTCAAACTGTACAAAACAGAGCCACTAGCGAATAGTATTTCGCTTCTTTATACAAAGGGAGAAATGTAAGGATTAGCTTAGCATAACCTACGCCATCAGCCTGGCGAGTGGAGAGGGACCCCGCCCACCCCTGAGGCTACCCTTGCGTAAAACCACATGAAAGGTCTCCCCTTCTGGTGACACTCCGGAAGCTGTCCCTCTACGAACGGGAGATGAAGACAAGGCATCTCACCCCTTGCAGGTGTTGCTCCAGAGGCCATCACCCGTCGCACGGGCTACGAGGCTCCTCTCTTATTTGGTTGCAAAAAGGGGGGCCCATGGGATGGATGCACACCAAAGGTTGAGAGCCACTGCTTGCATCCGTGTGGGCCTCATGCCTTCCATCTGGGTGGTTATGATTCTCCTGCTAATTAGTATTGTCATTAACTTCCTTTACCTATTCGGCATTCTGCTTGCGAAAGGGGGGAATGGAGGTGAGGGTGGCGATGGGCCAGGAGAGACAACTTGCAGTTGGGTAACCGTAACCCCGCCCCCCGAGGCCCAGCCTGAAACTCCTCCTCTAGGAGATAGCTCCCCAGGTGGGTGCTGGGACTCCCAGGCACCTGCACCAGTTCCCCTCATGGCTCCGCCCCGAAGGCGACGAGTCACCTGTGCTGCCACACAAAGTCCAGTTAATTGTTCGCAGTGCGTTACGTGGGCCCAGGTGGGAAACGTTAAGCGCCATACCCTCTTATACCATACCCAACGCCCACCGGACTGCAAGCCTCAAGGGTCCTGTGCCACACAGGGAAAGGTGTTTACTGTTTAAAGGCAAGAAAGGAGACATAACCTGCTACAACCCTCAGAATGAGGTTAGGTACAACGTCTCCGTGTGGGCGGGCCTGGGAATGGTGTCCTCCAGTGGGGTCCGCCTGACCTTGTATTACCTAAACCACACAGTAAGCCCTAAAACCTCTGCTGGCTGGAACTTGGAGTTTGACGTTTGTGAGGCCATGGAAAAAATAGCTTACACCTCCTGTGGAAGCCAGGCCTGGTGGGACACATATAAGCGTAACAGCAAGTATTTATGTGCCAGAAGCCCGCCCAGACCAGCGGACTCTCCCTCCCTTGACGACCCTTGCGGTTGGTGGCCACACCCCGACCACCCTCGCTCTTTTGCCTGGGCTACCATGTGTGCAGGTCTTTTCGAGGCTTCAATAAGTTTGGGTGGGTGCTGGAATTTGACGTCTGACAGGCAATGGCCAAGGTGGCTTTCAGGAACTGTGGTAGCAAGGCTTGGCAGGATACCTATTGCAATAATGACAAGTATCTCTGCACCAGGAGGCTACCCTCCTCCATTGGACACCTGTTTTTGCAGCCCTGTCTGTGGTGGGACAATTATAATCCAAATGTAGTTCACTGAGGAGCCCTTTGTGACCATACAGGAGGAGGGTATGCTGGGTGATATAACCCCCTCAACACAACCCAGTGAACAATCCGGCAATTCGCCCGAGTTGCAGTGGGGGAGCTCTATGAGGGGCGAATTGAATCCACAGGGTGGACAACTTATAATAAGATAATCTGGCTAGCACACAACGGGAGGGGGCTTGAAGTGTCCAAAAGAGCGGAGTCCCGGTGTGTACCACTGATAAGGTCTGCACAGCTGTGTATCAGAACCGCCTCACCCTAGACTTCTTGCTTGCTAAGAAGGGTGGAGTCTGTGGTAAGTTTAACCTCACCAACTGTTGCCTGCAGATTGGGGAGACTGGCCAGGTCGTCCAACAGCTAGCCACTGAGCTACAACAGCTCACTTATAACCCTCCACAGGAGTGGAAAGGGTTCAACTTTCAGGATTGGCTGGATGGCTGGGGCCTTCCCAAACTGCCAGGGCTTAAGGTGATTGTTGGCCTTGTGGGCCTCATCTCCGCAGGCTGTGTCATTTTTCCTTGTGTCCTTCCTCTCTTTGCTCAACAATTTCTAGCTCAATCTCCCTCCTCGTAGATAAACAGGCCGCAGTGAAAGCTATGGCCTTGTGGGACTACGAAATGCTCACTACTTCTCGCGAGGATAACCCCTATGCTGAAATAAGTGGAACTCCACAGTAATTAGGGAATTTTGGTGGAGTTCCAAAGGCGGGAATGAAGCAGGTAGGCCCAAAAGTCTCCTTTTGATATTAGAAGCTTAATTAACATTTCTCTGTTGCAAACATAAGACAGAGATAGAAGTCTTGCTCAATGTTCTTGCACGGATACTAACCCTTGTAACACAAAGGTGCAGACATTGTAAGTTCCCTATACTTCCCTAAACTCACAGATGGTGTACGATAAGTTCCCCTTTTGTTATCCTGTTTTGATGTGCTAATTATAAAATGCTGAGTTTGTGACACGTAAGATGATTCTATGTCTGAACAATCTGTCTGGAACAAGATGAGTTACGATATTTTAGATACCACCTGCTGATCCTGTCATATCCTGATTGTCTGGATTACAAACCCTATAAAAGATAAGCCCCGGGTGTGACCCAGTGTTCAGAATTTGCCAAGTTATTACTCTGAACCTTGCTAGCAATAAACCTGTGTTCTCTAACTTCGCTTGGTCTCGTGTCCTGTCATTGGGAAGGTGAGTTTTCCCGCTACATGATGACTGAGTATCAGAACTCTCACTCAAAGTAGAGTAACAAAGGGTACTTCATTCCAGTTTAAATTTCAGAGGGAGGGATTTGGAAAGTGGGGGTGGATGCATAGGTCTGCGAGTCCTAGCCCAAGAAAATTTTCCAACTGCAGAGTGACAGGATTAGGAATATGTATTTATTGCCAGGAAAAACAAGGATTAGCAGCCCTCAGATACTTTGTGAAATATAAACGATAAGTGATCTTGCTGTGAAACCTAAGAGAATACTCTAAAGAACTTTTAAGGGATCCTGTTTACAACTCTTTTTATGTTATGGAATAAAAGGTAATGTGATTGTCTTGTTTACATGCTTTCTAAAATGCAACTGCATTATTCTGCATCTTCCCCATGTTCTACCCTGTCACATTGCCTCATATATAGAAAGAGGAGAAAAATAAAAGAATTTCCAAACCAGGAAAGGGTTGGATGATGGCAGCAAATCCAAGATACCTGAGAGATTGTCTTTGGTTAATGGGATGACACTTTGATTTGAAGGGGAAAAAACAGCAGCAGCAGCAGCAACAATAACACAACAGTTTAGGGCAGAGCTTTCCAAACTGTGTGTCGCGACACAAAAGTGTGTTGCCACACCACCCGGAAGCGGCAGTGCGCGCGTGCACGGCGGCAGCAGCGGTGCGGTATCAGTGTTTCCGCATTTTAGCGGAGGCTGCCGCTGCTGCCGTGCACGCACGTGCCACCGCACGCCCCCCCGCGCCACCACCATGCACGTGCGCCGCCGCATGCTCCCCCGCGCCGCCACCGTGCACGCATGCACCGCTGCACGCGCCCCCGCCATGCGCGCGCCCCCCCGCGCTGCCACCACCGCTGGTGTGTCACCAGCGGCGGCACTTTGGAAAGCCCTGGTTTAGGGTATGCCATTGTATGGTTTACTTCTGCCAGGGATGGAACTAGGGTCTGTGACACCCAGGGCAAATATGGATTCTGTGCCCCCCATGGGTTATTTTGTCATTTTGGCACCCCCCGGGCATCATTTTGGTGCACCCCCCAACACGGCGCCCAGGGCACATGCCCCACTTGCCCCCCCAGTTGTGGCCCTGACTTCTGCTTTGACCAGAGACTACCATTAAGACTGCCTCACACTGGGGCTTTAACACACATAATTACTGTCACCTTAGGGACGGTATCTAAATTAGGTAAATGCTCACTTCCTAACACTAACTCTTTTGTCTGCTTCTTAAAAATGGAGACTGAAGAGTGCAGTTTCAAGAGAATTGGAGGGGTGGATCCTGCTTTTGGAGGACATTTGCCTGGGCTGTGGGTCTGGGCCCGATGCAGAATAGAGCCTGGTTCCACAACCATAGGATTGGAAGAAAGATGGAACCTCCATGGGATGAGTTGCATCCTGGCTTTGTAGAGAGGTTGTTAGGGATGGGGAGTTGTTGGTGAGGAAGTTGCCTCTTCCTCTTTAGCCACTGTGATGGATGGAGAACCACTGCTAAAACTTCTCCCAGTCTTGATCTTTTTGAGAAGGGACTCAATACGCAGATTTTTTCTTATGCCCCCACTTCCTTAGCTAGTCATGCTGTGCCTGCACCCAGTTCTCATGCTGTCCTACCTGTGTGTCTCCTAATTCATCTGTAGGCAGTCATGCTTGGTGCCCCTCTGCTCTCTTCCTCCTTGGCCAGCCCAGCCCACTGCATTTTAATCCTGGGTCTTGTCTAGCAGGGAACCTGAGTATCCTCATTCCCAAGTCTGAGCAGAACACATGCCAGTGGAGTCTCTGGCTGTAGACAAGGCAGCTGATAAGGATGTAGGCAATTATAGCACAGAGGTGAACAAGCCAGCAAATCTGCTGGAGACTACGATCTTTCCAATCAGTCTCAGCCTGGTGGGCCTCTTTGGAGGAAGAGGACAACCTTAACAACCAGTTTGCACATAGCAGGCCAAACCAGGTAGATAATAACCCTGTGTCATCCTGTCTCATTTAACTGAGTCATACGTGCCAGATTCAAGCCTGCAGGCAGCATTTTTAACCATAAAAGATTTCCCTGTATCCTCTGTTCAGAGTCGGGTTGGCTCCTTTTCAAGGTATGTACGTTTCTCTACCAAATGACCTATGAGTTCTATTATTTCCCAAGTAATACTGTATTGAATTTCAAGCTAATTATCTGCTGAATTAACCTTTTGGTTGTAGGATATTCTCTGAATAATGCTAAGAGATCCATTTCCTATTGCAGAAAGGAAAGATTGAACAGGTCCTTCTTCAGGACTAAACCTCAATTTTTTATTTGTATTATTTTATCATTCATAAGAAGTATTATGGCCTCAGTCCTATAGTGAGTTTTCTTGAAGCTGTCCAAGATGGCCTGGACTGCAAACATCTTCCCACTCCTACAGCAATGAACATTGTTTCCATCTATTGGCCTACTTTAATAATATCCTAGCACCATCCCATCCTTCACTTTATAGTAGGTGATTTCACTTATCAGTTTTGCATTTTTTATTTTATTTATTTATTTAATTTATATGACTGCCCATCTCCCCCAACAGGGGACTCTGGGTGGTTTACAATAAAATTTTACCATTTGGTCTCTCCATGGCACCTTGAGAGTTCTCTAAATGTTTGGCAGCTATTGTAGCACACCTTAAATATGAGGTATTATTTTATTTCCTTATATGGATGAATCATTCCTTGGAATATCATCTCAGAACTTTCTCGCTGGTAACAGCCTGGACTCTAGGCAGTTACAGGTGGTCCTCACTTAACAACCACTCATTTAGCTACCGTTCAAATTTCCGGTGGTGCTGAATGAGTGGTACTTACAACCGGTGCTCAGACTTCCAGCTGTCACAGTATCCCTGCAGTCATGTGGTCACGATCTGGGTGCTCAGCACAGTGTCCCACAGTCACATGATTGCCATTTGCAACCTTCTTTGCTGACTTCTGACAAGCAAAGTCAATGGGGAAGCTGGCAGGAGGTCACAAAATGGTGACCACATGACGTCCTCACTTAATGACCTGCAGTGATTTGCTTAATGAAGGCAACAGGGAGTGCCAGAATTGCCATCGCTAAACAGCATGGTCATGTGACATCGCGCTTTATGACCATGTCGCTTAGCAATGGTAATTCCGGTCCCAATTGTCACCATTAACCAAGGACTACCTATAATCCCAAGAACAAGCGTCTTTAAATTCAGATTAATAAGATTTATTACACAAACACAAGAATGCTAGAGAGCGTTCCTGTAGATTGCCCTTGTTGATTGTTTGGGAAACGGCTACTCCATTTTGTATCAATCTGGTTATCAGCTCCCACACTACATATCACAAGTGTTCCTCCTTTTATACAATGTTGGGCTCTAGGTCATGGATGAGATATCTTCTCTTGTTCTCCCACAAGTTATGCAGTGCAACAGAATTACTTTCCTCCTGCTGCAGGTATATTTCTTGCAGAGGCTCTTGTATTCTTCCATCTAGGAGTGAAGACCCCTGCCATTCTTCATCTGCTACGCCACATGACAGCAACAATGGATATTCAATTTGCTCGCCTTCAGATGTGGTAGATGTGGTATCTCCATAATCTTCCACTAGATTTGGTTTCCAGATAGCTCCAGTTCTCCATTCCACCACACATAAGGGACTCCCTCTACTCCTGGTGGCTGTAGGCAAGTTCACCAATGTTCCCAATAGCAGAAATATATATATTTTAATGATGGATTTTTTTTCTCCTCTGCTTGGTTCACAGGTGGCTTAGTATTTATGTTATTTCTTCTTCTGCAAGGCAAAAAAATACATACAAAAACTAGAACAAAGTATCAATGAAGTAGATTGTTAATAATCTTGTTTGATACTACCTGTTTTACAAAGGAATTATTCAACTTGTCTCATTTAAAATCAGGATGTCACTGATATCACAGAAAGATATTGCCATGACTAAAGTTCTGTTTTAATCTTAGACAGGCCTTAATTCTGTTGTTGTAATTGATGCCAGTCTTTTGTAATAATTGCTTCTAGATATCTAAATCCACCTGGATTAATATGAAGTCTAACTTTTTGAAGCTGTTCTTGTGATTTTTTTATCAGTTAATTAATATAGCAGACAAGTTATTGGAGTTAAACTTTCAGCCAAATGACATTTCTTTAATTCAAACATCAATTGAGAAATGATTGTCTGGATTCCTAGCAAAAATCATCTGAAAACAGATCAATTGGGTAATGTTCTATTTTAAGACCAGGGATGCTATTTTTTCCTACTATTTTTTTGCTAATATTGAAGCCAAATAAAATTGGTAAGAAGGAGCACCCTTGTTTGGTACCTCCATTTATTTGAAAAGATTCTGTAACTGACCATTTGATGCTAATTACTGCTTTTTCTGATCAATATAATTGATTAATTATACAAATAAATTTATTTCCAAATTGAATTTCCAATGATTTTTTGAGAAATGTACTTTCCACTTTTCTGAATGTTTTTTTTAAAAAAATCCATTGACAGAAAAACTAATGACATATTAGTGAAAGGATTTCTGTGACCTTCAGAGCTTCTACAAACTGCTTACTGCTTTCAGCCCAGAGAGATCAGGGATGACTTTGTTGATCCATCATCACCAATGATCTTTTAATTGGACCCAGAAACCTATTTATTGGTAAACCTCACTCTGCAATTTCATGTAGATGTTAAATCACATGAGGGAGAGAGGAGAGCCCTCTAGTACCCAACCCTCAGTCCAGAAGGGTCCCAGAGTCATTGAATGCTGCCACGAGTTCTGATAAGACCAGGAGAAGCACACACTATTGCTATGGATGTTGTTGGCTGTTCCTTGGGATGCTGGTTTGATTTAACATTAGTTTTTCCATTTTTTAATTGTCATATAAACTCTCTTTGTGTGTACACATACTCCCTTCAGGCAGGTCCAGACATACAGTACATCATCTACCAGAGCAACAAATGGTCTGGAAGAGATCCAGATAACCCACTTCCCCTTGGATCCTCTCTGGCTGAAGCCCAGCCACTTTCTTCAACATCTTCTTTCCCATAAAGGGAAGATTGGAGACTTGATAGAAATAGTACAAAATGCCTACATTGAGAGAAAGCCTCTTTTGGAAGGGGATGCAACACTGCCTCCTTCAAGATGGATGGCAATACCTCTCCCTCAAAGCTCGTACTATAGAGAACCCTATCTGCTTCCTTAGAAGCTCCACACTCCAAAGAACCACAGGAGTATTAAATCCAGAGCTATTTTACCTGCAAAGGACCTCATAAACATGTCACTGTAATCTGCAGAAGCATCATCTTGTTCTTTCCCCAAATTGTGTGGGTAACCTTGAACAAAGCTGCTGAACAAGAATCTGCAATAAGAGTAGAGAAGTAGCCATGTTTCCCTGCTCTTATTGCTAGGAACATGGGTACACAACTATATACAGTCATATTCATTCTTCTTTGACTATATAGTTGATATACATACAGTATTTTTAAAAACATTTCATAATATTCTGCACAAAGCCTATTGATACCTTTTTTCATTCTGTTGTAACACTGCTTACTTCCCCTCCTATTATTGTTTGATTAGGTTAGATATTGTTTTATTATTATTGTTTGTTTCTATTCATTAATTAATGTTGTAAGTTTAGAGTTTGTAAGTTACTTGTGACCTCACTCTTTCAGGATTGTTGAACATATAAACTGAGGAATAAAATTCCATAAATATATTTTTTGAGGAACATTTTTAAAAATCTGTATAAATCTGAGAACTGCAGGGGGAGGGCATGTCGACATGCATGATTTATTTTAACACAGTAGGAATTATGGCTTATGTTTTTAAGCTCAACTCTTCAATTATTTTTATATACATAAACAAACAAACAAACAAACAATAAAGCAAAAATATTAGGGGATCTGAGGGGAAATTAGATCTAGATGGTGGCCAACAGTCATATGAATTATTTGCAAGAAAGAAGGGAATTGGTTTAGTATTTTAGTATGTTCTTGCCACACACTTACCAGAGTTAAAAAAAAGCTTAACAGCTCCATTTGCACAACAGGATTCACTTTGGTTAGTTTTTTATGACTTAGTGTCTTGTGTGAACTCAGCCTGTTTGGTTTGTTTATGCATCAGTTACAGTGCAAACCCAGACAATTTAGTAAGTAGATTAAGAGTGTTGAATGAATGCAGCAAGAGACTGTACTTGACTTACAAAACCTTGCTCAGTGAACTGTTCTAGCCATGTAATTCACAATAGTCAGAAAGGAAGTTGTTGAAATTTAAGGGGCGACTATTATTATTTATTTAATTTTTATCCCGCCTTTATCATTTTTATAAATAACTCAAGGCGGCGAACTACCTAATACTCCTTCCTCCTCTTATTTTCCCCACAACAACAACCCTGTTGGGGTTGGGCTGAGAGAGTGACTGGCCCAAGGTCACCCAGCCGGCTTTCATGCCTAAGGTGGGACTAGAACTCACAGACTCCTGGTTTCTAGCCCAGCACCTTAATGATGAACATTCAAGAATTTTACTCAGTCTGTATTTATAAATGAACTGACATAATTCTTATTCATTGGATAAATATACAAATCAAAATGTACCTATTCTGTGGAATGTGCACTTTTCTGAAAATGTAATACTTTTGAAAGAAAGTCTGTCTGTGGTTGCTAAGAGTCGACACTGGCTTGATGGCACATAATTAAAAATGTGGTTTAATACATACAGAACTGCACTGGCTTAGAATGGTTAACTTATTCCTCCTTATAACACATAACCCCCCAAATAGGGAGAGACTGTGTGATTTTCTTGGCTGTATCTAAATGGCTTGACCTAAACTCCCTATAAACGAAGCCGCTGAAGAGCTTGGCATAACCAACCAGATACTCTGCTAATTTCTCCAAAGGGCTCAGTGGGATCCCATCATTCACTATAAAAAACATCTGAGTATTAATTGTGCAGCTAAAAAAGGAAGCAGCAGGTTGCAAGAAGTCATTACTCACCTCAGCAATACTCCTTGTAAATTATTAGCACATTCAGGCAAAGCTTCTTCTGCTGGTGCTGTGATGGTGACCTGCTGCCAGATTCTGATCTTTTGTAACAAGTCCCTGGCAGACAAACATCCTTTTAGTTCAAGAGACATCAGAAGCTTGTTGAGCACAGAAAGATTAAACACACCTGAGACTTGATTTGCAGAGAGGCAGAAGGCAATCAAGGGCAGGGGGATCAGGTTCCTCCATCTAGGACAAATAATCTGCAGATAGCTCTGCCTTAAAGAGCATCACCCATAGGTTCATTTAGTCCAGGTATATCTACACTGTCACCAAGCAGCAGAGTTTCTGTAGATATAGAAAGCTCTTTTCTTCCACTGAAGGAAACAAAAACTCTACCTTCAAACGTGTGCCTCACACAAGTGTTGTGACTACATCTCCAAGTATCTCTAGCCATTTGTCATGCTGGCTATAATTCTGGGAATTGTTTCCCAAACACATGCCTATCGTTACTGAGGTTGGGGCAGGAGATTTCTGTAGCCCAGTGAAAGTTCACTGCACTTATTCTACTGAAAGTTATGTATTATTTGTAATGCACTTATATTTAATTCACTTAACCAGAATTAAGGGAGTGTGTCTGTTACTTGCATTTGGGATGGCAGTCTTTTTCCCAATTTACAATTGTCCTATTCTGGGGGCGGAGGGGGGTGGAATTCAGGTAAATACTTAATCAGAGAAAAGAGACCGTCTCCCAATGCCATTTATGCAGTTCAGAGGAAAAAGGATATTATAGTATCTTGTTTCCATATTTTTCCTTTAGAAACCCTTTAGAGTAGAAATGAAAAGTCTTCAGTGACAGTGTGGGCTTCTTTTTCTCCCACTACTTGACTTTTTTTTTTAAGTCATTGAACTTGACAACAGGTAGTAGCAGCATCGGGACTGTGGCCACCACACTGTCCTCCTTTTTCCAGGAGTGTGGCTGGGAAAGATGGTATGGATACTGTGGCATATTTTCCAGAAGCAGATGGTGCTGGCAGTCCGAATGCCTCTTCTGATGTCCTACCATTGAACCAACTGTGGATGGATCAATTTTTAGAGGGGAGGGCAAATAGAGCCTTCAAAACAGGTCCAAATTTCCTACCTTCAACTGGGGTGATGCATTACAACCAGCTCTTTCAACCTGCCCAGGTGTGATCATATAAATCCAGTAGTTTATGAGACATTCTGTCTGTCCAAATCAGGCTAAAGTGAGGCCTCTCTGTAACTAATCTGTTACTTGTTGGTTTGTGACATGATAACTTTCAGTACTTAGATTTCAAATATACATATAAACCTTATTTTCATATGTCAGATTTGAGCCCTAGTTTAATCTCTGTGTCTATTTTACTTACGTATTTCTTGAATGCATATGCTGCCAATTTCATTTCATGGCAGCTGTGCCTTGGAATAGCATTTTGGGTCTCATACAGAAACCCTCACATCTACTTTCAGGTAAGGCAAGAAAGATGTAAAGTAGACTTATCTTCAAACACCTATGATATCATCCTCTACATGAATACCATCTAATCCTGCCTCCATTTTCATAGCAGAAAAGATGCAAAACAGTGCAATATCTGAATTAAGACCTCTTAAACACTGTATTACTCTCAAATAATCTCATCACCACTTAGTAAATGTGTGCGGTAGAGTGGGGTGGTGGCAAAATTCGCAAGGTGGTGGAGACAGCATTACAATCCCAACCCAGCTCCTTCAATATAAACACATACAGTATACAAAGGAAGCAGGATCACAACACTGCTCACTATCACACAGGTTTTGACCTCACATGGATATGACTGAAGGAGTGAGTGAAGGCAGAGGTCCCCCCCCCAGTATTTGCAGATCTAGACTTTCTAATACATATTTCTATATTGTATAAGCAGAATTTACTTACAAAGTTCAGAAGAGATGCTGTTCTTGTTCAGATGTTTGTACAGCAACAACTCAGAAAATGGGAAGTGCCAATTCAGGCCACCTTTCTCTTGTCCCAAAGTATTTTCTCCTTCCTTTTGATAAAGTCTTCCCATAGCTCCATGCATGAAGCTCATTTTGTTAGGAGACAGGAAGAACACCAAATAAACGTCAAGCTTCAGTAATTTGAAGGAAGAGTCAAGATGGTAACCAGCTAGCAGCAATTTGTATCAGTTCCTGCCCTCTGACCAGCCTCATTCCCTCTATCCCCCTTGGTGTAAATATGCCACCCAGAGGCAAGATAGGAATCCAGACTAGCCTTAGTAATGATACTGGGGTTCACAAATCCAATAAGGCGAAGAAGCAGATGTGAATCAACTCCTACCTCCCAACCTCAGAGACAGCATGAACCACTAGTATGTCATCCATCAAGAACAACAGACATGCAGCTTCAAAAGTCTCCATTATTTTTATTGTTGTAACATTTTGCAACATTTATAGGCTTGTATATCTTTCCTCTACCTAAAATCTATAGTCCCCTCTAGTGTCCAGTTTTTGAAACTATAAAATTGCTTATCTTTGCTATGTCTTGTAAAAAACAAAGCAGGATCTATTTCCCATGAGAACCTGTTTGGAGAACCTGTTTGTTCTTTATCATTAATTCCAAAATCTTATTGTAAAAGTTTCAATATTCCAACTTAATCTGGACCTTTAGTCCATTTATAACTTTCTAAGATCAAAATCTTATTTAGCTTTTTGCTGTTTATTTCAGATTCTTTAAATTCTTAAGATTATGGTTAAAATTTTATTTCGTTAGGATTAAAGGCAGATGTACCCGGTGTTTTCAGACTTGTCATTCCGAAGGACTCTAATAGCTTAGAAGTAGTTAATGAGCAATTTCTGAAAGCAAATAGAAAGTGAGGTTTGCAAACTTAGTGTCCTTTAAAAGACTCCGCCGTGCTTGTGAGCATGATGGCTAATGCCATCCCCCAAGCCCCCCGGTGCTCAAACCTGCAGAAAACTGCTATCCTGCAGTCTCCTCGTGAGGAGTAGCCATCTGGAGAACATATGGATGATCCCCCATCCTCTCCTTATCTGGAGAGGTTCCAAGGAACCAGTCTACTCACCAGTTCTTTGGTCTTTGCCATGGTTGTTGGCTCCGCTTTTGCCCAGCCATCTTCAGTTTGCACATACCTCCCCCGGAAGATAGGGGTTTTTTTTACTTGTAACCATCCACAGATATGTAGCAGGCCAGAAACCATTTGAAACCATTCAACCAATTTAATAATTCTAACTTAACACACAAGTTAAGTGTTAACTTAACACATCCATCTATTTATATCTGGTGGCTACTGCTAAATGTCTTCTTCACCTTACACTGTCCTGAAATACTTTGAAAGGACAATACAGCACATATACTGTATATATGAAAAACCCTGCATAACATATAGAAAACAGTAATGGTCTAAAGCCTGATATAAGGCAGAACTAGAATCTAGACCTGAAATGTAGCTTCTCAAACAAGTATTTATCTTCCCTGTTGCTGGCTCTTGAAGTGGGACTGAGATATGTAAATATATTGCTGTATTGATAAAACCACATTTCTATAATATCTGGCCATAGTAAAGCATCCATACTTTCTGCAATTGAAAATCCTAGGTGGTTATTATTGCATTTTATGCCAGAAATTATTCTGAGCTTCAATGCTCCTGAGTTCCTCAGCCTCTGCCCCTATGTTTTCTGGTTTGAGCTTGGAGTCACTGGAAATCATTTGATTCTACACTAGAAGAAGATTGCAGATGGTCACCATTTGCATTTTGCTTTGACATGGCTATAAGCAATTCAGTGGCCAAGTTTGGTGAATATAATTTGTGTCCTATAGTCATGTATCCAATTGGATCCATGCATAGGAGAGTGCTTGTTTGAATTTCTACATTTCTGAAACCCAGCAGACTTTATTGAATTTAGTCCTCTGCAGTGTAATGGCACTAATCCTAGATATATCATCTGTAGCACAAAGCTGCCTCAGACATAGAAAACAATAAGGCATGGCTATAAAAGTCTCTTCCATTGGCACATTAGAGTACTAAAGCAATTTAAAAACACTCCTCAGCTGTATACAAAAATGGTGCTACTGAGTGCTCTTTAGACTGGTATGAGTAAAACAGTTGGTACCTCTTTCCCCAGTTTAATGCCAGGCCATCGGTGTTTCATTTTCAATAGCCTTGTTGGAAAGAAGAATTGTCAACCTTAATTTATCAAGGATCTTATCTGTGTCTAGGAACAGGCTCCTGTAGGTGATGAGAGTTTACATAGCGCATCCACTTTACATTACTGTTCATTTCTTGGCAGGCTGCCACAGATGTCATCCATTGATTCAGCAGTCACTTGCCCTTCACTCAAGGATATGTGCAGTGGTACATCTCTGGTGCTTTCCAGCAGGAAGCTGTTTCCACTTCAGATAGCAACTTCTTTCATTGTTTGCAACCATCATGCTCCACAGAGGGAAAGTGTGTGTTGAATCCATGGCAGGAGGATTATCTTTTAATTATGTGAAAAGTGGGTAGGGAAAATAATATTAAAACAATATATTTTTATTCTTCCACTCAGGCATAGGGACCTGGTAATTCCTCAGTCCTTTCTGGTAGATAAATCCAAAGTAATCAGGGATGGAGTTATCTGTAACTCCTCCACCATTAGAGCACCAGTTCCATCTGAACAGAATATCAAAGTCAGACTGTGCCTTTGTATGCATACTAACTAACATGCATACAAAATGTTCGTCTGGATCTGCTCCTTGGTGCTGCAAAGCAGCTGCAGCTAGAAAGCTTAGCATGGCTGTTTTAAGGCCCTCTCAAGGTCTTCTGGGAATCACATGCAAGCCCAGAAGGCACTTCTAATCAGCTGTTGTGTTTCATTGCAGCATGACATAGATGGTAACACTCCCTGTTATATCTTGATTGGTATTTGACAGCAGCAGTTTAGTATAAAACTCACCCATTTTGCCTAGGAATCAATGGGTGTTAGATGGCATTTTTTAGAGTCTTTGTAATAATTACAATAAAGTAGCACACACTGAGCTGTGTGTGTCTCTCTCCAGAGTCACACAGGCATAGACATTTGTGTATAGGGATTTTATAATATCTGCCAGTTGGGAGGGTAGAAAGTAAGACATTATGCCTACCTCTGAAGAATTCTTTCCTTAAACCGAGGTTAGAGTGCTCAGATAATTTGCAAGTTTCCAGGTATTTCTGCTTATGAGCATTCTAGAGCTCTGTGTTAGGGAACTAATTTCAGTTGTAGCTCTACATTCTCCAGTCTTTGATATATAATCCTTTTAGCCTGGTAAAAGCTAGCAGAAATACAGTAACCCACCAACACAGGCAGGACAAGCCAGGGTATATATACAGAGAGCAAGTTCCACTCCCTTTTCGCACTGAAGATGTTGCCTAGGCTGGCAATGAAACATCTGCAAGAAAACAACAAGGCTCAGAGAGCACCATGGACTCCACAGAAATACAGTAAGTTGTGCCTTGATAAGCCAGTTGTGTCCAATTTATTTCCTACTGTTAGAGCCCATAATAAGGCACAGTCATTTGTTAGAATCAGTGGTACCAGGCCTAATGGGAAGAACAGATATTTCAGCCAGTCTGTCAGTACTGCATAATTTTCCATTCTCCAGTCCAGGTTTGGTAACATGTTGGACAAAGCTAGATAAGAGAGATTCTCTCCTTTCTCCTTTACCAGATAGGCTGCCCAATTACTTCTGTTCCTGCTTCTTGGATCCAGCACCACTGCATTTCCAAGCTGCCAATCTTAACAGATGTTAGCTTTAAAAAAAATTGCAATGAATTTTCACCCCATGTTTTTTTGTTGGTGGGTTTGCTTTTAACTGAAGGCAAATGCTATGCCCATGCTTAGAGTTCTGTTTAGAATCAACCAATCAAAGTCAAATCTCACTTTCCATCTCTTCTGAGCCATTAATTTAGAAGACTGATCACCTAAATAGTTTCTGCTGTGATAATGGGTCAGAGGTGAGGCCTGAGCAGAGTCATCCAGGTGCATATAAAGTTCCAGTCTGACTTGCATTGTAAGAATTTTATTATAAAATGTAAAGGCTGAAAGGGACTTTGGAGATCATGTAGTCCAACCTCCTGCCCTATGCAGGAACCAACTAGTACAGAACCCTAAGAGATGGCCATTCAAAAAAAAATGAAGTCCACAGTATCTTTTATTGTTGAACAGATCTTACTGTTAGAACATTTTTCTTGATGTTCAACTAAAATCTGGTTCCTTATAAGTTGTACCCATTGTTTCTTATCCTGTCTTGAGTTGACCAAATGTATATATATATATAAAGGGATAAAAATGTAATAGTAATAGTAATAGTAATAGAACCCTGAACAATTTTGTCCCATCTTCTACATGACAGACCTTCAGATGCGATTACCACGTCTCTGTGGTTTTTTCTTCTCCAGGCTAGACAATCACTCAAAAACTAATCACTTCCAGCCTGGACTATTGCAATGAAATCTACATGGGGCTACCCTTGAAGACCACTCAGAAGTTACAATTCATGCGTCCACATGAACAGTTATGGACATTCCTCTTTTTGCCCATATAATATCTGTGTACTGGTTACCAGTGGTATTCTGGGTGTAATCGAAGATACTAGTAGTCACCTATAAAACCCTGCATGGCTTAGGACCTATAGAACTGTCTTTCTCCTCTCATCTCTGCCTAACCATTAAGATCTGGAAGACCTGGTACACTTCAAATCCCAGCTGTGAAGCACTGGCTCCTTGTGGGACTGAGATGGTAAGCCGCCTCCATAGCTGCACCTGTCCTGCAGAACAGTGTTCCCTAAGCTTTGTATTGTTGTGCCCCTGTTGGGCTTTCATAAAGCTGTGAAAACATGGTCCTTCCAGCAGGCCCTGGGGTAGGGTACAGTGATTTATGCCCTGGTACATTATTGCTGATTATTATAATTGTTTGAGTTGGGTATCCTTCTCAATGTGTAACTATATATTGTTATCTGTTTTGTATTTTATTATTTGGTGACCGTTTTTTTAACCTAACATATTTTAGACCTAACATCTAAAGTCACTCCAGTATTTGAGGCAGCAAACAAATTGATGCATACATATGTACATAATGCCAAAAACAGTTCCTTCTTTCCCCTTCAGGCCCTTTATCTTCGCTCTCCTCCATCATATACTCAAGCCATTGATTTTTCCAACCAAAATGTAGAATTTGTATTTGTCCCTATTGAAAGTCATCTTGCTGGTTTTTGCCCATTCGTCCAGCTTGTCAAAATCCTCCTGAATCTAGAGACTAGTCACTTTATACTGATTATCAAAAGGGGATGTTGGTTTGGCATGTCTTATTCTTGATGAATCCATGCTAATCTCTGCCAAGTGATGCATTATTTTCCAAATGTTCACCAACTGACTGCTTAATAGACTCTTCCAGAATTTTGCCCAGTAATAATCCAGGTCCTCTTCCTCCCACTTTTTGAAGATAGGAACACATTTTGCAAATTCTTCTCTAATCCTCTGGTGCTACCCATCTCCTCCATGATTTCTCAAATTACAAAAAGGAGCTCCAAAATGCAAGCTCTTTCAAGGCTGTGGAGTCCTTGGTGCTCTCTGAGCCTTGTTGTTTTTTTGCAGACGTTTCATTGCCAGGCTAGGCAACATCTTCAGTGCGAAAAGGGAGTGGGACTTGCTCTCTGTTTATATACCCTGGCTTGTCCTGCCTGTGTTGGTGGGGGTGTTGTACTCTTCTTGGTAGTACCTTGATTGGGTTGTTGTTTGCTGCTTGGTTGATTGACTGAGTTAATCTTTCAA
This sequence comes from Charina bottae, assembly GCA_023362775.1. NCBI lineage: Eukaryota > Metazoa > Chordata > Lepidosauria > Squamata > Charinaidae > Charina > Charina bottae. Next base: position 79,758,957 of record JALMGJ010000005.1, on the reverse strand, counting down.
GGCTCTTGAACATAATCATTCTGGTCCTGGAGACTTTAAATTCATCCATGGTAGCCAGCTACACCCTAATTGTTTCTTTATTTACCCAGTGATGCCAGTCCCTCCTTTTGTCAATTGTTCTGCTTGGGCCCATTTGAACACAGCTCCCCTTTGGGGAGAAAACTGAAGCAGAGTTGGAAATGAGGAGCCCTGTTTCTCTCCATCCCTGCTACCATCCTATCATCTTGTCCAAGCAGTGGGCTTACTTCCTCTTTCTTGTTCATACTAGTGACATAGTATGAAGGAGACACTTTTTTGTTGCCTTTAGCTTCCCTTGAAAGCCTAAATTTCTTTTGTGCTTTAGCTTTTCTGACTTTATTTCTGAAGATATTTTCAACTTGCTGGGATGCCTTCATGATGATCTGCATTTTCTTTTAACTCTTAGTTCTGCTGAATTCTCCCTATGAATCCACATCACATTCCTAAATTGCCCTTCATTTTCTTCTCAATGGAATGGTATGTGATTGTACTTCCACTACAGGTAGTCCTCACTTAACGACCACAATTGGGACCAGAATTTTACAGTAGTTGCTAAACAAAGCAGTCATTAAGCGAATCTGAGCCAATTTTATTACCTTTTTTGTGGTGGACATTAAGCAAATCACCATGAGTGTTAAGCGAACCATGTGGTCATTAAGCAAATCAAGCAGTTCCCCATTGATTTTGCTTGCCAGAAGCCAGCCAGGAAGGTCAAAAATGGTGATCACATGACCACAGAACACTGCGACAGTCATAAATGCGAACCAGTTGCCAAGCGCCCAAATTGTGATGGGGACATGGGGACAGCATGACGGTCATAAGCATGAGGACCGGTCGTAAGTTGGTTTTTTCAGCACTGTCATAAGTCCGAACTGTCACTAAACAAATGGTCCTTAAGCAAGGACTACCTGTATCTTATTTTTTGAAAAGTTCCCAACCCTTCTGTGTTCCCTTTTCCTGATGATTTCTATCCATGGATTCCTACCTAGTAACTCTTGAAGCTTGTTGAAATTGGCTCTCCTAAAATCTAGTGTGTGTGTACAATTATCCTCCAATTTCTCTTGAACTCCAAGATGATGTGGTCACTCCATTCCAAAGTTTGCACTACTGCTACCTCTTCAAGCAGCTCTTTCATATTGGTAAGAATTAGATCTAGAGGAGACAATCCCTTTGTTTCTTCATCAAGCTTCTAGAAACTGAAACACAGTTTCAGAAACTGAAACAAAAGCCACAGAAGAACTGTTGGGACTCTGCAGTCTTGGCCAAGCTGGTTCTCAACAGATGACTGGGAGATTGAAGTCTCTCATTATTAATATGTCTCTCCTCCCAAAAGTTTTGTAATCTGGTCCAGGAAGGATTATCCAGATCTGTTGCCTTGTTTGTTTCTCTGTTGTTTTCATTTCATGGTATTTTTACCCAAAATACTCTCAACTAGACCTTTATGCTCAAATTCCTGGATCTCAATGCATAAGTACACTTTCTTCATGTATAATGACACTGCTCCTCTCCTTTTGTCCAGTGATACCCTTAAATCTTCACATTCCACTCCTGAGTTTCACCAGGTTTTAGCAATGCCTACTAAATTATATCTGTCTTCCTGTACCTAACACTTCCAATTCTTCTTGTTTGTCTCCATAACTTTCTCTTATGATTCCACCCATGAGTTCATTTTACAATCAATGTTGCTAGTCACAGAATACAGTTGTACTAACAATTGTAATTGTAGTGTGTGCCATGTGTGTATCATAGTACAATGAATCAATTTATTTCCAGTCCATGTGACCTTCAGTTAAATTCATGCATAGATTTATTCGATTCTGCTTCAGCATTATTCAATCTTCCTTTCCCTACCTCCAAATGGATTTTATGTCCAACTACACATTTCACAAGGGCCAGTTTGGTGTAGTGGTTAAGGCATCAGGCTAGAAACCAGGAGACTGTGAGTTCTAGTCCCACCTTAGGCGCAAAGCCAGCTGGGTGACCTTGGGCCAGTCACTCCCTCTCAGCTCCAGGAAGAAGTCAATGGCAAACCACTTCTGAAAAACCTGCCAAGAAAACTGCATGGACTTGTCCAGGCAGTCTCCGAGAATTGGACATGATTGAACGGATTAAAAAAACATTCACATAATATGTAACTTCTTCGTTTGAGCAGCTTTGACATAACATATTAGGGAAAATTAAACTTGGTGGATAACATTATTCCATGGGATGGGAGTAGATTGGATCCACTCATATAAGAATTTGCAAATATCAGATTCTTCTTTACCATACTTTCCATTCACTGACCTAATCCTAGCAAATGAAATTAATTTTATAAGCAATGAATGAAGCATTACAGTGGCACAAACTTGAGTTTTGTGTGATTGGTTATGCAGCAACTAGCAGCTCTGAACTCTTGCTCCATGAAATTCCAATTGGATGAGTAGCAGTCATTAATTTGGTTACTTAACATTGGCTTTAATTTAATGGCATAATCATCATTTCTGAAGAAATACTTGTATTAAATTAAATTCACCTCTCATATTCAATTTAGCATGTCTGAGTTATGGCAGGTCAGTTCCCATTAAATTAATAAGAGTTGCTATGTCGCATTTTATTCCTGTAGGATGCCATGGTACCTGACATACAGTAATAAGAAGCATGTCATGCATTCTCACATGATTTACCACACTGATTTTTTCCCTTCAAAATGGCGGAATAGTAATTTTTTCCCCTTGCTTCTTAATAAAATAAGACTCATTGGGATAAATTTGGGATGAAAACCCAGCAATTATAACCATTTGTTGAAAAATAACTATCCAAACAATGTTTTGATCCAAATGCCTTTACTCTCATTGATGTAATTTAAACATATTTTCTAGGTCTCCCTCCCCCCATCCCTTTACAAAAAGAATAATTGTGCTTTTGGAATATTTGACTCCTGCTATATATAGTTGCTTTATAATGGTTTTGATATTTGAATATATAGAAGCTTTAGAAGGGTTGTTTAAGTTTTTCCCTACACCATCATCCTCCCCTTCAGTAATGTCTATCTGACCAGTATTCATGGGTTTCCTGCAACTGTTGCAAAGCAATTGTAACAAATGCCACAGATATAATGAGTGTGGATGCAAAAAAGTAATTGATCTCTTGGATTTAGTATTTGGTTCCACCACCATTAGCAGCAGTAACTACAACCAAACACTTCCCATTGCTGATGATAAGCCTCTAATATCACTGTGTGGGAAGTTTAGCCCATTCCTCTGTGGGGAACTGTGTCAACTCAGTAACAGGATTTTAAAGCATGAACTGCCAATTTCAGCTGTTGCCTCAATATTTTCATGGGGTTTAAGACTGGACTTTGAGTTGGCCATTCCAAAATATTGAATTCGTTCTTCCTGATCCACCCTCTTGTAGACTTGCTAGTATGTCTGGGTGTGGTGCTGTCATGTGTGGGATTAGCACATCTATTGTGTGCTAATTGTATTTGTTGACCTTTTGCATTGAGAAGCCATTGAAATACATAAACACCAACACAGCCATTGAAATACATAAACACCAACACAGTTTCAATAAAAAAGAAGAAAGCCTAAAGATCAGCAAAACCTGGCTGCCAGTCCTGAAAAACACAGCTTGCAAAAGGTCAACGAACTCTACTTAACCACAGAAATATACAAACAACTCACACAATAGATCTGCAAATCCCACACATGACAGCACCACACCCCCTAATCACCACAAAGAACACAAGGCCCTTAACTCTTCGGAAAACCATGGAGAGCGGCGGGCCAAGCAGGGCCGGAGAGGTCGCATAGGCGCGATCTTGTCCAGGGCTCAGGCCACGGCCCTATTCCAGGCCGCGGCCAGGAGCTCGACTGGACCGTGAAGCAAGTCCTCGGGAATAACCCCCAGCTCCTTCTGAAACCTCACTGGGTCCATCAGTCGCCGGGGGCGGACCATTCGAATAGGTCCCGCCTCCCTGCGGAGTGGGGCAGCGCAAGAGAGTCTAAGGGTCACCAGGGCGTGGTCTGACCATGACAATGGGGAAAGATGTAACTCTCCCCTCAGATCACATTGCCACTGCTCAGACAAGAAAACTAAGTCCGGGGTGAGACCACTGTCACGAGTCGGGTCACGAATAATCTGAGACAGGCCCATAGCTGCCATGGTAGCCATGAACTCCTGAGCCGCCTCCGAGTCCCGTCCCAGAGATGGCAGATTGAAGTCCCCCAGAACCATAAGTCTGGGGAACTCCACTGCCAACCCCGAGACAGCCTCGAGCAGCTCAGGCAGAGAGGTTGCTATGCAGCAGAGAGGCTGGTACAGCAGCAACACTCCCAACTGTTCTCGTGAACCCAACTTGAAAAACAGGGTCTCACACCCGGCCACTTGTGGAGCAGCGCCCCTGAAGGCCACAAGAGACTCTCGGATGACCACTGCCACCCCTCCTCCCCTGCCCCGGTGTCTCGGCTGGTGCCAGACCCGAAACCCAGCTGGGCACATTTCCGAGAGGGCCACTCCCCCCTCTGGTGCCAGCCAGGTCTCGGTAATACACACCAGGTCGGCCCCCTCATCCGTGATCAAGTCACTTATAAGGGGGGCTTTGTTGTTCACCGACCTGGCGTTCAACAGCAGCAGCCGGAGACCGGAGCCCACGAGGATCTGCTTACCAGGGCCTGGGTGTGAACACGGGGGGCCGGAACGCACCACCGGTAACAAACACCGGGGGCGCCTTCCCCAAAGATGGCTTGCCCTCCGGTTCCCATCATACCGTCCCCTGCCCGTCACCACCCGAATCAAATGGCCCGCCATATAGCCCCCAGAGATTGCCGGTTCTGACCCAGTAGCCTCCACTCCCAGGCCTCTGGAATTCTTGGGCTTAATTAAGGGTCCCTTATCCCAACCATCCATCATGCACTCCCATACACTCTTGGGCAGTGGTAAGACCCCCCAGTGCACCAGCTCTCGCTCTCAGCACTGGTAGGGTCCAGCACCACCCCACTCACACCCTGCATCTCTCCCCCAACTTCTCTCACTGGTCGGGGAGAGGTACCAACACTCACCACAATCACTCCTGCCCCACCTGACTCTCACCCAGGGGGTACTCTTCCACACTCATACACTCTTACCCCCCCCCCTCATCTCTCACCCGGGAGGGGGGTCCACATTCACAACAAGGGACTCCTCCAAGTTCTCTGCCGCCTTAGCTCAATGATGTTAGTCCGAGCAATTGTTATTATTCTTATGCCCTGATCAACAGGGCTATCGGTCCGGCCTCCGTCCCGTCCGTGTCTTCCAGGGCTGCCGGGTTCGTCACCAGTTCCAAACAGCTCCCACATCAGGAGCCTCCGGACCCTCTTAGAAAGTGGCCCGGGAAAAAGACCAGATAGTCTGTAGTGGGGGAGGGCCACCTCGTCCGTCTCCCACTCCACTCCGTAGCCTCTGGCAGCCCCTGATAGTCTCCGGAAGCTCTGAGGGCTTCGCTGCATCAGCTGGATTCCCGTAAGTGCCGCCCCGGGTCTGCTAGGCCCCCACCAACTCCACCGGCCTAGCTCGCCTCCGACGGCCTCCAGGCTCCAGCGGTCGATTTCGGAGGCTTCCAAAAGCCTCTAGCAGCTCTCAAAAAGTCATCACTCCCCGTAAGCCCCCGCAGGTACAACTCAAAGGCTCGCATTCGGAGTCTTCCGACCTTTAGTGGACTCCAGTTCTCACTAGCCCCGCTGGTCTAGGTCGCACCCGACAGCCTCCTGCAGACCTCGGCAGCCTCCAGCTGTCTCCGGCAACTAACCGGGTCCCGTTTTCGTCGCGTTTTCGTCGCGTCGCAAGGTCCCGGAGGCCCGACTCGGGCAGAAGCCTCGACCAGCACTCCCCTCGGAGAAGCCACTCACCCACCGGCATCCACCACCTCTCCAGAATCCCAAAGATGAAATTTAGGGATTTCGGTGGGTATTCAAAGTTCTTTTTCCACTTTTTCGGCTTTCTTGGCTTTCTCCGGAGCTGTTATCGGCCGCGTTAACTTGCGGCCGCCATCAATGTTGTTATGTTATGTGATTCCAGCCACTTATTAATTATTTGTTAAATGTATTCATATACTGTTTCCTATGTTGACACATCTTGAGAAATTTAAAAAGAGCAATAAAATATTTAATAAACAACACACTGAAATTAACTGAAAATTCATTTTAAAAATGTATTTATTAAAAAAAAGGCAGGGAAAAGAAAAACAAAACTTCTAGCATTCATACTTGGAAGTTCTAACAAGGAAAAGTTCTAAGAAGGAGCAGTTTTTTAACAGTGGCCTAAAATATAGCAGAGTTGGTGCCTCCCAAATGTTCGGGAGAAGAGTATTGCCCCTTCCACCACAGAGAAGGCCCATCCAGGAGAAGCCACCAGAAGGCATGTAGCAGCCCTCAGTACATGTAGCAGCATCTTCTCCCTGATGATTTTAGTGACAACCAGGTCTATAATAGGGGAGGGGAGGTGATTGGACAGATGGCTTATTTTGGCTTATTCAACAAATCATGGTTAAACAATCCTGATATAGCATAATGTGAATCCAGTCAATGTAAGGTAGCTTCTCTTGTTCCTAATATTCATGCATATATCCAAATACTACTTCCACATTCATGTTCATGCTGCAAGTTAAAAATGCTTGAAGCCGCTGGATTGTAATAGTTGTCACTGATTGTTTGGTGTATTCTGCAAAGTTAGCTTTTCTTGGCCAAATAGGCTCATTTGGATGTCATTAAGAGAATTGTCTTCAGGGAGTTCTTTATTTTGAGTTGCATTTATTGTACAATATTTCACATAAAGTGGAAACGATTACTTCCTTAATTCCTTCCTTGATACCCAGAAGTCAGGAAAGATCCAGTAAGATTGCTACCATTAGCTTTTAAAATGATCTGACATCTCAACCCGTAACAGCTTCCTTTCAATTTTTTTGCTGTTCAAAATTCTACTAGGTAACTGTACTAAAGTCTTCAATAGATTCTTTATTACAGTCAATGACTGTATGAATTAATGGATTAATTGGGTGAGCATATCAATCAAACTGCTGCACATCTCCATATTACGTGACAAAATTTGGCCACATTTAAAGAGGTAGAATTACTTGAGTCTAAAAGTAAGAGTTGTAAATAGGCCAGCTTAGCCTAGCAGCTCCTTCACAATGTTTCATACTGCTTTTCAATTACTAAAGTCTCTGTTTAAGAGCTATCGAAGCAAATTTGTGTCTGCATACATTACATAAATTCTATTATGAAAAAGCAGGAGAGGCTTCCCGGCTGGGTTGTGAAGACATCAGCAAGTTCTGCCACTTGCCAGCCTTGAAGAATCCAAAATGGATGCTGGGTCTGTACTCAGAAATTGCTCAGCGGGATTACTAGCTCTGTTGTAGGACACTTTCTACATTTGTGTGTGCCTTACGTTTGTGGTTAGGTTAAACAGTAATTGCACAATTCAGTCTTGAGTGGATTCTTGACAATTTGTAATAAATAACCTTGAAGCAATAATTACAACTCTTTTGATCCTACTCATATCTCTTCAGAAATAAGCCCTGTTGATTGCAATGGGACTTACTCCTGGTTAAATGTATGTAGGAGTGCAGTCTCAATGCGATTTAATCATAACATGTCAGTATCATCAGTTACCAGATGTTATGTTGCATGATTCCCTATTTAAAAATGATCATTATATATTAATCTACTATGCTTTGAAGCTTCTGTAAAAACATTTATCACATAAATTATCAAGTTTAAATGTGTTTTATAAACGGAATACACATAATACAGAATTAAAACATGGAAATAAATTAAAAATCCAAATGTTCACTCAGTTATGATAAGTGGCAATGTGGTACTGAGCTTGAATGTTGTTAATAGTTTGTTGAGTAGACCACACTTGGCTGAGTTCAATCAGTCCTCTCAAAGCCAACCAAATCATACTATGGCTTAGTGTAGTGTGTGAATCACTCCCAACTACTGTATGGTGCATCATGGTTAATTGGTTTGGCATACGCATGCATTTAACTCAGTACCTTAACTTCTATACATTTGATGCTGTTGTAAAATAAAATGCATAGTTGTTATGAAAAAGTCCCCCCTTGGGAGGAGATGGGCAGTGATAAAATCCAATAAATAAATAAAATAAAATAAAAATTATGCCATCACACAATCTGTCCTTATTTAATTTCTTTCCCTTTCTGCCTAAATACATTCTTCAGAAGGGGCATATGTGCTTTTTGACCCTGCCAAAATATTCACAAAGTATAGTGTCTGTGAGCTTTATATTATGTATTAATTACCAACACATAAAGAAGTGAATAATCACAACTACCTTTCATTGCATTTTTGTAGCCATTCTTATAGAGGTTAACTTTTCACAATCTGTTAAGTTATATTGTCAAAGATCTACTTTTAGCTCTTCATTCTTACACAATACTTCTGAAATATTAATAGAAGCATAAAACTGAAACAGATGCCTAAAAATGAAAATGGATTGATATTTTTCCTACAAGATTAACAGATGTTTTATCTCAGTGACAAGCAGTTCTGTCTTAAATAAACATCTATTTGACCTTCCGGCTTGGAGGTCTATTAACATCCATGCAATATTCATAAAACCTTTGCCATTAAAAATCATACAATTTTTAGCAAGTTAGCTGAGTAGAGTGAACAAATGAAAATGGAATAGCTCACAAGGCTAAAGGAGCACTCCTTGAGAAACAGGTGATGGATGTCAAGCCTCAGTGCTTAATCAATGGCTGGTCTCAAGTGGATATATTATCATTATAGAGAATGATGAACAAACTCCTGAGGCTCAGTGTGGAGATTCAGCGTACTGAGTAGCAATTAAAGGGCCATTGGAAAAAGCTTTGATGAAAGCTCTGCTCTCCTTTTCTCAGAATGGCTGATCGTCCTGCTATCTATGTCTATGAAGGTTCTCAGTCATCCAGGTGGAATTGTCTGTAGCTTGAGTCATGTCAACTGGATTTATATTTTCTCAGTGGAAACGTTTCGCTCCTTATCCAAGGAGCTTCTTCAGTCTGAGCAAAGTTAGTAAGGGAATCCTTAAATATGTTTCTAGGTGGCTGTGTGACCTTGCACCTGGGGCTAGGTCATGGTTATTTTGAGATGTTATTTCTAAGTCCCTTTATCATCTAAAGGAGGATCGTTAAGATTACCATGCTGCTGTTGAGCTTGCGAAATGGTCTTAATCTTCCTAGGCACAGAAGACAAAGCAGGGAGGAAGATGGGGGAGAGATTGTGCCTGAGGCCCCCACCTCTATTCAAGGAAGGATTTTCCAAGTTGGCATAAATGGATTCCTTGACCCCTCTCTAAAACCACCTATCTTCTCTGTCTAAAATGTGAACATTAATGTCCTCAAATGAGTGTCCTTTTTCCTTTAGATGAAGATAAACTGCTGACTCTGGTCCTGTGGTGTTACTTCTCCTGTGTTGGGCCATCCTCCTGTACAAAAGTTGTTTGGTTTCTCCAATGTAGAGTTCAGAGCACTCCTCACTGCACTGGATTGCATAAACTACATTGCTTTTCTTGTGTTTTGGAGTTTGATCTTTGGGGTGTACAAGCCTCTGTCTCAGTGTGTTGGTGGGTTTGAAATATACAGGTATGTGGTGTTTGCCAAATATCCGTTTTATCTTTTCAGACACGCGTTTTCCTCTGTTGGCACTGTTGTTTTTGTATCACAAATCAACTACAAAAAATGCATCAGACCAGTTTTCCTTTTGCATGCTGTTGCTTACAGTTGTGGCTTCTCCTTAGTGCGCATTGGGAAGTTATCATGCCTTCTTGCCACCAGAGGGATCAGATGGCCCTGAACATCATCATACTTGAGATTCATGACCACAAACAGGCAAACGTGTGCAGTGTGGAATATTGCTTTCTCCTATAAGGAGAGTGGAGATGTATAGTTAGCATGCCAGAGATACATTACTATCCTCCAAATAATTTTTAAAAACCCCTTGATAAAGTTTGCTCATACTTCAGTCTTCAACTACTGCACTAGCAAACTATAACAGGGTTTACAACAGCAGACAACAGTAAGAAGGAAAGGGCTGCTGGGAACAAATCTTTTCTTCCCACATCAGTATGTGTGTGTGAGGGGGAGAGGGAGAGGGAGAGGGAGAGGGAGAGAGAGAGAGAGAGAGAGAGAGAAAGAGAAAGAAGAGAAAGAAGAGAAAGAGAGAAAGAGAAAGAGAAAGAGAAAAAGAGAAAGAGAAAGAGAGAGATTATGTAAGATCCTATGATGCATTAAATGTTTATTAGATTTCTGTTTTAGTCTTGTGGATTTAGTTTGACAGTTGGGTATGATCTTTTTTAGTTTATCTTCTCACTGCTTAGATAAGAAAAGAAAAATGTTTTTTTTTTTTTTGTTTTTTTAATGAAATGAATACTTGACCAATATGGGTACTCCCATTTTGAACGGGACAGTCCCTTTTTTTAGCATTTTTCAACCGTCCCGTCATTTTCATAAAACTCTCAATTTTGTCCCATTTTTCAAACCTCGTGGGAATGGTGCGGAAGGAGGATCCGAGCCAGAGCGCAGACTGGGGGGTGGGGTTTGCAGGCGGGAGCCAATTGCGCGGACCAGGGGGCAGGGTTTGCAGGCGGGATACATAAGACCCCATCCCATTTTGCCATCCTGAAATATGGTCAGCCTAAATATGGGCCTTCTAGACAATCCATGTGACATAACATTAATAAAATCTCTTTAAAACATTATGTTAAGACAAAGACTTGGGAAGCGATCAGTTTGTACAGGCTCCCTGAAATCATATTCTTTCTGAAAGAAAGTCCGAAGAGGATGGTGCTTCCAGACAAAGCTCCAATACTTTGCATCAGCCAACTGAACTTTAGGTTGAGCAGGTCCCACTTAACAGTCTTAGCAAATGGGAGATCTCAAATGGGGGTACTTGTTACTTGAGATACTCTGGACCCAAGAATTTAGGATTAGTCCACCCTTTGTTACCCATGACCTCACCCCAGTCCTTTTCTTCATCCAACCTAATTCACAGGGTTGCTATTGTGGGGGAAAATGGGCACCACATAGGCCTCTTTGAGCTCCTAAAACAAACAAAAAAACTAAATTAATTTGATATAAAGCTTATATACCTGAAGAACCCGTGTTCTTCTCTGGTTCAGGTTATGAATCAGGCAGGGGAAGAAAAGATACCCTTTTCTCTTGGCCTGCCTGAATATCCCTATTTTAACTTACGTAGCAATGGAAGGAAAATCTTACTAGAAATTTCCCTCCTTTCTGCCACTTGACACTGCTCTAGTAGCTTCTCAGATACCAGTAGCCTGAGGTCTTATCATTTCAAGGCACCTGATGTTTGAACAAACGTCAGACAGCTTGAAACGACAGGTCCCATGGCTTCAGATGCCTCGAGCAAGGTGGGTAAGCAGGTCGACCCAGTTAGGAATGAAAAAGAAACCCACCATGCATTTCGTTCTCCTTGAAAGCTCACAGCCCTCCCAAGCTGATTCTGCTGTGCCGGGGGGGGGGGGGGGGGGGCGTGTTGAATGGTGCCTGCAGCCATCTCTTCTCCACTCAAACCATATGTAAAAATCAGTGCCCATTTCAGACTGTTATGTGAAACTCAGCTTATATTGAGGATGTGGTGATTGTCTTTAAATAAAAGGTATATATGGAAAATTGCATAGAAAATGACTGGGGAAAGTAATATAGAAAACAGTGCACATTCGGGTAGGTAAGTAGGAAAAAGGTACGTGTTGATATAGTTATGCAAATTGCACGGAAAGTTAAATAAATGTTGGGAAAGGCTAGTGCTGATATTGGCAAGGATTTTATTAATGATGGAATGAAGCTGTGTATGAATGTGAAGATAAGACTGATCTCGCCAAATCAAGCCAGAGGTCTCTCTCATTGTGTATGACATCCCTGGAATTTGGGGAGTTGTAATCCATTATATTTGGAAGGTAATTTTGTAGAAGATGTTGTAATTCTTTCTGAAATATATTGAAGGGGGAGAGGGACACTTACAGTATATCAGTATGTAAGAAGAGTCAGTAAGTCTGAGAATGAGCTGGAAAGGAGCTTTCAATAGGCAGGTGCTATCTAACGTAATAACTGGTATCATCACTATCTAATGTAATAGCTGCTATCATCACTGAAGGCTCTGTGCTCAGTGGGGTCTCTATTTTAGACTCTTTTGTGAATCAAATCTAAGTTTTCAAAAAAGGGGGGAGGGTCAAACCTTACTAGCAGCAGACTCAATATATTATTTTCAGTCCCTGCAGCCATATAATTAGAAAAACAGGTAGGATTGTGATCAAGCAAACAGTGTAAAAATTGGTGTAGCAGAGCTTGTATTGTACTGTAAATTTTCAAGCATTAAATTTTTTTTCAGAGTGCTGCCTACCATGCTATGTCAATACAAGGTAATGGTTTGAGCAAATTTTGTGAGTGAGAAATGAAGAACCTAACTAGAGTAAGGAAGGATAATACTGAATTTATAGTAGGGATTCAGTGAAAGAAATATAATTAGTCTGAAATTTGATCCTCAAGGTAGAGTTAGAGAAAACAAGTGAAGTGTTTGGAATGTACCACTTCAAAAGAGGTACAAAACTTGGCAATCATTTAAACACAGGTTGCTATGATTTATGTATTTTTATATCTCTAGTGACAGCATTAGGATGTCTACAAAACAAGATAATTCTTAACAAAGTTTCTGTAAGAGATGATGGTGCTCCATTTTTAAATTTATGTTAAATAGGAAGTGACCTAGGCTAGTTCCTTGCATTTTTTCAGGCAGCTCTCTGTGGATGGTGTAAAGAAGATGCTGATGGATGGCTGTTCCTGACCTTGCAGTGAATATGGAGGGCCTTGTGCATTGACAGGAGCTCCTATGTGATGCAGGGAGCATCTGAACTGGGACAAACTCATATCCTGTTTTGGTCTCCAAATTAAAAAGCTCCATGCTCAGCTGGTTCTTATTAGCTTCCATTTACAATTCAAAGTGCTGGGTTTACTTTTCAAAGCCCAACATGGATGTATCTCCAGAATTGTCTTCTCCACCTAGTATTGACTCACCCATTGGGAGAACCTGTTAGTAATTCCCCTCTTTTGTGAGCTAAGGGGATGGAAGCCCACAGGCATTGTTTTGTTGTTGTGGTGCTGATGCTTTGAAAACTCTTTCCTCTGAAATTTGAGTAGCCCCCTCCCATACTAGGTTTTAGGAAAAGATTGAAAACAGGATTGTTCGAGAGGGCATTTGGTGACTAAATGAGATCATTTAGTTATTTACTACTTATTATTTTGGGTTGTTTGTTTTTGTTAGAACTTATATATTTGATGTTATTTTGTGATTTTAACTTTGGACAATTTCCTTTGATTTATTATACAGTGGATGTCTTATTAAAAATTACCAATTCTAACCCAGCAAGGGTTGACTGAGTGTGGTAGGCTAAAATTGAATGAATGAATGAATGAATGAATATTCTATTTCTTCTATTTCCTCCCCTATTTATTGGAATGTACAACTAAGATGGCTGCTGTAATCACACAGACTAATACATGGAAAAGGGGGAAAATATCTCTATGTTCTTCTAGATATCTTTCCTTGTTTTGTGGACTTTTCAGCTAATAGCCTTTTGTGTGGGGAACAAGTGGTGATATTTCCTTTTATATATTTGAACTCTAGACAAAGACAGTTTATTTTGCATTTTTCACATTTCAATCAGTTAAAATCAATGAAACCAAAATTTGTTCAATTCCATTTTGTATAGTGTCCTCTCTTGGAAACATTTTCCTTTATAATCTTAAGAGTTTTTTTCTCACTAGAAATCCTTGACAGAATCCAGCCCTTCTGGTGGCAATAGAAAGAGCTACCAACATAATGATGCCCTGATTTGTGGTACCAGGTATTTTGCAGTACAGAACATAGTGGGATAAGGCTGCATAAATCACGGTCTTCGACAAGACAAGGCTAGTCATAGGGACAGGGAGTAAAATTGTGGTTGCCAGGCCGTTCTGTTGATGCAGTAAATCACTAGTGTAGAAAGGCTAACCTGGAACTATTCCCAGGAAGACGATCATCACATTACGCTAAATTGAATGCCTATTAATAATTAACTTAATCAACTCCCTCTTCTTCTATGTCCTTTCTGCAGTCTTCAAATTCTTCAGTTTACCCTGTTGTTGTTTGTTCTACAAAAGATCTTTTGTCCCTAATAAAATATGGTCATATTCAATCAGAAGGCTAGAAGTGTTTCTGCAAGATAAAGGGCTATTTTTAAACAACAATCTGCAGTGTATGCCTTCAGGTCTTGTGTGTGTGTGTGTGTATGTGTGAGGTAGGTATACGTGTGTGTGTCAGAGAGAGAGAGACAGAGAGAGAGACAGAGAGACACAGAGAGACACAGAGAGAGAGAAAGCGAAAAGGGAGGAACCTCCATCTCATTCCATCTTTTTTCCCCCCTTTCTCTTTCTCTCTCTGTTGGTCTTTCTGCTTGTCCAAGCGATGCTTGTGGCACTGCTAGAGCAACTAATCTTGGGTTAGATATGAGCTACAGCTTACAGTACCCATTAATCAATCATTAAGTAGGTCTGTTATGTCTTTGTAGAAATAATTCCAGGAAACACTTAAATTGTTTACATAATTTACAGTAATTGCAAGCTAGAACTGAGCAAAAAGGATAAGGAGCACTAAATCTAAAGTCCAACATATTTAATGATGGTGTTATATATCTTTTGTGGAACATACTGTGTGTGCAATAAATTAATTCAGTCATTGTGGTCATGACAGGCTACTTTTGTTTTCCCCAGACTGTATCTTTCCCATGTGCTCTCAGAAGTTGTTCTGGTAGTAGGGGGGTCAAAAAAGTCAATATGGCAGTCTTAACTGCATGATCAAAGAGGCAAGGCTTTGTTCATACACTCACAGCCACCATCTTGATTTTTTGGACTTCCCCCTCCCCCCCAGCCACCCCTATCTGATAGATTGAGGGATCATTTCAATTGAAGATATTGAGACCACCAGTGGAGGTGCAATTGCTCTACTTTCTCTTTACCAAAAGAACTAGTTTCATCAGCGGAAACAGCCTATTGCATTTCACTCCCTTTTGCCAATAATTTTATAAAGCTGAACTATATATTTAAAATAATCCTTGCTGCACTTAAGAAACTAAAAAGCTGCATATTTGTTAAAGAGTAATTTAGACATTTGCTTGACTCAATGCAAAATGATACGAGATTATAATTGACACAGTCCATTATATAATTCAACTCTGCTAAACTGTTGGGGTCCCTCAATAGTGTACTTGAACAATAAAGGGCATAAGAAAAGTTTCTGTTTTATGAGTTTTTAAATAGTGCATACATGAGAAACATGTTGCATTTTTGATGCGCAAACCTTTCATTAGAAGTTGAGTCATTGTATAAATTATTATTTTATCAGGAAATGAAGAATGCATATATTTTAGTTCCAGCTGACTTTCCTAAACGTAATGGATTCTAAATGTAATATATCAAAGACTTGCTCAGAGCTATGGTACTTCCTTGAAATATGAGGTTTGGAGGAACCAATGCCGTAAAATATCAGAGTCCACTAAGACAATAAATATGATTAAAGAAAGCTTTGGGCTACATAGATTATATTTCATGTAAAAATTATTCTTGATGTTTATGGTATCTACTATAGAAAGTCTAAGAATGCTATTGGACATACCATTCCATTTGAAAAAGTCAGTGTGTCTGTTTTATTTATTTATTTATTTGTTTGTTTGTTTGTTTAATTTATCCCCCGCCCATCTCCCATACAAGGGAATCTGGGCGGGTTACAAGTAAAAAATTTA
The DNA here is from genome assembly GCA_023362775.1 of Charina bottae. Taxonomy (NCBI): domain Eukaryota; kingdom Metazoa; phylum Chordata; class Lepidosauria; order Squamata; family Charinaidae; genus Charina; species Charina bottae. Next base: position 79,743,126 of record JALMGJ010000005.1, on the reverse strand, counting down.
AAAACTATACAAAATTTCTAAAAAACATACCAAGCATAAAAGAAATAACGTCCAAGATGGGTTAGAACCGCAGAATAGATCATGGTGCTATGGGGCCAGCCAACCCCAGGAGGCACTGCCACCTCCGTCGTCCCAGGCCTGGTGGCAGAGCCAGGTCTTGAGAGCCTTCCGAAAGGCCAGGAGTGAGGGAGCCAGTCTCACCTCCGGGGGCAAGATATTCCATAAGGCGGGCGCTATCGCAGAGAAGGCATGCCTCCTGGACCCCGCTAGATGGAATTCTCTTGTTGAGGGGGTCCGAAGCATGCCCTCTCTGCATGCATGGGTGGGGTGGGCCAACGTTATCGGGATTTTAGATACTGGCTGTGAAATGTATTGACTGAAGAGTCAATTTCAGTCAATACATTTCACAGCCAGTATCTAAAATCCCGATAACGTTGGCCCACCCCACCCATGCATGCAGAGAGGGCATGCTTCGGACCCCCTCAACAAGAGAATTCCATCTAGCGGGGTCCAGGAGGCGTGCCTTCTCTGCGATAGCGCCCGCCTTATGGAATATCTTGCCCCCGGAGGTGAGACTGGCCCCCTCACTCCTGGCCTTTCGGAAGGCTCTCAAGACTTCCAGGTCAATATCCTGATTCCCAATCATTTTATTTTATTTAAATTACACCAGAGAGTGTCCTGAGTGTGTATCAGTACATTGCACGTATCTCTGAATTGGTGGAGGGAGAGCAACAGTATTTTAGCTGGCAGGGTAGTCTCTGGATTAGAGATTGAAGCTTGCATAGAGTAGCATGAGAATGTTTGGGGTTAAACTGGGGTTTGTTTGTTCATGTGGCATTAATAGATATGTTCTATGTCTGTGAAATTAAGAGAAAGGGGAAGGATGCAGTGGATGAGAATGAAGATAGTTTCATCTTGTGGAGTGCAGTTAATGAATACATGCAGGAAAATGAAGGTGTGGGTTAGTAATGAATGAAAGGACTAAAATATATGTCAGAAAATAAGAATTGGTGTCATCTAAGGTGATTCTGCAGTCCAGAAATAAAGTGTCAAATCGCTTTGGGTCACACAGCAATGTTGAGCATGAATCAAGTATGGAAAAGTAGGGACATCAGCCTGGCAACTAAGTGCAGATTTGTCCACACTGTCGTGTTTCCCATAGCTACCTATGGTTGAGAAAGTTGGATCATGAAAAAACTAGACAGGAGGAAAATCGACTTGTTCGAGCTGTGGTGTTGGAGAAGGCTTCTGCACAATCCTTGGTCAGCAAAGGTGACAAGCAAGCAAGTACTGGAGCGTATAAAACCAGACATATCGCTGGTGGGCAAAATCACAAAACTCTGCCTTACTTATTTTGGCCATGTCATGCGATCAAACTTGCTGGAAAAGGCAGTTATGTTCGGAATGGTCAGCAGTAAAAGGAAACGAGGCCACCCAAAAACACGGTGGCTAGACACCATCAAAGCCGACACCAGCCAGAGCATAAAACAACTAAAAGAAACCATACAAGATCGGAAAATGTGGAGAGAGCTGGTCCATAGAATCGCCAAGAATCAGACACGATTGAACAGATAGCATCATCATCATCATCATCAAGCAGGTTGACGTGGGTTCATATGAAAGAAAAAAAATCTGTAGGTTGGTGATATAGGCATGTTATTTTCCAGTGAATAGTGATAGTGGGAGAATGAGAGAAGAGTGTTTGAAAAAAGTGCAACATTCTAAATGAGTGTGACCAAGAGGAAAAAGTTATTCTATTAAGTGACTTCAATGGATGAGTGGAAATGAGATGGGAGAGAACTGAAAAAATTATTGGAGCCCAAGAATGAATTGAAATGATAACTGGTGAATATCTGTGTATTGTCGAAGGCTTTCACGGCCGGAGTTCAATGGCTGTTGTGGGTCTTCCGGGCTGTGTGGCCGTGTTCTGGAACTTGTGGTTCCTAACGTTTCGCCAGCATCTGTGGCCAGCATCTTCAGAGGGCAGGAGCACAGATAGAAGCAAAATCTCTGTGCCCAGGTAGAGTGGCACATTGCCACTCTACCTGGGCACAGAGATTTTGCTTCTATCTGTGCTCCTGCCCTCTGAAGATGCTGGCCACAGATGCTGGCGAAACGTTAGGAACCACAACTTCCAGAACACGGCCACACAGCCCGGAAGACCCACAACAGCCATGGTGAATATCTGCTTAGAATACGGCCTTTCCTTTTGAAAATAATAATAACAACAACAACAACAGCAGCAGCAGCAGCAAGGCAAAGTATTACATGGCCAATACATAAGAAACTAACAGGCAAAGCAAGCAACAGCAAGACCTGGCAATGGCTAAGAGCAGGAAAGTTGAAGAAAGAGACAGAGGGGCTGATTTTGGTTGCACAAGACCAAGCCTTAAGAACAAATGCATACAAAGCCAGAATTGAAAAGACAGCAACAGACAGCAAATGCTGTCTCTGCAAAGAAGCTGAAGAAACAGTGGACCACCTAGTTAGCTGCTTCAAGATCGTAAAGACTGATTACGGCATGACAAAGTAGCAACACTGGTGCATTGGAATATCTGCAAGAAATACCACTTGCCTGCAAGCAAGAACTGGTGGTACCACAAGATAGACAAAGTAATAGAAAATGAAGAAGCTAAAGTGTTCTGGGACTTTAGAATTCAAACAGACAAGCATCTGCCACACAACACCCCAGGCTTAACAATTGTTGATAAGAAAGACAAGCCTGGAGAGTGGACATTGCAATACCTGGAGACAGCAGAATAAAAGAGAAAGAACTGGAGAAAATCACAAAATACAAAGACCTGCAAATAGAAGTAGAACGACTGTGGCAAAAGAAAGCAAAAATAGTACCAATAGTAATAGGTGCCTTGGGTACAATCCCAAAACATCTGGAGCACCACTTGAACACCATCAGCAGACAAAATCACCACCAGTCAATTGCAAAAGGCAGCCTTACTTCGAACAGTTTACATCCTGCGACGGCACCTTTAATATTATTAAACAACATTTGCCTGTCCCAGGTCCTTGGGAAGGACTCGATTGGTGGACAAAAATGCCAAATCCAGTGTAAACATCTGGCTGACTGTGTGATCAACCATAATAATAATACATTTATATGCCACCTGACTCTCAGTGACTCTGGGCAGAAAATGTGTTTTCAGCATAAGTGAACTGATACATAAGGAATGAAGATACAGTAAATAGAAAAGGAGTGATACGATTGTTTATGTTTATGATGAAAGACTGAATTACTGAAGGATAGAAGAGCAATGAGTGGGTGTGAGTGTGACAGGCAGTTTTGGCTACTGTAGTGTCAAACATGAATCTTGGGGAAAATGAACATGGAAGGAAAAGAAAGCAGAATTGGCGTTAAAATAGATCAACTGAAGAAAAAGAAGGCATGAGTCCTGAGTGTTAGAAGATTAATGGATGTGGACTTCCGGGTGAGCAGAGAAAGCGACTAGACGCGGTGAAGAAGAGCTCCGCGAAAAAGTTTTTCTGCAGCCGTTTGGAAAAAGCGATTTCGTCGGAAGGAGAAGGGACGAGATCGGCCAGAGAGGTGGAGAAAAACCTCTCTGGAAAAGAACCTCAGCCACCACGAAGGGACGCGAGCTGGACAAGTTCACTCCGTTTGTTCGTCTGTTGTCTCGTTATTGTCAATGTCGGAGGGAAATGGAGGCTCGTAACGCTGAGTGGTAAGAGGGACAAAAGCAATTCCAACGGGCTAAGTCAGACAAATGGTCTGACGAAGGTTGATTTTTCTGCCACAACTTTATAATGGATGATTAAAGTTAAAAGAAGCTTAAATTTCTTAACAAAAAAATAAGCGAGAGAGACTGAAAGGAAGAAGTACTTCTCAAAAAAAAAAAAAAAACTGAGACTCAATTAATTGATTATTAAGAGTGGCCATCTTAAATACATTTTGGAAAAAGTAATATTGAATATATAAAGGAAACTTATAAGTATAGTATAGTACTATATTGTTTGTATGTTTGTGGATAATATAAAATATGGTAAAATAATAGTGGAAATATATATAAGGATATAAGGTATTGTAATATATTAATTAGTTAGAATATAGATCTTGTTATAAAAGGAGGAAATAACAAATAGAAGGGTGTTGGAAAAATATGGCCACAAAATGCCAACTAAGAAGAGGATCTGATGGTGAAGGGTTGAAAGCCTTATTTAAGAATTTACAATAAAAACCACAGAAACAATAACACAGACTGTGAAAAAAGTGTTAGAAGAAAGATTAGAAGATTTGGAAAAAAGGATAGACCAAAAAATGGATATTATAGAAAAAAAATTTAATATTGAAATACAACAAATTAAAAAACAAGTGGATAAATGTGAAGAAAAAAGAGAAGAAGAGGAAGAACGTCTAGCACTATTAGAATTGAAAGAAAAAGAACGTTACATAAGAATAAGAGGGGTGGAGGAAGACAAAGAAGAAAATATTAAAGGACTGCTTATTCAAATGATTGCTGACTTGATAGAATGGGAGGAGGAGAAAATAGATGATGAAATTGAAAAAATGTATAGAGTGAATTCTAAATATGCAAAGATTAACAAAAAACCAAGAGACATATTGATAGAATTTTCTAAAAAATATATATAGAGACATGGTTATTCAAGCAGCATTTAACAAAAAAATTGAGATTGAAGGTAATGCTATCACTATCTTTAAAGAAATACCTGGAGGAATACTAAGAAAAAGAAAAGAATATAAATTTCTGACAGAAACATTAAAGAAACACGAAATAAATTTTAGATGGGAGAATTTTGAAGGAGTTAACTTAATGTATAAAGGACAAAGATATAGATTAAATTCTATATACAAAGCAAAGGAATTTCAGAAGAGATTAGAGAAAGAACTGGAAAATAAGAAAGATGAACAAACTTAAAAATTTAACATGGAATATTAATGGGTTTAACTCACCAGTGAAAAGACATAGAAAATTTCAAATTTTAAAAAAATTAGAATTAGATATCATTTGCCTTCAAGAAACCCATATAAAAATAAGGATATAAAATATTTGGACAATAGAAAACTAGGGCTAGCATTCTCAGCAGCTAATGAAAAGAAAAAAAATGGTATAGTAATCTATGTAAAACCTTCGCTTAAACCTAAAATAATATTAAAAGATGAAGAGGGAAGATTTTTAATAGTGGAAATTGAAAGCCAAAATATGAAAATTTGGATAGTGGGGGTTTATGCCCCAAATAACAATCAAAAAATTTTCTATAAAGAATTATCAGATGTCCTCTCTGGACATGCGAATAAAAATTGGGTGTTAATGTGGGATTTGAATGGGGTTGTGGAACCTAAAATAGATAGGAAATCAGATAATCAGATTAGCAAAAATCAAGGAAAATTACCAAAAGAATTTTTTAATATGGCTAAAAACTTAATGTTAGTAGATGCTTGGAGGCACAACAAAGGAAATAAAAGAGACTATACATTTTATTCGAATAGATTCAATTCATTTTCTAGAATTGACATGATTTGGATATCTAAAAGTTTAGAAAATAAAATAAAAGGCATGTCAATTCTACCAAAAACACTCTCAGATCACAGCCCAATTCAAATGATCCTAAACATAAGTACCAAAACATATAGATGGAGAATGAATAAAAATATTCTTAAAGATGAAAAAAATGTAGAGGAATTAGAAAAAATATTACAAGATTTTTTTACTTGGAATATTGACAAGGGAGTTAAAATAGAAACAGTTTGGGATACAAGCAAAGCATATATGAGAGGACAACTGATATCACTTAATAATTACCAAAAAAAGAACAAGAAAAAAAAATAGAAACAATAATGGAACAGATAAAAGAGAAAGAATTAGAATTGCAAAAGAACAATAGAAGGAAAAAAGAAAAAGAGGAATTAAGAAACCAAATAAAACTATTGCAACTTCAAATTTAAATAGAACTAACAGAAGAATTGGATAGAAAACTAAAAATTATTAAACAAAGAAATTTTGAACAGGCAAACAAACCAGGAAAATGGCTGGCATACAAATTAAGGAAAGAAAAGGAGCAAATACAAAAAAACACTATTACCAAATCTTCCATTATGGGTGTCAACCCAGGAGGCATGTACCAGATTAGAAAGTCAAAATAAAAAAGAATATATAAGATATAAAAAATTGTTAAAATTTGAGGGAAATAATCAGAAACTTAAAACAAGGGATGAACTGGAAAATGAAAATATAGTATGTCATTGGTTTACATATTTTCAATTGAAAGAGCAATATAAAATAGACGAAAAAATTATCAATTTACAAAAATAGAAAATAATTGGGATAACATACTAGAAAAAGAGGAAGAACATTTAATTTCTAAAATATATAAAACGTTACTGGAAATGAAAACCAAGGACATAAAAATTAAAAAATATATGAGAAAATGGGAGGAAAATTTAGGAATTGAAATTACATATGAAGATTGGCAAGAAATCTGGGTCAAAAATATAAAATTTACTTTAAGTAATGATTTAAGAGAAAATATGTATAAAATGATTTTTTGATGGTACATGTCTCCTGAGGTGCTATTTAAATCAAAGATGAGTAATACTAATTTATGCTGGAAATGCAAAAAACAAAAGTGGATATTTCTACCATGTATAGTGGTTATGTGAAAAAGCAAAAAAATATTGGGGCAAAATACACAAATATGTATGTAAAATATTCGATAAAGAAATAAGGATGAGACCAGAACTATATTTATTAGGCAAAATCGAAGACAATATAAATAAAAAACAAAAGGTTTTATTTCAGTATTTAAGTACAGCTGCTAGGATAAAATATGCTCAATATTGGAAACAAGAAAATATTCCAACAAAAGAAGAATGGATTATAAAAATAATGGATTTAATGCAAACAGACAAATTGACAAATTTAATAAAAGGAAAAGAAATGGGGAAGTACAAGGAAACATGGGACCCCTTCATAAAGTATATTCAAAAAGAATATAATATCAAGTAGAGAAATAATAATAATAATAATAATAATAATAATAATAATAATACAAATAAAGGAGGGGCGAGGGGGAAAAAAGAGGTATAAGAAGCGGAAAAATGTAAATCAAGTATTTACAAGATTTTTTTGTTAAGAAAACTGGAAGAATTTTAATGAAGTGTATGTATGTATTATGTATTATAAAACAAAGATCTAAAAGTTAAGATCGAATTTGATACAAATATATAAATAAATTAATAATATAATGTAAGAAAAGGGGGGAAAGAGTGATAAATATATATAAAGTAAGAAGAGAAATGAAGGAATAGGTTAGAAAGAAAAAGAGAGGGCAGAAAGGGTGAAAAGGGAAAGAAAGATAGGGAGGGAAGATAGAATGGAAGAGAAGGGAGGGAAGAGGTTAGAGAGAGAAAGAGGGAGTAAGGTAAATGAGAGAAGAGATTAGAGAGAATGAGAGGGTTAAAAAAGGAAGAAGGGAATGGATGAAAGAGAAAAGGGATAAAAGGAAAAACGAAAATGGAAGATAAAGGAAGGGAAAAGATAGAAAGAGATGAGAGGGTTAGAAAGAGTGAGTAAGGCAAGTGAGAGAAGAGATTAGAGAGAGAAGGAGAGGGTTAAAAAAGGAAGAAGGGAGTGGGTGAAAGAGAAAAGGGATTAAGGGAAGAATGAAAATGGAAGATAAGGGAAGGGAAGGGAAAAGATAGAGAGAGATTAGGTTAGAAAAGAATGGAAGATAAAGGAGGGGAAAGACTAGAGATAAAAAAAGGAAGACGGATACATTATATTAAATATAATAAAATGAATATGTAAAATCAAATGTAAATATATATACATAAATGTAATCATTGTTATGTGTTATGTGTTTGTTTTATGTTGAATGTAAATAAAATGATATTTTTCAAAAAAAAAAGATTAATGGATGTAAGGAAGAGAGTATGTTGAAGCTGTTTGGGGCAGAATAAAAAGAATGGGTGCCACAGAAATATGTGGAATTACGTTAATGGGTAGGATGAAAAAGGATGCTTGATGAAATGAAGTGAAAGAGGGCATGGATTCAAAAAAATGCATATAAGAGCATGACTACCCTAAACAATGAGGATGACAAAAATATTGTATAGCATGTAAATATGGGTGCTGAAAGAATGGGGATTGAAGACAAAAGGGAGTGACTGGTAGAAAAAGACAGGGATATCCATATGGAGGGGGGTCAAAAAAGTCAAAATGGCAGCTACAATGTGTTTGAGGCCCTGTAAAATGCACATAAAAAAGGGGCAGGGGTTGGACCACATGGCTGTGGCCACCATCTTGACTCTTTTGATCTTCTCCCTGCAGACACCCCTCAGAAAAAAAGTATGCTGAGGTGGTTTGGTCATATAGAGAGAATGAATAAAAATCAAATTGCAAAAGAAGACTCTGAAGGAGGGGTGAATGCATCAAGAGGAAGGGGAAGACCAGGAAGAAAGTTGGGCTTGGACACAGTTGATTAAATCCTTTTAAGAGGGGCAGGAAGGTTTTTAAAAAGGCAATGTATTAAGTTGCATATGTAAGGCAAGGATAGTTTGCGAAGATAAACTGTATGGAGAGGTATAGTGAATGCTCATGGTATAAATTAAACTATATTTCCCTTTCTTTTTCTTACTTCCTGCCTTAATTTCTTTACCTTAGTATTTCTTACTCCTTTTCTGCACTTTGTTTAACATCACTTACCTTGAAAGTGTATCACATGATGGTTATATTTATATGTATGGTACCAAAAAGAATATGCAGATTCATGAAATTGAAAACAGCAATATTATTTTTTAGTGTTTCAGCTAGAACTCATCACCTAACCTGCAGTTAGGAGGAAATGAAATGTTAATGATTTCCTCCAGTTGGTCGATTACACATTCAAGTAGGGCCCTTCTCACTCTCCTTTCTTAATAGCACTGAGAGCAATTTCATGAAGCCTGGCCATAGCCTTCGGACAGTACCTTCACTTACCACTCGCTCATTCCCGGACTTTTGCCAGTGAGAAAGATAGGGTCATTAATAATATACCCTGAGCAAGCACTTGTAACTGACAACTTAGATACATCCCCGCACAAACTAGTTGAAGGAGATGCCATTGGTTTCTTCTTGAGGCCAGAAGGTCAATAGGAAATGCCTCATGTTGAAAATAACCAAGGGTAACAATGGGTGTTTATGATGTCAGCATAACTGAAAGATGTGTAGGCTTTGAACTCTGGTGCAACATCAGGTACAGAGGCTGATAAATGAAACAAAGGTACATTTAGAAAGCTTGCATAGATTTTTACATTCTTGGGCTGTGGAGTTTCTGACTATTTTTGTAATGTGATGTGATGTAACTTGTGGGGCAATCTATCACCTCTACACAACTACCCATTCGATGAGATCATTCGAGGAAGTGTGTTCATGCTCCTTCTGCCTGGCTCTATAAGAAAGACAGGCAGAGTGGTTGCCTCCTTTGTAATTCTAATCCTGATCCAACCTCAAGGAGAAAGGCTGGCCACTGCAGCCTTGTTAGGCTGATGCCGGATAACTAATAGTCCAGGGAGTAAGAGAAGCTGGTGAGTATAGGAATAGGAAAATAGGATGAGGAAGCAGAGGGGGGCTGGCAGGGAACAGCTATCACCTGGGGAGAAAAAGGGAGATTTGTAAATGGGAAACCATGATGCTCACCAGAACATTTCAACTCAGATTGCAAGGCATTTTAAGAAACCTGGGGGATTCTAACTGCTAGGGATGAGAAAGAAGAAGGAAAATGGAACACATACAGGCAAACTAACAGAGGGAAAATTGCACTAAAGACAAAACAACATCCAAATTAATTGAAGAAGGAAAGGATGATACACAGAGACCAAATTATAAAAAATAGTGGCTGTGATTTGGGAGTAATATAAGGAAGCAGGGACAAAATGTATCAGGAGGTTGAAGTTAATAGCAGACAGGAGCTTTAAGGAATATTTAACCTTACTAACAATTTCCTTCAGAAACTCCAGGCAAAACTCTATACAAGGCTTTCCGTGTGTGTGTTACAATACCATGTCATATGTTTGCAATACTAAACATTTTGATTCTTGTTCTCTCCATCCCTCTAGAATAATTTTCTGCAAGCTTTTGCATCCCAATCACATGGCAAACAAAGTAAATTTTGCTTGCTCTCTATTTGTTTTACCACTAATGAAAATGGAATTGACTATTGTAGATTTCGCAACTGAAACTAAACACACCTCTCTTTTGCTGTCTGGTAGCCTAAGGGAATGCAGTCCTAGCCTATTTTATATTTATTGAAAATGTTTGCCATTGTGGTCAAAAGATTAAATTTCATTCTTAATTTTCTTTTCTCTGAAGTGTTACAGGAAAAATAATAATGCCCCTTTTTTGATCTGGAGAGGGCAGCCTAAGAATCGTCATTAACTTTTTTTTTTAGCTCCTGAAATTTCCTCTAACTACAGTTCCAAAAACTTACAGTAAGTTTTCCCACCATTTTGAGGGGGAAAGACTTTCTACTGCCCTAAGAAGAAGAAGCAGCAGCGATATGAAGATGAATGGAGAGGAGTCTGCAATTGTGACCTGCACTGCTTGTGCCATGCTTGTCTCCTGCCTTCCTGTTTCTGCAGCAAATGAAAGCTTGTAGCAGTCCTTGAAGAAAAAGTCAAAGGAATGGTATTTGTCTTTGGAGCAGAGACTGGCCACATTGCACATGGTGAGAAAGAATGAGGATTTATCAGTTCAGACAGAGAATACTGTAACAGGAACAGAAAATGTGAACCTCGTATATCAAAGAGAGACAAGCAGGAGAAAATGCAGTGGATGAAAGCAACACCCAGAAATAAGAGATATAGCAAATAGACTGCCCTGCTGGAACTCATAAACAGTTTTCAGGCCCTTGGAGATAAAGCAGGCCAAGTGTTCAGTGAAAGAAAAAGAGATACAGCAGAATGGGAGATGGGATAGTGGATCCCTAAAGGGCAGAGAACATGGAACTGAAACAAATATTTACCAAGCAGGTCATCAGTAGATGACATTTTCCATCTGCCAGGAACAAGGCTGTGACAGGACAATTTCCAAGACTTAACAACTCCACCAGCAATTACCCCTTCCTCCTAATACATGTGGAGGCAAATGACACAGCAAGTAACAGCTACATTGTATCATCACAGACTTTGAAAAACCTGGAAGGAAGTTCAAGACCCTGGGGACTCAGGTGGCACGCATGAGACATGTCCATCCTTCCAGACTAGGGAAGAGGATCAAAAAGGTAAAGAAGAAGACCAGTCAATGAATGGCTATGCAAATGGTGCTGGTGGAGAGATGAGGGGGTGCTGGCATACGGGTTGCATCTCATAAGGACTTAACAATGGCCAAAATGCTTGATTAGGAGGGCTTTAAACTGCATTCTGGGGCCGGGGATAGAAATGAAAACCATGAAGTGCAAATGAAGACTTGTGCATAACACAAAACATTGGTTTTAAGTAATAAGAAAGCAGATTCTTCTTGAATATTAGGGGGGGGGGAAGTCCTATCAGAAAAAAAGTGTTCCCACAGTAGCACTCAGAAAGCCGATGGAGTTCCCTTCATTGGATGTGTTCAAGCAGAGGTTCAAGGGAGCCATCTGCCAGGGATGCATTAAATGGGATGCCTTACATCTAACAGAGGATTGGGCTGTATGGCCAAAAGAGACCTTTACAACTGTGTTATTCTATGATTTTATGAAAATGGCAGTAAAACCTCTAAATTAAACCTATTTAGAGGTTTTACTGCCATTTTCATAAAATCATAGAATGTGCTTAAAAAAGAAAAAAAAGATAAAGCACCTCCCACCTGTCTCCCTCCTCCCTCTGTGAGACTAGGCTGAAGTTGCCATAACCTAAAGATGAAGCAGGCACGTAAGCAGAGAGGACAAAAAGCCAGGAATCTTGTCTAAAAGATCCCTTCAGGGAGGTAGATAAGAAGGAAGCAAGTCCTTAAGGAAACAAAGGAAAAATGTCACCTGAACCAGGCAAAGGAAGTTGGGCCTGAGCCCATGGAAAACCCCCAATCCCATCAACAGCTTTTGTTGTTTATTCGTTCAGTCGTTTCCGACTCTTCGTGACTTCATGGACCAGCCCACGCCAGAGCTTCCTGTTGGCCGTCACCATCCCCAGATCCCCCATGGTTGAGTCCGTCACGTCCAGAATACCATCCATCCATCTTGCCCTTGGTCGGCCCCTCTTCCTTTTACCTTCCACTTTCCCTAGCATCAGCTTCTTCTCCAGGGTATCCTGTCTTCTTATTGTGTGGCCAAAGTACTTCAGTTTTGCCTTTAATATCATTCCCTCAAATGAGCAGTCTGGCTTTATTTCCTGGAGTATGGACTGGTTTGATCTTCTTGCAGTCCAAGGCACTCTCAGAATTTTCCTCCAACACCACAGTTCAAAAGCATCTATCTTCCTTCGCTCAGCCTTCCTTATGGTCCAGCTCTCACAGCCATAGGTTACTACGGGGAATACCATTGCTTTAACTATGCGGACCTTTGTTGTCAGTGTGATGTCTCTGCTCTTAACTATTTTATCAAGATTTGTCATTGCTCTCCTCCCAAGAAGTAGACGTCTTCTGATTTCCTGGCTGCAGTCAGTATCTGCAGTAATCTTTGTGCCTAGAAATACAAAGTCTGTCACTGCCTCCACTTTTTCTCCCTCTATTTGCCAGTTATCAATCAAGCTGGTTGCCATAATCTTGGTTTTTTTGAGGTTTAACTGCAACCCAGCTTTTGCACTTTCTTCTTTCACCTTCGTCATAAGGCTCTTCAACTCCTCCTCGCTTTCAGCCATCAAAGTGGTATCATCTGCATATCTGAGATTGTTAATGTTTCTTCCAGCGATTTTAACTCCAGCCTTGGATTCCTCAAGCCCAGCACGTCACATGATGTGTTCTGTGTACAGGTTGTATAGGTAGGGTGAGAGTATACAGCCCTGCCGTACTCCTTTCCCAATCTTAAACCAGTCCGTTGTCCCGTGCTCTGTTCTTACCGTTGCTACTTGGTCGTTATACAGGTTCCTCAGGAGGCAGACAAGATGACTTGGTATCCCCATACCACCAAGAACTTGCCACAATTTGTTATGATCCACACAGTCAAAGGCTTTAGAATAGTCAATAAAACAGAAATAGATGTTTTTCTGAAATTCCCTGGCTTTCTCCATTATCCAGCGGATATTGGCAATTTGGTCTCTAGTTCCTCTGTCTTTTCTAAACCCAGCTTGTACATCTGGCAATTCTCGCTCCATGAATTGCTGGAGTCTACCTTGCAAGATCTTGAGCATTACCTTACTGGCATGTGAAATAAGTGCCACTGTTCGATAGTTTGAACATTCTTTAGTGCTTCCCTTTTTTGGTATGGGGATATAAGTTGATTTTTTCCAATCTGATGGCCATTGTGTTTTCCAAATTTGCTGGCATATGGCATGCATCACCTTGACAGCATCATCTTGCAAGATTTTAAACAGTTCAGCTGGGATACCGTCGTCTCCTGCTGCCTTGTTATTAGCAATGCTTCTTAAGGCCCATTCAACCTCACTCTTCAGGATGTCTGGCTCTAACTCACTGACCACACCGTCAAAGTTATCTCCAATATTATTATCCTTCCTATACAAATCTTCCGTATATTCTTGCCACCTTTTCTTGATCTCTTCTGCTTCTGTTAGGTCCTTACCATCTTTGTTTTTGATCATACCCATTTTTGCCTGGAATTTACCTCCAATGTTTCTAATTTTCTGGAAGAGGTCTCTTGTCCTTCTTATTCTATTGTCTTCTTCCACTTCCGCACATTGCTTGTTTAAAAATAATTCCTTATCTCTTCTAGCTAATCTCTGGAATTTTGCATTTAATTGGGCATATCTCCCCCTATCACGGTTGCCTTTTGCTTTCCTTCTTTCTTGGGCTACTTCCAGTGTCTCAGCAGACAGCCATCTTGCCTTCTTGGTTTTCTTTTTCTTTGGGACGTTTTTTGTTGCCGCCTCCTGAACAATGTTGCGAACCTCTGTCCATAGTTCTTCCAGGACCCTATCTACTAAATCTATTCTTCACCTCCAGTGCGTATTCCTTAGGAATATTAGTGAGCTCATATCTAACTGATCTGTGGGTCTTCCCTATTCTCTTTAGTCTGATTCTAAATTTTGCAATAAGAAGTTAGTGATCTGAACTACAGTCAGCTCCAGGTCTGTCAGGTACAGTCAGGTCTCCAGGTCAACAGCTACCAGACTTGTAAATTAACAAGGCAAGAGTAGCTATCGAAGACAATATTTGTAGCTCAGGGTTGAACTGTGGAGTCCTTGGTGTTCTCTGAGCCTTGTTGTTTTCTTGCAGACGTTTCATTGCCAGACTAGGCAACATCTTCAGTGCGAAAAGAGAGTGGGACTTGCTTTCTGTTTATATATCCTGGCTTGTCCTGCTTGTGTTGGTGGAGGTGTTTTTCACTCCTTGGGAGTTCCTTGATTGGGCTGTTGTTTGCTGTTTGGTTGATTGACTAGGTTAATAGTTCCTTGATTAAGGTATAATGTACTGTTTGATTGTTCATCTGGTGTTAATCTTGGTGTTAATCTTTGCATATCTAGGTGTTGTTACCATGTCAGGTATGCTTGTTTCAGCTTGGCTGAGCTGGGGCGATCACATGCTGCTGGGTTGCTATGGTAAATGATCGTTTATGTTCAAGAAGTTAAGTTGTATAAAAAGGTGATCCATTGTTAAGCTAAAAGACTGCTTATCTGTATCTATTCAACTGTAAGTTGTTTTTTGCCTGCCTGTGACTTCCTGGAGGTGAAGGAGATTGTAAATATGTTCTTTTGTTTTGAATAAATGCAACTATATTTTTTACTGCAAAAGACCAGTTTATTTTATTGATCTCTCTTTGCTAGCTTCTAAAACTCTGGATTTAACAATAAATATTAAACATAAAAGGGGTCCCAAAGCCCGCCCACTCCTTGAGTCATCTTTGGATCCAGACTTGGCGGCTTCTGTCCCTCTAGTTAGTGCCTGGCAGCTTAGTTGGGAAGGACGTGGGTAAGTGTGGATGAGTGTGTGCATCTGTGTGAGAAAGAGCAAATGTACCTTGCAACCAGTAAAGTTTTGCTGTTACTTTAAATTCACTGGGTCTCCATGTATTACAAAGAACCTGTTGTGCCTCAGTGTTCAGTTGGAAGTTGTAAGGGTTAGCTTAACCAACGCCATCATGCTTTTGGAAAACTGCTTGCAAATGAGAATTAGGTGAAAGAAGATGCAGGGACCTTGCATGCTGTTTAGGAGAGAGTTCATTTAGATAACACATGGCAAGGATTGTTTACAATGCCAGGCGACAGAAAGCCAGTTAGAAATGCAGATACAGTATCCTTGCAACCTTGCCCTCTCACTAGGAGAAGAGTTCATTCATACTTCTTTACTAGCTTTGCAAATCCTATATAATTGTTGGAGCTGCAGTGTGTGTGTGTGGATATCTTCCCAGACATTTCACTGCCATGATGTCTGCAGATATTCTACCCAGCTTTGCTTGGCCAAATAAATGCTGTTATTTTAATCTCCAAGCCTCAACTCAAGACTGTTATTGGCAACCTCAGTAACTTGGGTAAAACAGAGTAAGCCAGGGGCCTTACATTCTGGCGCCCGAACGTGGGACGAAGGCTTTGTTCCTTTGGGTCAGCCGCCCACGGCTCCCCATGGTGTAACTCCCTTTGTGAGTTATGGCCTTCACAACGGCAGACAGAAAAAACCGACACAGATCTCCTTCAATGTTGAGCGCGCTCCTGGTGTGATTTCACTGGCAACCTTGATTGGATCTGAGATGTCGGCAGACTCTGTTCTAGTTGAACCTGAATGCCCAGTGTTAGAGGCTTCAAGTACTTGTGATATTTTTGTGTGGCGCCATTGGAAATTGGAGAAGTGCACTTGAAAGATTGGTGAGTATAGTTTTCTTAGGAGGGGAGTGTTGCCTTGTGTGTGTGTGTATGTATGAGACACAGAGATTTCCACTAGGGATTTGCTGTGAAGTGAGTGTTTTGAGGAAGGTTGTGTGGAAGGGTGTGTGTGTGTTGGAATATCAGATATTCCTTGATAGGTTTAGTGGTTCCTGCATATGGGAGGGTAGTGAATGAATACTAACCCCGAGGTCGAAGGAAAAACCCCGAGAAATCCCTAGGGAACCACTGTAGGCAACAAAGTAAAGTATAAAGAATTTTGGCTCCCTGTGATGGGAGAGTGACTAATCACACCCCGGGTCAAATACCTGAAAAAATCCCTAGGGGCCATGGGTAACAGTAAGCATGTAAACCGTGCACTCCCTTAGCATGTGTTTTGACACATTGGGAGGCACTGAAACTTCAAGTGGCAGTAAAAAATCTCTTTTAAGAAATTAAAGACCCTCTGTAGCACCATATAGCCTACCTATTTTTATTGGCTCAGAAATAGGGTTTGGCTGCCGGAGGGCATCATTGATGATGTTTTCATTAACACCTTCACAAACTTCCTAGCTGCAACTGGCAGAACAGGAGGAGGTAGTTTTGCCCTCAGCTTCAGGATGTGGTGAAAGGGAAGAAAACAGTTTAGATGTTTTCCTAGACAATCTACATTGGTAGGGAAACAGGATTTGATGAGGCTTTGGAAGCGCAGGTGATCCGTTCCTTTGGAGAGCTTTCAGGTAGTAAACAAGATAAGATATTGAACAAGCTAGACAATTTATAAGGCAGACACTATTAGTAACATGCATAACAACAGAGCCTCTGCCTGCCCGTGGGGCCACTAACCCTAGATTGAGTGAGCTTTTAGAGCTGGGGCTAGAGTGGGACCCCCCAAGAATTCAGGGCATGTACAGGTTTCATTATGCCTTGGGACCATCAGGAAACAGGAGAAATATTAAAGTAACCATCCAAAATCCCCATCCTCAACAGCTGGAGGGATGAGGAATAAAGGAACGTGTTGTTTTTTATGCATGGAATGTTGTCCCCTAAACCAAGCTGCCCAAGGCAGGAGGGGATATTTTGCCCCCCCCCCCTCAATATAGTTCTTTTCAAGATCAGGGGAGCTCCTAAAAAGAAGAAAGAGTTTCTGTGTTTTGTCAATGTTAAGGCACTTGTGTGTGTTTTCTGTTCTGTTTGTGAGCATCTGTCCATCTGGATTTGTGTGTGCACGTAAGGTTAAGAAACCGTTTTGAGTTGTGAAGAGAAAGTTTTAAAATTATGTGTGTCTGTCTATGGTGAGAATGGATGCAGGTTCTGTTTTGTGCAGTGTGTTTTGTGTATTGCGATTTGTGTAACTTGAATGAAAGAAAAGTTGAGAGGTTTCTGTTAATTCTTTGCCATTTGCTTAGTCTCGCCCAAGGCCCCCTTCCTCCCTCCTTCGGTCTGCCTCTTGCTTGCTTGCTTGCTTGCTTGAAGGTCAAAGTGAGGAGGGAGGAACTTCTCTCGCACTTTTTCTCTCTTTGTTTTCTGTCCTTTGTTCCACCAAAATTATTTGTGAGTTTAGAGAATCTGAGCAGTTAAAAGGGGCGGAAGCTACTACAATGAAGGCTAAAGTTTACAGATAACATGCTGATTTAGTTTCGCTTCTCTGCTGTGCCTGCTGTTTGCCTCCCCAGATCAAACAGATATTGGAATAGGTTCATGATATTGAGATGGCTTGAGTAAGTGACAGAGGGTAGTGACAGAGGAAGAGATGGGGAGTTGTTTTGCAGAAGAGGTGGCGAGGAGAATTAGGAGCAGTGAAAGTTTCTACAGCTTTTGCAAGTTTCCTTTAAAAATACAGGGAAGCGGTTTGTATGTTATTGTCAATGTAGTCCATATTTATTGTCCACAAGGTCGGTCTAGAACCCACTTTACATAAGTTTCTGAAGGAACGAAAGAAAACATTTGCTACAGAGAAAGAACAATGCAATGACCATCAAGCTTTTCTACAGTGATTTCGGCCTAGGAATGCATAGCAACGTTTTGCATAGCTTGTTTGACCTCACATGTTTCAGTGCTGTGGCTCAACATAATTGCTAGGCTTGCAATTTACGTTACCAACCTTTCATACTGGATTAAATGAATGGTCAGCAAGGCATCTTTTAACAATAGGACTTCAAAATAGGAATCAATGTGTTCCATGAAAAGTCTGCTCACAGAACAAACCTGAGGATTCTGGGGAAGAACAAAAAAGCCTAAGATAGCATTTATATATTGTTTAACAGTTACCTGGCCGTAATATGGTACTTACATAACCTGTGAAGTCTTTCCATCATTTATTTATTATTATTGAATTTATTTTAGCCTCCCACTCCAGAAGACTCTTCCAACCAGAATAATAGGGCTGACTTCAGTCCATGAATTGACAAAGATGGATAGTTTTCTATTTTATCTTTCTTTCCTTTTCCTGTTTCATGCTTTTTTATCTCTCAAATGTGGATTGTTAGAAAATCTCTGAGAATATAATATAATATAATATAATATAATATAATATAAATATGCGTTGCACGTTAATTAACCAGCAGTATAAGTATGTATAACTCTCTTTATTCATCCTGTTCTTTTCTGTAATCAGTTAGACAGACTGCACATATATAGCTGAACTGCATACACCAAAAGGAATTTGAAGGGACATACAAACCTGGGAGACAAATTAACACCTCCTCAGTATCTCCGTATATTGCAGAATTCCATAAAAGTAAATGAGAGTTTTGTTTCCTGCAAATTCTGTTGATTCTCCCTCTTTTGTTTTCTTCCCAAATTTACACATTTAAAATATTTTAATTGCATTGATAAAGATATTTACTCATTTGTTTTTATTAACCTTGCTGATCTGCACCAGCTAAGGTAAGTAGCATGCCTGACCCTGAATGACGAAAGATGAGAAGCCTGACAGGAAAAAAAGAAGAAGGCTGCAGTCTTAATTTAGCACCACAATCATGGCTGAATACACAGGGATTCAAAACATTTTTTAAACATTCCCCTTAATTAGCCGTAACCACAGCTGACAAACTTCTGATAAGAGTCAATATCTATTTTTATAATATCCTCCTTTCTAATGCTACAATGAAAGCTCTCCCTTTTATGTTAGATTATATATAGAAAGGGTTTAGTAAGTAAATAATTTTATTATGGTAAAAAATATCAGCCACAGAGATTGATACCTATCTACAAAATATAATGCTGTTGCATAGATACAGGTCAGCTATATGTTTTGAATAGACTAAGTTAACTCTTAGTCTTAAAAACCTGCTATTTCACTCGTTCTTTTGCATTAATTTGTCTTTCCCCATGTTACCTAGAACTGAGGACAGAGGAAAACAAAGCCATTTTACAGGAAATGCTCAGGTTTTGGTTTCGAAAAGATAAGATGTGTAAAATGTGAAATCCCTTTCTGGTTGACTCTTTAAAACAAGTATAACTAATGCTGTACATTCATCTCTATAAAAAAGAAGAGAATATGATTGTGATGGGTCCGATACTTCAGTCATTAAAACAGAAACTCTTATTACAAGCCATTAATGGATATAAAAAAGTTCTTTATTAATGCAAGTTATCAATTCCAAGGCAAAGCTCAGTCTGAAGAAAAGCATATGCAAAAGCTAGATTAAAATCCCCCATACAGTACTCACCCCTCCCAAAAGCTGCAACCATTCCCAAAACATCAAACAGCTAAAAAAAACATTTCTTGCTTAACTAACGAACAGTAAAATTCCCTTCCACCTCCTGGCAGCTCTCCCCCCTTGTCTCACATTGCAGACTAACGAGCACTGATAACCCACACAGTTGACCTTGCAGATGCTCAGTTTGTCTTCACCCTCCTTTCCTTCCCAGGCCCAATTGCTTACTACTACAATTACTACAAACCCCATTTCTAAACTTCTACACTTATGCTGGCAGGATGTCACATCCTGACATACCGCCCTTCTTAAATATAACCTCCCCCCTCTACATGACTGCATGAACATATCAGAAAAGAACAGAAAAGAAATAATTGGTTACAAGACAATGACATTAATATCTAAATCCAGCTGGTTCAATTTACTTTTACTTAGGCTTATCTGGGTACCATTTGTGAAACCTCTTTACTAATTGAGGTGCTTGTACATGGCGGCTAGTTACCCATTCACTGTGAGATTTGGGAAAATGTTTCCACTGTATCAAATACTGCATTACCCCATGGTGCCTCCCGGAATCCAGTATGTTTTGCACTTCAAAATGCTGTTCCCCATCAACTATCACTGGGACTGGTGCAGGTTGTTCGGGATGCCAATGTTCTGAGTCCTTTACTGGCTTCAATAAACTGCAATGAAAGTGGATAGTCTTTCCTCAGATTTTTTGGTAACTGTAACTGTACTGTTACATCATTGATCACTTTGGTGATAGGAAAAGTCCCCACATACTTTGGACCCAGCTTTTTCGAGGGTTGCAAAGTTTTTAGAAACTTTGTAGACAAATAAACTTTCTCACTCACTCTCAGTTGCCATTCTGGCACCCTCTTGCAATCATCATATTTCTTGTAAGTTTCCTTAGCATGTTCCAGTGCTTTTTCTATCACTGGCCAACCATCACTTATGTGTTTTATCCATTCATCCAGTGGAATTACTTTAGTTTGATCCTTGAGCAATTCTGGGAAGGCCAGAAACCCTTGCCCATTCACCACCTGGAATGGAGGAAATCCAGTACTTTGATGCACTGAATTGTTATATGCCACTTCTGCAAACGAGAGTAAGTCCACCCAATTGTCCTGCTGATAGCTGATGTAACACCTGAGGTACTGCTCCAACACCTGGTTAGCCTGTTCACAGCCCCCGACAGTCTCAGGGTGGTGGGTGGAGCTTAGTCCTTGCTCCACCACAAGCAGTTTCAAAAATGCCCTCCAGAATTTGGAGGTGAACTGTACCTCCCAGTCACTTATAATCCATTTGGGGGTCCCATGTAGTCTATAGTTGTGTTGCACAAACATCTTGGCCAACTGTCCAGCATTAGATATACTAGTACAAGGAATGAAATGGGATTGCTTTGAAAACAAATCAGTCACTACCCAAATCACTGTTTTCTTTTGACTCTCTGGTAAGTCCACTATAAAATCCATAGCTATCTGCTTCCAAGGTTGGGTGGGGCTCACCATGTTCTGCAACAGTCCCCTGGGTTTGCCCCCTACTCTTTTAGCCATCACACATGTTGGGCAGATGGCTAAATATTCCTGTACATCCTTGCATAGAGATGGCCACCAAAATTGATGTCCCAATAGATGCAAAGTTTTCAAGAACCAAAGTGGCTGGATGACTTGGCATCATGACATCCCTCAAGTATTTTTTGTTGCAAAAGTTCTGGAACATACAGCCTATCACCACTCCACCAAAACCCCTGCTTTTCTGTCAGGTTTGTTTTATTGGCTTGCAACCAAGCATCCTTCTTGAACTCAGAAAGTAATTCAGTCTTTAAGGTTTCTTCCACTTTTAAACTCAGTGCAGACTTCTGACTCCTCGTAACCATGGCCATTCCCAACTGCTGGGTTGAAATAATTGAGTCTACCTCCTCCTCTCTCTGACTGTTGTGTTGAGGCAACCGTGATAGAGCATCTGCCAAAAAATTCTTCCCTCCAGGCAAGTACTTGAGGTTAAAGTTCAATTTTCTTGGGACATGCAAAGCTTCTAAATTCTTATGATCTGTCCATACTTCCTTTTCCCAAACATGCCAGCGTCACTCTGTGTTGGTAAATTTATGGGAAAGGTAAGCACAGGGTCTCAGCCCCCCCCCTTCATCTTTTTGTAATAAAATTGCCCCAGTGGCGACATCTGAAGTGTCCACCTGCACTATGAATGGCTTCATAGGATTGGGATATTTTAACACAGGCTCTGATGTAAATGATTTCAACTTTTCAAATGCCTCCTGAAACTCGGCAGTCCATTGTAATTTTGCCCCTGGCCTTTTCACTTCTTTATGATCCCCTTTCCCATAGGTCAGTGAGAGGTAACACTACCTGTGCGAAATTTGGGATGAACTGCTGGTAAAATTTGCAAACCCTAAGAAACTTTGCAACTGCCTCCTAGTTCTTGAAGGTTCCCAAGTGATCACATCTCACACCTTTGTTGGATCCATTTCTATCCTCTTACTTGACACTTGGTACCCCAGATAATCTAGCTGCTCTTTATGGAACTCACAGTTTGACAATTTAGCATACAATTGATTTTGCAATTGACACTTCTCCCACCAATCTTACATGCTCTTCCATTGTTTCAGTAGAGATCAAAATGTCATCAAGGTAAACTAATACCCCTTTATACAAAAAGTCATGTAATACTTCATTTATCAAATGCATGAAGACCCCCGGGGCCCCTTTTAACCCAAAAGGCATTACCAAATATTCAAGAGACCCCAATTGACAATTAAACGCTGTTTTCCATTCATCTCCTTCTTGGATTCAAACCGAGAAATACGCCTCCCTCAAGTCCAGCTTGTTAAAAATCTTCACTTTCGATAGGTGAGCCAGCATGTCCTTCATTAATGGTAAGGGGTACTTGTTGGAAGTACAAATAGCATTCAGCCCCCTGTAGTCTGTGCATAGGGGGCGTGGTAGCTCAGCGGGTTAAACCGCTGAGCTGTTAGTCTGCCGAACATAAGGCCGGCTGTTTGAATCTGCGTGGCGAGGTGAGCTCTCGTCACCAGCCCCAGCTTCTGCCAACCCAGCAATTCGAAAGCTAAGGCAAGTAGATAAATGGGTACCACTTACGTGGGGCAATTTGCTGGCGTCCTCTCGGGGGTCGCCCTCGGACCAAAATAAAGACCTGGTGATTCCCATGGATAACGGCGGAGGACGGCGGATCCCGACGACAACTTCCTGAACGTCAGCAGCCGGCTCGGAAGCGAGGCAATTACCCCTCCCTAATGCACGGTAATACTGTATTGTAACATTGTTAATATATGATGTATAAATATATGAATTTCAATTATTGTAAGCCACCTAGAGCCCTCCGTCTAGGGAGAGGATAGGCGGGGTATAAATACGTAAATAAATAAAAATAAATAAATAGCCTCAGTGACACATCCTTCTTGTTCCTAAACAGAACAGGTGCAGCCATTGAAGAAGAAGCAGGGCGAATGAAACCCCATTCCAAGTTTTTGTCAATAAACTCCCGCAAAGCCTCCAATTCCTTAAGAGTCATAGAATACAGCTTAGACTTGGGCAACTCTGCCCCTGGTTCCAGAAAAGTGTGCACAAAAGCTAGATTAAAATCCCCCATACAGTACTCACCCCTCCCAAAAGCTGCAACCATTCCCAAAACAACAAACAGCTAAAAAAAACCTTTCTTGCTTAACTAACGAACAGTAAAATTCCATTCCACCTCCTGGCAGCTCTCCCCCCTTGTCTCACATTCCAGACTAACGAGCACTGATAACCCACACTGTTGACCTTGCAGATGCTCAGTTTGTCTTCACCCTCCTTTCCTTCCCAGGCCCAATTGCTTACTATACAATTCCTACAAACCCCATTTCTAAACCTCTACACTTATGCTGGCAGGATGTCACATCCTGACAATGATTTTAACTCTCCTAACTCTTATGGGATCAATTCATTTTTAATAGGGATGTTCTGATAGCAGATACTGTCGCATTGTGTTGAACCATACCAGTATAAACTCAGGAGGGTACTTCCAAGTTATAAACTATATAGAACTGGAGAAGTGCTGCAGCTGGTAGATATGGCAGCATCTAAATGAAAGCAGTTTAAGGAGTGCACGCATTCTGGAATCTCCTTTTTCTTTAGTATGACACGTCTGGAAGTTCTCTTCCAACTCGAACCCCTTTTCTTCTAAGAACATTAAATTATAGATGTTTTAAAGGGATATTTTTATGGATCACATCTGCACTTCATTTGTCTCTAAAATGTTCAGAACACCTCATATGCATCATTGCAATAAACTTTGCAACAGCCCCAAAATTTGTCCTTGAATTATTGTTCTTGTTTTGCAAGTGGCATGGATGATGCTTGGTGGTTTCCCAGGGGTGGCCTTTTCAAAGGAGCTTCTCTTATGTGTGTTTTCTGGATCAGAAAGCCAGAGCCTTGTCATCAAGTAAATTCAAAAACTGTAATGGGAATAATTTCCCAAGAAATAATTCCAAACAAACTTGAGCATGAGGTGGAAAAAAAGGTAGCCTCTGTTACAGAAAAAGAAACTTTTAGGAAACAAGAAGGCAGATTTAGTCCCAATATTAATTTTTGACTCCCAGCTGCTTGACAGTAAGAGCAAAAAGAATTTTGCATTCTGCTCTAAATTAGCTGCTGGCATGTGGAAAGCATGAGATAACCAGGAGTGATTTGTTGGAAGGACTATCAGCTTCATAGCAATTCTGTCAAAACTAAGAAGTTCATTATGCTAAAGCATCTCCTCATTCTTCATGCTGTATCGATATTTGACAATCAGTGGAGCAAATATTGGTGTGACTTTAGGCTATGTCTGCTTGGAAAGGTCAGTGTTAAGTCCTTTTTAATATGATTTTGTTCCAAATGCTGCAGAATCTGCTGAGCCAAGAGGGTCACTGAAGATTAACCTGCTTCTCTTCCAGGCTTTGGCCCTTTCTGAGCCACCCAGACCTCCAGCTGGCATTATTCTAGCACAAACATACACCAACTTGAACTATACAAGTACTGCTTGGTGAAATAGAATGTTTGGCTTTATGCCTTTGATCAATACTCTGATCAAATCTTTGGACAAACTTGGGGAGGGGCAATTTAGGGAGGGTAACAACTGTTTCGATGCTGTACCTAATTAAAGCTTACTCTAATCCAATACTTCAAGGGGTAAAAGAGAAGATGATGAAACTAGTCAGGTACAGAGGAAGAAATGTGATCCTGCTAGTTAAGATTTACATTACTAAGCACAATGCCACCTAACTTTTCAGGCAAAAGTTTTAACAATTTAGTTGCAACTTATCAAATGACTCTGTTATTCCAATTAGGTCACGGAGAAGAGAAACACCATCAGGTCTTAAGAGCAGTCCAGTTACTGTGATGGCCCCAGGGCCAGGATCTTAACTTAAGAAATTCTCCATCAGAATGCTAAAAGAATTCATTTATTAAAATCCGACTACATGGAACAGCTGCAAAGCTCTGGATACCAAATTTGGGCCCAAGCATTCAAAGTTAATAACATCCCTCTGACCTCATCCCGTTAGCTTCAGAACAAACGGTTTCTCATCTTCCCCCCTCCCAATCTGTTAAGTTTAATGAGAGTTCAGTTGTCTTATCAGTGTCCTTGGTGTTTCACAGTCAGTGGAGGAATGTGAGGGAGGCAAACGGTTCTCTTCAGTTTGCATGGCAAAAATACATGGCAGGCAAGCAAAGCAAGTCTGACAGTTACTATGGAAAGATGCTATCCCTAAAAATATCCTGGTCCTCAGTCATTTAGTGTTTGTGTACAATACAAGATACCACCCTAATGGCAGAAAGTGAAGAGGAACTAAAGAGACTCTTGATGAAAGAAGAGAGTGCAAAAGCTGGCTTAAACTCAACATTAAAAAAACCCAGATCATGGCATCTGGCCCCATCACTTCCTGGCAAATAGAAGGGGAAGAAATGGAAGCAGTGACAGATTTTATTTTCTTGGGCTCCAAGATCACCACAGACAGTGACTGCAGCCATGAAATGAAAAGACGCTTGTTCCTTGGGAGGAAAGCTATGGCAAACCTAGACAGCATATTAAAAAGCAGAGACATCACCTTGCCGACAAAGGTCCGTATAGTTAAAGCTATGGTTTTTCCAGTAGTAATGTATGGCTGTGAGAGTTGGACCATAAGGAAGGCTGAGCGCCGAAGAATTGATGCTTTCGAACTGTGGTGCTGGAGAAGACTCTTGAGAGTCCCTTGGACTGCAAGGAGGTCAAATCAGTCAATCCTAAAGGAAATCAACCCTGACTGCTCATTGGAAGGACAGATACTGAAGCTGAAGCTCAAATACTTTGGCCACCTAATGCGAAGAGAGGACTCACTGGAAAAGACCCTGATGCTGGGAAAGACTGAAGGCAAAAGGAGAAGGGGACGGCAGAGGATGAGATGGTTAGATAGCATCACCGATGTAATAAACATGAATCTGAGTAAACTCCGGGAGACAGTGGAGGACAGGAAGGCCTGGTGTGCTATGGTCCATGGGGTCACGAAGAGTCGGACACAACTTAACGACTGAACAACAACAATAACAATACAAGAAGTAAGTAAGTAAGTATGCTATGAAACATTACCTTCCTGTCTCAGGTAGATTCAGCATACTCAATGGGTTGGACAGGATAGCATGTATGTAAAGTAAGAAAAGGAAGAGTCTATAGACTCTGTGTATAGAAGGAAAAAATACTAAATATAGATGTTTTGTCACTCCTACGTTGAATTATTGCTTCACCTTCACATGTGTACAAGTAATAAAAGCAGCTTTCTTTACACCTAATATGTAGTGAGGCATGTATTACATTTAATAGGTATATGCTTTACTGTAAGGATTACTATCAACATTTATTCATCCTGTCAATTGCAGTATTTGAGATTATGATTCTTATGTGATGGAAATGTATGTACTGTTTCAAAATTTAATTTCCTCTCACATCAAGCTATCTTTGGCATCTAAAAGTTAGGATAGTATTTCAGTTTTAAAAATGTCCCTTCTGAATGCCACTAATACATGATGGGAAGCCAAAAAACATCTTAGTATCAAAAAGAATGTAGGAAAGGTGCTTACCACTTTGGCACATACATTGTCAATTCAATATTTTATTTTACATGAACAGAGGATAATGGCCCTTAGATAGCTAATTTCATGAAAGGAGATTATTCAGTGCTTCTTCCTTTTTAGCAGTTTGTTAAGGTAAAGGTAAAGGCTCCCCCTGCACATTTGTGCAGTCGTGTCCAACACTAGGGGCCGGTGCTCATCTCCGTTTGTTACCCGAAGAGCCAGCATTGTCCGAAGACGCTTCCGCGGTCATGTGGCCGGCATGATGCACGCGGAACGCTGTTACCATCCCATGGAAGTGGTACCTATTCATCTACTTGCATTTGCATGCTTTCGAATTGCTAGGTTGGCAAGAGCTGGGGCGAGTGCGGGAGCTCACTCCGTCATGCGGGACTAGGGATTTGAACCGCCGAACTTGCAATCTTCCTATTGACAAGCCTGGCGTCTTACCCGCTGAGACTGAAAAAAATCTTAATAAATAAAATAAAGGGCAAGAAAGGGAAGAGATCTTTAAGTACACAGAGGGAGTGACTAGAGTTGACAAGGTAAGGACTGTGTTCTTCATTAGTACTCCACAGAAAGACACAGAGCTGCAAATGATATATAGACAGAGTATAACAGTAGAAAGACTCAACAGAATGAAATAAGTGACAGGGTTGTTTCTAGGAAATGTGGCAACCCCAGCTCTGATTTATATTATATGATATATCATATGTTATCCAAGTGTTTTACAATATGATGGGGTTGGAAGCCATTTTCTCAAACTGTACATCACATAGCTGAATTGATTTGCAATATAATGTATTACCATTTTTACTGAACTCTGTTTTGGAACTCTGAAATACTTCTACAAAATATGTGAGTTTAAATTTATTAACCCCAGGAAGAACAATTGTGGCCACCCACTAGAAAAATGCAACTATTCCCTACAGTAAAATATGAGAGTTCAAGATCAGGGCATGTGTGGACAAACTAACGGGCATGATGCGTATTGGGAGTGCTTTAGATCAGCAGGGGGATCCATAGGGTATAGCCACATATGTCAAGGCGGTGGCTGCACTGATGCGATCAAAGCTCTGCCAGGTTTTAATGTGCAGTGCACTGTCGTGGCCACCGTCTTGACTTATTTTTTAAAATCATGCTTTGTGGAGGCCCTTCAAGATAAGAAAAGTTTTGATAATTGCTTCTTTTTTATAACTTTAGGAAGTTTATTTGTTTATTTATTACTACTGTGTTCCTTGCCTTTTCAGTACCAGGACATTTATGTAGCTAACAGACCAGAAAATACAAGAGCAGTGTTTCAAAGGGGGGGGGGGGGGCTCCAATGATGCCAATGTCTGCTTTGCTTTCAGCTGAACCTCCCCTTCAAAGCTGCTTCATGAATTACACTCTCATGACATCCTCATGCCTAACAAAGCATACTGTAACTAGCAAAACCCATGTTTTCATGACACTATGAATTTTGCATACCACAGCAAACCAGCTCAACATATTCATTAGAATGGGAAACACTTTTATATAGAGTTCTGATCTACAGAATAGATCAAGGCAGGTTTAAGCTAACACACAAAATATTCATATGGACTGTACAAGACAGACCATAATAAGCCCTTTCTTTACATGTCAAAGAAGCCCAGGATAAAACTCCTTAACTCCTCCACTTGTTTCCTTTGATCTGTATGGGTATTTCAAAAATCCCAAGTAGAAATTAACTATTGTGTGAGAAATTAGAACTAGAAATTAACTAGTGTGACTCCTTGCGATCATTATTTCATCAATGCATGTAGTAACAGAAGAGCATGCAATGGATACAAAAATGTATATACTGTATTTGCTTAAATGCATAGAGTTTTCCTTAATGTATGGTTTTGTACACATTTTTTTAAATTAGAGGCTTACTGCAATATTTAAAGAACTGCAAAAATCAAAAGACTAATTGCACCCCAACTTGTGCTGTATTGGGGGAAATGTAAATTTCCATCATTATGGACAGATCACAAGAGTTCCCCATAGGGGGAGATGGGCGGTCATATAAATTAAAAAAACAAACAAATAAATAAATAAATATACAAAAAGCCAAAGATTTACTTGAAGACAAAGAAACCTACACCCTAGTAAACACCAATCCTATACAGAAACTGGACAACCAGGTCAAAAGAATCCTCAACGACTTAACCAAGAAAGGTCAAATCACAAAAGAAGAACAGAGGCAGATGAAAAACAGTGGACCCATCATCCCACGCTTCTACGGACGCCCCAAAATACACAAACCCGACATACCACTCCATCCAATTGTATCATTACCAGGGACCCCCACATACAACATAGCTAAAGAACTTACAAGAAAACTTGGGCATCTCACAGAGGAGAGCGAATACTCTATCAACTCACCACTACAGTGCCTCCAGAAAATCAAAGACCTAAAAATAGATGAAGATGAAATTATGCTGTCATTTGATGTCACTGCACTCTTTACATCCATAGAGCAAGCACTAGCGATTGAATCCATGGCAGCAGTTCTACGTAACACACCTGACCTAACTAGATACACCAAGATCAAAATACCCAGAATCATGGACCTCATCAACCTCTGCCTCACCACCTACTTTTAATTTGATGGACAAATATACCAACAAATCAAAGGAACACCTATGGGATCACCACTCTCAGGACTCATAGCAAAGATAGTAATGCAACATCTAGAAAGGATAGCAGTCCCACGCATACAACCTAACGTATGGATCTGGTATGTAGATGACACCGTCATAATAAAAAAGGATCAACTGGAGGAAACACATGAAACCATCAACAACATCTTCAAAGGAATAAAATCCACAAGGGAAGAAGAAAACAACAACACACTACCCTTCTTGGACATCCTCATCAGTAGAGGAAATGATGGCATTCTAGAAACACAAGTCTACCGGAAATCTACCCACACTAACCAAGTGCTCCACTACCAAAGCAATAACCCAACCTCCCACAAGAGGAACTGTGTAAGAACACTATTCAGACGAGCACAAACGCACTGCAGCAACCCAGAACACCAGAAAAAGGAAATAGACCACTTATATAGCATCTTCCAGCAAAATGGATACCCACATAACTTTATCAAAAAGTGCCTGACCACTCAACCCACCACAGCAAAACCAACAGAAGCTATCAAAAGGATTACACTGCCATACATCAGAAACATCTCAGAAACTACTAATAGACTGTTACATCCACACGGCATCACTGTAGCACACAAACCAACCAAAACCCTTCAGAACATCTTAAGTAACCCAAAAGACCCAGTAGCCCAATAAGAAAAAACAGGAGTTATCTACAAAATACAGTGTAAGGACTTTAACAGCCACTATGTAGGACAGACTGGCAGAAGACTAGCAGAACGCATCCACGAACACCAACTAGCAGTCAGAAGACACGATGAAAACTCCTTAATCTCACAACACATGGACAGACTCAACCATACTTTCAACTGGGAAACTGTGAGCATCTTAAACCAAGCCAAATCCAAAATTGCTAGAGAATTCCTGGAAGCTTGGCACTCAGACAAGCAGCCATCAACAGACACATAGAGGTAAACAACATTTACATACCATTCATAAGAGACAATAGAAAAGCCAGAAGACCAGAAGACCTCCTTGCCAGCAATCAACAACCAGATAGGCAAAGATTAACACCAAGATTAGCACCAGAGGAGCAATCAAACAACACAATAGACCCTAATCAAGGAACTATTAACTCAGTCAATCAACCAAGCAGCAAACAACAACCCAATCAAGGTACTACCAAGGAGAGTACAACACCCCCACCAACACAGGCAGGACAAGCCAGGGTATATAAACAGAGAGCAAGTCCCACTCCCTTTTCATACTGAAGATGTTGCCTAGCCTGGCAATGAAACGTCTGCAAGAAAACAACAAGGCTCAGAGAGCACCAAGGACTCCACAAATGTAAATTTGTTCTGATAAAAGTCATGGTAGTAAATAAATACCAAACAGATTTTCTCCAACCCTGCCTATTTTTCTCCTTTAAATCTCCGGAATGAGCTGCAGAATATACTTTATCTGGAATAGACTCAGAATATAGAGGGCTGCTGCTGCTGCTGCTATGGAAATCAGCCATTCCAAATCAAAATTGGCTTTCTAAAAGAAATTCTAGTTTTGGTAGAATCTACCTTCATTAGGGCAGTCTGATTTTACATCAGTTGGAAGGAAACACCGTTTTCAAATACTGATGTTTAACTAAGTGATCCTACGCATAGCCCACTGAGTTCAAAAGACACCTACTTCAATTAAATGGCTGCAGACTAAATTTCTCAATTTTAACTTTCATGATCAGTATTATATTGAATCAATGTCAATTCTGAAGACTTTTATAAGCAAATCTTGGATTTTTTTTTGTAGAAAACGAGATTAATTAGCATAGGTTCTATAATTTTGGACAGAGGTTGATTCCTTTTAGATAAAGGTTGCTATTCATGTATTTTCAGGATGCTCCTCTAAAAAAGTAAGAATGGAAAGAAGATGTGTTATATGTTATTAAACATGTTAATTAAAATAGGACTGTTTTAATAATAAGACACAGCTACAGAGTAACACACTGGAGCAAAAACTCAGCTTTCCTGAGGATCATAAAACAAAAACTTTCTAATCAATTGCCCCACTTCACTGAGTTTGTACTCGACTAATGCGAGAGCCTGCAAAAGGAACAACAAGAGGAAATAAAAAACTTTCTACCGGTGATGGTTTAAGAAGTAAAACTGAACAAGTAGGAGCCTGAAATAGTTGCAATTTGCCATGCTGGTGGCATGTTTTGTCTTCCTGCCAGAAAACTACCTGGGATATATTTGCAGCAAATGCAACCTTGAAGCAATTCTTTAAAAAGTAAAAGAATTGGGGACAGCAAGTGACTAATGAGAAACGGACAAGATTTATTTGTTAAAAAAAAAAGAGAGAGAGAGGCTTTGTAATAGGCAGGGGCAGAAGAAACTACACTCCATAAGGAAGATAGGATGAAGGGCAGTGGATGTGGATAACAATTGCAAACGTTTTCAAAACAATGGGGAGAACCGTAAATGAAGTCCAGGATGCTGCACAAAAAACTTAGTGAAGAAGGGAAAAAAGAGCTCATACAGGAAATGGAAATAGGTGGAATAGTACAGATAATATAGATAGTAGCCCAAAATAGTAGAGGGAAAAAAAAACTCAGAATGAGCTGAGATTAGGAAAGGATGCTTAGTGTTCCTTAAAATACGTTCAAAATGAATTTAAGGAAAAGAGTGATAGAAACATGATCTCTCTTTACTTTAAATCTTTGGGACTAAATCTAGAATTGTATTATAAGGTACTGAAGGAACAGGCTGATGATCTGGCCAAACTCTTACGCGCTTTCCTTGAAAAAATCCAGGAAAACTTATGAAGTGCCAGATGACTGGAAGATAACAAATGCTGCCCCTATATTAAAAAAGAAGGTAATTTCTACAATAAATTGTAGGAAAACTGTATGCATAATATATCTTGACTTCAGCAAAGCATTTGACAAAGTACCCCCTCATGTGCTGATCAATTAGCTAGCGGGTACGCTTATTAAATTTACAGTTCCTCGCTTAGGAAAAAAAGTCAAATGCAGAGTTATCAAATGGAGAATATCTGGTATGATAACAGCGTTTGTAAAAAAGCTCTTGGAATAAGACTTGATATGAGCCAGCAGTGGGATGGGGCTGTAAAGATGCAATTTTAGGTTGCATCAGCAGAAGTTTCCAAATCATGTGAATTAGTCATTCCATTCTATTCTGATTTGGTCAGACCCAGTCTTGAGAACTATATCCACTTTAAGAAGAGTCAAAGAAATTAAACAGGTTTTGAGGATAGCAGAGAAGATGATCATCACTAAAAACTGAGCTCTGTGAAAAGAGATAGAAGGAACTGTTTCACTTTGAGAAGAGGTGACTGAGAGGTAATATGATACCAATGGAGAAATACCTGAAAGGATGTCACAGAGGAGGTGAAGACTCGTTGCCTCTCATTGCAGGATGTGGAATAATGCATTTTGGTTAGATTAAGGCAAATTCCAGTTGAATGTTAGAACAACAGTAAGAGCAGTTTGACAATGGAACCAGTTACCATTGCGTGTGCTCCTTTGTATGTGTTCTACTACAGGCTAGACAGCCATTTGTGTGAGATGCTTCATTTGGATTCATGCACTGAGCAGAGGGTTGATGGCCTAAATGGTCCTTTCCAATTCTAAGATTTCAGTTTCAATTGTGAGGGTTTGAAGTTCTCTATTTTCTGGCAGAGAACCAAATACAGGTGGTCCTCATTTAAAAACTATTCAAACTTACAACAGCACTGAACGAGTGGTAGTTACGACCAGTCCTCAAAGTTCTGGCTGTCACAGTGCCCCCATGGTCACATGATTGCAATCTGGGTGCTCGGCAACTGGCCTGGATTTCCAACTGTCACAGTGTCCCGCAGTCACGTGATTGCGATTTGCAACCTTCCCTAATGGCTTCCCACAAACAAAGTCACTGGGGAAGCCGGCAGGAAGTCAGAAGTCACGATCACATGAGGTCCTTGCTTAACGACCCATGTGGTCCTTAACGATGGTAACCAGGGACTGCTGGGACAGCCGCCACTAAGTGGTGAGGTCATATGACATCGTGTTTATGGCTGCATCGCTTAGCAACAGACTTCCAGTCCCAATTGCCATCATTAAGCGAGGAGTACCTGTAAACCAATGTAATTGACATTCAAAATGACATCCCATAAATTATGCTGGACCTCCCTATCTAAAGAGACTACTGTATTGGTTTAGCCTATGTTGTTTGATAGTCATCCAACCTCTGAGAACTTCTCTCCTCAAATGCATGTCCCAGATCCCTTAAGAGCTTGTAAAAGCCATTGCAGAAAACGAACAGAAAATATATAGTTGGAGAAAGTTTTGACTTGGAAAAACAGATTTTGAAAATTTACCAATACAGGAAATATCGTAGAATATATCTTATCACCAAAATTACAAAAACTTTACTGTGCCCAGCTTTTCAACACACAAAACACTTCACAGGAAAACATATAAATTGATCTGTATCATCTATATACATTGTGAAATGCAGCATCTCTTATAAAGGGCAAAATAGTTTAACTTATAATTTCTTACAAACAAGGAGGGAAAAACAGCAAAACCAGGAACAGTATGAAGCATCGTTTAGTCTAGATGTAAATAGCAGATTTTTTCAACCACAAGCTTCTGTTTATAAGAAGTAATTGTAAGAAGTAATTTATGGGGCCAAACAGATGGTGGCCTCTTATGATGGATTCTTTATTATATTTCTACCCTGTCTTTCATCCAGTGAGCAAAAGATATCAGATTCAAATGAAAGCACTTTTTTTCCCCATTGTAAACCTCTTGTGGAAAGAAAGGATAAGGTTATGTTTTATGACACATAAAGGTAAAGGTAAAGGTTCCCCCCGCACATTTGTGCAGTCGTGTCCGACTCTAGGGGCCGGTGCTCATCTCCGTTTGTTAGCCGAAGAGCCAGCGCTGTCCGAAGACGCTTCCGCGGTCATGTGGCCGGCATGACGCGCGCGGAACGCTGTTACCTACCCACCAAAGTGGTGCCTATTCATCTACTTGCATTTGCATGCTTTCGAATTGCTAGGTTGGCAAGAGCTGGAGCTAGTGCGGGAGCTCACTCCGTCACGCGGGGCTAGGGATTTGAACCTCCGAACTTAAATAAATATTATTTATTGTTTTATGACACACTTTGATCAAAAACAACACTGGCTTGTTCAGTATAATTGAAAGCGTATTTTAAAACACCTCCATCATTTCCTTGCACTAGAAAATTACCAGGAAATTTGGTCACAGTGAGCAACCTGCCTTTCAGAGAAACATGTCCACCATTACTGGCCTTCTCAAGAAACCCCCGATAAGCCACCTGAGTTCAGGATTCCCTATAAAATGGCCTGAAAAACATTGAGGTAGGAGAATATAATTGAAAAAAATAGTTTTTCCTTTAAATTAGTATGTAATTACAGTTTTATGTCACATGCAACTAGTATAGATGGATGGATCCATAGGGTTTAATTTTGGTTTCCAGTTTCTATTCAAACAAATCTTTACGAGCACAGATTGCAAAAGTTTTATTGTTTTACTCCAGCTATAGAGCTCTAACCGTTGGATGACTGAATACTTCCAATCAGTTATATGGGGGTGGAGATTTCTGAGATTAGAAAAAGCCTTTGTGCCTTGATTCATAATGGATCTCTTGTTGACCCACTGCAAGTTTCTTAAATAGGGGGAAAAGAGATCGATAAGGTTTACTAGAGAGAATAATGTACTGCC
The DNA here is from genome assembly GCA_023362775.1 of Charina bottae. Lineage (NCBI taxonomy): Eukaryota > Metazoa > Chordata > Lepidosauria > Squamata > Charinaidae > Charina > Charina bottae. Next base: position 79,708,102 of record JALMGJ010000005.1, on the reverse strand, counting down.
TGCAGGCATGTTAGCTATTTCAGCAATTTATCACCTGAGGGCAACTTTGTCAGCACAGATTTAATAAAAATGTAGCAAATCAAAACTCAACAGGTAAAGGGCAATGCCATATTTGATTCAAAGGTTGCTTCCCAAGCCTACTGTTATTTTTAAATTTCTTATTGCTAGTTTGGAGCCTGAGCTGGCATAAAGAGCAACAAGTATGGCAGGGGAGGAGTGTGTGGATTTCTATTAAACAGCTTCAGCTGACCTGATCACATACAGATGGAGAACAATTCAGTATGCTGACAGGGTAAACTTTCAGCAAATAAGACTAAATCAAATTGGCTCTAAGGATGAGTTTCTGCCTTGAACTATTAGACATACGAAATAATAAAAAAATATGCTGGAGCCAAAGTAGCATAGCAGTTTATCTGAAGCTACTTCTAAATAAACGTGTATAGCACTGCAACCTTTATCTGGGTGGCTCCTGGGTAACATAGTAGGATGCCATTAAATGCACTTTAAACAAAACTTCCAAATCATGAGCTCTTGCATGAAATTTTGGTGTTCTCAAGTGAGCTCACCAAAATCTAATATGAAGTTTTGGCATCGCATCATCATCTAATTTTGGACAGCGGTAGACAGCCTATTTTAATGTATTGTAAATGCATTTTTGTAAAAAGATGTGCTTGCCTTAGATTATGATTTAAAGATAAATACTGTATATCTAAGACATCACAGAGAACAAATGGAGAAAAATTGACAGTGTAATTCAAAAGCTCTACACATCCCTTAACTTATTAACTATAGGTAGTCCCCACTTAACAACGCTAATTGGGACCTGTTGTTAAGTGACATGATTGTAAGTTGAAAAACATGTGACTGTGCTGCTTAGTGATGGCAGTTCTGGCAGGCCCAGTTGCCATTATTAAACAAGGACCACGCATGTCATTAAGTGAGGACCTCATGTGACCACGACTTCTGACTTCCTGCCAGCTTCCCCATTGACTTTGCTTGCCAGAAGCTGGCAGGGAAGGTTGGAAATCACAATTGTGTGACCACAGGATGCTGTGACAGCTGTACTTATGAGGACCAGTCATAACTACTACTCGTTCAGCGTCATCATAAGTTTGAACGGTTGCTGAATGAGTGGTCGTTAAACAAGGACCACCTGTAATGCTGAGCTAAAATACAGGTACTTTGGGATTTTTTTGAATATCGAGCAATAGCTCATAACTGTATATGTGTCACCCTTGCAAGGCAGACCAGACAGGAACACGGCCAGATGAGCTAATTCTACCTTATTGTAAGGTTACATTAACAGAATCTTGCAAGTCTGAAAGTACATTCCACCCCCATCCCCTTTACAGTCCAAGAAACTAAGGAGGGTCCCTTCTGATCTGCTTGCCCTGCCCACATTCCTGCTGTGGGATAATTTGCCAATTATTTAACCGTTCCCTTGGCTGAGTCTCTTCGCCCTGTCTCCCAAGGTCATTCCCATATACTATTACAATATGGCAGAAGGCCACGGATCATGTACAGGAAACTTTCCACTTTTGGACCAAGTAGATGTCATGTCTACCTGGAATCCTGCTTACTTGCAGCCTAATGGAATGAGCTTTGCCACTAGCAAGCCCCATGACAAAACTTTATCATCTGACCATAGAATAACCATCACGAGGAAAGGACTAGGGCTTGCCCTCTGTTCCACATGGGAGACCCCTCTAGCCTAGCAATTCATATGAGGACCTCTTCCTGTATTATCCCGAACAAACTTTCTTAACTTTCAGTCCATCTCTACCCCTTTTTCTGGATATAACCATGGCTTACTCCTCCCCAGAACTGGTAGCAGTCCTTCAGTCAAACTATTCCCAGCACCTTCAACTGGGAGCATTACATAGGATTGTGGCAACGTGAATGGGACATGCCTACCAACACAGCAAACATCACAGGTCAAATTAACAGTATCAACTTCTTTTGCTTCTGGTTGCTATTTGGCTCACATATTCCGGTCACAACAAGGTCAAGGTCACCATTCATGTTTTCAGAAATTCTTTCACCAAGAGCATTGGCAAAGAATGGCTATGACAGTATGATTACCATGGCCTAAATGAAGTGGGTGTGTGGACTCTGCCTGTTTCCATGAGTACATTGGAGCAACTACTGATTGCCAAGATGATTGAACAGATGTGAGTGGGCAGAATCCATCACTGAGATTTGGTGATTGTAGCTCTCTCACCAACAAAGCCAATGGAGATGGGATTTTAGTTTTAAATCAATAGACACTCTTTGGTTTGGTCCACAAACTTCATGACCACTTGCAGAATGATAGGCATCACAGACATAACTGGTCGACAAGATGTGGTATAGCTCTTGTCCATTTGTTTGAATTTTAAATAAAGCTATTGGCCAACCTTCAGGGATATTTTATGGATTACTGATTGTCTGCAAAGTATTCTGAACACTTGAAATATATCATATAAATGTTATTTTCTCTATAGGGATGTTATTAACAGTGACCATGGAGCTGATATTTAAATTAGTTTAAAATATTAATTTGCAGCTCAACCTTTGGTCAGAGCATTTCTTGTAAATTTCATTCTGTTTTTCAAAAAGCCCTCCCTTTAATCTGTTATTTTTGTCCGTTTTTATATTCTCTTTTCAGGTATGCTGAAAAAGGAATTTTCTCCCTTTTCCTCTAAACCCTTTTCAAGCAAGAGAATTGAGGTATGATTGTGATAATAATGAGCACAACTACAAATGCAGTACCAGCCTGCACTGAATTTGACCTCTATTGTTTTGGGCTTAATTGATCCAATTTATATATTCTCTCCAGTGGAAACAAATTACTGTTCTCATTATCTATTTATCATCTGTATTCTCTTTCTTACCTACTTGGATTTTATTGATCCACCCTACAATGACCCAGTACAGAACTATGCAAACCTGTAACATTTGCAATGACAGCCAAGTCCATCCATTATTTTGTGCTTTTGCAAAGGAAAATAGTCATTTAGGAAGTAAATTGTAATCAAAATGTGAATAACTCATCACAGCTTTCTTCTAAGCAGGCAGTTCTGATGTCCTGTTTAAGTTTGCTGTGTAGCTTGAGATGAGAATCTTCAATTGAGATGAGGATTTTCCTGCTTCATATTTCACCACACTGAGCAATTCCAAGGAACTTCATTCTCTCTCTGAAGTATTATATTATGGAATCATACAGTTAGAATGGAAATTAGGAGGAGTTCTGCAAACTATTCATGGAGTTCACTCCATTGAGATCTAGAACAGTAATGGTATGTGGCAAAGAACTTGAGAGACGGGGCAAAGAGATGCTGCCTAGGGAACAGTCAGTTAAGAGAAGGCATAGCCCGCAGCTGCATAGTGGGTGGAGCAAGAGGCTTGGAAGGGACTCTCGCTAAGTTTTCGGGCGGTAAAGGAGTTGGTGGGAGATTTGTCCTTTCAGACTTGTAAGATTGATGTCAGCCTTCCCAGGTAGACAAGACAGGAAACACGACCAGATGAGCTAATTCTACTTTATTGAAAGGCTACATTAACAGAATCTTGCAAGTCTGAAAGTACAAATCTCCCGCCGTCTCCTTTACGTGGAGATGCCATTCCCCGATTTACTTCATTAAATAAAATGTTTACTGTAAGATATATATATATATATATATATATATATATATATATATATACACACACATACACATACACATACACATACACATACATACATACACACACACACACACACTATATATATATATATATATATACTGTATGTATGTATGTATGTGTGTGTGTGTGTATGTATGTGTGTGTGTGTGTATGTATGTATGTATGTATATATGTATATATGTATATGTATATGTATATGTATATGTATATGTATATGTGTGTGTGTATATATATATATATATATATATATATATATTTATTACCATGAAGGTACCACTTCAGTGAGAAGGTAACAGCGTTCCGCACACGTCATGCTGCCACATGACCGCAGAAGTGTCTTCGGACAGTGCTGGCTCTTTGGCTAACAAACGGAGATGAGCACCGGCCCCTAGAGTCAGACATGACTGTGCGGGGGAACCTTTACCTTTACTTTACTATATAAATGTGTGTGTGTGTTTGTGTGTGTGTGTGTATATACACATAAACCCCTCTCCTAATTTCATTAAAATGAAATGTCAAGTAAATTTTGGGACTTCTCTTTAAGCCAAATACTTGAAGTTTTTAAAAAATCTAATGTTTTTTAATAGGATTCGCAAATCAGCAAGCCATTTTTAGTGTTCATGTATGCAAATAATATCAAACTGGTATCAAACATGCCCTTTCTGGCCTCATTCTTATGTAAGATGATACTATTATCGGCAACCAGATAAAAGCAAAACACTTTTGCTTTCCTTTCAGTACAATTTAGCATCTCATCCAAACCCATAGATATTGTCCTTAGCTTTAGCTATGCTATACTGAAACAAGCCTTTTTCAAACCATGATTTCCAAGACTGTTTAGCTTTAATTAATCATAGTTAAGATTAAATACAGTTTAAGATTTGGTTATAATGTTAACTCTGGTTAATTGACAAAATGGGCTCAAAATTACCAATCTCCTCCTGGGGCTGTTTGAGTGGAAGAAAGAATGAATTTCAGATGTTTTCTCATACTCTGTGAACAGAGCCAATGCACAGTCATGGTACATTTCCAATATGGCTTTTCATTGTGGGATTCCCACTAGCAATTTAAAACATTGTCTAGAGTCATTCAACCACTGTTGTGCCAAAATAACAATATTGAGGACCGGCGATGGCTGGATGGTAACATGACAGGAAAATGCTTGCGCCAAGCAAGTATCTCAAATATATGCGTATACTTGTGGTTTTTTCCTTTGAGCAGCATGGGATAAAGTGTTTTCTGAAGTAATTTCTTAAAAGTTGGGAAGAGAAGCCAGATTGCAAAAGAAACTTCTCATCTCTATGTTAAGAAATTCTTGTATCAAGACTCCCAAGAAAAAAGGGGGAAAATGAGAAAAACATGAGATCCAGAGAATCAAATACTGCTAAGGCAGTTAGCTAGAACCTAGAAAGGGAAAGCTAGATAAACAACCATTCAAATACTCTCAAAGTAACAAACCATTTACCACAAGCTTCAGTGAAAGCTAAATAAATAAAGTACAATTAAATAGTACAGCAATGCTTCCGCTAACAAGAAAAATCTTCATATAATAAAGTAGGAAGTACTATTTTTGCCATATCTCTGCTCTGAACGTCATCCTTGCCAAATCAGGTTGAGTGATAAGTTTTTAATCTATGTAGCTTCATATTGAGAAAATGCAAAGCACCTTCATTAATAGCTTCCTGGGTCTCTAGTGGTGGCAATTGTCTGTAGGGCAGAACTCCAACATCTCATGAACAGAAGATCAGTTCCATGGTCATCCTAGCTATCAGTTGCACATTTATGGTCATTAAAAAACCCTAACAGTGAACAGTATTTAATTCTGCTAAATAAAATTCATATTGCAGATTTGTATGAAGTAGGTATGTCTGAGAAGTGGCCAAATGCCCTTTTTTCATGTCTGTAGCCCTGAAAGATTAGTGAATGTGCTCGCTCCTTTTTTAACAGTTACTCTAGGAACTGGAGACTTATGAGAACATTTGCCCTTTAAGGACAAGGTTCTTGAGAACCTGGTCAGCTAAAGAAAGCTGTTTTGACCTGTTTCAATCCAATTTTACCTTAGGGGTTGAGTAGATACTATAAGCATATTCCATGATTTGGGTGATTTATAAAAAAAACAGTGGCTCCAATCCTACTGTTGGGAGTTGGAATTTTGCTAGAAAGTGATATTTAGAGCCTTTTGTTCAATTGATTAAAAATATTTGATTGAGTTTCAGAGCATGTATTGGTACGGATGTAAAATCTGCCAGGTACACCTTAAAGCAGCTGTGTCTTTTCCTGGGCTTGCACATCTGCCACCAAGTGTCAAGAAAAGATACCTTTGGTTAAAGGTGGTCCTGAAATGTGCTATATGCACTCAGAATCATATTATGCTCTTTGTATATGGAGCACCACACATCCCCATTATGTGGGGCTTTCTCTGAATGCAATCCAGAAACAACAGCTGGTGCAAAATGCAGCTGCCAGTGTATTGCCAGGAACAGCTGTTGGACATCCTGTATGATTGATTTTGAAGGAACTACATTGTTTGCCTATTTGTTACTGAACTGAATTCAAGTCATTGGTGTTATTCTACAAATTCTTAGTCCAATTTTTTTTAAAGTTTGCCCCCGCACATTTGTGCAGTCGTGTCCGACTCTAGGGGCCGGTGCTCCTCTCCATTTGTTAGCCGAAGAGCCAGCGTTGTCCGAAGACGCTTCCGCAGTCATGTGGCCAGCATAACGCACATGGGATGCTGTTACCTTCCCACCGAAGTGGTACCTATTTATCTACTTGCATTTCCATGCTTTCGAATTGCTAGGTTGGCAAGAGCTGGGGCGAGTGCGGGAGCTCACTCCATCACGCGGGGCTAGGGATTCAAACCTCCGAACTTGCAATCTTCCAATCGACAAGCCTGACAACTTCCCTGCTGAGCCACCACACCCCTTCTTAGTCCAATTAGGGCATGGCTATATGAAAGGATTCTGATACAAAGATATCAAAGTAGAATGGTAGGATTATTTTTTTTAGTATGTTGTTGTTGTTCAGTCGTTTAGTTGTGTCCGACTCTTCATGACCTCATGGACCATAGCACGCCAGGCCTTCCTGTCCTCCACTGTCTCCCGGAGTTTATTCAAATTCATGTTCATTACATCGGTGATGCTATCTAACCATCTCATCCTCTGCCGTCCCCTTCTCCTTTTGCCTTCAGTCTTTCCCAGCATCAGGGTCTTTTCCAGCGAATCCTCTCTTCGCATTAGGTGGCCAAAGTATTTGAGCTTCAGCTTCAGCATCTGTCCTTCCAATGAGCAGTCAGGGTTGATTTCCTTTAGGATTGACTGGTTCGACCTCCTTGCAGTCCAAGGGACTCTCAAGAGTCTTCTCCAGCACCACAGCTCAAAAGCATCAATTCTTCAGCGCTCAGCCTTCCTTATGGTCCAACTCTCACAGCCATACATTACTACTGGAAAAACCATAGCTTTCACTATACAGACCTTTGTCGGCAAGGTGATGTCTCTGCTTTTTAATATGCTGTCTAGGTTTGCCATAGCTTTCCTCCCAAGGAGCAAGCGTCTTTTAATTTCATGGCTGCAGTCACCGTCTGCAGTGATCTTGGAGCCCAAGAAAATAAAATCTGTCACTGCTTCCATTTCTTCCCCTTCCATTTGCCAGGAAGTGATGGGACCAGAAACCATGATCTGAGTTTTTTTAATGTTGAGTTTCAAGCTAGCTTTTGCACTCTCCTCTTTCACCCTCATCAAGAGGCTCTTTAGTTCCTCTTCACTTTCTGCCATTAGGGTGGTATCGTCTGCATACCTGAGGTTGTTGATATTTCTCCCGGCAATCCTAACTCCGGCTTGTGATTCATCCAGCCCAGCACTTCTCATGATGTACTCTGCATATAAGTTAAATAAGCAGGGTGATAATATACAGCCTTGTCGTACTCCTTTCCCAATTTTGAACCAGTCGGTTGTTCCATGTCCGGTTCTAACTTTTGCTTCTTGACCCGCATACAGGTTTCTCAGGAGACAGGTAAGGTGGTCTGGTACTCCCATCTCTTTAAGAATTTGCCACAGTTTGTTGTGATCCACACAATCAAAGGCTTTAGCGTAGTCAATGAAGCAGAAGTAGATGTTTTTCTGGAACTCTCTTGCTTTTTCCATGATCCAGCAAATGTTGGCAATCTGATCTCTAGTTCCTCTGCCTCTTCGAAACCCAGCTTGCACTTCTGGTAGTTCTCGGTTCACATACTGCTGAAGCCTAGCTTGTAGGATTTTGAGCATAAGCTTGCTAGCATGTGAAATGAGCGCAATTGTACGGTCGTTTGAACATTCTTTGGCATTGCCCTTCTTTGGAATTGGAACGTAAACTGACCTTTTCCAATCCTGTGGCCACTGTTGAGTTTTCCAAATTTATTGGCATATTGAGTGCAGCACTTTAACAGCATCATCTTTTAGGATTTTAAATAGCTCAGCTGGGATACCGTCTTCTCCGCTAGCTTTGTTGTTAGTAATGCTTCCTAAGGCCCACTTGACTTCACTCTCTAGGATGTCCAGCTCAAGGTCAGTGACCACACCATCGTATTTATCAGGGAGATTAAAATTGGAGGTATCAAGGGAACGTTTTGTGCAAAGATGGGCATGATAAAGGACAAAAAAGGCAGGGACCGAACAGAAGCAGAAGAGATTAAGAAGAGGTGGCAAGAATACACAGAAGAACTATACAAGATAGTTCTTCTGTGTATTCTTGCCACCTCTTCTTAATCTCTTCTGCTTCTGTTCGGTCCCTGCCTTTTTTGTCCTTTATCATGCCCATCTTTGCACAAAACGTTCCCTTGATACCTCCAATTTTCTTGAAGAAATCTCTAGTCTTCTCCATTCTATTGTTTTCCTCGATTTCTTTGCATTGTTCATTTAAGAAGGCCTTCTTATCTCTCCTTCCTATTCTCTGGAAATCTGCATTCAGTTGGTTATATCTTTCCCTTTCTCCCTTGCCTTTTGCTTCCCTTCTTTCCTCAGCTATTTGTAAAGCCTCATCAGTCAGCCACTTTGCTTTCTTGCATTTCTTTTTCTTTGGGATGGTTTTAGTTGCTGCCTCCTGTACAATGTTACGAACCTCCATCCATAGTTCTTCAGGCACTCTGTCTACCAGATCTAATCCTTTAAATCTATTCCTCACCTCCACTGTATATTCATAAGGGATATGATTTAGGTCATACCTGAGTGGTTTAGTGGTTTTCTCTACGTTCTTCAATTTAAGCCTAAATTTTGCGATAAGAAGCTCATGATCTGAACCTCAGTCAGCTCCTGGTCTTGTTTTTGCTGATTGTATAGAGCTTCTCCATCTTTGGCTGCAAAGTATATAATCAATCTGATTTCGGTATTGACCATCTGGTGATGTCCATGTGTAGAGTCGTCTCTTGTGTTGTTGGAAAAGAGTGTTTGCTATGACCAGCGTGTTCTCTTGATAAAACTCTATTAGCCTTTGCCCTGCTTCATTTTGTACTCCGAGGCCGAACTTCCCTGTTATTCCGGTTATTTCTTGACTTCCTACTTTAGCATTCCAGTCCCCTATGAAAAAGATGCCCCTAGGACATCTTTTTTTGGTGTTAGTTCTAGAAGGTGTTGTAGGTCTTCATAGAACCGGTCAACTTCAGCTTCTTCGGCATCAGTGGTTGGGGCATAGACTTGGATTACTGTGGTGTTGAATGGTTTGCCTTGGATTCGAACTGAGATCATTCGGTTGTTTTTGAGGTTGTACCCCAGTACTGCCTTTCCCACTCTTTTATTGACTATGAGAGCTACTCCATTTCTTCTAAGGGATTCTTGCCCACAGTAGTATATATAATGGTCTCCTGAATTAAATTCACCCATTCCTGTCCATTTTAGTTTGCTGATTCCCAAGATGTCGATGTTCAATCTTGTCATCTCTTGTTTGACCACATCCAGCTTACTTTGATTTATAGATCTTACATTCCAGGTTCCTATGCAATATTGTTCTTTACAGCATCGGACTTTCCTTCCACTTCCAGACACATCCACAACTGAGCGTCCTTTCGGGTTTGGCCCAGCCGCTTCACTCTTTCTGGAGCTACTCGGAATTGCCCTCCGCTCTTCCCCAGTAGCATTTTGGACACCTTCCGACCTGAGAGGCTCATCTTCCGGCGTCATATCTTTTAGCCTTTTGATACTGTCCATGGGTTTTCTTGGCAAGGATACTGGAGTGGTTTGCCATTCCCTCCTCCATTGGACCACGTTTTGTCAGAACTCTCCGTCATGACCTGTCCGTCTTGACCTGACTTCATTGAGTTACGCAAGCCCCTTCGCCATGACAAGGCAGTGATCCATGAAGGGTTTTTTTTAGTATAGTAGCTATTAAATGAAAAACACTGAACTGTATTCTGCAATTGGGGGATAGTTTTAAATAATGAAAAAGTAAGACTTACGGTTTATAAGTAAATAATATAGGGATTGCAAGTGTGTCATCTAAAATATCTTGTGCAGGAAACAAAAGTTGAGAAAGTTATGTTGCACTATTGTGTGCAATTTTAGTGTTTTGTTTTTCTCCCACAATGCATTAGTGTGGCTGTTTGGGGATGGTTCATCCTATTCTGGACGTTTTACTTCCAGAAAAGTATGTTGTAGTGTAGGAATGGTAGGATTTGCATGTTCTGGGAGAAAAATGGAATATTCCACCCCTGGAGCACTGCATTTGCACATCCCAAATATCTCCTATTGACAACCCCAAATATTTAATATTTGGACCCACTTTTATTATCAAGACACCATTCTCAGATGAATGATATAATATCTATTTTATAGCAAACCTTTCAAACAGCACAAAAGCTTCCAGATGGGCCATGTGTGGATGGAACCCCTGTCTTAAATAGAGGCAGTTCTGAGTTTCAGAGCTGGTTTCCCCAAGAATCCCTATGTGGACTTTCCACAGCAATTGTGCATATTTTGCTTAAAGAACACCCAAACAAAAGGAGGAGGACAGCTCTGATGAATTAATTGTCTCCTGTCCTTCTTAGGAAATCCAAATAAAATAATGCAGTGATTTCAATTCCCAGTAGAGGATTTGAACCCCATAAAGTAACACTTGGCTAAGTGCATCTTATGAGTTCCAATAAAAGAGGAAACCTGCCACATGCTACTTCCTGGTGATATATATAAGGAAAAACACTGCACAGGATATATACCGTGTAAAAATAGAGAATCTGCCCCCTCCAAAAGGGTGGTAGAAGTCATGTGAAACCTTGTACATGTGGACATGACATACTGTAACCTTTTTATCTCTCTCTCTCTCTCTCTCTCTCTCTCAGCTTTAGGGAAGCTGGGTTTTTTTAAAATGCCTTCAAGTCATTCTTGACTCCTGATGACAAGCCTGTGTACTTTTCTTGGCAAGATTTCAGAAGTGGTTTGCCATTTCCTTCTTCCTTAGGCTGAGAGAAAGTGACTGGCCCACAGTCCCCCAGCTGGCTTTGTGCCTAAGGCGGGACTAGAACTCAGTCTCCTGGTTTCTAGCCTGATGCCTTCACCACTACACCACACCAGCTCTCTGGCCTGTATATACTATTCTGATAAATAATAAAACAAAACACCTCTTGGTTGCAAACAGTAACAGATTTATTACCAATACCATTCAAACTGCTTTACAGAAATCCAAATGATTAAAACAGAATAGTCTCATACAGCAGCCTTCCAAGTTCACCGATGCTCAGGTAAGACTGAGCATCATTAACCAGGCTGTTGGGAATAAATGGATGACTTTCTCCTTTTCCCTTCAGAGAGGCTGAGATCTCACCCACTCCCTTTACATAACTTTTCTCTCCCACACATGCCCAGCATCTGATTGTGATGGTTCCGGGTGCTATATCCCAATAAAAGCTCCTCACGCCAAGTTATGCGGAATGAACTTTAATAAGGAAACATACAAGCCCTAACATCAGTGAAGATCTGAATGCCCCTTTCTGCCAAACGTTTGATTTTTATGAGGTTCCCCACCCTTAGTTCAATGTGTATTGCCAGTGCTGTCAGTTTCCTTATTGGTGCCTCTCCCGTCTCACCCATGGATGAATGTGTTGCTTGATATTGACAGGTGTTAATGATCGGCCTCCGTCTGGGTGCATTCCTCCTCTCTGTCTCCTGTAGCCAATATCTTGATGTGGTTTGTCTGGCGTACGTGTCTGGGTGGAAGGTTCCGATGGGGAACCTTACATGCCGCTCCTCCAAAATACCTTACAATCTAAACTATAAAATATAAACTAATATAAACAGTAACACAAACAGTAACAAACAATGAAGAATTAGTAGCGGGTCACTTCCTGGCATGCCGCACCTGGAACGAGATAGAGAATAAGAAAAAAAAAAGTTTTCTAAATTAATCATCAGTGTTATGAGGTCAGTTTATTTGGGTTTGTCCGGCCATTTGCAATGGAACTGGGTGATCAGCTTCAGAGCAGAGACATGGTGTTGGTCTACCCATTCATTGAAACTGGGGGGTAGATGGTTCCAGTGGACCAGATAGTGTAAGTGTCCTCTATAATGTCTGGAGTCTAAAATACTGTGTATTTCAAAATGTCTCTCTCCCTTTACTATCAATGGGGGTGGGGGGGCTCCGGTGGCACTGGATGCCATGTGTCTGATTGCTTGTAAGGTTTTAATAGGCTAATATGAAACACCGGGTGTACTCGGCGAAAGTTTTTAGGCAGTTGTAATTGTGCTGCTCCAGGATTATTAACTTTCACTATTGGGAATGGTCCTACATATTTGGAACCCAATTTTTTGGACTGTTGAGTTGTACGGAGGTGTTTTGTGGACAGGTAAACTTTTTCTCCGACCTGTAATTGCCATTCCAGGGACTGTTTGCAATCGGCATATTTTTTGTAAGAGTCCTTGGCCATTTGTAAGGTCTGGTGCATGATCAGCCAATTGGCAGTTTGTTGATCCATTCCTCCGCTGGCCTGGAGGCTTTTGTGGGGTTGAGCCCGCTCTGGCTGGGTCCAGTGGGTAATTCGGGAATTGGGACAAACTCTTGTCATGTGGCAATCTTAAATGGGGAGAACCCTGTTCTTTGATGCACTGCATTGTTATATGCTACTTCTGTGAATGGTAATAAGTCCATCCAATCATCCTGTTGATGAGATATATAGCATCTTAACTATTGCTCAAGTACTGGGTTTAATCGTTCAGTCAATCCATCCGTCTTCGGATGGAAAGCCAAGCTTAATCCTTGTTCGGTACCAATTAATTTCATAAAAGTTCTCCAGAATTTTGAAGTAAATACGCTTCCACGGTTGCTAATATTTCTTTCAGGCACCCTGTGTGGTCGATATATGTGTTGCACAAAGAGTTTGGCTAGTTGGCTTGCTGTAGGGGTACCTTTGCAGGGAATGAAATGAGCCATTTTGGAGAACAAGTCCACTACCACCCAAATAACTGTCCGTTTTTTACTCTCTGGCAGGTCAACAATGAAATCCATAGCAATTTGTTTCCATGGTCGGTAGGGTTGGCTACTGGTTGTAATAGACCTACTGGCTTCCCTGTTGGACTTTTTGCTGTAGCACAAGTTGGGCAAGTCATTACATATTCTTTAACGTCTTTTCTAAGTGTTGGCCACCAAAATTGTTGTCGCACCAAGTGTAAAGTTTTTATAAATCCAAAGTGTCCAGCGGTTTTATTATTGTGGCAATTTGTTAGCACTCGCTTTCGCATGCTTATGGGAACATACAGGGTGTTGTCTTTCCACCATAACCTGTTCAGTTCCTGTAATGAGTCTTTGTTTGTGATCCACCAGGGGTCGGATAACGTGTCTGTTTTTAGTTGGGTTTCTAAAGTACTTTCAGCTTCAGTGGAGAGCTTTTTAGTTTGACTGCGAGTGACTGAAGCCTGCCCACTGTGTAATGCCAGGATATTTTCCCCCTCTGCTCCCTTAGTTGATTGATTTAGCTGTTGGGGGGACATTATGGTGTCTGTGATCACCTCCCTTTGGTAATCGTGTTGGGGTAATCATGACAGTGCGTCTGCTAGGAAGTTTTTGTTCCCGGGTATTTGTTGCAAGGTGAAATTGAATCAGCTGAAGAATTCAGCCCAGCATATATGCTTTGGATTCAATTTCCTAGGTTCACGCAAAGCCTCCAAGTTTTTATGATCTGTCCATACTATGAAGGGGTGGGGGGACCCTTCCAGTAAATGTCTCCAGGTGGTGAGCGCATGGCGAACAGCAAATGCCTCTTTCTCTCACACATGCCATTTTTTCTCTGTCTCAGAGAATTTCTGTGATATATATGCACATGGTATATAGTTTTTTTTCATCATCTTTTTGCAACAGTACAGAGTCCAGTGCCATGTTCAAGGTGTCTGTTTGCACAATAAAAGGTTTCTTTGGGTCAGGGTGTTTTAAAATATGCTCTTCAGTGAAAAGCACCTTGAGCTGTTGGAAAGCTGTTTGGCACTCCAGAGTCCATTTAATTTTCGCTCCTGGCTTTTTCATTGCTACCGCTTCCCCTTGTTTCCCTGTTTTTAATAAATCAGTCAGGGGTAAGGCAATTTGAGCAAAATTGGGGATGAATTGGCGGTAGAAATTTGCGAACCCCCAAAATGATTTTAGCTGTCTACGGGTTTTGGGGGGTTCCCACCTCAGGATGTCTTTGACCTTAGCAGGATCCATTTCAATCCCCTGGTTAGATATTCAGTATCCGAGGAAGTAAATTTTTTCTTTGTGAAACTCGCACTTGGATAGCTTCACAAATAACTGGGCTTTCAATAGTCGTTCTAGCACTTCCCGCACTAATTTCATGTGTTCCTCCAGAGTCTTGCTATAAATCAGGATGTCGTCTAAATATACAACGACTCCTTTGTATAAATATTCATGGAGAACCTCATTAATTAGTTCCATGAATGCTCCAGGCCCGCCTGAAAGCCCAAACAGCATCACGTGGTATTGAAAGCAACCCAGTTGACATTTGAAAGCCGTTTTCCATTCGTCCCCCTCCCGAATGCGTACTCTAAAATATGCCTTGTGTAAGTCCAATTTCGTAAAGATTTTACCTTTTTCAAACTGTGCCAGCATGTCATCCATTAGTGGAAAGGGGTATTGATTAGATACGGATATGGCGTTTAAGCCGCAATAGTCCATGCAGTCTTAATGAGCCATCCTTCTTTTTACAAAATAGTACGGGTGCTGCCAATGGGAAGGTGGATGGTTTGATGAAGCCTCATTGTAGGTTTTTATCAATGAATTTTCTTAACTCCTGTAGCTCTGTATGGGTCATAGAGTAAATTTTTGCTTTAGGGAAAGTTGCCCCGGGTATGATTTCAATGGCACAGTCTGTGGGGCGGTGGGGGGGCGTAATTGATCAGATTCTGTTTTGTCAAAAACTGAGTTTACCAGTTTGTAATGTTCAGGGATTCCCACCTCCTCATTGCTCATGTCCATCTCCATCTCCCAATCCTCCATGTCTAATGCCCCCATTGCATTTTCCATGTTTAGACTTTCATTGGTAATTGTTTATAGTTGCCATCTGCAAATTGTAGTTCCCCCGAGACCCAATCAATCAATGGGTTTCACTCCCGTAGCCACTTCAACCCAAATACCATTGGCTGATGAGCAATGGGTGCTACAATGAAACATAAAGTCTCTTAATGTGTCCCAATTTTTACTTTAATGGGTTCGGTGTAATGATTTACAGGTCCCCCTTTCATGCTAGACCCATCTAATTGGCAAAAAATGATGGGTACTTTCAGTTTAAACAGTTTTAGTCCTAACCCAGATGCTATTGCTGGATGGATTAAACAGCTGGAGCACCCAGAGTCTAGCATTGCCCTTAACCCGGCTTGTTCCCTTCCATCCTCCATTTTGATAATGACTTTTATCTGCATTGTTGGATAGTCATCACTTACCTGGTAGTTGGTGGGCCTGCTGCTGAATGCCTGTCCCCCAGCACACTATAGGGCAGGCAGTTGGCGTTTCCTGCCAGCAAGAATTCAATGTCTGAGGAGTTGCTTTCTTCATCTTGGAAATACTGAGTTCTCCGCTCCTCCAAGACCACTGCCGCTCCCTTGCGTTTTGTGAGCGCTGCTTTGTCTCCCCTATTCTCCACCGGTTTTCTGGTGGGTGCTGTGGATTGTGGACAATTGTTGATGCAATGTCCTTCCACATCGAAAACATAATCCATCCTTGGTTCGTTGTTCCTTTTCTTCTTCCCAAGTCCTCTGTTTGGTCTCTCATCATATGGGAGGCGTATGGTTTCCCGGTCTCCTCCGCAGGGTGTGGAAATGTCTAATAGTTTGTATTTGTAGTTTGGTGTTTTCCACTTTTCCTGCTAATTGTATCCACTCCTCTAGGGTTTCGGGATCTCCCCTCCCCAGCACCAGTTCCATGAGATCTTGTCTTAGGCCATATTGGAAATACTCAATTTGAAATGTTTCCAGCCAATCAGGTAATTTACTTAAGATTTTCTTGAACTCCATGGAATATTCTGTCATGGTTTTGCTCCCTCGCCTGAGATTCTGTAATTGTACTTTAGCAGACATTTTAGACAAAGTGTCCTCAAAACGTTTGTGTAGCACGTACATGAATGCTCCACGTACATGCATGACATGACCACTAGCCAGTCTGCAGCCTCCCCTTCTAAAAAACTGGACACATATCTTACTTGAGCATCCTCATTTGGAAAAGTGTCCTCAAATTCCCCCATAAATCCCCTCACATGTGTCATAAAGCAATTTTCTTTGGGTCCCTATCAAACCTCATCTTCAATTTGCTTACCCCTGATGGTTTGCCTATGAAAGAGAAAGTCCCAATTTGACACTGGGGTGGGGTGGGTTGAGGTTGGTCGTGTTTCTCTGGCTCAGATTCTGCCTCTTCTTCCTTGCTGTCTTCTGTGGATTTGTCCTCCAGCTCGGAAACAGTTGGGCTTGTTGTTCTCTGCCTCTCGGTTGTTCCCTCTAGTTTTTGTAAAATTCGTGTGTCTGCGACTCACGCTTTCTCCGACTCCCTTTGGCTGCAACTGTCACCATTTTTTCCTCTTTCGGGATCACTGAAGCCCCTTGGGATGAGGTTGCTGCACTCTGGGTTGGGGTGGTGGGTCTTTCTGAGTTGTTGTCGCCTGACATTGTTTGCTTTGTTGTATTGGCGTTGATTCTCAACCAAAAATTTGCTGAAGTTGCGGGGTTGTTTCTGGGAAAAATCATCTGGTGTTGTTGATTCAGATCTTTCTGTGATGGTTCCAGGTGCTATATCCCAATAAAAGCTCCTCACGCCAAGTTATGCGGAATTAACTTTAATAAGGAAACATACAAGCCCTAACGTCAGTGAAGATCTGAATGCCCCTTTCTGCCAAACGATTGATTTTTATGAGGTTCCCTCCCCCCTTAGTTCAATGTGTATTGCCAGTGCTGTCAGTTTCCTTCTTGGTGCCTCTCCCGTCTCGCCCGTGGATGAATGTGTTGCTTGATATTAACAGGTGTTAATGATCGGCCTCCGTCTGGGTGCATTCCTCCTCTCTGTCTCCTGTAGCCAATATCTCGATGTGGATTGTCTGGCGTACGTGTCTGGGTGGAAGGTTCCGATGGGGAAACTTACACTGATTCCCTTTCCCAGAGATGCTTTGGGAGCTGGCCCCTTTTGCTAGAAGCTTGTAGCTTTCAATCAGAAGGAGCCCAGGCATCAGTTTAGCCACTTGGTGCTTCTGATGAAGTGAGCATAAAAGCCTAGGCCTTTTAATACAATATGTTGATCTGAAATGGGGCTCCCGGGCTCTTTAGGATTTTTGGCCACCATAGATTTACAGAGCTCTGCCCCTACTTTAAGATCTGCAAACCTTAGAGTAGCTGTTTTCTCACTTTCCCCCTTACTTCTTGATCTTTCCTTCTCCAACTGACTTTTCCTCTTTCTCTGAGTGCCATTATGCTTTTCCTTACTCCATTCACTAGTGCCCTTCCTACTCTGGCTGTCCTTTCTGTTACTCTTCTTTCTCCGTTCAACTGGTCCTGCCTGCTTCTCTGTTGTTCCAGGGCTCCTCCATGCCCACATTACCTTTCTTCTCTTTGCAAAATGGTGGTAGTTGCTGCTGCTGTTGCTCCAGCTTCTTCTGGGTTCACTCCTCTTGTACATTCTCTCATTGTTTCCTGCTCTATCCTTTCTCTATCTGAGCCTCTCTTTTTGTTCTCTTTAGCTATGTCAGTATTCCTCACCAGTGGTAAGTTGGTTGGACTGCTGGGAGTTGAAATTCAGCAACATCTGGAAGGCCAGAGGCACCCCTGCCTCTTCTAAAGTGGTGTTCCCCAATTGGGGGCTTATGGTAGGTTAGTTGGAGGCCAGTAGGAATGAGACAAAACCTTTTGCTCTGCACAAGATATACTAAGAAATGCCATTTTCCTCTCCCCCTGCATACCCACCATAGCCATTCAGAAACTCAATATTATGTGCATGCTGTTTTCATTTCAGCAAATAGGCATTGTTGCACCCTGAGATGCCACCAACATGTAGACAGTAGAGTTCAATGTGTATTATTGCATACTTAGGGACAAAAGAGCAATTTCATTAACAATCTCTTGCCAAGAAATAGTTATTAAGCTGCTCTTGTTTACTTGGGCAACACTGTGCAGCAACACTGTTGTCATGCCATAATTTTTTGGAGTATTAGGAGATGAATATAAAGATTAAAACAACATAGGAAAGCAAGTCTTGCTATCACTTTTTAAAGCTGTTATTCAATCAACAGGAATGAGATATTTTAATTTCTGCGGAAACTGGTGCTGATAAATCCTTCTGAACTATTAAACTAGCAGTGACTGAAGTCATTTTCTTTTCAGCTCAGAAGTTACCATCTGTGGAACAATGATATTTTTACTCTGTGTTAATTCCCCTCACAATTGTCTGACCACAGGTTTATCCCTTTTTTTTATCAACAAGGCTACATAGAAGACTTCCAAAAGAAACTTCCTGTTGCAAAAATAAAACATGTGAATGTAGAGGGCCGTACACCTGCTAAGTTTAGCGTACCAAAATGCACTGTGTTTCCTCAGTTACTCTTTATATTTCAACACCACTTTTCCAAATAGCCATTTTTGCAGTGTTAATTAATGTCATCACTTGCTGGGCATACTTGACAGGACAGAATGTATGTGGGAGGTTTTTGGATGCATATTTGGGGCTATAATTAAGTTGTTAACTTTTTGTCATTCTTCCTAATATCAATATGTTTCTGCAAATTTGGGCCTATACAGGTTCACATGTGTGAGTCATTTCTAATGAATGCCCCATGGCATGTGAAAAGATTTGCACAGTTTATTGCAGCAATCTATCAAAGCTACAGTAGAAGTGGATCATCCATTCATGACCACAGGTAGGGAAGCTGTTCGCTTTCTGCTTTAACTTCAGTTTCCAATTACTCATATTAAAGCAGGGGTGCATTTTATCAAATCCAGTGGGCCAAATGAGTTAACCATTGGAAAACCATTTGGAAAAAGGTGGTAATCAATAAACATACTGGTACTTTTCTTTCCTGTGGCCGCAAAAACATGAGAAAGATAGTGGATGGGTTATGTTATTCATCTCTTCAACCATAATGTATAACTGGATGGGTTCCATTTAACATAGTAGGTTCCAGGTTGTGCAAGTCTAATTTAGAAGAGCTTCACAGCTTCACTTGAACTTCATCAAACATGAATACCTATGGTCTCAGTCCCATCAGCCTCAGGGAGCAACAATATGGGATACTAGAAGTTCCACCCCTGAATTCCTCAACTGCAGGTTCTTTGCACCAAAACTTCATTTAGCTTGTTGGCCACTAATGTTCTGTACAAGCTCATCCATTTTTCTTCCTCTTAGAAATTATTATTCTGCTCCTTTTGCTCACTCTTAGAATAAGATTTTTTGGACCACACCTCAATTCACCCTCAAACAGCCTGAATGACCATCAGGAATGATAAAAGCTACAGCCCAAACCATCCAAATATTACCAGGGAGTTCTAGACATCTCATACAGGAATGGTGAAGCTTAAATGGACTACCTGTCAATTCTTCATTGGGTCATGATTTATAACATACCCAAGTAAATGGTTTCAGTGGAACAGGAACAGAACATGCTGGATCTCCTTGTACTATATTCTTCCTACTTTTATGAATACCAGGCTTAATTCATCTTTTCTGAGATGGAAACTTTGTTGAGCACGTGGAAATCTATGTCTTTGGCTTTTCTTGGTATTCACAGTTGCAATCTTTACACTGAAATGAATGAAGTTGACTTTGTAGATAGATTCTGAATACTGGAGACTATTTCATATGGCTTCTTTATTAAACGTGGAATGAAAACATGGAAGATCTCCATATAGGCAAATAAGTTGAATTAAATTATTGAATGAGTTGCCTTTGGACTGATTTGAATTATTATTTATTTTATTATTTTATTTTATTATTTTATTTTATTTTATTTTATTTTATTTTATTTTATTTTATTTATTTTATTTTATTTTATTATTTTATTTTATTTTATTTTATTTTATTTTATTTTATTTTATTATTTTATTTTATTATTTTATTATTTTATTTTATTTTATTTTATTTTATTTTATTTTATTTTATTATTTTATATTTTATTTTATTTTATTTTATTTTTTATTTTATATTTTATTTTATTTTATTATTTTATTTTATTTATTTTATTTTATTAATTAATTTAATTTAATTTAATTAATTATTTTATTATTTTATTTTATTTTATTTTATATTTTATTATTTTATTATTTTATTTTATTTTATTTTATTTATTTTATTTTATTTTATTTTATTATTTTATTTTATTTTATTTTATTTTATTATTTTATTTTATTTTATTTTATTTTATTTTATTTTATTTTATTTTATTTTATTTTATTTTATTTTATTTTATTATTTTATTATTTTATTTTATTTTATTTTATTTATTATTTTATATTTTATTTTATTTTATTTTTATAAATAACTCAAGGTGGCGAACATTTTTATTTTATTTTATTTATTTATCTACGTATTTATACCCCGCCTATCCCCTCCCTTGACGGAGGGCTCTAGGCGGCTTACATACATTGCAATTCATATTTATACATTCAATATTAAACAATGTTTGCCACGCGCTGAGGGAAGGGGTAGAGGAACCGACTCTTCTTCAGTGGGTATTGGACTACAAGTCCCAGGATACCTTGCTTCCGAGTCGGCTGCTGACGTCCTGGATGTTGCAATTGGGAATTCGTCGTCCTCCGTCACCACCATTTACGGGATCTTCGTGCCGAGGGCGACCCCCGACAGGACGCCAGCACATTCTCCCACGTAAGGTGGTACCCATTTATCTACTTGCATTAGCTTTCGAACTGCTGGGTTGACATACCTAATACTCCTTCCTCCTCCTATTTTCCCCACAACAACAACCCTGTGAGGTGAGTTGGGCTGAGAGAGTGTGACTGGCCCAAGGTCACCCAGCTGGCTTTCATGCCTAAGGCGGGACTAGAACTCTCAGTCTCCTGGTTTGCTATTGGCTTCTTCCTAGGGCTGAGAGAGAGTGACTGGCCCAAGGTCACCCAGCCGGCTTTCATGCCTAAGGCGGGACTAGAACTCTCAGTCTCCTGGTTTGCTATTGGCTCCTTCCTAGGGCTGAGAGAGAGTGACTGGCCCAAGGTCACACAGCCGGCTTTCATGACTAAGGTGGGACTAGAACGCTCAGTCTCCTGGTTTCTAGCCTGTTCCCTTAACCACTAGGCCAAACTGGCTCTCATATACATAATTATATGTTTATTTCTGTGCATGTAGAGAAAGAGTTTTTTTAATTAATTCAGAGTTCTAAAACAATTTGACCCAATTCAGTTAATTTATTTGAGTTCAGAATCAAATTGGATTGCTCTTCCAAATCATGCTGGAGGCCATCAGAGGCCTAATGGGGGCTAACAGTGCAATGACTTCAGCGCTTACACTATTGAACATTTGTTAAAATGTGTTCCCCGTTTTTGTTATACATTTTAATCATTTTATCTTTGTAAAAATCTTTCAGAGAACTATTGAATAGGTTAGCCAATATACATGCTGTAAATAAGTATGTGGTCTCTAATCATTTTGTTATGGGTAATATAAATAGCATGCTTAATTGGCCCTGGAAATGGAATAATACCCAGTGCAGCTTTAAAAATATTAGGAACAAGTTCAATATAATTCTGAGCTGAAAATAGTACACAGCGAGACTAGTAGAGGAGTGGGATAATAGAAGGAAATATACCACTTAGAATGAAGGTATAGATTCACATTTCAAAATATTCTGTTAAAAATACCCCGCACGTAGGTAAAAAGCAGCATAGCAAAGGGTTTATTTGGAGTTACTCTCTTTGACTCATAAGCCCCTTTTGCTTATTTGTTGGCCAGGATTTTTTTCTTAAAAATTGGGGAGCTTTCAAACATGTATGAATGGTTACAGGTGTGCGCAAAATAGAAAATGTGCTTTGCCAGGTGATTGTGGGTCAACTAAACTGAAACTCAAAAATGTTGGTTGCTCTTTATTTCAGTTGAGACAAAATCTGGAGGGGTCTTACAGGGCAAGAGTGGCAGGGCCGGCGCGCCTGGCCCTCTCTCCCCTCTGCCTTCAGACGGCCGTGCATCAGCCCACCTGCCTGTCTTCCAGGCACTTTCCCTCCCCTTAGCCACTGCTAGGCTTCCATGCAAGCATGGGATACCCCACCAGCTTGCCCATTCCTCCCTCAGCCTTTCCAGGGCCTTCCTCTTCCTTACCTACCATTACCTGCTGCACTGTTGGAGTTCAACCAGCCAGCCCGCTTACAACCCCCGTCAATCTTCCGAGGGCCTTCCTTCCCTTTAGCTACCATCTTCCTTGAATTCTATCAGAGGATGCCATCTTCCTTCATTGACCTCCCATTTGAATTCAAGCAATGAACCACCCTCCCCTTTACTTTCATTTTTTCTCTCTCCTGGGTGAGGTCCCATTTCTTTTTAAGGACCAGGTTTTCCTGGCAGGAGATACTATTAAATAGTATTGGGCTTATTTAGATGGCTATGTAAAATCTGTGTCACAAAGTATTTTTCATGAGCAGAGGCTGCCTTCCTAATAAATGGTGTGGAGATAGCGAGCAACTCCTTTCCTCAAGACCAGAGCTTTCCAAACCTTTCATGTTGGTGACACACCTTTTAGATGTGCATCATTTCGTGACACAGTAATAACAAGGCTAGGGTTAGGGTTGGGGTTTTTGCGTGCGGTGGTGGCAGCTGCGGTGTCCTGGAACCTGGAAACGCTGATGGCTCACCACCGCTGCGCCATCAGCGCTTCCGGGTTCTTGTGCGACACACCTGGGGCCCCCAGGCGACACAGTATTGTGTCGCGACACACACTTTGGAAAGCCCTGCTCAAGACAATATGATTACCTGAAGCCAAAAAAGGCAGGGGTAAAATTGTTGTTTAAAATGCTTCATGCTGTACTGAATCCTTTCTCCTCAATCTCCAGTATTCCACGTGGAGGCAAGGTGCTGGACTATGGTGATGACTCAATTTCAGGGAGTTGTGCATGAAGTAGATTATCTGGATTCATCTCAATCTGTTGTCAGGCTCTTAATGGGATAGAAAGTATTTTGGTTGCTTTAGTGAAACATGTATGTCTGGAATTGGACTGGAAATAATGGATTTTGATGGATCTTTCACAATGCCATTAATTACAAGATTCTTTTGGACAACCTGCTGGGATGAGATTTTGGAGTCACCATTTTATCATGGCATCCAACTTCTAGAGAGTTCGGTCTAAAGGCAGGTCCAATTCCATTTAAAAAACTTTTTCTTTCAATATGATCCCTTCTGCTCTATTGTCAGTTGCAAAGCTTGAGGCAATTTGGTCATTCTGAGCACATTATGCAAAATATCAGTTGAATCCTCTCTATCTTCTCACTCCAGGTGGGAACACTCTAAGAGGTGTCTAAGTTCTGCTGCTCCTAATGGTGGTTATTCTATCTGTTCATTGGCAAGTCTCAGGTTCAACTAGCTGTAGTGATGAAGTTTAATACTTAATGTGCAATGTTACATGCAAGAGCCAATAGACATCATGGTCTTGTGTGGTCCCGCTCGTCTCGCTACAAGGAGGAGTACAGAAATGTCTGTTTCCGATTTTTAATTAACCTGAGTTCCTCATACATGCCAACTTGGAGAAGCAAATAAAAGCAGGTGGAGCGTTGATTGCACTGTTATGGCCGCCGTCTTGAGTTTTTTAATATCTGTAGACACACTTGATATTTGTGAAGCTAGGACATTTTGCTCTAGTATATCACTTTTACATATTTGCTTCCTATCACTATTCATTACAAGAAACATGGTCTGGGTCACATAAAATATCCTAAATAATTTGTATGCTTAATTTTATTGTGTTGGAGAAAATGCACACTGCCATGTAATGTTTTGTAAATTAATAAGAATTTTTATTATCCTGTCTTGGAGCATTATTTTCTCTTTTCCTAATTAGCTTGTTTTTAAAACATTGCTCAAGCTTAAATTTTAAATTCACTAATCCATGTAGCTCAAATGATATATTCTGTGCCATGCTTATCATTTGTAATGAATGCTGATGAAATTCACAAGCTGGCAAAATGAATGTTTACTGCTGATAAAATAAAATTCTGTTTTGTAATACATTAGAAGCAATATTTGTAGTATTTTAATTCAGTTTGTAGTAAGTAATATGGACCCATTTTTAGTAAAGGACACTAGTTAGGTTTCATCAGGCCAGCCACGAACATCCTCTAGTGCCCTTGAGATAAAAACTCCCTTTGAACTACAAAGTCCTTAAATCTCATGCCACTGACTATTCGCAAGGGCTGATGGGAATTGTTCAAAACATCTGGAAGGACCCATTAACTTACTCATGACTTAAAGTGTTATCCTTTCTTGGTCACCGAAGATGAAGCCAATAGAAAATGCTACTGACCTGCCCAGAAAATTGATTTAAAGTGGGAAAGAGAGCTGGGTTCTGTCAGCTACTGTATGTATTGGTGGTTATGCTCAAATTGGAGGCATTGAAGCTTTTTTGCCAGACAGAAGTCAAGAAGCATAGAACACCATTTTGCATGGTTAGATATTCAGTTCTTCCAGCTTTCTGATTGGCTGGAAGTTAGGTGTAACACACACCAGGCCTAAAGCATAGGCCATAGCACATAGCGTGACCTGTTATTGGGTGGCAGTGCTGCATCTAAGCAAGCATGTGATTCCCCCCCTCCCTTGCTCTACACAGAGCAAGGCTTCCCACAGAAGGAATCAGGAGGACTTGTTCCCATGCAAATTAGCCATAACAATACATCACATGGAACCTTCTAGCTTCATATCTAATGAAGAGATGTAAGCAAAGCCATTCAAAGCTATGGGAAGGCTTTTTGTTATCTAGCCACCTGGCGTCACGTCATCATGAGAAAGCTTCGCTGGTAAAGGATGCAATTTGCCAAAACACTTTTCATATGGGAAATCTGACAACTTCACCCCATGCTCTTTCTTCACGTCTATGACTTGTCAGCCAGACTATTTTGGACATGGGTTCAGTGCTGCTTTCAGAAGACCATTTGACCCATGTTCAAAAGTACTCTGACAGACAGGTCCTAGGTGCCTATTCTCAACATTCCAAGGGCCTGTCCCAAGTCATCCAACCCTGCCACATATTAGTGAGAGCGATTGATAGTTGTTTTCTAGCTTGCAAGCAATGTTGTGGCACGGAAAACAAAGTGGGATGAATCTACCAATCACTGTCTTTAATTTGTTCTACATTTAAACTGCAAGGACAACACCAAGACACAGTCACTGTTACTGTGACAGAACAGGATTGAACAATTGAGTCAGCAAATTTTATGCTGGCATACTTTCTGCTGGCTCAGGTGGATTCATTTAACATGGTTGTCTGGCATCACCTTTAGTGTATAATGAAGATTCTCTACCAGCTATGTCATGCTGAATATCTGGAATGCTTCAGCTAAGTTTCAGCCAATTCCAGGAAGGAGCTTGACAGATGATATGTCTTCTGGAATTTTACAATGGCAGGAAAGGCCACCACTACAAACAATTCTGGAGCTTCCGACTTCCTTCCTTGGCAATCCAGTAACTAATCAGGAGTAATGGCATTGAATTTAATGAAAAGGAAGAAAGAAAAACAGGAAGAGAACTCCTTTACTTAGGCCACTGCTTCTTCACCCATTCCCCATTTTGCACATGTATAAAATCTCTCTCTTTCTCTGTGTCTCTGGTGTAAGATTTCATTGGCTAGTGTTATCTTGATTTTTTCTATATTACAGTTGAATTGGTATATTATTCCCAGTATGATGATCTCTTCTCATATAATGTATATGTGTATGCACACACATGTGCATGTTCAGTAAAATAAGTTTGCAAAACGTTTTGTGGTCAAAATATTCCAAACCCAGAACATCCTGTTTTGATCTTACTGAGACATCAGAACAATCAGATCTTATTGGATGTGTTCCAACCTCAGTAAGGGTCATTTAATTGATCTCTATTGAGGAACTCCTTTTAGCATGCATATTTTGCATGCATCTCCCTGGTTTAATCTCTTGCAAATCTAGATTGAGCTGACACTTTTGTCTAAAACCCTAGAGAAAAACTGCCAGTCAATAGTAAAAATAATAATATAGGCATTGTATTTCTCTACTACAACCAATTATATAGACCATGGAACTGCTAAAGTCTGGACTTGCGTTCTAAAATTTTAAGATAAATCAGTTCATGCATGACTGCATGATTGATGTCAGCCTCATGGGGTAAACCAGATAGGAATCACAACCAGATGAGCTAATTCTATTTTATTGTAAAGCTACATTGACAGAATCTTGCAAGTCTGAAAGTACATTTCTCCCCCCATCTCCTTTACCATTCGAGAAACTAGGGAGGGTCCCTTCTGAGCCTCTTGCCCTGCCCACTATCCAGCTGTGGGCTATGCTGTCTCTTATCTGACTGTTCCCTTGGCAGTGTCTCTTTGCCCAGTCTCCCAAGATCTTTCCCACATTCCATTACAGAGTGTGTAGTTGAATCCAGAGTTTTCTAGGTTTTTACACATCCACCAAACATGATAAAATGTCCCTTCCTGTTGTTGACATTTCCAACATAAATTTGAAGTGCCTTTATACATTCTAGACAATTTCTCTGGTGACATACACCAAGGGTACATCATTTTATAAAAATTCTCTTTAAGATTATAGCATAGTAAAAATTTCAATCCTTTCAACCACGTATTTTCCCATGGTTCCATCTGTATATTATAATCAAAGTTTTTAGCCCACTTTATTATACATTATTTATTTATTTATCATACTTCTATCCCACCCATCTCCCTCTCAAGGAGGGACCCTAGGCGGTTATCTCACTTGTTCTTCTGTTTCAAATCTCAATAAAAGTTTATATGTTTTAGCAATTACAGGTAATCCTCTCTTACTGACCATTCAGACATCCCCCACATCTCGGCAATCTTCACCCAGATGTACAGGTAGTTTATCTCCCCAAAAACACCACCCCTCTCCTACAGCCTATGGGCCAGGGAGCTATTGCAACATTCAGGACTGAGTATTTGTGCACAACGTTTGCCGAAGCCACAGCTGCAATGTAGAATGAGGGAGTAACGTTATGTGACTTCTGGAAAGGCTATAGATATTGCATCACAAACGTTGCAGCAGCATGGAAGGATGTCACTGCAAAATGCATGCAAGACATTTGGAAAAACCGTTTAAAATGTTTTGCTGCTCTTTTAAATAATTTTGAAGGTTTTGACCTCAATGAAGGTTTGCATGAAATAAATCAGGACATTTTGTCACTCATGAAATCCCTTGATTTCGAGGTTGAGGCTGAGGATGTGAAACATTTGATAGCCTACACCGAGGAAGAGCTTTCAAAGGAAGATTTAATAGAGCTGCAAGAAGAATTGGAAGGACGAGGGGTTGTGGGGGGGTGAGAGAAGAAGAGGAAGTTTCAAAGGAGGAGAAAATGCAGCAGTTCAGCCCCAAAAGTTAACTCTGAAAGGATTGGCTGATTTTTTTTCTCAAGCATGAAAAGAACTTTATTACTTTTAGAAAGCATAGATCCAAATGTGCAACATGTTGGAAAAGTACATAGGGAAATTGATGAGATCTTAAGGCGTTATTGTGAAATATATGAAGAAAAACAGGAAAAAAAAACGTGCAAACCACACTTGCTGGGTTCTTTAGGAAAGTTTCTCCTTCCTCAACTGTACTCCCCTCCTCATCCACAGAAACAGAAGGGCCAGATGATCCTCAGCCATCAACCAGCTGTGCCAGCCTATCCAACGTCACCTGTACTCGAAACACAGGAAAACAGTAATCTTACTGTATGTTTATACAGTAGGCACTTGTAAAATCTGATTTTGCACTTTAGTTTTGTACAGTAATGCAATATTATGCCTATAATAATACAGTAATACTTATATTAAGTATTGTTATTATGTTATGTATTATGTCACTAACTTATTATTATTAATACAAATGTTTTATGTTAGACATGATGTTCAGTTCATTGAAGGATGACAGAAATTTATTACTGAATTAAAGATGGTTTAAGGGGGAAAAGTGTTCTGAACTGTTCAGATCAGCCTTCTCCATCCTGGTACCTGCCGGAGAAGTCTTCAAGCCCTAGAATTTCCAGCCATTATGGATCTTACTCCTTGTCATGGCCCAGGACTGCAACCATGTCTGGATTGTGACCGCAGACTTTCTTAATTCTGTATAATTGTGCTTTTTAACTTTTGGGGCCAGTCATCCTTCTCAGGGAACTGTTCATTTTTCAGTTGTTCATTACAGTACAGTACAGTACATGGAAATCATAAAGCTGTTCATTTGCAGTTCCAAACATGCCAAATGACATGCATGTCTGACTGAGCTCAGTGGTAAATATTACCTAGTACTGTATGACACAACAATCTTAAAGGTAAAGGTCCCCCCTGCACATTTGTGCAGTCGTGTCCAACTCTAGGGGCTGGTGCTCATCTCCGTTTGTTAGTCAAAGAGCCAGCGTTGTCCGAAGATGCTTCCATGGTCATGTGGGTGGCAAGATGCATGCGGAACGCTGTTATCTTCCCACCGAAGTGTTACCTATTCATCTACTTGCATTTGCATGCTTTCGAATTGCTAGGTTGGCAAGAGCTGGGGCTAGTGCGGGAGCTCACTCCGTCACGCGGGGCTAGGGATTCGAACCTCCGAATTTGCGATCTTCCGATCGACAAGCCTGGCGTCTTACCCGCTGAGCCACCACGCCCCTCAGAAGTCCTGTTCAATTCAAGGGTGGGTTAAGTCCGTGTAAATGCTGTTTGCAATCCTATCTGGGTATCACATTGACTTCAACAAAAACATTTTTCTCATACCAAAAGGAGGGGAAAATGTTCCCTCCCTCTGGTATTATTATACACACTGTAAAAAAATAGCAGAGTACAGTACTGTAATCCATTTTATATGTACATAACGTCAAAAATTACAATAGTTTCATTAACTTGCACTCACATCACTCTCATTCAGTTCATGGAAATCGAGTGCCATGAATCAAGAAAATTTGGGAACCTTTTCATTAGAGTAAAGGTAAAGGTAAAGGTTCCCCCCGCACATTTGTGCAGTCGTGTCCGACTCTAGGGGGCGGTGCTCATCTCCGTTTGTTAGCCGAAGAGCCAGCGTTGTCCAAAGATGCTTCCACGGTCATTTGGCCAGCATGACGCACACGGAACGCTGTTACCATCCCACGGAAGTGGTACCTATTCATCTACTTGCATTTGCATGCTTTCAAATTGGTAGGTTGGCAAGAGCTGGGGCGAGTGCGGGAGCTCACTCCGTCATGCAGGGCTAGGGATTCGAACCTCCGAACTTGCGATCTTCTGATCGACAAGCCTGGCGTCTTACCCACTGAGCCACCACGCCCCCTTGCATTAGAGTACAGTAATATAAATTGGACATTAACAGATCAAGATTAATAGCTTTTCAGGATGGTGGTCAGCAGCCGATGCCGGCTGCCAGGCTGAGGGTGGTGTCGGTTTGACAGCTAAAGACCCCCTCCTCACCCCCTTTTTACCCCCTCTTACCAGGTAGGGACGGTTGGGGGGTGTCGTGACCCCATGGTCAGTGCGTCAGGGCACTGGAGGAGTCTGGAGTAGCCCTGGGGCTCCTTGAAAGAAATGTGGAAGCTGCAGAACGACAAAGACACGGCAAGCGGTGAGCTGAGAAGGGCAGCATGGCAGCTTGGCATTTCTGGAGCCAAGGTGGATGTTGAGGGGCATTTCAGCTCCAGGCTCAACACGCTGGCATGGCAAGCGGTCAGTGGCTGCGGTGGGCTGTGAAGGTGCGGCGCAGCGGCTTGGGCTCCTTGAAGCTGCAGAACAACAGAGACGTGGCAAGCAGCGAGCTGGGAAGGGTGGAATGGTGGCTTGGCACCTCCAGGAGCCAAGGTGAATGTCGGGGGGCATTTTGGCCCCCAGGCTCAGCACGCCGGCGTGGCGAGCAGTCAGCAGCAGCGGTGAGCTGTGAAGGTGTGACCTAACAGCTTGGCATCTCCAGGAGCCCTTGGGGTGGATGTTGGGAGATGTTTTCGCCCCATAGTCAGCACAACAGATGTAGGAAAAGCCAGGTGGATTCCTTGGGCTCCTCGGGGACACGGAGCAGTGGGACATTGGAGGTAGGGCGCAGCAAGTGACCAGTGGCTGCAGCGAACCTGGACAGGGCAGTGCGGTGGCCTGGCATCACGAGGGGCCCTTGGGGTGGTCTGGTGGACCCCAGACCCAGACGGACATAGACTTCTCATGGAGTGGTGGTTGGGTGGCTCAGTGGACATTTGGTCCGGCCCAGCAGATTTGGAGAGAGTGCCACAGTGGGAAGAGGGGACGATTGAGCCCTCAAGCGAAGATCTGGGTGGACCATTGAACCTCTGTAGTGAGAAGGTGGGGGGTACTTCCCGTGCAACAAGTGGTTGCTCCCTCCCGGAGGTGAGAGATGGGGAGGGAGCCAGAGAGTGGATGAGGTATGAGTGGGGAATCCTCCATCCTTGAGTGAGAGTCAGGGGGGAGGAGAAGCGAGTGTGGTGCCCCCTGCCGGCTAGTGAGAGAGGCTGGTGAAGGGGGCACAGCAGATGTGGGGGTGAGGTGACGGCTGGGTCACCACAGCACTGAGAGCAAGAGCCGGAGTGCCGGGGCACTCACCACCACCCCATGGTTGCTTGGTGTATGCTAGTTGATGTACTGTATGGTTGGATGGAGGGACCCCTAACTAGAGTCCCTGGAGGGTCAGGATTGGGGGGCAATGGGAGTTCAGGGGGGGTTAGGGTAGGTTATTCTATTCTGGTGGTGATGGGTCGGGGGTGTCATGGTGGGAATCAGAAGGTGGGCCATCGTTGGGGAAGATGCCTCCGGTGTTTGGTACTGTTCGCATGTTCTGGCTCTCTGTGCTCAGACCCGGGCCCTGGACAGCAGAACCATCAAGGTCCTGGCTTTCTGCTGCTGGTTTTGAATGCCAGGTCGGTTAATAACAAGGCCCCTCTTATATGTGAGTTGATCAAGGAGGGGGCAGACCTGGTGTGTATTACTGAGACCTGACTGGGCCCTGAAGGGGTGTGTGCCCCTTTCTGAAATGTGCCCGGCCGGGCTTATGGTATGGCACCAGCCGAGACCCCAGGGAAGGGGAGGAGGGGTGGCTGTTGTCATCCGGGAGTCTCTGGTGGCCTTCAGGAGCACTGCTACACAGGTGGCTTGTTGTGAGGCCCTGTTTTTCAAGTTGGGTTCTTGAGAACAGCTGGGAATGATGCTACTGTACCAGCATCCATGCTGGGTAGCAACCTCCCTGCCCAAGCTGCTGGAGGCTGTCTCGGGGTTGGCAGTGGAGTTTCCCAGACTTATGGTTCTGGGGGACTTCAACCTGCCATCCCTGGGGCCTCTGAAGCAGCTCAGGAGTTCATGGCCACCATGGTGGCCCTGGGCCTGTCCCAGATTATTCGGGACCCGACTTGAGACAGTGGCCTCACACCAGACTTGGTTTTCTTGTCAGAGCAGTGGCAATGTGGTCTGAGGGGAGAGTTAGATCTATCCCCCTTGTCATGGTCAGATCATACCCTGGTGACCTTGAGATTCTCCTATGCCGGCCCCCTCCACAGGGAGGCAGGACCCATTTGATTGGTCCGCCCCTGGCGACTGATGTACCCGGTAGGGTTCCAGAGGGAGCTGGGGGTTATACTCAGGGATCTGCTGCGTGGTCCAGCAGAGGCCCTGGCTGCTGCCTGGAATAGGGAGGTGGCCGGGGCCTTGGACAGGATTGCGCCTGTGCAACCTCTCGTCCAATAGAACCTGACACTCTCCGTGGTTTACGGAGGGATTGAGGGTTCTGAAGCGGATTAAGAGCGCTAGAGCACTGCTGTAGGAAAACAAGGACTGAACCTGACTGAACACAAGCTAGAGCCACGTTTAAGGCCTACCTTGTGGCAGTAAGAGTGGCGAAATAGCAATATTTCTCCGCTCTTACTGCATCCGCAGAATGCTGCCCAATGGCCCTGTTTAAGATCACCCAATCTCTTTTGGGGAAGGTGGATTTAGAAACCCACCTACAGGGCCGTGCTGAGTTTTCTGGGCATCTGGAGGATAAAATCACTCAGATTCGCTCCAAGTTGGATGCCAAGTGTGTAGCAGGGTCTGAGGAGATGCCTGGGGAGCATTCTTACCTGGTTATCTGGGAACAATTTTATCCTGTTGGGCCTGAGGAAGTGGACAGGGTTCTCGGGTCTGTAAACAGCACCACTTGCCAATTAGATCCCTGTCCCTCCTGGCTGGTGAAGGCATCGCAGGAGGTGACATGTGGGTGGGTCCAGGTGATGGTGAAATCATCCTTGGGGGAGGGAGTGTTTCTGGCAGCCTTTAAAGAGGCGCTCATGCACACCCTCCTCAAGAAACTATCACTGGACCCTACCATTCTGGACAATTTTCGTTTCATCCAGGATCCTCTGGAGCTGCAACGCCACCACTTTTTCAACCACCTTCCCTAAAAAGGGAAGGTGGTTGAAAAAGTGGTGGCATTGCAGCTCCAGAGGATCCTGGATGAAACAGATTATCTGGACCCTTTTCTGTCAGGCTTCAGGCCCAGATATGGGACAGAAACAGCTTTGGTCGCATTTATGATCTCTGGCGAGAGCAGGATGGGAGCAGTGTATCCATTCTGGCTCTTCTTGACCTCTCAGCAGCTTTTGATCCCATCGACTGTGGTATCCTTTTGGGTCAACTCAGGGAGTTGGGGGTGGGTGGCATAGTTTTGCGCTGTTTTACCTCCTACCTCCAGGGCCAGTCCCAATCAATGTTGATAGGGAGCGAGAGATCCGGCCCGCTGCCTCTCCTTTGTGGGGTGCCGCAGGGCTCGGTTCTCTCTCCACTCCTTTTTAATATCTACACGAAACCACTGGGTGAGATCATCCGTCGCCATGGGGTGAGATATCATCAATATGCTGATGATATTCAATTATACATCTCCATCCCAGGCAATGTAAATGATGCTGTGGCCACCCTCTTGCCACCCAAAGATTTACCATCTTTGCCTCTGGATGGAGTTGCACTGCCCTAGACAGATCTGGTGTGGAACCTGGGTGTTCTCCTGAACTCATGACTCCTGCTTAAAGAGCAAGTGGCAGTCGTGGCCAGGGGAGCCTTTGCACAACTTTGTGTTGTGCACCAGCTACACCCCTTCCTGGATCGGGGGTCTCTCCGAATGGTCACTCATGCCCTAGTCATCTCCTGCATAGACTACTGCAATGCGCTCTACATGGGGCTACCCTTGAAGAGTATCTGGAAGCTACAGCTAGTGAAGAATGTGGCTGCGCGAGCAGTCTTAGGAGTCCCAAGGAGGGCACACATAACACCGTTGCTGCACGAGCTGCATTGGGTGCCGGTTTGCTTCCGGGTTCAATTCAAGCTGTTGGTTATCACCTTTAAAGCCCTACATGGCATGGGTCCAGGTTACCCGAGGAACTGCCTCACCCCCATTACATCAACCCGTTCCACCCGGTCAGGCAGAGAGGGCATGTTACAGACCCTGTCCATGAGGGATTGCTGATTGGCAGGGTCCTGGAGGAGGGCCTTCTCTGCCATGGCACCCGCTCTTTGAAATAAACTACCCCTGGAGGTAAGGCAAGCCCCCACCCCCCCAGCCTTCCGGAAGGGGGTTAAGAAATGGTTATGCTTCCTCTCCTGGGACGGGAGAGGGGATAGCCATTCGTGGGGGTGGTCGGCACCATGATGGTGCCAAGAATAAGATCTTCACTTGCCATCTTGAATTTTGTATTTTTATATTTGCATTTGTATTTATATGTATTTATATTGTATTGTTTTGTAGCGATTTGTGATTTTTATCGTCTGTAAGCCACCCAGAGTCGTTGTGTGAGAGATGGGCGGTAGAGAAGTGTGAGAAATAAAGGAAGGAAGGAAGGAAGGAAGGAAGGAAGGAAGGAAGGAAGGAAGGAAGGATGGATCCAGGTAGATTTATGTTTCACATACAGTCTAGCCTAACCTGGTAAAGGGGGTGTTGTGCAACAGAAGGCACCACATATCAATTACAGATTATTGTCAAAATAATACTGTACTAATCAGAACTGTCAATAAAAAGCAATAGCTGGCAAGCTTGTATTATGAGGGCCAGTTCTTGGGTTTGGGAGATCTAAGTAAAATGCCCTGTGATGGCCTTTTCCAGCTAGCTGATAGTGTGAGACTAGGCTGAAGCTGCCATAACCTAAAGATGAAGCAGGCACGTATGCAGAGAGGACAAAGCCAGGAATCTTGTCTATGGGATCCCTTTCGGAAGGTAGATAAGAAGGAAGCAAGTCGTTAAGGAAACAAAAGGAAAAATGTGTCACCTGAACCAGACAGAGGAAGATGGGCCTGAGCACATGGAAACCCCCACCCCAAATTCCATCAACAGCTACCAGACTTGTAAATCAACAAGGCAAGAACTTTTGGGGATAAAAGGGGTCTCAAAGCCTGCCCACTCCTTGAGTCGTTCTTGGATCCAGACTTGGCGGCTTCCGTCCCTCTAGCTAGTGCCTGGCAGCCTAGTTGGAAGGACGTGGGTAAGTGTGTGTGTGTGTGTGTGTGTGTGTGTGTGTGTGTGTGTGTGTGTGTGAAAGAGCAAATGTACCTTGCAACCAGTAAAGTTTTGCTGTTACTTTAAATTCACTGGGTCTCCGTGTCTTACAAAGAACCTGTTGTGCCTCAGTGTTTGGTTGGAAGTTATTTGTGTGTGTAATCCTAATTATTTCCCCAGCTGTTGACCAGGGCTGTGTGTCTTGTCTGCTCAAGCCGCCCCCTCTGGAAAACCCAGGTAGAAAGCAAGGGGGGCAGACAGATTTGCGTGCCTCAACAGTCTGTGAGTGTGTGAGTGATTGACCATAACCCGAGCCTGGGAGCAGCATTGTGTAACACAGCTAGCTGATAGTAGCACCTATAATCTAAAGGTGGCTTACAGCTGCCATTTTAATTTCTCACCTTACATACAGTGCAGTACTTATTTAATCTTAGATACTGTACAGTTTTTTTAGACAATCTTTTGCTGATGAAATATACTTTCCCTGCTCCCACTGTGAAGAAGAATGGCACTTCTGTGCCACCAAGAGAAAAAAATTCTTCTGTTAACTTGTATACAGGGTAAAAAAAACCCAACAACTTCAAGTCAGTCTTGACTCCTGGCGATTGCATTACCCGGACAAGTTCATTTAGTTGCCTTGGCAACACTTTTTGGAAGTGGTTTGCCAGTGCCTTCCTCTTAGAGCTGATTGAGAGAGACTGGCCCAAGGTCACCTAAGTGGCTTTGTGCCTAAGGCAGGACTCAAACTCGTGGTCTCCTGATTTCTAGCCTGGTACCTTCAGCTACTACAGTACACCAAATGGAAAGCAAGTCAATACACCATTTTAAATTCACTGCCTTCATGCTGAATCATCAGGAGCACGGCCACCAAAATCTGAGCCTGTACTGTACAGTATTGTAAGTGCAAATAATTTTCCTGGGCACGTCTGGCTATATGGGAGAGGTTCGGAGCCAGGGCCCTTGGACAATATGCAGTCTTCCTCCACAACTTGCTGCTGAATTGTCTCAATGTATCAAAACTGTAAAATTAAATATATATATATTTTTATAGTGCTATTTATACCCCGCCTATCCCCTCCCTAGTGGAGGACTCTAGGCGGCTTACAATCATATATATACAATTCAATTATACATCAATTCCAAATATTTACAATTCACCGCTCGTGAAGGGAGAGGGGTAGGGGAACCGACTCTATTAGGCTCTGGACTACAATTCCCAGGATGCCTTGAGCCGGCTGCTGATGTCCTGTAACTGTCACATCCGGGTCCGTCGTCACCACCGCTATTTGATCTTCCTCCGATCCTTTGATCCTCTCCTCTCCGGTGGAGCTGACTTCCCGACAGGACGCCAGCAAAATTAAATATACAAGTAGTAATTAAGTGTAATATTAATAACATCATACAGTATTGAATCAAATTTAGTTTTTATCTGACCATGTCCATTTCTTGGTTCTGGCCCTACCAACTTTTGGAATTTCCCCTGGCACACCACTCAAAGACCTAAAATGTAGGATGCTTCACTCTAAAATACAGTACAGTACTGTTCATATTGCAATGTTTTTTTTTTATCAGTTCAATCATGTCTGATTCTTGGAGACTGCCTGGACAAATCCCTGCAGAGTGGTTTGCCATTGCCTTCTTCTTAGGGCTGAGAGAGAGTGACTGGCCCAAGGTCACCTGGCTGGCTTTGTGCCTAAGGCAGGACTAGAACTCACCGTCTCCCAGTTTCTAGCCTGAAGCCTTAACCACTACACCAAACTGGCTCTTGTACAGTAAATACAGTAAAATAAATAAGTATTGTACTGTAAATACAGTAGAATAAAATAATTTACAGGACACTAATTTAATAAAACACTGTTTCATCTTCTTACAAAATGCATAGATAATTTTGATTTTAAGATCATTTGTCTCCTATCTTACATTTTCAATCATATATTGTACAGTAATCTCAGATGCCTTTCTGAGTTTTCCTTCTTATCTCATTATATTGCACATTACAGCACAATTCTAATATTCTCCTTAAAGAATCAGGCTAATTTAGAAATGCTTCTGTGGCTACAGTAGTATTGTTTTCAGTTAATTTTAGTGGTTGATTATTAAAAACTTTTGTCTTCACTAGAATCTTTTGTTTTAATAAAGATTAAAATTTTTAAAGATAAAAAGTTTTCGGCTAAAGTTGTTTATCTATTCCTTAGAAACCAACAGATTCCTGAAGCAGAAGTGCTCTGCTTCTTCCCTGGATTTTTTTCAGCTTCTATTTTGCAACCACCCGAGAACCATGTTAGGTTTTTCCTTTTCCTAATCCCATCACCTAGTTTCTCCATTTCCTCCTCCAATTCTGCCTCAATATATAAAATGGCCAAAGTTTTTCTCTAGCTTTAGCAGAGAGAACGGCTGGGGTCTGGCTGCCAGGGTAGGCGAGCAGGACTCATGTCTCTCTTGGATGCAGACTGAGAATGTCTGCAATCTGCCTGAGAGGACATGTCTTCTGAGTTGGCAACTTGTGCAAGAATTTATGTATAGAGCTTCTATTTTTGTCTGCAATAAAGAGATTAATCAAGCCAAGTTGTGTCTGAGATCCCAGCACTTTCCGAATGGATGAAGCATCTGGACAGCCAAGATTTACAGCTGAGATTGTTTTGAAGGCTGAGAATTATCTGCCTGAAATAAAAATTAACCATCGTGCCATTACTTACTGTTAGGGTTTTTCTTAATACGGTAAGGTGTGTGGGATTAGCACATCTATTGTGTGAGCTGTTTGTATATTCCTGTGGTTGAGAAGAGTTCGTTGACCTTTTGCAAGCTGTGTTTTTCAGGACTGGCAGCCAGGTTCTGCTGATCTTTAGGCTTTCTTCTTTTTTATTGAAACTGTGTTGGTGTTTATGTATTTCAATGGCTTCCCTGTATAGTCTAACATAGTGGCTGTTGGTGTTGTCCAGTATTTCTGTGTTTTCAAATAAGATTTGGTGACCAGTTTGTTTGAGAGCATGTTCAGCTATTGCAGATTTTTCAGGTTGCTGTAGTCTGCAGTGTCTTTCATGTTCTTTTATCCTGGTGTGGATGCTGCGTTTTGTGGTCCCAATGTATACTTGTCCACAGCTGCAGGGTATGCGGTAAACTCCTGCAGCGGTGAGGGGGTCCCTTTTGTCTTTTGCTGATTTTAACATTTGTTGTATTTTTCTGGTGAGTTTGAAGACTGTTTGGAGGTTATGTTTCTTCATTAGTTTTTCCATGCGGTCCGTGACTCCTTTAATGTAGGGCAGAAATATTTTGCTTGTGGGGGGCTGTTTTTCTTCAGTTGAGTGCTGTTTTTTCGGTTTGATAGCTCTCCTGATTTCATTCTTGGAGTAGCCATTTGCCTATAGGGACCAATCCAAATGGTTGAGTTCAGAATTGAGAAATTGAGCTTCACAGTTCTGATTTGCGTGATCCACTAGTGTTTTGATCATGCCTCTTTTTTGTCGTGGGTGGTGATTGGAATTTTTGTGCAGATATTGGTCTGTGTGGGTGGGTTTTCTGTAGATTTTGTGTCCTAATTGCAGGTCCGGTTTGCGTATGACCATGACATCTAAAAATGGTAGTTCACCTTCCATTTCTTTTTCCATGGTGAATTGTATATTCGGGTGGATGCTGTTGAGGTGGTTCAGGAATTTCTCTAATTCTTCTTCCCTATGACTCCAAATTGTGAAGGTGTCATCCACAAACTGGTACCAGACTGTTGGTGTGTGGGGTGCCGATTCTAAAGCCTGTTTTTTGAAATGTTCCATGTAGAAGTTCGCTATAACTGGGCTGAGGGGGCTTCCCATGGCAACTCCATCTGTTTGTTCATAGAAATCCTTATCTCCATACTTGAAATCTGTTCTGATGCACCCCTTTCCCAAAAGTTCTAATTCTTTGTATGCAGGTTGAGTTTCATCTGTCTGGAACTGTGGACTTTCTATCTACATTTTAACTTTGTGAATACTGCATTTTTCAACACACACACACCAAGATTTTGCATCTGCAGTAGTTTCTACTGAATTGGTAAAATAACAGTGAGAACAAGCAAGAACTTCAGTGGAATGGTAAATGGATTAATGTAAGTTGGTCAAATTGTGATTTGCTGTTTCCCAGATAAATGAATGTATACTACTGTTTACAGAAAAAAAATATGAGGAATGTGGCACTTTAATATTTACTGAACTAGTCAACATGTTCCCTCAAACTCTAAAATATTTAAAAGGAGTGGAGGATTTTATCCAGCAAGAATTAGCTTGGAAAAGATCAATTTTTATATGAGAAATGTGTTGTATCTTGAGACTGCTTTGAGTATAATGGTAGATTTGAGTGGGATGATACTTCATTTTCCATATAAATAGTTATTGAACTGCAATTCCAATTCGGTGCTGTGAATGTCTGATTCAGCTATTAAATCATTTCAATTGGAAGAATGGACGCATTAAATTTCAAGCAGATCTCTAAAAGGTATGGGTTCTTCCTCTACCAACATTTCAGCTTTCAGACAAAGCCATCCTATATAAAAGGAGAATTTTAAAGCTTTTTGCAGATGCTAAATGTAATCTCTTTGCTTGTAGTGGCCATCTTGATGCTTTGTAAAGCTCCCTTCCAAAGAACGTTAAAGCAACCATGTCCTTTGGAAAGCTCATGAAGCTGCTTTGAAAGCTTGTCTGTTTGCATGCATAGCTATTCTGCCTTAGCGCAGCAGAACTTTCCCTGGTAGATGCTTGTAGTGCAGAGCTTTCCAAACTGTGTGTCAGGACACGTTAGTGTGTCGGCTGCAGTGTCTGGGTGTGTCGCAGCTGCTGCTGTCTCCGAGCCCTGCCAGGATTCCACGCAGGTCCTAGTGCCTTGCTGCCTCCAAACCTGCTGTGGTTCCGCGCAGGTCCTAGTGACTGCCTTGTGCCCTGCTGTAAGAGTGTGTCGCGAAATGATGCAGGTCTAAAAAGTGTGGCACCAACATGAAAAGTTTGGAAAGCTCTGTTGTAGCGACAACAGGAGACAGGCTTTGGAGCTGCTGCGCTGAGCTTTTTAAAGGATGAAGCTGCTTAAGCACTTTGCTTCATTTGTGCCAATGTGTTTTGTGAAGCCCCTCTTTTGAACGTTTGTGCAACCCTCATGTGGGTTTCTTGCAGCTTCTTGATCTCAAAATGCAAGCAAATCACTTTCTTTTGTAGCATATTGCTTAAGTCTTAATCAAGCTACAACCTAACTGAGAAATAAACATTGTTGGTTCATGGTATCATTCTTTCCTAATGAAATGCAATCCTCTTTTATGAAAAATACATTGCAAAGAAAGCAGCATGGCACAATTGGAGGGTAAAAGTTGCATTAGCAGCCCAAACCTACAACAAAACCATCTGTGTTTGGAAGAGAAGAAAGTTAAAATTTTAAAGGTTTGAACATTTTTATATCAAGCCATACTGTGTATTTTGCAAGAGTAATGCATAATGCATATTTCTGCAGAGAGGAACTTAAAAACCAGCAAGAGAAATTAGAGTTCCCTGTTGTGCTGCACTGGTGTTATACTGCTTCATAAGTAAATTAAATGTATCCATGTTAGCATTGCATTCATTTTGGATCATAACAGCTGAATAGCAGCTGGGGAAAGATTCAGCTGCTGGTCCCATCGATTGACAGTTTATTTTTAAAATTTTCACCTCAATTTTCACCCAAAATATTTCAGGGAGAGTACTTTAGAAAGATAAATAGACAAATCCCTGTCTTGAAGTTTGCATCTTAAAAGACATGAGACACCAGGAATGGGAAGGAGAAGAACATAGCATGATACCCATACATGGATGCCAATATACAATATATTCTGGGCTGTACATTACTACTTGCACTGTGGTTATTATTCATGTAGACTGCATGGCTTTTGTGTTGGATACATCATCCCCATCCACCAAACTGTTTCCTTCATAGTGCAGAGTAGAGGAGGGATCACCTGGTGTCCTATTTTCCATCCCTATTCTACTGTTGTTATGTACATAAAAGGTTTAAGGCTGGAATAACCGAACACCACTCCCTTTGGGATCATCCATGCTAATTACCACACTGTTGTTGATAAGACAGTCTATTTTAACCCGGTTTATTTTATGTAATATCAGCATTGAGAACTGGGAAGCCCTAACTCCTGAGCGTTTCAATTGGAGGTCATCCTTTATTAATGGCGCTATGGACTTTGAAGAAGCACGAGTACAGGGCGAAAAGGAGAAAAGAGCTAAAAGGAAGGCACGTCAGGCAAACCCTCATCATGACCGTCTCCCACCCGGAAACCTATGCCCTCATTGTGGGAGGTTGTGCGGATCCAGAATTGGCCTTTATAGCCACTTACGGATCCACCGTTAAAATTTTACCTTTGGAAGACAATCTTACTCGGCTACGAGTGATCGCCAATGAATGTATTTTATTCATGTGTTGATGAACCACTTTTAATCATGTATTGATTATTATTGAGCACACAGAAATAGCCATGTTGTTTTGTACTATTGGAAGTGCCTTGACCAGTGGTTGACCTGTTGGCTAGGCAGAGATGTCAGCAATAGATGAAAACCAGACCATCTGCCTTTGCCTTAGGAACGCCTGCTCCTTAAAGGGATGGATAAGACCCTGGTACCAAGTTACTCAGGAATGTGTAGGAATGTTATACCTTAGTGTACCCCATTACTTTTGATTGAACTACGTCACCAAGACTACTGAGAACGTATGAATGGCATTGCTTTCCATGATTGGTTTGCAGTAATGTATGCTTTTTTATTGGTTTATAGTTTTGTACACTGTTCAAACTGTATAAATGGGGTTTCATTCCAAACAGGGGTGTGCTCACTTTCGAATTTACTCCTGGGCAACCTTTTATTTGCAAAAAAAAGTCTCAATCCTTTCCACCCTCTGGTGTGTTCATTGGGCTCGGACCGTAGCTTTCTGGGATAACATTATCTCTTCGATTGGTAACATTGTTTCTAGTGGCTCTGGAAAGTTTTGTGCCTTTTGAAAGATGCAGATAACACTTCGCCTGTTGTTCCTGTTTTTTTCTCTCTCACCCCCTACTTTTGCCTGCTTTTCATCCCATTTTTCCAGTTAAATGTGGTTTTTTAATGTTTGCTGATGTTTAACAAATGAACAAGCTGTATTTTTCCTAGTTCAACTGAGTGGCATGTGTGCCTGCTCTGATCAGGATATAGGGACTGACTAGGTGCATGTTGGAAGCAAACTGAACTGGAAATTACCCATTTTCCAATATTTTGGTGCTGTGTTCTTCTCCTTCTTGTTTTCTATTCATGTGTCCAGTTAGATCTGGCTCCTCCCCTTCTTCAAGGATGGAACTCGGGACTGTGTCACCCAGGGCAACCATGGATTCCACGCCCCCCATGGGTTATTTTGTCATTTTGGCGCCCCCCCAGCGTGGCGCCCAGGGCACATGCCCAGCTGGGGCCCCCTAGTTGTGGCCCTGCCCTTCTTTCTTCTGTTGTCCCCTCTGGGCAAAGTGGTCCTCACAAATGTTCTAATGGTACTTTGGAGGGGTGCTTTTGAAAGTTGGATGGCAACAGTTTTCCAAATTCTTTCTGCTTCTCAGCAGAAAGACTGGGAGGAAGCATCTTCAGAGGCAAAATGTTTTGAGCCAATGCTAGTTGTCTTAGGATGGGCTTTAGCGTAGAGGAAAAGGGTCCCACTCCACCCAATGATCCAAAAGTTTCCAGAAATGCAATAGATCTAGTGTACCATATTTGAAAACGAAAAGCACTGTGTGGATTACCATCTAAAAGGTTGGCAATCTTAAGGCTATTAAAGACTTTCTTATGCACACAAATGTCTCATTTGTGGTAATGCTCTATCTTCCATCATTAACTCAGTTTTTCTCTTAAAAATTGTTTCGAATGTTTAATTAATTGTGCTTTCGGTGTGTTTACTGTATTTCTGTGGCCTGGTTGCATTAGCTTTAACAAATGAGGGGGGAAGATGTTAAACAAATGAGGAAACATCCTAGCTCTCAGAGGAAGTAGAATCACACCTGACTTTGAATCCTGGATTCCTGCCTGTTTTTTTGGGTCACTGCCAGGGCAACCGAGCTGCTGCCATGTTATTCTACTGATTGGGCTTTCCTTTATCAGCAAGATCACATGGATGGTTTATGCAAAAATTAAGTGAACAGGACAGGGAAGGGAAGGGCAATGCAATGCAATTCTCTTTATGTTTAATCAGATGTAAATTCATTGCAAGAACTTACTGCCAGGTAAGCATCATTACCCTCTATTTAATACACTTTACAGTGCAGTGCTCAGGACCAGCCCTATTATTATGCACATTGAAATGACTGCTACCAGGAATAGAGTTTTAGATGAAAGGACAGCAAATGTTTAGCGATTATGACAATGATGAGAAGAGAAGAGTTTATGGGATGTTGTTCAGTCACTCAGTTGCTTCTAACTCTTTGAGGTCCAACAGACTTCATTGTGCCAGGATTGACTGCCAGAAACTGCTTGTCATCTTCACTTGCCTCACATTCCTCATTTTGATAGAACTCTTATCTCTTGTTGCTCTTCTCTAGAACTCAACAGATTCGTTGGGCAAACTTTCCTTGGTCTCTTTTACCCTTTGCTTTCTGTTTTTCTTCAATTATCAGCAGTCATTTCACCTTCTTTTGTTGCCTGCATTTTGGCATATTTTTGTTTGCTTCGTCTGTAATGATGTTACAAATTTCAATCCAGAGTTCTTTGGGCATGCTGTTTATCTAATCTATTCCATTAAATCTATTCTTTACCTTCATTACATAACCATATGGAATATTGTTGAAGCTGTACCTTATTGGTCTGATTATTTTGTTTTCTTTAAGTTGTAATTTTGCAAAACAGACTTCACGATCTTACCCACAATCAGTGCCCAAGTCTTGTTTATGCTGACTTCTCTATTTTTCCACAAAGAAGAGTTTTATTTTGAGATTGTTCATCCAATGATGTCCATGTGGTTGGAGCATGGAATTGGATCACTATGATATTGATTGGCTTGCCTTGGACTCAAATTGAGATGGTTCTACCGTTTGGGGGACCTGTATCTGAATGCTCACTGGGACATATTTTTGTTAATACTGACCGCAACTCCTTTTCTTCTATGATTTTGTTGTCCACAGTAGATTTGATGCCCCTTTGAGGTGAAGTGATCCATTCTATTTCAGTTTGATTCCCAAAATATCAGTGTTCAGTCTCAGTATTGCTGCTCTGATGACTTCAGCTTTGCCTTAGGTCATGGCTTTGATATTCCATGAGGGAATGGCATTCATATCATTACTCACTGAAGTTTCCTTTTGCATCTGGGCACAGCTGGATATCCTTTCAATTTTAATCCAGCTGCTTCATAAGTACTAGTGCTACTCACCTCTGCTGTTCTCTAGTTGTTCATTGGATCCCTTCCATGTTGGGAAGCAGCGCTTACCTTCCAGTATCATGTTAATATTGTCCTAGTTGTGAATGTCAATTTATTTTCTTGGCAGAATATTCATGCATGGATTACTGCAACTCACTTTACATGGGACTGCCCTTGAAGATGATTTAAAAGTTCCATCTGCTATCATATTCAGCTGCCCATATGTTTTAC
Source organism: Charina bottae (assembly GCA_023362775.1). Classification (NCBI taxonomy): domain Eukaryota; kingdom Metazoa; phylum Chordata; class Lepidosauria; order Squamata; family Charinaidae; genus Charina; species Charina bottae. The sequence goes on along the minus strand of JALMGJ010000005.1, from coordinate 79,663,762 downwards.
CAGTCAGTGGTGGCTCAGTGGGTAAGATGCCAGGCTTGTTGATCGGAAGATCGCAAGTTCGGAGGTTCAAATCCCTAGCCCTGCATGCGGAGTGAGCTCCCGCACTAGCTCCAGCTCTTGCCAACCTAGCAATTCGAAAGCATGCAAATGCAAGTAGATTAATAGGTACCACTTCGGTGGGTAGGTAACAGCGTTCCACGCGTGTCATGCGGCCACATGACCGTGGAAGCGTCTTCGGACAACGCTGGCTCCTTGGCTAACAAACGGAGATGAGCACCGGCCCCTAGAGTCGGACACGACTGCACAAATGTGCGGGGGAAAACTTTACTTTACCTTTACCAGTACTGCAGAATGACACTAGTTTTATGGGAGCTGCATTGGCTGCCATTGCCTACTGGGACCATTTCAAGGTGCTGGTTACTATCCATAAAGTCCTTTATGTCTCAGACCCTTGGTACCTGTCATCCCTGAGACAGGCCAGGCCAGGAAAGAGACTCTACACGCTGTACTTGAATTTTATTGGTGTAGGTGTGTGGACTCCAACTCCCAGAATTCTCATCAATGACCATGCTGGCTGTGGAATTGTGGGAGTTGAAGTCCACCCAGCTGGTGCTATGGCTGGGAAACAGTGATGTAGACTACACGTAGTCTTCACTTAATGACGGTAATTGAGCCCAGAATTTCCATCATTAAGCAATGTGGTTGTAAAGCAAGATGGCATTGCTTAGCAACGGCAATCTTGTCAACTCCCCTTGCCGTTGTTAAGTGAATTTTACCGGTTGTTAGCCTGAGCACCCACCCCAATCCAAGCCATTCCGGGCTTGGTTCCTCCCAGCCCCGAACACTGCCTTCAACTCCCCCCTGCCTATCTCCCCCCATCTCTGCCCTTTTGGAAGCCCTTGTGGGGTGGGAAGCCCACGCGCACAGCGCGAGGCCGCCAATGGCAAGCTCCAGCCCCCCCAGCCTGCATTCCTTCACCCAGCTGCCTCCTCCCCCAGTTCCCTGCACCTACCTTTCGCCTTTTTCACTCAGCCCCCGCAGGAGAAGCAGAAGCGGCTGCCTCCCTTTGTGAGTCCTTTTCGGACCCAGCTTCTCCGGCGAACGTTTCCTCCACGTGGCTCCCTTCAGAACACTATCTTCTCCCCTTACATGTTCTGAAGGGAGCCACATGGAGGAAACGTTCGCCGGAGAAGCTGGGTCCGAAAAGGACTCACAAAGGCAGGCAGCCGTTCTGCTGGGCGAAAAAGGTGAAAGGTAGGTGCAGGGAACTGGGAGAAGAGGCAGCTGGGTGAAGGAATGCAGGCTGGGGAGGCTGGAGCTTGCTATTGGCGGCCTTGCGCCATGTGGGTCGGCTCCCCACCCCGCAAGGCAGAGTGCAGGGCTTCCAAAAGGGTAGAGATGGGAGGAGATAGGTGGGTGGGGGGAGTTGAAGTACCCCCACAGTTGTAAATGCGGGTGGGCTGCCAAGTGCCCGAATTTTGATCACGTGACTGCAGGGGTGCTGCAACAGTCATAATTTCGGGCATAGGTCATAAGGCCATTTTTTCAGCGCCGTCGTAATTTAGAACGGTCGCTGAACAAATGGTTGTTAAGTGAAGACTACCTGTATAGTAACAGAATCTTGAAAGCCTTACAGTGTTTTCCTCCCCTCCCCCTTCTACCAAAGAGAGCTACAGTGGAGACAGTTAATTTCTTTCTAATGTTCTCTTCCTGCCCAAGCATAAATCATTTTTTGTTAACTGCCACCACATTCCTTCTCCAAGGTCATATCTGTGATTATCTGCAGTGCTTTCAGGACCATTTGATCCTGGTAGAATTTGCCTGTTTAGAATGTAGTGGAGGTTAAGAAATTAGGATGGTTCCTCCCTGCTGACCTTTCAAAAGGCAGTTAAAATTGCCCTCTTTCAGAGAGACTTTGGGGTGGAAGGTGTCATTTAACTGGAGAATCTGTTGAGTGGAAATAATAGTGTGGCAAGCAGTGCAGTTATATGGTGCTGATTATGTTTAATGGCTTTTTGGTACATTGGAATATTTGAGCTGCCTAGAATTGAGAAAGTAGGCAGCATACGATTCCATGTAATAATTAAATAAATGCTGGGTGGGTTGCCATCTCCTTCTGCTGTGGGTTGTATTTAGTCCGATCCCTTATCTGTGACCTACCCATCAAGGGTGGCAGTTCTGGGAGTGTACACACCCAACCGTGTAGTTCATAGCACAGTTGGGACGCTCAAGATCCTTCACCACTACAAGGGAATGTTCCACAAAGGACTATAAGCTGGATCCAATCAGAGCTCAACAGACAGCAAACTAGTTCACCCAGCCCATATCAGTTTTGACATACTGTATTGCTTTCCTTCATGGGAATTTGAGCCTTTAGAATGGTTCAAACAGAGTAAATAATAAAATGAAGTAAACAATGACCTTTTGGATGGGAGTAGAAACCGTAACTTTGATTTTTTGCAAGCAAATTTGAGGCAGGAGTATTTGCTTGAAAATCTGTATCAACCTCCTAGCTGCCCCCAACCTTTTATTTTTTCCTAGAATACACATATGGCAACAGCATCAATATTTTAAACATAATAATTCAGTTTCCAAGGAATAAGTAAGCTGCCAGGAAAATCCATGAAACAAAGCTCAATTCTAGGCTAACAGCACTCAATAATATCAACATTCTTTTTATGTCATTTGCCAATCAAAGGTTGTTAAGATGCAGACATACAGTATATTGTTAGGAATACTCAGTAGCTCATGCTTTTGATCTTAAGAATTATAGACATGATCTCTCTTTTTTAGTGATGATGTTTACTTTCATGTATGTCTCATGTATGTATTTAGGATGATATTCATTTATCTGTCTTAGCAATACTATTTAAGTTTGGTACAAAATAAGTTTTTTTTGGTAACCTCTTGTTTTACAAACCCTCCCTCCCTCCCTCCCTCCCTCCCTCCCTCATCTATCTATCTATCTATCTATCTATCTATCTATCTATCTATCTATCTATCTATCTATCTATCTATCATCTATCTGATTTATATAGCCGCCCATCTCAGTTTTACATGACTCTATGTAGCTTCATCTTGTTTGGAGAAGCAGAGAGGAGGCAATCTATTGAAAAATCTAATATTTAAGCAAATGAACTTGATACTGGCAAATCTATTAACTGGTTTCAGCAAACAATAATTTGAGTACTGTATCATTACTATCATTATTGAATTGCACTGCCTGTAAATAAATTATAATCAAAAGCAGATGATTTCTTACAGAGTTAAGGGGTTTTTCTCTTTGTTCTGAAATATAAATTACTTCTTGCCTGCAGTCTCAGTCAGCATTGATCAGAAACGTTCTGTGTTGTTGTTGTAGTTGTTTTAAACCATAGAAAAACATTGTCAAATGCTGCCTGTGTTTGGAATAGGTTTTCCTTTTTTTTCATTCCCATATCATTTGTTAGATGTGTTAGGTACATATATCAAATGGGTTGCATCTGTAAATTTTAAGACATTAAAAGAGGTTCATCTCTGTAGTGTCCCATATACAGAATGTTTGGTGTAGAACTGTTAAAGAGCTATGTTGTCTTTAAAGATTTTTTAATCCTCCTCTGGTCCTATGAGTTCACTCAAGAATACCCAGTACTGGATGTCATATGAATCATCATATTCTAAATATCAACGGCTCAATATAAGTATATATTAAATGTAAATTGAGTCTTTTATTGACAACTTCGCAATGTGTCCTCTTCCAGTTGTTGGTTTTATTAATGGAGTAGCCTTGATGGTAGAAGAAAACTGTTATGTTTGGGGAGAGGGATATTTAACAATATTAACACGTAAATCAGGGGTGTCCAACCTTTCGGCTACCCTGGGCCACATTGAGTGAAGAGGAATTGTGTTGGGCCGCACATAAAATATATAATATATATTTTAATATATAATATAAATATAACATATATATATATGTATATGTATGTATATATAGGCTGACCATACGTCCCGTTTTGAACGGGACAGTCCCATTATTTTAACATTTTGCAACCGTCCCGTCGTTTTGGACAAAATGTCCATGTTGTCCCGTTTTGAGTGACTTTGAGTGGAAGGAGGGGGAGCTCAGCAGAAACGGCGGGAAAAAAGCCACAGAGCTCAACCCGGCGGGAAACCTAAAAAGAAAAAACCAGGATCAGCTTAAACGCGAGCTGATTGGCTCCTACCTTGAAAGGGTGAGAAGAAAAGAACATAAAAGCACGGCCAGCTCTCCAGACCAGCCTGTGTGCGGATCGCCGCCTCCCTGCCTGTGGTGAGGCAGGGCTTAAGGCTGGCGCGCCCTCCCCGTCGCCTTCGGCCTCTGAACTGCGCGGGTGTGGCGGCGGAGAGGCAGCCATGGTGCCCGGGGCGCACGGTGCCCACCGGCCTCACTGTGTCCAGACAAGAAGTGGCAGGGCAGCGAGGTATGGGTGCTGCGCTTCCCAACTGCCGGTAGCTACACGCGGTGAGTAAGCGCCAGGCTGGGCCGGTTTTGTTCCTGCTTGGGCGCAGCGTTTCTTCCCCGTAGCACTCGACCGAGTCCAAGAGGTCTGCTTGGGAAGCTGCCGGGGGAGTTGGCAGGAATCCTGCTGGTATGAGCAGAGCTCATCTTCTACGTAACTGCTGGGTGTAAAAGTCATTCCTTTACTGCAGTTGCTTTTCAGCTGCACACAAAGTTATTTGTATAATAACTTTGTGTGCAGTCATATAAATGGGCGGTCATATAAATTTAAATAATAAATAAATATAAAAGTTTATTTTAAGTTATGTACACTTTCTGCATGGAACTAAACATCCCTTGTTATACTAATTATAATTGATATAAACCTATCAGATAATTACGTTCATAAACCACAAGCCTGCTTTGCATATTCCTATTAACTGAGTTACAGTAGATGGCCACATGAAATAGATCATCATTTCTGAATTCTCTTCCCTGGGATGCCTCTTGTTCATTCAATGATTTTAGATGTTAAGCTAAAAAACCCCAGCCACCTTAGACAGTATTCAGAAGCAGTGAAAAGTGGATATGTTACTGATTTGATTTCTTACTAGGTTTTTAATTTGTATTTGCTGGCTTACTGATTGTTGTTTATTTGAAGTATATTGCTTTCTACCAATGGCTCCTGTGTCCAGGGATGGAACTAGGGTCTGTGTCACCCAGGGCAAACATGGATTCCGCGCCCCCTATGGGTTATTTTGTCATTTTGGAGGCCGCCGGGCATCATTTTTGGCACCCCTCCCAGCGTGGCGCCCAGGGCACATGCCCCGCTTCCCCCTCCCTTAGTTGTGGCCCTGCCTGTGTCCCAATGTATTGCCAAAGACACCTCCCTTGGATCTTGTCAAGCTCCTTTTCATATCTGACTTCTTGCATTTTAAGACATGCTTTTAATCTAAAAAATAGAAACCTAGTACGCTCCAATGCAAAGTGTCAGCCTTTAGCCTCACCTTTATTTCTGAGAATTCTTGTGGGCCCTGAACAGTACCCATACACTTTTTAGAAAATAAAAATGTGAGGTGGTTGTAACCCAGTATTTTGTATAAAGGGTTCTCTCTTGCCTGGAAAAAGGACAAAGGTAAGTTCTGTTATGAACAGTATGTGGTCAAAGGAGAAAGGGTTTGCAGGCAGGAGCCCATCGCGTGGACTGGGGGTGGGGTTTGCAGGCGGGAGCCAATTGCACTGACTGGGGGGCGGGGTTTGCAGGTGGGATCCAATCGCATGGACTGGGGGGTGGGGTTTGCAGGCGGGAGCCAATCATGTGCACCAGGGACGGGATTTGCAGGCAGGAGCCAATCACACAGACCGGGGGCGGGATTTGCAGGCGGGAGCCAATCACGCGGACCGGGGGCGGGTTTGGAGACCGGCATGGTGGCATAAGACCTGTCCCGTTTTGCCATCCCAAATGTCCCGTTTCTGTCTCAAGGACATATGGTCAGCCTATATATATATATATATATATATATATATATATATATATATATTATAAATATATATTTATTATATATTATATAATATATATATATATATTATGTATATATATAATATAAGAAACATAAAATATATAATATCCCTCTTAAGAATATTTAAGAAAAAATCAATGCGGGCACTGACTCTATCACGGGGCAGGGGGGCAAGGCCGCGGTGCTTACCCATGTGGCGCTTCCAAGGACCGGGAAGGTGGTGACAGGGCTCTGGGCAGGAACTGGCTGCAAGGCAAAGGCTGGACAGGCTTCCGGAGCAGATTCTGTGGCGGCGGCAGGACACGGGGCAGGAACCAGAGGCAAGGCAAGAGCTGGGCTGGCGCCTGGAAGGGTTTCTGCGGTGGCAGCAGGGCTTGGCATGGAGGAGGCATCATCATCGTCCCTTGGCTCGGGTCCAGGGCTACACGTGGTGCGGGGGTAGTTCTCTTTGGCACGTGCAGGCAGCAGGTAATGACCAGCTGTGCTGACCCTTTATATCTTTGAATTTCATGCCTCTCCGCCCTCCTTTGCCGCACGCTAATTGGTGGAGGGGCTTCTTCCGGGCTGCCTCCAATCGGCAGCTCCTGCTCGGATTCCCCTTTTGCACCATGACAGCCTCTTCCGTAGTCTGGCATGGCGGTGGGGACAGGAGGCTCATTCCCGTGGGCCGCGGGTTGGACACCCCTGATGTAAATATTGTTAGATGAGGGTAAATCAGGAATATTTTTAAGACTATACTGCCAGAATTATGACTCTTCATCTGTTTAAATTATTATATGATAATCTGTTTTGTACTGCAGAAACTGGTAACTTTCTGAGTCTGGTCTCCAGCATTTCATAGTGAAAAGAAGAAAATTTCAGTGGTCATCAGTTTATAAAATAGTTGCCACAGTGGTCTGCAGCCAGTCACAAACACTCATTGACCAGAAGGTAGTTTGGTAAGATTGTAAGATTGTTCCGGATATTATGCAGGGAGGGCATAATATCCGGAAGCTACAGCTGGTGCAGAATGCGGCTGCACGGGCAGTTTTAGGTGCACCAAGATCGTCACACATAACACCTCTGCTCCGTGAGCTGCATTGGGTACCAGTTTGCTTCCGGGTCCAATTCAAGGTGTTGGTTATCACCTTTAAAGCCCTACATGGCATGGGACCAGGTTATCTGAGGGACCATTACATCATCCCGTCCCACCCGCTCAGGCAGAGAGGGCATGCAGAGAGGGCATGCTGCGGACCCCCTCTATGAAAGAATTCCATCTAGTAGGGTCCCGGAGGCGAGCCTTCTTTGCAGTAGCACCTGCCCTATGGAACATCCTCCCACCAGGGATAAGACAGGCCCCTTCACTCCTGGACTTCAGGAAAAAATTAAAAACTTGGCTCTGTGATCTCACCTGGGGCAAAAAGGAAAATGGTCCAGCCTGGGGATGGCTGATTCCCTAGAGCCGCCTCAAATATCTCAAATATTTTAAATATGTTCAACGTCACTGTAAGAACCACCTACCACTTGGATTTTATTGTATTTATATTTTTATTGTTGTTTTTATTGTATTTTATTGATGTTATGTTGTGAACCGCCCAGTGTCCCTCCTTGAGGGGGAGATGGGCAGTTATAGATATTTGATAAAATAAATAAATAAATAAATAAATAAATAAATAAATTGTTGTATGCCAACCCATCAAACCTCCCATCATGCACAGCTGACAGAGAGAAAAAAAGCCACCCAGAGTCCATTGGAGTTGGGCAGCTCCTAAGTTGAATAAAGTAAATAAAGCTTTCCTTTGCTCAACTCCATTTTCTTCCTAGCACCGAGGCGTTTGAGAGGGCCACATTATATGGGACGTAAAAACTGCATGCTGCGCAGCTTTTATGTCCCATATAAAAAAGCTCCATTTCATTCATTTTGGTGAATTATGTATAGGGTTGCAGCCTGCAATGTCAATATTTTCACATGGTAATGAAAGACATCAAAAGTTTAGGAATTTGATTAGTATCTATCTGCCATCATAAAACAGAGTGATGAAAAAAAAATGGAGATGAGGAAAGGGATAATTTTCCTCTCCCTTTTCTTAAAAGTAAAGGTGCATCTTTCAATATAATGTAGTCTTTTGATTTCAGTGACTTCAGGCTGTAAAGTTACAAATCATCTAAAGCAGGGGTCGGCAACCTGTGGTCCGCGGCCCACCGGTGGTCCGTGGGCTGTTAGGAAGTGGGCCACAGGGTGAGCCGGAGCAGCTGATTGGTGGGGGCCCGGAAGGGGAAACAACTCCAACTATCAGTGCACGGCGGCAGCAGTGTGCGTGCGCCCGGTGAGGCTTTTCACCTCCCTGCCAGGAACCGAGGGCATTTTTGGGATCCCCGGAGCCTGCCCCTTCGAAAGAGCAGGCTCCAGGGACCCAGAAAATGCCCTAGGTTCCCCAAAAAAAACGCTGCATGGAGTGGCAGGCCTGCAAACCCCGCCCTGTCCATCCAATTGGCTGCCGCCCGTAAACCCCGCCCCATCCATCTGATTGGCTGCCACCCACAAACCCTGCCCCTGTCTGTCCAATTGTCTGCCTCCCACAAACTCCGCCCCTAGTCCTTGAAAAAATTTCCCGATGGGGGTGGTCCCTGACGGAAAAAAGGTTGCAGACCCCTGATCTAAAGCACAATTACAATTACAATTACAATTACAATTACAATTACAATTACAATTACAATCATTGTAATCATTGTAATAATAATAATAATTACAGCCCTACATGGCATGGGGCCAGGGTACCTGAGGGATCGTCTCATCCCGATCACATCTACCTGGCCCACCCGGTCATGCAGGGAGGGCATGCTTCAGACCCCATCAACAAAAGAATTTTATCTAGCGGGGTCCAGGAGGCATGCCTTCTCTGCGATAGCACCCACCCTATGGAATATCTTGCCCCCAGAGGTGAGGCAGGCACGCTTGCTCCTGGCCTTCTGGAGGTCTTTAAAGACCTGGTTCTGCCGCCTTGCTTGGGACAAAGGAAGTAATAGTTCCTCCTGGGGGTGGTTGGCTTAGTGGTGTCCTCCTTTTAAGATCTTACCATCATTTTTACTATTTATTTATTTATTTTTACTATTTATTATTGGATTGTATTTTAAGATTTATAGGTTTTTAGTTTTAATATTTTATTGTAAACCGCCCAGAGTCTACTTTGTAGAGGTGGGCGGTGATAAATCTGACAAATAATAAAATAAAATAAAATAAAATAAAATAAAATAAAATAAAATAAAATAAAATAAAATAAAATAAAATAAAATAAAATAAAATAATAAAATAATAAAATAAAATAAAATAAAATAAAATAAAATAAAATGGGGATTTCCATTTGGTTGGAATATCCTTCCAAACTTCAAGGTAACTGATGCAAAGCATGTTTTGCTTCAGAAAAACTGCTGCTTCTGGAGAAATAGTTAAAACATCTAGCCAGGAATTTGCAGTGGGGTTTTTCATTGCTGTTATTTGGGTTGTGCCAAGTCTGTTCTTTATCTCTCTGTTTAGTATTTTCTTTTGGATTTTTTTCTGTTTGTCATTAATTTGTAAGCTGCTGTATGAACATGACTGGGGCAGCTCTGTAATTTATTTTCTTCCTTATTTTCATATTTAAAGTTCAAATGGGGCTTACATTTTATCTTTTTTAAAAAATAAGGGTTTCTTTTAAATCCCCTGTAAAATGGATTTTTCTCCCAGTTGAAGCAGGGAAAGGTAGAAGAGTTGAATCCTCCAGTCACCACATCTGTGAAGCAGAACCCTGACAACTATCCAAATTTTGTGCATCTTGACCTTTTAATCCTTAGGAAGGTGACATACGATGTGAGAACCTTCTCTTTCAAAAAAAAAAAACACCTGGGATTGGAGGGTGGATGCCCCTAGAAGATAGGTGGTAGTGGCAGTAGGAACCCCTTCTCGAAAGCAGGACTCCCAGCCTTCTACCCTGCAAGCCTTCGCCATCTGCTAGAACTCTTTTGCAACACCTCCACTAAACAAAGCATCAGCCCACTGCTAATCAACGGGGCAGGTACATTACTTCCTTTGGCAGTAGGAACTTCAAATGCTGGTGGAGGAATCATAATTTACAAGGCATATTGGCTGATTAAAGCAGATCAGCCTTCACTTCTCTGTAGATCAGCCTGCCTGTACCTCCTCAGAAGCACCTCCTGATTTCCTTAACTTACAGTAAATAAACATTTTCCTGGGATTGTGTGGTTATTACAGAGTCGTTATATACGAGATGGGTGGTAAAGAAATACGACAAATAAATAAATTATGCAAGGGGTGGAGGTCAGCTTTTGGGGTCAGGAATCGGACCCCACAAGAACTATTGGAATTCTATTGCTGCAAGGTATAATAACCGTATAATAATTGATTCTTTTCAACTATGGTGTTGGAGGAGGCTCTTGCGAATCCCTTGGATTGCAAAGATAACAAAGAAGTGTTGAAGTGCATAAAACCAGACATATCACTAGAAGGAAAAATAACAAAACTTAGACTTAGTTACTTCGGTCATGTCATGAGATCAACATCGTTGGAGAAGGATGTTATGCTTGGAACAGTCAGTGGCAAAAGACAATGAGGACGCCAAAGAATGCGCTGGTTGGATGTAATCAAAGCAGACACAGGCCAAAACTGAAAGCAACTGAAAGAAGCTGTACAAGATCGGAAATCATGGAGAGAGCTGGCTTATGGAATTGCCAAGGGTTGGATACGACTGAATGGATAATTTGATTTGATAATAACAGAATCTTGAAAGCCTGACACAGTTTCTTTCTCCCCCTCTTATACCAAAATTAAACAAGATGGGTTAATCTTAAGTTTCTTTCTCACTCACTCCTTTTTTTTAGGGCTAAGCTGATGTTTACATAACAGCTGCATTCCTTCTTCATCAGCATCTTCCTCTACAGTAGCTGGCAGGTGCAATGTATGTGGCCATGCCTGCTCCAAAGAACCTTTCCGATTTCAGATCCAGAGCTCCATTCTCTATGTGTGTCAGCATTTATGTATGTTAAGGAAGTCTATAAAATTTGCCCTTTTTTCATCTTTGTGCCTCTTCCCCTTGCTATGATGTTATAATAATGACAATACAGATTTTTAAATTGTCCTTGTTGCTATTATGTAACTCTGATTTTAAAATTACAGCAGACCTTTACATTTGTTAAAAATTCTGAGTCCCTTCCTATGGTATAATTTAGCTCCAGCTTCAAATGTTAAATTAAGTGAACAAACATTTCATTCTTTTTAGAAAACTAATAGGAAAAAAAGTGTTTTGCTTAGTGGTCAACCCCATGTTACAGCATGATTTTGTTTTGAATAAATATGCTTCATATTCCACCATGAGTCCCACTGATTTTAATAGGGCTTTCTTTGAAATAAGCATGGATATGGTTTTGTCATTCATCATTACATCCCCATTTCTGGCTTTAGGTGCTTTTATTTTACTCCATTTTATTTCTTGTAGACCACAGCAGTGTGTAAGAGAAACAGCATTACCTGCCTCTGAAGAGAAGGTGAAGTGATTACTTAGCATTTGAAACAATGCAGGTATTTTCTTAAAGGCTTGCACAAGGTTTTAGAAAAAAGGAAAACATTCATTCTGCAGTAGTTTTGGCCTCCTCACAGTTTCCCCCAAGGCTGAACAAAACAGTGTCAGCTACAGAAGAGGAGAACTGTGATACTTCTGTATAATACACCCTACTGGGTAGAAGTTCTCTCTCTTGGCTTGAAGGAGAGAAAAGAAATTGAACTTCTGCATTCATTTATAAAGGACCTGAGATAATAATAAATTTAGTGAAAATATTAATGGGGCTTATTGGCATGTGAACTGGTGGGACAACTTCTATTCCCATTTTTTAGATTATGTAATTTAAAAGTCAACTGTAAGTCTTCAAGACTTTCCAGTCCTGTCCTTTGTTGCTCTACTGCAATTCTAGCCGCCTCTTGTGGGCTTTTTCTGAGTACTTGCCTACCTTGTATAGGTTCATGGTGGCCCTTTCCCCATATTCCATGCTCCTCCTGCAGAAACTGCACTAGCAATCATGCAGGTGGAGGGAAGGTGAACTGCCAGGATACCATATACGGACTTAAGTTTGCATACTCAGTCCCTCCTGCCAATCAGCCAACATATTTGAACCCAAAGACTGAATAAGATCAATGGATGTCCATTCAGTATCCACTTTCACTCAGCTCTGCTCTTTGACTTACTAGCTTCTGTACTATGTCTATGAAGGTTCTCAGTCATCCAGGTGGAATTGTCTGTAGCTTGAATCATGTCAACTGGATTTCTATTTTCTCAGTGGAAATGTTTCACTCCTTATCCAAGGAGCTTCTTCAGTCTGAAGCTTCTGTACTATTTTTCTCTGGAATATAGTATGGGAAAGTGGAAAGAGAACAATTATGAGAAAGAAAGGGGAGAAATACTGAGCTTGTGCAATCATATTAAATTGCTTGTATATTTCATCTATTTAATTTAGATCTCACCTTTCATTCAGGAGCTCAGGGTGTCAGACATAATGCTCCCTACTCCTGTTTTTTTCCTACTTTAGCAATCCTGTGAGGTTGGTTGGGCTGAAAGAGGATTTTTCTGATTGCAGCCTTAGGCTGTATAAACAGCTAGAAAGGAAGCCAGCTTAAGAAATCCCTTCCCAGAGTTCAACCCTTTCCTCTGCTTTGGCTGCAGTGATGTCCTTTCTGGACCACATTTCCCACAATCCTTGCCTGGTGGATTTCCCTTCTTCTTTACTACTCCTGACCAGACAGTGACCACAGGTAGTCCAGATAAGGGTGCAGATATTTTGGGCTAATCCTTTGCATTAACATTTATTTTCCTACAAGACAGAACCTAAATGTGTGATTCAGGATCTGGTCCAACTTGCAAACTCATTTGGAGAGAACTGAACAATGTGGAGTCCTTGGTGCTCTCTGAGCCTTGTTGTTTTCTTGCAGACGTTTCATTGCCAGGCTAGGCAACATCTTCAGTGCGGAAAGGGAGTGGGACTTGCTCTCTGTTTATATACCCTGGCTTGTCCTGCCTGTGTTGGTGGGGGTGTTGTACTCTCCTTAGTAGTACCTTGATTGGATTGTTGTTTGCTGCTTGGTTGATTGACCGAGTTAATAGTTCCTTGATTAGGGTCTATTGTGTTGTTTAATTGCTCCTCTGCTGCTAATCTTGCTGTTAATCTTTGCATATCTTGTTGTTGATTGCTGGCAAAGAGGTGTTCTGGTCTTCTGGCTTTTCTATTGTCTCTTATGAATTGTATGTAAATGTTGTTTACATATGTGTCTGTTGATGGCTGCTTTGTCTGAGTGCCAAGCTTCCAGGAATTCTCTAGCATTTTTGGATTTGGCTTGGTTTTCTCTTCGATTGGTAGAACTGAACAAATACTACCAAATGCAGATATCCTACATGCTAGTGATTTAATGCCAGAATTGGCAAAGATATCAACAGCTATACTAGGAAGATGCAGTTCAGCTCAGAGGTTGAATAGTACTTGCTCTGGTCCTCAACAGACAAAGTACTAAATATATAAGTGTGGAGGGAAGTTGGTGTCAGCTTAATTAAAAAAAATATAAGAGGAAATTTTGGGAACAGATGGCAAATGGTATTTCCACCTACAGCACTGTGCCCCATGCATGCATCTCAGCTTACTGGACCCAATAATTTCCCTCGTTTTATAACTGCTCATACTGTATACTGAGCCATTAGTAGCCTCTGTTGCAGTGTTTCTCAACCTCAGCAACTTAAGATATGGGGACTTCAACTCCCAGAATTCCCCAGCCAGCAAGATATTTATCTTATATCATCTTATATCTAGCATTCTTTTCATTACTCTATTTTATTTTACTATTATTATTATGTTTTATTGTATTTTATGCTATGTTACATCATTATAACCTATGGTTAAAACAATAAAACTTACTTACTTACTTACTTACTTACTTACTACTCCTGGAGCAGTTAAAAAAGTGGGGTAGAGGGAGAAGGACCACCACATTTCCCCTCTTATTTGGGTTCCAATGAGAGAGTGGCAGAATTCTTGTCAGTTTCAAATGGCTAAACACATAAACATAAAAAACATGCAAGTTCATCTTTCACAATTCCACTATTCTATGGATGGATGTTAAAAATAAATTATTTCATTATATCATTGTTTCACTGTTCCATCAGTGAACTTGTAACCAAAAAAAGGGAGAGAAAGGGGAGGGGGGAGATACATAGCAAAAAAAGATTGGTGGGAGTTCCCTTTTTCTTCTGTCTTCTGTACTAGTTTGTAGTACTTGAGCCAAATCTTGGCCCTTTCCCCCATTTTTACTAACCTGCACTTGGAGTAAAGTAAAATCTCCTTTGAATTGAGCTTGGCTCCTGGCAACCCTGGGAACATGTCTATGTGTTTTGATCAGACATCTGTCCCTCACCAAGCCTAGAAGGATCCAAATGTTTATTTAATCTGTTATCAACTAGGAGAATTCTGCCTTTGTAAGTTTCTGTTCAAAAAGTAGTATCTGTTCATCAGTCTTGTACAGAGCTAAGTCAAAGTGCACCATATTCCTATGTTCATTTGTCAGAAGTAAACCTTACTATGTTTAGTGGACTTTACTTTCAGTGGTGTGCATGGAATTGCTATTCTAATACTGATTTCCTTGAATGACTAGTGCTATTGTTGCAAACCCCACAACTTTCTCATCTGATCTTTGTACTTCTGCTTTTAAATTGTACCGTAAATATCAGAGGCATTTAAACTAGCACTTTTCATAGGGAAAAGATTACCTTCTTTGTCACCTCTGTGCCCGCACAGATGCAACCATTTCTTTTGTGAAAGAGAGCTGGGATTTGGGGAATTAGTTTGAAAAGTTAATTGTAAAACAAAGCTTGTGATTTACAATCCAAAAGAGAGACTAGCTGAAATAAGGACACCCCCACACTATGACCATTACAACAACATCCTCACATCTGATGTGTCTGCAGATTGCAATTTTTTTTCACCAATAGTTTAATCATTTTTTTCTTATATTGAAACTTGTGGGTTAATGTGGCCATGACTAATTCCTGTATCCAAAATAATAAACGTATTGTAATTAGATGCAGCAATCTAAATCCTGATGTATATTGGATAATTACTGTAACATGCAAGGATCATATGACTGGTAGGCTACTGTTTATGTAAAAGTACCCAACATAGTGGGAGAGAGCTATGTTAATCACATTATAATTTCCTGAGTAATTATAAACAAATTTAAAACAGTGCAAGAGCTAATTATGTGATAAACATCATGTCTGCTTTGGTTCTTCATTGAGTAACCTTGACTTTATTATAAAATACTATAA
Organism: Charina bottae; assembly: GCA_023362775.1. Taxonomy (NCBI): domain Eukaryota; kingdom Metazoa; phylum Chordata; class Lepidosauria; order Squamata; family Charinaidae; genus Charina; species Charina bottae. The sequence goes on along the minus strand of JALMGJ010000005.1, from coordinate 79,648,454 downwards.
ACAGATACAATTTTTAAAAAAATTAAATGTGTAAGATTGTTTTTTCTCCCTTCCTGTTTCAAAGGGTGTAGATATATGTATCTCTGTATGTGTTGCCTTCACTGGGTATGTGTAGAAAGAACATCTGACATATATACACAGGACAAAGGAATGAATATAAATCTCAAAGCATGATTGAGTTGATTGGGGTACTTAAGTGTGTGTGGTAAAACAAAAAGAGGTAAGATTAAAAATGGGTGCTGAGTAAATGTGGATTCAATACAAACATGGGTGACCAATATGGAAATATGTTGAGGAAGTTTGGTCACATAGAGAAAAAGAATGAGAATTAAATTGAAAAATAATATAGAAAGGAGGAATGAATGAGTCAAGAGGAAAGGACCAAGAAAAGCATGGTTAGATGGAGTTGATTAGTTCTTCAAAAAGCAAGAGGTGACAATTTTATAGAACAAAGGGTAATGTATAAAGCGATGTGTGGACAAGATGAAAGTTATAATGGTCTGAAAAAAGAGAAAGGTATGAAGAGGAACAGTGATAGTGTCAATATAGACAAAATTTAGATATATTTGCTTTTCCTATCCTGCATTTAATTTTTTTAGCTTAATATTTTTCCCCTTGAACTTTGCATGATGTTGTTTATCTTAAAAGGGAATAACATAGTTAGGAGGAGGAGGAGGAGGAGGAGGAGGAGGAGGAGGAGGAGGAGGAGGAGGAGAAGACTTCTATGCTACTTCAGTTTAAACAACTCTATGGTTTACAGAGTACCATGATGCAAATTATGCATTGTTGTTGTTTTGGGTTTACAACAATAAAATGATACAAAATCCATAATCAAAAATATAACCCTTCTTTCTTCCTAGGACAAGCATACTAATAACTCTGGAGTTCTTGGTGCTCTCTGAGCTTGGTTGGTTGTTTGCAGACATTTCATTACCCAACTAGGTAACATCAGTGCGAGTAAGTGTGAGGTTTGCTCCTTGTTTATATATAGCAGCTTTCCCTGCCAGTGTTGGTGGGGGTGTCTCCTTGGTAGTTCCTTGATTAGGGTATTGTTCTCAGCCTGATTGTTTGTCTGGTGTTAATCCCTGCTTATCTGGGTGTTGGCTGCTGAAGAGGATGTGTTCTGTTCTTTTCGTTTCCTTCTTAGCTTTTTTATTGTCTCTTTTGAAAAGTGTGTAAATATGGTTTATCTCTATGTGTCTATTGATGGCTGATTGGCTGAATGCCAAGTTTCCAGGAATTCCCTAGCATTTTTAGATTTAGCTTGGTCTAAGATGCTCACAAGAATGGCCATCAGATTGGAAAAAATCAACTTATATCCCCATACCAAAAAAGGGAAGCACTAAAGAATGTTCAAACTATCGAACAGTGGCACTTATTTCACATGCCAGTAAGGTAATGCTCAAGATCCTGCAAGGTAGACTCCAGCAATTCATGGAGCAAGAATTGCCAGAAGTACAAGCTGGGTTTAGAAAAGGCAGAGGAACTAGAGACCAAATTGCCAATATCCGCTGGATAATGGAGAAAGCCAGGGAATTTCAGAAGAACATCTATTTTTGTTTTATTGACTATTCTAAAGCCTTTGACTGTGTGGATCATAACAAATTGTGGCAAGTTCTTGGTGGTATGGGGATACCAAGTCATCTTGTCTGCCTCCTGAGGAATCTGTATAACGACCAAGTAGCAACGGTAAGAACAGGCCATGGAACAATGGACTTGTTTAGGACTGGGAAAGGAGTACGGCAGGGCTGTATACTCTCACCCTACCTATTCAACCTGTACGCAGAACACATCATGCAACATGCTGGACTTGATTAATCCAAGGCTGGAGTTAAAATTGCTGGAAGAAACATTAACAATCTCAGATATGCAGATGATACCACTTTGATGGCTGAAAGCGAGGAGGAGCTGAGGAGCCTTATCACAAAGGTGAAAGAAGAAAGTGCAAAAGCTGGGTTGCAGTTAAACCTCAAAAAACCAAGATTATGGCAACCAGCTTGATTGATAACTGGCAAATAGAGGGAGAAAAAGTGGAGGCAGTGACAGACTTTGTATTTCTAGGCGCAAAGATTACTGCAGACGCTGACTGCAGCCAGGAAATCAGAAGACGTCTACTTCTTCGGAGGAGAGCAATGACAAATCTTGATAAAATAGTTAAGAGCAGAGACATCACACTGACAACAAAGATCCGCATAGTCAAAGCAATGGTATTCCCCGTAGTAACCTATGGCTGCGAGAGCTGGACCATAAGGAAGGCTGAGCGAAGGAAGATAGATGCTTTTGAACTGTGGTGTTGGAGGAAAATTCTGAGAGTGCCTTGGTCTGCAAGAAGATCAAACCAGTCCATACTCCAGGAAATAAAGCCAGACTGCTCACTTGAGGGAATGATATTAAAGGCAAAACTGAAGTACTCTGGCCACATAATGAGAAGACAGGATACCCTGGAGAAGATGCTGATGCTAGGGAAAGTGGAAGGCAAAAGGAAGAGGGGATGACCAAGGGCAAGATGGATGGATGATATTCTGGAGGTGACGGACTCGACCGTGGGGGAGCTGGGGATGGCGACGGCCAACAGAAAGCTCTGGCGTGGGCTGGTCCATGAAGTCACGAAGAGTCAGAAGCGACTGAATGAAAAAACAACAAGATGCTCACAGTTTCCCAGTTGAATCTGTCCATGTGTTGTGAGGTTAAGGAGTTTTCATTGTGTCTTCTGACTGTTAGTTGGTGTTCATGGATGCGTTCTGCTAGTCCTCTGCCTGTCTCTCCTACATAGTGGTCATTACAGTCCTTAAGGAGAAGAGAAGATTGTGGGAAGACATGTTAGCTGTCTTCAAAATATCTAAAGGGCTATCCTGCAGATAACAGATAAGACATGTTCAATGTTGTTCCAGAATACAAGGCAAGAAATAATGGGTTTAAATTACAAGAAAACATGTTGTAGCTGGACCTCAGGAAGACTTTCCTAATTATTACTTTTGTTTGAGGATTTGTAAAAAACTGCCTTGAGAGGTGGTGAGCTCTCTCTCACTGGAAGTATTTGTCAGAGAGCCACCTATCAAAGATGCCATAACGGTGGAATGCTGCATTGGGCAGGAGGTTAGAGTAAATAATCCCCAAGATTCCTTCCAATTTACCTTCTATGAATCTATGACATGCAGTCTTGGACTTACATGGCACATGACCGCACTGTATCAGATACAAAATGTCTGACCTTCAGTGTGTCCTGTGAAATTCTTGGTTAAATTCACCATAAGTCCATAACACTTGAATTCCAAAGCCTGCTTCTTGTATAGTTATAAATTACATAATGTATGTAGGTGGCTATCTGGACCCATTTTTATGTAATTTTCAACCAGCGTAACTCCTTATGTTTCCTTGGTGGACACCTGTTCAGGAAATTGGATCGGCACAGTCCTGTAATAATTCTCCATGACTGACTTGAAAAGACAGTTGCAACCCTCCTGTTCTTGTTTCATACCCACTATATTTTGGGACTCTATTTATATGTTCCACAACATAGCTGATGTTCTCTTCCATGAAAGCATGAGCAGAAGTCTAAGTGAGATTATAAGAATAAACCCAATTACCTGTAACAAACTTAAATAGTAAATAATACACAATCTGAATGTCAGGTGCTCATAGGAATGCATGCTGATGGATGAGGAACTGAGATATGGATGACATGTCATCGGCACAAGATGACAACCAGAAATTAAATATAATTAAGAGGGTAACAGAAACATTTAATGACTCATTCAAGAGGCTTATTGTACCACTGTAATCCTTGTCAGCTGAGGGCTGACTAGCTGTTCATTCACAATAATACTCTCTCAAATCATCATGGTACACTAACATTGCAAAATATACCTTCAATCTATTGGAAGATATTGCTCTTCCAGATTAAATGTTTGAGTTGAGGAATATTTGTGCCCTGAGTGTCTATATTCAGTTCTCTGTACTATGAATGTTTTGTAATATAGGAGGTAGCCTAGAATAAATGAACAGTCTGATAATTGGTTTGAAGATTTTATCGTTTTCTGTGCTGAACAAGGAAAAGATAGAACCACCAAGCAGAATTTTTATGTTTATTTCTAATTGCAAGGGTAGTCCTATATATTAGAGTCAAAATGGGGGACTTCTGAGAAATGACTTATTACAATGTGCCCTGCCTGCAGGTTAGAGTCCTCATGTTCAAGGCCGGGAAGAGAAACGGCAAGAACGTGCAGGGTCATGTTCCAAGTGCAAACCAGCAAGAATATTGGGGGACCCAGACAGAAAGAAATTGGATATGCAGAGAATGTTAAAGATGAAGTAGCTGGAATTGTCGACCCAGAGGCAAGAGTGAGTATCCAGCTGAAACTCACAAAATTAAAAGGGCAAATCTCTGGTGCCAAGGGAACAGCTGGGGCTCCTGACATTCCTGCTGTTCTTAGACAAATGGAGGAAAAGCAGTCGCCAGGAGTTGCTAGGCCAGTGGGTGAGAGAGGCATCATGCAATTTGAAAACTTGTTATCTTTTACTACCTTATAGTTCAGTACAACAGTGGGGGCTATTGGCTGCTTGTTAACTGTCTATAGTAGATAAGAACTTCTTTATATAGAATCCATTTAGTGGGTTACAAGTTAGGTATCATACTAATAGAAATCATAGTATAGTGATTCTTGAATCCATTTTCAAATTCTCCATTAAAGGATAAGTTTAGAATAGAATATGGTTGTTATATGCAGTAGCTAAAAGAAATGTTCATGTCATTTTTCATGTCAGGTTTTAGTAGTTTAATAGAAGACAGCCTGCCACGAATGCTTCATGATATTATATATTAGAAGCTGCAACAATAAGAAGAGTGGGTTCTCAACTAAGTCTCAAACATTGCTTATTCAGTCCTGAACAAACTGTTTCAACAGAGAATTATATAATTCTCTCAAGACTGCTGATTAATTAATTAATTAATTAATTTATCTTATTTATACCCCGCCTATCCCCTCCCTAATGGAGGACTCTAGGCGGCTTACAACATCATTGCATATATATTTAATTATACATCATATATATTACACTACCCGCGCGATTAGGGAGGGGGTGAGGGAACCGGCTCTTCTTTCCAGGCATCGGAACTACAAGCCCCAGAATGCCTTGCTTTCAGAGCCGGCTGCTGACATCCCGGAAGTTGTTAATTGGGATCCGTCGTCCTCTGCCGCCGTCCTCAGCCACCATCCACGGGCTCCTCCAGATCTTCGTCTTCGGCTCCAAGGCGACTCCTCGACAGGATGCCAGCATATTGCCCCACGTGAGTGGTACCCATTTATCTACTTGCTATTTAGCTTTCGAATCGCTGGGTTGGCAGAGAGCTAGGGCTAGTGATGAGAGCTCACCTCGCCACACGGATTCGAACTGCCAACCTTATGGTCAGCAGACTAACAGCTCAGCGGTTTAACCCGCTGAGCTACCACGCCCCCTGATAGCTATAATAGCTCCCAAATCAGATGCTGTTGGAATAAATCATCCTGGTACATTGAATTCACAGAAACAGGCAATCAGTGGTGCCCAAAAGTGTTTGGAGCTGTGGTGTCTGCAGGGTATGATAAACAAAGTTAAGATGGTGTGTCAGAAGCTCTGCAATGCACATGAAAACCAAGCAGAGCTTCGATCACATCATCATACCTGCTGCCTTGAATTTTTTGACCTCCCCATGTGGACACTCCCGGTTTGGAGTGTCCACAGCGTGACTCAGGGGAAAGCTCAAGACAAACATTGCTTCTTTGGCCAGTTGATACAGTTAAAAGGAAACAAAAGCAGTGGGTGATACTTGGGAAGGGCAGTAATTCCATGGTAGATTATCTGTTTTACATGCAGACAGTCCCAAGTTTAGTCCTTGGGTTCTCCATGCAGAATTAGAAAACTTTCATCTGAAACTTTGGGGAACTGCTGCCTGTTAGAGCAGCAATTCTGGGCAAGAGGGACCAGTGGTCTGACTCCATATTAAGCAACTTCCAGCGTCCTTTTGCAGCAAGAGGAGGGAACCAGACTTGTCTCTTGTTTTAAGAGCAGTCTAGCACAAAACAGTTTCATCAACACAGATAGTTATTGTTGCTAGTGCTTCCTGGATAGTTACGAACCAATGGAGAGAAAGCCCTCTTCTTTCCAATATAGTTGAACATTTAAACGTGTTGGTGCCATGGGAAAGAGCCAGTTACGATTGCTGTCTTGCTGAAATGTTTTTGCTTATAAATACACATTTCTCCTTGATTCTGGGAAATTCAGTGAGCAGTATGCAATCATCAGTATGCAAGGATGGGGGGCACATAAGAACTAGGCTAGGAGAATCAGTGCTGGCTACCTGTTTAATTCTCCAGAGTGCCTACAATTTTGAAAATTACTCTAGAAATATATTTAGCTAGCATCCCCATGATTGCATTACAGAAATATACACTACCGATCTTGCTTAATGAAACACTGGGAATACTACTATTCCCTGACTTACCTTAACACTCTTAAAAGACATGTGCATATTATCTGCCTGAAAGTTAATGACAAACTCAGTATATCTCTATATAGTAGTTAATTGTTAGTGCTGGAATAAATTCATGGCTGATTATCTTGTATCTAGGCAACTTAAAAATAAATACAAAGTGCTTACTTCAATTCTCATTCATCAGTGCAAGAAATGCAAACCAGGTTCCCCAATATGTCATCTCAGAGATATGGAACATTAGTTTGATCAACTTTATGAAGACTAATATGTACTAGAAGAGGTATGTCAATAAGGCCCTTTTGCCATATTACAATAAAACACAGAGTCCTCACCTATTATTTTACTGCCAATAAATTTACTTCTTTAAGCTGCCACTGGTTTGGAATTGCATGTCTGATTTATTTCTGCAAGATGGGGGTGTTTCAAAAGCATTGCACAAGTCATTACCATCACTGGGATTATTAAGTGTCAACATTTCTCAATATCAACACTTCTGATATTCTGGTAGCAGGAACTTAGCGATGCCTGTTTTATTTGGTTAGTTCAATATATCTCTAAATAGTGTTGGCTGTGGGCAAACACTATGGGCATAGCCTGACTTGAAGAAGGCCAGCTCCCACTGCTAATATGAGACCTCCTTCATTTCCCAGACATACATGCTACAGTTTTGAAATTAAGTGTTGCAGATTTGAACTTTGGGATCTTACGCAGTAATGAAATGCTTAAAGAGACACACAATATATGTTAACCCATAAAGCTGAAGCTTTGCCCACACACCACCCACATACTCATATGCACTTTTTCTGCTACAAAATTGACCACGAGATTCACAAGGGTTGAGGAAGACAGTAACACTCCATAGATGATAGCTCTATACAGTACATGAATTGGTGGTGTTTCAACCAATCCCATATCTAGCCTTCCTTTTTTTCATTCTGTCAGCATTCCATTACTCTTCATCTCAGCTGTCCTTGTGTTGACCTCTAAAGTTACTGAATTAAATGTGACTGGCTGCATGGCAGCCAATTTTCTTAACTCTGGTTGTTATTTCAAAGTTGACTTCGTTATCTCTTCAGTTTGTTTGCTCCTGTACACACACATATACAATCTTCTCCAGGGTCTAATTTTGGTCATTCTGCTCCATCTCCTCCTACTGGTATTTTAATTCTTGTAGCATACTTTTCACACATACATACACCTGTGCACACACTGATAGTGCCCGAGCAACTCAGTGCACACACACACAGAGCCAGAGCTGCAATGGTGAAAAGAAAGTTACTTTGTTAGCAATTGTAGTTTCAAGGCAGTCCAAGCATGGGCAGCTCCTCACATTCCGAGCTTCTCCTGGTGGAAAAAGTCAGAGGAATATGAAACTATTCTAGGAGAAGTAGCCTTCTACAGCCCATTTTAGGCAGCCTCATAGGGTCAAATCCATCTTACAAGCTGGGGTTTTCTGATGAAAATAGGTAATTAGTGGCCAAATACAGTTCAAAGTGTGCGTATGGCATTTTTTTGCTCCTACTTTCTAATGACAAATTATCTGTAGACATTCACTAAATCATGAAGGGAACATAACATCATGGAGCTTATTGTGACCACAAGAAAATCATGAGCTTTTTAATAATTAAATATGACCCATGCAAATTCTTAGCTCATGCAGCAATTACAGTTTCAGTTTCCCCACAACCTCACAATGGCTAATCTCTCTTTCTCAAGCAACATGAATATGAAGTCACAAGAGCCAACCTCTCTTTATGTGGCCAGGAGTATTAGCAGGCCTTCACAAATATCTCTCCTCCGACCTTGGGACATCAGGATTAGTTCAAAATGAACTCTTCTGTTTCAGACATGCATATCATCATGAGTTCACAATAGTCAACCTTTTTTTCTAGGCAGGTTGGCATTGATGTGAGGTCACAAAGGTCGGTCTCCCTCCTTCATACAAGCAGCGTCAGCGTAAGGTGATGGGCCGGTCTCTCTCTGTGAAGCAGGCAGCAGCCCTGCAAAGTGAGAAAGGCCAGCTACTCTTCTTCAGGCAGGTAACATCAGCACAGAGACACAGTACTTGAAGGATGCAGGTAATTTCTGACAGGTACACAGCAGTGCAGAGACAGTCTTTTCTCCTCTGGTTGAGGTAGGCAATAGCAACCCAAATACAATTGGCAGACAAGCATCATTACCAGTAGAGAATCATGAACTTTTCCATGTTCAGCTGAAAAATGATTAGTTTTCTTCTCTGGTTGCTTAAGAGCTTTTGAGAATGTGTGGAAAGAAATGCTTGCAAAAATCTACACAAGTCTATTAAAATCAATAGACATAATATCTCTTGATTCATTAAACCTCCTGCAGATTCCAAAAGGGCTGATGGAAGATGAAGAACAACAAGTCTGTTTTTTACCCCAAGGGTCTTCAGAAGTGGGTCACTTTCCTTCCCCATACTAACCTATGGAGTATGCTAGACATTTGAAAAAGAACAGTCTGGCTGTCAGGATTGCAGAAATATTCTATCTGAAATTTCACCAGCTCCAAATTTGTTTTTCCCAGTTTCTTTCCTACTATCCACATAATAAGAAACTGTTTAAAAGGACTTGAGTAAGCTGAGTACATCACTGATTATTCCCTGCCTCTGCACTTTCTATCCCCATGGTCAAATAAAGCAGAGAAGCAACATATACTTCTGATTATATTTTTAATTCTTATTAATAGGAACCTTTGTCATTCTTACTTTTTTTAAAATTCAAGTACTACTTTGAGAAATTCTATGGCTAAAAATGAAAAATAGCATGAAAGTCTTAGGGAGAAATAAATAGCTGAAATTGTAACATCCTGGGGAATGAGGTGCTTTTCTCTACATACCCTTCATGTGAATCAATACAACCCCCTTGGACAAGCATGAGATCTTTAGTCCAGCCCATCTGAAAGGCAGTTGGGAAAAGCCTCCATAATATTATCTATATTGCCAGTAGGATACAGGATTTGCAATTTTTCTTCAAATTTTGCTTTAAAACACTGCTGTTAAGCAAAGTTTACATTAATGTTGAGCTTCTGACACTGTTCAGGACCTGGGCTTATTCCTGGCTAAATATTACAATAGTTTTGCTTAAGAATTATTAATACAAATTAAGCATGATTTATTTTCTTGGGATTCTGTATGTCTGCACAGTAGGCTGTCTTCATTTCTCAAAGAGTTTTCCTCTAAAAATTATGTATTGTTCACTTCTCTCCAGAAGCAATTATGTGTTTGAAATATTCACAAGTGTCTTCAATTCCATGCTTTCAGATATTTTTATAATGTTCCTAATTGTATGTTCCCCATGTCCTGCTGTGCTGCTTCATTGTGGTGATGGTGGGGTTGTTCCTGGGAGGGATGAGTGAAGAATTCTTCAAATGTAGGCCAAGAGTATATATTCCCAGCAGGGTCATCCAAGGCATGAAGGCCATCCCAGCTGCCCAACTAAAGCAAACAAGCACCTATATTGGGCAGCAGCAATATAGGAAGATGCTGTAGGAGGAGGATCACTTTAGTGACAATGGCAAAGGCAACATCTCATACTGTAGGAAAATGTAGTTGGATTATATGGTTTAGGAAACCAAAATGAAGCAGGAGAACATCTCATTAGTTTTTGCCACTCCAATGATTTCATAGCCACTTTAGCTCTGTTCACCTGTCATGCTTTCATGGGTACACGTGTCAAGCATTGTGGAACTTGACTCGTGTTTGCTTTTGTGCCAAAAGCCTTGCTAATTGGAACAAGCCGCTCGCCCCCCTTGACATTCCTGCCTCGGCCGTTTTCTTTGCACGAACTGTGATAAGACACCTGGACTGTTAACAAGCGTTCTGATGGGAGGGGTATGAACTGGAGTTGGAATCAGCATGTTTTCAATTAGACAGTAAATGATGTCAGAGGGATGTTCTTGATATTGAATTATGCGCACCAATTTGGCCATTCAAAGCTTTGCATTTGCCTCATGTCTCATGTATTCTGGTCCTTAATAAATGAATCTTTTTAGCGTGAACTGACTGAAAGATTTCTTAATTTGGTATTCTGATTCTGATACTGGGACTCTCACAAGGATCTCTAAATCCAGAAGGAGGTTCCAACCTCAAATTGGTATGCTAAAGGATGCCAATGGACAGATAGTAACTGGTTCAAAGAAGATGAAATAAAGGTGGAAAGAATGTACTGAAATACTGTACAGTAGAGCAGTCAATATCCAAGATACCTTAGATGATATTCCCTATCCACAAGAGCCTCTAGTACTAGAAGATGAAGCTAAATCAGCACTCTGGTCATTACCAAGTTGGAAGGCTTCAGGAACTGATGGAATACCCATAGTAATATGGCAAGCAGCAGAAGACCAACAGTACAAAAAGTACAAAAATACAACTAGGGCCTCACTAATAAATAATAATCACATTAACCCCAGGCCTGGGAACAGAGCCAGTTCTTAAGGGCTTTCTGGAACCCCAGGAGAGTGGGCACCATCCATATCTCTCGGGGGATGTTGTTCCAGAAGATGTGGGCTGCAATTGAGAAGCCATGCTTTGTCAGTCCCACAAGATGGCAGCATTTAATTGAAGGGATTTAGAGTGTAACCACTCTGTCTGAATGTACCAGGTGGGCAGAAACAATTGGAGATAAGTGGTCCTTCAGACAACCTTTATGTCATAAAGGTGGTAACCAGCAGCTTGAATTGCACCTGGAAGCCTAATGGCAACCAATGCAGTTCACATAGCAGCAATGTCACACAGGCTTAACGTGAAGTGCCCATAACTGCTCACGCCACAGCATTTTGTAGCAGCTGTAGCTTCTGGATGGTCTTCAAGGGAAGCCCCATGTAGAACACATTGCAGTAGTCCAGTCGTGAGATGACCAGGGGGGATGAATGAATCTGTGCGAAGGCCCACCTGGCCACAGCTGCCATTTGTCTTTGAGCATGAGGTGCAAGTCCAGGAGGTCGCCCCCCAAGTTGTACACCACTCTTGAATGGGGAAGTGCGACTCTAACCAAGACCAATAATGAAAATGTCCCTGACCCGGGGGGGGGGGGGAGGGGAGGAGCAAATAGCCAGAGCCACTCAGTCTTGTGAGGATTGAACTGAAGTCTATTCTTCCCCATCCAAACCTGAACAGCATCCATACTCTGGGTCAGTACATCAACAGCTTCACCTGCACAGTCCGAGATTGAGATGTATAGCTGGGCTTCATCAGCATACTGATGATACTGAACTCTGAACTGATGGATGACCTTACCCAGCAGTTTCATGTACTGTAGATGTTAAACAGGAGTGGAGAGAGCGTTGAACCTTGAGGCACCCAATAAATGAGGGGCCGTGACGGCACTCTCATCTCCCATCAATACCAACTGAGACCGGCCACTGAGGAAGGAGGTGAACCACTGTAACACAGTGCTTCCCACTCCCAACCCCTGCATCTGGTCCAAAAGGATACTATGGTTGATGGAATTAAAAGCCACTGAGAGATGAAGGAGCGTATGGATGGATGCACCAACCCCATCCCTGCTCCACCAAAAGTCATTGGCCAGCTCAACCAGTGCTGCCTCCATATTATAACCTAATCTGAACCCCAACTGATAATCTGTTTCCTTCAAGATCCTCTCAACTGCTGCCCATCAACCTTCTCCACAATGTTCCCCAAAAAGGGAAGATTGGAAACTGGCAGATAATTATTCAAAATGGAGGGTTCCAGTGATGGCTGATTTGAACTTTGGTGTTGGGGAGGACTCCTAAGAATACCATGGGCTTCCAAGAAAATAGATGGATCATCAAACAAATCTACCCAAAGTTTTTGCTTGAGGTACAGATGACCAGGCTCAAATTATCCTGCTTCAGACACATTATGCAAAAGAACTAGCTCTCTGGAGAAGTCTACAATGCTGAGAAAGGTAGAAGGAAAGAGAAGAAGAGGACAGCTAGCAGTAAGGTGGATAGACTCAGTTACAGTGGTGATGGGTGCCCCATTGGAAGACCTGAAGGACCAGGTTAGGGACAGATAGTCGTGGAGAAAATCTATCTATGTGGTCACTGACTTGATGGCATATAATCAATCAGTTGTAAATATTATATACTTTTATATACTTCTGTGTACTTAAATTGATACCTTTATCTTTTCCTGACCTATTTTTCATTATGTTCATTTATGCCACATAATGATTTGCCTCTGTATTTTTTATTGGTGATGAAAAATATTCAGTTCAAGAAAGTAACTAGAAGTAAGAGACCAGCTATAATGATGAAGATATTGGGAACTAATTGTACCTGTTGCATTTGCCCCAATCCAGTGATCCCCACTTCTGCTTCTCTCTTTCTGAAGGAGCAAACGTATGCTCAGAATCAGTAGCAGGGTGTTATCCCAGATCTAAGAGAAGCATCCATTCCTATCAAGCATGCATTCTGATGTTGTTTCTTCTCAATGAGATTTTCCTAGATCTTAGGCTGAGAAGACTGCACAAATGTGATTCATTTATTCATCCATACTACATGCTACTGCTTTATCAATTACCTGTCCATTTCAAACAAGTGATGCAATTTTCATGGCTATCAGTGAAAGCTTTCTTAAGAGTAGGACTAACAAACAGATGTTCCATGTATGCCTAGGGATATACAAGAAATCCATCGCTACAAATGATATAAGCTGCCAATGCAGATTGTATCACAGTAGCTTGGGGCAATAATGCCAGAGTCTCGATGTTTTATATAAAACAGTATACATTTTGGAAAAATACATAAAGAAAACAAATGGATCATTAAAGACTGTGGAGCTGTGTTATTGTATATCATCAATAACTGTGTACCAGAAATTATACATTGATTAGTTTCTTAAAATAGCATTAATTAGGGAAACCAACATCCAAAATGAATTATTGGAGGAAACAAATCATATCCATGCAACAAATAGGAGGAGTATTTCCAGTTTTTAAAATGATTCATAGAACACTTGATGGAATAGAATGAGTCAGTGCTGACATGTGCCAGATGCAGAGTGATCTGTTGGTAAATAGATCAATGCAGTAGATAGATCCATTTACAAAGCAGCTGTTTTTGTTCATCAGGCTTGCTGAGTTTTCATCAACAATCCTTTTGAGCCAATGAAAAATTTCATGTGAATATGGCTGGACTTATGTATCCTAGGTTCAGATATAATCAGCCAAGCATTACAAACTGGCCAAACTCATAATTATGATTTTCATTTTCCCTATTACTTTGGATAATTATTTTATCCCTTATATAGCTCATTCCTAAATGATTTTATTTCAGAGAACATTTCATCCTTTGTGCTTTAGCAGTGCCTGTCTCCTAGAATTTATCTGTATTATGATGATCTGTCAGGAAACATACAGGCTCGTGGAATTAAAGGCTTTGGGAGATACCAAACTTGAAGGTGTAGTTATATTAGGACCCTCTGGTGAAAGTCTGATTTATCCCAAAGAAATGTTTCAGACAGCACTTGATTTTCTTTAAATAGCCTTGTACCAAATGACTTCAAAACCAAGCAATAAACCCAGGGAAAAATCTGTTAGTTAAATGATGTATAAAGACATTCATTTATTACAGATGAAGAGGCAATCTAGACTAAGGTGACAATTATAAGCAAGGGTTGTTGATGTATGGAAAAGAAAATCAAGAAACATTTCTACTCCAGGGGAGAAGAGTGGCAATGTGAAGGGAGGGAGGGTTGAATTTTAACTTAGAGAGCTTTGCTAAAAGAGGAAGAGGACATTAGTAGTCAACATTTTGATTTACAATTTCCTGGAGCAAGAAATAGAGTCAGCACTGTTCAAAGGCAGCTTTCCTTTGACTGATGACCTCCAAATTTGCTGGAGTATAATTCCTAGAATTTTCAGTAATCGTGGCCAAATATCATACTGGCTAAGAATTCTGGGATTGAGGTCAAACACATCTGCAGGGCACCAAGTTGTAGAAGGCTGTTCTAGAGACATTTTATCTCTAGGACAAATATCTAAATGTCGACAGCTACATTTGTCAAAATGTGGACTACATTTTAGGGGTCAAGAGTCATGTTAGGCCAGGAGCTACACTCAAAAAAGTTGATAAGGCCAAGGCAAAAGGAAAACAAGACAGGTTTTCATTTAATTTCAATAAAATTAGAAATAATTAAAAACAGTTAATATGATTTCTTCTTCCTATCAATTTAATATTTTATCCTGTTGGTCACATAAAGAATTACTGTTTAGTGGCAATTTCTAAAAGGCCTTTGGAAACACAGTTTCTGTTCTGACTAATGAGTTTTATTGCTGAAACAGCCATCCAAATAATTTCACTTTCAGTGTCAAATCTGTGTTATATTAATATAAAATGCTTGCCTGTTGCTTTAATAGCAAGGTCAATGTAAAATAAGTATGATAGTTAATGCCAGAATTCTTGGCTGTGATAAGCAAATCCATAGGGGAGGAATAAGTGTTACTCAACTGTTTCACTATGTGTTTCTTGTTTATATTCTGCTTAATATAATTAGCTGTCCCTGGGGAATACGGGGGCAAAGCAAAGTTAACCCCATGCCCCTAGACCTGGATACTGAGAGCTTCTAAAAGAAGAACCTGGATTCCATTGCATTGATCCAAAGGAGCACCTAGATTTAAATTCTTCCTACAGTTTACATAGTCCTTTCAGCAAATGACATTTTTTAACAATAAGATTCTGAATATTGTGAGAGCAGTAATGATTTCTGAGGAAATAGAGATTCAAGGGAAGTCCCTCAAAATAAAGGAATAAAGAGTCTAAAGGCCATAAGAGTAGTAGAGGAAATAGTGGGAAATAACCCATTCAGTTCATTCCAGATGGAATGTTCTGTTAGATACTTTGCACAACGAAGGTTTCAATTATGTTTCTTGCTCTGTTTTAAAGTCAACTATTGTCTAAAGATCTCACAAGTTCATGTTTTGGTTTTTGTTGGAAAGCAGACATTTAGCCTTACAAGAGTATTTTCAGATGTAGAGATTGTAAATCCTATGAATATCTACCTAAATATAAGTATCACTGAATCCTGTAGTGCTCCTAGATAAGAAGATAGAAAATTGCATAGAAAAAAATCCACCATGAACTAAATTGAATAAAGTTATAAGTTTTCAAGATGTTTTTACCCTACATTTGTCAAACAAAGTATATTGAAATGTACCTCTTGCTGAAAAACATTAATTATGCAGCAACAGGGAGAAAATGATATGGCTGGATAGAATATTTTTGTCATGGTATTTGCTGCCAAAGAGCCAAATATGAAACAGTTTGTCTCTTTAACCATTTAAACATGAAATTAATATAATGATTTTCATTTTATTTATTTATTTATCATCATATTTATATCCTGCCCATCTCCCCCGCAAGGAGGGACCCTGGGCGGTTCACAGCATAAGTTTAAAATCAATAAAAACATAAATACTACAAAAATTCAATAAAATATAATTTTATGTTTTTTCCAAAAGTTCAGCTGGAGGAAACTGTTTTTCCTAAAGTTTGACTTACCTCTTCATACAGTAATATGTGAATGATTTTGGTTTGCTTGGATATCAAAATCTCTAATTGCACAATTTTCTTCATTTGTAAGTAGTAGTTTCAAACAAAGCCTAAGTAACTGCAAAAATTTTATTATTTAGAATACTTTTTTGGCAAAAATTATTCTTGTCTATTAAAATTTCTCTTGGTATACAACACAGTTGGGGAGTTAGACTACAAATTGAATGCATTCTGTATTTCTCCTAAAGCACTTTTACTCTTGGTGGGAGAGGAGAAAGCTGAGTGTTGAGAGAAATAGCCAAGAGTAAACAAAAAGACTCCAAGATGCAAGACAAACAGTATTTTTATTACTTATTCAAACAAATGAATGTATTTTAAAATGCAATGAAGTCAGAATACACACTAGGTGAAATTTATGGTGTAATTAACGACTAATTGCTATCATTATTTTCAAGTTGCTAATTCTACTATTTTCTTTCTAATTTTTGCATGCGTGGGATTAGATTGATGGAACAAACTATACGCAACTTTAAAGAAGTAATTCTAATAAATACTTTATTGCTATCAGGTTGTGTGTCAAATGTTGATGATTTGATAATTTTACATCCGTCAAAAGCCCCTTCCTCCATTCACATGACTTTTAGATGAAGGAACAGTAATGGGCAAAATCAGAGGATTTGGCTGAGAATTTTATTTTATTAGTAGTGTTTGCTAATGCTTCAGCAGGTGGCAGCATCCAGCTGACTTTATCTGGGCTTGGGGTGTCCATGAAGTCAGGAGTCAAGATCAATTCAAAGGAGACTTTATTTTATTTTTAGAATAGTAGAACCAATATGGTAAAAGGGTGAAAATAGACATAGAAAATAGAATCATGCATATCAGACCTGCTCCTTTGGTTGGGTGCCAAATTTCAAGTTTGCTCATGTTCTACTGTCAGTAGCAGTTGAAGAGATTAACAATATACCCCCAGAGACCATCTTGCAAATTTCTTCAACCTCATTCGTCTCTCTTGACTGCTCTTGCAAGAAGACTTGTTCTTCCTCAACCCTGAGGCAAAAAGGCAGAGAGGGATTCAGATAAAAGGACTCCATTTTTAGGAAGGCAGTGAAAGCAGTGGTCTCCAAAGTTCATTCCCCTTTCCACTACAATCACCAGGAAGAGCTCCATCAACGATTATGAGTGCTAGCTCAGGATTAGCTAGTCTGACACTTTAATAAATCACTTAGCTGGATTATGCCTTGGCTAATAAATTATTATGCAGTTAAACCTAAAAAAAACCAAGATTATGGCAACGAGCTTGATTGATAACTGGCAAATAGAGGGAGAAAAAGTGGAGGCAGTGACAGACTTTGTATTTCTAGGCGCAAAGATTACTGCAGACGCTGACTGCAGCCAGGAAATCAGAAGACGTCTACTTCTTGGGAGGAGAGCAATGGCAAATCTTGATAAAATAGTTAAGAGCAGAGACCTCACACTGACAACAAAGGTCCGCATAGTTAAAGCAATGGTATTCCCTGTAGTAACCTATGGCTGCGAGAGCTGGACCATAAGGAAGGCTGAGCGAAGGAAGATAGATGCTTTTGAACTGTGGTGTTGGAGGAAAATTCTGAGAGTGCCTTGGACTGCAAGAAGATCAAACCAGTCCATACTCCAGGAAATAAAGCCAGACTGCTCACTTGAGGGAATGATATTAAAGGCAAAACTGAAGTACTTTGGCCACATAATGAGAAGACAGGATACCCTGGAGAAGCAGCTGATGCTAGGGAAAGTGGAAGGCAAAAGGAAGAGGGGCCGACCAAGGGCAAGATGGATGGATGGTATTCTGGAGGTGACGGACTCAACCATTGGGGAGCTGGGGATGGTGACGGCCGACAGAAAGCTCTGGCGTGGACTGGTCCATGAAGTCACGAAGAGTCGGAAACGACTGAACGAATAAACAACAATAAATTATTCTTAATGATTGCTAGTTTAGGTAATCCATCTGTCTACAAATGACAACAATTTCTCTTTCCTGTTATTCATTCTTGTTCAAGGTGCTAGAACGTTTGGTGGCATCTTAATTCAGGAGGTTCTTAGTTGAGGCAGATCATCCAAATTTCAGCCTTCAGATCTGGTTAGGGGAGAAATTAAAAATGGCTTCTAGGATGTAGAATACAGCTTTGTATGTATGGGATTTATCAGTATATAAGGAGGCTGTGAGCAATGCCCTCCAAAGCTATAATTGGATTTCAGGGCCTAAGGTCCATCCTCACACACACACACCCCAAATCACAGCACAGAAATGCTCCAAAAACTATTTATACCATGTCCTCACAATGTTGCCTTCACCTCATCTATCTAGCTCAGAGGTGAGGTGGCTTAAAGTTATCTTTAGCTATCCCAGTTAAAATAGTGTTCTCCCTCTTCTCCAGACACAATTTTGGCCATGGATACAATCTAGGATGTTGGTTGGCAATGACATGGTCAGTGTTGTTGTTGTTCAGTCGTTAAATCGTGTCCGACTCTTCATGACCCCATGTCAGTGGTGGGATCCCCCTATTTCCTACTGGTCAGTTTTAGCTGCTGCAAGCATACCCTTTTGTCTTTGATCCCTGTGAACTGTTCTCAGTTGCCATGTTGGCTTAGGCTGCAAGAGGACTGCATACCTGGATTCCTCAGAAGCTTCCCCCTCTGTAAATACCAAAATGCTTCTCAGGTTTTGTACCAGGGCCTTGATTATAGGGGTTTAAAAAGAGCATTAAATGTTAGACGTGAAGATGGGTGTAGACGTACAAGAAGTAGAAAAAGTGCATTGCTCAGGCTGCCTGGAACAGACCTACAGGTTTAGTTCCAGGACCCCATATCATGTCCCCAATGTCAGTGACACCAGGTAGGCCAGACCAGGAAATCAACTCCACAGGAAGACTAGAACTACACTTTACAGGTAGTACTTGGCTTACGTCCATTCATTCAGCGACTGTTTGAAATTGCGACGGTGCTGAACGAGGGGGACTTATGACCAGTCCTTGGAGTTCCAGCCATTGCAGCGTCCCTGCAGTCACGTGATCGCGATCCAGGTGCTCGGTGTGCCCGGCTCACAATTATGATGTTGCAGTGAGCTGCAGTCACATGATCATGATTTCCAATGTTCCCTGCCAGCTTCCCACAAGCAAAGTCAATGGGGAAGCCAGCAGAAAGTTGGAAGTCGCAGTCATGTGAGGTCCTCACTTAATTACCTGCGCAGTCCTTGCTTAACAATGGCAACCAGGAGTGCCAAAACTGCTGTTGCTAACTGACACGGTCACATGATGTTGCGCTTTATGACTGCGTTGCTTAGCAATGGCAATTCCGGTCCCAATTGCCATTGTTAAGCAAGGACTACCATTACTGAGATTGACTATAATAACAGAATCTTACAGGCTTGATTGCACTGTACTCCCCTCCTTATACTCCAGTGAATCAGGGATGCATTTGTCTGAGCCGCTTCTAAATATGATCTTTTTTCAGCCTGAAAAAAACCTTCATGAAGAAGGTTAGGCAAAAGCATTTTGATCTAGTTGGGTCACCTTAGATCAAGGCTTTCCAAACTTTTCCCGTGGCGACACACCAATGGCGGCCTGCGAGAAAACCTGGAAGCACCGCCACTGTTGCGGAGCGCAAAAACCCAGAAGCACCGCCGCTGCTTTCGGGTTTTGTGCGCCACTGCCGTTGCGGCACTTTTGGATTCTCACATGCCGCAGTGGTGGCAGCAGCAGTGTCCTTGTGTGCCATGTGAAAACCCAGAAGCACTGATGGCCCGCTGCCGTGCGCACGGTTGCGCGCCATCACCACTTCTGGATTTTGACGCGACACACCTGGGCCACGCAGGCAACACACTTTTGTGTCACGACACACAGTTTGGAAAGCTGTGCCTTAGATGATGTCCAGGAGCTGGTAGGGTCTATTGCAAGTGCCGTTGTTTCAAGTGTAGAGTCCTAGAAGGAGAATCCCAGTGTCTGGATCTAATGCCTAGCCTAGTCTAGCCATAGCAGATCAGGGTCATCTCTCCTAATCCAGGCAGAGTGGGTGTGAGTAAGATCCATTTTAATTTTGCTTGCAACCTGTCTCCCCCTAACATTAAGCTATTCAATTATTTTCTTTATGTAAATTACAGTTTGCTTATGATAATGGTTCTAACTTTATCACTGGACATATATTTTGCATTCTATTTCCTTGTAGAATTCAAGTGATAACATCCAAAAAACTGGTATAAATTAGAAACTTACAATGTGGCACCCTTTGTTATCATGACAGGGTTTAGCTTTTTTTTAGTCATAATCCTATTATGTTCTCAGCATTAAAGGCTGCAAGACATATTTCAACATTGTTCGGGTGGAATTCTAACCCTTATTTGCATGGTAAAATTACAGTTTAGGATAATCCCTGTTTGAAAATTGCAGATTTTTTTTTATTTTGTTGTTTTGTTTGTATTCATGGCCTAATAGGAGTTTTAATACTTTGCCTACTTATTGCTGAACAGGTTTTTGAACCAGCTAAATTGTTGTAAGAAAAATTTGGATTGTTTTTGTTCAATTAAAACTTTTGATTTTACAATTTGATTTACCCACATTAGCAATATCCCAAATTTCTGAGTTATCTGGATAATTGTACTGGGCAATTCTAGCACCACATTTTCTTTTAGATCCAAGCCTATTGTTAAAATGGATATTAATTTTTTACAAGAACTCTGGAAGAAGAGTTGGAATACCCTATATTAACAAATCAATCATTAAAGGTAAAGGTAAAGGTTCCCCCCGCACATTTGTGCAGTCGTGTCTGACTCTAGGGGCCGGTGCTCATCTCCGTTTGTTAGCCGAAGAGCCAGCGTTGTCCGAAGACGCTTCCACGGTCATGTGGCCGGCATGACACGCGTGGAACGCTGTTACCTTCCCACCGAAGTGGTACCTATTAATCTACTTGCATTTGCATGCTTTCGAATTGCTAGGTTGGCAAGAGCTGGGGCGAGTGCGGGAGCTCACTCCGCACGCAGGGCTAGGGATTCGAACCTCCGAACTTGCGATCTTCAAGCCTGGCGTCTTACCCGCTGAGCCACCACGCCCCACCGCTGAGCCACCATGCCCCACAAATCAATCATTAGGGGTCTTCAAAAATATTGAACTATTAAAAAGAGATAAATTCAATAGAATATTCATATTTGTTGGACACCTCAGATAATGCTTTTAACAATTAGTTATTTTTCTTTTGTTGGAAATGCAAAATGATAGTGAGGACATGTACATTGACACATGTGATGAGTTTTCCCCACTGTTTCATTTTGTTTCAATGTTCATACATCTGTTCATACTGTTCTAGGGATAGTACTGTAATACGGTTTAAAGATGTGAATGTAATTTTAAATTAGATTCCCCAATTTTTAAATTAACAATATATGAAGAATTATGCATTTAATTTATGGGGTGTAATGAAAAAGATAATTCTTTCATGATAGAAAGACAGTCTCATCCCAGATTTACACTCTTGGATTTAATATAAATATTTACTCTCTGCATATGAATTGGTTATATATTGATGTCATGAAAAGACTGGCCAGTAATATTCTGTGTGGTCAAGCTTTAATGCTGTGCTTAAAAACTGAGCTGATGTTTCCTTTCTATATATTTTTATTATTTATGTTTATATTTTTATATATATATTCATGTTTGCACCTCTTTTTGTTTTCCTTTCCCTGTATATTAAAGTAGTAAAAACCACAACAGAAAAGAACTGAGGTGAAACTTTCTGAACCTCTCTTCCTGGACACAGATACAAAATGAAGAGATGAAAGGGAGAACAGAAAGACACTATTCTGTTACTTCTTTCTATACATTTGTGGCAGAGAATATGAACAATTTAAAGGGTAAAAACAATGTGAAACAGAGTAAAGAAATCTTCCTAGCAAACCTCCTGATTTCTTTGTCAGAAAAAAAATGAGGTTCACATGCAAAAGAACTTGGTTAAAAGAAACAGTTCTGCTTCCCCCAAGACCTCTTGAGTTTCTTAACAAAATATTGCTCAGAGCAGCAACTTCTGAGAAGCTTCAGAGGAAGTAATTTTTCTTTCAGCTATTGCCCTAGCAACAACTAAGGCTAATGAGTGTGTTGCCAAGCTTTTGAAGACAGCTCCATTGTCCAAGAGTAATGTGGAAAAATTACGAACGTCAAAGCAACCACATCTTTCTTGCTGATTTCTGTACATTGTAGCTTTTCAGCTGCATCAATATGCCAAATGTAAACTCTCAAATCCAGCAAATTTGAACTCTACCAGGTGTCTTAACTTTTTTTGGCATGAAGCTTAATGGCAAGTGCTTTTGAAGAAGCAATAAGTTGCCAGATTGGACTGAGCATGCACTGTTGATCTGACAAATGTGAGCAATTTTGGACTACCAAATTTGAAGTACAATCTATTAGATGTGCACGTGTTGGATCGGAAGCTGCTGCCGTGCTTAGGTATTGTTCGGTGACATACAACCTGTATTCAGCCATAGCAAGAGGAAGCAACTCGGGCTCTCCAGATGTTTTAGAAGACAACTCCCACAATTCCATGCTATTGGAGGGCTGGGGGGGGGGGAGGCTAGGAATTGAAATTGAAAACATCCAGAGGACAGCAGGTTGAGCTACATAAGATCTACATATTAATACATGATAGCTGCACCGTTTCACATAAAAAGCTGTTAGCGATGCTCAGGATTAAACTTGGTGTACAGTTTAAAGGAGAACAACCATATTTGCATCACTTTGTAAGGGAGTGGTCACTCTTCCCCCACTAGCAGGCCTGCCCCAGTTAGAAGAATCTGAATGCACCGGAATTATGTTTTGTTATTTTTTGTTAAAATTACTGTCAAAATCACTTCCACAATCCCAATTCCCACTCCTCCCCAATTGAGAATTAAGAGCAAGGCCAAAAGAAGGAAAACTCTTTCTCTTCCTGTATGTTCAAAAAGAAACACAAGTGTGGTTGAGTTCCAAGGGCTTAGGCCATCTCAGGTATATTAACAGATTATACCCCCAAAGATGTAACTGACACCAAATAATTATTTTTTAGATTATTTAAATATCATGTCTAATTAATTAGAATTTATACTAAAGAGAAGCATAGTTCTCCTACTGCTGAGGGGTTGTTTTTTGCTTCTTTATTCTAAAGAAGGAATATAAAGTTGGTTTAATTGATCAAGGTTAAAATAGATATGTTGTTATCTCTGGTAACACTTAATGGACTTTTGCTGAGCAGGAGTGGACAATGAGGCTTTAAGGATTTGTTTATAGATAAGAGATGGGATATGGGAAGAAGAGATAATTTGTTGTATTTCAAGGGAAGGTGATAAGTTACTAAAATTGTTTATACTTGTGATGAAGGGGGATGTCATTTATTTATATATATTCTTTTCTTTTTATTTATTATATTCTTATTTTTTTTCTTTCTTATCTATTTTTCTTTCTATTTTTTCATTTCTGCACTTTATTTTTTTTCTTTTTCTTTTCTTTTTTTTAGGTTTTATCTTTTTAATTGTAACTTTTTATAAAATTAGTCTTAAAAAAAAAAGAAAAATTCATACAGAGAGTTGGTTTGGGGTAGTGGTTAAAGCCACATCTTAAAGTTGTAAAGTTTGAAAAACACCAACATAGATCGTTATGCCAATGCCTCAGGTTTTGTAGCTCTCATGGTTTGGTAACCTCATAAATCAATTCAATTGGAATCTAACACTTCATTTCTTCCTGGCAAACTGTACAAACCATTGTATCCCTGTGGACATATCACTGCAACTTCAAGCAGAAAAAGTCAACGAGGAAAAAAGTGGACCAGGAGCTGGCGGACATCTGACCCACCAACAGAAAGAGACAGGAGAAATGGCTCCGTTTAAGCAGTTGCCTTTCGAGGACCCTGCAGTTTAGATATTGCGAACATGACAATGCCAATTTGAAGACTTTTTTTTCCTCATATGCCATCTTCACATACATATTTTGGAACTAAAGCTTTTCTTTCAAATTGGCTAACAGAAAGGCTTTTGTAGATGACAAAAGATTAATCTTTCTGCACTGGAACTTGTATTTTCCCTCCCACGTACAATTTACTTTTTTTTTTTTTTTGGTGCCTTCAAGTCAGTATTGACTCCTGGTGACTGCCTGGACAAATCCCTGCAGTTTTCGTGGCAAGATTTTTGGAAGTGGTTTGCCCTTGCCTTCTTCCTAGGGCTAAGAGAGAGTGACTGGTCCAAGGTCACCCAGGTGGCTTCATGCCTAAGGAGAGACTCGAATTCATGGCCTCCTGGTTTCTATCCTGGTGCCTTTAACCACTACACCAGACTGACTCTCCATATGAATTTAGGTTCAGATATTCTTTTTTTCAGGCTGCATCCCTCTCTCTCCTACTCTCTCTGGGGGAGAGGAAGGAGGAATGTTTCAGTATATCTGAGGCTACTTGGGATATCTGGGGGATACCTGGCTGGATTCATTTTGCAGGTTATATTCTGAAGAATATGGCAAGAACAGCTGGGAATATGGAATCAGGAAAGGTTTGATTTTCAGATAACTAGCAATCCTACCTGCATTTTGTGTTTACCAGAATAATATTGTTCTTATAATGTATCATAATTTATAAAGCAAAATGACAAGCCATGCAAAACGCTGGAGATTCGTAACTGGATGATCCATTGTCCTTCTGTTTTATAGAAGTTAACTCATTTTGACTGGAGCTGGGCACTTAAGGGAGCAGTTTCCCCGATTTATTCTAATAATAAAAATACATAGACACATCATTCTCCAGAGTTGTTTCTAAAAGCATTTCCACTTATCATTTGACTGCACATGTAGACCAACTGAATTGTATTGATTTGGAGGAGAACACCAGGGTTCTCCCCCAAAATTTGTCGGAAATAAATAATAATAAATCGGGGAAACTGCTCCCTTAAGTGCCCAGCTCCAGTCAAAATGAGTTAACTTCTATAAAACAGAAGGACAATGGATCATCCAGTTACGAATCTCCGGCGTTTTGCATGGCTTGTCATTTTGTTTCATTAAAAAAAGAATATCTGAACCTAAAATCAACACCAGGGTTCTCCCCCAAAATTTGGGGAGGACATGTGTTTTAATAAATAGATGGGTGTTTGACCCAGTGGTGTCCGTGTGGGCACCAAAAATGTCAAGATGTTGGCGACAAAGCCCTTTTTTGATTGGCTTCATGAAAGGCATAGATAAAGAGAGTGGGTCTTCAGCTGCACAATCATAGTTGCCATCTTGACTTTTTGACCCGCCACAGACACCGTTGGTTTAAAACATTGTATTCATATTCTTCAGTAAACAGTCCTGATTGCCGCTGCCCAAATGCCTGTCTGCCTTTATACAATTATAATGCTGACAGTGTCAAGTTCAGGAAGTTGTTCATTCCAGAGACATCAAAGAGCATGACCATATTCTCTCAAATGTCAGGTTTATCTTTACACTTAGAGAATATCTTAACCTGGAGGTGCTAAAATTCTCCAAAAGCCTCCTTCAAACCAAGCTGTCATAAGAACAAGGAATTTTCTTTCTTTCACAGCTACTATGCCCTTAGATAGATATGTGTTTATGGAGGTACTGTCTGCTTTTTCAATCTGATACTTTATGCCTTATTAATTTATATGTTCAAGCAATAGCAGGGCATTTTAACCAGGCCAGTTTGAATGATAATGAAGATACTGTTTACTGGCTAAAATTATACCATAATCCTAGTGGGCTGACCCATCTAATATTGGCAGATAACTTCAAATTATCTTGGGGAACGGATATCCAAAAGAAACTGAGCCACTCTGGCTTTTCCAGTGATGCCATCTTAACTTTAGGGCTAGATCAAGCTAGATCAATATTAAGGCAAAGGATTTTAGATATAGAAGACCAAACAGAAATTGCTGCTTTTTCTCATAATATAATTGTAAATACTGTAGACTCTCAGTTAACCGGAACTCAAGCAACCAGCACTCTCAAGCAACCGCAAAAAAATCTGTATCTTTCTGCTGCCATCTACTGGGTATTAGGGTTTAATAGTAACTCTCAAGCAACCGGAAACTACATTTATCCAGCATCTACCAATCCCCATGGGTGCCGGTTAACTGAGTCTACTGTAACCAGATTTTAGCACCTAAACCAGCTTCATATCTATATCACATCACAGTTCCCAAATTCAGGACAGCCTTATCTTTAGCTCGATTTAATGCTCTCCCCACAGCTGTTTTGGAAGGGAAATATAGGAAAACCCCTTATGAAACTCAACGCTGCCCCTGTGACACGGGTGCCATAGAAACCACGGCCCATGTTCTTTTGTACTGCCAATTCTACAGGGACATTTGCCACCAGTTGATTACCCCTGTTTTATCTAAATTTCCAGGGCACTCCAATAATTTCTATTTGCATTATTTGTTAGACAACCAGAATAAATCTCTCTCTTTAAAAGTAGCAAAATTCTGCTACATTACTGTATGTACAAGCTATGCCCAAAAATGGTTGCCAACAGTTATTGATCTCAGGGGTTAACTTTATTTATTTATTTTCTATCCCTTTATTATTTTTTTTTATAAATAACTCAAGGGAGCGAACATACCAAATACTCCTTCCTCGTCCTATTTTCCCCACAACAGCAACCCTGTGAGGTGAGTTGGGCTGAGAGAGAGTGACTGGCCCAAGGTCACCCAGCCGGCTTTCATGCCTAAAGTGGGACTAGAACTCTCAGTCTCCTGGTTTGCTATTGGCTCCTTCCTAGGGCTGAGAGAGAGTGACTGGCCCAAGGTCACCCAGCCGGCTTTCATGCCTAAGGGGGGACTAGAACTCTCAGTCTCCTGGTTTCCCATTGGCTCCTTCCTAGGGCTGAGAGAGAATGATTGGCCCAAGGTCACCCAGCCGGCTTTCATGCCTCAGGCCGGACTAGAACTCTCAGTCTCCTGGTTTCTAGCCCAGAGCCTTAACCACTAGGCCAAACTGGCTCAAACAAACTTTGCTTTGTTCTTTTTACTGAATGTATTTTTATTGGTCAGCAACCGAAATAAAAGTTTCTGTTCGTCTATTTAATTTTAGTGCTTACCATATGAAGGAAAATTTGAAGAAAATGAGAGGGGAAGAAGCCTTTCCACCATCCCTGTTCTCAGCTTTCTATTCTTCTATCACACCATTCTCGTTCTTGCCCTTTTTTAAAGCTAGCATGCCCACAATGTAACTTTTCCTGTTTGGGCCCTTTGAAATTTTCGGTCTCCCTTTTCTTTATGTTTAAAAAAATCCTATTTGTGAAGTGATCAGAATGGCAAAAACCGCCCAGAGTCCCCTTTGGGGGAGATGGTGCGGTGATAGAAGTTGAAATATAAATAAAATAAATAAATTGTAAATATGGTTATTTTGCCAAATTATAAAAATTGAAATTTTGGCATTTGCAATATTAATGCTTGATTCCTTTTCTGGTAATGCCTAATGTGGCATTTGCTTCTTTCACAGTAGCCACACACAGGACTGATGTTTTCATTGCGCTCAGCGGCTGGCAAAATGGCTCATAATTGTTTATGCTGGAAAAGCTGATTAACACATTTTATAAATGGTTCACAGTAGGCATGTACAACCAACAATTCTTTGCTTTGATTTCTTTGAGTACAGTGATCCTTTCTCTGAATTTTGAAATTGCCAGTAAGAAAAATGAAACTGCTACCATCTTGGGGACATAACTATATGGAAACGTACTATCTGACAGCACATCCCACAATATCTTAGTGCTAATTGCTGCAGCAATTACTTTAACAGTGCCACACTGAGCAAGAAATCACAGCCAGAAAACTGTTAATACTAAGACAGTTTCCTACGTATGTAATATTTTTTGTAGTAGCATTAACATGGTACTAAATGGATACCTACATATCTCTTTGAATTTCCTACTTGAGAGGGCTAAACTAAAGAAAAGACATCTGTGTTCCAAATGAGCTTTACAATTAGAAGCAGGGTTGTAAATGACTGAAATAAAGATGTTGGCTGGTGTTTTAAAATTCTGGCTCAAATTACTCTGTTCCCCCATGGGTCTGGCTTCTTTGACATTTCAGGATACCTGTTGGTCTATTGGAGATAAAATAAAGGGGGGAAAAGTCCATGATTTTGTATTTCCTATGAAGTCTGTGATGCTGTTGGGATTTGTTAATGTTAAGGAAATCAGCTTAATCTGCTCACAAGGGATCTAAAATAATAGGAGTATCGTATCTAATCAAAATAGGACAAATAACTCTAGGGAGAGCTTTGCTGCAGCTAGACTCCTTACCAGTCTTACTGTAATAAGTTAAAAAAGTGTGTTGGTGTGTGCACATTTTAATGTACTTCCATTGTTCCTCTTGGACAGCAGGTTCTAATGAATACCATACTCGAATTGTACCTGCCCAGCTGACCCTGGTAGGATGGAGTTGATAGCACATGTCCTGTTGTGCTGTATGGATTACTGAGACATTTCAGTAGCAAATATTACATCTGTTTAAGCTAAGGCTCCAGAATAGGCCAAGGACAATTCTTATTAGGAGATCAATGCCCAGAAATTATGGGGAAAGTGGCAAAATGTTTATCCCAAAGCAGGCTTAGTACATAAAGTGATCGTACATACATGAGCTCTTTAGACATCTGTTACTATTTCCTTTCAATGTTTCATGTGCTAATTAAAGGCTATTATTACTATTATTTATGTGAGAGCAACAACACATTTATTACAGCCCTAAGGCCAGATACAATAAAAATATATAATAACAATTTTACATACATACATACATACATACATACATACATAATCAGAAAACCAATTAGTGTGATACAATCTAAAATTAAGAATAAAAATACTAAAATAAATTGAAATAAATTACTATGTTAAATTCTAAACCTAAGTAATGGTGCGGCATATTGTGCAGATGGTAGCACAAAACTAGGCAACCTGGGAGGTTATTTTCGGGTCCTTGTCCGAAAGAAGTAGCATTAAATAGAAATCACACTCCCTGCCAGGAAATTTCTTCAATAACGGATATATAAGGATCTGTCTAGAGTCCTCATATAGGGAACAGTATAACAACGTATGGCTTAGGGTTTCTTTTTTTTTTTTTACCATAAGTTTTATTAAATTTTAAAATACATATTAAGAGCTAATACAAAAAAAAAGAAATAGAAATACAAAGTAAGAAAAAGGAAAAGAAAAAGTGAAGTCAAAAAATAACAAACAAAGAAAATATAGAAAATAGATGTCCTCCAATTTATCCTTGAACTTTAAGTACAACAATTAACTTTAAATGTTAGTCCTTCATACAATACACAGAAACTTTTCTTTGTCATATACCCTATGATTTCTATAATCCAATCTTCTGTTCTTCATATAGGTTTCGCCTTTCTTGATATCTTCCAACAATCCATCTCTGGTTTCTACTCCTTAGAATAGTAATCAAATGTTCATTGTTGCATCAATTAAATGTTTTCCATTTACTCTTTCCATTTTTACATCTATATTTATGTCTTCAATAAAGTCCAATTAGTATAACAAATAAAGGCCTTATCTACGTCTAATAAAATACAGTATATTCTGTTCATGTTATGACTATATATTCCATTAATACATAATCTAACATATTACATAACATAATACATAATATAGCAAAAATACAAAACCTAACATAACATATAACCTAATACATACAACATATTCTTGTAATAACCTACATTCTAATTCCATCTCATCATCTCATTGTCTTCTCATAAATGTGTCTCCAGAAAGAGTAATATATAATATCAACATATTTATTTATAATCTTGTATCTTACACTTAAAATATCATGTTTTTATGCATCTGTACAGTTTCTCATATCTGCGCTTACTCTGTGTACAATACCAAATCCGCATTTTCATTAACCTTGCATTCCAAATCAATATCAATAAATCTCCTGTTTAGGTTATGCCAATATCACAATATGCAACTTGTTTATTTCTATAACTCATGTGGGATGTCAAAATGTTTATTTTGCCATATCTATCAATTTGCATATTAAAATCTTCCTGTCTCAGCTGCCACAATGTATTTATGCCCAAACGTTTAATAGACCACTTCCTGTAAAATATCATAATCTTCTTCTGTACCAATACATTCAAAGTCCTCTTTCCCTGTTTCTCTACTGGTTCGAAAGGTCTTTCCTCTGTTTCTAAATCTGTCCCTTGTATCTTCTGTTCCTGAGCCACCAAAACTATTAATATACGTTCTATGGATTTCTTAATTTGCAAAATTTTTTTGCTGGTTTCTTCCTTAAAATCCTGAAGTGCTGTGAGAAATGCCATTATTTGTTGTTCAAACTGTAATCAGCTGCCGTAGCCAAAACAAAGAATTTTCTCAGGGAGCAAGGAACAGCTGTTCTATTATTTATCAATAATGTCTATTTCTTTAAGTGAGAAAAGCTTTTAAAGTAAAAGATGAAAAAATTCCACAGAGCAGTATTTCAAACAGTTTGTAAAAGGAAAGATGAAAATATATTCCAAATGAAAGATAGTCCTTTCTAAAAAAAAAGTAGAAAAAAAAAAGGTAAAGAGGCACACATTCTCTATACTTTATTCTTTATTCTTCTTTATTCTTCAGGCTGCAAGCTGCTTAACCCAAACAAACAATTTCTCAAAAGTCAGTTAGTTTGTCGAGTGAGAAATACCAACAAAGTCTCTTAAGTCCCAATTTCTCTGATACAAAAGAAAGGCAGAAAAATACAAACTTGTTCACTATGTTGCCAAAATAAAATCTATCAAACTTCCACCAAAATTAATTATAGCAAAGAAAACACAAAATTAGCCAACATTTTGAACGAAGTCCAAAGATAAATTTTAGATAATAAAAATGTACTAATCTAAAAAAGAAAACTAATATAAAGTGGTCTAAAAGCTGGCTGTCACTCTTGTGTCTCCCAAGAGACTTACGTTCTCTGCAGAGCTAGGATCCTCCTTCAGCCATTTCACTGCATTCACCCCCGTTCTTCTCCGCGGTGGAAACAACAAAGAAAAACAGGAGTGGGCAATTACAATGGCTCTGTGAGCAATCTTCTGGTTCCCCCTTCTCCAGGGGGAAACTTCAGTGGTCTGTAGACCCCTGCAAACAAGATAGAAAGTTAGCCAGGTCTCAGAGCTCAGAGCTCTGAGAAACTCTGACTTGTCGAGCTGCCAGCCAGGCTTGGAGTCGCTTAGGGTTTCTATTGAACCGTCACCACATGGACATAACCAAAGGTGCATAGGAGTACCCTTAAAATGTCCAAAAAGGACTGCTGAGGGCAGTGTGTCCAGCCTGGCTAAGGTGAAAGCTTTATGAAATTTTAAAATTGTAATGGATGATAAATAAGAAGCTGGAACGAACCCTTCTGGAAGAAAATGACAGATATTGGGGTGTAGCACCTTACTTAAATTTGTTTGGAGCTCTATATCCTAGATTCGTTGTTTAAGGGCGGTTCTAGCATTATCAATTCCTAATGAGCACAGAGCATGGAACTGCACTCCAAGGTATTTATAGGTGCACACCTGTTCAATTGGAGTCCCATTTATTTGCCATTTGTGAATCTTATGATGGTGTCGGGCAAAAACTAAGACTTTAGTTTTCTCATAATTTATTGAAAGTTTTTGATCTGTGCAGAATAAAGCTAGTGCCCTAAGTGCTTTTCTCATTCCCACTTGTGAAGTAAACATATGACTACAACATTAGCATATATGAGTAGCCTGTTTGGTCTAGTGCATAGCTTTCCAAACTGTACACTTTAGTGACACCGGAAGCGGCGACGGGGGTGTGCACGGTGGCGGCACGGTGGTGGCGGCACGCCATCAGCACTTCCGCATTTTAGCAGAGGCCGCTGCCGCCGCCGCCATACACACTGCCACCACGCGCCCCCCCGCGCCGCCACTGTGCGCACCCCCCCACACCCCATGCCGCCGCCGTGCACACCCCCGCGCCACCGCTGCTGCCGTTGGTGTGTCGCCAACAGTGGCACTTTGGAAAGCACTGCTCTAGTGGTTAAGGCAATGGGCTAGAAACCAGGATTCTGTGAGTTCTAGTCCCGCCTTAGGCATGAAAGCTGGCTGGGTGACCTTGGGCTAGTCACTCTCTCTCAGCCCAACTCACCTCACAGGGTTGTTGTTGTGGGGAAAATAGGAGGAGGAAGGAGTATTAGGTACGTTTGCTGCCTTGAGTTATTTATAAAAATAATAAAAGGATAGAAAATAAATATATATATAGTAGTGCTGGAATTGCACAATCAGCCAAAACAGGTGGATGATGGGCTGAAAGAGCAAGCGCTTGAATTATTGGATTTAGATACAAATTGAAAAGTAATGGAGCTAATATGCAATCTTGTCTTACCCCTCTATAAGTTGGGATTGCTTTAGATAAATGTCCCCAGGGGGTGCATCTAATTTTCAGGGAGGTGTTTGAATAAAGCAACTGAATAAGAGCTAGTAGACTTTTGTCAATCGTGGAATGTCTCAGACTATCCCACAATCTGTTGGAGGAAAATTCTGAGAGTGCCTTGGACTGCAAGAAGATCAAACCAGTCCATACTCCAGGAAATAAAGCCAGACTGCTCACTTGAGGGAATGATATTAAAGGCAAAACTGAAGTACTTTGGCCACATAATGCGAAGACAGGATACCCTGGAGAAGAAGCTGATGCTAGGGAAAGTGGAAGGCAAAAGGAAGAGGGGCCGACCAAGGGCAAGATGGATGGATGGTATTCTGGAGGTGACGGACTCAACCATTGGGGAGCTGGGGATGATGACGGCCGACAGAAAGCTTTGGCGTGGACTGGTCCATGAAGTCACTAAGAGTCAGAAACGACTGAACGAATAAACAACAAAATCCCACAATCTCTCCCTTGGTATTATATCAAAAGCTGACTTAAAATCAACAAAGGTTGCAAAAAGAGAACCACGATGGGGGGTAGAATATTTTTCTGCCAAATGGTGAAGAACCAAACAATGATCTAGTGTTGAACTTTCCTCTCTAAATCCAGCCTGTTCAGCAATAGTATTTTCATTTTGTACCCAATCCACTAACTTTGAATATAAAAATCTGTCATAAAGTTTATTTATTGTGTTTAATAAACTGATAGGCCTATAATTTGTAGGGTCGAGTCTATTTCCTTTATTTTTGTATATCGGTACAACAATGGCCGGATTCCAGTCCGATGGAAATTGTCCTGTGTTACTAATAAGGTGGCCAAAACTGGGGCCCACCAGTCTTTATTTTCCATTATTAATTCTGAGGGGATAAAGTCACCTCCAGATGCTTTACTGGTTTTAGTTGGACAATACGATCTTTAACCTCAGCTATGGATACTGGCGGCCAATCCGGGAGATCATTGCAAGAGGGAATCACATTTGAGATTACAGCAGATTCCCGTTTAAAGATGTTATTAAAATGATCTTCCCATTTATCTGCAGATATTTGTGTAAAAGGGCTAAAATGTCTATCTGTAAGAGGCTGGTTTATTAAACGCCAAAACCAAGTGGAATTCTTGAACTTTGCTGCTAAAATTAAATTACTCCAATTCTCTCTTATAGCCTGCCATTTCTTTATCTTCAAGAGATCTTTATAATTTTTTTAATCTTAAGTAATTTTGAGGCATTTGCAGAATTTTCCTGATGAAAGGAAGTTATTGCATTTAAGAGAGCCTTTTTAGCTTTAATGCAGTCATTATCATACCAAGATTTAGATCTTTTATTTGCATAAACACAATTAGCTGTTGTAAATCTTGTCAGGGGGGCTTGAAGATTAACAATAATTGATTGATACAGTGATATTACTTGTTCAGTTGAATCAGATGAGAAAATTTGGGTATGCATTTGAAGCAGGAGCTCTGAGGTCAAAATTCCAGACATAATTTTAGCCAAATCTTGAGACCATTTATTTTGTACTTGCCCCTTCATTGTAACGTCAATGGGGCAGTGGGCTACTTCTAATGATTCCAGATTTGTTTTAGAATCAAAAAGACAAATTAGTGGAAAGTGGTCACTATCAGGGTGAGTTCCAATATAAAAGTAAGCTATATGACATACAAAGTTCCGGGAAATCATAATATAATCAACCACACTGGCCCCGTTTGGGAGCCAGAATGTAAATTCCCCTTTTATGTCACCCCTGACAGTGCCATTAAGTATAACTAGATCTAAACTGTCCACAAATTGAGCCAAATGAAATTGTGCAATATTACATTTTTGATCTTTAGATTGTCTGGCTGATAAATAGCACACATCAGTTTTAGAGGGCATTGGCCACTTAAAATGAGTTTGCAGAGAGGCATCAGATTGGCTAATATGTGCATTAAAATCACCAGCTATTATGATAGAGTCTGGGTATGGACATGAGAGCAAATTTACGTAGGTATCAAACTGATCCCACAAATTATTTATTTCCCTATGCCCATGAACTGGGGGAAAATATACATTAACAAGTAATACAGTGTAAAATTTAAATCTGCGTAGGAGGGCTAGAGCCACATTTGAGCAAGGCTTCAGCATAAATACTGGGACATTGAGTTTAACAGAAACCGTAGAACTCAAGCCACCTGATGGTCTACCCTTTTTTGTACTGGGAATTGCATTTAAAGTAAAGGGAATATATCCAGGTAGTAATAGATCCTCCATAGCCCATGGTTCTTGAAACAAAAGAATATTGAAAGAAGAAATATATTCCATAAATGAAACATCCGACATCTTTGCTTTCCAGCCTGCAACATTCCAGGAGAGGATAGAGATGCCCCCATCTGTAGGATAGAGTCATTTAGAGTCTGAGGGTACTATCAGTGAATTAGCTGTACAGACAGAGTCTTTCTTCTGGAATGGGGCCAGAGTTGGAGTTTCATCTAGTGTTGCCTGTTGTAACACCACCTCAGTTTGGGGGGTAGCTTCCAGTTGGATGATTTTAGAACTTCCAGTAGCAGTATCCAAATCTAATTTTTTTGGGGAAAAGGCTAGTAGGTTCCAAGTGGTGTAATAAAAGGCCATAATGTGGAAAAGGTCTAAGATCCAAAGAGCATTGTTCAGCATCTATCTGTGGTATGGGAAATACTTCCTCTTCAATAGTTAACAAGGTCTGGCACTCTCCAGCAGGCTCCCCATTCATCCCATAAAGGCTGGAAAAAATTGTCATGATGGCATCTATACCATCCTGACATGAACTGGAACCACTTAACACATCCCACAGCTAAGGCTCCAAAAGCAATCAATAGGAAGAATGTAACAGCAAACTGTCAGACAGACAAGCAGCATGCAATGTGGATTGGAGAAGACAATCAGCACTTCAACCAGATAGCTCCAAGCGCAGATGAGAGGATGCGAGACGGGACTGATAACGCATTTGATGGGAGGGAGGAAACGGGAACCTGTTTAACTGTAAGCTATTGTATACCTGCTTTACTTGGTTCATTGACGTGAACCTAGATCACTCGCTGTAAATAAAAGCTTTTACATATTCTACGGAATTGTGTTGGAGCATAATTTGCAAGTCGAAGGATCGGATTATCACACAATTGTTATTTGGGTGGTGATTTCCATCCATTTCATTGTCCACTGAATAATGGAAATTTGTTTCAGTATTTGGAGATACAAGATCAATAAGTGGTTCTGCTGTAGCAATAGTGACCAGTAAGGTTTTCTTAAGTTTTTCCAGCTTTTATATTATATTATCTTGTTCCTTCCTGGGCAGAGAACCAAAAGCTCTGATAAGACCAGCTTCAGCTGGATCTGACACACCGTCATTTTGTAAGAATGGCTGACTCCCACTGCCTTGCTTTTTCAAGGTCATATGTGGAAAGAGGGCTTTCTAACCTCTGTTACAGTTTTGGAGTGGGTATGAAATCTAGATGAAGCAAAGCCGGATAAAGAATTAACTATTACATCGTGAAAAAATCTGATGGGGAAAATTTGAAATGATGCTAAGTATGGTCTCATTTTAAATAGCATTAGTGGAATAGTAGACTGCTTAAAAGATAGCAAAATCCATTTTCGGTTTTGTACAGTAGGAAGCCATTCAATAGCACATAGCTTTCCAAACTGTATGTCGTGACACTTTATTGTGTTGCAACACACAGTTTAGTGTGTTGCGAAGCGGCGGTGTGGGGGCACGCGCGGCACGGCGGTGGTGGTGTACATGGCAGTGGCGGCAGCGGTGCGCCATCAGCGCTTTGGCGTTTTAGTGAAGCCACCGCCGCTGCTGCAGCCACCATACACACCACCACCGCGCACCCCCCCACGTGCCCCCGCACCGCTGCCACTGCCGCTGCTGGTGTGTTGCCAATGGCGGCAGTTTGGAAAGCACTACAATAGCACATAGATCTATCTGTCTGTAGTGACAGTGCAGAAGTTGCCCTAAAGAGGTTTTGATTGCTCTCCTAGAATCCCAACATCCAGTATTGAGACTACTCAGGCAGATACAGAGAGCAACCTGCTGTCTGAAGTAAATGGTTTTGCTTGCAGGGAGTTTCCTCTTTTGAATACAGGGAGGAGTTAGTCTGTAAAAGACCAACACTATTAGTACAGTCATTTGGTCGTTGCACATTTTTGTCAGTTTGTTTTACTTTAATTACTTGCCCTTTATCAGAGCACATGCCCAGAATGTCTTGCTTTGCCTGAGCTTCTGCATTAGTTTTAATGGAGGTGGCAAGTCTGGCTGCGTATTTTTGAACAGCTGCTCAAATAATGAGATAACAGTTTGAGTTGTAAGAAGACATTGCTTTGCCATAAACTCCATTGTATTTTCCCATGGGAGCCTCTCCAAATTCTTATTTTGTATCTTATTTTTAAACTTATTTTTATTTTCCTTGAAGTTATTAGGTGAGCTAGCAAGTTGTACTGGAGACATACAGTAAGAGTCCGAGAGGGAGTGCAAATTTTCATTTAGCTCTTCTCTGACAGATAGTGAGAGGTCTAACAACTGTTGTTTTTCCAGTTCTGTTTGAAAGTCCCATTCAAGTGATTCAAGGGCTGCATATTTGTTGGAAGTGGGAGGAAGATTTGTTTTACCTACAGTTTCCTTTTGTATAAAAAGTTCTTCTATCTTTGGTTGCTTAGCAGACTTTGAAGAGGAGAGAGAGCCCGGACAGATTCCATGTCGTTTCTTTCTTTTTCCCATGTAGTTCAAATCCACTCAGACACTTTTGTTTGCACCTTTTACTCCACAATTGTCTCGCTGAAAAAAATTGTGAATATATTTAAAATACTCTAATAGTAGAAATCTAATTTAAAATCTACGGTAACCTAATATACTTATTTTAACTAAAACTATCTAAAGAAAACAAAAATAGCTAGAATATACTATTTAAAAATAATATAAAATTAAAAGGGCAGGAGCATGGGAAAACGTGTGTTGCTGGGCTGCTATGTTGGCTCCACCCCACTTTATGTGAGAGCCTGTCTGGTGTAGTGGTTAAGGTATCAGGCTAGAAACTGGGAGACCATGAGTTCTAGTCCTGTGTTAGGTACAAAGCCAGCTGGATGACCTTGGGCCAGTCACTTTCTCTCAGCCCTAGGAAGGAGGCAATGGCAAACCATTTCTGGAAAACCTTGCCAAGAAAACTGCAGGGAATTGTCCAGGCATTCTCCAAGAATTGGACATGATTGAACAGATAAAAAAATTACTAATTTAGATTTGTTATAGCTGCCCCACTCCAAAAGACTGGGTGGTGGCTTTCAATATACAATTAAAAATACAACCACACAGCATAACAGCCTAGAAAAAACTAGCTACAACAATAACAACATGACAGAGGCTCCCTTAACGCATTAACCCAGGTCAGGGGAAAGAGACTTCCAGAACCCTAAGAGAATGGGTGCCATACCTATCATTTGTTGTTTATTCATTCAGTTGCTTCCAACTCTTCGTGACTATTAGGTGATGGTGAACTTTTGGGGTTTCAGGCTTGAAGTAATCCAAACAACGTGTTGTAAGGCTAACAATATCTTTATTGATAGTATAAGGCAATAATGGATGTATAGTGCATTACTGCAAAAAGGAAAAACCAAAGCATAAGCAGAGTTCCATCACTAGAAGTGAGGAAAGAAAAACATCATGGTCTGTGCAAAGACCAGGCATAGTTACAGTTCAGATACAAGTACATGTAGATAGCAGTCTACATAAAGAAAAAAGACATAGGAAGAACATAAGTGAGAACATAAGTATGAATGAATACCCATGGTTCATAGCTCACATCTGATTGGTTAAAAATGGGCCAGGCAACCAGTTTAGCTTCACAGTTGTTGTACTTACTATAAAGCGTCACACGATGGCAGTGTTGTGTATTGGCCTTCCCTCGAGCTACAATTCTCTTGGGAACAATCCTGATAAGGGTTTATTATGGCTAGATAGAGGGACACCTGCTGATTACCAGTCGAATGTTTGTAGAATATTTTGGGAACCAGACTTTCAATGCAGGGTCACTTGTAATTTTGCACTTTCCGGCCAAATTCAGTGGAGAAAATGCCATGCGTTTAATTCTGCATAGAATACTTTAACCAAATAACTTTAACACCCCTTCCGCATGGATTTTTGAAACGCTGTGGGGGAAAACTCATTTCACAGGCACACAGAGACACAAATGATTTTATTTCAGACACATTTGTTCTAGTCCCAATCTGGTTACCATGGTTGCATGCTTATCACGAGAAAGTGCTTTCGTGAAGATGTCTGCAACATTCAGCTCAGACGGACAATACTCTAATTGTATAAATTTTTCCTGAATTGCATGTCTTACATTTTTGTATTTCACATGGATGTATTTGGTGCGACTTTTGACATTTTCAGAAGCAGCTAGAGACAGGCAGGCTTGGGAATCTTCATACACTGTCACTGGTGAGGTTATATCTACAGAAAGATCTACAAATAACTGTTTTAACCAATACATTTCATTGATTGCCTCACTGAGCAACGCAAATTCGGCTTCACATGTGGAAACGGCAATTGAATTTTGTTTTCTTGCTCTCCAGGCAATGGGTGTATTTGCAAACAAACAAACAAAACCGCTCACAGACTTTCTGTCTCCCTCTTCTGCAAAAGAGCTGTCAGCATAAATCACAGGCATTTCAGCTTTAGTAGGTGACACTTTAAGGCAAAAATCAGCTGTGCCTTTAAGGTAATGTAGGACTCTTTTTAACCCTTGCCAATCTCGCATGGATGGTTTGGCAACCTTACGACTGAGCACTCCAACTGAG
Organism: Charina bottae; assembly: GCA_023362775.1. Lineage (NCBI taxonomy): Eukaryota > Metazoa > Chordata > Lepidosauria > Squamata > Charinaidae > Charina > Charina bottae. The sequence goes on along the minus strand of JALMGJ010000005.1, from coordinate 79,609,293 downwards.
TAAGCTAAGTCAGGGCGTGTCCATTGTGTTAAGTGTAGCAAACTTCCTACAGCTGAGTGATATAATTCAAACTGAGGACAAATTTCCTCATATGTGTCACCCTTTAGGAAATCAAGAGTCATTGGTGTTTTGGTTGGTTTTGCATTTGACATTTCAAGTTGACTCAACAATTGGTCAATTTTTCTCTTCTGACTCAGATAGAACTCACCACTCTGAGCTCTAGTGACTTCAACACCTAGATAGTATTTCAGCTCACCTAGGTCTTTCAATTGAAAGTACTGTCTCAATTGTGTTGCAAACTCTTGTACAAGGTGCAAAGAACCAGTTGCTAGGCAAAAATCGTCAACATACGTTAGCAACACCGTGTAATCACTTCCAGAACCTCTTACATACACACAAGGATCAGCAACAGACTTCTTAAACTTTAGCTCTAACAAAGCCTTATCTAAACATTGATGCCAACAACGTCCGGCTTGTTTCAATCCGTACAGCGCCTTGCGCAGTCTGTACACCTTCTGAGAATTGTCACAAGCATAGCCAGGAGCCTGCTTCATGTACACTGTTTCAGGGAGCTCTGCATTCAAATATGCTGTGTCAACATCAAAGTGATGGACAACAAGTCCACGCTGTGCAGCCAGAGAAAGTACCATATGTAAAGACTCTGGTCTAGCTGTGGGTGCATATGTGAGATCATAGTTCAAAAACCTCTCCTGTGCAAATCCCTGAGCAACAAGCCTGGCTTTGTACTGCACTGTATTATCAGGAAGAAGCTTCTTTCTGAAAACCCATCTGGAACCAACAGCTTTCTGAGATGGGGGCAAATCAGTGACCTCAAACACCTTTTGACTCACTAATGCCTCAAACTCCTTATCCATCGCTGTGTTCCACTTCTCCTGCTCCTCAACAGGCAGAAGCAACATTTCTTGGAAAGACTGAGGTTCACAGGTAATTTGACACACTCTCACCTGCTGAATCACAAATCTGTCAGGCTTCACACCCTTTGTGGAGCATGCAGACCTACGAGGAATTACCACTGCCTCTTCCTCATCACTGTCCTCTGCCTTTTCACTACCTGATTCCCCCTTCAGATCCTGAACCTGCTCAGGTGAAATTTCCTCTTCCTTCACCTGAGGGGACCCTCTCACCACACTAGGAGACTGGGAACCAGAAGGCAACTGAACTGGTTGTTGTCCAGCCACAGGAGCATGGACAGTTGGCTGTACACTAGATTGCAACAATACCTCTGAACTAGCATTCAACCTATCCCAACCAGTAGGGTGCTCAAAATTAGCACTTCTGGAGACTACCACACGACCATAGCCTGCAGAAAAACGGTAACCCTTAGATTTAGATGAATAACCAACAAACCTTAAGCGTTGTGCTTTTGGCTGGTTCTTCCTTCGCTGAGACTTAGCAATATGCACATATGCAAATGTTCCAAAAACACACAGATGCTTCAGCGAAGGGCGCTTGCCAAACAAAAGGAAGTAAGGAACTTCATTCACAGCTGAATTCCACACCCTGTTAGTCAGATACACTGCAGTCATGGTAGCCTCACCCCAGAAACGGGCTGGCACCTGGGCATCTAACATCAGGCTATTTCTATTGGTATTAACAACACCAATCTTCCTTTCAGCTATTCCATTCTCAGCAGGAACACCAACATTGGCAAGTCTATGGGAGATTCCTTTCCTACGAAGCCAATTCTGAAACTCATGGCCTAGAAATTCTCCTCCACAATCCGATTGAAACTGACCTACTTGATAGCCATAGTTTCTTTCCACCATTGCAACAAACTCCTTAAAGCGAGCAAAAGCCTCCGCTTTAGATTTGAGCAAATAACAAAACGTATAGCGAGTATGGTCATCCACCAAAAGGAACATGAAACGTGCCCCCCCTTCACTAGGAGCATTGGGGCCGGCTAAGTCTCCATGAACCAACTGAAAAGGCTTAGTTGACACTCTGTCACTTTTCCTAGCAATAGGAGCAGCCTTAATTTTGGATTGTTTGCACACAGTACAATCAAGAAAGTCATCACACTTTTTGGATCCTAACTCAGGATACACCTTGGCCAATTGGGACAAACTTCCACACCCGGGATGTCCCAGAACTCTGTGATAATAGTGAATGCATTTGTTATGTGGGGGAACATTGGAAATACAATTTCCTGACACAATCCCCTGCTTAGGAAGTATTTCATACAACTGATTCACTAACCTCCCCCTAGCACATTCAATCCCATCTTTTTCAATGGAACATCCAGTACCCTTGAACACAACAGTATAACCAGACTTTACCAGGGCTGGAACGCTAAGGAGGGAAAAGTCAAGTGTAGGAACACACAACACATTTTGCACATTTATCCCCAAACAAGGAATGTATACTTCACCCTGAAAGGACACATCAGCCATAGATCCATCAGCCAGAGCAACCTGTTGGATTTTAGGCTTGCTTTTTGATAACAACAACTGTTCATTGTTGACAATGATTTGGCTACAGGCTGAGTCCAAAAGCCAAGTCTCTGGGGAACGTCTACTCACAGCCGTGAGCAAAGCAGACACCTGGGTACGTTGTCTAGGCGCTTGCTTCCCCTTCTTTCGCACGAACCTCTTTCCACTGGCTCCACCGGCTGGGCGAGGTGGCTGGGGACAGTCTCTCATGAAGTGTTGGGTTGAGTTGCACCGGAAGCATCTCCTCACAGCACAAGCAGCCTCTGTTCCAACTGGAAAACGCTGTGCTGAAGCCTCAGGAACAGCAACAGATGACTTACTCTGCATCTTCTCCAAATCACGAGCTTGCTGGATTTCTTGCAGCCGATTTGTAAGATAATCCACAGTTAGGTCTTGGGGCCTCAACGTCTGAGTTGCCTCAATGAGCATGTCAAAGCTCTTGTCCAAACTTGACAGGATAATACAAGCTCTCTGGGTATCAGGGATCACAACATCCCGGTCCTCAAGTTCAAGAAACAAAGTCTTGATTTTATGGAGGTGGGTCATCACGTTTCCACCGGGCTGCAGCTTCAAGTTGTAAAGCTGACGTGATAGACCAACAATGGCAGCAGAGGTTTGCTTGGAATAAAGGGCTTTAAGAGCTTCCCAACAGGCACGTGCAGTTTCCAGATTACTGATATGCAGTAGCTGTGATGATTCCAGTCCCAGAATCAAGTTGCCATACGCACAATCCAAACACAACTGCACTTCATCAGTAATAACACCAGCTGGGGGTGCGTCTCTCACATACTTCCACAAACCTTCTTTTAGGAAGAAAGACTTGATCTTCACATACCAGGTCTGATAGTTTGTGCCATTCAAACGCTCAAAGGGCAGACTGGTTAGCCCTGCAGCAGCAGCCATGCTGACCACTCAAAGAAAACACGTTTACTTCAAAATTCAGCCTTAAAAACAAACCCCGTTGTTACAGCTAGATCCAGCGCAGCAAACAGCGATCCATCCAGCCTGGGCCCGTAACCTATTAGGTGATGGTGAACTTTTGGGGTTTCAGGCTTGAAGTAATCCAAACAACGTGTTGTAAGGCTAACAATATCTTTATTAATAGCATAAGGCAATAATGGATGTATAGTGCATTATTGCAAAAAGGAAAAACCAAAGCATAAGCAGAGTTCCATCACTAGAAGTGAGGAAAGAAAAACATCATGGTCTGTGCAAAGACCAGGCATAGTTACAGTTCAGATACAAGTACATGTAGATAGCAGTCTACACAAAGAAAAAAGACATAGGAAGAACATAAGTGAGAACATAAGTATGAATGAATACCCATGGTTCATAGCTCACATCTGATTGGTTAAAAACGGGCCAGGCAACCAGTTTAGCTTCACAGTTGTTGTACTTACTATAAAGTGTCACACGATGGCAGTGTTGTGTATTGGCCTTCCCTCGAGCTACAATTCTCTTGGGAACAATCCTGATAAGGGTTTATTATGGCTAGATAGAGGGACACCTGCTGATTACCAGTCGAATGTTTGTAGAATGTTTTGGGAACCAGACTTTCAATGCAGGGTCACTTGTAATTTTCCACTTTCCGGCCAAATTCAGTGGAGAAAATGCCATGCGTTTAATTCTGCATAGAATACTTTAACCAAATAACTTTAACAGTGACTTCATGGACCAGCCCATGCCAGAGCTTCCTGTCGGCCATCACCATCCTCAGCTCCCCCACGGTTGAGTCCATCACCTCCAGAATATCATCCATCCATCTTGCCCTTGGTCGGCCCCTCTTCCTTTTATTTATTTATTTATTTTTATTTATCACATTTGTATCCCGCCCATCTCCCCCACAAGGAGGGACCCTGGGCAGTGCACATCAAAAATTTAAAATCAATAAAAACTATAAATATCAATAAAAACAAAATGTACATATACATATTACACAGTTTGATCCAGTGATGGTAGGTCTCATCCCATTGGTCGATAACGTCGGATACGGCAGATCTAAGGGGCCAGCCAACCCCAAGACAGGCTGTTCCCCTCCCCTCCCCAAGCATGGTGACATAACCAGGTCTTTAGGTTTTTTCTAAAGTCCAGGAGAGAGGGGGCCGATCTTATTTCAGGGGGTAGAATATTCCAAAGGGCAGGGGCTACCGCAGAGAAGGCACACCTCCTAGACCCCGTCAGATGGAACTCTCTTACAGACAGGGTTCGTAGCGTGCCCGCTCTACAGGACCGGGTGGGATGGGTTGATTGAACGGGGATGAGGCGGTCCTTCAGGTAATCTGGTCCCATGCCATGTAGGGCTTTAAAGGTGATAACCAACACCTTGAATTGAATCCGGAAGCGAACTGGGACCCAATGCACAGACCAAAGGTGTTATATGTGCCGATCTTCAGGCACCTAAAATCGCCTACGCAGCTGCATTCTGAACCAGCTGAAGCCTCCGGATGCTCTTCAAGGGTAACCCCATGTAGAGTGCATTACAATAGTCTATCTGGGAGATGACCAGGGCATGAGTGACTGTTCGAAGGGCCTCTCGCTCCAGGAAAGGTCATAACTGGTTGTGCAAAGGCCCTTTCCTCTCGCTCCAGGAAAGGGCGTAACGAAGTTGTGCAAAGGCCCTTCTGGCCATGACTGCCACCTGCTCTTCGAGCAGGAGTCGTGAGTCCAAAAGGACCCCCACGTTACGCACTGGGTCTGTCTGGGGTAGTGCAACCCCATCCAGAACTAAAGATGAAAGATTCCTAGACACCGAGGCGCCATTAATCCACAGCCACTCCATTTTACCAGGGTTCAGCTGAAGCCTGTTGTTCCCCATCTAGACCCCCACAGCCCCCAGGCACTTGGACAGGGTAGTCACAGCATCACTTCCCCCAGGTTGGAGATGTATAACTGTGTATCATCAGCATATTGATGATATCTCATCCCTTTTGCCTTCCACTTTCCCTAGCATCAGCTTCTTCTCCAGGGTATCCTGTCTTCTCATTATGTGGCCAAAGTACTTCAGTTTTGCCTTTAATATCATTCCCTCAAGTGAGCAGTCTGGCTTTATTTCCTGGAGTATGGATTGGTTTGATCTTCTAGCAGTCCAAGGCACTCTCAGAATTTTCCTCCAACACCACAGTTCAAAAGCATCTATCTTCCTTTGCTCAGCCTTCCTTATGGTCCAGCTCTCACAGCCATAGGTTACTACAGGGAATACCATTGCTTTGACTATGCGGACCTTTGTTGTCAGTGTGATGTCTCTGCTCTTAACTATTTTATCAAGATTTGCCATTGCTCTCCTCCCAAGAAGTAGACGTCTTCTGATTTCCTGGCTGCAGTCAGCGTCTGCAGTAATCTTTGCGCCTAGAAATACAAAGTCTGTCACTGCCTCCACTTTTTCTCCCTCTATTTGCCAGTTATCAATCAAGCTGGTAAATAATTAAATTAAATTAAATTAAATTAAATTAAATTAAATTAAATTAAATTAAATTAAATTAAATTAAATTAAATTAAATTAAATTAAATTAAATTAAATTAAATTAAATTAAATATTAAATTAAATTAAATTAAATTAAATTAAATTAAATTAAATTACTAATTTAGATTTGTTATAGCGAGGTGGCTCAGCGGGTTAAACCGCTGAGCCGTTAGTCTGCCGACCATAAGGTCGGCAGTTCGAATCCACGTGGTGGGGTGAGCTCCCGTCACTAGCCCCAGCTTCTTCCCACCCAGCAGATCGAAAGCCATAGGCAAGTAGATGAATGGGGACCACTCACGTGGGCCAATTTGCTGGCGTCCTTTTCAGAAGGTTCGCCCTCGACCAAGAAGAGCTGGTCCCCATAGATGGCGGCAGAGGACGGCAGAGGACGACGGATTCCGGAAATAACAACAACTTCCTGGACGTCAGCAGCTGGCTCAGAAGCGAAGGTTCCTGGGACATGTAGTCCGACCTGCGGATGAAGAGCCGGTTCCCGCACCCCCTCCCTAATGCGCAGGTAGTATGATATGATTGTATAATATGAAATTACATGATTGTAAGCCGCCTAGAGCCCTCCATTAGGGAGGGGATAGGCGGGGTATAAATAAGATAAAATAATAAATAAATAAATAACACACAGGGCATCCGGATATGATGATGAGTGGACCTTGTTCTTCATTCCAGTAGTGTTTCCAGTGGGAACCAAAATCACATCTTTATGAATTGGCAGGAGTGCGGACTTAGTGGGACTTTTAGACAGTGGTTTTACTCAATGCATAATACACCCTGCAGTAATAATGGGACTAAGATTGAGGGTTGGGAGGCTGAAAACCCCACATCACGTTTACTCAATTTGATGGGTCTGAGATACAAGGAGGCCCTGTGCAATATTATACTGAAATGGTGGAAATGAGAATTGGGACTCATAAAGAAACTTTGCAATTTCTAGTGGCCCCTATAGCCAATCATTCATAAATTCTTGGCCTAGCATGGCTGAAAGAAAGATAGCACAAAGCGGACTGGGAACTGGGGAGCTTGCAGTTTAATGATGGGAGGTATGGCAGTTGGCAAGAGCCTGAGCCTCCATCGCACTTAGAAACTTTGGCTGCTGAGAGTGACTCCCCAGCGCTCAACCCAGACCCGGAGGAAGACCTACCAGACTTAGAAACCTTGGCTGCCGTGGGTGACTCCCTGGTGTTCATTCCAGACCTGGAGGAAGACCCAATTCCACAGCACTACAGTGATTTAGTGGTGGCATTTGGAGAAGCTGAATCCAATCAGCTCTCTCTGTCGACATGCAGATTGTGCTATAGAATTAGACCCAGCCCCCCCTTCCAAAACCAAAATTATATTCCTTGACTTTAAAAGAATGTGAAGCTTTACGAGAATTCATTGACAAAAAATTAAAGCAAGGTTTCATCCGACTGGCCAATTCCCCCCTGGGAGCGCCGGTATTGTTTCACACCAAAAAAGATGGATCTTTATGTTTAGGTACTGACTATAGTGGGCTCAACGCTATCACCACTAGTAATAAATACCCTCTTCCTCTCATGAAAGACATGCTGGCACACTTGTCTACAGGGAAAATTTTCACCAAACTGGATCTAAGTGAAGCTTATTTCCATGTACGCATGAGAGGGGGATGAATGGCAAACTGCTTTTAACTGTCATCTTGGGGCTTTTAAGTACCTCGTAATGCCATTCAGATTGCAGGGGGGGGGGCTGGCTACTTCATGGCCTTAATGAATGAGGTTCTACATGACTTTTTATATGAAAGTGTTCTCGTGTACCTCAATGATATCTTGATCTACAGTGACAACCTGGCAGACCATGTAAAATTGGTCAGGGAGGTCCTAAAGCAACTAACAAAAGCTCCACTGTATGCTAAACTGTGAGAGTCCTAGCACCAGAATCCCAAATCAAAGGGAGTTTTTCAAGATGGCGATGGAGCAGCAGCTTCTATGCTGAGCTCCTGCTTAATAGCAGATTTTATGGACTTATTTTATCTTAAGTAATTTTATTTCAACTAAATTTGCCAGGATAAGACGACAGTGAAGATAAATACTCATTTAAAGGACTTTGAAGGGAATTGAGTAATGGGAAAAAGAAGGAAACGGTACGGCATTAGCCCAGGTTCACTCCCCCAACCGAAACTTGCTAAGCAGCCAAGCATTGAAGATTGCTTTGCACGAAAGGGAAATGTAAGTAAAATAAACCTCACTCCCACTGCTAACAAATTTGAAACCTTGGAAAGGGATCTTCAAATAGAGCAAGAAATACAACAGATATTAGAGCTTTCCCTATGTATTAGAGAAGAGTTAAATGGGAGCCAGGACTTTGGTATGGGATCCCCTCACGTGTCACCACTTCATGCAATTAACCCAAATACTTGTTGCAGGGGATCTGAAACTAAGCCTAAAACTACAACTACAACTAAAAAACAAAATCAGAATATGGAGAGGCTGCCATGGGAAAATTCAACAGAGTTTATGGCAAAGCAATGCTTGATCACAGCACAAACTGTTATCTCGATATTTGAGCAGCTCTCAGCTATAAAATATGAGTTGGATGTGTTAAAAGGTGATATAGAGACTTTCGTGCAAAATATGAAACTAGACCTTTTACTACTACAAAAGCTTATGAAACAGATGCAGTTAAGCCTCTCATTTGGGGCAAATGTGCTGATAAAGAGCAATCGGCTAAAGAAAATGCCAAATTATTTGATAAAAAGTTGCAGCCTCGAAAGACTAACCCTTTAACTCTTGATAAGGCAAAGTGTGGGGAATGTGCACATACTGTCCTGTGTAGGTGCAGAAACAACACGCCGAGGCTGGGAATCTAGTCTCTAGTGTTTATTGGTACCTACATACAGAATCCTGCTAAACTGATAGTGCCCGAAGAATCCCAAAGATATGAGTCCAACCTAGGGCGGAGCTTTCTGGAGGCGTTTGGGAAAGAAGGCCAGGCTTTCCAAGCTACGTGCTCGCTTCCCTCCCATGGGCAAGCTCCCCCCTCCACTCTCCTGTGTCTCCCTGACACATACCAAAGACACTTTGGATGTAAACAAAGCATCTTCTTCTAAATCTAATTGCTTACTACAATTGCAACGGATAGCCCTTGTCATCTCCAAGAACAGATATAATGTTGGATGCTGGAATACTAGGAAAGCAATTATAATTTCCCTGGGGCAACTTCTTCATTGTCAACAGGGGCAGATAGATTTATGTGCTGTTGAATGGCTCCTGGGTGTCCCAAATCAGAAGCGGATCCTCCTGTCTTTCAAGCAGTCCATCATTCCCCCAGGTTCTCCCCTAGAAGATCCAGTTGACTTGAATTCTCAAAGGAATCACTCTCCCTGCTTTCTTGGAACATTGCTGGATGGGAAGTCAGAAATAGAGATCCTGCCTTCATAAGCTACATTTCCCAATTCAACATTCTCATGTTCCAAGAGACATGGTCAATTAATGATATATTTATTGAGGGATATAAATCCTTAACCCTCCCAGCAGCCCCCACCTTCAGATGAGGGAGGCATCGTGCTGGTTTCAGCATCCATATTTCAACTGCTCTTAACATTGAAATTATGTCAATAGACTCATTTGAGAATTTTGCACAGTCATTCTTAACTTTTCTGCTCAGAAATTGCTCCTCATTAATTTTTATATACCACCCAACATTACTCAACCGTGAATTACAGAAATTTGGGCAAAAGCAGAAATTTACATTAATAATATTCAACTATGCTTTCTGACTGCCCATATTGTTATAGCAGGGGACTTTAATGCTAGACTAGGCCCAAATGATAATCAGTTGTTTGCCAAATTCCTTCAAACTCCACCTAACCTGCAGACTGTCTCTCCCTTTTTAATTAGAGAATCTAAGGATCACGGAGATTTTAGGGGCCTATATATGTTGCAGACATTGTACAAGTTGGATCTCCAAATTATGAATGGCACCATCATTACTGACTATCCTGCAGAGTTTTCACATTGGGCTGGTACAAGGCCCTCTTTGATTGATTATACTGCCATATCAAGAAATCTATGTTCTTTGGTCCTTCGATTACAGATTGACAACCGCCCCGAGAGTGATCACTGTCCCAATGTGCTGTCTTTGAAGCCCTTTGGTGTTTGCTTTTTGGAAATATATCCTATTCCATCTGAAGATACCCCCATGGGACAAATACGAATGAAATGGACAGCTCATGTGAAGGATAAATTAACCCATATGCTCTCTACTGATGAGGCACTCCAACTTCGTACAGCTATTCTACACAGGTCCTCCAACCAAATTTTGCCATCTTACACTCAACTAGTTCAGCTTCTTCAGCCAATCCTCTCCACTTGCCCAGCTGGTGTAAATAGGAATCAGCACTCTTTCAACCAACCCTGGTTTGATAGCGAATGTCATGCAGCTAAGAAACAACTGATCTCCTGTTTTAAGGATTATAAAAAATGATCCTCTCTCCTATTCAACTCAGGATCTGTTGCTCCTCAAGAGGAAATATAAACAGCTGCTACAGACAAAGAAGAGACAGGCTTTGAGAGAGTCTTGGAATCAACTAATTTCTGCTACTCGCTCTAAGAATTCAGCTCTATTTTGGAAATGTGTAACTCTCCAATCTGCTTCTTCTAATTTACGAATCTTGTCTCTTATTCCTGTTTCAGCCTGGGAAGACCACTTCAGATCATTGTATACACAGGAGGAATCATTTCACCCAAAGAGGGAATTAGACTATGAAGCTCACTTGCTCCCCCCCTGGCCCCCTGTCTCAGGCTCTGAGATTATAAACCTGATTAAACACCTGAAATCGAACAAAGCTCCAGGATATGACTTCATCTCAGCAGAGGTCATTCGCAACAATTTAGATTGGTGGGCACGTTTTGGCTTCCCTATTCACCTATATTGACAACTATGCTAAGGTCCCTGATGATTGGGGTCTAGCTTTGGTGATTCCAATCTATAAAAAAGGAGGCAGAGATTTACCTGCCAATTATCGGCCCATCAGCCTTCTCAGTGTGGTTAGCAAATTATATGCTAGACACCTATACAATAAGATCCTGGATTGTATTATAACTGAGAATATCTTGTCTGATGAGCAGGCAGACTTTAGAGAAGGCCGCTCAATCTTTGACCATGCTTTAACTCTTCAACATCTAGTCGAGAAATATTCCTCCGGAGCTTGCTCAACACTCTATGCAGCATTTATTGACCTTAGATGTGCTTTTGATTTCATTGCTAGAGCCAAACTATGGGAGAAATTGAATTCTTCTCGATTGATAGAAGATTACTTGTTCTTATATATAAACTTTATGAAAATTCCTGGATGAAGGTGCAGTGTAATATGTATGGACATTGCACCAAGGAAATCCCAGTCAAGAGAGGAGTGAGACAAGTATGTATTCTAGCTCCCCTTCTTTTTAATCTATATATTATCTCTCTTATAGACAAATTGAATAGCTTATCTCTTCACCCCCCAAAACTGGGAAATAGACACATCTCTGTTCTTTTATATGCAGATGATGCTGTGTTGCTTTCTCGGACACAGATTGGCCTGAAGCGAGTGCTCTGTATGCTTGCTGAGCACTGCCGAGAAGAATGGCTGGAAATAAACTACTCAAAAACCAAGGTTATGGTTTTTGCCAAGCGCCCTAAGGCACATGTCTGGTGGCTAAACAATCATTTAATAGAGCAAGTTAAGACCTTTAAATATTTGGAGATTGTTTTTCATGCCATGGGTAACCGCAAATTCCATGCCGACTATGTCAGGTTGAATGCACAAAAAACAGCGGCAGCACTACAACCTTTCTATTTCTCCAAAGGGGCTCAATATATACTAGCAGCGATTAAAGTTTTCTCAGCTAAGATCAGAGCTCAGCTCCTTTTTGGAGCTCAGTTGGGCCCCTACAGGTCATTCCTTTCTCTTGAAAGAGTCCACGTTTTTAAGATCTATCTTTCAAGTACCTCACTGCATCCCCAACGTGGTGCTTCGCCATGAAGCTGGCCTACTAAAAATAGAAACTTCTGCTTGGATTTACACTTTTACTTACTGGCTTAAGCTTTCTTTTTTCCCAGTTGGCCTGGCCCCTTTGATTATGACCGATAGTTTTCAATCTTCTTGGTGCCAGGCAATACATGCCAAACTGCAATTATATGGCTTTTTAGGGGCAGCCATAATCTGGTTGGGCTATGAACGTGCACTAGCTGATCTCAAACAACAGGCCATCAATTTAGAGCTACAATCCGATTCATCAGTTTTACCTAAAAACATATTTTTGGGCCACTCTGCACATCTTCTCCAACCAGCTAGATATCTTAGCTGCATAACAATTCCAAAATTTAGAAGAGCCTTATCCTTGGCTAGATTAAATACCCTTCCAACAGCTGTTATTGAAGGGAGATATCAAAATATCTCTTTCGATCAAAGGCTGTGCCCATGTGGCAGAGGAGTAATTGAAACAATGGAACACATCATTTTATATTGTCCTCTCTATGCAGATGTTCGCCAGGAATTATTATCTCAATTTTTTACGAAATATCCAGGTCGTTCGGATTCTTTTTACCTCAAACTGTTTTTATCAGACTAATCTGATTTTACTTCATTGACCACAGCTAAATATTGCTCTATAATCTGTACAGCACGCCACAATATCTCTTCTAATTTTTCTAAGATTTTTTAGAATTTTAAGTGTTTTTCCTTTTATTCTAATCAGATGTGAATTTTTAGTTTTGTTTGCTGGTCTAAATTGATTTGATTTGATAATATAAGTTAGCATAGCTTTACATTCTCATAGTGTTATACAAATTCTAGTATTACTTGTGCCCTTTTATAGCTATTTGCCCTAGTTATTTATAGTATATAGATTATTCATTGTAAAATTAATTGTAATTTTATAGGATTTTTTTTGCTTTTTAATACCTGTAATCTGTAATTTTACCTTAATAATTTTATCTTTATCTTATTTTATGCTATCAATATGACTTTTTATATTTATTTTATTTCTATTTTAGCATAATTGTTATGTTACTAGTTGTATGCTGGTCTATGACCGAAATAAAAAATTGATTGATTGAATCCCAAATCAAGAAATCTTTCAGTCAGTTTATGCTAAAAAGATTCATTTATTAAGGATCAGAATACATGGAGCAAATGCAAAGCTTCGAATGGCCAAATTGGCATGCATAATTCAATATCAAGAACATCCCTCTGATATCACTCACTATCTAACTTAAAACAAGTTAGTTCCCACTTCAGTTCAGCCCCCTCCCATCAGAGCGCTTGTTAACAGTCCAAGTGTCTTATCGCAGTTTGTGTGAAGAAATGGCCGAGTCAGGAATGTCAAGGGAGGCGAACGGCTCGTTCCAATTAGCAAGGCTTTTGGTGCAAAAGCAAACATGAGTCAAGTCCTACAATGCTTGACATGTGTACCTATAAAAACATGACAGGCGAATGGAGCTGAAGTGGAGGGAGACTGACATGAATTCCATAAACAACAATTGGATTATCTGGGATACAGAATTTGTCAGGGTTCCAGTTTGAATCCTGCCATGTACTTTTCCAGATATGTGTCAGGCACACAGACTCAGAATGGAAGGGGGAGTACATTCCAGGATCCGTGCCAGACTGTTGGAGTCTGTTTTGCAGATTGTCAAGGTTGTCCACCTGCATGAATGTGGAGGGGGCTGCTTGAACATAGTGGGAAAGTAACGGACACTGACATCATGGGGAGTGAGGAGGCTGGCACAAGGGGGAAAGCTAAATTCAATCTTTTGGTGGGAAATGTCATCCAGGTCTTTGAGAATGTTTTGATTTACATGTAACCTTAATAAAGCTTATTCTGCAATTCAAAAGAACTGCACGAAGCAAGTATTGGGGCATTGAAATCGGGGTCATCACAGAATTTCCCATAAGGGCATAGAACTCAAAGGCAACTGCAAAGTTTCCTTGGGTTTGCAAATTTCTACCGCAATTTCATTCCTAATTTTGCCCAAGTAGTGTTGCCCCTCACTGATTTGTTGAAAACAAAAGGACAAGAGAATGCCAAGAAAGCTAAAAAACGCAGTGCTGTACTCACTTGGACAGCAGAATGCCAACTGGCTTTTGACCAACTAAAAACCTTATTCACGGCCGAGCCCATTTTAAAACATCCCGACCCTTCTCTGCCCCTAATCATCCAAGTGGACACTTCTGATGTCGCAATTGGTTGTGTCTTATTGCAAAAAGGTGATAAGGGGGCTGTACAACCCTGTGCATATACTTCCTGCAAATTTACTGACACTGAACGGCATTGGCATGTTTGGGAGAAAGAAGCTTTTGCTGTCCCTCATGCACTGTCAACTTGGCACCACCTTCTGGAATGAGCTCCTCATCCTTTTGAGGTCTGGACTGATCATAAAAATCTCCAAGCGCTCCAATCACCCAGAAAACTAAATCCCAAACACTTTCGCTGGGCGCAATTTTTCAGCCGCTTCAATTTTACTTCAAAGTACCTCCCGGGCAGGAAAAATTTCCTAGGTGATGATGGGGTATATGCTGGCTTAAAGGGGAAAAACAGAGGCTTGAGAATAAACAGACAAGAATGCAGCTTGTTAGGGCTAACAGTTTTTTTACTGATAGCATAAGGCAATAATGCAGATACAATTCCATTATCGCAAAAATGAAAAAGATGAATATACATGATACAGCATTGTAAAAGGAAAAACAAAACAAACTTATAAGCAGAGTTCCGTGTATTGATCCCAGGGCCAGAGTTCCTGCCATGGCCTATACCCAAAGCCAGGCATAGCTCACTCTGCCCAGTCCATGGGAAGTGAACACGTGAAGAACTACATGGCTAAAAGACACTAAAAATCAAGAAGACATAGAACACCATTTTACATGGTTGTATATTCAGTTCTTCTAGCATTCTGATTGGCTGGAAGTTAGCTGTTACACACACTAGGCCTCAAAGCACACAGCATTGGTTGGCAGTGCTGCATCTACGCACTGAGTTCCCCCCCTCCTCCTTGCTCAGGGGGGGCTTGGGCAAGGCTTCCCACAGAAGGATTCAGGAGACCTTGTTCCCATGCAATCTAGTCAAAACAATACACACGTGACCGTTGCTATCTTGCACCTGCACTTCACGTCACCATGAGAAGGCTGTGCTTTGTACAGGAATAATTCGCCAGGTCAACACAAGAA
The DNA here is from genome assembly GCA_023362775.1 of Charina bottae. Classification (NCBI taxonomy): domain Eukaryota; kingdom Metazoa; phylum Chordata; class Lepidosauria; order Squamata; family Charinaidae; genus Charina; species Charina bottae. The sequence continues at coordinate 79,594,202 of JALMGJ010000005.1, read as the reverse complement.
CTCTAACAGGTGATGCCTTATCCCACCAGCCCCAGCATAACGGAAATAGGGAGGACATTGTAGACTCCATCTTCCCTCCTTCCCTGGGATTGGTTGCAGTCACACGAAGTGCCACCTCAACCACCCCAGCCACCCTGCCTCCTGATTTGCAACAGGAGCTGGCAGTTTCCAGCAACATGGTACGTGGCTAACTCAGCACAAAACTACCCTTACTGAACACAACGGCATTTGGTGGCGCAGTGCTCAACTTTATGTTCCTGAACCTTTATTCAAAAGAATTTTGCAGCGCTCCCACGATTCCAAACCCACTGGCCATTTTGGGTTTGTAAAGACTTTACATTTTGTTCGCAGACAATTCTGGTGGCCATCTCTCTGAAAAGACATCCAGGACTATGTCTCCACCTGCCCTGTGTGTGCTACCTCCAAATGTAAGGTGGGTAAACCCACTGGACTTTTACAAAATGTTGCTACCCCTACCAGACCTTGGGAACAAATTGCCATGGACTTCATTGTTGAATTGCCCAAGAGTAAAAAGAAAAGCTTTATTTGGGTTGTCACTGATTTATTTTCCAAACAAACACATTTCATCCCATGTGCAGGATTACCCCGTGTGTCCCAACTGGCCAGAATGTTTGTGAAACACATCTATAAATTACACGGCATGCCTTCCAGGGACATTTCAGATCATGGCCCACAGTTCACCTCCAAATTTTGGAAAGCGTTCCTTAAACTCATAGGGGCAGAGCAAGCGCTAAGCTCTGCCTTTCATCCTCAGACGGACAGATCAACTGAACGTGTGAATGCCATTCTAGAACAATACCTCTGATGTTACATTAGTCACCAACATGACAACTGGGTGGACTTGTTTCCTTTTGCTGAAGTTGCTTATAACAATTCTTTTCACCAAAGCACTGGAATTACACCTTTTTGCATCGTGTCTGGCCAAGAATTGGTTCCTATTCTGGAATTACCTCAACATCTTGAACCACCCCTCTTAGCTGATGACTGGATCAAATGTATTTAAAAAAATGGCCTGTGATGCTCCAAACCCTACAGGAAGCTAAAGACACTTATAAACACTTTGCTGATCGCAAACGCACTCCTGAATGTGACCTCTCTGTTGGCCAACAGGTTTACCTTTCTACTAAGCATCTTAAATCCACCCAACCCTCCAAGAAATTGAGTGCTAAATTCATTGGACCTTTTCCTATTACCAAGTTTATCAATCCTGTTACTGTTCAACTCCAGTTACCTAAGACTTTGCAACGCATTCACCCTATTTTTCATTGGAGTCTCCTCAAACACTTAAAACCTTCTCAATCCTGTCATGATTGATGGAGAACAGCACTTTGAAGTTCAAGCCATTTGGGACTCCCACAAATATCGCGACCAACTCCAGTACCTCGTTCAATGGAAAAACATCCCTAAAAGTGATAGTGAATGGGTCCTGACTTAACCTGTGCCTTTCATACCAGCTTTTCTGATAAACTTAAATAACCCTTTCTGTTCCCCTTTACAGGGTCCGTGTTCCTCTCCTCATCCCTGAGAGACCCGTGCTTTTTTCTGGAGGGGTGGAATGTCAGACTCGTTTTACTCGCCTGCCATGTATTTCAGTCTACACATGTCAAGTAGCACAACAACAGACTCGTGTCAGCTTCTTAGCTAGCAGCACTTTTTCAGCAAGCAGCTTTGCAAACCGAAATGAACCGTTAAACACCCTCACATTCTTTCACGGGCTGTGGAAAATCAAGGACACTGATAAGACACCTCAACTCTAATTGAACATAACAGATTGGGAGGGGGAAGATCAGGAGTGAGAAAGTCTTTGTTTTTACAACGGAGGAGGAGTGAGGTCAGAGGGATGTTAATAACTTTGAATGCTTGGCGCCAATTTGTCATTCAGAGCTTTGCAGCCGTTCCATGTAATCAGATTTTAATAAATGAATTCTTTAAGCTTTCCTATGGACTGTCTGGAGAATTTCTTAAGCTAGGATCTTGGTACTGGAACCATCACAGACAACAACATCCAAGTACCACCAAAGAATTAGACGGGTCCTGAAGAGCCAGCTCAATGGAAAGAACAAGATCCATGCAATCAACACATACACCCTGCCAGTCATCTGATATACTGCCGGTATAATGAGCTGACCAAAGGAGGACATAGAGGCTGCCGATGCAAAGACCCAAAAGCTCCTCACAATGTACAGAGGTTTCCACCCCAAGTCCAGCACCCGGAGACAGTACACCAGCCAGAAAGAGGGCGAGCAGGGTCTGGTGAGTGTCAAAGCCCCTGTCCTGGATGAAACCCAGAGCATCCAGGAGTACATCAATAAGATGGTACCCAAAGATGAGCTGCTGAGAGAATGCCTGAAGCAGTAGCAGACATGGAAGGAAAACAAGCAGAGGAAGTGCCATGGCAAGACAAAACCCTGAATGGGATGTACCATCGACAGATAGCTGAGGTGGCTGACCTTGGGAAATCCTACCAGTGGCTGGAAATGGCTGGAATAAAAGAGCACTGAGGCACTGATCATAGCAACACAAGAACAGGCACTAAGCACCAGATCCATAGAAGCAGGGGTCTATCACACTAGACAGGACCCAAGGTGCAGACTGTGCAGAGAGGCCTCAGAGACAGTCCAACACCTAGTGGCAGGGTGTAAAATGCAGGCAGGAACAGCATACACTGAACGTCACAACTAAGTAGCTGGCATTGTGTACAGGAACATCTGCACAGTGTATGGGCTAGACCCTCCCAAGTCCAGATGGGAGATTCCACAGAAGGTTGTGCAGAATAACAGGGCTAAGATCCTTTGGGACTTCCAGATCCAGACAGACAGACAGGTATTGGCCAATCAACCAGACATTGTGGTAGTAGACAAGGACCAGAAGATGGAGGTGGTGATAGATGTGGTGGTGCCAAGTGACAGCAACATCAGGAAGAAGGAGTATGAGAAGCTGGAGAAGTACCAGCACCTGAAGGAGGAACTAGAGAGGATGTGGAAGGTAAAGGACAAAGTGGTCCCAGTGGTGGTAGGAGCACTTGGGGCTGTGACTCCTAAGCTGGGAGAGTGGCTCCAACAGATCCCAGGAAGAACATCAGAGCTCTCTGTCCAGAAGAGTGCAATGCTAAGGCACTGTGCAGAACCCTCAAACTCCCAGGCCTCTGGTAGAGGACCCAAGATTGAGGAAGACAGATACCACCCTTAGGGGTGAGAAGGGATTTTATATATGTATATATATACGTATATTCCTCTTGCATTTTCTACAATGCACAAGTGTCACATTCTAGAACCATAGCAATAGTTTTAAACTGCCCCATTTGAGAATTATCCCTTCAGCTGACTAAGATATATAAAGTTAATTTTTACAATTGCCATTATTTATTCATAAAAAAGTATAAGTCTTAAAAACTTGGACTTTTAGGGATACAAAAAGAAATTTAAGAAAACTCTGCATCTGATTTCAGAAGGAATATGATTGGGTACTCTTTATGGTAATGCTGGATACTGCTAGAATATAATGACTTCCTGCACTATTCAATGCAAATGTGATGTAGACAATCAGAATGCATTTCCTTCCCAAGTATTAAATTCACTGTTCTTATACTCCTAAAGCAATGAGCAAGTCAGTCAGTCTTCCAAAAACTAATTTATATGAGTTTGATCTATCTTGAGCATTTGGGCCATTTTCTTCTAAACTTTGATACACATAGTTGACAGTCTAGTTTTAAGATGAAATTCCTGCATTTTCAGGAACACTTGATGTACTTTATTGATTGATGGAATTGATACTGTCTATTCCAGCAAGGCAAAGTGCCAGAAAAAGCATTCTGATCAATCAGAAGGAACAATGACTTATAAATCAGCAACAGAGTTCACCCTTGGTATTTTTTACCGAGTCGCCTGTTTGGAGAATATATGCCGAGAAGGAAGGAAGGAAGGAAGGAAGGAAGGAAGGAAGGAAGGAAGGAAGGAAGGAAGGAAGGAAGGAAGGAAGGAAGGAAGGAAGTTGTTTGTTTCATAGGTGACATAAGCTGTGCCATTAACCCTGCTCTGGAAAGCTAAATGCAGTTTAGGGATTTCCCACAGTTTAATTTCAGAAATTCTGGCATGTCTGTTTTGTTTGGCTCAATCCCAATAGATTTAACTGGAAGAATGCATGCACTTCCAATTCTGGACAGCCTCATCAGTGCTGTTATTTTACAGTTATAAGTCCTGGATGTAGGCATATTTTACGTGTTTAACTCCAATCACTATTCACTAACCTAGTTCTATGGCTTCTGTGCCGTATCTGGCAAATATGTTTCTGATATGGAAAGCCATACCAGCACATCACAAATTCTGCTCGCATGCCACTGATCAAGACGTCAAAAGGTGCAAGAACAGGTGCATGCTATTCTCAGAGTATTATCAGATTAAAATTAGACACGCAGTTGGCAGTTTCAACTCAGTCAAAAATCTTCAATATTCTTCCCATCTGCAGCTTGTCTGCCACTTTCTTTTTCCAGTTTTCTTGTAATTCCCAGACATAAGGTTGTTGCTTGCCTCAAATTCTAATATCCGCTCTGCTTTCCTAAGATTATTTGACCATCTATACCCAAAATGAGAGTGAAACATCGAAGCCATTCACCAGTCATGGTCACTAAGGGCATCGGCAGGTGGGGTCAAAAAAGTCAATATAATGTCTGTGGCCATACAATTGATGGCCTGCTCTTTTATTATATAGCAGGACCTGCTATATCATTGTGAGTTGCTCAGACATGACCATGGCTGACTCCAGTCTTTTGAGCAGCTGGCAAGGGAACAAAGTGAACATAAACGCCTTGGTGACCTTGAGATTCTCCTATGCCGCCCCCCTCTGCAGGGAGGCAGGACCCATTCGATTGGTCTGCCCCATCGACTGATGGACCCAGAAGGGTTTCAGAGGGAGCTGGGGGCTATACCCGAGGATCTGCTGCACGGTCCAGTGGAGACCCTGGCTGCAGCCTGGAATAGGGAGGTGGCCAGGGCCTTGGACAGGATCATGCCTGTGCAACCTCTCTTGACCCATTGAACCTGACACCCCCCGCAGTTTACGGAGGAACTGAGGGTTCTGAAAAGGATTAAAAGATGTCTAGAGTGCTGCCGGAGGAAAACAAGGACCGAACCTGACCGAACACAAGCTAGAGCTGCTGTTAAGGCCTACCTTGTGGCAGTAAGAGCGGCAAACGTCAATATTTCTCTGCTCTTATTGCATCCCCAGAATGCCACCCAACAGTCCTGTTTAAGATCACCCGATCTCTTTTGGGGAAGGTGGATTTATAAACCCACCTACAGGGCCATGCTGAGGAGTTTTCTGGACATCTGGAGGATAAAATTGTTCGGATTTGCTCCAAGTTGGATGCCAAGCGTGTAGCAGGGTCTGATGAGATGCTTGGGGAACATGTGTACCTGGATATCTTGGAATGGTTTGATCCTGCTGGGGCTGAGGAAGTGAACAGGGTTCTCGGGTCTGTAAACACCACCACTTGCCAATTAGATCCCTGTCCCTCCTGGCTGGTGAAGGCATTGTGGGAGGTGACGTGTGGGTGGGTCCAGGTGATGGTGAATTCATCCTTAGGGGAGGGAGTGTTTCCAGCAGCCTTCAAAGAGGGACTAGTGCACCCACTCCTCAAGAAACCATCATTGGACCCTACCATCCTGCACAATTTTTGTCCAGTCTCCCACCTCCCCTTTTTAGGGAAGGTGGTTGAAAAAGTGGTGGCGTTGCAGCTCCAGAGGGTCCTGGATGAAATGGATTATCTGGACCCTTTTCAGCCAGGTTTCAGGCCTGGATATGGGACAGAAACAGCCTTGGTCGCACTTATGGATGATCTCTGGCAGTGTGCTGGCTCGCCTCCAGAACAGATTGGAGAGTCTTGGCAGTCAGCCAGAGGTAAGGAATGCAGCCCAAGGTTACTTTGCAAGACTGGCCGAGAGAGAGACAAACCAGCGTGTGCCAATAATCAGAGTAGTGAAGCAAAGGATAGTCAATAATCCAAACCGGGTCAAGGGTTCCAGAAGTCCGAGCCATGATAATCCAAACAAGGTCCAGGGGTCCAGAAGGCAGAGTAACGATAGTCCAAACAGGGTCAGGAACGCAGGAAACAAGACAGGATACCAGAGTGGTCGCGAAGCCAAAGTGCAACGTTGCTCCCACAACTCCCTCACTGCTTCATTGGTAATTTATCAGGAGCTCAGGAGCTGTCCTCTGGGTCCTGCAAAGACTCTCTCTGCCCTCTGCGTAACTCCCTAGTAGCCAGCCGAGCACTTTTCCTCCTGTCCTTTAAGGCGAGGCGCACACGCCTCCGCCTCTGCCCTTTGGGGGATTCAGGAGAGCTGGGAGGCTGATGGGATCCAGCTGGCTGCTGGCTAGAGGGTGGGGACAAACCGCAATCCCCAGCTTGCTCCCCTGTATGCTCGGTTGCTGGCTGCTGGCTAGAGGGTGGGGCCAAACCACCATCCCCAGCTTGCTCTCCTGCAGCCTCAGGTATTGCTGCCTCCTGCGGTGCTGGGTCGTTGTCTGGGCCCGTGTCTGCGTCTGGGGCCTCGCCTGGCTCAATCCCCTGGGGGTTTGCCAGGGGCAGCTCGTCCTCTGACTCATCGCTGAGGCCCTGGGGCAGAGGCTGAACCAGGACAGGCAGGAGTGGGATGGTGGCAGTGCATCCATCCTGGCTCTTCTTGACCTCTCAGCGGCCTTTGATACCATTGACCATGGTATCCTTTTGGGGAGGCTCAGGGACTTGGGGGTTAGCGGCGTGGTTCTGCACTGTTTCACCTCATTCCTCCAGGGCTGGTCCCAATCAATGTTGATAGGGAGCGAGAGATCTGGCCCATGACCCCTACTCTGTGGGGTGCCTCAGGGTTTGGCACTCTCTCTGCTCCTTTTTAACACTTACATGAAACCGCTGGGTGAGATCATCCATTGCCATGGGGTGGGGTATCATCAATATGCTGGTGATACTCAACTATACATCTCCACCCCGGGTGACATAAGTGACGCTGTGACCACCCTTTCTCGGTGCCTGGAGGCTGTGGGGGTCTGGATGGGGAACAACAGGCTTCTGCTGAATCCTGGTAAGATGGAGTTGCTGTGGGTTGGGGGCTCCCAGGAACTTATCATCTTTGACTCTGGATGGGGTTTCACTGCCCTAGACAGATCCGGTGCGGAACTTGGGGGTTCTCCTGGACTCGCGGCTCCTGCTCAAAGAGCAGGTAGCAGCCGTGACCAGGGCAGCCTTTGCGCAGCTTCAAGTTGTGCACCAGCTCCACCCTTTCCTGGGTCTAGAGTCCCTCCAGTCAGTCACTCATGCCCTGGTCATCTCCCGTATAGACTACTGTAATGTGCTCTACATGGGGCTACCCTTGAAGAGTATCCGGAAGCTACAGCTGGTGGAGAATGCGGCTGTGCAAGCAGACTTAGGAGTCCCAAGGAGGGCACACATAACACCATTGCTCTGCGAGCTGCATTGGGTACCGGTTTGCTTCCGGGTCCAATTCAAGGTGTTGGTTATCACCTTTAAAGCCATACATGGCATGGGTCCAGGTTATCTGAGGGACCACCTCACCCCCGTGACATCGACGCATCCCGCCCGGTCAGGCAGAGAGGGCATGCTATGGAACCTGTCCATGAGGCATTGCCGATTGGCAGGGTCCAGGAAGAGGGCCTTCTCTGCCATCACACCCGCTCTTTGGAATAAGCTATCCCCGGAGGTAAGACAGGCTCCCACACTCCTGGCCTTCAGGAAGGGAGTTAAAACCTGGCTATGCCACCTGGCTTGGCATGGGAATGGTGATAGCCATGCATAGAGGTGGTTGGCTCCATGATAGTGCCAACATTAAGATCTATATTTTCCATCTGGTATTTAAACATCATATTTGTATTTTTTATGTATATCTTATTTATATATACTTATATTTATATGTATTTTGTATTTTAATGATATGTTGCTTTTATTGTTGTGAACTGCCCAGAGTCGTCCTGTATGAGTTGGGTGGTTGAGAAGTCTAATTAATTAATTAAGTTTAGTTTTAGAACTGATCTAGTACAGCTATTAAATTACTTTGAAAGTGATGACACCATGCCATTCCCCAGGAAGGGAGGAAGAGGGAGGAGGAGGAGGGAAGAAGAGGCAGGTTACCAAGCATATATTCCTTTGGGTATTCTTATATATTTAGTCAAGGGAGGGAAAACATTTGTTCTGAATTTCCAAGGAAAAGAGATACAGTGAAGGAAGTCTTAAAACAGAACAATAACATCCATAGAAACGTGTGACAGGATTTTGCCTGCAGAGAAATCATCCATGTTATAGAGTAATTTTAGAAAGAGTTTGTTGATGCTATAGGATTCCCTTGGTATTTGGAGAGGATTGTAAGTGAAATGCAGTGTAGAACAATTCTTTGCTCCCAGAAAGTGACTGGGGTGATTTCATAGCTACACAGAAATACAAATTTGCAAAGCAGGAAAACAAACAAGCAAAATGCTCCACCGAGGGCATTTGAGGTTCCACAATTTGGGGAAGCATTATGGAAATTGAACCTGAACTGTTTGCCTTCGAGCCAAATTCAGCCTGACAGGCATTTGTCTCCCGCGGTTTTGCCTGACTCTCACTTTTCCAAAATAGGAACTGCTTCAGACTGTTCTGAGAACCAAATGGCATCTTTGAGAACATTTGGGGAAATGATGCACTGCTCCCCACTGTTACTAGGATAAAAGATTCTTGCCTGATTTGCCCTCTTGCATGAAGAAAGAAATTCCTGCTTCACACTGAATGTTCTTTTTAATTTTCCTTGCAAGTTACTCACAGTCTTGGGTCTTACATTATGCCCTTCCCTACCCCAGCTCTTTATGAGCTACCTAGTCTCAATTGCATCAAAATGCCTCAGGAGTGGCCCTCGGGTTCATAGCTGGGCCCCCAATGCAATATTGCAGTGTTTCTCAACCTTGGCAGCTTGAAGATGTGTGGACTTCAACTCCCAGAATACCCCAGCCAGCCTTGAAGTTGAAGTCCACACATCTTTAAACTGCCAAGGTTGAGAAACACTGCTATATAGTATAGTATAGCAGATTTCATGTAAACAGAAGACAGGCAATTTAACGTTCTTCTCTTGTTCCCTCCTGCCCACCCCCATTACTCCTCCCCAGTTGCAGCTCTGAAGAAAATCCCTTAGAGGAACCAATGCAACCTCCTTTTTCATTGCAGGTTTTATATCATTCACATACTGAATTCAATTCTTCCTACACATTTCACATTATTTGTCATTCGTATAGAGCCCCACACAGCAAATTAGTACAGCAATTTCTCTATGGTTTTAAATCAAAAACACAATATTATGTTTTATCTCCAGGTTTTACAATGTTCTCCTCTTTTAATTGACATTCAAGCCTGAGTCACCAAAACCACCTTTTAAATCTTTACACTTGTCTAATTCACCCTATGCTCAGAGGAATCTGAAAAGTATAAAGACATTAGAATTTAATTCATTAAACTACTTGGCAGGTATGGAGTGAATGATTAACAGAAAGCATTGAAGCAGGAGGGCTTGCAGAGCAGGGTCAAAAAATGACCATTAGGTCAAAGCCCCTGTGACAAGTGTAAAAACAGGGTGGAGATTCAACTGTGCAGTTGCAGCAGCTGCCATCTTGATCCCCCCCCCCCGAACAGCAGCCATACTACAATCTGCACATTCACTTCAAAAACTCTGTTATCCCAGAATTCAACCAGTTGATAAGGCATTGTGGGCCTGGCCTTTATAAGATAAGTTATTGCTTCCTTCCATATTCATCACACTTCAAAGATTCATTCCAAATATGGCAAGATACACACAGACACACAAACACAATCTACCAGACTAAAAATCCATGGACGAAGAGTACCAAATTGACAAGGCTGTTGCAATACCATATTAACATTAGTACTGAAGTGTACTTAATTTTGGGAAAACATCTTTAACAACTCACAACATTTGGTAACTTCAGATGAGCCACTTCAGTCTTGAATAGCTGGAAACATCACCCTAATGTTGCGGTTGTTCTTTAACTAAACCCCAAATTATTTGATGGTGGCAGTGAGGACTCATGCGGGACCATTAGGTTTCAAACCGAGCTGTTGCTATCACTATGCAGACCAGTCCTAGGCAGCCAAGGACCATAGGAAATGCAACTCTGCCTGATATCCTGAAGTTCTAGGCAGGACAGACACTTCCATGCCATCGGTCCCCTTAATGAAAGAGGCAAAGATGGCCCTGCTTAGTATGAACTTGATCTAGATTTTTAACAATAATTATGCCGATTACAAAGAGGGACAAGGGAGTTTAATCGTCCTGTGAAAATGTTAATATTCCCAATTTTGGACATTTACTGGACTGTACCTGTTAATCTTTTCTTAACTTCTAGAAAGTGTTGGGATTGTTATAGAAAGTCTTGTTCTTTTGAAAAAAAGTTCTGCTTAAGACAGTGCCTTTCTTGGCCTGATTTCCAACGTGTCTCATTAATCACTTTGAAAGGGATGCTCACCCTTGCGACAAGTATGTAACTTGGAGGCACTTGCTAAACTGGAGTGATTTGCAGCAATTCCTCCTCCAATTCTTTTTCATGTTAGCCTTCTTCTGACTATTAACATACTTTATGTTTCAGTTCAATGTGCAATTTTGCACCACTCTTGAAAATTTAGTCTTTGCACTACCATTCTCATTCCAGCTTCACCCAGGGGTTTTACAAGAAGAGCTTAGTTTTTCCATTGTGTGTTGTTATAAATTAGATCTTTTTCCCCGCACTGCTGTCTTGTAATGGAAGAGTTAGGAGGACAATTCTCACATATATTATATACTGACTCTCTTTGATAGCTGAGTGCATTTGTGTTTGCATTAGTGTTTGCATGATGAATGCAGTTTCCCATGTTTGCCTTGCACTAATCAGAGCCAGTGCTGGCTAGCGTCACAATGGAGGAAGATGTCCTCTCTTGGAATAAAACGCCATCCCCTCAAATGTTATTTTTATGGCCATTTTATTTGTTTTGTTTTTTTAAGTTTTAGCATATTGCAGCACTTCTTTCCTCTATAAAATATTGGTGAAATGTACATAACCATCTCATTTTAGCCTCATAACAGCTTTGAGAAGTAGATTAAGTTGAAAGAATATGTGACTAGCTTAAAGGTACCCACTGAATGTCCTAGTTTTATGGAAGGTCTCACTCGCTGGATCGTCACCTTGTTGTGGTGAGTGGGCTTGTGCGTTCCCAATGAACCCTGTGAGCGAAGCCGTCGGGAGTCATGTACTCCTGGCAGGGTCACCCATGGCAGTAAGGTCCAGGGGGAGGAACCAGACAAAGAACGATCCAAGAAAGTCCTCAACGGCAGAACAGGCGGAAGATAACAAGGTGTATTGTTACAACGGCTGCGAAGGCGGATGAAGGCTGCAGCAGACAAAAGGTCACCAATTGTCATGGTACCCATGCCATTGGATTAGAGCCTTTTTCTGTGAAGGTTGTGTGCTGATCGTTGTGCATCGATCTCCACACATAAAACAAATTCACGCACAGGCGTCTTCCAACCACACCAAACCCAAAACAACCAAAAGTCCCATGGCGACTGACGAATGGCAACGGGGGCAGGACTGTGAAATCTGGAAGCTCCTAGTCATGGACCAGCACATGGGCGGTGGATACGGATTCAGTCGCCCTGACTCAAGGATCGAGGCAGTTGAGTAGTTCGGCAGCTGTATCCACGACTGAGCAGCCCTATTTAGGATCCACTCTGCTCACCCCATATGGGGAGGGGGCTAGAAAAGGTGCCCTAAACATAGTCTGCCTCATTTTCTCCCTGACTGGATTACCGCGACCAGTGGGGTCACCATCTAGCGGTCGTAAAAAACACATGAATTTTGGAACATGGAATATACGGACACTGCAAGACAATATGGATAGTGAACGACCTGAACGTAGGACTGCCATTATTGCAAGGGAGCTGAGACGTTTTAATATTGATATAGCAGCACTCCAAGAAACTCGAAGAGCAGGAGAAGGACAGTTGAAGGAAGAAAAAGGAGGTTATACCTTCTTTTGGAAAGGACTGCCTGAACAAGAACGACGAATACATGGGGTAGGCTTTGCTATCAAAAACGACTTTGTGAAGCTCTTGTCAGAAGTTCCCACTGGGATTAACAAATGACTCTCAACTCTGCGAATAAAACTCGCCAAAAACCAACAGGCAACTATCCTAAGTGCTTACGCACCAACACTAGATGCAGATGAGGATATCAAGGAAAAATTTTATACCCAGCTGGACACCATCTTATCAGAGATACCAAAGAAGGATAAAATTATCCTCCTAGGCAATTTCAATGCAAGAGTTGGGCGTGATTTTGATTTGTGGCCAGGGATGATTGGGAAAGAAGGAGTTGACAACAGCAACACGAATGGAATCTTACTTCTGACTAAATGTGCAGAGCATAACCTTGTCATTACTAACACACTCTTTCGCCAGAAAAATAAATTTAAAACATCATGGAAGCACCAGGGTCGAAGCACTGGCATCTTTTAGATTATGTAATTGTCCATGCTAGAGATCGCCGTGATGTACTTCCCACCAGAGCCATGACGAGCGCTGATGACTGCTGGACAGACCATCGATTAATTCGATCCATGATGGCCATAAAGATTGTCCCTCATCGTAGGCTCCAAGGAAGAAAACCAAGGCGTAAAATGAATACACTGGCCCTTCAAGATCCTATTAAATGAGCTTGCTTTCAATCAACTCTCAAGGAACATCTGCCTATGGAACTTCCTGAAAATGTTGAGGAACACTGGATTAAATTGAAGACTTCTATCATTTCAGCCTGTGAACAAACTATCGGATACCAGACTAAGAGACATCAGGACTGGTTTGATGAGAACGATAGTGAGATTGAACATATTATTGACAAGAAAAGGAAAGCCTTCCAGATATGGCAAAAAGATATTAACTGTGCCGTTAAGAAAAAAATCTACGCCAGTGCAAAGGCAGAGGTCCAAAGAAGAACTAGAGAACTTAAGAACATATGGTGGATAAAAAAAGCCCAAGAAACCCAACATTTTGCAGATGCTCATGATGCACGGGGCTTTTTTAATGCCATAAAGACCATCTATGGACCAACAAACCATGGTACAAATCCCTTACGCTCAGTAGATGGTGCTAAACTTCTAAAGGACAAAGAGTCTATTGCACTGCGCTGGAAAGAGCATTACTACAATCTCCTTAATTGTCACTCTACTGTGGCTGATGAAGTCTTCTTGCAAATCCCGCAAAAACAAATAAGAGATGAGCTTGCAGTACCCCCTAGTTTGGAGGAAGTCAGTAAAGCCACTAAACAAATGAAAAATAACAAAGCTAGTGGACCTGATGGGATTCCTGCTGAAGTCTTTAAAGAAGGCGGGCCTGAACTTACACAACAACTTCATAAGCTCATCAAAAAAATCTGGATGAGGGAGGAGATTCCAGCAGACTTTAGGGATGCCATAATTATCACTCTCTTTAAAAAGGGTGATAGAACAGACTGTGGAAACTATCGAGGCATCTCCCTTCTAGCCACAGCAGGCAAAATCCTGGCAAAGATCATCGCAAACCGTCTCCTATCTGTATCAGAAGACATCCTCCCTGAAACGCAAAATGGCTTCCGCCCTTCCAGGGGAACAGTGGATATGATCTTCACTGCACGACAGCTCCAAGAAAAATGCAAGGAGCAAAACCGCCCTCTGTACTTGGTGTTTATTGATCTGACTAAAGCTTTTGATACTGTAAATCGTACTGCTCTCTGGACCATCCTTCTGAAAATCGGATGCCCTGATAAATTTGTGAACATCTTGCGGTTACTCCATGACGACATGATGGCAACAATCCTGAATAACAATGGCTCTCAAAGCGATCCATTTAAAGTGGAATCCGGCGTTAAACATGGATGTGTTATTGCTCCAACCTTATTCGCTATCTTCATCGCTATGATTATGCACCTTGTTGAAGAGAAACTTCCTACTGGTGTAGAAATTATATATCGAACAGATGGAAAGCTTTTTAATCTTAGTAGGCTGAAAGCAAAAAATAAGGTAATTGCAACTTCTGTTATAGAACTTCAATATGCTGATGATAACGTAGTCTGTGCACACTCCGAGGAAGATCTTCAAACTATCCTAAACATCTTTGCAGAAGCATATGAAAAACTCGGCCTCTCGATTAACATTAAAAAAACCAAAGTGCTTTACCAGCAAGTTCGAACCAATCCTTCTGCAGCACCATCAATCCAGCTTAAAGGTGTGTCACTAGAAAATGTCGATCACTTTTCTTATCTCGGCAGCCATCTATCTACAAAAGCCGACATCGACGCTGAAATTCAGCATCACCTGAGCTCTGCGAGTGTAGCTTTCTCCCGAATGAAGCGTAGAGTGTTTGAGGATCGGGACATTCGCAGGGAGACCAAAATGCTTGTTTACAAAGCCACTGTACTACCAACCCTTCTGTACGCCTGTGAATCATGGACCCTCTACAAATGCCACCTCCAACTTCTTGAAAGATTCCATCAACGCTGCCTCCGAAAAATTCTGCAAATTACTTGGGAAGATAGGCGGACTAATGTTAGCGTATTAGAAGAAGCGAAAACCACCAGCATTGAAACAGTGATCATCCAACATCAACTTCGCTGGACCGGTCATGTTGTTCGAATGCCTGACCATCGTCTTCCAAAGCAGCTACTTTACTCCCAACTTAAGAATGGAAAACGGAATATTGGTGGACAGCAAAAGAGATTCAAAGATACTCTCAAAGCTAATTTTAAAAAATGTAATATCAGCATTGAGAACTGGGAAGCCCTAACTCATGAGCGTTTCAATTGGAGGTCAGCCTTTATTAATGGCGCTATGGACTTTGAAGAAGCACGAGTACAGGGCGAAAAGGAGAAAAGAGCTAAAAGGAAGGCACGTCGGGAAAACCCTCATCATGACCGTCTCCCACCCGGAGACCTATGCCCTCACTGTGGGAGGTTGTGCGGATCCAGAATTGGCCTTTATAGCCACTTACGGATCCACCGTTGAAATTTTACCTTTGGAAGACAATCTTACTCGGCTACGAGTGATCGCCAATGATGATGGAAGGTTGAACCTTAGGGCTTCATAAACCTGAAATGATGCTCTAACCAGGCCATATTCATGTTAGGATTGCAATTCCCAGAATTCCCAGCATTGTCAACTTTCAGGCACCAGGTTAAGAAATCTGCTTTACTATTCTACTACATAACTCCTTTTTTAAACCTTCTTTTCTAATATCTTTCAATTTCTGTTTATATTTCAATTACAGTTCAGCATAGATGCCTAATCATTTAGGAATACTACTTCAAACAGCCAGTGCCTTCAATATACCCCTTAAAGGAACAACTTGATCAATATTTATGTTTTTACTTTCAGTGTTTGACCAGGGGCATCCATAGGAGAAGTCAAAAACCTCAAGATGATGGCTGTGACCAACAGATCATCGCCCCCATCCTGAAGATTTTAGCTCCCCTACAGAACCCTCTGAGGTTAACATAGCAAATGCAATTTGCAAAACATTGTCAGCAGCAGCTTCCAGCAAATAAGGTCGTGTGGAACAACATTTCATTTCTGAACTTCAGACTTTACCATCTCAGATGTTTGTGCCTGCTTCCACATCATCCACTGTGATGGCCATGGGGTAGTCTTCTGAATGTCCTTGAAAAGGATTGTTATCAAAGATGAAATTGTGGGCTATACATGAAAAAAGGCAAAACTTTTTTTTAAAGCACCAAGAAAGGGAGGTGTTTTATTTATTGAAATAAAAAGAAATTCATGTTTTAATAATTTGGTCTCAGACCTGATTATTTTTACATACACGTGCCTGCACTATTCCAGCTTTAAAAGCCGTCTTGTACCTCACAGTGGTCCCTCATGCTGAAATTGAGCTAGAAATAAAATGTCTGCTTGACAGGCCTTCACAAGTGAAACATTGGAGAACTAATCTAATTTGACATTCACCCACAGACTCCTATATCATTAGTCTGAACTTTTAAAATGCTTTGCTCCAGGTATGAGTGTTCCCTGAAGCCATTTAGGGATGAAGGCAGGGAAAATTAGTTTTGTTATGAGTAAGAGAAAGAAGCTTGAGAACAGCCCTGGATTACTTTATTTTTTGAAAAAAATGGGCATGAGTAAACAATAGAGAATGCTATTCGGCAAATCTAACAGGGGAGAAAATACCAAAATCTAGATGGTGAGACCCTTGAGAAAACAGTGGAGAGCAGAATTTCCTGTAACACTAGGAGAAGGGTCAGTAAAATAACACATTTAATGTCCACAGACATGAAAAAGTATAACTTTATATATTTTGTGATGGAATTTAATAATGAGCAGGAAGGAGATGCTGGAGGTATGATGGATATCAAGGAGGTGAAATCCATCACGGGTATCTATGGAGAGCTATGAGGAATAGTTCACTTTCTATCTGCACTGCACCCTTAAGTTGCTCCTATTAAAATAATAGGTTGTACCACCACCATTTGTCAGGTTATATGTTATAACAAACCACAATACTGAAACACTGTGAATAGAGATTACTGAGCTGCAGGGTGGCAACCAATGACCCAGATAAGAAGCATTCCTGCCTCTGGGCAGTACCCAATCAAAATGCAGGAATTTGCCTAGAAGGAAGTAATGTGCAGTAGGCAAACCAGACAGAAACATTTGAATGAAATGCTGAAATGAATGCACAAGCTGAAAAACACTACTTTCAGCTGAGAACAGGACAACATGGTGGCATTTGCAAAATGGTGGGAAGAAGAAGATAACATTGCCTTTTTCTGCCTTCTAGAAATAGTTGGTAACCCATAATTGTGATGGGGAAACCTGGAAGTGCAGATACCCCCTTGGTTAAAATGTCAGTTCAAATCAGTGCATGTATAGGTTACTAATACTTAGAGAAAGGATTAAACAGCTGGGATTAACATGCCTTTACAGAAATCTGTTTTTGAGGTATGAGTTTATCTTCACAAAAGAGGCAATATTTCAATTAATTAATCAAAGTACCCAATTTGTTTAGGCTGAGTGTATTATACACTTTCTATTATTTGCATCTGGTGTGAGAGAACCAACTACTACTCTCTAAACTATCATCCTTCCCCACTACTCACCACAGTATAGTATTAACCCTAATCCAACAATTGGTTTGTAGATAATAACAAATTTTGACAAAAACAATTCCAGAGTCAACACCCCCCAAAATAGTCATAGATACCTTTCTCTACACATATAATGTCCAATCTTGTTTATGGCTACCATAGGTAGGCTTCAAAAAGATAGAAAACTCTGACACTTTGCTGCCATCTACTTGTCATGCAAATGTTTGCACCTCAGTGATATTAGCCCAAGTTTAAAGCTCTCCATCACAGTCACACTAATGCACATTCCTCCAGTCCATTCAGTTAGCAGAAAAGACTGTCAACATAATTTGTGCTCCCCTGATGGACAAGCATTAACCTGCCTCCCTTATAGCATAAATTTCAGAGCATTAACTGGAGATTCCCCAGATTTCATTTCTCCTCCCCTTCCCCTGGAAATTACATCACCAAATGCTCTCCTTAAACTGTGGCTGTGTGGGCTTAGGTGAGTATGGGCGCGTGCCCCGGCTGGAGGCATCATTCATCTTTTAAGCTGCCCAAGTGATGGGTTATTGGCATGGAGAGGTTGTGTGCCAGTAACTTGTCACTTGGACTATTCTGAACACAGAACTACCTGTCTTCTGGAAGACTGGAGACCCTTCTTAGAAATATAGCTCAGCTGACAGGTCAGTGGGTAGAGAAAGGGGTGAGATAAGAGTGAAGTAGGCTGACCTTCCTCCCATTTCATCTTGGGCCTGGCCTTTATCCCACCAACCTTGTGATTCACCTCATGCTCCTGCTAAAATGAATGGAGGCAATGGCAAACTGCTTCTGAAATCTTGCCAGGAAAACTGCAAGGACTTGTCCAGGCAGTCGCCAGGAGTCAACACTGACTCAAAAGTGTGCATGTGTGCACACACACAGCCTCCTAGGTGAACACTAGACCTGTGTATATACAAAGCCTACGTAATGCCTGAATTTGCGCACATAAATGCCTCTGCAGAAGCCACACACCCAGACACTCCCGCAACTCAATCTTTAGTGTTACAATGACTGAAATGACTTAAAAACATGCCAAATTAATAAATAAATAAGCCAAAATAGAGGGAAGGGGGGCATGCCCACCATAGCTGAAAGGGGCCAAAGGAAGCAGGGCAGATCTCATCACTAGTATTGTCATTGAGGTGTCATAGACTGTCTAAGAATACTTGCATTGCAAGAAAAGGAGAAAAAACACTATAAAACTGGAACTAAAGATAAAGGTGTCCGCACTGGGCGAGGTGTGAGACAGAGCTACATCGTGAGAACATGTCCTCTCTGTACAATCAAAATTAATTTGGTCTTAAAATATTGGCAAGGGTGAACAACTAGATTTTATTATATAGCTGTAATGAACAGTGAACTATATACAGTATGTCCAGCTATAGACCAAATATCTCTGCTTTGTATATAAATCTTTTTACAGATTGTTATGCCCTTAAGCATTGACACCAGTCACTTTGCTTATATCTGACTTGTGAATTAAACCTTTTCTGTACCATTCAATCCACCTTGGGTCAGCTTTTGTGGCATAAGGTGTGGAATGTAATTGTGGGTGGAAAGCTGCCTACTAGTCCCCAAATCCAGATTTTGTACTTGTGAATCTGATAGTATAATTTGGATGTCACAATGTCACAATCCATTTTGGGGGTTGAGGGGGGGGAAGGAAGGAGAACAGATTAACTTCTGAAAAGTTATTTTCGAATAAAGAGGGTAATTGTCACATGATAATTTTACCCTGTCTTTAACTCTAAAAAAACTATGCTTTTTATAGGAGATAAAGTAGAATAAATTTTCTGTAAGTGGTGTTTAAATCACAGGCAACAACCTTTTCAGGGGAAGTGTTTCATTGCAGAAGAGGCGACCTCAGAAAGATCCATCAGTTCTAGTATTTTAGGGACTGAAACTTGTCACCTTGAATGCCTCCTTAATTTTTACTGCCTCCATAAAAGATTGCAGATGCCTGTGCTCCTTTTAGGAGTTTCATTCAAAAATGATGTACTTGTTTGTCCAAACTCACAAAAAATAATTTGCCTTCATTTTCTGATACAGTGAAATATTCATCCCACTTTCCACAATTTTTTAAACTATTCTGAGAATGGCAAAGACAAGCTGTCATAGTATGTTATTCAATTAAGGTGTTCTTAGGTCACTTGCTAAACCTCTTTTCACATTACAGAGTTCTATATATTTTTATGCGGCCACTGTAACGGAGTCCATCCACCTTGCTGCTGGCCATCCTCCTCTTTCTTTCCACCTTTCCCAGCATTAGAGCCCTTTCCAGGGAGCCGGGTCTTTGCATAATGTGTCTGAAGTAGGATAATTTGAGCCTGGTCATTTGTGCCTTGAGCGAGAATGCTTAAATTGAAGTTCAACAATGGAAAACATAAAACACAATATGCCAGGAGTACACTGCCCAGGAGCTAAGTGTTTATTGGTCTCTTCCTTTGTTTCAGGGATATCTTGCTATGAATAAATATCAGGTTGCTATAGAAAAACAAGTGGGGTTTGATCATGCAGGCACAGCTGCCTTCTTATTTGCCCCCCACTCCCCTGTGCATGCTTCCATTTTGCTCCTTTCTTGTAGTGTTTTATCCTTAAGGAAGATTGACAAAACCAATCTGACAGACTTTCAGAAAGTAGACTACCCTTCTTAAAGTAGGATACAATAGGATACCCACAAAAAAGCTTTTGCTGCATCTCTGAATTCCAAACCTTGGAAAGCAAATAAAGTCTTCCCAAAGAAAAGCAGGGAGGCAGACATTTACATGGTATTTCTACATATGGCTCACAGCAGTTGTTTTTTTAAAAAAAACAAGGGATAAAATATATCAGAATGTGTGTTACAAGATTCTGATTTAAATCCTTTAAATAATAATGTAGAGCCATGCTATTTGCTTTTCAACTTTCACAGGAACAATCCATCTTTAATCCCATCTTTACCTCCTAAAGAAGAATCACAGGTTCCTCCATTTTTATCTGGTTTCTAATTCCAGCAGCCAAAACTTTGTTATTTTTTTATTCGTGTTTTTTTTCTTAATGATAAAAAAACCCAAATTGGCTTATCTCTTGGCCCATTACAGAGAGTATTTACTTAAGCTCCTTAATGAATGCAAACCAATTGCTGTAAAATCTCAGGCCTAGGAAAATATGATAATTTTTATTTCACATTATACTAAACCATAATCTCTTTAATAAAATAGTCCTTTTAAAATTATTATATAGTTTTATAACTTGTTTTAACCTACTTTCATAATATGTTTTAATCTGTTAGAACCACTTACGTAGAGATTCATGGTTGAACATAAAAGTGATTTCACATGCACAGAGTTAAAGGATAATGCCATTAATGTAATCCTACCATGCATTAAAAAGAAGACGTTTGACATTTAAAACAAAATCCACAATAAATAATACAATCATGAAAATTGTTGTAGAACACTTGATAAAAATGTTATGTTAGGAGGGAAAAAGAAGCTTTGTCACGGTTCCCTGTGAATGAGAAAGTGGGTTGATATATTGACGTTCCTGTAATCTGACCTCAGGATATTATTTTATATAGAATTGGAGAAAATAATTGAAGCTGGAATGGGGAAAGCAGGCAAGCAACTGCAATGAATCAAACTGAAAGTTTTGTCCTGGGAAATAGGCACTCTTATGCTGTGGAGGGCTGGAGAAAGCAATTGGAAGGTTGTTATTGATCTGGGAAAATATTGAGCTGGTGGGGGGGGACCCGGTGGGTTGAGACAAGGAAGCAGGAAGACCCCAGCTGGCTCCCAGTCCTCTTTCCTTTCTCTAGTGATAGCCGTGATCAGCAAAAATACATCCAGTACAAAATATTAAATCAGGATCTGTGTTTCAGTATCACTATTGCACTACAGTAGTTTTTTTTTAAAGCCAACTAGTGGTAACTTCCCATTTGTAAGTGTCCAGAAGCAGAAAGAGCAATGTGTCCATGCTGCATTCTCCTTCTGTTTATAAAAGCTAAAGTAAACTACCTGTCCTTGTAGAAGAGCAGGACCTGTTCATACATAAGGTAAAGGTAAAGGTCCCCCCCGCACATTTGTGCAGTCGTGTCCGACTCTAGGGGCCGGTGCTCATCTCCGTTTGTTAGCCGAAGAGCCAGCGTTGTCCGAAGACGCTTCCATGGTCACGTGGCCGCATAACGCGCGCAGAACGCTGTTACCTACCCACTGAAGTGGTACCTATTCATCTACTTGCATTTGCATGTTTTTGAATTGCTAGGATGGCAAGAGTTGGAGCTAGTGCAGGAGCTCACTCCACATGCAGGGCTAGGGATTCGAACCTCCAAACTTGCGATCTTCCCATCGACAAGCCTGGCGTCTTATCCGCTGAGCCACCACGCCCCAGTTCAAACATACCATACAGGAAATTCAAACTTTTTGCAAAGTTTAGGGATCAGAATAAATGATGAACACATCCAGATTATGTGGTCAGAATAAATAAAGGCAGGATAAATCATTCTGTGTCACCACTGCTACAGACAGTTATACTCCATTTATCTAAACTCTTGGTCTACAGGGAAGATGGACAAATTTAAAATAATGAGGTAAGTATCGCTCCTGTTCTCACTAGTAATACTGTAGGCAGATATGTCTCATTCCTTTTTTATAATATTCCTTTTTTTTCAAATGCAAATTCTTTCCATACCATTCCATGGAGTCTGCAATTTAGTATAGTCTGCCTCACATTTCAGATATTGCTAATGCAATTTCCCATAAAATGCATATTTTTGCAAGCAATCCCCGTATCTTCAGCCAATATTTGTCATGCTGAATTAGGACTGTCAACACTTTTCCGTGACAAACTGTTCATCTTCAAGGCTGTGTGGCAGGCAGCTACAACACACTCCTGTGCTTGCTGAAAAGTGCTAAACCACTTGCTTCTGGCTGGGTCACCAGCAGCATGTATCTACTGGGGGAGGTCAAGAAATCAAGATGGTGCTCATGCTGATGTGACCAATGTCCTGACCCTTTTTACTGTGCATCATACATGCACATAAAGAAGGGGTGGAGCTTTAAATGCACGAGGCATTTTGCATTTAAATCTTGACTTTCTTGACCCATTCCACAGATGTCCCATGTGTCACCATTTCTATGAATTTCCATTGAGGATGAACTGAACATTTAGAATGCTAGCGGAATCCAGTCCAATCTGGGGGACTTTCAAACATTTTTTCCCCTTCTTTTCATAAAAACCGAATGAAATGCCTGGCATTAAGTCCTTCATCAATTTCTTCCTCTGTGTAAAACGTATTTCATAAAATTCCTACATTTGTGAGCCTCTTAATCTTTTACAATTATGACTCTATATCTGGCCAGTTTACCCGAAATTGTGAATTATTTTTGAGAAAGTCAAGACATCTGACAAAGCCATTTCTCACCTGCTCCTTTACTTATTACAAGAGATTCCCCCAAGACCATAAGTCTTCTCATGTATTGATCCACAGTTCAGAAGTAGGTAAAAATACTAGCTCTTCAGAACCTTGGGCTAACACTTTTGACAGCTAATAACAGAGATTCCAAATAAGTATGTCCAAGCAAACAGGGTAGGAAATTTAAACGAAAAGAACTCTAATAAAAACTAGCAAAAATTTTCAATGAATTCTTGGCACACCCATAACTTCAAAGAAAGTCCCCTTGTGGGGGGAGATGGGCAGTGATATAAGTTGAAGAAAGAAAGAAAGAAAGAAAGAAAGAAAGAAAGAAAGAAAGAAAGAAAGAAAGAAAGAAAGAAAGAAAGAAAGAAAGAAAGAAAGAAAGAGTGCTGAAGCCATAAGACATTCAAAATGCAAAATTCCTAACATCCTGTTACACTGTTTTATGCCTGCTCACATACTCAAATTGGGCACAGACAAGGGGAAAAGTGGTATTACAAATAGCACAAATGGGCATCAGTTCTTTTCATAAAATCTTGAAAGCCTGGGCATTCAACAAACCTCTGTTTTTAGCCCAGCTTGATTTCATGATGGGTTTGTTCATTCATAAGTACTATCACTGCATTTGCAGGACCACAATATTCTTGATTCTTCTCTATAGCCATTTGTTTATTATTTTATTTATTTACTCAATTTATTAGCCGCCCATCTCACTTTCCCAAGTGACTCTATGCAAAAAGAACAGTTAAACCCAGGAAGAAAGCCTTATTCCTTGATGAAACATCTTCATAGTCCAAAGTCTGATCCTATATATTGCATACCTTTAGCTGCTAATCCTTTGAATGTGTGACAGGAGCCAGGTTTTCTTGTGGAATATCAAACTCTGAGATGAATAGCTCTGTTGGTAAAGCAGGAACTTCAGAGCTTGTAGGCAGCTTAAGCCAAAATGTAATTGTTTATCTGTAAATCTATCCCAGATGTCCTAAATGGGTCAACACTTCCATTATTCTCTCCTATAAGAAGCTTGGTCAGGGATGGACTTGTGGAATTCTCCTCTACAGCAGGTTTTCATGGTGCTTATAAAAGGCTTGAGGCAATCTGAGCATAAAACCCTTCTGCCTTTTCTTGCTTTGCTCTACAGCATTTTGTCTGGTTTCTTCTCTGAATCTACCGATTTTACCAAAGCTCATCAAGGTTTCCCTGGGTGAACAGTAGCTCAGTCCTGCTCAGGGATATCTGCAGGGAGGAGTTAGCAAAAGTCAAGATCACAGCCCCAACCATGCAACCAAAGCCCGCCCTTTTTAACGAGCATTGTGACACACTGAAAATGAGCAGGGCTTTGATCACACGGTTGTGGCCACCATTTTGACTTCTTTAAGCTCCTCCCTGCAGATACCCCTGCTTCTGCCTCTTCTGGAATCCCACCTTGACAAACAGCTTGTCAATCTCAGCCTGGTTGATTAACATGCTAATCCCTCTGTTGAGTTTGGCTAAACTAAGGAAATCATTTTTCTCTTCCGTAATCATATCATTGTCTGGGCCTTTATGAGCTTATGTAAAATAAACTCTTTAAAAATCGGACTGTTTGCTTCAGTAATACTAATAAACGGGGTTGTCTGCCTGATACTCTCAATGTGTGATATGGAATGCCGGGAGTGACATTCACTACCACTTGGGTGTTACATTAGAT
The DNA here is from genome assembly GCA_023362775.1 of Charina bottae. Lineage (NCBI taxonomy): Eukaryota > Metazoa > Chordata > Lepidosauria > Squamata > Charinaidae > Charina > Charina bottae. The sequence goes on along the minus strand of JALMGJ010000005.1, from coordinate 79,569,924 downwards.
AAACTTTTTTTTAAAAAATTAAAAATTCTGAATACTCTTTAGTTACGTGCTCTGCACATATGCATTAAATGTATGATATAATTAACAGTGCTTCCTTATATTGCGTTAGTAAAAGTGGTTTGTTTGTATTTATGTATGTTTGTTTTTTGGTGCCTTCGAGTCAGTCTTTGGCACCTGGTGACTGCCTGGACAATTCCCTGCAGTTTTCTTGGCAAGGTTTTTTTGGAAGTGGCTTGCCATTGCCTCCTTCCTAGGGCTGAGAGAGAGGGACTGGCCCAAGGTCACCCAGCTGGCTTCGTGCCTAAGGTGGGACTAAAACTCACAGTCTCCTGGTTTCTAGCCTGGTAGTAAAAAGGTAAAGGTAAATGTGCATGACTGCACATTTGTGCAGTCGTGTCCGACTCTAGGGGCCGGTGCTCATCTCCGTTTGTTAGCCGAAGAGCCAGCGTTGTCCCAAGATGCTTCCATGGTCATGTGGCCGGCATGACGCACGCGGAACACTGTTACCTACCCACCGAGGTGGTACCTATTCATCTACTTGCATTTGCATGCTTTCGAATTGCTAGGTTGGCAAGAGCTGGAGCTAGTGCGGGAGCTCACTCCCTCACGCAGGGCTAGGGATTTGAACCTCCGAACTCCGAACAAGCCTGGCATCTTACCTGCTGAGCCACCACGCCCCTGGTTATTCAAGATAAAACTTCTGGTAAAAAGGTAAAGGTTCCCCCTGCACATTTGTGCAGTCGTGTCTGACTCTAGGGGCCAGTGCTCATCTCCGTTTCTTAGCCAAAGAGCCAGCGTTGTCCAAAGACGCTTCCACAGTCATGTGGCCGCATGACGCGCGCAGAACGCTGTTACCTACCCACTGAAGTAGTACCTATTAATCTACTTGCATTTGCATGCTTTCGAATTGCTAGGTTCTAGCCTGGTGCCTGCACTAAACTGGCTCTCTTGTAAAAGTACTGTAGTTGCTTGGGGAATTGTAACCAGTGATTGGATAAAAATATAAATGTATTGCAGGGAAGGATTTGGCCTCTACGTGTCACCCAACTGTTATCTAGAAAGGGATTTTCAGGGAGAAATGACATGCAAGTTCTGACCTGCTCAAAGGGTCAAGCCATGAGAAAATTCAGTTCTTGCAGCTCCTTGGCTAGCTACAAAATGGTGTCACTTTGTTTGATACAACAAAGTTGGATGATTTTTTGTTGATTTGGATACTTCCTCCCCCCCACTGATGCAGAAATAAATCAGTGCTCTAGGTTGAATTTAAGGGACGTGGTGGCTCAGCGGGTAAGACGCCAGGCTTGTCGATCGGAAGATCGCAAGTTCGGAGGTTCGAATCCCTAGCCCCGCGTGACGGAGTCAGCTCCCGCACTAGATCCAGCTCTTGCCAACCTAGCAATTCGAAAGCATGCAAATGCAAGTAGATGAATAGGTACCACTTCGGTGGGTAGGTAACAGCGTTCCGCACATTATGCGGCCACATGACCATGGAAGCATCTTCGGACAACGCTGGCTCTTCGGCTAACAAACGGAGATGAGCACCGGCTCCTAGAGTCAGACACGACTGCACAAATGTGCGGGGGGAACCTTTACCTTTACTTAGGTTGAGTAAAAGAAGTAGCCTTCAAGAGAGTTGACAGTTCTCTCACACAATTTACTTAGAACAGTAAGAGAATGTAGCCCCCCCCCTCTTCATTTCTTTTCAGCTCAGGCACACCAAGAGTTGAGGACCACAAAACTGAAGAGCTTTGAATCTCCCTTCATTCCCTGAGGGGACTACCCACTGCATGACTCAACCAATTTCTTTCTATTCTCTGCTAAGAGCTGCTGCAGAGGGACTGGGAAAGAGGGACCTCCCTTTAGCCTTTTGTTGACTGAGCAGCTCTAGTTTCAATAGCTCAGTGACAAGTTAGGAAAAGATAATAACTCTCTTGAGACTCCATATCTAGGACTTAAATAGTAAAGCAATTACTGGATTCCAAGGGGATTAGCAGAAGAAGCAAATTCACATACAGTTGAGTGGAAATTCAGTCCGAGAGGACTGAGGCTTTACTGTAAATGAAGCAACTATCTACAACAATCAGCCCTTCCACAATTAAATCAAGCAAGCTTCTAGTGTCATTAGGAAGAGCAAATCCTTTGGTGATAAGACCTGCATTTTAAAACAGAGTTGCAGTTAACAAGTAGAAACAGTGTTGGAATAAATTGCCTTCTCTGATTGAGTACTGTTTTGAGACCCCAATCCTCATTCTGCACATCTATTGATAAATGCTGTAATAGTGGTAGTATTTTTTTTATTTTGGTCATTGACCAGCAAATTTTAGATTAAATGCTACAATTAAAGACATCCTATCATGCCAATAATACCTAAGTATTATAAGAATAACTAGGGTTTAAAGTGCTAGCAGATACGTAAATGTGGTATTCTCATATGATGGCTCTGATGGCTCTCCAGAATGGTCTCCTTCAAACTGAATCTGCCCATACTAGTTCCTCACAATAGCTACCCCTACTCTATGGCATGGTCTCTCTCCATAGGTACAGGTGCAGGAGGGCATGGGGGTGTAATCACATTGAGTCATCTATCGTCTTAACTCCCCCACCCCCAGTCCCTATCCTGGATCCCCTCCAGTAAAGCAGTAAAAAAGTGCTATGGGGGGTGTCAGGATGGAGGCTGAGTCTGAGTCGGAGGAGAAAGGTCTGGTAGCAGAAGAAGCGGGAAAGGACGGTGCAAAATTCGAATCTAAAGCAGAACCACTGATTGGAGGCAGCCCGGGAGAAAACTCATCTCCACCTATCAGCGCATGAGAGAGGAGATGGGAAAGGCGGGCGGAGAAACGCGAAGTGAGATTGGCTCCCGATCAGAAATGGCGCAAAAATCAAAAGGATAAAAGGCGAGTGTAGCATGCACCCATTGCCGGAGAAAACCGGTCACGTTCCGTACTGCAACCTGGGGTGAATCACGATCCTGTCGCAGCGCAAGAATTCCCGCTCGAACCTTGCCTTGCCTCTATGCCAGAGCCTTGCCTAGCCACCCAGCCAAGCCTTGAGTCGGAGCCTTGCCTTGTCACCCAGCCGCGCTTCGCACCGGAACCTTTTTTTTAAACAAATTTTATTAGGTTTTAAATTTACACAGATAAAAGTTTGAAACAGAAAGGAAAATGGAAATACAAATCAAGAAAAAAAAGAAAAGATAAAAAAGTATAGTAAAGTAAAAAAGAAAAAAGATAAAGCTGAAACATAGAATTTAGTCAACTTCCGATTTGTATCTGGTCATGATAATTTAACAATTTTATCTTACATGCTAGGTCTATATAAAACATTAAAAAATATTTCTTGTCTATTACATCAATATATATATATATTAATCTTCAAATCCCCATATAAGCTTTGCTCCTCCCGCATCTTGTAAATAGTCAGTTAATGGTTTCCACTCTTTAAGAAAATAATAATTTGAATTTTCTATTAATAAACATGTCAGTTTATCATTCTCTGCCATATCCATAAATTTTAACATCCAATCTTGTATCGTAGGCGATATCTGGTTTTTCCAATTTTGTGCATATATAAGTCTTGCCGCTGTAATCATGTATTGCATAATTCTTGTAAATTGCTTCCCAGGTTGTCCATCTATTATTCCCAATAAAAAAAATTCCGGTTTAAATGGAACTCGAATTTGTAATATATTTTGCATCAATAAACGTATTTGAGTCCAAAATTTCTTTGCAATCTCACATGTCCACCACATGTGGTAAAAAGACCCCTCTTTTTTTTTTTACATTTCCAACATAAGTTGGAAACATTCCCATACATTTTAGAAAGTTTTTGTGGGGTCATATACCATCTGTACATCATCTTATAGAAATTTTCTTTTAAATTATAGCACAAAGTAAATTTTAGTCCTTTGGTCCACATATCTTCCCATTGTTGCATTTGAATATTGTGACCAATATTTTTAGCCCATTTAATCATACAATCTTTAACTTGTTCCTCTACCATTTCACCTTTTAACAATAATTTATACATTTTTGCAATTAGATGATCATCTGTCTCACATAGTTGTAACTCAAATTCCGATTTGGTTTGTTCAAATTCAAAGTCTTTCTTATCTAATTTAAATTTCTCTACAAGCTGCATATATGAACGCCATTGAAAAGTATATCCCTCTGATGCCAATTCTTCTATTGATTTAATTATATATTGTCCTTGTTCTTTCTTTAAAAAGTCTTTATAAGTTAACCATTTATCTTTATTTCTTACTTCTGTTCTATAGAATGCTTCTTGTGTAGAAATCCATAAAGGTCTTTTATAACATAATATTAATTTATATTTGTTCCAGCAAAGGAGATCGTTACCTTGTCGTGGTGCTGGAGCTTGAGCACCTCAATGAAACCATGAGCTAAACCGTGAAGGGACACCCAAGACGGGAAGGTCGTGGCAGAGAGGTCAGACTAAATACGATCCCTGGGGAAGGTAATGGCAACCCACCCCAGTATTCTTGCCATGAAAACTAAATGGATCAGTACAACCAAAGATATGTCGGTATACCATCGGAAGATGGGACTCCCAGGTCGGAAGATGGTCAAAATGCTACTGGGGAGGAACAGAGGATACGTTCAACTAGCCCCAGATGTGATGACGCAGCTAGCTCAAAGCCGAAAGGACGGCTAGCGGCCGACGGTGCTGGTGGTGAACGACGAATCCGATGTTCTAAAGATCAACACACCATAGGAACCTGGAATGTAAGATCTATGAGCCAGGGCAAATTGGATGTGGTTATTGGTGAGATGTCAAGATTAAATATAGACATTTTAGGTGTCAGTGAACTGAAATGGACTGGGATGGGCCACTTCACATCAGATGACCACCAGATCTACTACTGTGGACAAGAGGACCACAGAAGAAATGGAGTAGCCTTCATAATTAATAATAAAGTGGCTAAAGCAGTGCTTGGATACAATCCAAAAAACGATAGAATGATCTCAATTCGAATTCAGGGTAAGCCATTTAACATCACAGTGATCCAAATATACACCCCAACCAGAGATGTGGAAGAAGCAGAAGTAGATCAGTTCTATGAGGATCTGCAGCACCTACTAGATAATACACCAAAAAGAGATGTTATTTTCATTACAGGAGACTGGAATGCTAAGGTGGGTAGTCAGACGACACCTGGAATTACAGGCAAGCATGGTCTGGGAGAACAAAATGAAGCAGGACATAGGCTGATAGAATTTTGCCAAGACAACTCACTGTGCATAACAAACACTCTCTTCCAACAACCTAAAAGACGACTTTATACATGGACTTCACCAGATGGTCGACACTGAAATCAGATTGACTACATCCTTTGCAGCCAAAGGTGGTGGACATCTATACAGTCGGTAAAAACAAGACCTGGAGCTGACTGTAGTTCAGATCACGAACTTCTTATTGCAAAATTTAGAATCAGACTAAAGAGAATAGGGAAGACCCACAGATCAGTTAGATATGAGCTCACTAATATTCCTAAGGAATATGCAGTGGAGGTGAAGAATAGATTTAAGGGACTAGATTTAGTAGATAGGGTCCCAGAAGAACTATGGACAGAAGTTCGCAACATTGTTCAGGAGGCGGCAACAAAAAACGTCCCAAAGAAAAAGAAAACCAAGAAGGCAAGATGGCTGTCTGCTGAAACACTGGAAGTAGCCCAAGAAAGAAGGAAAGCAAAAGGCAACAGTGATAGGGGGAGATATGCCCAATTAAATGCAAAATTCCAGAGGTTAGCCAGAAGAGATAAGGAATTATTTTTAAACAAGCAATGTGCGGAAGTGGAAGAAGACAATAGAATAGGAAGGACAAGAGACCTCTTCCAGAAAATTAGAAACATCGGAGGTAAATTCCAGGCAAAAATGGGTATGATCAAAAACAAAGATGGTAAGGACCTAACAGAAGCAGAAGAGATCAAGAAAAGGTGGCAAGAATATACGGAAGATCTGTATAGGAAGGATAATAATATTGGAGATAGCTTTGACGGTGTGGTCAGTGAGTTAGAGCCAGACATCCTGAAGAGTGAGGTTGAATGGGCCTTAAGAAGCATTGCTAATAACAAGGCAGCAGGAGACGATGGTATCCCAGCTGAACTGTTTAAAATCTTGCAAGATGATGCTGTCAAGGTGATGCATGCCATATGCCAGCAAATTTGGAAAACACAAGAATGGCCATCAGATTGGAAAAAATCAACTTATATCCCCATACCAAAAAAGGGAAGCACTAAAGAATGTTCAAACTATCGAACAGTGGCACTTATTTCACATGCCAGTAAGGTAATGCTCAAGATCTTGCAAGGTAGACTGCAGCAATTCATGGAGCGAGAATTGCCAGATGTACAAGCTGGGTTTAGAAAAGGCAGAGGAACTAGAGACCAAATTGCCAATATCCGCTGGATAATGGAGAAAGCCAGGGAATTTCAGAAAAACATCTATTTCTGTTTTCTTGACTATTCTAAAGCCTTTGACTGTGTGGATCATAACAAATTGTGGCAAGTTCTTGGTGGTATGGGGATACCAAGTCATCTTGTCTGCCTCCTAAGGAATCTGTATAACGACGAAGTAGCAACGGTAAGAACAGAGCACGGAACAACGGACTGGTTTAAGATTGGGAAAGGAGTACGGCAGGGTTGTATACTCTCACCCTACCTATTCAACCTGTACGCAGAACACATCATGCGACATGCTGGGCTTGAGGAATCCAAGGCTGGAGTTAAAATCGCTGGAAGAAACATTAACAATCTCAGATATGCAGATGATACCACTTTGATGGCTGAAAGCGAGGAGGAGTTGAGGAGCCTTATGACGAAGGTGAAAGAAGAAAGTGCAAAAGCTGGGTTGCAGTTAAACCTCAAAAAAACCAAGATTATGGCAACCAGCTTGATTGATGACTGGCAAATAGAGGGAGAAAAAGTGGAGGCAGTGACAGACTTTGTATTTCTAGGCGCAAAGATTACTGCAGATGCTGACTGCAGCCAGGAAATCAGAAGACGTCTACTTCTTGGGAGGAGAGCAATGGCAAATCTTGATAAAATATTTAAGAGCAGAGACATCACACTGACGACAAAGGTCCGCATAGTTAAAGCAATGGTATTTCCTGTAGTAACCTATGGCTGCGAGAGCTGGACCATAAGGAAGGCTGAGCGAAGGAAGATAGATGCTTTTGAACTGTGGTGTTGGAGGAAAATTCTGAGAGTGCCTTGGACTGCAAGAAGATCAAACCAGTCCATACTCCAGGAAATCAAGCCAGACTGCTCACTTGAGGGAATGATATTAAAGGCAAAACTGAAGTACTTTGGCCACATAATGAGAAGACAGGATACCCTGGAGAAGAAGCTGATGCTAGGAAAAGTGGAAGGCAAAAGGAAGAGGGGCCGACCAAGGGCAAGATGGATGGATGGTATTCTGGAGGCGACGGACTCAACCATTGGGGAGCTGGGGATGGTGACGGCCGACAGAAAGCTCTGGCGTGGGCTGGTCCATGAAGTCACGAAGAGTCGGAAACGACTGAACGAATAAACAACAACATATTTGTTCCAAATTCTTAACAAGGATCTTCTAATATAATGGTTTTTAAATTCCACATTAACTTTAACTTTATCATACCACAAATATCCATGCCATCCATATCTTAATTCATATCCTTCCAAATTCAATAATTTTTCATTTTTCAAAACTATTCATTCTTTAATCCAAACCAAGCAACAAGCAGCATAATATAATTTCAAATCCAGCAGACCTAGTCCTCCTCTTTCTTTAGAGTCTTGTAAGACTTTATATTTTACTCTTGGTTTTTTCCCTTGCCAAATGAACTTAGAAATGTCTCGCTGCCATTGTTTAAAAGGTTCTTCTGATGCCAATATAGGTAGTGTTTGAAAAAGATATAAAATTCTTGGCAAAACATTCATTTTGATTGCTGAAATTCTACCTAATAATGATAATTGCAATTTTTCCCAATGTTCCAAATCTTTTTTAATATCCATCCAAAGTGGAATATAGTTGTTCTTAAACAACTTAACATTTTTAGCTGTTAAATATACTCCCAAATATTTTACTTTTTCTTCCATTGAATATCCTGTTATTTCTTTCAATTTCTCTTGTTGGTGGTAGTCCATATTTTTAGTCAAAACTTTTGTCTTCTGTAAATTCACTTTGAACCCTGCTAGTGACCCAAAGTCTTTTAGTTTCTGTATTAATATTTCAATTCCTTCTAGTGTGTCTATGAAGGTTCTCAGTCATCCAGATGGAATTGTCTGTAGCTTGAATCATGTCAACTGGATTTCTATTTTCTTAGTGGAAACATTTCACTCCTTATCCAAGGAGCTTCTTCAGTCTGAGTAAAGTTAGTAAGGGAATCCTTAAATGTGTTTCTAGGCTGGCTGTGTGACCTTGCACCTGGGGCTAGGTCATGGTTATTTTTGAGATGTTTGTTTCTAAGTCCCTTTATCATCTAAAGGAGGATCGTTAAGATTACCCTGCTGCTGTTGAGCTTGTGAAATGGTCTTAATCTTCCTAGGCACAGAAGACAAAGCAGGAAGGAAGATAGGGGAAAGGTTATGCCTGAGGCCCCCACCTCTATTCAAGGAAGGATTTTCCAAGTTGGCATGAATGGATTCCTTGACCCCTCTCTCAAACCACCTATCTTCTCTGTCTAAAATGTGAACATTAATGTCCTCAAATGAGTGTCCTTTTTCCTTTAGATGAAGATAAACTGCTGACTCTGGTCCTGTGGTGTTACTTCTCCTGTGTTGGGCCATCCTCCTGTACAAAGGTTGTTTGGTTTCTCCAATGTAGAGTTCAGAGCACTCCTCACTGCACTGGATTGCATACACTACATTGCTTTCCTTGTGTTTTGGAGTTTGATCTTTGGGGTGTACAAGCCTCTGTCTCAGTGTGTTGGTGGGTTTGAAATATACAGGTATGTGGTGTTTGCCAAATATCCGTTTGATCTTTTCAGACACGCCAGCCATGTAAGGAATGACCAGGTTCTTCCGTTTACTCTGAGTCTCAGCCCTATCTGTCGCTGTTTTAGGTCTGGTAGACTTAGATTTGGTGAAGGCCCAATTTGGATATCCACAGGCCTGCAGAGCTGTTCTCAGATGCTGCTTTTCATTCTTTTTGGAATCCATGGAGGTGGGGATGGTTTCTGCTCTGTGTGACAATGTCCTGATGACTCCTAGTTTGTGCTGCAGTGGATGGTGGGAGTCAAACATCAGGTATTGATCTGTGTGTGTGGGTTTCCTGTAGATCCCTATTTCTAGCTTGCCACCGGTCCCAATGAGGACTTCACAGTCTAGGAATGCCAGTCTGTTGTCCTTGGTGTCTTCTCTGGTGAAGCTAATGTTGGCATCTATAGTGTTTATATGGTCCGTGAAGGCCTGTACTTCCTGGGCCTTGATTTTGACCCAGGTGTCATCCACATACCTAAACCAGTGGGTGGGCACCGTTCCATGGAATGTGTTGAGTGCTTTCTTCTCCACTTCTTCCATGTATAAATTGGCCACAATGGGTGACACAGGAGAACCCATGGCACAGCCGTGTTTTTGTCTGTAAAAGTCACCTCTGTATGTAAAATAAGTGGTGTTAAGACACAGGTCCAGAAGATGGCAGATCTGGTTTGGGTTGAGATGGCTTCTCCTTTCCAGGGTGCTGTCCTCTTCTAGTCTCTTCCTGACAGCGGATAGAGCATGAGTGGTGGGGATGCTGGTGAAAAGGGAGGACACATCCAAGGAGACCATAGTTTCATCTGTATCCAGTTTCAGGATCTTTGCTTTGGAAACAAATTCTTCCGAATTATAGATGTGGTGTTCAGAGTGTCCAACTAGAGGTGCTAGTATGGTAGAGAGGTGTTTGGCAATGTTGTATGTTACCGAATTGATGCTGCTGACTATGGGTCGGAGGGGTGTTCCTTCCTTGTGGATCTTGGGAAGTCCGTAGATGCAGGGGATGGCTTCTCCAGGATACAGACGGTGGTAGGTAATCCTATCGATGGAGCCATCATGTTCCAATTGTTTCAAACTGTCTATTGCCTTTTTCTTGTAATTGTTGGTGGGGTCTCTTTTCAGTTTTTCATATGTATGGTGATCCTCCAAAAGTGAGGTAATTTTATTGTGGTAGTCTGCAGTGTTTAGAACCACTGTACATCTTCCTTTGTCAGCAGGTAAAATGGTGATGGTTTCATCTTTGCTGAGGGCTGTCAGGGCTCTCCTCTCTTGGATGGTAAGGTTGGGGGGAGGAGGTTGAGCACTGGACAGAGCTGCAGATATTTTAAGCCGGAGTTGTTCTGCTTCTTCAAAAGGTAGGTGGTTGTTGTGGATGGCAGATTCTGTGGCTGTAATGAGCTCCACAACCGGAACTTGCTTGGGAGTGATGGCAAAATTAAGACCTTTGGCTAGGACATCTCTCTCTGGTTGGGTAAGTTCTCTGTCTGAGAGATTTTTCACCCACATGTTCTTTTTGTCCTCTGTGGTCCTGTTGTTGTTGTTCCTCCCAGCGGTTTCTCCAGTTCCTTGTTTCTGCTTGCTGCGAGAAAGAAGAATGTCAAATTTCTTAGTTTGCCTCTCCTTTGTCTTGTGATGCTGGGCCAGCTGTACTTTATTGACAAGCTGAATAACTCTATCCAGGATTGGGTCAGGAAGGGTGGCTGTGAGTTCCTGGTGAAGGTTTTCAAAATTGTATTGCAGGGCATCAATGGTGAAGTGATCCATAATTCGGAAGAATTTGTTTCCAAAGCAAAGATCCTGAAACTGGATACAGATGAAACTATGGTCTCCTTTGATGTGTCCTCCCTTTTCACCAGCATCCCCACCACTCATGCTCTATCCGCTGTCAGGAAGAGACTAGAAGAGGACAGCACCCTGGAAAGGAGAAGCCATCTCAACCCAAACCAGATCTGCCATCTTCTGGACCTGTGTCTTAACACCACTTATTTCACATACAGAGGTGACTTTTACAGACAAAAACACGGCTGTGCCATGGGTTCTCCTGTGTCACCCATTGTGGCCAATTTATACATGGAAGAAGTGGAGAAGAAAGCACTCAACACATTCCAGGGAACGGTGCCCACCCACTGGTTTAGGTATGTGGATGACACCTGGGTCAAAATCAAGGCCCAGGAAGTACAGGCCTTCACGGACCATATAAACACTATAGATGCCAACATTAGCTTCACCAGAGAAGACACCAAGGACAACAGACTGGCATTCCTAGACTGTGAAGTCCTCATTGGGACCGGTGGCAAGCTAGAAATAGGGATCTACAGGAAACCCCCACACACAGATCAATACCTGATGTTTGACTCCCACCATCCACTGCAGCACAAACTAGGAGTCATCAGGACATTGTCACACAGAGCAGAAACCATCCCCACCTCCATGGATTCCAAAAAGAATGAAAAGCAGCATCTGAGAACAGCTCTGCAGGCCTGTGGATATCCAAATTGGGCCTTCACCAAATCTAAGTCTACCAGACCTAAAACAGCGACAGATAGGGCTGAGACTCAGAGTAAACGGAAGAACCTGGTCATTCCTTACATGGCTGGCGTGTCTGAAAAGATCAAACGGATATTTGGCAAACACCACATACCTGTATATTTCAAACCCACCAACACACTGAGACAGAGGCTTGTACACCCCAAAGATCAAACTCCAAAACACAAGGAAAGCAATGTAGTGTATGCAATCCAGTGCAGTGAGGAGTGCTCTGAACTCTACATTGGAGAAACCAAACAACCTTTGTACAGGAGGATGGCCCAACACAGGAGAAGTAACACCACAGGACCAGAGTCAGCAGTTTATCTTCATCTAAAGGAAAAAGGACACTCATTTGAGGACATTAATGTTCACATTTTAGACAGAGAAGATAGGTGGTTTGAGAGAGGGGTCAAGGAATCCATTCATGCCAACTTGGAAAATCCTTCCTTGAATAGAGGTGGGGGCCTCAGGCATAACCTTTCCCCTATCTTCCTTCCTGCTTTGTCTTCTGTGCCTAGGAAGATTAAGACCATTTCACAAGCTCAACAGCAGCAGGGTAATCTTAACGATCCTCCTTTAGATGATAAAGGGACTTAGAAATAAACATCTCAAAATAACCATGACCTAGCCCCAGGTGCAAGGTCACACAGCCACCCTAGAAACATATTTAAGGATTCCCTTACTAACTTTACTCAGACTGAAGAAGCTCCTTGGATAAGGAGTGGAACGTTTCTACTGAGAAAATAGAAATCCAGTTGACATGATTCAAGCCACATAAAGGCAAAACTGAAATACTATGGCCACATAATGAGAAGACAGGATACCCTGGAGAAGATGCTGATGCTAGGGAAAGTGGAAGGCAAAAGGAAGAGGGGCCGACCAAGGGCAAGATGGATGGATGATATTCTTGAGGTGACGCACTCGACCTTGGGGGAGCTAGGGGTGGTGACGGCCAACAGGAAGCACTGGCGTTGGCTGGTCCATGAAGTCACAAAGAGTCAGAAGCAACTGAACGAATAAACAACAAAAAGTTTTAGTTTCTACTGACAGATTTCTGGTGAAAATAAATAAATAAAATGTGGAAATCTTTACATTTTATCTTATCAACTGAATTTTCCTCAGTGAAACTTGGCTGTTTTGCCAGGATACTTGAGGCATCATCTAACCTATGCTTTGGCCTCAGTGGTCATTGGGGCCAGAAATTCATCATGCTTGCTGCTATTCTGTGTCTTAGCTTCAGTCTCTCCTGCATGGCTGATTTATCATAATTTCTTCCTTGTATTTTTATACTACATTTTGGCTAAACAGATATAATAAAACAATAACACCATAGCAACATTTAAACAACAGAACAAGGCAAGTCATTTTGATGGCTAAATTAAAGAAATTCAACAGATAGATAGATAGATAGATAGATAGATAGATAGATAGATAGATAGATAGATAGATAGATGCTCATCATAGTTTTGGAGAAGTTGGATTCCTTAGTTTAGAGGTGACACAAAAAGACCCCTATCCAATATTTCTGGCATCAGACTCTATAAATAACAGCATCAATGTGAGGGCCTGTCATGAATTTTTAGGACATCAGATCAGACACAGCACACAATATTTTTGTGAACCAGATACATTTTTTTATTTGTAGCATATCAAGGATAGATAATTATGCAAGCAGCATTCAATTAATACATACAAACAGAGCTTCAACTCACCCTTCCTCCTGACTTCTGCCTTCAAAGAAATGCAGCAAATTGCTTTATGGCTTGATTGCTCTACCATTTTGAGATAAATTATCTCTCTACCCTGAACAGTACTGCTTCTATTAATATGATCCTGTCCCCATCCTAATCTGTTGTTAAGTGTGTAGCTAGTAATTGAGTAAATTCCCCAAACATTTAATCGGGGACTTTATTTAAAACTCTGCTGGCAATGTCTGGTGGCTAGTACAACTTTGATCTTCTCTTTGATGTCTTTGGTTCCTCTTTCCCCAATCTAAATCTGTACTGCATTATCCTCTTCGATGATTCAGAATCCACCTGGATCTTACATCCTTTCAGCAGCCTGAGAGTACCTAATTCCATCTTTTCTTACTAGCCATTTTTCTTCTTCCAATTCCAGTACTACTTCCTGCCAGCTACTTAGCCTTTTTCAACTCCTCCTCCTTGGAGAGACCCTGTATGAAAAACCTCACCTGGTTTTCTCCCCACTCTTTCCGAACTTCAGGTTATCATCACAAGTACACTTTGTAGGTCGGGTGGGATGGTAGATAGTGTTTAGCTTCTCCATTCTCTCACAGGACCCCTTCTGTGGGCAGAGTTAACTGTTGGGCAGAGTTATAATTGGACAGGCAGTTCCTTAGAAAGAGATGCTGTTGCTGCAATTTGCACCAATTGAAGCTTTTAGGTATTCCTCAAGACAAGCCCTACAGAGAGCTCATTATAATAGTCTAAACATGATATCAATAGTGGACAGTTAACTTTCGTCTCAACAAAAGTTGCAACAGGTGCAGTAAATGGAATTGCACAAATTCCATTGTGACGTGATACTTGACATCCCTGCCGCTTAAGAATCCAGGCCCAGCACAGAATGAAGGAGCAAGCTGGAAAAAGACTGCTTGCAGGGGGAATGCAATGCTTCCAAAACAGGTGGAATCCCAATTCCCAATACAGATTATGCACTAGTACTATATCCACACTGCTGGGTTTAATCTCAGATGTTTCACCATCATTTATACCTTTGTGATGATCAAACAATGCTCAGAAATAACCATTATTCCTTGGCATTAGATAAGAAACTTAGATGTCATCAGCATATTCGTGAGAGACATTTCATTCCCACTTCATATAAATATTAAACAGTTTAAATAACCAGCTGGAGCACCATGGTACAACCTAGGCTAGGATCTTTATGGTAATAGCTGTGCTATTACCATAAATAGCTGTGACCACTTAGAACATACTAGAATCAAATGCAAGACAGTATTCCCAAAGCCCAACCATTCCAAGTGATCCACTGGGATGCCATGATTAGCTGGAAGCACATTTTCTCAAGTGAAGGTCTCGTGGAATTCCATAAACCTTGGATTACAGCCTTATGCAGTATATACATACATATACTGTATACACATCCATCATACTCTTCCCTTTCAAGGTAAATAACTTTATGGCAAAGTACAGAAAGAGTGTAAGAAGTAATAAGAAATTTCAGGCATGAAATATGAAAAAAGAAAAGGCAACCTAACAAAATCTAGTTTACACCAATATTTCGGTGTACTGTTCCGTACCTTTCTTTCATTGTGAACCATTCTTCCTTCCCGTAAGAGAAGCCTTGAAGGCTGAGAAAGAAAAGGGAGTATTCCAAAACATGACAAACAAAAAGCAGGTGGGCATTTCAGTCTTATCTGGTAAAACCAAAACCAAAAACCATTTGCCCTTCAGTTAAGGAGTGGGGAAAAAGAGGTTCAAGCAATGTAGGGAAACCCTGCATTAATACATTTAGCTTATTCAGTTGCCAACAGTCTGCATCCTAATCTTTTTTTTCCCCTGGCATTAAACTTGGTTAATGAAACTTTGTGTGAATCTTCCTTCCTGGCCATCTATGGCTGTTTAGGGACTCGTTATTTCCATTACAACATGCACTGATTAATATACTGCCTTTTGCTCTCATCTCTCTCCTTTTGAGAATCTCATCAATTCCATCCAATCACAATTTTCTCAGGATTTCTCTTCCTCTCATCCCATTCCCACTTCCTTCCTATAGTTGTTCTGTAATTCAGTTCCCATAATTTTCAATGCCTTTCCACCAGCATTTGTACATCTTACAGTAGAACTTCTTTGTCCATTTTCCCATCATCAGTATTCAAACATTCATCCAAGGTATACAAATCCATCGACCTGGTCTAATTTTTTGCTATTTATTTATAACTTGAAATCAATCATTGTGTTTACCCCATCAAACGCAAGTACTTTGGTCTTTGATAGATTAATCTTCAAATCCATATTGTAATTGTATCACACAGTGTATTTACCATTTGCTGAAAAACATTTCAGTTCTGTCAACATCATATCATGTATCATTTTTTTTTTTTATCTGTTCAATCGTGTCCAATTCTCAGAGACTGCCTGGACAAGTCCCTGCAGTTTTCTTGGCAAGGTTTTTCAGAAGTGGTTTGCCATTGCCTCCTTCCTAGGGCTGAGAGAGAGTAACTGACCCAAGGTTGCCCAGCTGGCTTTGTGCCTAAGGCGGGACTAGAACTCACAGTCTCCCGGTTTCTAGCCTAGTGCCTTAACCCAGGTGTCGGCAACCTTTTTGGCACCAGGGACCACTTCCATGGGAAATTTTTTTCCAAGGACTGGGGGGGCGGGGTTTTCAGGCGGCAGCCAATTGCATGGGCCAGTGGGTGGGGTTTGCAGGTGGGAGCATTACATTTATTGTGCACTTTATTTCTAGGGGTCCCTGCCCCCGGCCCACGCAATTGGCTCCCAACTGCAAACCCCACCCCCCCAGCAGGTGCTGCCGGCGAGGCTTTTTGCTTCCCTGCCGCACCATGCAGTGTTTTTTCACAGAACCGAGGGCATTTTCGGGGTCCCTGGAGCCTGCCCTTTCAAAGGGACACCCCTTTGTGCAGGGCACAGGGTGGAATTTCCCCCCCATACTTTTGCTCCCTGCAGTTTTTTCGGCCCTTACCAAAAAAAACAGCTTTTCTTGGCAGAGTGCCACTGTCGCGAGGTGAAAAAGCCTTGGATCACTGCAAAAAGTGATGGTGGGGGGAGCCCCATGGTGGAAAATCTCCGCGCCGATCAGCTGTGTGGTGGGGAGGCAGAGGCGCGCCCGAGCTACCACAGTAGGGGCTTAAAAAACCGTGGGGAGCAGAAGTGGGGGGGAGGAACAGTTCGTGCCCCGCCAGGGTGCCCCTTCAAAAGGGCAGGCTCCGGGGACCCCGAAAATGCCCTTGGTTCCACGAAAAAACGCTGCACTGAGTGGCAGGGAGGTGAAAAGCCTTGCCCTACACGTGCGCTGCTGCCGGAGCCACCATCTTCCCAACCCAGCCAGCACCATTGCTGTGCCTCAGCCACCACACCCTCCTCGTGCCGCACAACCCCTTGTGACCCCTGGCCTGCTCGCACTGCTGCCACTTCCCTTCTCCTCCTCCTCTGCGGCAGGCTCGCGCACCGCCCGCTCCTCCTTCTCCCTCAGGCAGGATGGCTTGGAAGAGCAGTGAGGGGAGGCTGATTGGTGGGGGTGCTCCTCAGCCCGCCTCCACCCTTCTTTGCTGCACACTGAAAGGTGGAAGTGTTTTCCCTTCTGGGCCCCCACCAATCAGCTGCTCTGGCTCACCCTGCAGCCCACTTCCTAACAGCCCATGGCCCACCAGTGGGCCGTGGACCACAGGTTGTCGACCCCCACCTTAATCACTACACCAAACTGGCTCTCTGGTATCATGTATATACCCATTCAAATTCCTGACAAGCACACCTTTAATGTCACCCCAAGTATTCTTTATACAATAATCCAAAACAACAATAAACAGCTAAGGGATGTCATATCTTTAACATATTATTATTATTATTATTATTATTATTATTATTATTATTTATCTTATTTATACCCCGCCTATCCCCTCCCTAATGGAGGGCTCTAGGCGGCTTACAATCATGTAAATTCAATTTTTATACAGTCATATCATATACATTACAGTACCCGCGTGATAGGGAGGGGGTGAGGGAACCGGCTCTTCTCTTCCAGGCATCGGAACTACAAGTCCCAGAATGCCTCGCTTTTTGGAGCCGGCTGCTGACATCCTGGAAGTTGTAACTGGGATCCGTCGTCCTCTGCTGCCATCCTCAGCCGCCATTCCGGCTTCTCCAGATCCCCGTCTCTTCAGCTCCAAGGCGACTCCCCGACAGGATGCCAGCATATTGCCCCACGTGAGTGGTACCCATTTATCTACTTGCTATTTAGCTTTCGAATCGCTGGGTTGGCAGAGAGCTGGGGCTAGTGACGAGAGCTCACCTCGCCACGCGGATTCGAACTGCCGACCTTATGGTCGGCAGACTAACAGCTCAGCGGTTTAACCCGCTGAGCTACCGCACCCCTTTAACTTATTCCTGCTCATCTTAAACTATTCCATTTAGCATTCTATTTATTCTCACCCAGGCTTTACTTCCATCAGATACCATTGTTCCCACCTTCAGTAAACAACCCAAGTCAATATTTGTATAAAATATTTCCTTATTCAAGCCTATTCAGTATCATTCTCTACTTCAGCAACTGTGTAATAAACTTTCTCAGATTCATGTTTCTCATTCATTTTCAGTTTGTGTTCTGTTTCTTAAGGGACCCTTAACAAAGTAATGCATTTGGAATTTTGCATTCACTGTTCTCTCCTTTCTCATTGTATAAGACAGTGTTTTTCAAACTTGGCAACTTTAAGATGTGTGGACTTCAACTCCCAGAAGTCCCCAGCCAGCATGCTTGACCCAGACCAACAGACCACTTTAGTCTGAAAGCAATGGCCAGGAAGAGGAGGAATAGTGGAAATAGCCTGAAGCAAGAGAGACAGATTACTCATGAATTAAAGAAGATAAAGGGAGATAAGAAGTAAAGAATTCAAGTGAAGAGAAAAACCGAAAAAAATACTCAAGAGCAAGAGGAAATAGGGAGAAAGCTCACTGCTTTTCTCCTAGCAGCACTGGATCCTTCCCTGCATCCTTCCCTGCAGTTACATGGGGAGTGGGGAGCTAAGGGGTGGGAAGAATTTGGCACACTTGGCCAATGGGGCTAAGATTCTGGGGAGTTTCATCAGCAAGGACCACTTGGTGTGTGTGGCTGTGAGTGATTATGGCTGACAGACCCAAAGAAGAAGAGGAGCAGACAGAGACTTCAATAGGTCAGCAAGGAGGAGGTCTAGCCCAGAAAGAAGCATCTGAAATTGTTCCATGAGACTTTGCAAGGCAGCCAGGACCGTGAGCATCTTTACCCAAGGGGAAGGGGGAGAGTTTAATTGCCTGGACATGTTCTGGGTGTTTGAAAGGTACTGCCTCTTTAAGAAGGCTGTTCCAGGACTTAGGTAAGAGAGAGACTTCTAGCTCTGAAAAAACCTCTCCAGACATCAGAATTCTTTTCCATTGAGTTCCATTTGTTAGGATTATCGGAAGTCAACTCAGCATTGTCTCACAAACATAGGGGAGGACTTTTCTACTGAAGCTTGTCTCTACTGTGGTTGTGGGAGCTGCCTGGGTCACCTGACTTCCTGTTTCATGCTCCTTCTTGGGTCTTTCAGGGACATTCTCCATCTTCCCTTCTTCCTAAGCACATGTGCACACAGGATGGCCACATGGCTATGTGGGTCTCATCCGGAATATCTTGCTTGCATGCAGACCGGAGATTATTAAGCCTTTCTACCATGAAACTGCTTGTAACCAAGGTCTACTGAATAAAATGTAAGCTATCTTTATTTTTCTTCAACTAACTAATGTGTGAAAACTGTTTTATTTCTGAACGTTAATTAAGCTGTATGTACAAGTCCTTTCTGGATGCTTCTACTCTGCAAGATTGTCGTTAGCTTCTTGGAGTGTTTTTCTAACCTTCCGGACTCCAACAAAGGGTTATGGGCCCAGCTCAGTCCAGTACAAAACCAGTACAAGCCAGTACAAACCAGTGCAGCTTGGCAGACTGAGAACTGATTTTGAAAAAGGCTTTCTTTGGTCTCACAGCCAAAAAGCTGCTTGCACATTTTTAAAAGGCTAAGTTCAGAAACTTTTTTTTGTTCTCTCTGAACAATGGAGAAGGACAAAGGGGTTCCCCCCATACCAAGGCTGACTGAGGATAATTACTCAGCATGACTATTCAGATTAAAAATGCAATTAGATTTTGAAGAATGTTTAGTTGCTTTGAAATTGCCTCAGCCAAAACCAGAAGATAGTGAGGAAACCAAGAAACAATGGGACAAGAAAAATAAGACAGCCAAAATTCTCATTGCTAGATCACTACCAGATCACAGATTAGCAGAGATTAAAAATATTTCTACTGCTAAGGAAATGATTGAGAATTTGTGCACTCTATATTCAGAGGCTGAATATCAGATCAGAAAGTGGTCTCTCTGTTAAGAGAACTGCATGCATGTCATTTGGAAGACAATGGAGATGTAAATAAGCATCTAACTCAGGTCGGAAGGTGTCCAAAATGCTACTGGGGAAGAGCGGAGGGCAATTCCGAGTAGCTCCAGAAAGAGTGAAGCGGCTGGGCCAAAGCCGAAAGGACGCTCAGTTGTGGATGTGTCTGGAAGTGGAAGGAAAGTCCGATGCTGTAAAGAACAATATTGCATAGGAACCTGGAATGTAAGATCTATGAATCAAGGTAAGCTGGATGTGGTCAAACATGAGATGACAAGATTGAACATCGACATCTTGGGAATCAGCGAACTAAAATGGACAGGAATGGGCGAATTTAATTCAGGAGACCATTATATATACTACTGTGGGCAAGAATCCCTTAGAAGAAATGGAGTAGCTCTCATAGTCAATAAAAGAGTGGGAAAGGCAGTACTGGGGTACAACCTCAAAAACGACAGAATGCTTTCAGTTCGAATCCAAGGCAAACCATTCAACATCACAGTGATCCAAGTCTATGCCCCAACCACTGATGCCGAAGAAGCTGAAGTTGACCGGTTCTATGAAGACCTACAACACCTTCTAGAACTAACACCAAAAAAATATGTCCTTTTCATCATAGGGGACTGGAATGCTAAAGTAGGAAGTCAAAAAATAACCGGAATAACAGGCAAGTTCGGCCTCGGAGTACAAAATGAAGCAGGGCAAAGGCTAATAGAGTTTTGTCAAGAGAACACGCTGGTCATAGCAAACACTCTTTTCCAACAACACAAGAGACGACTCTACACATGGACATCACCAGATGGTCAATACCGAAATCAGATTGATTATATACTTTGCAGCCAAAGATGGAGAAGCTCTATACAATCAGCAAAAACAAGACCTGGAGCTGACTGTGGCTCAGATCATGAGCTTCTTATTGCAAAATTTAGGCTTAAATTGAAGAACGTAGAGAAAACCACTAGACCACTCAGGTATGACCTAAATCATATCCCTTATGAATATACAGTGGAGGTGAGGAATAGATTTAAAGGATTAGACCTGGTAGACAGAGTGCCTGAAGAACTATGGATGGAGGTTCGTAACATTGTACAGGAGGCAGCAACTAAAACCATCCAAAAGAAAAAGAAATGCAAGAAAGCAAAGTGGCTGACTGATGAGGCTTTACAAATAGCTGAGGAAAGAAGGGAAGCAAAAGGCAAGGGAGAAAGGGAAAGATATAAACAATTGAATGCAGAATTCCAGAGAATAGCAAGGAGAGATAAGAAGGCCTTCTTAAATGAACAATGCAAAGAAATCGAGGAAAACAATAGAATGGGGAAGACTAGAGATCTCTTCAAGAAAATCGGAGATATCAAGGGAACGTTTTGTGCAAAGATGGGCATGATAAAGGACAAAAAAGGCAGGGACCTAACAGAAGCAGAAGAGATTAAGAAGAGGTGGCAAGAATACACAGAAGAACTATACAAGAAAGATCTTAATATCCCTGATCAATACGATGGTGTGGTCACTGACCTTGAGCCGGACATCCTAGAGAGTGAAGTCAAGTGGGCCTTAGGAAGCATTACTAACAACAAAGCTAGCGGAGAAGACAGTATCCCAGCTGAGCTATTTAAAATCCTAAAAGATGATGCTGTTAAAGTGCTGCACTCAATATGCCAACAAATTTGGAAAACTCAACAGTGGCCACAGGATTGGAAAAGGTCAGTTTACGTTCCAATTCCAAAGAAGGGCAATGCCAAAGAATGTTCAAACTACCGTACAATTGCTCTCATTTCACATGCTAGCAAGGTTATGCTCAAAATCCTACAAGCTAGGCTTCAGCAGTATGTGAACCGAGAACTACCAGAAGTGCAAGCTGGGTTTCGAAGAGGCAGAGGAACTAGAGATCAGATTGCCAACATTCGCTGGATCATGGAAAAAGCAAGAGAGTTCCAGAAAAACATCTACTTCTGCTTCATTGACTACGCTAAAGCCTTTGATTGTGTGGACCACAACAAACTGTGGCAAAGTCTTAAAGAGATGGGAGTACCAGACCACCTTACCTGTCTCCTGAGAAACCTGTATGTGGGTCAAGAAGCAACAGTTAGAACCGGACATGGAACAACCGACTGGTTCAAAATTGGGAAAGGAGTACGACAAGGCTGTATATTATCACCCTGCTTATTTAACTTATATGCAGAGTACATCATGAGAAATGCCGGGC
Organism: Charina bottae; assembly: GCA_023362775.1. NCBI lineage: Eukaryota > Metazoa > Chordata > Lepidosauria > Squamata > Charinaidae > Charina > Charina bottae. The sequence continues at coordinate 79,548,107 of JALMGJ010000005.1, read as the reverse complement.
TGGATGAATCACAAGCCGGAGTTAAGATTGCCGGGAGAAATATCAACAACCTCAGATATGCAGACGATACCACCCTAATGGCAGAAAGTGAAGAGGAACTAAAGAGCCTCTTGATGAGGGTGAAAGAGGAGAGTGCAAAAGCTGGCTTGAAACTCAACATTAAAAAAACCCAGATCATGGCATCTGGTACCATCACTTCCTGGCAAATAGAAGGGGAAGAAATGGAAGCGGTGACAGATTTTATTTTCTTGGGCTCCAAGATCACCGCAGACGGTAACTGCAGCTTTTTGACAGAGACAAAAAGGATTTTTCCAAGGGACAAAGTTCTAAACATGAAAAAGCCTTTCACACTGTCTTTAAGGCTGATAATATCCCTGAAACTGATGCCAATAAATGCTTCAGAATATGGGTAATTGACTAAGGGGCTAGTAAACATTTATGTGGAAATAAAAGTGACTTCTGTGAACTTAGTGAAAAACCAGAAGGAAGCATAACCCTTGCAGATGGAAAATTGATTTTGATCCAAGGGAAAGGGACTGTAACATTAATATGCTTCAAAATAATAATTATTACAAAGATCTTATGGTGACAGATGTTTTTTATGTCCCAGGCCTGGAGGCTAATTTGCTGAGTGTACCAACACTGAATAATAACGGTTTCACTGTAACCTTTAATGCCAATTGCCTATGTAAAGTCACCAGTGGATAAGTTTATGTTACAGGTTTTCAAAAGGATGGTGTCTACCAGGTGAACTGCAAACAGCCACCACCAGATGTCAGCCTCGCCTGTCAGCAGCAAAAGGAGGACAACAGCGCCACCATCTGGCACAGGTGTTTTGCTCATCGTGATTTTGATGCAATTTTGAGAATGAAAAATGAAGGCATGGTAAGAGATTTTGAACTAAGCAACCATGAAAGATGCCAATCAAAGTGTGTGAGATGCATCAAAGGTAAAGCAGCAAGACCAGCCATACCCAAACAAAGGGAAAGGCAGGCAACTAAGCCAATTGAACTTACCCACACTGATTTGTATGGGCCTCTTCAAGAGTCAGCAGGGAAAAATAAATATGTTTTGTGCTTTATAGTTAATTTTTCCAGGTAATGTGTGATCTACCTACTGAAGGAGAAATCTCAAACAGCAGATATGCTGAAAGCGTATGTAGCCATGGTGATCAACAAATTCAACAGAATCCCTCAAGCTCTCCAAAGCGATCGAGGAAGTGAGTTCATTTCACAAAACATGCAAACATACTTAACACAGTTAAGCATAAAAAACAGACTGACCACTCCATACACGCCAGAGCATAATGGGGTGGCAGAGAGGAAAAATAGATCATTAATGGACATGGTAAGATGTATGCTTCTAGATACAGATCTGCCTGACATATATTGGGCAGATGCTGTTATGACAGCTACAAACTTACAAAATAGACTGCCAACCAAAGCCAACAAGGTAACACCTTTCAAGCTATGGCATGACCGCAAACCAAGCGTGAAGCATCTGAGAGTATTTGGATCCAAGGCTTATGCACACGTTCCAAAAGAAAGGAGATCCAAACTAGACCCCAGAGCTGAAGAAGGCTTCATGATTGGATATGCTCCAGAAAGCAAGGGATACAGAATCCTGAATCTGGAAACAGGAAGAGTAAACACATGCAGAGTGGTGTACTTCAATGAAAGGGAGAGAGGCTGCCAGAGGCATGCTGATGATGATTGTGCAGAAACCAGCAGCAGCAGTTACTACCTTGAGATGTTCAGCCCAATACCTGAAGACACAATCACCACACCGACCCAGAGGGAGATAGAAGCCCAGGCAGAAACTCCACCAGAGTCAGATGATGAGGCCAAGGATGCAGAAGGGGTTGAACCACCAAGTGCCACTCCTGAACCTGCTCCAGGATGCTCATCACAACCCAACAAGGGAGTTCCAGCCAAGAGACTCACCTACCTAGCAAGGTCGTCATCACCAAAAGAACTTGCATCGTGGAACGAAGTGCTGCACATGCCAGCAGATGAAGCAAGCAAGTGGAAGAAAGCAGCACAGGAGGAGCTAGAAGCTTTATACAAGAACAAAACTTGGACTTTGACAAAACTACCAAAAGGCAAGAAAACCATAGGTTGCAAATGGGTTTTCAAAGCCAAGCAAGATTAGAATGGAGAAGTACAAAGATATAAAGCCAGACTAGTTGCAAAAGGCTAATCACAGAAATATGGAGAGGACTATGATGAATATTTTGCTCCTGTTGTGAAACACACCACAATTAGAATGCTCCTAAGTCTAGCAGCTTCCAGGAACATGAATGTTGAGCACCTAGACATAAAGACTGCATTTCTCCATGAGGAAATAGAAGTGGACCTGTACATGCTACAACCTCCAGGCTTCGCCAATCCCAATACACAGCATCTTGTTTGCAAACTTCAGAAGGGGATTTATGGCCTGCAGCAAGAAGCCAGAGCGTGGAACAAGAAGTTAAACCAAATACTTCTTGACCAGGGTTTTGTTCAAGGAAAGGCTGATCCCTGTCTATACACAAGACACAGAAATGGCAGAGAGGTGTACATTCTTTGTTGTGTGGATGATTTAATGATCTGCCATAATAACAAAGGGGACTTTGATGAAATTGTATCCCATCTAAACAGTGAAGTGAAGCATCTGGGCAATGCCAGCTACTACTTAGGAATACAAATTGAGAAGGAAGAAGATGGAAGTTTTATTCTAAGCCAGAAGCAGAAGATCCTAGAACTGTTGGAGAGCCTAAGACTGCAAAATGCTAATCCTATGCCAACACCAATGGAAACAGGTTTCCACAAGCAACAAGAATCTAGTGAACTCTTACCAGAGAAGAATGATTATAGAAATGCCATAGGTAAGCTACTGTAGCTAGCCACCACCACTAGGCCATGCATAGCAGCTGCAGTAGGCATTCTATGTAGAAAAACCAGCACACCCACACAGAGAGACTCAACTTGATATTAAGTGGGTGGGAAGGTACCTGAAAGGGACTACACACCTGAAACTAAAGCTGCCAGCCACTGAGAATCCAAAACTAGTGGGGTTTACAGATGCAGATTGGACAGAAAACATTGCTGACCATAAATCCACTAGTGGGTATGTATTTTCTATGGGGGTCGGGCAGTAAGCTGGGGAAGCCATAAGCAAGGCACAGTTGCACAGTCATCCTCAGAGGCAGAATATGTATCAGCAGCAGAAACATGCAATGAGGTTGTATGGCTCAAGCTACTGCTTGAAGACATGGGAATAGAGGAACCAATCCCTATTCAGATTTTTGAAGACAACCAAAGTTGTATTAGATTCTCACAATCAGAAAAGATTAATGGGAGGACTAAACACATTGATGTTAAGCATCATGCAGTGAGAGAACTTCAAGAATGAGTGATAGTCAGACTGGACTATTGTCCCACAAGGAACATGACAGTGGACATTCTCACGAAGCCGTTGCCCAGAAGCAGTTACCAAGAACTGTGGGAGAAGTTGAACCTTGTGGACACTGAGACATGCTATGTTGAAGAAGGGGTGTTAGGATTATCGGAAGTCAACTCAGCATTGTCTCACAACCATAGTTGTCACCTGACTTACTGTTTCCTGCTCCTTCTTGGGTTTTCGGGGACATTCTCCATCTTCCCTTCTTCCTAAGCATACGTGCACACAAGAGGGCCACATGGCTATGTGGGTCTTGTCCAAAATATCTCACTTGCATGCAGACCAGAGATGATTAAGCCTTTCTACCATGAAACAGCTTGTAACCAAGATCTACTGAATAAAATGTAAGCTATCTTTATTTTTCTTCAGCTAACTAATGTGTGAAGACTGTTTTATTTCTGAAAGTTAATTAAGCTGTATGTGCAAGTCTTTTCTGGGTGCTTCTACTCTGCAAGATTGTCGTTAGCTGCTTGGAGTGTTTTTCTAACCTTCCAGACTCCAACACCATTGAGTATTGCTGGAGACAGATGTCACTGAGCAAGCCTCTCAAGATAGAAAAATTCATTGCCACAGAGTTCAATATTTCAGTGTTGCTTAATGTATCTCTGTACCAGAGTAATACTGTGTGTGTATCTGTATGGTTGTTTACTGATCTGGTTCTGAATGTAAATACAGTAGTAAAGTTAGTTTTCTTTGTTTACAACAAGAGGATTATATTTTTCTTCCTGGATCCATGCAGGGAGGGTCTGAAACCACCCTTAGAGCTCTTCCTGTTGGAGGGTTGGCATCAGGTATGTAGGGGCCTGGATGGGGTTCAACAGGCTTCAACTGAACCCTGGTAAGATGGAGTGGCTGTGGATTAATGGCTCTTCCCCATCTGGGACATTATCATCTTTGGTTCTGGATGGGGTTGCACTGCCCCAGACAGATCCGGTATGGAATATGGGTGTCTTCCTGGACTCACGACTCCTGCTCAAAGAGCAGGTGGCAGTCGTGGCCAGAAGGGCTTTTGCACAACTTCGTGTTGTGCGCCAGTTACGCCCATTCCTGGATCGGGAGGCCCTTCGAACAGTAACTCATGCCCTTGTTATCTCCCATATAGACTACTGTAATGTGCTCTACATGGGGCTACCCTTGAAGAGTATCTGGAAGCTTCAGCTGGTCCAGAATGCAGCTGCATGGGCCATTGCTGGTGCCCCTAGATCGGCACATATAACACCATTGTTACGTGAGCTGCACTGGGCACCAGTTTGCTTCCGGGTCCAATTCCAAGTGTTGGTTATCACCTTTAAAGCCCTACATGGCATGGGGCCAGGTTACCTGAGGGACCGCCTCATCCTCAATATATCCACCCGTCCCACCCGATCATGCAGAGAGGGCATGCTACGGACCCCATCTATAAGAGAGTTCCATCTGGCGGGGTCCAGGAGGCGTGCCTTCTCTGCAGTAGCTCCCGCCCTCTGGAACAACTTGCCCTTGGAGGTGAGATTAGCCCCTTTGCTCCTGACCTTCCAGAAGATCCTGAAAACCTGGCTCTGCCGCCTTGCTTGGGACCAAGGAAGGAATAGTCACTCTTGGGGATGGCTAATACCTTAGAGAGCTCCTCTCCTACATTGGATTAAGCTAGATCGTTTTATCACTCTTGCCTCTTGGATTTTAATCTTGTTTTATAATTCGTATTTTTATATTTTATGTATATTTTATGTTTTTTGTTTTTATTATTTTGCTGTAAACTGCCCAGAGTCCCTCCGGTGGAAGGAGATGGGCGGTGATATAAATTTTATAAAAAAATAAAAAAATAAAGGTATGGTTATATTGTAGCCGTTGCTTAACGACCATTTGTTTAGCAATGGTTTGGACTTACGATGGCACTAAACCCAACTTGTGATCGTTCCTTACACTTACAACCATCACAGCATCCCGCTGGTCACATGATAATGATTTGGGTGCTTGGCAACCAGTTCGCATTTACAACCATTGCAGCATCCTGCAGTCACGTGATCACCATTTTCAACCTTCCCAGCCAGATTCCGGCAAGCAAAATCAATGGGGAACTGCATGATTTGCTTAATGACCATGTGATTCACTTAATGGCCACCACAAAAATGATCTAAAATCGGGTCGGATTTGCTTAACAACCACATAACTTAGTGACCAAAATTTCAGTCCCAATTGTGGTTGTTAAGCTAGGACTACCTGTAGTGAATTGGAAGAAACTGAAGGGGCCCTGCTGAAAGATAATCTGGGAAATTAGATTCTCAAACTCAAGACTAGCTACTGCATTAAATCAGGGCTACACATGAGCTACACAAACCTCCATACACTAATGTAGTTCTAATATATAATTATTTTATTCTGTCCAAGCAACTCCATAACCTCTTTCCTTGTGTCCACTTTTCATTCATTCTGTTGGGAGATTAATCTTGTGCTGGCAGAAGAATGAAGGAAAACACCCAGTAGGAAGAAACATTATTTATTGAACAAATGATCACTGGGTTCCCAACAGCAGGGAAAGTGGAACATCATTACAGAGAGAAAGTGAGTTTAAATAGAAAATGAGAGTTCAATGCAAAGTATTGCAATTGATTGACATTGTCATGGGCTTCCTAGTGATAAGCTGCTATATTTAGCAGTTAGAAGAAAGGTCTGCCTTAATTTGGTCAGGAATAGAAAAGATACTGGTGGAAAGTCCTTGCTTTGACCCAATCAAATATGGAAAGTGTTAGCAGAAAATTCTTGCTCTAGAGCAGTATTTCTCACCCTCGGCAACTTGAAGATGTGTGGACTTCAACTCCCAGAATTCCCCAGCCAGCATCTTCAAGTTGCCGAGGGTGAGAAATACTGCTCTAGACTAATCATTGCTACTCCAGCAACTGTTAGTAAATGGATGGAATCTTGGAGGGGATGATTTGGGCTTGTGCAACAGTTGGATATACATGCAGATTTTCTTTATTATCCTTTACACTGTACTGTCTAATGTTTCTATACAGGACTTGTATTTTCTTTTCTTACTGTCATAGATGTTAAAATGTAAGGGTTGGAAGTGACTTTGAAAATCATCCAACCCCCTTCCCAGTACAGGGATCCACTGCTTAGAATCCATGCCACCCTATACTTGTCATTCAATTTTCACTCTATTTTGTTCACTTCTTTCCTTCTCTTCCATGACTCTTTTTCCCAAGATCAATTCTTAACACTACCAAAAAATTGGTATCTCCCATACTCATAGCCTCACTTCACCCATGTATCCTCCACTAATTTAGCATAATTATAGTTTCATTATAAACAGTCAAATCCTACATGTTTTTTTTTTGCTTCATTCCTTTTCTGTGTGCATGCACGAATAGATCTTTTGCTTGGAGCATATATTCAAAACAAGCAGATCTTTCCCTAAGGTCACCAAACAGTTATGCACACCAAACTCATTCTTGGATCTCCAAATAGTCCAGCAGTACTTGTTCTGTATGTTCTTATTTTATTCCTATCTATACATTCGCATCACCCTATAGGCAATATATATCACCATCCCCAGATCACATTCATTCAGAAAGTTATATAATTTTTCCCAAAGCTCATCTCTGATAACTTGATTATTATGATTCAGTGGAGCATAACATAAAGCTATCACTGACATATGAATTCTTAGTTTTATGTGCATCTAAAACTATGTTGTTTTAACCATCTAAAACTATGTTGTTTTAACTACTGTGTTTTAATTAGTGTAATCCAATTGGAACGTACTCTAGTAGAAGGCAAACAAATATCTCTGAAAGTAAAAATAAATAAAAATCCAGATGACACTAATATATACTTTGTGATATACCTATTATGCCCTTTTGGTCATAATTAAACTTACAACTTTACTCTGTTACATATATTCATCAGTTCAGACCACCTTCATTCAGATCCTTCCCCTTTCTTTTATTCTTATGTCTGTTCTTTCATTCATTAATTCATGCTGTTTACTATTTTCTTCTCTTACATTCCAAGTCACAATCTTCCATATGCTGTGGTCATCACCAAATGGGTCCATAAATATTGACCTCTGCAGCACACCATGCTTTGGTCAATTTAGGTTTTAACATAGTCTTTTAGTAAAAGAACAGAAAAGCACACTAAGTTCCTAACCTTAGTCATCTCATACCACATGCAGCATTCCTTGCTAATAATAATGATGATAATTCTCATCAGTTCTGGTACATTTTAGCCAGTATGTCACAAGTGCAATAAAAGGTCAGTTTTATTTTAAGTATACCCAGATTCCTCTATGCAAGCTTGGATCTTTAATCTAGCAATTACCTTGCAAGCCAACATACTGTGCCTGTGTCCCACCAGCTAGGAGATTATGGAATGTAATGACAGACACTCAGGTTAGTTTAATCAAGTAACATGTTAATCAATTGAGAGAAAAATTGTTTTGTGGTTTGGAACTTAAAGCTATGACTATAACTAGGTAGATCTAGATTCAAGTCCAGCCCTTAACCATGAAGCTCACCAGCAACTTTTTGGTCAATCACTATTCCTCAGGGTTGATTCACTGGAAGAGAAAAGGCTAAAGGTGAGATATAAATATAACAAAGGGAATAATTACTCTTAATAGATGAATAATTTCATGCCCAACCACTACCTTTACTACTAACTAACTACCAGTCAACCATTATCTCTACTACTAACTACTTCAGTTTCACTAAAGAAAAGTGATGCTGAAAGACGTATGTATGAACCCATGTATTTATATTATATTATATTTATTATATTATTATATTATATTATATTATATTATATTATATTATATTATATTATAATATTTATTATATTATGTTATATTATTATATTTATTATATTTATTATATTATATTATATTATATTATATTATATTATATTATTTATTATATTTATTATTATATTATATTATATTATATTATATTATATTATATTATATTATTATATTATATTATATTTATGTATTATGTGTTACTAGGGCTTATAGACATAATCTATTGAGTCCTCAAGACAATTTATAAAGCTCTCTCCAATAAGAGGATTAAAAACAGTACATCAAAATAACAAAAGACAAAACAGCTAATTATGATTACAACAAACTGGTGCCAATGGAATAAACAAAAGTAACATTTATTGCAGCCATCTTCCCCAAAACAGTTGGGGGGCCCAAGCCCTTTAAAATAGCCGTCTTAACAGCTTTTTGGAATATTAATATAGAAGGAATAAGTTTGGAGGGGGGGTTGCTAAACTCTAAGAAAAAATAAAAACTCAATTAAAAAACAGAAATTATTGTAATACTACCACCACTGCTGCTGCTGTTGCTTTTACTATATTTTATAAGATCTGCTCAAATTTAGCCACATAGGATAGAAAACCTCTTCTAAAATAATACTGGCTACAAAAAGTGTAAACTTTGTAAGTACAGAAAAGTACTGTTTCCCCCCACACACACACAATTTTTTTTTGTGTAGATGAACAAGGGTAGAGTTTATAAGATGAACATCATCATTCCCATAAATACTTGCTATCCAGTGAGGCCTGGGCTGGAAGAATGATCATTCCACAACTTCATCTCCTTCCAAAATAAGGCTGGGGTTTTGGTTTTTTTTTTCATATTTGTCTGACTAAAGTACCAGAAATATGTAGATTTTGCTGATACATTATCTAATAATGACATGTGAGTTACTGGAGAAAAATGAATTAAAAATGTATAGTAATTTATCCATTTAAATTTTACTTCCTAAGCCAGCATCCTGTTCTCATAGAGCAGTGCTTTCCAAACTGCCTCCGTTGGCGACACACCAATGGCGGCAGCGGCAGCAGCGCGGTGGGGGGGGCGCGGTGGCGGTGGTGCGTACGGCAGCAGCTGCAGCCTTGTATTTTCCGCTAGAACCCGGAAGCGCTGATGGCGTGCGGCTGCCACCCCCGCAATGCACGCCACTGCCGCATGTGCCCCTGCGCCGCCACTGTGCACGTCCACTTCCGAGTTGTGTCACAACACACTAACGTGTCACGACACACAGTTTAGAAAGCTATGTCATAGAGGATGCCTCTGAGAAGTTGTCAAGCAGCATGGCAGGTTAATAAGTGTCTTCTCCATTCTGTTCCCCACTCATGGGTCCTGAAGACCAATCTAGGATTAAGTAAGATCTAGGAAAAAGAACTGGGACCATGACAAATCTCAGGGCCCTCTTTCATTTTGCCCTCATGATGAAACATAGGACTCTGGAGCTTAGTATGCATTATCTCTGCAATACATCACAAAATATATGTCTGTGTATCTCATGCCATTGTTAAGGTACTGTCAAGGTTATCTGCTCTGTAGGGTATGTGTTCTGTACGGTAGTTACTGTTCCAGATTGAAGCACCCATCTCCTCAATCAGCATAGCCAATTAAGGATTTTTATACACACGATTTATCACATCCATTTGTTCTGTTGCTGGGCAGTTAGGATTTCATCATTTCTGCAGAAAATTTATCAAAATGTTACAGCAGTGAGAATGAGAAGAGGAAATGAGTTATAACAAAAATGCTGTTCCTAAACCTTTAAGAAAACTGCATTCCTTGAGAACTTTGACACATGTGTACACCGATATTTTTTATTCTATTCAGTACAGGGGAATCGCCTCTTAAGACTGAAAAATATATTGTTTAAGGAAACATACTCTGACTGAACAAGCAATTTTCAGGCTGTGACAAATCAGTGTCATTTTTATCCACTTGCAAAAGCTCTATAATTGAAGAAGATGCTACTGTAAAACATTGCAACATGACAGTAAACTGCATATTTAGTTTATGCTCACAAACTGCATTGTGCTGCAGTTCCAACCATTTGATTTTGAAGTTAATTTTTGCCTTCTATGGGGTGGAGAATATTTGTATCAGTTTATATTTCAGGAAGAATTTATAAAAATGTATGCTTCTCAATACCATTCGATAATTCATATTTCTCAGTATGTTAGGATGAAGACCCTCCAACCAAAATAGTCTGCAAAGATGTGAAGACAGTCTGTTTTACAATGGTCACAAAAGAGTGCACATACGAGTGAAAATACATATAAAATAGCATGTTTAAATAGGCACAACTGATGTGGAGCAGACTTAAGAAAATGAAAAAGGGAAGCTGAAATCGGTACATTTAGTTAAACCTAAGCTTTATTCACAAACTCAATAGAGCAAATTGACTTTGTGTAGCAGGTCAATACTGATACTGTCCAAACAATTGCTGACATCCACTGGTGGAATTCTTGCTTGAACAAAAGGAGTGCAGTCACCCAAAGCTACGCAACTTGTCCTTCGCTTCTTTTCTGAAACCAGAGGGCAACTACTGGTCTCTCCAGACGGAATGGGCAGCACCTTTGAGCCATTGCTCTCTATGACAGTGAATAGGACACCATTTCAATATATTTCTCTACTTTCTTCCCGAATCACAGTTTGTGTTTTAGCTAAGCAAGATGAATAGAAAGCTTAATCCGAAACTTAATCCTATGCCAAAAAAAATTTAAATCCACGCATTTCTCCCAGGAAATATACAGCACATATCCTGTATTAAAAGTTAAGCTGGTCTATGACTGTAATAAAGATTGGTTTGATTTGATTTATATTAGAAAGCTCATTGGAGGTGGGCACCTGAGCTCTTCAAGATGTTTATTTATTTATTTCAATTTCTATTACCGCACCATCTCCCCCGAAGGGGACTCTGGGCGGTTGCTGACCTATGTTGCTGAGCTATCATTCCCAGCAGCTCACTGGCCCATGTGATGGACGGTGAAAGCTGTAATCTTGGAAGCCACAGTTTCCACTTCCCTATGTGGAGGGGGGAGGGCTGACAGGTGTGATCTATGAGTCCACTTTTAGAGATCTCATACAGTTTTAGAGTTTCCTCTAAAGCATTGCCACACAAACTTCAGACTTGGACAATGGACAAAAATAGCTGAAAGGAAGGGCTGCCTTTGTGTTTCCACTCTGAAAGCCCCCCCCCCCTTCTATGAAGTAGTATTCCCCTGGGATCAAGTCAGCACCAATGCTATTGATGTTAGAAAGGCCATTGAGACCTGGCTGTTTCAGAAAGCACTTGGGGAGGAGGTTCCCCCTTCAGTAAATGGTGATTAATTATTTTGGATGAGTTTTCTTTGACATGATGCACTTTACTTACTTACTTACTTACTTACTTACTTACTTACTTACTTACTTTTTTTCATTACATTGTTTACTAGAGGATGTATATGATTATTATATTTTAATTGTTATTGGACTAGAGTTTGTTTTATGATTAAAGCAACATAGGATCCTAAGGGAAATATATGTATACTTTTTATCAATTAAGTGAAAAGCAACAAGGAAAATAAAACAAAGAATAAAAAGGTGAATAGGATACATACATACAGTTACATATATAGCAGTATAACCCCCAACTCATCTATGTTGTTATTGATCTTTTCAAAAATTAATATAATTATTGCTGTTGCATAAGCTTTAAAAGATAAAGGTTCCCCCTGCACATTTGTGCAGTCGTGTCCAACTCTAGGGGCCGGTGCTCATCTCCGTTTCTTAGCCGAAGAGCCAGTGTTGTCCGAAGACGCTTCCACGGTCATGTGGCCGCATGACGAGGGTGGAACCCTGTTCCCTACCCACTGAAGTGGTATCTAAGCGGCATAAGCTTTACACTGCAGTAAATTCAAAAGATGAAATTTAATAGAGCAATTTTAAAAGAAACAGAAAAGTGTGTATATAGCAAAAAAAATCATACAGCGACCCCTTTGTTTTTTCCCCTCCTTTCATAAATAAATAAATAAACAAACAAACAAACAAATAAATAAATATAAAAATGGCTGTACTCTTGACCCATCTTCCTTTCAAGCTAATTTTTTTTAAAAAAAGTAAAGGTTCCCCCCGCACATTTGTGCAGTCATGTCTGACTCTAGGGGCCGGTGCTCATCTCCATTTGTTAGCCGAAGAGCCAGCTTTGTCTGAAGACGCTTCCACAGTCATATGTCCAGCATGACACATGTGGAACGCTGTTACCATCCCACTGAAGTGGTACCTATTCATCTACTTGCATTTGCATGCTTTCGAATTGCTAGGTTGGCAAGAGCTGGGGCGAGTGCGGGAGCTCACTCCGTCACGCAGGGCTAGGGTCTCGAACCTCCAAACTTGCGATCTTCCGATCGACAAGCCTGGCGTCTTACCTGCTGAGCCACCACGCCCCTATATGAGCTATGTTTATGTGTTCTTAAATACATGTTTACATCCTAAGAACATATGATTTTGACTATATCAGCTCAAGTCATATGCATCTCTTACAAACTTTATAATAAATACAATTCCTGTTTCCCCTTTAGGATCAGTTCAATCAAGGAGGAGAATGAAGCAAAACTTTTCTCTTATTTGGCAGAACCAACAAAAGCTTCCCTCGAATGAAGTTATAGAACAATTGCCCCTTTTTGTCATGCAGATCTAAGGCTGGAGAACAACAGTTCTTCTGCTGTTAAGGGACAGCTTGCATCTCAGAAGTTGTAGTTTTGTAAATCAAATTAAAGCATGAAATAGCTGTTTTTCATTCTATCCCAACAGTTGACTGAGCAGGGAACTTGTTAATCCATTGAGTAATTGAAGCCAGCTCTTACTTTATATTATTATTATTATTATTATTATTATTATTATTATTATTATATAAAGAGAATTATTGAGAACTATTAAGCAGTGGAGCAGCTTGCCTCCCGGAGTTGTGGGTGCTCCATCGCTGGAGGTTTTCAAGAAAAGATTGGACAACCATTTGTCCGAGATGGTACGAGCATTCCTGCCTTGGGCAGGGGGTTGGACCAGAAGACCTCCAAGGTCCCTTCCAGTAGTATGATTCTATGATTATATAACTTCCCCTGATTCTCACATTGTAGGGCACTGTTGCTCTGAACCAGGATGCAGGTGCTCCTCAGCATCTAAAGTATGACTTTTCTTTTGCATGCTTTTAAATTAGTTTTTTGGGGGGAGTGCACAATGACACATTGTCCCCTACCCCACAGCTCAGAGGAAAACAGATCTTTTCCAGCAATGGCTACAGGCTGAATCTTTAGCATATCCAAGCCTGAAACTGGCCATCAATATAGCAATGGGCTTGATACAGAGATTAGATTAAGAAGGTGTCAGTCAAACTAAAGGAGCATCAATGTATGCTACATCATTTAAACTCTATTTACCATGCTAATTAAAGATGTTTATCCAGACAAATTACCAATATAGATTTATAGCTGGGTTAGTAATGATTAGTGAACTTGGCAAACTGAGTTTCTTATTTTCCCAACCTAAAGTTTGTTCGCCTTATCTCTATTTTCATTTTCAAATTCATTTGTGAAAAGTCTGCTTTAAACTTGTTCTGGTGTGTCTTTCACTTCATATGCAATGACTTGTATGCATGTACCTGTTCTCTATGCATTCTTCCTCATACATTGATTTTTACTTGCCTTTTTCTGAAAGGCAAATTGCACTGAAAAATTGTGAAAAGCTCCGATTTCAGCATATCCATGCAGTTTGGCTTGGGAGGCGTCAAGTAGGTTCTTTTGCATTTAAATATGAAGCAGAGGAATGTAACTGCAATACGTAAGCCAACACTCAACACTGCAAACTACTCTGAAGAAATTCCATTAGTCAATAAAACCTTATGAAGGAACTACACTTGTTTTAATAAATTTATTAGTTTAGGTAATTGCATGGTGGCTCAGCAGTTCAGATGCCAGGCTTGTCGATCGGAAGGTCGCAAGTTCGGAGGTTCGAGACCCTAGCCCCGCGTGACGGAGTGAGCTCCCGCACTCGCCCCAGCTCTTGCCAACCTAGCAATTTGAAAGCATGCAAATGCAAGTAGATTAATAGGTACCACTTCAGTGGGTAGGTAACAGCGTTCCGCGTGCGTCATGCCGGCCACATGACCGCGGAAGCGTTTTCGGACAGCGCTGGCTCTTTGGCTAACAAACGGAGATGAGCACCGGCCCCTAGAGTCAGACACGGCTGTGTGGGGGAACCTTTACCTTTAATTGCAGATGGCAGTATAGTAGGAAAAGAGTTGCATTTTAAAACAGGCATCCCAATGCTTGACAGGAAGAAGTACAATAAAACTGGAAGGTGAAGTTAAGGAAGGCTCCATGAAAAAAAAAAAAAGCAAAATACAAAATAAAATTAAAGTAATTAATTCTAAGGATTTTAATGGATATGTGAAAATATTATGTTAGAGTGTATTACAGAACATGTTTCATTAAACTCGATAAATTGCAGCATATATGTCCATAATGGAATAATCCAAATTGGTGTCTGTACTTTTTATGAAGATAATATTTTTGAGACAAAAATGGAAAAACGTGAAATCAGAATCTCCAGAAACATTCCATTCAGAATCCAAGGGTAACAACATACAGTATCGTCTTCCATCAGGATTGAAAGACAAGATGACTTGTTATCCTCTTCTCATTCAATGTGAAACCCTAGATTATCCAAGAAAGCTTTGGCCAGTCAGGGGCAAATATAAATTAAGAAAATTCCCTTCAAGGATAACAGGATCACAATATCTTCAAATTATAATTACTTTCTCTTATTAGGCCAGCAATATTCTGCAATTGTTACAAACTATGCTCATAATGGTACACCTGCATGTGGGTGTTTTAAGTTGCAAATACATAATGTACACATGCATATGCAAATTGCACACACACAGGTGCTAATGATGCTGAAGCTTTTAGTAAATTCAAAGAAAACAAAGCCAAGTCCTCAATCCAGCATTGCCGGTTCCTCTTTTGGAAATTGCTGTTACCCTGTCAGCTAGAACGGCTTCCCTTCTCCTTTCTGGGAGGAGGGGAAAGGGAGACAAGGAGAGCTTCGTCAGCACACTCATGCGGTAGGCAGTCAGGGAGAGCCAGGACCTCTCACCAATTATTCTAAACCAGTGTTTCTCCACGCTGGCAACTTGAAGATGTGTGCACTTCAACTCCCAGAATTCCCCACCCAGCCAGAATTCTGGGAGTTGAAGTCCACACATCTTCAAGTTGCCAACGTTGAGAAACACTGTTCTAAACAAAGGACTTAAGTGACATGGCCACATTTTACAGCAGGGGCATAATGCACCATCAACTGGCTTCTTTTATGATTACCTTTGATCCTTAAATCCAGTGAAAAATGGAACATTTTCCAACTAAGGGACTTGGTGGAGCCATTGGCTCCTTTCTTGGAATCTTTAACACGAGTCATTTCATTGAGTTTTTTCAGTACAAGTTCCAAAATGGAATGTAAAAGTAAACAAAAGCTTACAAGGTGCCTCACATCACGAGGGGCCATAGGATGAGCAGCTTGAAGGTCACAGAAATTCAGTGACAAAATGGTAAGATTTCAGTAGCATGATTTTTGAGAGTGGCTGTTGCTTTTTTCAAGACTAAGGTTTGGAATGGGATCTTCTGTCCCCAAAGACTGAAGATGGTCTCCTAGAATGGCAGGAAGCTAAACTACAGTCTCCAATCCCACCAACATATCTCAAAATGTATCACTTAATGATTAAGTCAGTGTTTCTCAACCTCAGCAACTTTTAAGATGTGTGGACTTCAACATGGCTGGATGGGGAATTCTGGGATTTGGTCCACACATCTTAAAGTTGCCGAGGTTGAGAAACACTGACTTAATCATCATTTCAGGACATTAAGCCATCACTTCATAGTTGTAGGGAAGGACACACATTTGAAAATGTGTATGGGAAATACTGAATGCAAGATCTCAAAGATGCAAGCAATAAATTAAGAGTGACTTTTCTTTCCAGACCACCTACCATTATAATTCTATTCCAACAATATCTGGAGAGCTAAAGATTTTCAACCCCTGCTATGTAGAAATTCACCACAAAGGAGTAAGCTTTAAGCTATAGCAATATCAGACATTTATTATGATTAATACAGATATCAACTCCATCCAAAATGAGATACTGTAATTAAACAAAATCAGGAAATAAATATGGGAGAAGTTTGAATGCCATTATCTCCCATAGTTAATTTTTGTTCCAGATTTTATTAAAACTTCATACAATTGTTAATAACTCTTTAAGCCAAAAAAATCCAAATAAAAATGTCATTGCTAGTTGAATATTTGCCATGTTTGCTCATGGAAGACTTGCCAGAAGAGATACATCTCTGTAAATATTCATAATAAAAATTATACCCCAAACCAAAAACTGACGCCAAACCCAACATAAGCTTTAATGTACAATGAAAGAAAAAATAGCAATTTATTACATAAACAACAAATAAATAGTTTCTATAAAATGCTAGCACTTGGTTTTAGAAATATTGTGGAGAAATGGGGCACAGTTAGGTATAGATAACTATGTTAGCAGGAGGAATGGGGTGAGTAACATAATGCCCCTTATGATATCATGCAGATGCAGAGAAATGTCTTGGCTGATGGAAATTAGATAACTTTTTTCATTAGTGCTGTGATGTCATAACCCATGTGACATCGTTGTAGCATGTGCTAGACTCCTATGCCTGTGGAATTGCATAATTGATAGAGAATCTATATTGAATTCAGTATAAATTATAAGTGTAAGTACTATCTCTTGATGGAATTAAATATTTCAGTGAATGGATTTTAAAACATCAGGGATAACAGGTACTCTGCCACAAATTTTACAAGAAAGGTAGCTTGAAATAAAACTGGACATGTGCATGATATTCTCAAAAGTTTTTTGTAAAAATTAGCATTATGTTTTCGCAGAGAAGTCTCTCTGCAGACACACTGATGGACAAGTGTTAGCTTTGTGGGAACAAACTAGACTTCTCTGTCACACAGAAAAGAATGTAATTTATTTTAATTTATAATCAGTTTGAAATAAAAGTGCTTACTTGACATGCTCACAAGCATTCAACTCCCTTTGGCAGATCTTCAGATAAAATAAATCAACAGCACTCTCATACAAATAAGGTTGTGAGTTATTAACTTCATAGAGCTGCAGGAATCTACAGCATTTAAATTCAGGCTTCTAGTCAGAGAGAATTTCTGAAAAGCTTATGATAGGTGGGAAGAGAAAGTGGTCCTTTCTCTGTCTACATAAATGTGGGATGGAAGGGGAGTTATTTCATATAAAACGGCCTATACACAAGTGAATAATTAAGACAAAAAAGTGGCCATCATTTTCAGAAGTAATCACTTTCTGAATGCAGATGCTTCAAAACTATTCTCATTTGAACTTTTTCCTCAGAGTATGGAGTTCCAAATTACCTGATCATATAAAAGCACCCTCCATTGTTCCATATTTTAATTTTAGTGCACTTTTTAGATGTTTTCCCTCCTCTCTATTATCAGTTCTGAAATCTTGAATACACAGACACATGGGGGGCTATTGTGTTTTACCTTTGTAAAAGGAACATATCTGAGGAACTACAACACTGCACACAAAGAATTATAATGTAATCATATTCACATCAAGTTTGCTTTTTTCCACAATGTTTTATTAATATGTATTCCACGTGTGTCATGCGGCCACATGACCGCGGAAGCGTCTTCGGACAACGCTGGCTCTTTGGCTAACAAACGGAGATGAGCACCAGCCCCTAGAGTCGGACACGACTGCACAAATGTGCAGGGGGTACCTTTACCTTTACCTATGAATAATTTCAAGGGGATGGAAATGTGCTAATGCACTGAAGGAACTGAAAACCACAACAAACTCTGGAGTTTCCAGTTCCAGGGTTAATACTAACATCTTCCTATAATTAAATCAATCCAGGAGATGTGAAGAAGGATGCAGAGGAGAGTCAGCTTATGAAACTGTCCTACTTCTGCCCCAGTTGGGCAATTGAGACACTTGCTGAAGATTGCAAGCATTTGTGCATCTTTAACCTTGCAGCCCCCACAGACTTACTGGAAGGTAATTGAAAGCTCAGTCTTATTTCTGAGGAGACACATACAAATTTGCAACAGGAGAACAGTTAGCTTGAGGAGTTATGAAAAGTGATGTGATTCTACTTATATGCATGGAGAAAAGGAATTAATGTGATACCCTGCCCCTCAAATTGTCCTCCACATGTGGTGGGCAAAAATCTGTAGTAGAGATTTTATTTTCCCAAAGGTTGAAGAGGAAAGAAGGAATCAACTCTCCTATGATCTTATCCTAACC
The DNA here is from genome assembly GCA_023362775.1 of Charina bottae. Taxonomy (NCBI): domain Eukaryota; kingdom Metazoa; phylum Chordata; class Lepidosauria; order Squamata; family Charinaidae; genus Charina; species Charina bottae. The sequence goes on along the minus strand of JALMGJ010000005.1, from coordinate 79,529,520 downwards.
AGTTGAAGAGGTACAAGCAGTGGGAACTTTGAGAGGAAGTGACGACATCACCTTGAGGTTAAAGACACTGTAGAACGAGAAACTGCAGGATGCACCCAACATTTCAGGACAGCCAATTTCAGCAAGTTTGGAGATGTACTAGGCAGGATCATAATGTCAGAAATGCTCAGTTGAAAGTAATTGCCGGAGGGTTGGTAACTTCTAAAAACTATGATATGGGAACTACAGTCACATAATATTCCAATGGGGGGGAAAGGGGGGGGGGTCTTACAAAAGTGCTTAGGAGTTAAGAGTTAAAAGGAATGCATATAGGAAATGAAAGATGGGTGTAATCACTGAGGAGATATGCCCTTAAGTAGCTAATATCTGCAGTAAGAATACTGGACAGGCTAAAGCACAACAAGAACTTAGGTTCACAAGGGAGGCTGAAAGTCACAAAAAAGGAAGGGTCTGCTTCTAAGAGAAGATAGTACAATGTGAACAAAGCTGCTTTGTTCCCAGCTTCTTCCCAAAGGGGAACAGTGTTCAAAAGGACCTAAGCAGATCAATTGACAAAAGGAGAGACTGGCAATACAAGGTACTGGCAATACAAGGTATGGCAATGCAGCAGTAGAATGAATTAAAACAGCATGTCAATGATTAAGTGGCTTTAAGTATACAGTATATTATGGGGTTTTTGGGGGAGGGGCGTGGTGGCTCAGCGGGTAAGACGCCAGGCTTGTCGATCGGAAGATCGCAAGTTTGGAGGTTCAAATCCCTAGCCCTGCATGCGGAGTGAGCTCTCGCACTCACCCCAGCTCTTGCCAACCTAGCAATTCGAAAGCATGCAAATGCAAGTAGATAAATAGGTACTGCTTTGGTGGGTAGGTAGCAGCGTTCCGCATGCGTCATGCTGGCCACATGGTCGTGGAAGCATCTTCGGACAACACTGGCTCTTCGACTAACAAACGGAGATGAGCACCGGCCCCTAGAGTTGGACACGACTGCACAAATGTGCGGGGGGAACCTTTACCTTTTACCTATATTACGGGTTTACCAGTGTAAGCTGCTGCTTAGAGATGGGAAACTCTACACAATCAGTACCATTTGACCCACTACTAATGAGAAACCACTTATTTAAAGCTTCTTTTAAGACTATTCATGGCTGAAGTAAGACTGTTATACATTTACATTTGTGTAACTAGTAGTAAAGCTACTTAGATTAAATGGTATATGGGGAAAGAAGGAGAAAGCTTAATAAAGAAAGAAATCAATCATCTGAAATATTACCTATTAGAAAGTACATGTAGTTTAAAGTAATTCTGCACATGATTACAAGGGCTAGAATGATTCAGTTAAACAATTATTTCTATAGTTAACCCAAAGTTAGCCTGGACTTCCCCTGTGGATTGTACGTGTCTGACACAATTAAGGTGCTCTTTTAGATAACCTATAAGGCATGTCTGTTGGGATCTAACTTTGTTTCCACCCTTTGTGCACCTGTAAACCTATTGACCACTAGCAGCAAAAGATGCAGAGATAGTTGGCAGAGGAACTCTATTATCTCCTTTCCTTATTTAAAAGACCTACTTTGCTTGTCCTTGTTAAGATTCTCCTATTTGTTATACTGATATTCTCAGGGCTACATTCTTCTCTCAGTTCCAGGGGCATCTACAGGAGGGGAGAAAAAAAGTGAAGACAGTGGCCATGACTGCGATCAAAGCCCCACCCCTTTTTATGTGTATTGCATATGTGATACATACCAAAGGGAGCAGGGCTTTGATCGCAGTCATGGCCACCATCTTGACTTTTTTCTTTTCCCTTCCCATGGAAGTCTCTGCCCAGTTCAGCTCCCTTCTATCTTCTGACTCCAACCTGTGCACTTCAGATACTTCCTGGGCTTACTTACTCTCTCCATCATGAAGGAAAGCACAATACAAGCTCTTAGCTGAAGATAGACTCAACTATCCAAGGCTTCCTATCCCTATCTTATATCCTAAATAAACCTTATCTGTCTTTTCTTTCTCACAAGCACCAAGTTCTGGAATAATTTCATACAAAAAAGGTTATACTCGTCACTTGAATGTTTCTCTCTACACAGATTCTTCCCATTGTAGATAATGAGGCAGGACCTGCTATCTGCTATCCATGAGACAGGACCAGAACTGCCTCGCTGCTCTTTCCACCTAATGCTCCAACCTCCAAGCACTGTCATCATTGCTTCCAACTGCATTTTGATCCAAGGGTCCATCTCCTGAAACCCGGCTATGTAATTCTACAATAATACGTCAACAGTATTGTTGTTCAGAAATGGCACATGGTGGGTAAGAAAAACTGTTTTAAAAAAGACTATATAGAGAATATCTTGGTTTTTTTTTTACACACCTCCCTCACAACTATGGATGCAGCTGCACACTTCTTGTTCACCTTCAGCCTTTCACTACAGTGTGTCTGGTAGAATCCATCTCCATGTTTCTGTCATGTGTTACTTCTTCCTTTTAGGCCTGAGAAGGTTTCTAAGACAACAAAGCAGTATAAGATAATTTTATATAAAGAGGTAGCAGGCAAGACACACACACACACACAGACACACACACACACACACACACACACACACACACACACACACACATATATATATATATATATATATATATATATATATAATTTTGATTATAACAGTAAAATTTAATACAAACTAAACTTAAAGAAAGAAAAGAATAGAAGGAGTAAAAAGTGCAAGGAAAAAGGAAAAAAAGAGAAAGAAAACTAAGAATATAATGAAGAGAAAAGAAATATATAAAGAAGCGACTTCCAACCTTCATCACAAAAGTATAAACAAATTTAGTAACCCTTCACCCTCTCTAAACATTTATCTCTTCATCCTATATCTGATCTCTTATCTATAAATAAATCCATAAAACATCATCTTTTCAGTCCTGGTGTCAGCAGAAAGTCCATAAAGGGTAGCCAGAAGTAACAACATATCTTCTTTTAACCTTGATCAAATAAACCAACTTTATATTCCTTCCTTTTATTCTAACAGTCTTAATCTTTAGTTCATTCAAATATTATCATAGGATTTGATTCCTCTTCATTTTTTCTTTGTCCCATTGCACAGAGTTCTTCAAGGCTTTAACAAGCCTCTTTTGTAAATACAGTAGAAAAAAATTATCCAGGTCACTCTCTTGGTTTGTCAAATGTATTTCCCTTTTAAATTATAAAACCTTTAAATTTTAAAGCCAATTTCTTTTGTAGATCCAGTGAAACATCCTTTTCTAAATCATTCTCGTGGCCTGTCAGTTATAAATCTACTTTTGATACCATCTCTGTCTTGTCAGCTAAAATTTGTTCTACATCTGACATTTCTTCAGTAACATCTTTTGGACATAATCTATCCATAGAAGCTGACATGTGGCTACTATTTTCTGATTCCATTCTTCAAAAGTCTCCTTCAATATTTTTATTGTCATAACATTTTGCACCATCTTGCAGGCCTGTATATCTTTCCTCATTCAAAACTAAAAATCTTTAGTCCCCTCTAGTGTCCAGTTTTGAAATCATGAAATTTCTTACCTTCGTTTTGTCTTATAAAAAACAAAACAGGATCTATTTCCCATGATAAGCTGTTTGTACTTTATAATTAATTCCAAAATGTTATTGCAAAAGTTTCAATATTCCAATTTTATATGGACCCTTAGTCCATTTATAACTTTCTAAGATCAAAATCTTATTTCCCTTTTTGCTTTTTTTTCAGATTCTTTAAATTCATAAGCTTATGATTAAAAATTTTCTTTCATTCAGGATTGAAGACAGACTCACCTGGTGTTTTCAGACTTGTCATTCCCAAGGTCTCTAATAGCTTAGAAGTAGTTAATGAGCAATTTCCAAAAGTGATTAGAAAGTGAGGTTTGCGAACTTAGGGTCCTTTAAAAGACTCCACCGTGGTTGCGAGCAAGATGGCTAATCCTTTGTCACCTGGCACTCAAACCTGCAGAAAACTGCCATCCTGCGGTCTCCTTGTGGGAGCAACTGTCCAGAGCACATGTGGGCGACCTTCTGTCCTCTTCTTATCCAGCCAGGTTCCACGGAACCGGTCTACTTACCAGTTCCTTGGTCTTTGCCACGGTCATCAGCTCCACTTTTGCAGAGCCATCTTCAGTTCACCATACCTCCCCCAGAAGTCCCGCAAGAGACACATTGTTAAGCCAGTTGCTTTTGGCACCCTTTGGAAGTCTTTCTTTCATCATGGCACAAGTGGATACCAAGCTTTATTTGCAAGGAGTGCATTCAACATGGAGAAATCGCTTGCATCCTTGGCACATACGAGTTACTTGAAAATGTCATCCAGCTCCACGCTATTTGCCGTCATTCTAAACCAGTAGAAAGCCGAGTTACTCCTCACTGCATGGTAAAAATAGTTTCCTAAAATTATCTTCTTTTAACCTCTAGTAGGACTTCTATTTAAAAGGCCAAGTGAGCAGATAATTAGCAACATGACTCCTTTTTTCAAGCAAATATATATACTGTATTCCTGTTCTTTAAGTGACAAAACCTTCTCCTTCTTTGTAGAAGTCAGGAGAGGGAAAGGCAAGCCATGTCACACATCAGGTCAGGATTAGTCATGATGGGAATAAATAGCTTTCAGCATGGTATAGTGTCAGACCCAGATATTTCCCATGCTAGAAATGTAACATAATTGATTTCTCAGATCAACTACGAATACAGCGGTTTATGTTATGAACATAACAAATGTTGGTGCATTTGAATTCCAAGTCAAACATAACCACTTCAGTAGGACTATCTTATCTGAGCTACAAAACTCCAGGTAACCCCTAGAGTTAGAAGTTCCTTTGTTTCTTTGCTCCAGAAGGCACCTGAAGTTTTGCAGCCCACATATAGACTCTCTACTTCTATCAATTATTCTGGCTCCGTGAAGCCAAATGAGAAGCCCGTGAAGTGACAAGAATTGTATCAAGAGTATCATGATGCTTTGTACATGCTTTAGCACTTCTTAACAGTGTAGAAAGGTAGACCCTGGGTTTGTGAAAGCACAGATGCACAACAGTTAGGTTCTGTTTCACCATAGAAGTTTCCAGAGGACTGGAACTGAATGATCACAGTCTAACTTCTGATCAGAGGAGTGAGAAGTTGGGTTATATATTCTTACTTACAAATGACATCTGATTTTATCCAAAAAACAAAAAGTTTTGTTCCTTTCCTTAAAAAAAATCAAAATTAAAAAAACGAATTTCAAAACTCCAAGACCAATCTTACATAATTTGGCAAGTTTCTTACCAAGTGAGAACTTTCCAGTTCCTAATGTTTTCTTAACTATTGCTACCCCAACGAATAGGCGGAATTACAAAAAAAAATTCTATCACCACCCCCAACATGTAAAAACTCATCAACAAAACCATCTGTGTTTATTCAGACTGAAATTAGTTAAATTTCATTTTCACAGAAGTGCAACTATGTAAAAAAATGATTACCTAATTCTGCCTTAAAACAGAAAAGTTACAGGTAATTTCCTTTCAAAAGATAAAACTGGAAAATATAGCACAGGTGGTTCTCCAGATGCTGTTGCACATATTGGCTGTGAGAGATGGGCATTGGACTTAGCATCTAAAAAGATATATTGTTGATCCCTGATTTAAATAATCCTAGAACTAAATCTTCTAGACTCGTGCCTCTGAAACAGGGAAGGATGAAAATTTAACCCCATCTATTAAAAAAGTAGGGGCGTGGTGGCTCAGCAGGTAAGACGCCAGGCTTGTTGATTGGAAGATCGCAAGTTCAGAGGTTCGAATCCCTAGCCCTGCGTGTGGAGTGAGCTCCCACACTAGCTCCAGTGCTTGCCAACCTAGCAATTCGAAAGTATGCAAATGCAAGTAGATTAATAGGTACCACTTCGGTGGGTAGGTAACAGCGTTCCACGCGCGTCATGCAGCCACATGACCATGGAAGCATCTTCGGACAACGCTGGCTCTTTGGCTAACAAACGGAGATGAGCACCGGCCCCTAGAGTCAGACACGACTGCACAAATGTGCGGGGGGAACCTTTACCTTTACCTATTAAGAAAATAGAAAAGCTACAGTTTCTTGTGTTTACACATAGGAAAATTGCTGAACTTCACCTGAACTGAACTTTTTGGTCAATGCAACCATTAACCAGTGGCACCCAGGGAGGGGTCAAAAAAGTCAAGATGATAGTCACAACAGCATGATTGAAGCCATGCCAATTTAAACGTTCATTCTTTAATTACAATATATCATGAATATGAAGAGTTCTCAAAGAGACATGTTTCTCGTGACTGATCCTCTTCTCTGAAATTTAGATCCTAGTTCAAACTTACCTAATGTTCTACTAGAACACTTTTTGGGATACAACAGTTGTTTCAATTGGACCAGTTGGCCACTGACTGTCAGTCTTCCCCAATCTGAGGCCTTTCAGACCTGTAGGATTATGACTCCTAAAATTCCAAATGAGCATGGTGTGACGATCCACTCCTTTGATATTAATTTAGAAACTCTTAGCACAAGCCATGGTAGGATATGAAAAAGTTCTTTAATCAATACAAGTGAATAGAATCGATGCAAAGAGCAGATTGAGCAAAAGCGCATGCAATCACAACTTTAAACATGCCAGTTCCCACTCACTCCTCACCAACCCCTCCCCTACCAACTCAGTTCCCATAACTCTAAACTGTTAGTCCTTTGATGCTCCCAGCTGAACGGCCTTGGAGTCTAGTTGCTGTTTCTCTCCCCCCACATTCCACCGGGCTGCATTCCTTGCCTATCTCTAATGCCCTGGAAGCATGCTAACTACTTACTGCCCATCCACCTACTAAATACAAACCCCATCTACCTAATAACTACAAACCCCATCTATCCTTGGCAGGATGCCATTGCGATCCTGACACATGGTCAAAGGCTGGGAAGTGGAACAGCTGCCCCATTATGGACTTAAGCAGTCACTGGGTAGATAAATACAGCTCTGCAAGCACTGGCCGACTGTCCCCCAGCGCCTAAAGGTGCACTGTTTTAGTATAAGTTTATTATATTAGATTGGCTTGTGTATATGTGTATCCAATTTCTGTCATTCACAGATTTTTCATTGGTTTCTATCTTTTTCAACATACATATTCTAAACTGGTTTAAACATATTAAGTCATATAACCAATTTACCATTTATAAATATTCACTTTAGTACCATCCATGTGATCCCACTGAAATGCAAGGCATAATTCACATGAGGAGTGACAAAGCATTTGACGCTGCCACCTTACTTGATTCTCTCATCTGCATCAATTTGAAGAAAACCATTTGGTAGGGGAAGGCTTAACCTTTCATCCTGCACATTGCAGTCCTAAGTTTGATGTTATATGGACGTGGAAAGCAAATTGCACTCCTGATGTTAAAAAGTGGATTCAAGAGATGTGCTTCCTATTGATTTATTGATTTTTGAAATGTCTTTATATTGTAAAAATGAGAAGATGGAGCAATATGTTTCTATATGGCCTAGGTTCAATAATATTTGACAGGACAGAACTAGTTCTCTATTAATATTATGTTGATCCCTTTTGCTTTCTTCAGTGTTCACTTTAATCACTATTATCTATTAATTTCTTTTGTTGTATGATCACTGTTTTATTACGTTTGTTTCTTCTCTGTGTTGTATTTTCAGTGTTATATTTCACCATTGTTCTCAATTAAAGAGCCTAATCCTACAAAAACATGCAAAGGCTGCTACCCTTATGGCAGTGGCTGATGGTTGTGTAGTTCACCAGGTCTTCAGTTGGCAGAAAAATAGACCAGCATAAAACTTGCTACCCTGGACCCTGTTATGCCTCAGAAATGAGGCTGCAAACAGTGCTGCTTTTACTGCCATAATGTGGGACGAGTTAAGGGAAGCAACTGGCAGGTTCTCCAGCCTTCATTTCTTCTCCCAGCCAGCCCCTCTGACACCATAGATTGGGCACTAGGCTTCCAGCTGATTCACAGACTGGAGGCTGCTTGATAAAGCAGCAGAGGTAGGCAGAGTGCCAGGTCCCATCAGCCATCCCCCAAAACAGCTGACAGGTTCAGGGAGTCCATGCAATGAAGTGGAGTCTCTCCTGCTTCACTGTATGGCTGCCCAGCACCTGTCAACTGTTTTTCAGGCTACTTTTCAGTACAGGTTTAGCACTCTTCTAAAAGAGCATGAGACCCACATTCTTCCTACTTTTGAATAGGGAGTTAATGCTCTTTCAGAAAAACATTGAAACTGTGTTGAAAAGTAGCTTAACAGCTGATGGGAGTGGTTGCTCAATGCAATGGGGAGCTCCTTCCCATTTCATTTGCAACCAGTGCCCCCTTGAACCTGCCAGCTGAGGGAGGGGTTAAAGCCATTTTTAAACATGGCTTGACCACAGTGACCTACCACAGGAGGGTCTGAGAGAGATGGTTCTTTATCTGCCAGGACTTTGATCATAGCAGAAGCCAGGAGGAAGGGGAAGCCCAACTAGGGGTCTGATCACCACTGAGGTGATCTGTGTAATCAGAGGCTACTTAAATAAACACTTCTCCCTCCAAGGTTCTCCTGTGATTGGATGCCTGGCAGGAAAACATTTGTAGCATTCAGTAGTAACAATTGACAAGCAACTTGGTAAAATTGTGCCCTGAAGTGGCAGAGGGCAGCCATCCTGCTTTACTACCACAGGTCAGCTGCTACTTTGGCTGATCTAGGTTTCTGATTGAGGGATTGGCCTGAAGACCTAGCAGTCAAAGGGAGAGCAGGAGAAGTGGACTCTCTCATACCTAAGAGGAGAATGACCTTGGAAGACAGTGCCCAGAGACTGGAGGCGAGGGGCAAGCCCTTTGCAGCCCGAAGTGGCCTATAGGAGATGGTCATCAAGACAAAGTTGATGGTGGGCTGGATCATGTCCAAGGCAAACATTGTGTTGGGAGAAGTTGGAAAACACTTTTAAAAAACTGTAACAGCTAAACTGCCTCAGCTGTGGGCTAGGGTTGGGAAGGAGGCAATGTCCTGAAGGCCTGGGATATAAAAATAGTTAATGGGACATGTTCTTGCCATGGTTCAAGAGATGTGAGGACGAATCTTTGTAATGGGAAAAACCAGCACATTAAATGGACTTGTGTATTTGTCTATTCTAAGCTTTGAACTGTAAGCTCCTTGTGTTGTAAACATCCACTAAGGAGTTAAGTCTTTCACTTTGAGAGGAGAAAGTTCCTGAGAAATAGCAATTGCCTGTTGGGATGGTGAGTGGACAATGGAAGAAGAGACAGATGCTGGGTCACCTCTAGGTCAAAGAGAGATTTTTATTCATCCATTCCTGTGAGGGAAAGGACATAAGGAGGAACAAATTAGTATGTTAGCTTCTGTTTGTGAAGCATCCACAGTATAATCTAAAAATAGATAAAATAAAAAGGAACAATAAACATTAAACAAAACCCACAGTAATACCATAAAAATTAGAAAATAAAAAAATAAAGTTGGCAAGACTAAATCAGGGGTAGCCACTCCAAACCAACTCCATTTTCAGAAGTTCTAAAAAAATCAGCAAAGAAGTGGCTCTCCTGCTCTGTAGAAGGAGGCTTGTTGCTATGGAGAAGTGACTCCTCCTTACTTCAGCTGCTCAGATCTGGAAGCACAGGTCTCCCTAGAACAGGGGTCGGCAAACTTTTTTATGCCAGGAGCCATTTTGACATTTATAACATTTATAATATCACTCGAGGGCCAGGGGGTGGGGTTTTCGGGTGGGAGCCAATCGCGTGGAAGGGGGCGGGGTTTGCGGGCGGAAGCCAATCGCGTGGAAGGGGGCGGGGGAGGTTTGGAAGAAGGAGAAGGGAAAGAGAGGCTCGACTGCTCCAGTCGCCATGCACACCATGCCCGCTGCCGACGTAGGGATTTGGAAAGCGGAGGGAGGGAATTGGGAAGCACGCACGCTGGTTCGTGGGGAAGAGAGCTAGCGGGGGAGAGAGGGCAGCAGGGAAGTTGTCTGCGCGCTGTACCTGGGGGAAGCGGCCCGAGCTCGGGGCTGATTCCTGGCTACCTTCCTGCAGGAATGTAGGATTGATATAGGAGCCGGGGGATCAAGCTTTGTGCACGGGGACTCGCTTCCCCCAAGGAGCTTCTCACTGGGGTAAGAATAGGACGGACGCGGGAGGGTTTGTGCATATAAGCGGTGGGGCTGCCCCCGCCACGCCTGCCTGTGTGCGCCCGCACGTGATATTTTATGGAAGAGCCACACTCAAGGGGCCAAAGAGCCGCATGTGGCTCGCGAGCCACGGTTTGCCGACCCCTGCCCTAGAAGATTGAAACAGTTGGGTGGGTCCTGGCTGTCCTTGATACTCTCTAGAGCAGTGTTTCTCAACCTTGTCAACTTTAAGATGTATGGACTTCAACTCCCAGAATTCCCCAGTGAGCATGGCTGGATGGGGAATTCTGGGAGTTGAAGTCCACACATCTTAAAGTTAACAAGGTTGAGAAACACTGCTCTAGATTTATCTAGGTATCTATAGATACTCTTAGTTGGGTCCTGGCCATGAAAAGGTGAAGGCTTTTAGGAAACCAAGTGTCAGGCCCAGCCCAAGAACAACATAGAAGCAATCCAGCCGAAGTCCAGTTCTTTATTTGCTTACAGCGTATGGACAGAATCTTGACAGACTAAACCTGCATCACTCTAACCTAATGGATATACCCTGGGAGATTCTAGGGAGTGGCTATCCTAAATCTCTTCCTCTGCCCATGATCCAACTCAGGACTGTGCTGTCTCTGGTCTCGTCCCCCTCCTTGGAATGTGCTTCCTCCTTTATGAGAACCTGCTGCATTACTGTAGTCCATCACAAGGAAAAGGGATGGGCTACAAGTTGAAGAGGATAGGGTCCCACCTGCTACAGCCTGAAGAGGATAGGGTCCCACCTGCTACAGCCTGACCCTCCCTCCCTCCCTCCCTCCCTCCCTCCCTTCCTTCCTTCCTTCCTTCCTTCCTTCCTTCCTTCCTTCCTTCCTTCCTTCCTTCCTTCCTTCCTTCCTTATGATGTCACTCTGTAAAGTGCCACATGCATCAACGGTACTCCCTGGATACCTAATGTGTGATACATCTGCATGTGGCATTTTCTTGGAGAACAACTGATGAGAGTAATTTTGAGAATTACAGAAGCTGATGTTCCTCTCTTTTTCCATTACAAGCCGTACTAACAATAGGCCTGTCACTGACAAGCCCGCCTGACGGTGATCAAAGTTCAGAGCCCTGGTTACAATACCTGACATTACTGAATGCTCCTGCCTGATTTCCAGCAAGCATGTAATCAAAGTAATATAGAGGAGGGGAAGGTGATGCTGGCCTTATGTTAATAAATAAATAAAACCTAAAAGCGTGAGGTTGAAATGATCTGGTTACGTTCTTTCTGAATAAAATATGTTTTATTTTTTCCATCTGCATTGCTGCAGTGATTTGAAAGCCAGCTCACGTCTACCCAGTTGCATTATTATAAAACTGGAATTAAGGCACAACCTACTCAATCTATCTGTATCATAAAGCAGTCAAGAAAACGCTGATGGTGGTTGAACACTTGATGGTTTGTCAGGGTTTATGAAGTAATGGAGTATAGATCATCAATTACTAGGTTAATAATGGATTTATAGAACTATTTTTTAAATAAGGGGATTGTGTAAGAAAATGCCTGAATGACTGATTCATAATGACTATAACTATTCCCCTAACATATGTGTGTGCATGTGCGCACGCATGTGCATACTGAAAATTCTGAAGGGTGGAATTGACTCGGCTATAGGAAATGGGTTATAGTGACACTCAACACTGTACAATATTTCACTGAAGCACACCATGTCTAATTGTTATTCTTTGCCTGAAATTAAGCACTTTTTTCTCTCAGAACGAGATATTCTCTCTCTGTCTCTTTCTCTCTCTTGAAGAAGGTATATGCTCTGCAAATGAAAGAGACAGGAAAGGCATACAGTGTTGATGCTCTTTCTGCTGTGAGAAAGAACAGTCTAATAAGAGCATTTGAGATGCTGAAGACATTTGGGAAGGTCTAGCATACATCTGAGAGAGTGAGCTGACTTCAGACTGATATTTGATGCCATTCAATCTTTGTAACACCAGCTTTTTGGCCGGAACAAACTCCGGAGTTGATAAGGAATCTACAGGTGCTCCAAATGTTCTTAATTTCTGTCCAGATAAATTTTTGTCCAGAGTGTGAGAGAATTGTCAGCTAAGACTAGTTGTGATACCCCTGTAGGAAAAAATTGGATCTTTAACCAGCATGCCACCGATAGGCTCATGCCGTGTTCACTTCTGGGCATTCCAGAGCCTGGGTGCTGCATTGGGGGTGCACTGGGTGCACTGGGGGGTGGCAAATAAAGAACTTGGTCTGTATTGTCTCTAGGATGTTTTGCTTCATATGAAGATCAACCTGAGCTGCATATAGTATTTGGATTAGTGTTTTAGCTTCAAAAAGACATAAAAAAGCACCGTTTCCATTTCATGGAACTATGAAATTGAGGAGACATTTTTTCTGGAAGTTCTTTAGCACCACAATAAATCCTTAAACATTAGGCATGGTCTATGAAAACACTTTTTCCCTTTAATTTCTCAGAAATGATTTTTGCTTCCTGTTGAATTAAAACATTCTGAAACTTCACTTCAGCACAGTGATTTCAGCACAGTGATTCAGCACAGTGATTCAGCACACTCATTTATGCATAAATGAGCTGGTGTGCAATTTGTGAGTCCTCATGGACTCACGGTGGCAGCTGTGGCTAGGAGAGCCTTCGCATAGTCCCACCTTGTGTGCAAAGTGTGCCCTTGTGCACCTGTTGTATCCATTTCTTGATTGAGAGGCTCGATTCATGGTGACTTATGCCTCAGTTACCTGCTAGGCAGGTGCTACAATAAAGAAGGGCCACTTCTCATCAGATGGCATTGCTTAATTAATGGGACCCTAACCATGCCAACTGTGCTGGATTGTATAGAGTGGGCAGTAAAAATGGAAGACAGGCAGTCCCTCAAGTAACCAGGCACCATGCCATGAAGGGCTCTGTAGCTGATAACCAATACCATGATTTGTACCCTAATGGTAACCAGTGCAGTTCCCAGAGCAGTGGTGTTACATGAGCATACTGAGGCATGCTCATAAGTGTCCATGCTGCTTCATTTTGGACCAGCTGCAGCTTCTGAGAAGTCTTCAGAGGCAGCCCCATGTAAAGCACATTACAATAGTCCACATGCAAGATTATCAAAGCATGAGTGACTGCCTTAAAGGCCTCCAGGTCCAACTATTTCATATTATTAATTATCTATCATATATTATCTTCAGATTTTACTATATAAATACAATTACACGTAGGAGAGACAATGGGCTTTGCAGAATGGAAAATGTAGTTGAAAATGTAGGAATAATGCAGGGGAGAAAGAAAACAATAAGCAGAGATGGTTGAAATATAATGTTGGTAGAAAACAGAGTTGATACAAAATAAGGTTGCTTCAGAAAAAAAGCTAATACAAAACCTGATTTCTTGTATTATATAAACCATACCCATCTTGCTTTCCAAACTTTCTTTTGATCAAAGTTTGCCTCTAGATTGGTTTAAAATAGAGATTCAAATCATTGAGCCAATAATTACTGTATCTACTGGATATTAGCAAAGTTTTTTCTCTAAATATATTATCTTTTTTTTCTTTCTGTTTCATTTCAAGCATTCAAGGGCATTGGTTTGAGTAGCCAGTATCTGTACTTCAACCTGTCATTGTACCAACCTACCACATACTGTGACAGTAGAGAAGTATGAATCCTGCTGGAGGTTCTCCAGGGAGACCGCTCTGGTATCACCTTCTTCATATGACCTAAATGTCATCGATTGCTGGAAAGTTTTTTGTCTTAGCTATATAAGTCCTGGATGTAGGACAAGACTGTCATATTTTGGTCAAGGGACACAACTGGATTAACTAGCAAAGTTCTTGAACTTGTAGAACAAAGGAATTAACATGTAGAAAGAAGATATGTCATCAGGAATACTGACAGCTAAATAAAACATTAAACCTGGGCCAGGCAATCTGATATATACACATTTTTTTTATATTGCAGTTCCTTTCATCCCTTTTTCATTGGCTTTGTTTACTGGGTATGATGGAAGTTGAAGCTCAAAATATGTGAACACCTCCTGCTCCTATGATCACTGATGTGAGATAGCAGGCAATTCTGATGTCACAATGATGAAGTCAGATTGCAGCCATGGCAGTGGGATTGGTTTCTAGGGAGATCAACTGCCCATAAGATGACCAATGTGGCCAGTGTGACTTTGATTCCTGCTTTTGGGAGTGTGAATAATACCTTCTGTGGGAATAGAAAGAACATGCTTAAAAAATATCCAGGCTTCCAGGCTTGCCTCAAAATTTCTCCAGAATGATCCTGCTTCAAAGCCTGCTCTGATTAAGACAATGAAGCCACTATAGATGGGGATATCTAGAATTAATGCCTCTGTCAGTTACCAGAAGAATTGAGCACCTCTAATAATCCATGAAAATACCCCAGATAATGGGGTGTGGTCAGATAATCTGATAATAGGATACCTTCTTTTGTAGACTTCAATTTTCTCTCTTCTTGCACATCCTCAAGAACATGGTACCAGAAAAATGGTCTCCAGAAGTTCAGAGAGACTGACAGGTAACTATATATAAAAGATTTGCTTCTATTAGTCCCATTGGTTTACCAAATGTAGTAATTGCAATACACAATTACTGGACTAAGTGTGCATTATGGGAATTGAAACCCCACACATCTGGAGGATGTCAGATTGGCAAGGCTGCTTCACAGATGGCTGACTTAGAATGCTTTACAAGCAGCATGATAATGATGCAAGAACATTTAATTTTATTTGGAAATAGCTGTCTACCAGCATCTGGAAATTAATAACTTGTTCATTAGAATGTGGTATCTGTGGCTTTTTCAACAAAGGACAGCCAAAGATAATCCTGGGTTTTTTGCATGGGTTTGAAGAGAGGCCTAGTCACCCATCAAACTATATAAACAGCAGAGATGACAGAGATGGTAAGGAAATCAAAGGTCTGTGCAGTTTAGTTCTATTTTTTGCTCAACAGATAAATCCTTTGAAACATTTTGTTCTGGCCTACAACTGTGAACAATAGCCAGTGGGAAGCAGATGGGCTCAACAAAGAGAAAGCATTTAGTAATTACAATTTATCCCTTGGGGAGGAGGAAAACAAAAAAGAGCTAGTGCTGGTTGCTTGTAATTATCAATAAGGGAAATACAGACCCCACATTGACTTCCTTAAAGGGTGGGCTTTGAGGTAAAGGCCATCAAAAACATAGCCTGAATTGGGTTGCTTGCAAGATACCACCCAGTGATTAGATTACTGTAATGATAGAATGCTCTAATTTAAAGTGGGCTTTCTTTGAATATGTTGGGAACTGTAAAGAAAAGTGAACATTAGATATTTCAAAGTCAACTCCAAACCCATTTTTAGAATCTATGTTATAGAGATTATGGGTTGTTGTTGTTGTCCTAATCTAAATTCATATGGGAGCATAGAACAGGTGAAGAGGCATAAAGAACATGCACAATCTGTTCTTTAATTGTCTCTCAATATTGTGTAGAAGTGAAGGCTACTTTTAAAACAAAAAGCTTGGTTGGAGTTAGGAAGTAGAGAAAAAGCAAGCTGTATTAGTTCTATAGTACAGTATGGGAGATGGATCTTTTAACCTTTGTTCCTGCCATGGTTCTGATTTTAGAAAGTTCCCAGTGGTGTCAACTGGAGATTTTCTCCCTCTGCAACTAACAAATGTGGACATTTCAATTCAGATAAGGACTGTAGCATGCCATGTTCCCTAGCTGGTTCAGAGAACACCACACCAGCTTTGATTTACTTATTTTAAATGACCCATGGAAGATCTAGAATATAGCCATTATTTAAATATAATGCAGTCATTACCAAACATGGCAGACAATCTCCTTGAAGAGAGAATAAACATCTGTTGTAGAGCACCTCTTTTATCTCCAGCATAATCCTCCACACAAGGATCCTGGAGGGGCCTCACTCATCCTCTCTATGTGGAAGGGGATGCAGGAAGGAAGAAGTAGCACACTCATCATTGATGCCACTGTAGACAGATAGACTGATCTTTCTTTTAAAGATGACTAAAAAGGGCTCTGAACAATGTCACATCTGCTCATTACCAGCTGCTTTGTCATGTTTAGGTCCTGAGCAAACCAAGGGCCTGATTTCCTCAACAGGAAAATGGGCTGTGGAAAGTAATTGTGATAACTGCTTAGGCTCCACAGATAAACCAGGGCACTGTCAGCATCACCCAGAAACAATGTCAGGAAATCCTAAGTGCGTTCAGGAAACCATCCAGATCCATCAGATACCGATTTGGACCATTTTAACTGGTTCTCCATCCCTGCAGAAATGTCTATGGCAGTCAGTTGAATGCTGATCAGGGAATGGTCTGTCCATGACAAAATAGTTACAAAGATATCTTCTATCTCCAAATCATCAGTGCCACCCAAACAGAAATTCAGATCCAACATGTGTCCTACAAGGGTAAGGCCAGCTGGCAGAGGTCCATGGTTGTTATGGAGGACTGAAATGCCTGGGCTACTTAGGACATTGAAATCTTCCAGAACAAGAAGCCTAGATTAATCCAACACTACACCCAAGATTTCCCCAGCTCGCTCAGGAAGAGGGCTGTTAGGCAGCGGGTGTCCTGTTCTGACTTAAGACTGACACACAGGTTAGATTTAACGGTTTTATTTAGTTACAAATCTATCATCAGGGTTCTTAATGGCAAGCCCCAAGTATGTATCTTCCGATTATATTGCAGTACACAATCTGGTGCAGTTAGTTCCTGGCAGTGATGACCACTGGCTCAGGGATCAGACAAGACAAGGGTGGAGACAGAAACAAGGCTTAGAACATAGACTCGATGACCACTCAAGGACAAGACTGACAAGGCTTCAGTTAAACAAGGTACGTGGCTCAGTTCATAGAATTATGTAGGGGGCGTGGCAGGAGCTGTGACAGGACTATTGACAGCAATAGTCAATTGGCAGACTGAAGGGGCGGGGCTGACTTGGAGGCTGGCTAGATTGGCGGAAGCGATCCAAGTGAGTTCAGGCGCACTGGCAGTCGGTGCTGGAGGAGGGAGGTAATGAGCTCTGGTTGCAGCAGCAGGTGGCAGCACTACTGGACCCACCCAGGAGCCGACCAAACCGGACCTCCATTCCTGCCTCCTGCCACCGTTGACCCTGCTCCTGCCAACCCGGCCCGCCTTCTTCCTTCTCCAATGCCGACCGCCATCTCGCCCAAGCGTCCTTGCCTTTCCACAAGCACACAAACTTGTCGATGTCAGTCAGCGCTGGGGAAGGAAGGAGGCAGGCCAGGTTGGCAGCGGTGGGTGGAGGTGTGGAAAGGCGAGATGGCGGTCGGCATTGGAGAAGGAAGAAGGCAGACCGGATTGGCAGGAGCAGGGTCAGCGGTGGCAGGAGGCAGGAATGGAGGTCCGGTTTGGTCGGTTCCTGGGTGGGTCCGGCAGTGCAGGGCTGAGCAGGTCTTTTGAGAGCTAAGGGTGATTCCTGAATGGTTGTCCCCGACAATCCGTTCCTCTTTTCTCCTTCCTTTCATTCTTTTTTCTTCGCACCATTTGGAGATAGCAGCCAATGGGCTTGCTTTCTTTTTGGCGCTTCTTCCAACCGTCAAGCTGAGCTCTGTTGCAACTTTTCTGCCATTGCTGTAGATCTCCGTGCTTTTCCCACTTTTTCTGCAAGGCTTGAGCTGCATTAGAACAGCGGGATGGACAGTATATTAACAGCCTTAATATCAATCAATCAATCAATCAATATTTTATTACGGTCACAGACCAGAATTACAAATAAAATACAAATTTATACAAATACAGATAAAAATGCATTAAAATAAAACAAAACATGATAATATTAATGGTGGGATCATCAGTGGGCAATCAAAGTCTGCCTAATTTTACAGACAATATAACAAAATTTAGCTACATTCAAAGAAAATGAATCATACTGATCAGATGGCAACAGCTGTACATAAAAAAGATCAGAATTTCCCAGGTATTTTATCAAATAGGGAATTATAAAATGGGTCTGTGAATCCTTATAGAAGGTACAGTATAGCAGGACATGAGTTGTTGTTTCAACAGCCCCTTGTCCACAGGGGCACAATCTCAGATCATATGGAACTTTTTTGTATTAGCCCTCCAAAACTGCTGTGGGAAGAGCATTGCAATGTGCTAGAGTTAATGCCCTTCAGAATCTGGAGACAGTTGTATAATGTATTGTTAGAAGTAAATTTTATCTTACCAGGTTCGTTCCTGAGCCGGGAGTAAAGAAACTGACAAATTGCATGAAGTTAGGAGTTTATTCACCCAAGAGCAAAAGCAATGACAGCAAGCTGTTAGGTGGGCGGCCGCACAGGACCCCCTTCCTACAGCACATTATATAGATTCCATTCAACTCCTCCTTTAGAAGACCACCCCTTACTCAGTTACCCATACTCCACCTTTCCCTCATTCCATATTAGGAATTTCCTTCCTTCACTCCAAATTAGGAACTTCCTTCCATCCTTGCTAGGGCTCCTTGACCGTTTTTAAACAATATCTTTCCTCTGGAGAAGCTATCCTTGGAAAGTACACTTTATTCTATGGGCACAGCTATCTATCAAGGCCTGCTAGAAAGGAAGGGTGTCAACAAAACTCTTCAAGGAAATACAACATGGTTTCAGAGCCATAATGCAAGTGCAAATGTTTCTAATATATGAATATGAAATATATTTCTATTTATATATACAGAAATGTAAGAATATGTTTACAATCCAACAATCCCCCCTCTGTGCATGGGAAAGCATATTCCCATAGCACACCTAGGAATGGTCCAGTCAGTAGTTGTGGTTGAGGAAGCAAAGGGTATAGCGACTGGATTCCATTTAGAAACCTCTAGTAGGAGGGTCCACAGCATTATAAGCCAAGACATTCTTTCAAACCCCAAGGGTCAGAATCCGGATCCCTAACGAGCTTGATGGGAGGCCAAGGCAGGAAGGGGACTGTGATCTTGGACTGCTGGTTTGACGTGTGTCCAATGAAGCCAGGTGTTTCATTCAGCAACCCGAACTGCTGTTTGTGTTGTCAAAAGGATATCCACACCCAATCACCTGGTTCAAAAGGATGAAGAGTTTCTTCCAATGGCAAGGTCTGGAGTAGAGCACTTCATTTCCATAGAGATCGCAAGTACCTGCACATAGAGAGGAGATAAGAAAATAACGTAGAATCCCCCCTCTCTAGGTGAAGGGAGTGGGGATCCAGGCCTTTTGAAACATCTGGTGGCCTGCCAAAAAGCAGCTCAAATGGAGACAATCCCACATCTTTTCGAGGTCAGGTACATACAGTAAGTGAAATAAAGCGATAGGCAATACCTGGGGCCACTTTAAATGCGTCTCCTGGCATAATTTTCCTAGCAATGTCTTGAGTTCCCTGTTAGCCCATTTCACCCCCTCCCCCGAAGATTGAGGATGATAAGGGACATGTAAGTTCTGTGTGATGCCTAAAGCTTGCAGGATGTGAGTAATCGCGTGTGCCGCAAAGTGTTGGCCACGGTCCATATCTAAGACAGAGGATGCCGTATTGGGGAACGATGTCCTTCAGCAGGTGTCTTGCAGTTTCAATCGCGGTAGCATGTCGACAAGGGAAGGCTTCAATCCAGTGTGTAAGTTGGTCTCTGCAAACAAGTACATGTTCAAAGCCATTTGCCTTGGGTAATTGAATATAATCTAGCTGTAATATTTTTTTTCCAAAAGGTCTTTGGGCCCAGGGTCTCCCTCCCTTATGGATCTTTTGTCTTGAGGAAGCATTATTAACTTGTCACGTGAGACATGTTCGTGCTACTTTTTCAGCTTCCATGTAAACCCCAGGCTCATACCATACCCATCGCACGATTTCCACAATGGCCTGGTCCCACAGTGGCCCTTTGCATGAATCTGTTGACAAAGAAGGTGTAACAGACATCTAGGGGCTAAGGGTCTTCCATCCGGTACCCTCCAGAATCCATCAGAAAAAGTTGCCTCGCAGTTTGCCTGCCTCTGTTCCACCTCCCCCCTCTCAATGAAATTGTCGTATGGAAGAGACAATTGAAGATGAAACTCTGCAGCTGTGACAGAGAGAGATAGAGGCTGCAGGGCGGCCCATTTCGCTGTAGCATCGGCGAAAGCATTCCCCTTTGTAACCAGGGAGATGTCCTGTTGATGTGCAAGGCAGTGCACTACGACCAGAGCCTTAGGGAGCATAATGGCTTCCAAAAGGGAGGCTATCAGAGTAGCATGAGCAATGGGGGCACCAGAAGAAATAAGGAAGCCCCGCTGTTTCCACAGGGCTCCTGTAGCATGGCAAACCCCAAAGGCATATTTAGAGTCCATGTAGATCGTCACACAGAGGGTGTGGGCAGCCTTGCAAGCCTCGGTCAGGGCAATGAGTTCTGCAGCTTGGGCACAGTGGGAAGGGGAAAGTCCAAAATTAATCCATACATTTAATAGTGGCCCCGAGTTTACAGAGTAAATCACGACCTAGGAGAAAAACAGAAGATTCAGAACAAACAGTAAAAGCATGTTCAACAGTGAGAGGACCCACCTCTACTGTTAAGGGGTCAGTAACATGTACAGGAATGATCCCCCAACCCCAATAATATGATCAGAAATCCCAGAAAGAACAGTAGGGGAAGAGGGAGGGTGAGTTAGTAAGGATGCAGTGGCCCCAGTATCAACCAGGCAGTGATACTGTTGACCACCTATAGTTAAAGGAAGAAAAGGTTCTCCTCCAGGTCCAGAATGTATAGGTAACATGAGTGCACTCAAGGGTAAGGTCGCTTGTAGAGCCAGCTGGTTGAGAAGAATCAGCGACAGGCAAAACTGGATACACATGAGAAGGTTCTGGAGGGAAAGGTGTGTGGGTCAAAACATATGTCTCAAGGGCTCTAAGATATGTGTTTGCAAACACAAAAATATATGGGGTGGTTCCCAAATGTATAACTTTATGTTTGTGCAGCAGGATCACCCCTATTTTCATCCTGCTACTTTATTAGTTGGTCCAGGTGTTGGGGTCACAGCAACAAAGCACAGTGGAAACATAACAATTTCCTTTCTTTTTCCCCTCTGTGATTCACTCCACATCAACTCTCTCCCAAGCCATCTCAACATCACAAATACATTCCTGTATCCCCATCTTCACTTCATTCAACTTACTCTCACCCAACTTCAACTTACTCTCACCCAACTTACAATATTCTTTCCTCACATTCCCATCTCTTACTTCCATACAGATCAAATTGGTTACCTACTTACAGCAGAAGTAACATTCAAAGAGGCAAACAATAGATCTGCAAACAACAAATTATTTTCCAACACCCTCCCAAAGTCTCGGTCTTTAAATTGAAAAAACAAAAATAAGTTGAAACAGCATTTCGGTGTTTTGGCAGAGCTCCATCAGGTTTTGTCTGGGAGCAGGCAGCAGACACAGCATAGGAGCTGATTTCTTCTCCGCCTCTTCTGTCCTTCGGTAGCAAACAGTCAGTGAAACAGTCAGTGGGAGGGGGAACCTCAAGGAGAGTAGGCACACACACAAAAAATGACAGGAGAAAGCTATGTAGATGTCAGGAACAGAAGGCTGTCCTTGCAGGGTCTCCTCTCTTTCTAAACATGTCTATGAAGGTTCTCAGTCATCCAGGTGGAATTGTCTGTAGCTTGAATCATGTCAACTGGATTTCTATTTTCTTAATGGAAACGTTTCGCTCCTTATCCAAGGGGCTTCTTCAGTCTGAGCAAAGTTGGTAAGGGAATCCTAAATATGTTCCTAGGTAGCTGTGTGACCTTACACCTGGGGCTAGGTCATGGTTATATTGAGATGTAATTTTTAAGTCCTTTTATCATCTAATGGAGGGTCGTTAAAAACACCATGCTGCTGTTGAGCTTCTGAAATGGTCTTAATCTTCCTAGGCACAGAAGACAACACGGGGAGGAAGATGGGGGAGAGTTTGTGCCTGAGGCCCCCACCTCTATTCAAGGAAGGATTTTCCAAGTTGGCATAAATGGATTCCTTGACCCCTCTCTCAAACCACCTATCTTCTCTGTCTAAAATGTGAACATTAATGTCCTCAAATGAGTGTCCTTTTTCTTTTAGATGAAGATAAACTGCTGACTCTGGTCCTGTGGTGTTATTTCTCCTGTGTTGTGCCATCCTCCTGTACATAGGTTGTTTGGTTTCTCCAATGTAGAGTTCAGAGCACTCCTCACTGCACTGGATTGCATAAACTACATTGCTTTTCTTATGTTTTGGAGTTTGATCTTTGGGGTGTACAAGCCTCTGTCTCAGTGTGTTGGTGGGTTTGAAATATACAGGTATGTGGTGTTTGCCAAATATCCGTTTTATCTTTTCAGACACGCCAGCCATGTAGGGAATGACCAGGTTCTTTCGTTTACTCTGAGTCTCAGCCCTATCTGTCGCTGTTTTAGGTCTGGTAGATTTAGATTTGGTGAAGGCCCAATTTGGATATCCACAGGCCTTCAGGGCTGTTCTCAGGTGCTGGTTTTCATTCTTTTTGGAATCCATGGAGGTGGGGATGGTTTCTGCTCTGTGTGACAATGTCCTGATGACTCCTAGTTTGTGCTGCAGTGGATGGTGGGAGTCAAACATCAGATATTGATCTGTGTGTGTGGGTTTCCTGTAGATCCCTATTTCTAGCTTGCCACCGGTCCCAATGAGGACTTCACAGTCTAGGAATGCCAGTCTGTTGTCCTTGGTGTCTTCTCTGGTGAAGCTAATGTTGGCATCTATAGTGTTTATATGGTCCGTGAAGGCCTGTACTTCCTGGGCCTTGATTTTGACCCAGGTGTCATCCACATACCTAAACCAGTGGGTGGGCACCGTTCCCTGGAATGTGTTGAGTGCTTTCTTCTCCACTTCTTCCATGTATAAATTGGCCACAATGGGTGGTGGAGAAGAAAGTGGAGAAGAAAGCACTCAACACATTCCAGGGAACGGTGCCCATCCACTGGTTTAGGTATGTGGATGACACCTGGGTCAAAATCAAGGCCCAGGAAGTACAGGCCTTCACGGACCATATAAACACTATAGATGCCAACATTAGCTTCACCAGAGAAGACACCAAGGACAACAGACTGGCATTCCTAGACTGTGAAGTCCTCATTGGGACCGGTGGCAAGCTAGAAATAGGGATCTACAGGAAACCCACACACACAGATCAATATCTGATGTTTGACTCCCACCATCCACTGCAGCACAAACTAGGAGTCATCAGGACATTGTCACACAGAGCAGAAACCATCCCCACCTCCATGGATTCCAAAAAGAATGAAAACCAGCACCTGAGAACAGCCCTGAAGGCCTGTGGATATCCAAATTGGGCCTTCACCAAATCTAAATCTACCAGACCTAAAACAGCGACAGATAGGGCTGAGACTCAGAGTAAACGAAAGAACCTGGTCATTCCCTACATGGCTGGCGTGTCTGAAAAGATAAAACGGATATTTGGCAAACACCACATACCTGTATATTTCAAACCCACCAACACACTGAGACAGAGGCTTGTACACCCCAAAGATCAAACTCCAAAACATAAGAAAAGCAATGTAGTTTATGCAATCCAGTGCAGTGAGGAGTGCTCTGAACTCTACATTGGAGAAACCAAACAACCTATGTACAGGAGGATGGCACAACACAGGAGAAATAACACCACAGGACCAGAGTCAGCAGTTTATCTTCATCTAAAAGAAAAAGGACACTCATTTGAGGACATTAATGTTCACATTTTAGACAGAGAAGATAGGTGGTTTGAGAGAGGGGTCAAGGAATCCATTTATGCCAACTTGGAAAATCCTTCCTTGAATAGAGGTGGGGGCCTCAGGCACAAACTCTCCCCCATCTTCCTCCCCGTGTTGTCTTCTGTGCCTAGGAAGATTAAGACCATTTCAGAAGCTCAACAGCAGCATGGTGTTTTTAACGACCCTCCATTAGATGATAAAAGGACTTAAAAATTACATCTCAATATAACCATGACCTAGCCCCAGGTGTAAGGTCACACAGCTACCTAGGAACATATTTAGGATTCCCTTACCAACTTTGCTCAGACTGAAGAAGCCCCTTGGATAAGGAGCGAAACGTTTCCATTAAGAAAATAGAAATCCAGTTGACATGATTCAAGCTACAGACTCTTTCTAAACACTTTTCTGGAGAGACAGCAGCCAGCCAACCACTCACAAGGGACATACCTCAAGTTAGCAGAAAGGATTTCCAAGCTGAGTGAAAGAGATCTTACAACTGATTAGTTTACACACTTTTTTCAAACATCAAACACCATACCACACAATCAGGGCACACACAAGCCTTTCCCATGACATTCATCAGTTTAATTCATGCTTTACTTATTGTAAAAGGAAAGGAGAAAAGTTAGGATCCCATGTCAGTCAGAACACACACTCCTTCTCCCAAGTCCCATCAAGCACAGCCTACCAGGGCACATACAGTCTTCAGTTCCTTACTTGCAACTAGGAAATCAGACAAACAGCCCTGATCAGCAAACAGGAGCTTAATACAAACTTACACACACATAAGTGTAGCCCAGTTGGAGTAAAAAAAAACATAATTAAAACCAAACCAGGGGAGATAGAAACACACACAGATAGAAAGAGCTTCTCATGTATACACACACAACCTTTCACAGGAAATCAATATTCTTCCCCCTTTCCCTTTCCAAAGGTGGCAAACATTCAAGATGGCATGTACATATCATACAATAAAGATTATATGGTAAACAACAAACAACCTCACCTTTCTTCTTGTATGTACTCAACTTAGAAAACAAACACAAAACTTACACAACTACAGGAAGTGCAAATAACTGGACACATGGCACGATCAAATCCCATGTCCAACTATTCACAGTAAATAACAGAAAGGGTTGCATAGCCAAAAAGTTGGAAGAGCCACAGCCTGGCCAGAGCTATGGATCTCCAAAAATTCGAAGCATTCCCTTACTGTGGAGAAAGTTAGTTCCGTAAAGGGACAGACTCACATTTAACTCCTAAAGGGACAAACTGACATACATACAGTACATACATACATACATACATACACACACAAACACACAACCTGCACCATTTCCCTCAACAAATATAGATAGAAATGTACAGACTAATACTTAACAAACAGAAAACATTTTGGTTACAGATACTTACACAAATATTTGAGCTTAACTGGCATGATCATGTTGTAAGTGTTTTAAAAGTCTTAAGTTTCTCATAGTGGAAAGTACCCAAGCTTGACCAGGGTTCACCTGACCACCTGGAGACTTCCTAACGAAGGTTGGGAATCAGGAGCACAGGCAATTGAGGGTGGGTCTGCAAGCTCATTCCAGCAATGCCAATAGGATAATTGATCAGGGTTATTTCTTTTCAGCTGAAGTTTAAGAAGCTTCAATTTCTCACAGTGAAATGTACCCATAGGAGGCCAGATTGCATTACCGCTTGTGTCTAAATATTGAGTTCATTCTATACATAGCTCACGTGCACGTCTTTTCTTCATTCCTGGCTGGGTGGGCAAAATCCCCTTATCCCAAGCCTTCAACAACGCCCCTAAGGGGGAAGATGGGGGTACCATCGACTTAGTATTCCCCATAACCACTCGTGTCCCTAAGCATGGCACTGGTGCCCGTCGGATTTGGGGTGTGTCTAAACACCCAGAGACTCCCTATTAGAGTACCGACCCTCTGCGCGCTTCCAAGTCTTCAATTGCTTATTCACCTTTTTCTACTTTTAGCCCACAAGCGGTAATTGCCCAGTTATAGTTCATTCATGCATTCAATCGCAACCTGTCCGGGCACGCGTATCTCCCTGGTCCCACTGGCTATCCGAGTTACTCTGGTCAACGCCCAAGAAAAGCTAGCAGAGGCCCGGGGGCGTCTTGAACCAGTTTGACACACAGCCCTGGTCGACAGTCGGGTTTTATAAAAAGGAAGCAAGCACACACATTCACTGGGCTTATACAAGGAGTAAAATTTACGGGTACTCACCCACTGCGGTGTTGTCCTAGGTTCATGCAATTGGCTGGCAGAAAAACCAAAGTTCCCTTTACTACCCTCTGGGTGTTCCCACAGGAGAAAACACAACCCTCTGGGCAAATGGCCCGGTGCCGGCAGGGCGTGTTATCCCCTAGGGACCCACTCCATTGGGTTAGCCCAGAGAAGCATCTGGGTCGCCAAAATGTTAGAAGTAAATTTTATCTTACCAGGTTCGTTCCTGAGCCGGGAGTAAAGAAACTGACAAATTGCATGAAGTTAGGAGTTTATTCACCCAAGAGCAAAAGCAATGACAGCAAGCTGTTAGGTGGGCGGCCGCACAGGACCCCCTTCCTACAGCACATTATATAGATTCCATTCAACTCCTCCTTTAGAAGACCACCCCTTACTCAGTTACCCATACTCCACCTTTCCCTCATTCCATATTAGGAATTTCCTTCCTTCACTCCAAATTAGGAACTTTCTTCCATCCTTGCTAGGGCTCCTTGACCGTTTTTAAACAATATCTTTCCTCTGGAGAAGCTATCCTTGGAAAGTACACTTTATTCTATGGGCACAGCTATCTATCAAGGCCTGCTAGAAAGGAAGGGTGTCAACAAAACTCTTCAAGGAAATACAACATGGTTTCAGAGCCATAATGCAAGTGCAAATGTTTCTAATATATGAATATGAAATATATTTCTATTTATATATACAGAAATGTAAGAATATGTTTACAATCCAACAGTATAATGACAGGGGCGTGGTAGCTCAGCGGGTGAGACACCAGGCTTGTCGATCGCAAGTTCGGAGGTTCGAATCCCTAGCCCCACGTGACGGAGTGAGCTCCCACACTCGCCCCAGCTCTTGCCAACCTAGCAATTTGAAAGCATGCAAATGCAAGTAGATTAATAGGTACCACTTTGGTGGGATGGTAACAGCGTTCCACATGTGTCATGCCGGCCACATGACCATGGAAGTGTCTTCGGACAATGCTGGCTCTTCGGCTAACAAACAGAGATGAGCACCGGCCCCTAGAGTCGGACACGACTGCATGCACAAATGTGCGGGGAGAACCTTTACCTTTATATAATGTAAATATCTCGCCGGTTTATAAAAATGGGCTTGACTGCTCAGGAAAACGTTCTTAGGTAGAGCAGACAGGTCCTGTTGGACTTCCAGATCTTTGATACATTGTTTAAATGCATGCTCATAACCCATTATTAGGAACACCTCCCTGGAGAAGCCAAGATGTTGCAGTTTTGGGGAAATAGTCCTAGACCATACTGATTTATAGTTGTCCTCAATAAGGAAAGAACTCAAACCTGTGGAAAAGAACAGTAATTTCAAACAACATGCTACAATACAAGTCCATGCACCTGTTTCGACTTTAGACAACCCTGCCTCCCTCCTTAATACTACATTTGGAATGCAGGGGGGCTACCTGGAATATAGCCCTTAGGAATTTGGATTGAACCCTTTCCAGAGGGGTAAAGGAAGGGTAAAGTCCTAGCTGGGCACCAAAGAGTAGTTGTACCCGAGCCTTAGTTTCAGTGCTGCTGGGATATGTTGTGCTCCTCTGGTAAAATGAAAGGATTGAATTGCGGCCACTGTTTTTTGAGCATTTTGTATGGCATAGTTTTGATGTGCATTGTGCTTAGTAGAGCTATGGAAAACCATGCCCAAGTATTTAAAGGGCTCCAGTCACAAGTGCTGAAATAAAGATGCTCATAAATCAGCTGAAACCTGGTAAAGCTCCAGGCAATGACTTTATTACGCCTGAAATACTACACAATAATTTGGAATGGTGGACCCCTGTTCTTGCTTCCCTGTTTACGTACATCGATCGTACTGCACAAATTCCAGAGGATTGGGCCTAGCCATTATCGTGCCCATCTACCAAAAGGGCTCCCGAGACATGGCTGCTAATTACAAGCCTATTAGCCTGTTAAGTGTACTAATAAGTATACCAGACACTTATACAACAAATTAGTTGATTGGATTGATTTAGAGAATATATTGGCAGACGAGGAAGCGGGCTTCAGGTCCGAACATTCTATCTATGGACATGCCCTTATACTTCAACATCGGGCCGAAAAATATACATCTGAAACAGGCTCAACACTATATACTGCATTCATTGATTTTAGGTCCGCATTTGATCTAGTCCCCAGAGCAAGGCTTTGGACTAAGCTCCTGCACACCACCATTGATAGACAGTTACTGTTGCTTATGCATAATCTCTATAAGAACTCTAGAACAGTGGTCCCGAACCTTTTTGGCACCAGGGACTGGTCGTGGAAGACAATTTTTCCACGAACTGGGGGGGGGGGGCGGGGTTTGCATGCAGGAGCCAATCACGTGCACCGGTGGTTGGGTAATCGTGTGCACCGGGGAGTGGGGGTTGCAGGTGGGAGCCCCACGGCCCACTTCCTAACAGGCCGCAGCCCACTAGTGGGCCGTGGCCCACAGGTTGGGGACCCCTGCTCTAGAATCAAAGTTCGATGCAGTATGCAAGGCCACTACACTAATGAGATTCCAACTCATAGAGGAGTGAGGCAGGGATGTATTTTAGCTCCTCTGCTGTTTAATCTATATATAAATCCACTCATGGCCAAAATAAATCAATTAGAACATCACCCTCCAAAACTAGCAAATAGACATATTGCAACTTTGCTGTATGCAGACGACATAGTACTTCTGTCACAAACGTTAATCAGACTTAAACGAGCCCTGAATGCTTTGGCCAGTTACTGCTCTGAGAAAGCACTTGAAATTAACTATAGCAAAACTAAGATTTTGATCTTTGCAAAGCGACCTAAACTGCATGCCTGGAGGATAAATGTCCAGAATATTGAATGAGTAAAATCCTTTAAATACTTGGGCATGGTTTTCCATAGCTCTACTAAACACAGCCTTTCAAAGGCAGTAGAATGCACTCAAAATTGGCAGGACGTTGACTGGAGCATCTGATCAATGAGATGAAATACTGCATCTTTACACCCTTTCACCGTCCCACCCTCCAGTTCTATCCTGCCACACCAATAATGCAATCTGGCAGACAAGGCTGGGAGAGATGAACTCCTCCCTCTTCTGTCACTCTAGCATGTCACATGCCAGGTCATCCCACGTTAACATTTGGACAATAGGTATTTTAATCCGCAAATGTTAAGGGCATTAAGCAGCAGGATTTTCAGCTTGGAGGGGCCACTGCTACTGGCACTCTGACCTCCTGGCTAGGCTGCAATCTGGAGGAAGGAAGGCCAGTCATAATAGCCCCGTCCTTTTTTCTGTACAACAACCGGGTTGCAGCTTCCCATGTATTATCCTCTGCCAGTCACAATATTATTGTTTGCTCCCAGGCTGATGGATTTGAATTTCATGAAATGATGGGCTAAATTGAAAGTTTGTCGAAGACACAATATGAATTTCTGCTACATGGAAATAAATAATACAGCCCTGATCTCCTTTGATGCTAACATTTTCCCCTTCTGTAGGACCTCCGCATGTATCTGCTTGAGAAAGTTTTGTGTGCACTGTACTCTTTTTCCCTTAACTTCAGAAGCCTGGATGACCCCCATTTCAAAGGATCCTGCATTCCTTCGTATCTTTTGCTACAGAATGAGACTTTCTGCCATTTATTCTTCTCATTATCTCATTCTGCAGCTCAATGGCTGAACTAGAACAATCCACGTGGCAGCTCTATGCTGCACTGTGTATTCCCTCTTGCTACTCTCTTGCTACTCCAGCAAAGGAGATTGTTACCTTGTCGTGGTGCTGGAGCTTGAGCACCTCAATGAAACCATGAGCTAAACCGTGAAGGGACACCCAAGATGGGAAGGTCATGGCAGAGAGGTCAGACTAAATACGATCCCTGGGGAAGGTAATGGCAACCCGCCCCAGTATTCTTGCCGTGAAAACTAAATGGATCAGTACAACCAGAGATATGTTGGTATACCATCGGAAGATGGGACTCCCAGGTCGGAAGATGGTCAAAATGCTACTGGGGAGGAACAGAGGATACGTTCAACTAGCCCCAGATGTGATGACGCAGCAGGCTCAAAGCCGAAAGGACGGCTAGCAGCCGACGGTGCTGGTGGTGAACGACGAATCCGATGTTCTAAAGATCAACACACCATAGGAACCTGGAATGTAAGATCTATGAGCCAGGGCAAATTGGATGTGGTTATTGGTGAGATGTCAAGATTAAATATAGACATTTTAGGTGTCAGTGAACTGAAATGGACTGGGATGGGCCACTTCACATCAGATGACCACCAGATCTACTACTGTGGACAAGAGGACCACAGAAGAAATGGAGTAGCCTTCATAATTAATAATAAAGTGGCTAAAGCAGTGCTTGGATACAATCCAAAAAACGATAGAATAATCTCAATTCGAATTCAGGGTAAGCCATTTAACATCACAGTGATCCAAATATATGCCCCAACCACAGATGCTGAAGAAGCAGAAGTAGATCAGTTCTATGAGGATCTGCAGCACCTACTAGATAATACACCAAAAAGAGATGTTATTTTCATTACAGGAGACTGGAATGCTAAGGTGGGTAGTCAGACGACACCTGGAATTACAGGAAAGCATGGTCTGGGAGAACAAAATGAAGCAGGACATAGGCTGATAGAATTTTGCCAAGACAACTCACTGTGCATAACAAACACTCTCTTCCAACAACCTAAAAGACGACTTTATACATGGACTTCACCAGATGGTCGACACCGAAATCAGATTGAGTACATCCTTTGCAGCCAAAGGTGGCGGACATCTATACAGTCGGTAAAAACAAGACCTAGAGCTGACTGTAGTTCAGATCACGAACTTCTTATTGCAAAATTTAGAATCAGACTAAAGAGAATAGGGAAGACCCACAGATCAGTTAGATATGAGCTCACTAATATTCCTAATGAATATGCAGTGGAGGTGAAGAATAGATTTAAGGGACTAGATTTAGTAGATAGGGTCCCAGAAGAACTATGGACAGAAGTTCGCAACATTGTTCAGGAGGCGGCAACAAAAAACGTCCCAAAGAAAAAGAAAACCAAGAAGGCAAGATGGCTGTCTGCTGAGACACTGGAAGTAGCCCAAGAAAGAAGGAAAGCAAAAGGCAACAGTGACAGGGGGAGATATGCCCAATTAAATGCAAAATTCCAGAGGTTAGCCAGAAGAGATAATGAATTATTTTTAAACAAGCAATGCGCAGAAGTGGAAGAAGACAATAGAATAGGAAGGACAAGAGACCTCTTCCAGAAAATTAGAAACATTGGAGGAAAATTCCAGGCAAAAATGGGTATGATCAAAAACAAAGATGGCAAGGACCTAACAGAAGCAGAAGAGATCAAGAAAAGATGGCAAGAATATACGGAAGATCTGTATAGGAAGGATAATAATATCAGGGATAGCTTTGACGGTGTGGTCAGTGAGTTAGAGCCAGACATCCTGAAGAGTGAGGTTGAATGGGCCTTAAGAA
The DNA here is from genome assembly GCA_023362775.1 of Charina bottae. Classification (NCBI taxonomy): domain Eukaryota; kingdom Metazoa; phylum Chordata; class Lepidosauria; order Squamata; family Charinaidae; genus Charina; species Charina bottae. The sequence continues at coordinate 79,497,934 of JALMGJ010000005.1, read as the reverse complement.
GCATTGCTAATAACAAGGCAGCAGGAGACGACGGTATCCCAGCTGAACTGTTTAAAATCTTGCAAGATGATGCTGTGAGGGTGATGCATGCCATATGCCAGCAAATTTGGAAAACACAAGAATGGCCATCAGATTGGAAAAAATCAACTTATATCCCCATACCAAAAAAGGGAAGCACTAAAGAATGTTCAAACTATCGAACAGTGGCACTTATTTCACATGCCAGTAAGGTAATGCTCAAGATCTTGCAAGGTAGACTCCAGCAATCCATGGAGCGAGAATTGCCAGATGTACAAGCTGGGTTTAGAAAAGGCAGAGGAACTAGAGACCAAATTGCCAATATCCGCTGGATAATGGAGAAAACCAGGGAGTTTCAGAAAAACATCTATTTTTTTTTATTGACTATTCTAAAGCCTTTGACTGTGTGGATCATAACAAATTGTGGCAAGTTCTTGGTGGTATGGGGATACCAAGTCATCTTGTCTGCCTCCTGAGGAATCTGTATAACGACCAAGTAGCAACGGTAAGAACAGAGCACGGAACAACAGACTGGTTTAAGATTGGGAAAGGAGTACGGCAGGGCTGTGTACTCTCACCCTACCTATTCAACCTGTATGCAGAACACATCATGCAACGTGGTGGGCTTGAGGAATCCAAGGCTGGAGTTAAAATCGCTGGAAGAAACATTAACAATCTTAGATATGCAGACAATACCACTTTGATGGCTGAAAGCGAGGAGGAGTTGAGGAGCCTTATGATGAAGGTGAAAGAAGAAAGTGCAAAAGCTGGGTTGCAGTTAAACCTCAAAAAAACCAAGATTATGGCAACCAGCTTGATTGATGACTGGCAAACAGAGGGAGAAAAAGTGGAGGCAGTGACAGACTTTGTATTTCTAGGCACAAAGATTACTGCAGACGCTGACTGCAGCCAGGAAATCAGAAGACGTCTACTTCTTGGGAGGAGAGCAATGGCAAATCTTGATAAAAGAGTTAAGAGCAGAGACATCACACTGACAACAAAGGTCCGCATAGTTAAAGCAATGGTATTCCCTGTAGTAACCTATGGCTGTGAGAGCTGGACCATAAGGAAGGCTGAACGAAGGAAGATAGATGCTTTTGAACTGTGGTGTTGGAGGAAAATTCTGAGAGTGCCTTGGACTGCAAGAAGATCCAACCAGTCCATACTCCAGGAAATAAAGCCAGACTGCTCACTTGAGGGAATGATATTAAAGGCAAAACTGAAGTACTTTGGCCACATAATGAGAAGACAGGATACCCTGGAGAAGCAGCTGATGCTAGGGAAAGTGGAAGGCAAAAGGAAGAGGGGCCGACCAAGGGCAAGATGGATGGATCATATTCTGGAGGTGACAGACTCAACCATGGGAGAGCTGGGGATGGTGACGGCCGACAGGAAGCTCTGGCATGGGCTGGTCCATGAAGTCACGAAGAGTCGGAAGCGACTGAATGAATAAACAACTCCCTTGCTAAGGAGCCTTGTAGAAACAAGTTTCTTACAAAGGTAAGAAAAAGAAAACAGATTCATTCACCAGCTATCCCGATATGGTAAAAAAGAGCATCGGTCACCTTTAACTTTCTCTGAGTAACAAATAAAACTTTTCTCCTCAACTTAAAAGCCTAACAAGTGGTATATTTTTTTAAAAAAATCCTTTAGAACGGAAAACTCTGCTGGAGGTGAGGCACAGCAGTACATTTCATAAATACCACAAATTACATTAAAGCTTTTGAATGGCTAGCCACACTGAAAAGTTCCAGGCTCTTGCTAGTTTATAATCTTATTCCGCAGTCTGTGTGCTTTGGGATGTGGTCATTGTTATTTGTGGGATGCAGCGGTGACAAGAAGGGGTCATAGCAACTCAAGAAGAAGAAAAAAGACCATACATTTAAAAAGGAATTAGCCTTGTGTCTACAAAGAGTGATTGGCTAGAGATAGATGGATCAGTATAAATCCATTCTGTATTAGTGTCCACACTGGGTACGTTTTATTCAATTTTTTGTATGCATTTCTTTTAATACAGATATCTGTTGTTTGTGACTTTCCTCTGATACCTAAAGCATTTGCATAAAATAGTCTCTTTTAGTGTACATTTCCATGTAATTAAAATATAAATTATTAATGCACATACATAGAGAGCCAGGCTGGTGTAGTGGTTAAGGCATCAGGCTAGAAACCGGGAGACCGTGAGTTCTAGTCCTGCCTTAGGCACAAAGCCTGCTGGGTGACCTTGGGCCAGTCACACTCCCTCAGCCCTAGGAAGGAGGCAATGGCAAACCACTTCTGAAAATCCTTGCCAAGAAAACTCTAGGAACTATTAGTCCAAGCAGTCTCCAAGAATTGGACATGATTGAACGGATTAAAAAAATGCACATAGTAATCAATGCATATGCTAATGGCTATTTCTCTCACAAATTATTTTTTTGACAAAGATACCCTTGAGGGTGATATATCCTCAATCCCCACCCAAAATAGTCTGTTGCAGATACATCTTTCATAAGCCATATTTTTGCCAGTTTTTGCCCAGAGAATGGCAGGTGATGGCAAACTCCATTGCTACAACTCATACCACAGTAAGTCCAGTCCATGTAGGGTTGGGCAACCTACCTGACATTGAAATAGGCCATACACAGTGAAAGATGCAAGACAGCCATGTTAATACAAATAATCTTGTAATCAATTGCCAAGGCCTTGGGATGATTGGCTCAGAGCTCTAAGGCTGCTATGGAACAAGATGCAGCACATTCAACTGATAGCAAAAAAGCCAAGCAAACCAAAACACCTTGTCCTGATCAGAACTGAGATGGCAGGCATCCAATCCATTGTAAATCCTTCATATAGAAATGAGCTGCTAGAATGAAGTGGCAGCAGTCATGATTGAGAAATAACAGTAAGGTGACCCATAAGGCTGTTCCTCAATATCCAATAGAACCAGAGTAAGCCTAACTTTTCTTGGAAGAGTGTCCATCAAACCTGATACTGTTGACACACTGGCCAAGGATCTCTAGGATTACAGCTAGAGCTTTTTCAATTTCACATGGACCTGCCAGAAGTTAAACTTGGGATTTATTGCTTGCCCTCCAGCACTGTGATAGCCCTCACCTGTTCAATTCTCTTACGACTTACAGTCATCTAGGGAGGGTTTCTCCCTTATCAATACTCTCCATACCTACTTTGTTCAGAAGATCTCCCACCCCTCTAAAGAGGGCTTTTGGATGAAGAAAAGGACAAGGTAGGAACAGGCTAAGCTGTTTCTCCTGTATGGGTGGGGAAAATTGTCAATAAAATATTTTAAATAGACATTCTCCCTAATCTTTCCTATTCTTCTTTTGTATATATTAGCTGATAAGACTTGTGGGGAATGCTTCTTTAATTCAGGCAAGCTTGTGTCTTGAAAAACCAAGCAAGTGTCAAAGCAACCAGAAGGTTCTACAATCTATAGCAGTGTTTCTCATCCTTGGCCACTTGAAGATGTGTGGACTTCAGCTCCCAGAATTCCCCAGTCAGCATGCTAACTGGGGAATTCTGGGAGTTGAAGTCCACACACCAAGTGGCTAAGGTTAAGAAACACTGATCTATAGCTTTTTGTGCCTACTTTGATGGACGAGCTGTTTCTTCTCTCCACTATACCTTCTTGGAATGTGAGATGAGCTGATGAGTGAGAGCTGCTGGGCTAGTAAGTCAGAGGTTGAATGAAATTCACACTGGTCAAAGGCATGGAATTCTGGAAAGTCAGCAGAGACATGTTTTAGATTTGCCGCTGGGAATGTTACTCTGGACTAGTATTTCTCAACCTTGGGAACTTTAAAGTTCCCAAGGTTGAGAAACACTGCTCTGGACCATGACTACAACAAGGTGAATTGATTGGTAAAGCTTGACTGAGCCATTGCAGTAGAGAATAGATTATCTGTACATGTCCCCTAGAGAACTAGTATTCCACAGTCTCGCCTCAAATTTATTTTGTTATCAAAATGAAATATTAGATCATACAATGCACATTCAAACAAATGCACACTGATGGGGCATAGTCGAGAAAAATCTTTACTTTTTTACTCTGTTGACTGAATAAATAATGATAGTTGTAAGAGTGAGGGAGGAAAGCCCAAAATGTATATAAAGGGGTATTTATTTATTGAAACTAAATTTCTAGGAGAGGGTTGCCCATTTTAAAATAATCATACATTTAAATGAGGTGACATATGCAAATGAATTTTCCTGAGAAAAGAGGCAATTACATGCCAATTTCAAAGCACTGAACTATTGAAGATTGGAAATAGACATGGAACCCATATATGTTATTTTTATTATTTATTTATTTATTATTTCAATTTATTCCCCGCCCATCTCCCTTGCAAGGGACTCTGGGCGGGTTACAACAATTGAAAGTTTAAAAAACTATACAAAATATCATCTAAGAAATACAATAATAATAATAGTAATAATATACAGTAATAAATTATATAAATCCAAGATGGATTGGAGACCGTAGTATAGATCGTATTACTACGGGGCCAGCCAACCCCAGGAGGCACTGCCACCTCTGTCATCCCAGGCCCGATGGCAGAGCCAGGTCTTGAGGGCCTTCCGGAAGGCCAGGAGTGAGGGGGCGAGTCTCACCTCTGGGGGCAAGATGTTCCATAAGGCGGGTGCTATCGCAGAGAAGGCACGTCTCCTGGAACCCGCCAGATGGAATTCTCTTTTTGAGGGGGTCCGAAGCATGCCCTCTCTGCATGTACGGGTGTTGTTATAATGTTCTTAAACAACAGAGCATGTATTTTTGTGGAATAATGGCACACATTGTCCTTCAGAGTTTTGACAGTTAATTGGGTAAGTCCAAATAGCTGAACCAGGTTCGGAGATGCTCACCAGCCTCAACGCTGGCCCTCTTCCAAGAATCAAATAAAGAGTAACAAGGCTTGGAAGGTTTCATCTCTTTTTCTTTAGTGTGATTGATAAAAATATAATCCTCTCTCCCCAGAAAGAATCAGAACGTACGATAGTGTTTCTCTTGCTAAAGCTGTTGCAGTTCAGGGTGTGTTTATGAGACTCCTTGAGTACCTGAGTCTGTACATTAAAAAGAAGTAACTCCATGAGGAGTCAGTAAAAATGACATATCTATATAAAACAGGAGATTTTCTATGGCAGGATGTTAGTGGTTGCAATGCATGAAAAGAGAAATGAAAGCAATCCATTTAGTATCTGTGACAACAACCTTATCTAAAAGGCCAATACACTACTTTTTTAAGCTAAAAAGAAAGTACAGTGGGGAAGGCGGAAAGGACAGTTATAAAATCAAAGACTGGCTTACTTTCTCCTTTATTACCACAGAGTCTTCCATTTTGAGCTGATTATATCTCAAGAATATAGATACCAAAAAAAAAAAAAACCTTATGGAAAAACAGGATCCAATGACAATCACATGCATCAAGAATTCTGAAAACTAATCCCTTCTCCTGTTAATGTCTTTGTCCTATTCCAGATAAGATGAGCAACTGGAGGACAGTGTGAAAGGTCAAGGAGTAGAAACACACAGTCAGTGGGGCAAATTGGAAGCAGCATGAAGCAGATTTTAAGGATTAGAGCAGTGTTTCTCAATCTTGGCAATGTTAAGATGGGTGGACTTAAATTCTGGTTGTTGAAGTCCACCCATCTTAAAGTTGCCAAGGTTGAGAAACACTGGATTAGAAAGTCCAAGTCAATGTTTTTCAAACTTGGCATCTTTAAGATGTGTGGACTTCCACTCCCAAAATTCTGGCTGGGGAATTCTGGGAGTGGAAGTCCACACATCTTAAAGTTGCCAAGTTTGAGAAACACTGATCTAAGCCTACAGAGCATGGTTGCAGGCAGCTCCAGCATTTCAGTACATTGGAGAGCTCCTGTGAAAGGCTGAGATTGTGCCCACAAAGACTAGCACCAGCTGAACTCTTAACAGGGCACTGAACACCCTGCGAGCTGCCAGGATTGTTAAAGGAGCAGAACCTTGTTGATAGCCATGGATTCCAGCATCTCTCAGTGGCCAGCAGCTTTTCTTCCCTTCTCTGCTTGTGAATCATGGTGCATGAGGACACCGGCAATTTCTCTCTACTGACTTCCAGGTGAATCTATAATTCATAATCATGGTAAATATGGATGGCATGAATATAGACAGAAGTTACTTGATCTATCATTTTTCTCATGCCGCCTTTGCTCATAAGTATTTTATGTGTTCTAAATATTAATTCTTTTCTGTTTGATTTTATTATCACAATCTTTACCATTGAGAAAGCTGGCAGTAGCTGGAGGGGTTCAGCTTCCCTACACCATAGAAAGAGAAGCAGCAGATAAAATAAGCTATCCCATACCAATAAGTAACAGTAAAATGGAATGAGGCTAGAGGATAATATTTTAGATCAGATATGTGGGTACAGGTAGTCCTCGCTTAACAACCACAATTGGGGCCAGAATTTTGGTTGCTAAGTGAAGCAGTCATTAAGCAAATCTGACCCAATTTTATGACCTATTTTGCAGTGGTCATTAAGTGAATAATTGTGGGCATTAAATGAACCAGGTGGTTGTTAAGCGAATCATGCGGTTCCCCATTGATTTGGCTTGCCATAAGCCAGCCGGGAAGGTTGAAAATGGCAATCATGTGACCATGGGATGCTGCGACGGTCATAAAAGTGAACCAGTTGCCAAGCACCCAAATCGTGATCATGTGACCGTAGGGATGCTGTGACATTTGTAACTGTGAGGACCAGTTGTAAGTCAGGTTTTTTCAGCACCGTCTTAAGTCCAAACCATCACTAAACAAATGGTTGTTAAGTGAGGACTACCTGTACTGGTAACAGCTCTTGCCTTTTCTCTGTTCTTCTCTGGCATCACCAGCAGGTACATCTCTGGCTATTCATTGGGCATATTGCAGCATTGTGTTCCTCCCTTCCCACCTATTTCTTCCATATACTCAAGTGAAATGTTGAGGAATACAAAGCAAGCTGACATCACTTTCTCAGGTAGCTTTATGATGTGTCAAGTGGGCTACCAGGGACTGCTATTCTACTGTGCTACTACTCAAATCTAATGATACATATATATTCACATAATAATCTAAATCTGATGACACAATAATCTTCCCCCAAATCCATATCTTATGGAACTAAAGTTGTTCATCTCTGTTTTATCTGCAAGCACCCATCTTTGAAAAAGTGACTGGGTTCATGCATAATACCAAGACATGCCTTGTTTAACCCTGGTTGCTTGAATAAGCAAAGTGGCTGAGTTCTCATGTCATTCTTAACTATAAACCACAGTTTGCACACCACAGTAGTAACAAACTACAATATGCAAATTCAGCTAATTGCTGGCTCTTGGAAGCCATTGTGGATGTCTGTCTATGGATATTAACTCTAGAGTAGTTCATAACAGCATTAAAATGTGATGCAGATAATAAACTCAACGTGGTATTACATTTTAAGAAGTTTTTTGATGGTGCAGTGGCTCCAGAGAGATTGGCACTTCATTCTCATTCCCACTTTTCTTTTTCTAAAGCTGTTATTCTGCTCAGAAAACACAGCTAGATCTTGATTACAGTCCTTATCATTTCCGTTTTTGTATTGCTTATGAAAAGAAACCTGTCCTCTTAACTGTAATTTATAAAGCATTATGTAATTTACTGCTACAGTGAACATGCAGAAAGTTCTTTATTTTTTTAAAAAAATGGAAGTGTGGGACAACTGATTTTTAGTTTTCCTCTTTTTCCTTTCCAGTCATTTTGTTGAACAAATCTTTACCAAATTACATTTTTTTAATTACAAACTTACAAAAGCAATTTCTTTATAAGCAAAAGTATGTTCATCATAGTTTATGTAGTCATTCATGAAATGGCATTTTACTGTGGTGGGGTTGGTGACTTGTAAATATTTCAGATTCCATTTTAGGGCTATAAATAAAATATACCAAACATTTTTTTGATTAACAAAAATGAACCATTTAATAATTATGACAGTGATAGGTAGTGTTCATTACTTGCAGTGGTTAATATACCATGAGTTGCAGTGATTTTTTTGCTGCAGCATATATTTTTATTTTAATTAATTACCTCATAATTCAACATTTTATGCAAAGCAGCATATACAAAAGTGGGTTTCTGGATAGCAAATAAGCTACTTTGAATAATATTCTGAAATTTCAGTTTCCTGATATTCAACTACCACAGAAGTATCACTTTTTTCCTGCAGGGTTAAATAAAAATGGTTGAATGAGAAACAAAGAATTTTTACCCAGCACTTTGCTTTCTAAATGTTGTTCTTAATGTACCTGTGGCAACTATCTAGATACAGCTTACCCCTAACTACTTATAATCCCCTTATCTGTTGACTGAGCCATAGATCAAGAAATGTTTACAAACATTGTAAGTGCACAAAAAGAAAATATTAAACTGCTCAGAAGTGGAAAATCCACATGGCCAAAGGGTCTGGAGCTTACACTCTTCCTAGAAACAAGAACGAAAGTATGCTATTAGCATATTATCACCGCAGCAGAGGCGAATATTCTGTAGAAGCAGCAACGCTGAAATAGAAAGATTAATAGATGGTGCACCTAAGGGGCAAAAGAGATGAGGAAAAACATGTAAAAGATGTACTTAAAGTGATGGGCTAGCGCAGCATTTCTCAACCTTGGCAACTTTAAGATGTGAGAATTTCAACTCAACCTTGCTGGCTGGGGAATTCTGGGAGTTGAAGTCCACACATCTTAAAGTTGCCAAGGTTGAGAAACAATGGGCTAGAGCAGGGTTCCTCAACCTCAGCCATTTTGTGTGGACTTCAACTCCCAGAATACTTCAGCCAGCATTGCTGGCTGGAGTATTCTGGGAGTTGAAGTCCACACATCTTAAAATGGCTGAGGTTGAGGAACCCTGGGCTAAAGGACAAGTGGAGGAGGGAGGGAAGAACTTGCTTAGGAAATTCTTTCTGATGGTAGAAGCTGGAGAGAAATGTAGACTGATGCCAGAAATCTAGCAATGCAGGGATGACTTAAAGAGGGATGACGGATGTGAGTTTCACTACTGAGTCAAAGTAGCTGAGATAATTTTTGGCTATAGATCACTACCATGCAGGTCGAGAACCGTAATATTCATACTTCATGCAACTCTTCAATAGCAAAAGATTCCCTTACTTTGATTATTTTCCAGCAGTGCTTTTTGCAAACATGTTAATTGAAGAAGTAATCTTTGGCAAAGACTGTTCATATGACTTGGGGCAGGGTGAAGTGCCTGGCGGGAGCAAAACAGTTGGGTGTGTGCCACAATCGGATATTTTTTTTAGGGAAGGCAGATGATTCAGCACAAGACCAAGAGCCCATTGGGAGCAAAGGGGAAAACGTTAGAATGCACAAGTAAAGTGGCCCCTGCATGCCATAGATATTGAATATAAAAAGGGTAAGGAAGAGCAAAGAAAGGGGGATTTTATATTTCAGATGCTGCAGGATATACTGCTGGAGAGGACATAATTGGGGTGGTGCAGAGTGGAGTGGAAGAACGACTCAGCCCACCTAGTCCAGAGATTCCAACCCCGGAACCAGCAGGAAGACGGCGTAATAAAGTACAAGCAGAAAGTGAGGGAAAAAGACTTGAGAGGGAGGAAAATCAGGTAGGTTAAGACTTGATTATCTATTATAAATAATATAATAAATAACCAAGTCTTATTATATAAATATAATTATATATATACTGTATATATAGTATTATATAATATATAATTTTTTTAAGCTGTTCAATCATGTCCGATTCTCAGAAACTGCCTGGACAAGTCCCTGCATTTTTCTTGGCAAGGTTTTTCAGAAGGGGTTTGCCCTTGTCTCCTTCCCAGGGCTGAGAGAAAGTGACTGGCCCAAGGTCGCCCAGCTGGCTTTGTGCCTAAGACGGGACTAGAACTTATGGTCTCCCAGTTTCTAGCCCATTGCCTTAACCACTACTCCAAACTGGCTCACGCATAATATATAATAATAATAATAATAATAATAATAATAATAATAATAATAACAACAACAACAACAACAGAGTCAGTTTGGTCTAGTGGTTAAGGCAATGGGCTAGAAACCAGGAGACTGAGAGTTCTAGTCCCGCCTTAGGCATGGAAGCCGGCTTGGTGACCTTGGGCAGTCCCTGTCTCTCAGCCCTAGGAAGGAGCCAATGGCAAACCAGGAGACTGAGAGTTCTAGTCCCGCCTCAGGCATGAAAGCCGGCTGGGTGACCTTGGGCCACTCACTCTCAGCCCTAGGAAGGAGCCAATGGCAAGCCAGGAGACTGAGAGTTCTAGTCCCGCCTTAGGCATGAAAGCCGGCTGGCTGACCTTGGGCCACTCACTCTCAGCCCTAGGAAGGAGCCAATGGCAAACCAGGAGACTGAGAGTTCTAGTCCCGCCTCAGGCATGAAAGCCGGCTGGGTGACCTTGGGCCACTCACTCTCAGCCCTAGGAAGGAGCCAATGGCAAACCAGGAGACTGTGAGTTGTAGTCCCGCCTTAGGCATGAAAGCCGGCTGGCTGACCTTGGGCCAGTCACTCTCTCTCGGCCCAACTCACCTCACAGGGTTGCTGTTGTGGGGAAAATAGGAGGAGGAAGGAGTATTAAGTATGTTCCTCGCCTTGAGTTATTTAGAAAAATAATAAAGGCAGGATAGAAAATAAATAAAATAAAAATGTATTCTATTATTCTTAAATAACCATTATATTCTTCTATGGAAAAACTCATTTCTTATGTGAGCAGTCCATATGTTTGTTCCTGTGTATGTCTGATACTAGGGTTGTGACCATCTGTGTGTCACTAAAAAAGGGATAAAATTAAGGGATGCTTTGTCCCATTTTGAGTTGATGTAGGGAACATTCAGCCTACTGCTCAGAACTTTTCCTCATCAGAAAACTTTTTTATATCAGTGTTTGAAAGATGGGTGTATAAATTAGCACAGGTTCAGAGGTTCGCAGTAGCGCACTTGTGCCTCCAGAAGTACACTGAGACTACATGTTTAATATATTTAGAAGCAGAATTTTGTGTCATTAAAATTAGGTGTGAGGCTCATTTCAGATTCTGCTGACCAGGAAAACCTTTGCCTGGGGTGGTTAATTAACCAGGAAAAAGCTTTTTCTCTCATCGGGAAAATAGTATCATATCATTATTAATGGTATGTTATGAAATGAGCATTAGTACTTAATTTGATTAATAGAGAATGAATCTTTAGATTTGTTTATAATAAGTATTAACAATGTACTTAATAAGCTGTGAAACTTAGTCTATTATGAGTTTTTCAGTTAATCAGATTTGATTTTCTAAATGATTTTAGTATTTCAATACTTGCTTTATGGAATAGACTGTCCCTTACGCTGCTGGCCGAGAGGCTGTACTTGTGTTGCTGTACAGACATTTCAAGAAATTGGACATAGACAGTAGACTGACAGACAGACAGATTGATTCACAGTAAACAATACACACTTTTCTTATTTTATAAGCTTCTTGATTGCTTAGAACAGGAAAAAATTCTTGCCAATGGATGAACAGGCTTTAGGGAGGGCAGATCAATCATGGACCAATGTGCTATCTTGCAGCTTTTGGCAGAGAAATGCGCACGCACACACACACTCCCTACTTGTCACTTTCCTTGGTCTAAAATCAGCATTTGATTCCATAGCTAGAGAGAGGCTCTGGTGAAAGCTGTCACAGTCATCTTTGGATTAGAGGTTACTCCGCCTAATTAGGATCCTGTACAATAAGACTGCCACAGATGCAGCAGTAATGGCCACCTTCCTGCAGATATTCTCAGCCAGGTAGGAGTGAAACAGGGCTGTATCCTGCCCCCCCCTTTTAATATATACATCAATTCAATGGTCACCACTTTAATTAAGGCAGAATTTCATCTCCCCACAGTTAACAGAAAGGCTAATAATACTGTAGTGCTAAGGATATATATACTCGGTTTCTTTCATACCAGATGAGGCAAATACAAGCTACCCTAAGACTTGTTAAAACTAAACCTTTTCCCAAATGTTTTGTGGTTCTCAGATATACACATACAACAACCTAAAATCCTTAAGCACAGCACAGTCCAGATTCTTAAGAGTGTTATTCCAAATGCAGCATTTTGCTCAAAAGCTGAGTTGATTCTCTTGGATTTTAGGGACCGTTTATGCTGGTTCCATTTCTGGCTGAAGCTTCATATTTCCAGTAATTCTCTGGCTGCCATGAATTTTTTTTTTTTTTTTTTGATCATCTGCCCTCTTCTTGGAAAGCCAGGATCCAGAGAGACTTTGGTCAGTGTGGCTCCTCGGGTAACGGCCCCATAGCCCTGGGGCTTCCAACAGGGAGAGTCGTAATCCAGCAGCGGGTGTTTGCCAAAGCTCTTTGGGCAGAGCAGGGCACATTAGGACACCATAACTGGCAGTAGGAGACCTTCCCGCCAGCAAACTCTTTATTCAACATCGGCTGCCCATCACACCACAGAGCTTTCTCTTTAGCCCCCTCTGCATTATCGGAGGGAAAACATAATAATAGGAACCTGGGATCCTAACCCATTTGCTTCTTCGATGCCCCTTTTACATCCACCTACTTCTGCCTGTCATAGAAGTCCCTTTTGTCCTGAGGCCAATTTCATTTGTTCCTTGCAGAACCCCAACACCACCAGGAGAGCCACAACATTTCTCCCAGCTGCTGTTGCCTTATGCAGGAAAATGCTGGCTGGGGAATTCCGGGAGTTGAAATCCACACATCTTAAAGTTGCTAAGGTTGAGAAACACTAGACTAGATGATCCTTGTGGTCCCTTCCAACTCAATAATTTGATGCATCTATAATAGTGGCAAGAATGGTAATTAAAAAATGTGTGCAGGGAATTTTATCCTTAGATGAGTGGGGTAATAAGGTCTGGTATATTGTGTCAGCAGAAAAATTAACTCATTTGTTACATCTCTGAATGAAACACACACACACACACATAACACATACAAACACACACACACACACACTCACAGGTAAGATTTACTACCTTTTGTTACTCAAGAAAACTAAGGTAAAGAACTACCTGGTTGGTATCCTGGGATATGAAATATGTGCCACTTATAAAAGTTCTAGAGTTGGTAAATAATGTTTTAGATTGGAAATCATTATAATTAAAAATAAAATCCTGAAACTGATGAAGTCATAATGTATGAACAGTTTTGTATGCTGCATGCATATTATGTATGTATATTATCTTTTATAGAAAATTAATTAAAAAATAAAATAATTGTAGACAGAATTATCTGTTAAGCAGAATGGCATAAAGTAATCTTCCTATAAGAAATTAGCAATAACTATTTCAGTTTTGTTGTCATTTATATTATATGTATCTATTAAAATAATGTTTATTCCCTTGCCTAATAACTCCATATTAAAGACTAAACTATGTGACAGAAAGCAAGTTATATTAGGACAAAGTTCATCTTTGCCTAATACTATGCATAGAAATCAGCATAAGGTTTGAGAACATAAGTTCTCCATTAATATGAGCTCATAGAGAGCCAGTTTGGTGTAGTGGTGAAGGGGCTGAACTAGAAACCTAGATATGGTGAGTTTATTTATTTATTTATCAAATTTCGTCACCGCCCATCAGTTGGATGACTTGGGACCAGTCTCTCTCTCAGGTCAGCCCACTTCACAGGGTTCTTTTTGTGGGGAGAGGAGGAGGCAGGAGCATTGTGCACTTTCAAAATAAAGGCAGGACATATGTAAATCAAATAGATACTGTAGGTAGATGATAGATAGATAGATAGATAGATAGATAGATAGATAGATAGATAGATGATAGACAGACAGACAGACACTGAAGTAGTTACTGCAAAGGAAGATTCAAGATGATGATGTTGACCTCCAACCTGAATACTTTCAGGACTGTTGTTCCTCATGGAAAGAATTGATTGGGTTCTATGAGATAAAGCAGACACAAGTAATGGCACGGCATGTTATATGCTATGAAGAGATGCCAAAGATGACCGGAAGAACAGGATATTATTGAGAATCAGGTGACTATATATGAATGAGGTTAGATCATAGACTCTTGGGGGACAATCGAGTGTTTTTGCAAAATAGCCACAATGAATGGTGCTGCCACTCAACTAAAAAGCAAAATAATGAGAGAAATGCTCCCTGGATTGATTTAGGAACATCCTGCCATTCTCCCATCCACCGTTTTCATCAGAATTAAACATCATCATGCAGCACCTCCTTCTTATTTTTAATATTTATTTTAAAGAAATCCTTATGAGTCCCACATAAAGCCATAGAGGCATTCTCAGAAATAAAATCTATATTGGGGGCTAATGTTCAGTTACATGGTGGATCTTCTTCCATCTTAAAAAAACTAAAAAAGAGGAAGGGATATTAAAAGATGTGGACCTCGACCTCTCGATTGTGGTGCCATCTTGACACTTTTGATTCCCCACCCCCCCATTGGATGCCCCTGTGTTAAATAAAGTATCAGATAGGTACCAAGGAAAATATTGGGCATCCTAGTTGGGGGCCCCAAGAACAACATCCTATTTTTAAAAAATCTGTACTGAAATCAAGGGAGTTTTGCCCTTGTGAATGACCCATTGCAGAGCCAGCACCTCAGGGAGAACTTTCATATTACTGCAGCCCACCTAGAAAATGGAGCTTTTTTAGAGTTAGCTTACATACAGAACTGCCATTATCAAGTGTCAAAATTTTATTATGTAAAATAAATGCATGCTTCACCATCCCTATGGCATTCCATTGGACAGATTCATGCATAGTAGTTTTCTGGTTTTGGATTCATGTGTTAAAATCCAGGTAGTTGTGGCTTTGTCAACAAAGCATGTCAAAGAGATTTTGGCCTGGTGCAATTTTCCCTAACTGCAACTGGGTGATGTCACCTCCAATTTTCTAAGTAAAGGCCATGCTGGGTGGGGAACTCTGGAACTTGAAAGCCACTATTTGGAAAGCTCCCAGTTGGAGGAAGACGTTGTTGAGCATGATGTGCGAGTCTGGCCTATATATTGGGAAATGTTTCACCCATGCTACTAATGATGGATCAACCTGGTCAATGGTGACTAGGAATTTGGGGAGATGTAGTTCTAAGACCCTGGGAAAGCCCAGATTGGAGAATGCTGAATACAGAAAAAGGGACAGGATTGCTGAAGACCCTGGGATCATGCCATCTGAAATCACATTCCCCTGTGACACACATGACAAAGAGTTTTGGAAAAACTTCAGAAAGATTCAAAATTTGCAAGACAGCATATATTCAACAACATTGGGCAATTTTTATATAAATCATCTACTTACATATAGCCAAAATGTGTTTGCCCCCATATAATTTCACATGGAGGTTTTTCCAAGCATTTGTGTACTCGGAGCAAGAATACAACTGGATGGAGGAAAATAAAGTCTATAATGTGATTTCAGAATAAAGCTGGGCAGATGTCAACCCAGATTTCAAAATGCAATATCCTTTCAGTTAATGATCAGCTTATTTACAAAGATAATTGATTGCCCAATTATACTTATTCACACAGTCATCTCATTGCTTTTTTTTTTAAATGCCTTCCTACAAGTGAATTCACAATTGCAAACTGTTATCCAGATTTAGCCCACTACGGGTAAGAGTCCGCTGTGTTCAGCTGCAATACAGACTTGCTTTGAACCTGCTTAGAAACTCCACGAATGACCCTGTGGCCCTGTAGAAGTTCTGCATTCACTGCACAAGTTCTTCCCTGCAATATCAGAAGATTAAGGCCAGATTTTGGGAGTGAAGAGGAGGTGGATGTTGCAATTTAGTCACACCCAACAGACTCCCAGTCAATTCCTACATACAGTATATCTAGATCAGAATGTGCACACACACCACTCATTCAGCTAGCAAATAATACAGTTTGATGTTTATTAAATGTCAGCAAACATCAAAAATAGTTAACTGGCAAAATGGGGCAAAAGGCAGGCAAAAACAGCGAGAGACAGAAATGAGCCACAGCAGAGAGATGGAAAAGAGCAGAGGAATCAATATCAGCAGTCTACCTGACATATCCATCAAAAGACACAGAAATTTCCAGAGCTGTTAGAAACAATACTGTGGGTAATTAGCATGGGCAGTCCCAAAGGAAGGGGCCTTTGGTTATTTCAGCTTTAGCCCTTTTATGCAGACAACAGTAGCAGAATAGAGATGGAAAGTAGGACACCAGATGATCCCTCCTCTATTCAGCACCATGAAGGAAACGATTTGGTGGATCCAACAGTACAGCCCACCCATACCAGTAGGGCCTAGAATTTATCACCTTACCAGCCCCATATTCATCATGGTGGCTCTGTTTGGTAACTTGGAGCCCAGGGACTACCTAAAATTACCTTCTGTCCGTCTCCCCAGGGGTCACATGACTTGGTGCTTGCACAGGGGAACCTTTCCTTTCCTTCCACAAATTTTTAATAGATACTCCAGGGAAAATGCAAGGTTATTCAAAATATATAGATATTAGGCTGAATGTTTTCAGTGGCACTAGCAGGCTGAAGTTAGTTTCTAGTTTAATTTCCCATAATGCTCCAATATGCCATAATTCGGGGGCATTGTGGGATTATACTGGTGGCTGACAACTATGTAACAGTGCTCGAAGGACTGTTTCTATCACTTGCTCTTCCTCACTGTCAAGGCTCACCAAGAGAAAAGGAACTTCTCATTTTTTCCAGCAACCCATCAAACCTGGTAGTGCCCTGATTATACATACTGTATGATGGGGTAAGTTTTTATATACTGCAGTGTTTTTCTAACCTTGGCAACTTTAAGATGTGTGGAAATCTGAAAATACCGACATAAACTACTGGGGTAGAGATGGGCGGTGATAAATTCGAATAATAAATAAACAAATGAACAAACAAACAAACAAACAAACAATTCACACATGGCATGTCTTAGTCAAACCCCCATGGAGATTTCAAGAAGTAGTGAAGGTTTCTTTTAGAAATATTTCGGCTGCAAACATGCAATATGCTTAGCCGGGCAGCTGTCCACAGTGACTGTTGTGGGCTTTCAAATGCCAGGTATGGCTGGGCAATCAAAGCCCTTGCCCTTTTTACATGGTCATTATTTGTGCATGTTAAAAAAGGGTGGGGGGCCAACCCTAACCCTAACCCTAACCCTAACCCTGAGCACACCTGCATTGCAACAGCTCCAACTCAAGAGTCCCTTACATTAAGGTTTTTTTTTGGGGGGGGGTTGGTAGCCCCTTGTGTGGGAAGGTGTGGGGCACCCCCCATCGTGGGGGGTGGTGGTCCCGCTCCCTTCTGGGGCGTTTGGGGGCTGTTTTTTTGTTCCCCCATTCATCTGCCTGAGTTTGGTGGTGGCCATTTTTCTCCAGGTGTTTCCAATCTCCCAGTGGTTTTCAGTGTTTGTTTGTGTTTGTTTGCATTTTGGGGGTTTTTTTGCATCTGTTTTTTTTTCCTGCCCCATGGGGACGGCTCCTAGGAGCAAGGGGGGGTCGTTGTTGGGCCCCCTGTCCCTGTGTTGGGGTTTTTTTGTGGGTGTTTTCTTCCCCTTCCCTTCCCTTCCCTTCCCTTGTGCTTGCTTTTTGCCTGGGAGATGGCAGACTCCTCCTTGCCAGCCGGGGGGGCTGATGCGCGCCCCCCTGCTGCGGGGGGGGGTTGGGGGCCGCCTCCCCGAGTGCTCCTGGGGGCGTCGGCCCCTTAGTTGGGTGCCGTTCGGGCTCTCTTGGGGTGCTGGATTGCAGCCCTGCGATTACCAGTGGGACTACTCATGAGTCGCCTACCGAGCCGGCTGGCACATTTACAACTTGCGATGAGGCACTTTTGCCTTCCTCGCAGGGAGCAGCTGGTCTTCCCTCCCAGCTCTCTTCTGCCCTCAGGCTCGGTGCCGGGGCGGTTTCTGGGGGGTCCTCTCTCATGGAGGGGTCTGCCGGTTTGTTGGGGGGGCCCTGGGGGTGCAACGGTCTGGCACGGCTGCGCCTCTGGCATTGGTGCCTTCGGCCCCCAGGGAGGAGCAGTGGGAGGGTCCTCTCGCTTTGGGGAGTGGTGGCCCTGCCCCTGAGCGGAGTCCGGGGGCTCCCCACAACGCCCCTGCACAGCAAGGGGGGCTCATGCGTTTCTTGGGGGGCCTGGTCAGCCCGGACGGCGCCCGGCGGGCCATGGTCTCTGTTCCGCAGGTTTGGGGGCTCCCCTCCAATATGGGGAGCGACTCATGCATGGAGGAGGGTATGGGCTGGTTGGGGGGCTCGTCACTTGGGTCCTTCTTTGAGGATCTGCGGGCCAGCTGCAGCCCCTCGCCGGCTATCCGGCCAGAGTCAGGCCGTGACAGCCGCACACGGTCGGTGGGGGGCACCGCTGCTCCTCGGACTCTCCCTCAGGGAGAGGAGCGGGGTCCACCAGGGGGACTGCTCCCCCTTCGGAGCCGCTCGCAGGAGGGCGGCGGCAGGTTCAGCCGTTCCCATTCCCGGGACACTGCCAGCGACACAGGTTGTTCTCCGCGGGGCGCACAGCTCGCGGGAGGCCTCCCTCCGGGAGGGGTGGGCACTCGACATGGCCGCACCCCTGAGCGTGCTGCCCGCAAACTACCTCACTGCGGAGCGGGACACAGCGGTGGTCCTCCTCTGCTTTTGGGGGCTGGTGGTGTGTCATGTGCGCCTCCCGTGGGTGCTGGTCCCGGGCCTCTCTAAGTACAGCCAGATGCGCTTCTGGGCAGTGCTGGAGCGCGAGCTCAAGCCGCTTTGACGGTCCTGAGGGACCGGCTCCCGGCTCCGGGGCCGGTGTATGAGCGTGCGGCAGTGGTGTGCTTGCTGACCCTGGCGGCTGTGGAGCAGCTGCTGGTGGCACAGAAGCCAAGGGGTGAGACCTACTAGCCCCTGTGGCTGATGGAGCAGGGCCTGCTCCGGGCCTTCCAGGAGATCCACAGGGGCTGGCGGGTGGGCTCGGCCGCGGAGGTCCCCGTGGGCCAGCATGCCGGGATCATCCTCTCAGTGCTGTCGGCCCCCAACTACGTGGCCTGGCTGGACGCCATCGTGGTGGCTCTCCAGAGCAGGGGGCGGCGGCTCTGCGCCACCGAGGAGGCGTGGGCGTATCATCCGGGAAGCGAGGGTGGGGCGGTGCCACTGTCTGGTGGGGGCTCCTCTGCACGCGCTGGCCTGGCGCACTTGGCGCATCGGAGGGCTCCTCTGCGCGCGCTGGCCTGGCGCACTTGGCGCATGGGTCCGACGCGCGGCGCCCGGCCTTGCTCAGTGACCGGTCGGACGGGGGCATCCCCAAGGCTTCGGTAGCCGTGGATGTGGCGGTTCGGCCAGAGGGGCGTCCCGCGAGCCTACTGCTGTAGAGGGCCCCGCGGGCTCCTCGGGTGCTTGACGGGACCCCTCCAGGGGCACTGGATGACCCGGGGCCGGACTGACCAGCAGGTGGTCCGGAGGGGCCGAGGCCTACCTCGGGGCTGCCGGCGGAGGGCGCGGGGGCGTCTCACGAGGGCCAGGCTGTTCCCCCTTCCTTACCTCGGGGGGCTGAGCCAGTCGCCGTGGGCCCGGGAGAGGTCAGCCCGTTTCGTAGGATGGAGGCAGCGGCGGCCAATGAGGGTGCAGTGTCTTCGCGGGCCCAGCAGGCCCCTTCGTATGTGTCGGTGGTGGGCGGTGGGGCAGGGGGCCCTGGTACCGTGCGGCCTGAGCCTTCTCGGCGACCTGACAGTTCCAGCGGCAGCTTCGCCCTGGGCGACCTCGCCGGGGTCCTCGCCTCCGTGGGTGTCGAACCCGAATTGGACTGGGTGCCACCGCAGGAGCCCTGGGTGATGGGGGACGGACCGGCCTTTGGCGGCGGGACCCTCGCGGGAGCAGTACGTCCTCTGCTTCCACTACGTAGGGGGACGCAGGGTTCTGGCCATGGTGCCACATCGTCCGGGAGGTCATTTGTTTGGGCCTTGACTTCCCAGTGGAGCTGCTCGTGGCCGTCATCCAGCCCCCGGAGTCAAGGGAGGTGGATGTATGCTTTGTGTCCTTCGCAGCCTTCTCCCTCTTCGTGGTGGGCTGCCACGACCTGGCGCGGATCGCGCCGCGGCTCTTCGAGGGCTTCCGGGTCTCCTCGCTGGTGGAGGGCGACGTCCGGCAGCTCTTTGTCTTCTTCTGGTCACACCTCGTGCTGCTGCCAGATGTCGCCACCTGGCTGGGATGGTTCGGCACGCTGCTCGCGCCGCCGTCCAAGGTGCGGGACAAGGCTCGTATCTGGATGGGGGAGGTGCAAGCCCTGCTCCGCTTCGCCCCTGGAGGCGCCCAGCGACTCCCCAAGTTCTTCTCCTGGGGGCCGAGTGGGGCGTGACACGCTACGCGGGGCAGCCGCCCGCCTGTTTCTCCTGCAGTGGCTATGGCCACCAGCAATGGGCATGCACAACTCTGCTTGGTGCGGGGCGCGGTGGCACGTCGCGTCGGGGTGCCAGGCGGAGATGCGCTGCAACCTCTGTGGCAAGCAGGGCCACACGTACACCGGCTGCCCATGGGTGGCCTTCAATCCGGCCTTGCGCGAGCAGACGGCCCGGTGACGGTGGTGACGGGGCCGGAGGAGGAGGGGGGCAGGGGGCCGGCGGCGCCGGGTGGTCCGAGCGTCCCAGATCGCCCGCAGCAGGGACGTCTGTGCCAACGGCAGGCGAACCTGCGACGGCGATGGAGGTGGACGGCGCCGGGGCATTCCGTGCAGTCCACCGATGGCGGTTGAGCGATGAGGCGGAGTGCCCCAAGCGTTCCTGGGGGTCACTGTGTGCAAAAGCGGGTCAGCCGTAGGCAGTGGCGGCGGGGCCCGGCTGGGCGATGGGTAACCGCTTCGTGGTGCTGGAAAGTGGGACTGCGGACACTGAGGGGCCAGCGGTGAAGGCCGCCGGTGCCGGTGCTGGTCCCGCGGCTCCCATGCCTCTCACGTGCCTGCAGAGGCTGGTCGAGGTGCTGGTTGGCCGGGCACTGCGGGCGGGGGAGGGGCCTGGGCCGTCCGTGGGAGCGGAGGCAGTGCAGGTGCTGCCATGGGTCGACAGGGCCCATCTCCTTCCCAGGCCCTGGACTACTGCCTCCTCTCTCTGGAGGGGAGCCCCTCACCCGAGGGCCCGGGGAAGGTTGGTGCACTGGGTTGGGATCCGGCCCCCTCGGGTGGCAAGGCGGACCCGGGGGGGTCCTGGTAGCGGGTCGTGGTGGAGCCAGGCGCCTCTTCTGCGGTCGTCGACCTGGGCCTGGGGCGGGCTACGTCCCGCCCGAGGGGGTGTGCTGCTCCCAGGAAGGGACCCCCGAGCGTGAGCAGGAGACGACGGATGGGCGGACATGCGGGGAGGCGAGGGGCTACGCCCACCATGCCCTCCTCTTCCTCGGGGTTGCCGCTCCGCCGGTTCCTCTCATCGTCAGGGCCTGACAGCCCGGCATCATCTCGGGGCGGTTCTGTGCCTCCCACGCCGGTCCTGGCCTCCGGGAGCAGCAGTGCAGGTGGGGTGGAGTCGGCCGCCGCAGGCGGGGTGGGCCATGAGACCGCGTCGGCGGGTTTGAAGGGGCCTCTCTCGTGCGAGCCTGCTTCGGCTTTGGGGGGTCTGGGGGGGCCCACCTCCGCCTCCTCATGAGGCCGTCTGTCCTTATGGCCCGCTATGGCAGAGACACAGGGGGAGTCGCCGATGTTCTTCCCGCGGTCTCGCCCCAGGATGGGGGCGAGGACGAGGTGGTCGCCGGTGGGGAGTTTGCGGTGGCCACCTGGAATTGCGGTGGGCTGCGATAGGTGGTGCGGCATGAGGAACTCCTGGTGGCACTGTGGGGCCTCCCTGTAGACGTCATTGTCCTCCAGGAGACGCACCTCC
The DNA here is from genome assembly GCA_023362775.1 of Charina bottae. Taxonomy (NCBI): domain Eukaryota; kingdom Metazoa; phylum Chordata; class Lepidosauria; order Squamata; family Charinaidae; genus Charina; species Charina bottae. Next base: position 79,476,114 of record JALMGJ010000005.1, on the reverse strand, counting down.
TGGACGAGCGCCACCGCGCCGCAGCACAGCTCCTGTGGCCCTTGGGCTCCTCCTTCTGGAGCTATGGGATTGAGGGCTGGGCAGGGGTGGGCATCCTCATGCGCGGTGGCCCCGGCATGCACATCCAGTGCTACATGGAGGAGGTGCCGGGCCGGCTGGCTGTCCTCGACTTCGAGGTGGTGGAGGTGGCGGTGGAGCTGGAGAGCGCTGCTGTGAGCGTGCACGGGCCTGGCGGCCCGCCGGGGCGGCACACGTCGGCCTCCTCGGCGGTGGCTCGGCGCGGACTGTGGGTACGCCTGCGCGCGGCCTGCGCGACCTGGCGCTTGCTGCTGGTGGCAGGGGACTTCAACAACCACGCGGTCCCACAGGACCGTGTCCCTCTGCTGGTGGCCGGGCACCACGGGGGGTTGTCAGCCTGCGGCCCGCCGCTCTCGCCCAAGGAGTGGGATCAGTGGGATCCTGATGATCTGCCCCAGTGTCTCCCTGGAATTGTTGGTGATGGTGGGGAGGAAATCTGGGGAGCCTTAGGATGAATGGGCTGGTTTCTCAGAGGGGTTCTGGACACCAATAGCAATACCATACAATCTATTCTATAAATGAAATTCACAGGAAAGTTTGATATTTATTCAAAGAGCAGCATGATCAAAAATGAGTCTCTGTTCCCTACATACGTTTTTAAAGACTACAAATGTGCCTATTTAAAAAGCACTTGAACACAGAGTTCAAAATTACTGTCCATTTGGCTAGACAGCTTACAGACTTTTTCCAAAATATCACTGCAACACAAACTGGGGCTTGGGCTTGATTTTTAATGTAATGTACGGGTGATTTTAGAATCCATATTTGCCTAGAGCTCCCCTAATGTAATCTTGCATTGCAGTAATTTGTTCAATAACAATTATTCTTCACTGTAACTTTAGAAAATGACTGCAGTGCCTGGAAACAGCATAACGGAGCAATGTCTTCCAGAGGACAGGCAGTGTAGCTAGCAAGTTAAATTGGTACTAAATGTATTAAAATGCATCACTTGTGCCACTGGAAGGAAAGCTGGGGAAAATGTTTGCTGATCAGTGGCTAGCAAGTGACAAAATGTTGTTCATCCTTTTAAAAGAAGCGTTAGAGATATTCTGAGGCATGGGAGGGGGAGTCAAAAAGGTTCAAATGGCGGCCATGACTGTGCAAAGCTCATGCACTGCATACTGTATAAAGAAGGGTGGAGCTTCATTGGTGTGGTCACATCCGCCATCTTGACTTGTTTGAAAGACACTCCCCTCCCCGCAGTTGCCCTGTAGATGGAAATAGAGCTGCAGCTTTAAACTGTTTCTTTGCCACATAAAACAAGTGAAGTCTGCAACAAAATGTAACATCAACCATGTTATAAGACAATGCCACGTTCTCTTCTCCCAATTATGCCCTCCACCCTCCATTTCTCTACAATTCTGACTGTATTGGCTGAAATTCCTTGCATGCTTTACTCTTAAGGTTTTCTGGGACTTTCCCCTTTTCCAGTATAATTTCTATGCTATTTGATGTTATTTTGTTGATTCTTCTCTTTGAAAATTTTGTTTGAACTTTCTATGTTGGTTTTGTTTGACTAACTTTGTTTATTGGGGTTCTGGAGGAGATCCACAGGATCCTTCCCCCACAAAATTAAGAGCTGATGGAATGCTTATTTCCCCCCCCCCCATTCTTTATTTTATATTTTATATTTTATATTTTATATTTTATATTTTATATTTTATATTTTATATTTTATATTTTATATTTTATATTTTATATTTTATATTATATTTATTTTATATTTTATATTTTATATTTTATATTTTATATTTTATATTTTATATTTTATATTTTATATTTTATTTTATTTGTTTTGTTTTGTTTATTTATTTTCTATCCCATCCTTATTATTTTTATAATGGCTCTAAGCAGACAAGGACAGAGGATGCACTGAGGCTATTCAGTCATTTGTGGTCATAACATAACTACTCTGCAAATCTTATTGCCGAAGTAAATTTAAAACACTCAGAATCAAAGTTCAAACTGAGAAATGGAGATTTCTGTTCAAGAAATAGCATATAAAGCAACAGTCCAATTAGTCTGAACTGGGAAATCCAGAACAAGTTTCTACTTCCTCTGCAAAGTATTTATTCTCAATCTGCCCTTCCATATTTTCTTCCTTATTTTAACTATTTCTATGGGATGGGATAGGGTTGGAGAACAAATACTATTTAGCATTTTGAGAGCAAATATTTGATCCTTGTCAAGCAGCACATATTTCAAGTAGCTTAATAATAAGTAATACAGTATGTTGAGGTATATTTCTTATAATGTAGATTATCAGGTTTGGTACTATTTGCATCTTTATTACATGCCCACCACCAAAGAAAATATTTAGAGTGGGACCCTCCAATTTCTCTAACATATAAAATGACTGTTTGACAATGTGTTTTAGGTTTGTTGAAATCACCATTGTTTTCAGATGGATCATTCCATGAACAGAAAGTCACACATTCATGTGCCTGTCAGACAAGAAAGTGGACTGAGAATGAGACAATTGTTGCTGCTTCCCCATTCTCCTAATGGTCCTCATCCTGTCCCTGTGTCTAGGAGCCTTCCAGAGGAATAATCCAGGGCAGATTTTCAGGGATACAAGGAACTGACAAACAAACAAAAAATACTGGCAAAAAAATAGAATAGTCTCTAATTATAGCAGTGATCCACTATTAATTCTATTTGGTGTTGGAGAACACTCCTGAGAATACCATGGACAGCCAAGAAAACGAACCGATGGATCATCAAATACTCTCACTCGAGGCACAAATGACCAGGCTCAAATTATCCAACTTCGAACACATTATGTGAAGACCCAGCTTTCTGGAGAAGGCTCTAATCCTCAGAAAGATGGAAGGAAAGATAAGAAGAGGATGACCAGCAGCAAGGTGGATGGATTCAGTTACAGTGGCAATGAGGGCACAAAGACCAGGTTAGGGATAGCTCATTATGGAGAAAAACTATCTATGTGGTTGCTAGGAGTCAAAAACTACTTGGTGGCACATAATCAATCAATCAATCAATCAATCAATCATTCCATTGAGCTTGATGCATGTATTTTGTGTTTCTCACATTATTTTTTTTCAGCCTTACCAAAAGTTCTTCAGAGACCACTTTCATGCCTATGCTAGCCTAGTTTTCCTGAATTGTCTGAAAATCTGTTGTGGAACTTTTCAGTTGCAGGGTTTCCCTGAAGATGCATTAAAAATATCTGATCTGCAGGGATTGGTAAAATGAATCTTATGAAAGGTAGTTATCATTATAACCATTGGAAATTATGTCACCAGCTCACTCTGCCTACAATTGAAAATTCCCAAGAACTCTAATCAGACATGATAAAATGCATAGCATAACTGTGCAGATATAGCATCCCTACTGAGCATATTCCCTTTCAAAACATTGGGGAAAGACAAACCAACCTGGGAATATAATTGAAAGACATATAAACATATCTCTAATAAATAAATAATATATACAGGAAAGAGCTATACCCTTCTCAGTGAAATACTAATGAAAAACATGACTTTGAATGGTTTTTATGGTGCAGAATGAAAGAATCAGTATATTTCCCATTCATATCTCATTTCTTCAACCATCAGTCTATTCTATGCCATTTGCATATTATTCTATTATTAAATACCTGCCTGAATATGTATTTTCTTTCTATCTCTTTACATTTAAAAAAAGTGTAATGCAACATTTTGGAAGTGGTAGATAATTATGTTCTGATCATCCCATCAGTCTAGAAGGTACAGATAAAGTCCATTTTTATCAAAATTTATGAAGTTGACCTTTCTTGAGCATCCTTGGTAAGACCTTTGAAAATGGTTTCTGGTAATACCACTTTACTTACAGTATTTTTATCTGAAATCAGGGGGAAGTGTGTCACTGTTCCAAATAACTTATAATAAAAACACAATTTTTACACTAACATAAGTTCCAAATGCTATTATTTTAATATATAATAATGCTAGAGCTAAACAAAATACTGTTGGAACAAATGTTCTTTCTTTTAGAATTATAATGTACAGTTCTTTACTTGAGTGAACAGTCTTCAAGTTTATTTATTTGTCAGATTTATTGTTTGTTTCAGTTAATATGTGGCACACCTATGACAGTGTGACTCTCATTACTTTCTCTTGTGAGATCTTTCAAACCCTAACTGGCTCTTGGTTTCATAGGAAAATACATAAAGGAAGGCAGTGTGAACAGAATAGTTGCTTTAAAATCATTCTGAGACAAATGCAAACACAGAATTACAAGCAGCTACCTTCATGGCTACCTGATCAAGTAGAAGAAGGACTAAAATAATCATTGGAACTTCTCCAGATTCCAGTACTTTACTATAATTGCAAAATATGATGTCAGGATTTCTGGTGCTGAGTTTTGAACAACAGTCGAGGGAAATCCTGTTCTGTCTCATCCTCCTCTTGTCCTCATTACAGCCTAAACAGAGCCTTCAGACTTCAAAACTTTCAGAGAACAGCTGGCTTCACAAAGACCTGAACCTGAATTTGGGAGACCAGGACTTTCTGAAGACCCAGTTCTGATTTATATCATTATGAAACTTTTGAAATTTCACTGGAATCAGAGAAAGAGGCAAAAGTAGAATCCGATTGAAAGGGACACCAGCATTTGAGGGGCCAGCAGTAGAAAAGTAAGAAAAAGGTCTGCTTACAAGTAAAAGTATAATTGGAATACAGCCCTACTCAAAACGACAGATAATTTCTAGATGGCGTGAAGCTGGGAAGTGGCTTCAAGTGTCTGGTTTCATAAGCTCCTTCAGATCCCAACAACCAGCATCTCTGAACTCTGCCCCCTTCTGCATAACCCGACCTTTGCTTCTTCATCCCTAGCTTACTTCAGGTATTATCCTATATTCTGTTTCTGCTTGATATCTCACTTTTGATCTGAAACTTCTCTTTGACCTTAGACCTGACTGATCTATGAACATAAACCAAGAGGCCTTTTCCCAGATCTTGATACTGACCTGTCATCTACTGATACTCTGCTCTGCCCTTTCAATATCTCTTGCTGTTACCAGTATGACCACAGAACCTCCTTCTCTTTTGAAACTGATTCATGGGAAGGGCCAATATTTATTATTTCAGTGGAGGAATGACAAGATTTAAAGGCCTATGAATGCATACAATCAATACTGAAGTGCAGAAATTAAACATCTTAAGAGAATTGGTTGCAAATATCCTTTAATGAAGAGCAACTGTGGCAAGCTTCTCAGCATAGATCATTTATTTATTTATTTATTTATTTATTTATTTATTTATTTATTTATTTTCTATCCTGCCTTTATTATTTTTATAAATAGCTCAAGGCGGCGAACATACCTAATACTCCTTCCTCCTCCTATTTTCCCCACAACAACAACCCTGTGAGGTGAGTTGGGATGAGAGAGAGTGACTGGCCCAAGGTCACCCAGCCGGCTTTCATGCCTCAGGCGGGACTAGAACTCTCAGTCTCCTGGTTTGCCATTGGCTCCTTCCTAGGGCTGAGAGTGACTGGCCCAAGGTCACCCAGCCGGCTTTCATGCCTCAGGCAGGACTAGAACTCTCAGTCTCCTGGTTTCTAGCCCATTGCCTTAACCACTAGGCCAAACTGGCTCTCTATTTAGACTGCAATCATACTTACTTAAGAATTTCATTGAATGCAATAGGATTTGCTTCTAGATAAACATACATAAAATTAGGCTGAGAAATTTTTATAGCTAGCTGCTCCACATAAAGCCAATGAGCTGGCATACAACCAAGTGTTCCTATATCATCTTTGAATGCTTCTCTCCCTTTGGTATAGATCCCATGAATCTAGCTCAGCTACCAGGATTTGGATTACGACTAAATGCATTCATACAAATCAGTTTGTAAACCTTGTTTCAGAGTGCAGTACACAAGAATGACTGCTTTTGGAATATGGCTCGTCTTTGTAGAAAATATGTTAATTAGAATACATTTTTAAAGGATATTTAATCATGAAGAGTAATATTCATATGTGCAAATGTTTTTCTGTTATAGTAGTTTTTCATCACACAATCAGGATGGAAGGAACACTTTTAACAATTTTTAAGAGAATGATTAATTTAATCTGCAGTTTCATGATAGATAGTGGCTGTTGGTAATAATTGTTCCTATGTAAAAGTAGTTATGACCTTGAGGGACACTTTAAGAAATGAATGATCAGGAGATTTAATATATAATGAAATGGTCAACAAAAAGGCAAACATTTTATAACTAAGAGAAGTCATGAGAATGAAAGTCTTTCATGCTTTTTCAGTAAATGGACATGGACAAAAATTTGTAGGTTAAGCCAAAGGTTTTGGGTCCAAAACAGGTTTTGTCAAATCAGACTCCTATTTTCTAAATTACTAAAAAATTGTGATTAGTCTTCCTTAAAATGGTGCCTTCCGAATGGATTACTCTTGTAATCCCTCAGCTGGCCAAAACCCAAACTAGATTGGATTTATGGGAATTGAAGTCACACACATGGAAGATACTAGATTAGGAAAACATTACAGTATAAGAGATCATACAGTATATGATATGGGTATGGTATGTGTGGAAGGAACTGAGGTGATAGAAGCACCTTTCCACCTCATGTTGGCAGAGTGGAAGTTGGAAGAATAAGGCAGGTTCCCCTCTTTTTGTGTGGTCCTAGAGCATTCATCCTTCTTAGAATGAGTTCAGCTGCTTAGGCATCAAGAAGTAAAGACAATACTAACTAGCTGATCCCTCCAAAGCAGTATTTCTCAACCTTGGCAACTTTAAGACACGTGGACTTCCATGGGCGGCTGTGGAATTCTGGGAGTTGAAGTCCACACGTCTTAAAGTTGCCAAGGTTGAGAAACCCTGGTCCAAAGGCAGGTGAAAGTGGGTTGGAAGGACTGCAATACTTCCAAAGTGGACACTTCCTTGGCTGCTTTAGACCAGTCTTAAAAAGCAATGGAGTCTTAATTACTTTATCATACACTATATTTACCACCAGAAGTGACATTTGGAGTTTCTGGTTTGACTAGCAGGATGGGAAACCTTGACTTTCTATATGTTACTGAATTACAGCTTGCAACATTCTTCATCACTGGCTAAGTGGGATGAGACTGCTGAGACTTACAGTTCAGGAACTTTTAGAGGTCTGTTGGTTTTCACCCCACATGATAAACATCAGGATCAGGCTCAAACAAACAGGAGACAAATATTTAAAACAAGCCAGATATACTAGTAAAAAACTCATCATTAAGCTCTCCAAGGGCAGCCCCATTACGAATTATAGCTACACAGTAAAGGTAAAGTTTCCCCCTGCACATTTGTGCAGTCGTGTCCGACTCTAGGGGCCGGTGCTCATCTCCGTTTGTTAGCCGAAGAGCCAGCGTTGTCCGAAGATGCTTCCACAGTCATGTGGCCGCATGACGCGTGCGGAACGCTGTTACCATCCCACCGAAGTGGTACCTATTCATCTACTTGCATTTGCATGCTTTCGAATTGCTAGGTTGGCAAGAGCTGGAGCTAGCGCGGGAGCTCACTCTGTCACGTGGGGCTAGGGATTCGAACCTCTGAAGTTGCAATCTTCCGATTTACGAGCCTTGCGTCTTACCCGCTAAGCCACCACGCCCCTACTACACAGTATGTACAGTACATAAAATTACTGCCCATAGCAAGGCATTTTTCTCTTATTGCAAGAACTCCACCAGTGTTCCCTCTTAAGGAACAGTTTAGGTTTTCTTGTTTCACATTAACCTTTCACGTATGACTGCTATGGATGCCATGAGATGGCACATGGACCACAGCCAAGTGCTGCATATCACAAATGGTAAAATAAGCCATTGAAAAGCAGAATAAATGCTTACTCTCCTATCTCCTGAAGAATCAGAACCACTGAATGCAAAGCAAAATGTAATAGTACTTCTTTGGAGCATTTTGGCTCACTTATATTTTAGGAAACTGCAGTGAAAGTGAAATGGCTTTTGTTAGTTATCTATAAGAATGATCAAATGATGTTCAGCCTCATAAATGAAATAAGTAGCAGTGGGACTTTTACGTTCTTTATATACCCATAAATACATCTTTCTATCAATAATTTCAAGAATACTGTGAAGTCAATTCAAACAAGGTGTTATAGGCAAATTTTCTGTTGTGATGGGTGAAAATAGAAAGAGCGATGAAGTTTTCTTAGTTCCATTAAATTATCTTTGTGAAGCTCTGGAGAACAGGTGTGATGCAGATTGTTTTTCTGGATATTTATATCGCACACAAATAAGTTTTAGCCTGAAGCCTTAAGAGTTGTTGTGTAAAGATAATAAATCTCAAAACAAAATACCCATCAGCTTACAGTAAAATGTCAATGAGTGGAGCTTCAATTGTACCATCACAGCCACCATCTTGATGTTTTTACCATACTCTGCAGACGTCCTTGTATAGAGTAGAAACATGGATAAGAACCCAAATGACCATCAGGAAATAGATGCTGAGAAGATTACTTATAATGTCATGGGTTGAACTTGTATGAGATGGTCTTTCAAAGAATGGTCATGGATTGGGAAATTGTAAATACCATCAACAAAAGGGAATTGGAAAAATTAAAATATTAATTACTAGGGAGAAGTGAGCTCCCCTTCACTAGCTACATTTAAGTAGAAACTGGACCAACATCTGTCAGGGATTATTTAAATTGGATTCCTGCCTTGATCAGGGGTTAGATTCATGGCCAATTGGGCCCTTTCCAATTTTATGATGTTCTGATTCTACTGAATGAATGACTAATCCATAAGAAAGATTCAAATGTTATGATGATTATATTGAGGTTACCTTGAATACTCCAAGCATTTTACTGCAGGATGGCCACAAGTCTCAAACCTCAGTACCTCTTGAATGTAAGTCTTATTAATTTTGCTAGACCAGGGCTTTATCAGATTTCTCATACGATATTGGTAAATTGGGTTTCTCTACAAAGCAAAAGTGTCTTGGCAAATTGTATCTTTTACAAAGCAAACCCTTCTCATGGTGACGTGAAGTGCAGGTGCAAGATAACAACGGTCACATGTGTATTGTTATGACTAGTTTCTGGATCTTCCCATGGGAACACAGCCTCCTGATTTCCTTCTGTGGGAAGCCTTGCCCAGGCCCCCCTGAGCAAGGAAGGCGGGGAACTCAGTGCATAGATGCAGCACTACCACCCAATGCTGTGTGCTTTGAGGCCTAGTGTGTGTAACAGCTAACATCCAGCCAATCAGAATGCTAGAAGAACTGAAAATACAACCATGCAAAATGGTGTTCTATGTCTTCTTGATTTCTAGTGTTTTAGCCATGTAGTTCTTCACGTGTTCACTTCCCGTGGACTGGGCAGAGTGAGCTATGCCTGGCTTTGGGTATAGGCCATGGCAGCAACTCTGGCCCTGGGATCAATACACGGAACTCTGCTTATAAGTTTGTTTTGTTTTTCCTTTTACAACGATGTATCCTGTATATTCATCTTTTTCATATTTGCGATAATGTGATTGTATATACATTATTGCCTTATGCTATCAGTAAATACTGTTGGCCCTAACAAGCTGCATTCTTGTCTGTTTATTCTCAAGCCTCGGGTTTTTCCCCTTTAAGCCAGCATATATCCCATCAGGCTTTCCAAACTGTGTGTCACGACACAATACTGTGTCGCCTGGGGGCCCCAAGTGTGTTGTGTGACAACCCGGAAGCGCTGATGAAAATGCCCTCGGTTCTGGCAGGGAGGCGAAAATTGCGTGTGCACGCTGCCGGGCTGCCAGGGGTGGAAATTCTCCGCACTGAGAAGCCAGCAGCGTGCGCGCATGATTTTCGCCTCCATTCCAGAACCGAGGGCATTTTCGGGGTCCCCGGAGCCTGCCCCTTCAAAAGGGCAGGCTCTGGGGACCCCGAAAATGCCCTCAGTTCCGGCAGGGAGGTGAAAAGCCTCACCCCTCACACGCGCACGCTGCCGGTCTTCCCGGTGCACAGCTGATCGGCGTGGAGAATTTCCACCCCGCCCCCCCACGCCAATCAGCTGTGCGCCGGGAAGACTGGCAGTGTGCATGTGCGTGCAGCGAGGCTTTTTTCCTCCCTGCCAGAACCGAGGGCATTTTCAGGTTCCCCAGAGCCTGCCCTTTCAAAGGGGCAGCCGCTGCCACTGCGGCGGCAACCCGGATGCACCGCCGTTGGGTTTTTGTGGGCAGGCTGTTGGTGTGTCGCCAACGGCAAAAGTTTGGAAAGCCCTGTGCTAGACTATTAAAGTCATTCTTAATAGCAAATATTGGGAGTGGGGAGAGACAAAGCACAATTCCTGGCACCAGCCAATATATCTGGTTTTGGATTAGTACAAATGCTGTCTTGCTTCCAGAACACATCCCTTGCCCCTTGAAAAAAAGATCCAATATTCCCTTTTCTTGTATGTTGTTTCTGCTGGTATCTGCTTCTTCATCTTCCATCCAGCTGCTGCTACTGCTTCCTTCTGCTAGGATACCAGTGTTGTACATTGTACAGTATATTTGATTTTACCCTGGTTGCATATTTTCTGATTTGAGTAATTGTTTTCTTTTTCTCTTTTCCATTTCTCTTTTACTTTTTTTTCTTTCTTTTTCTCTTTTCCATTTCTCTTGTACATCTCAACAGATTATATTGTTTTGATACAATGATATTTGTATTACTTACAATTACTGACATTCTGTCAACTTAGAGTAATAGAAATAATGAAGACAGAAAGAAATATATGGTCAATTATTTGACATTTTTACATAAAATTGAGTATAACATTAGAAAAAAGAAACTGCTGTAGATTGCATCAAAGTATTTGTTGTTCAGTGAAGGTTTCAATCTTGAGTTGATTACTTAGTATTGAAATCACCATATATATGTTAATAAAAGAAAAAATAAATAAGCAAAACAAATTTAACAAAAATTAAAATACCAAAAAATAGTTAAAAAGGAAAAGGAAAAAGAAAATAAACTATTGGGTTTCTAACTTCCCCTTTTTATACATCTGCTAATTTGCAATATTTGTAGACATTTAGGCCCCCTTAGAAGCCAGACTGTTAGTGATTATATTTAGCATGCTGCATGATGTATTGTATGTATGGGAACCATTGTTGCTTAAATTTGGTTAAACTTTTATTGTCTATACGTATATACTGTAACTTTTGCCATTGCTGCATATTCTCCAAGTTTAAGTTCCCAATCAGATATAGTCAGAACTGTATCTTTCTTCCAATGTTGAACAAAATATATTCTTTATGCTGTAAGCATATATCTCATTAAATTACGATGTTGATTTTTTTCCTGAGATTATACCTAGTAGAAAAGTTGTGGTTTCTTACCTGCTGAGCCACCACGCCCCTGTACCAACTATACTGGTTGTATATTTTCTGATTTGAGTAATTGTTTTGTTTTGGTTGTTAGTTTATCTGTGACCACAACAAAGTTAGAACGTTGGGTTCTTGGTGTTCTCTGAGTACACTGAAGGTGCTAGTGAGCCTGGCAATGAAACAGCCACAGGAAAACAACCACACTCAGAGAGCACCAAGAACCAACAATTCAACCCTGACAACATATATTCTTCATTCTTGGAAAATTAAGTGGTTAATCAGGGCCAGTCCTACCATTGGGAATAGTGAAGCAGCCATCTCTGAGAGCAGATGCTGGGGCAGCAGCAGCAGCTTCCTTTGCTGTGTTCCTACAGGATTCTTTGGGCTGTTAACTTTTCTTAAAGGATAGGGGGTTTCCCTTGTAATAGACACCTCTGGCATCACAAGTTTGTAGAGATTCCCTCAGTGTCAGAAAACACCCACAGACTAATCCCTCCTACTTCTAGTAAAGGGTGAGAGCTGGTTAACAAGAACTATTCTCCTCCCCTTAAGCATAAATAGGGAGGGAGAAGTGTGCTGCAGGCTTTTATTCCTTTGAATTGTTCCTGGAGCAACAAAGGCTGTGGGGAAGGATATACAGACAGTCCTCACTGAGCAATGGTAATTGGGACTGGAATTTCCATCACTAAGTGATGTGGTCATAAAGTGTGATGTCACATGACTGCATCACTCTTAGCGACAGCAGTCCTGGCAGTCCCCATTGCCATAATTAAGCAAGGATTGTGAGACGTTAAGCAAGGACTTCATGTGACCATGACTTCCTGCCAGCTTCCCACAAGCAAAGTCAATGGGGAAGAAGTTGCAAGTCCTGGTCATGACAAGCCTTTCCTTAGGCATCTCGTAAGGAGGCCGGCAGGCAGGTGAGTGCTACGGAGTACGGGCAGGGTGTGTGTGTGTGCTGTGGAATGGTTGCTGAAAGAGTGGTCCCTAACCAAGGACTACTTGTAAAGCACTCTGAGTAATCTTCCAAGTTGTGGGGTGAAAACTTCCAAGGATGCAAGAAGACTTCTAGGTATCTTGGATACCTACATAAGACTGGCATTAGGGTTTGGCTTTATTTTGTGTCTGCTCAAGGGAAGTATTTGGTTTCCTTCAAAGTTAATTGTTCTTTTAATCACCATTTTAGAAGGCCCTACTGTTGTTTCTGTGTTCACACTTCCTCTTTTGAGGCCTAATCCCTTTCTTTAAGCCTAATGCCCACTTGTGATTTCTTTGATAAATGTGTTCTCAATAAACTCTCAACTGTATTTTGACTAGATATGTTTGATGTCTACATGTGTGTTCTGGGGATGCTACTTTAGTAGTTCCTGGGAACTTCTAGGTCTCTCCAGATTGACTACCATACCACATATGTCTTAAGGTGCCCCTATGTTCCTCTGTTAGCAGAAAGAAAGTATTTTTCTTCCTTTGGCCTTGCTCCAGAATCCTAGGTGAGGGAAGGAAAGAAAGTGGTGACAGCAAATACTAGTTAAAGGCAATAATTCCTGAATTATCTTAAGCTATTCTGGTTGGGTGAGTAGACCTGATGCTAGAGAGATCTTTTACCATTCTTTATTACATGTTTGTCCTGAACCTTTGGAACTAGACTGATACTCTTTTTGCATGAAAGACATTCTCCCATCAGCAATATTGAAATCCTGTTCAGCTACTGTGCAGATCACTTCTTGACACAGAATTGGAGGGGCATTTTCTTGTCCTTTGCATTAGGCCTGATGTCACTGAGGGTAAAGGAAAGCAATGGGGATGACTGAGGAACAGGTATCTACAATAGGTATCAATAAATTATCAGCAAGAAGATGCACTTGGAGATAGCTAAATGTTTAAATTGCAAAGTACTGGCTCGTACCCAAGGCTTGTTGAGTTGGGGAATGTAGGAAGCTGCTGACTATGGAATCATTGGCTATGTATTAATTGTCAGTATTCCTGTTGGGTTTCAGATAAGTGTTTTGGAGATGACAGGGATTGATGGCACCATGCTTCTGAGCTTCCACTTTTCCCTCCCTTTAAAAGATGGAAAGGATAAATCTCTACAGTACCTTTTATGTAGTTATACAGTTGCCCCTTTTATTCCATTGCTCTGAGCTCTAGGTTTTCAACTAAACTTCTTGAGTCTATTTTTGGGTTGACCATTTGAACTTCTACAAGTTTGCAACAAAAGTGGTGTTCAGGCACTCTCTGAAGAAACAATAATTGAATGTGCAAAAATTCCACCTGAATGTCTGCATTTGGTGTGCTGTACTGAAGATGTATGTGCAACTGTTGATAGGACATGGGGATAAGAAAGCCTCTTTCCTGGGTCAAAGAGTATGCTTGGCAGAACCTCAGTCTCTCAGGCAAGCTCATTAAAATCTTAGCAATCTGTAACCAAGGCCTGCTTGAGAACTATCAGGCAGATCCCAATAGGCTGGACTTGGCATGACTCCCACTGATTTAACATGAGCTGTTAAAGGAGGAAGGCACTGAATTTTTTGCAGCTTGATTTTGTGCCTTTTGTAGACTCTGAAAAATGAATGGGCATCCTTAATGCATGCAAATGGAAGAGAAAGTAGTAGAACCCTAAGTACTATGTCTATGAAGGTTCTCAGTCATCCAGGTGGAACAGTCTGTGGCTTGAATCATGTCAACTGGATTTCTATTTTCTTAGTGGAAACGTTTCACTCCTTATCCAAGGAGCTTCTTCAGTCTGAGTAAAGTTAGTAAGGGAATCCTTAAATATGTTTCTAGGCTGGCTGTGTGACCTTGCACCTGGGGCTAGGTCATGGTTATTTTTGAGATGTTTGTTTCTAAGTCCCTTTATCATCTAAAGGAGGATCGTTAAGATTACCCTGCTGCTGTTGAGCTTGTGAAATGGTCTTAATCTTCCTAGGCACAGAAGACAAAGCAGGAAGGAAGATAGGGGAAAGGTTATGCCTGAGGCCCCCACCTCTATTCAAGGAAGGATTTTCCAAGTTGGCATGAATGGATTCCTTGACCCCTCTCTCAAACCACCTATCTTCTCTGTCTAAAATGTGAACATTAATGTCCTCAAATGAGTGTCCTTTTTCCTTTAGATGAAGATAAACTGCTGACTCTGGTCCTGTGGTGTTACTTCTCCTGTGTTGGGCCATCCTCCTGTACAAAGGTTGTTTGGTTTCTCCAATGTAGAGTTCAGAGCACTCCTCACTGCACTGGATTGCATACACTACATTGCTTTCCTTGTGTTTTGGAGTTTGATCTTTGGGGTGTACAAGCCTCTGTCTCAGTGTGTTGGTGGGTTTGAAATATACAGGTATGTGGTGTTTGCCAAATATCCGTTTTATCTTTTCAGACACGCCAGCCATGTAAGGAATGACCAGGTTCTTCCGTTTACTCTGAGTCTCAGCCCTATCTGTCGCTGTTTTAGGTCTGGTAGACTTAGATTTGGTGAAGGCCCAATTTGGATATCCACAGGCCTGCAGAGCTGTTCTCAGATGCTGCTTTTCATTCTTTTTGGAATCCATGGAGGTGGGGATGGTTTCTGCTCTGTGTGACAATGTCCTGATGACTCCTAGTTTGTGCTGCAGTGGATGGTGGGAGTCAAACATCAGGTATTGATCTGTGTGTGTGGGTTTCCTGTAGATCCCTATTTCTAGCTTGCCACCGGTCCCAATGAGGACTTCACAGTCTAGGAATGCCAGTCTGTTGTCCTTGGTGTCTTCTCTGGTGAAGCTAATGTTGGCATCTATAGTGTTTATATGGTCCGTGAAGGCCTGTACTTCCTGGGCCTTGATTTTGACCCAGGTGTCATCCACATACCTAAACCAGTGGGTGGGCACCGTTCCCTGGAATGTGTTGAGTGCTTTCTTCTCCACTTCTTCCATGTATAAATTGGCCACAATGGGTGACACAGGAGAACCCATGGCACAGCTGTGTTTTTGTCTGTAAAAGTCACCTCTGTATGTGAAATAAGTGGTGTTAAGACACAGGTCCAGAAGATGGCAGATCTGGTTTGGGTTGAGATGGCTTCTCCTTTCCAGGGTGCTGTCCTCTTCTAGTCTCTTCCTGACAGCGGATAGAGCATGAGTGGTGGGGATGCTGGTGAAAAGGGAGGACACATCAAAGGAGACCATAGTTTCATCTGTATCCAGTTTCAGGATCTTTGCTTTGGAAACAAATTCTTCCGAATTATGGATGTGGTGTTTAACATATTTAAGGATTCCCTTACTAACTTTACTCAGACTGAAGAAGCTCCTTGGATAAGGAGTGAAACGTTTCCACTAAGAAAATAGAAATCCAGTTGACATGATTCAAGCCACAAACCCTAAGTACTATGTTTTATGATGGCAAGGTATTTCACCCTGGTATAAAATCCAAAAACAGCAGTATTGATAAGGGAGGAATGTTAGCAGAATGGGTGAGCTGCACCTCTTGCAGTTTCTGCCCAGACAATGCAAAACACAATTTATTAAAACTGTCTCTATTTAAGCATTTTAGAGTGCAGTGCTGTACATACAAGTTAGGCATTAAGTTCATTTTAAAGCAGTACAACTTACTTATACTTACTTACCTATATAGGCTTGTGCTGAAAATCAATGCCTGGGCTACTGTGCATGTAGGGACAGTTGCAAAGATCTACAAATGGTCAAAGCAAGTCAGATCAATTCCACCTGCATTTTAAAATGGAATTTGTAGATAGCATGTACTTCTCTGGTAATACACACACACACAAAATCCCCAGAGCTGTTGTGAGGAGAACCTGTGAAGCCACCTAGTCACCTTAAACAGCCTGTGAACAGAATAGTACAGCTGAAGTCCAGCAGTTGGCATGGTTAGAATGGAATTCTGCACCTATCATATTCAGGATGTAAAAATCCAGATGAATGCTCATTTTCAGCAAAGAGATAAAAATGGTAGCTCTTGGCTGCCATCTAGTTGTCATTCAGATTTTTGTAGCCTAGATGTAGCAGCTAGAGTGCCCACAAGTTCTGCAGAGGTTCAGCATTGCAAATGGAAAAATCCAATTGCACACATTCAAAAAGTGAACCTTTTGGATGTTAAACCTTGCTTATAGAGTACCTCAAATATTAGGGTTGGGGAGAAATCCACTTCCCCCACCAATGTTGCATATTCTTGAACATTGAAGGAAGGTTGTTTCTTGCCTAAACAAACACTTGAGTTTCCATAAAAAAGCTTTAATTAATGCAGAAAGCTAGTGTGTCTCAGCTTGCAGTAAACTGACAAAAACTATGCTAAGGGAAAATATAAACTAAAAAAGAAAACTATTCCCAGCACTGAAGTGGCAGCTGAGACCTGCCATCATATAAATAATGACACCTGGATAATACCTAATATTAGCTTCATAAAATAGGGACTGGGAGCAGATATTCGGAAAATACATTCTTTTATTTTCATTGAGCCTCAAGTATACAGTACATGTTTGTGCTAGCAGCCTTAAAATTAAATTGTAGAGGAACATTACTTGTCAATACCAGGTGTTGCTCAGAAACCACAAAAACTTCTAGGACAATTCGCAGGTTTCTCCTTTCAGTTTATAAATGAATATTCAAGTTTCACATTTGTTTTAACATCATTTTATTTCTTAGTTTGTTACCTGAATAGATATACCCAAACACACACACAGTTTTTTTGGTCTAAAAAATATAGCTAGCTATAGAATAATAAAACTCAAATCAGATAAAAAAGAGCAAAATGTTTAAAGCCAGAGATTAAACAGTAATACAAAAAACACTCATTGAAACCTCTTCGTTTTCAAACAGCAATGGAAGCAGGAGGGAGGGGGTCGAAAAAGTCAAGATGGTAGCTGTGATTGTGCAATCAAACTTGTCGAGGGCTTGGACTTTGATTGTGTGGTCATGGCTACCATCTTGCCATTTTTGACCCCCTTGCAGAAGCAGGGGAGAAGAACTGGATTGCTCCCAGGACCAAATGGGATGGAATGGATGAAGTTTATGCAACAATGGCCCCATATGATTGGAGATGTTGGTCCCCATCCATGATTTCACACCTGCAATTTTTTTTACCATGCATCATTCCTGAACAGCCCCACAGAGTGCATTTTACAGCTATTTCCTCCGGACTATACAGTTATTTCCCAGAAATCTCTGCTCTGTGATATGGGTGGGGATCACTGGCAACCTGGCTAACCAGATACCATAGGCTTGAGTGCCTTCCTGGTGATCAGGCCCCTGAGGTATATAACAATGAGCTAAAGTTATCCAATGTTATTGGCTTGTGGTTATTGGATATAACATCCAGTGTAGTATACCGTTTTGTACCTAGCCTTCCCTTTGAAATTCCCTTCAGATTTGTTAGATTTCAATTCCCATAATTCCTAGCCAGAAATGAATTCTCTGGCTGGGAATTCTGGAAGGTGAATTCCACATATTTGATGGATACCTGGTTGGAGAAGGTAAGAAGACTACGTTTCAAACAGCCATTGACCAAGTAATGACTTACTTGATAACTTTTTGGCTTCAAAGCTTGTGGAGAACAGATGGGCAGCTTTGTGTCTGCCCTTAAAGCTAATTCAGAAAAATCAATAGCACATTTATTTATTTATGTATCTCATTTATAAAGCACATGCTCATGGATAGCCCCTGGGGGGAAAACATCTATCCTTTTGCTTATGGAAAAGTTAAATTGGGCTGAAGGTTTCTGTCAAGAATGTGAAATCCGCTGTAGTTAGAATATGCAGTAAAATGTAGATACATATTATTCCATATTTTAATCATAACAGCAGACGGGTGTGGGCTGAAGAATTAGCGGGGGCATTTTAATCTGGGGAGGACAAAATTCTACAAGAGAGGCAGGAGGGAAGGAGAGGGGCAAGGGGAGGCCGTGATCAGCTGTGCTAGGACATAGGGGGCAAGGGAGGGGAAGGCTGAGCGGGAGAGGAGTGGGGGGGCAGCCCTACTTCCCTTGGGATCCTCTGGATTTTGTTTTGGCTGAAACTGGGAGACAAAATGTTTCTGGGTTTTGCTTCTGCGAAACCACGACTGGTCTGAGGCTTGAGCAGAGCTCTGAAACACCAGCACGGCTTGTTCGGGGTTTGAAACAAAATATTTTTTAATACTTATCAATAGTCACTGGTTTACTAATGAAATCACTGGTATAATATGAACAGTACAAAAGATACCACAAAATCTCTGCCATAGTAATACATATTGCTGCCTCCTTTGATTAGTAGAAAATATTGTCTTTTCCAAAACAAATAGATCACACATTTCCTACAACCATTCCTTGACATCTAGAATAATATCATATGAAGCAAAATATATTTTCTATTTGGTACACACCCCTAGAGAGGAACATCTTTTCTGAAAATATCCTTCTGTCCATTGGCTGCTGGCCAAAATAAGCCAATGAAAATATTCTTAATTTCTGGGACTGCAAAGAATAAACAAAAACAACTGGACCCTGATAGTTTTATTGTAAAAGTTTTGGCAGGGCCACTGTATGTGGGCTGCAAAAATCCAGGTGACCACTAGATGATTGCAAAGGGTGATAGTTTTTGCAAGTCTAGTATGGTAGGCTTAGGGTGTGAATGACAACTTGCATGGCATAGGTGCAGTGAACTGTCAAGGGTAACTGAGTGGTGGGGAAAGGTCCCTCCTGAAAACACAGGGAGGGTCTAGTTTCTGAGATGCATAATTTTATTTAAGTGAGATCTATTCTAATAAAAAACTGAAACTATGCACCTGGAACACAAATGAGTATTAAACCAAAAGAATATTTCTTATACTACTAGAATGCTTTGGAATTATAGTATCAGCAACAGCGAACAATTTGATTAGGGGCTATCAAAGATTTCTCATTAAGCCAGGTTATTTATGCAGAATTTTGTACATCCTGCTGAATAATCTGCTTCAGGAACCACTTGTGCTTGCTAAGAATAATCATATTCACCCTTTGTTTTTTTAGTGAAATTGGCTGATGCATTGCTTATGACTCTTGTAACACAACCAAGATTCAGAGGCTGTTTTCTCAGCATTTTGATTGAGTTCCGAAGGGTTTTGGAATGTGTTATGGTTTTTCAGCAGCTGCCACCCATTGAGGAGAATTGAACTGTTGGAGATACAACTAGGTAAATTTAAGGTTGCCAATGGATTGTTCCAAACTGGGCAGAATACAGCCTGCAGAAGACATGGCAGCATCTTCTAAAACAGTGTTTCTCAAACTTGGCGACATTAAGATGTGTGAACTTCAACTTCAACTTGGCAACGTTAAGACGTGTGGACTTCAACTCCCAGAATTCCCCAACCAGCATGGCTGGCTGGGGAATTCTGGGAGTTGAAGTCCACACATCTTAACGTTGCCAAGTTTGAGAAACACTGTTCTAAAGTTCCTTCAGAGACAAGCCTGCTTCTAACAAATATCACCCTAATTCTGCAAAGAGTAGTATACAACTGGAGCAGCATATACTCTAATTTTAGTAAATTAAATCAATAAACTTTAGCGTAAATAAGTTTTCATTGCAGTGAGGCAATCCAACTGCAACAACTGCAAATATAGGTTGATTTATTCCTTAATCAGCTCTTCTTTTAGGCACATGAGATAACTGCAAAGCAGTTATTTATTATAACAATACAGCAGCTACGAGTGTCAGGCTACCTAGCACGTATCTCCAAAACAGCACCTGCAGCCACAGGCATACTGTGGAAGGCACATTATGTAAATGATGTCAGATGAAGGATGCAATACATCATCGTGGAAAATTACATGATTTGCATTGCCTGTGTGATTGACGTGATGTGACTCTTGCCCCCCTCCCCCCACAGATGCCTATGCCTGCAGTCCCACAACATGAAATTGAAGTTTTCCTCTACTAATCTAATTGAATCTCCAAAACTTCTGTAATTTCAGCACTCTCATATAAGACCTTGCAGAAATTTGAGTGAGCCTGCCCAAACCCTCAAGATTTAGTGATTTGCTAAGAATGAGAGTGAATTACGTGGTCACCTAGGCTTTTACCCAAGATCCTGTCATAACTCCAGGCAGGGGTGTCTGCAAGTTTTGGTCAAAAAAGGAGTCCGTCCCTGCCTTTATTCCAACATGGAATGTCCAAAGCACTTGTTGTCCCCGAAACTCTGGGTTTCTAGCCTGGCATGCAATTTTGCCCCATAAAACACACCAAGGGTGGAGATAGTAAAATATTTATTCTGTGCAGAAGGCGCAAGGGGAATAATTTCCCAAAGCCAAGCACAAAGGCTCTCAGATTAGCAAACCTTTTATACATTTCTGCAATGAGATGCAAAGTAAAATTCTTGCAACAAAATATAAAGTGAAAAGCAGCTTTTCAGCCTTGAAGAGATAAACTACACAAACTGTGGAATTCTCAGTCTAGGATATGCCAGCGTTGCTTTACTATCTTAGCATGTTTACGTGTTTTGCAAATACCCATGCATACCATCCTTATCCGTTACCTAGCTACTAATTTGCGTAATCTAACTCCTGGTTCCTGCTCATGCGTGTTGTTAACGTTTTGCACACGTCCCTACTGTGCACTCATTACTAAAGCTAATTAGAATGTAGAGTCTCCACCCAGGGGTGTTGCAAACTCTTGGACTTTAGTGAACTCTTACAAAGGTGTCTCTACTGCGCAGCTGACAGAAACTGTTTTTTTTTTTCCTGCTTACTGCCTCATCACACTGAGCTTGTTTAGCTTCATGTCATCACATGTCAGGTTTTCAGGTCCAAATCCTAAAGCACCCAGCTCAGAAACAATTTCTGTCTTCTTTTCCACTCTTCCGGTTCATGCATTTTTCTTGTTTACTAAATTGTGCAGTTTAATCAGGGCCATGATGGTTTCTCTCCAAATTAAGGGAGGAAAAAGTGAGGAGAAGTCGCTATAGCGAGAGAATGCAGCCCCTAACAGTAATATTTAGGCCTGTCTGGCTACAATGTTGAGCAAACCTATGAGTAAATAACAGTGGTGCATGGAAGGAGTTGAAGCTGCTGAGGCATTTTACATGACTCTGTGCTTCTATAAAACAGAAAAAGTGTCAGGCACATGATCCACCCGCTTTAAAATAGGATTCGAACTGTTGATTAAAATAACTCTCCAAGTTGGGTTGGTGAGATGAAATCTAGGACAAGACATATTATTCATTGATTGACTACTCAGTGTTCTGTCTCACCCCCCCCCCCTTTGATGGCTGATAAGACTTTAAAAAGCAAGATCATGCCCAGCATTTCAGCACCAGTATATTTACCAGTCTACTGAAATAAAAACTGAATAGGCTTAACCCTCTGTTATAGAAAGTTGCCTAGAACAAAGCACATTTAGGGTGACAAAAAAGCTTACACCACGTGGGATTTAAATGTAAACCAGAACAACAGGTACAATATTGAAGAATCCATTCTGCTCCAAATTGTAGGGGAAAAAATTAATATTATAGCAGGACACTGAGTGTTCATCTGGGTTGGATTTAAGCTGATCAAAACACATTTTAAGGGGCTCCACTAAACTATATAGATGCGTTGTTTGACATAAAGGGGGAAGAATATTCTCATCCTTGTCATTCAGTGCTTCAGGGATATAGTTTCACGTGACCCGAGGGTGTCCGTAGGGTTTAGGCGTTTAAAAAAAAGTCAAGATGGTGGCCGTGACAGGGTGATCGAACCTCCACTTGTTTTTTCATGTGTGACCATAAAAAACAGGCAGAGCTTCAATCACCCATTGCTAAATAACCTTGGGAGACAGGAAGAAGAGCCGCAGCCTAGACAATGGTCAGACAAGATATATCATCTTGACTTTCTTGACCACACCTTGTGGACACCCCTGATCTGTTCCTGATTGGGCCTGGGATTTTTAAACAACTACCACTTGCAGATCTGCAGGGAAGAAGCATAACAATGGTAGTTTGCAGAAAGGGAAGGGAAGGAATTGTCAATTTATTTCAAAATTCCTCCGGACTTGGGTTTTGTTTATGTTTCACTCTGTTTTGTAGGTTTTCCTTTCCTTTTAAATAGGCAAGAATGAGTCCTATTGTTTAATTCCCTTTGGAGGATTTGGGGATATTAAGAAACATTTCATTAATACTGAAAGCATCTGGGGCCACTTTGAGTATTTTAAGAGATCTGTTTGGAATGTTTTTCCTCTTTATTTATCCATCTTTGCTTTTCTTGCCGTGTATTTATTATGACTCTTCTGGGGCCATTAAGCAAGTCTCAGTTGCTAAAGCTCCATTTCTAAATGTCTATATTCAGTTGCCGAATATTACAGTTAAAAGGGGTTTAATAGATATTCCTGAGTAAAGATCAGATGCATGTTCAGTAATAGACTTTTTAAATATCTTTCCAGTTGGGATCATAAATAAATACGATCAATACAATTTTAGATCAGAGCCCACGTCTATTAGAACTTTGGATCCTGTATCTTTATCTCGACATGAATAGAAAATAGAAATTGAGTCCCTTATTATTACAAAATAATTGGATTAAAGGGATTAAAGGGAAAATCTCTATTAAAAAATCAAAATTATTTCCAAATTAATAACCAGGTACAATCACGAATAATGTGGGATGCTACGAAATTCAATTACTAGAAGACATTTTAGAAATATTGCTAGCTACAGTATCTTTCAAAAACAAGCCAGAGGGAAAAGCAAAACAAAACAGCAGAGACAAGTGTTAGAATCATAGCATGAGAAAACCAGCAATTCTGATGCATGAACTGTATTAAATATAACATGTAAGGAATGCAATGTGCAGTGAATATATTAATAAAAATGTTGTATCTAAAATGTAGGTAGTATGCATTCTATAAACATTTTTCTAAATTATTGGCATCTATTATTATAAAGTGGGGCGTGGTGGCTCTGCGGGTAAGACGCCAGGCTTGTCGATCAGAAGATTGCAAGTTCGGAGGTTCAAATCCCTAGTCTCGCATGACAGAGTGAGCTCCCGCACTCGCACCAGCTCTTGCCAACCTAGCAATTCGAAAGCATGCAAATGCAAGTAGATTAATAGGTACCACTTCAGGTGGGTAGGTAACAGCGTTCCACATGCATCATGCCAGCCACATGACCGTGGAAGCATCTTCGGACAACACTGGCTCTTTGGCTAACAAACGGAGATGAGCACTGGCCCCTAGAGTCAGACACGACTGCACAAATGTGTGGGGGGAACCTTTACCTTATTATTATAAAACAAAAAATCATCAATAGAATCTATACAGATGGTTTTCAATTTATAGGGAGCACAAAGCAAGGATATCCTCTCTGACCTCCTTTATTTATTTAAAATATACAGGTAGTATCCCAGAATAATAAGAATTAAGATAGCACCAGACCATCATGTATCCTTCTTGAGAGCCTGAATAGTGATACAGATAAATTCTAATTAAAGGCTGCTTTGGATAAATTCTATGAAGTTGCAGGAAAAAATAATAGTTGAGATAGTTGAGTTATAGAACATTACAGGAGCAACTTCAAGAAAGTAGTGGGTTGCATATTGGCCTGGCCTTTAAACATTGAGGAATAATTATTAAAGAAAGGATTAGCAACTATTAAAATAATAAAATATTAAAATATTTATTTTATTAATAAAATAAATTATGGACATGTGTAACTACCAAAAAAGAATTAGAATTAAAAACTTGGTAACATCGTCTTTATAATATTAGGAAGAATAGCAATGATAAAAATGATCATTGTTTCAAAAATTGGGGTTTTTTTAAGGCACTTTGAATTGGTTTAGTAAACTAAAAGGAATTATATTTATCCATTGTTTAAAACACCTAGGATTAGATAGGTTGTTCAACATAGGTAAAAAGTTTAGAAATACCAAATTTGAAAATATTATTTTAGTGCATGTCAGTTGAGACAATTAATTCATGTAATTAGGAAATCCAAAATTGCAGTGAGTTCAGATTGAACTGGTGCTTGATCGTTCATTGAGCAGAGCAATACCGTTTTATGGTTGTTGTGGGTCTTCTGGGCTGTGTGGCCGTGTTCTGGAAGTTGTGGTTCCTAACGTTTCACCAGCATCTGTGGCCAGCATCTTCAGAGGGCAGGAGCATTTACTCAGAGGGCAGGAGAATTTTTATTATAATAATAAAATCTAATACAACCTAAACTTAAAGAAAGAAAAAATAGAAAGAAGGAGTAAAAAGTGCAAGAAAAAAGAAAAAAGAGGAAGAAGGAAGAAGAAAAAGAAAAAGAAAAGTAAGAATATAATAAAGAAAAAGAAAAGAAATATATAAAGAAGTGACTTCCAACCTTCATCACAAGTATAAACAAATTTAGTGACACTTCATCCCCTCTAAGGTTACAAACATTTATCTGTTCATCCCATATCCCATATCCTATCTATAAAGAAATCCATAAAACATCATCTTTTCAGTCCTGATGTCAGCAGAAAGTCTATAAAGGTAGCCAGAAGTAACAACATATCTTCTTTTAACCTTGATCAAATAAACCAACTTCCTTTTATTCTAACAGTCTTAATCTTTAGTTCATTCAAATATTGTCATAGGATTTGAATTCTCTTCATTTCTTCTTTGTCCCATCGCACAGAGTTCTTCAAGGCTTTAATAAGCCTCTTTTGTAAATCCAGTAGGAAAAAATTATCCAGGTCACACTCTTGGTTTGTCATTTGTGTTTCCCTTTTAAATTTTAAAACCTCAGCCAATTTCTTTTGTAGACGCATTGAAACATCCTTTTCTAAATCATTCTCTTGATCTGTCAGTTGTAAATCCACTTTTGATACCATCTCTTGTCTTGTCAGCTAAAATTTGTTCTATACATCTGACATTTCTTCAGTAACATCTTTTGGACATAGTCTATCCATAGAAGCAGACATCATTACTGACATTGTTAATTCTGTGGCTATTATGGTATTTCTGACTCCATTCTTCAAAAGTCTCCTTCAATATTTTTATTGTCGTAACATTTTGCACCATCTTGCAGGCCTGTATATCTTTCCTCTACCTAAAAACTTTAGTCCCCTCTAGTGTCCAGCTTTGGAAATCATGAAATTGCTTATCTTTGTTTTGTCTTGTAAAAACTAAAACAGAATCTATTTCCCATGATAGGCTGTTTGTAGGTAAAGGTAAAGGTTCCCCACGCACAGTTGTGCAGTTGTGTCCAACTGTAGGGGCTGGTGCTCAACTCCATTTGTTAGCCGAAGAGCCAGCATTGTCCGAAGACGCTTCCACGGTCATGTGGCCGGCATGACGCACGCGGAATGCTGTTAGTACTTTATAATTAATTCCAACATCATATTGTAAAACTTTCAATATTCCAATTTTATCTGGACCCTTAATCTGTTCATAACTTTCTAAGATCAAAATCTTATTTAGCTTTTTGCTAAATAAGTTATTTCAGATTCTTTAAATTATTAAGCTTATGATTAAAATTTTCTTTCATTCAGGATTGAAGACAGACTCATGGTTGCAAGCAGGATGGCTGATCCCGTTGTCTCCCGGCATTCAAACCTGTGGAAAACCGCTGTCGTGTAGTCTCCTTGTGGGGAGCAGCCATCTGGAGCACATGTGAGTGATCTCCCATCTCTCCTTATCCGAGAGGTTCCAAGGGACCGGTCTACTCACTGGTTCCTTGGTCTTTGCCGCGGCCGTTGGCTCCGCTTTCACAGAGTCATCTTCAGTTCGCCTATGTCCCCTGGAAGTCCAGTTTTTGGTTAAAACTTTTTACAGCAAATTACATCAGAACCTTTCAAAATGAATCTGATATAGGACTGATCCTTTGACTAATAAACGAAAGCTCCAACACACGCCATGTACGATATGTAAAAGCTTTATTTACAGCAAGCGATCTATTCCACTTGTAAAGATTCAAGTGAAGCATAGTTACAAGATCTTGCAGTTTAATAGTTTTCCGATTTCCCCCCTCCCCATAGAATGTGTTTATCAGTTTCATTCCTCTCTGTCTCACACCTGCTCTGCGCCATTCGGCGCTGTCCATTGAAGACGCTGACTGGCTTTTGTCTAATCCACACCACGTGGTGATTGTCTGTCTGGCAGTTTGTTGTTAAGTTCTTCCTATTGACAGCTTTGGCGCCTTGGCTGGGTGATACGCTTATGTGACCTACTTACCATGTCAGGATGGCATGGGTGCCAGCATGACAATATTTCCCACAACATATAAAAAGTACTGCATTTTTTAAAAAGATGATTTAGTTTATATTATTAGAAGCCAGATTTGTCACTGCAAAACTCTGGAACAAAATACATCTATCCCTGAATTAATGATATTTTAAAGTGTGGTTAATTGCATTTGGCCAAAAAATTAACTGAACAACAGCAATGTTTGAAAAATCCTGAAATGAAAAATAGGTTTAGTCAAAACTATTAAGTTATATAATTTATTTTCCTGATAGTTTGCCCCTACTGGCACAAATATCATTTCAGGTATATTAAAAGTTGATGATTAATTTGTGTACTCTTCTCAGTTGTATTTGTATTAACAATTCTTTACCCCTAGGCATGAGCTTTATTTTTTTCTGATTCTGCTTTTGGGTTGGTTGGTTTTAGTGCATGGCCTAAGATTGTACTTGTTTAATGAATAAAGCAATAAAAACCAACAGAATAAAGAATCAGATTTTTATCCCACATTTATTTTTGGTCAACTCAAGGTGATCAACACACTAATTCTCCTACCTCCTATTTTCTCTACAACAGCAACAACCCGGTGAGATGGGTTGGACTGAGAGAGAGTGAGTGGCCCAAGTCCTTCCATGGGCTTTCATGCCTATAAGAGGATGAGAAATCATAGTCTCCTGGTTTCTATGCCAGTGCCTTAACCACTACACCAAACAGGCTTTCTAGATCAGGGTTTCTCAACCTTGGCAACTTTAAGATGTGTGGACTTCAACTCCCAGAATTCCCCATGGCTGGCTGAGGAATTCTGGGAGTTGAAGTCCACACATCTTAAAGTTGCCAAGGTTGAGAAACCCTGCTCTAGATTATGCTAGAAGAATCATAGAATAGAATCATAGAATCTATCATATCATATCATATCATATCATCATATCATATCATATCATATCATATCATATCATATCATATCATATCATATCTCATCTATCATAGGGATAGTCCTGAATTGAAGAGGTAGTCCTGAATTGATTGGTAGATCTGTGTAATTTCTAGTACATCATTAAGACTTCCAAACCTAATTGCTTCACTATTCACTATAGTAAATCAGGAATGAGCCACTTGTGGCCCCAGGGACACAGGGGCTCTGCATTTTTTCTGGCCAAGATGACTGGAAAGGTAAAGCATAGCTTTCTGCCTTTATGAGGTTGGAAACAGTATACAACTCTAGTGGAAGTTGTAAAAGAGAGTATCACTGTTAAAAATAATAAAAAGCCCCAAATGTCTCTCCCAAACTCAGAGTGCCACACCCACTTTGTAAGCCTCAGTGCCCTCCAATGTTAAGTGTGCCCATGGGCACCATTCCTATTCTAAAGTATGCTGATGAATGGAGGATAACCTAAAGGGATCAGGAATGCATTTTTGTCTGGAAAAGCTAATCTATGTATCTTCTGCATTAAAAATCTCTTAATTCACTAGGCTGCAGTTGGTGGTTCTCAAGCTACCAGAACCAGGCAAAAATCCAGATGTCCACACATTCCAATGCTTCTAGAATACCTGGGAGTCTTTGTAAGAGAACGAATAGCAACAATAATGCTCCAATATGTGTCTGAGAACCACAGGTTCTGTTATAATCCTCCACCTCACAAGGCTACCATTGCAGAACAAAACACACAGCCCCCAAATGTTAACATTTCAATTCATGCTGCTCCAGCAGCATTAACACCTACAAGGTTACGTGAATGGGAAGCAGAAGGAGCGTATCCAGCAAGTTCATGTTGGATATAATGCAGGCCTGAATACCTTTTGTTTTTCCTGACTATTACAGCCATTATCAAATCCTTGATCACTGTAATCACGTTATGATTTGTCAAGCTGGTAATTAGCATTACAGCTGCCTGTTCTCCAGTTTTTACATTTATATTGATGCACTCAATAAACCTTTCTTGAATGTTGAATGTACTTCTATCTTTGTTGTGAATTATAAATTGGAATATCATGTGTTGATGGGAGATATCAGGAGTAACACCACACCCGCAGGAATAATGAATGCCTTTCCTTTTCCCTGCTAGGATGGCCTTCTACACATTTTCATAACAGAGTTTAATAAACTCATTTTCACTCTCACAAAAGAGATAAGGACCTTGTCCCTCCATAATTTTGGCCTCTGCTGCTGTTCGACATTGGCAAATGCTCATAAGTGATGCCACCATAATAAGCTATTAAGAGTTCCAAAGAAGCGGCCTTTGTGTGGGTCACCTATGAGGTTATTGTCTCTAGCAAATGCTAAACCTCTTGAAGCAAGATAAGGTAAAATATATTCAACATTTTTTCCATCTCACTGCTTCTCTTAAGATTTGTTTTTGGACTTCACTGTCCTTTCCATGGCCACCTGACTGTGGCTGGTGCAGCTCCTTCCATTAGCAATATCAAGTTTTATCTCCTATGCTCTTTCCCATGTTCAGGACATTTGTTACATAGATGATGCCATTTCTTCATTTGTGCTCCACATCCTTCCCTTTATGGCCGGCTAACTGCTGTTTTTGCTTCCTTCAGGAAATAACCAAGATGGGAAACAATACACAGCTTGATTGGTGGGACTCCGAACAAGCCTGTCTCAGTAACTGTTCTGTTCTGCTCTATTCTGAATCATACAGCGTAGGACTAGGCTGTCCTGGATTTTGCAGTTCTTCCTTTGAACATGTTGATGGTAGTTGCTGGCCTCGCAGGGTAAACCAGATAGGAATCACAACCAGATGAGCTAATTCTACTTTATTGTAAAGCTACATTGACAGAATCTTGCAAGTCTGAAAGTACAATTCTCCCCACTGTCTCCTTTACGGTCCGAGAAACAAGGGTGGGTCCCTTCTGAGCCTCTTGCCCTGCCCACTATCCAGCTGCGAGCTATGCTGTCTCTTATCTGACCGTTCCCTAGGCAGCATCTCTTCGCCTGGTCTCCCAAGGTCTTTCCCACATACCATTACAGTAGTAATGGTAATGATATTATCTGACTATCTTTTGAAAACTTTAGATTAAAGCCACATTGTCTATTTGGCACCATTTTTTCATTACCAGTTGCCAGTACCAGAGACATTATATATTAAGATCATTTCCATCTTGATGTTGTTCATTTGTTCCCTCCGTCTCGTCTAAGCCAGACTGCAGAAAGGCCTTGCCTGATTTGAAAAGCAGGATTGATCTTCTTTAGTTTCTTTGAGTACCTTTTATTTTGCCTCCTTTGGTTTCTGGCTGCCAGATTTGTATATGTAGCCAGACATTATGAATGCAAGAAGAGTTTTGTGCAGCTGTTCCTGAGATCATTTTTCCTTGTAATGTGATTGCTTGTTCCTCTCCTTTTCCCATATGCACAACAAGGGACTCTGAGACTTTTGGTTCTTGAGACAGCATGTCACATAAGGAAGCCTAAATCAATCAATCAATCAATCTCTCTCTCTCTCTCTCTCTTTCTCACTCTCCTACTACAAGTCCTAGAATTCACTGTAGATACATATCCAGTGTAAAGAAGAGTTTGGGCTGGCTAGCAACTGCTGTAGGAAAATAGAGACATTTGTGCACTTGGTACAGTCTAGCACATAGCACAGTAGAGATACTGTAAGTAAGTGCTTAGTGCATTTTTTTTAAATACGCATGCTTATCTTACTATGACTTCATCTTTATCCAAGTACAGAATTGCTTGACACCTAATTTGAAACCAATAATCCGTTCATACATTGAGGCTCTTTGTTCCTATAAAGTAGGTATAGCCTTTCTAGGGAGGGGGGGGAGTCAGTTTGGTGTAGTGGTTAAGGCACCAGACTAGAAACTGGGGGACTGTGAGTTCTAGTCCTGCCTTAGGCACGGTGATCTTGGGCCATTCACTCTCTCTGAACCCTAGGAAGCAGGCAATGGCAAACCACTTCTGAAATCTTGCCAAGAAAACTGCAGAGACTAGTCCAGGCTGTCACCAGGAGTCGCACAGACTCGAAGGTACCAAAAAAAAAGTGGTGGAGGGTGTCTTTCACCTTGGGAATGTTGTTAACGTATCCTCTGTATGCAGACCCATACAAATAAACTATTTGGAGACTGAGTACTGACTCTTTTATGATCTTGACTGAGTAGACAAACGAACTGGGATGAACCTTGTTGTAAAACCAGTTGAGAAGGGAGTGGGAATGGTGATTCTCACGAGTTTTCTCTCCAACACTCCCAATTCTAAATGTAGCTTCTGCTGCTGATTTGCTCCAGCAAATTGAAGAGATCCTTATAGGCAGGACATAACTTTCCCTGTATTTATCTTCCCGCCTAACTTATTATAGTCTTAGTTAATTCTTTCTCTCCTGTGCTCTCCAGGCTCCAGGAAAGGGCATAATTTTGACCCCATAGGCTTGGGCCCTTCGGGAGGTGAATGTGATTAAAGGCAAGGAATGAGTGGTAGCTGGGGCTACCAGCAGGGGCGCGGTAGCTCAGCGGGTTAAACCGCTGAGCTGTTAGTCTGCTGACCATAAGGTCGGCAGCTCGAATCCGCGTGGCGAGGTGAGCTCTCGTCACTAGCCCTAGCTCTCTGCCAACCCAGCGATTCGAAAGCTAAATAGCAAGTAGATAAATGGGTACCACTCAAGTGGGGCAATATGCTGGCATCCTGTCGGGGAGTCGCCTCGGAGCCGAAGACGAAGATCTGGAGGAGCCCGTGGATGGTGGCTGAGGACGGCGGCAGAGGACGACGGATCCCAATTAACAACTTCCGGGATGTCAGCAGCCGGCTCCGAAAGCAAGGCATTCTGGGGCTTGTAGTTCCGATGCCTGGAAAGAAGAGCCGGTTCCCTCACCCCCTCCCTAATCGCGCGGGTACTGTAATATATATGATGTATAATTAAATATATATGCAATGATGTTGTAAGCTGCCTAGAGTCCTCCATTAGGGAGGGGATAGGCGGGGTATAAATAAGATAAATAAATAAATAAATAAATAAATAAATAAATAAATGAGTAAAAATCTTTCTCTTCTGCTGTGTTCGCATGACACGTATGCATTTTATTTTATTTTATTTTTATTATTTATTTATTTATTTTCTATCCCACCTTTATTATTTTATAAATAACTCAAGGTGGCCAATGTAGGGTTCGGTTCTCTCTCCTCTCCTATTTAACATCTACATGAAACCGCTGGGTGAGATCATCCATCACCATGGGATGAGGTATCATCAATATGCTGATGATACTCAATTGTATATCTCCATCCCAGGTGAAGTAAGTGATGTGGTTGATGCCCTATCTCAGTGCCTGGGGGCTGTGGGGGCCTGGATGGGGAACAACAGGCTTCAGCTGAACCCTGGTAAGACGGAGTGGCTATGGATTGATGGCTCCCCTGTATCCGGGAAGTTATCATTTTTGGTTCTGGATGGGGTAGCACTACCCCACTCAGATCCAATGCAGAATCTGGGGGTCCTCCTGGACTCTCAACTCCTGCTCAAAGAGCAGGTGGCAGTCGTGGCCAGGAGGGCCTTTGCACAGCTTCGAGTTGTGCGCCAGCTACGCCCTTTCCTGGATCAGGATGCCCTCCGAACAGTCACTCATGCCCTTGTCATCTCTCATATGGACTATTGCAATGTGCTCTACATGGGGCTACCCTTGAAGAATATCTGGAAGCTACAGCTGGCACAGAACGCAGCCGCGCGGGCAATTTTAGGTGCACCAAGGTCAGCACATATAACACCTTTCCTCTGCGAGCTGCACTGGGTGCTGGTTTGCTTCCAGGTCCAATTCAAGGTGTTGGTTATCACCTTTAAAGCCCTACATGGCATGGGGCCAGGATAACTGAGTAGGCTGACATACGTCCCATTTTGAACGGTACAGTCCCGTTATTTTAACATTTTTGAACCGTACCGTCTTTTTGAAAAAAAATCTATGTTTTGTCCCATTTTTGGAGGCAGCCTGGAAAAGGAAGCCCTCCCGCCTATCAGCGCGTGGCAGCAGAGAGGCGGGCTGAGCAGCATGAGGCCCGATTGGCCAAGACGCACAAATGCAGCCTGGCGGGCGGCAAGGGGCGGCATGGTGAGCCTGAAGCCCCCCAGCGTGGCCGGCTGCTCCTTCTTCTGCGTGGTGGTGGTGGCGGCGGCGGCAGTGACTCTCCTCCCTCGGCCAAGCCCGAGGGGCCCAGGGTGGCAGTGGGCCTCCGTCCTCAGCTGGAGCCGGCCATGCTGGGGGGCTTCAGCCACACCACGCCGCCCCTTGCCGCCCGCTGGGCTGCGGGAGCCGGCTCCTGCTTCTCCTGCTTGTTGGCGTTGTTGGAGACTCTCCTCCCTCTCTCTTTCCCATTGATTAAATTGGCAGCAGAAGATATAACTTAGCCACTATAGCCAACATTGGGGATGGGGGTGTGGAATTCTGCAAATCTGGGCAGAGAGTTGAGCTTTTAGCCATTTTTTTCACTAGCCTCTTTTCCTTTTCCTTACTTCCATATAGTACGGCTGTGCAAAACACTGCTTCGGAGTGCAGGGAGGCACGCATGTTATGCCTGTCTGCAAGCTCTTCAACTAAGGGGTGGTGTCTCTGTAACCTACCAAAAAGGGGCAGGAAGAAGCTTTAGGCAAGCCACTGACTCCCAGCTCCAGTCCTTCCCTCTCCCCTGCACACTTGCAAAACAGAGATAAATAACACTGAATCATCTTACAGAATACAAGCAATTAAGCACAAGAAGTGCTTTTGGACACTTGATGTTTTATACAAGTATGAAGTCTTATCTATCACATTTTCATCTATGGACTTTAAAACTGCTCACATTGGATTATATCAAGTAACTGTATAAAAAAGATTATGCTGGGGTTCCCATCAGTGCCTGGAGTTCAGATTCTTGCTTCTTTTAACTCTCAGTAACCAGTAACCTCAAAAGAGACAATCCAGCCTTTTTAATTGGGCATCCTTCAAATCTGTGCGACCGCAACTCTTGAAATGAGTAGCTAAAGGGCTGGAAATTCTGAGAGTTCTGGTCACAGGGCCTCTGGATGATGTCAGCAGGGAAGGCTGACTTGCTCACAATCTACCTGAACAATTCTCCAGTGACACCAAAACTTAAGGATATATTTGCAAGAGTTGGCAAGGAAGTGTAAAGAGGTAAAACTCTATTTAGGTTGAATCTGTGCAGTTTTCTTGGCAGCACAATGGAAGAGGTTTGCCACTATCTTCTTCTAGGACGCATTTTTGATCTACCCAATTTAACCTGCAGCCCTGGGATACCCAGGTGGTCCCTCATCCAAGAACAAACCAGAAGAGCTGTGCAGCTCTTTGGATTTAAGCACAAAAAAAGTGCTTCCAAGTGAGCAGGAATGCTCATGTAGCACCTGTCATCCTAGATGTGTGTTTCTTATCACAAAGATGTAATTCATGATGTCACAGTGCAAGCTACACTATTTTGTAGTTGTGTTGTAATGTTGCACACATGTATATGAGGGGTGGAGTTTGTGTCCACAACACAGGTTTCATCACTTCTCCCTTGCCTTCCCTCCTGGTGGTTCCTCTCCTCTCTTTTCAATGGAAAATGGGAAGTAATACATTGCTGTTTTAAACTTCATATTTTTAAGTCTTATTTTTTATAGCTTAAAGTCTATAGTTTAAACTTCATATTTTTTTATAGCTTGAAGTCTGCCCTTGCAATGCCAAAGAAAAAGAGGCAAAACTGCAGTTAATGAGGGCTATGTTAGTTGTAAAACAAAATTGTGTCATGGAGTGTGAGAAGTTTTATGATAAGGTATTGAAAGACCGAAATTTCCTGCATAAGATTACCTCATCAGAGAAATATTCATGGTATGATTATGGTGAAATACAGTCCCCCTCTACATCTACCTAAATTTTTGTATGAGTTCTGTCACTGAAGAATAATTGTTAAGTCAATATGTTCATGCAATAAAAGTTTTTCATTTTAATGAAAACAAAACCCTTTTTATATAAACAGTAATCTGTTTAAGCAGGGGTACCCAACCTTTTCGGCACAAGGGACCAGTTTTGTGGAAGACAATTTTTCCACAGACCGGGGCGGGGGGGGGGTTGCAGGTGGGAGCCAATTTCGCAGACCGGGGGACAAGGTTTGCAGGCGGGAGCCAATTGCGCGGACCGGCGTGGGGTTTGCAGGCGGGAGCCAATTGCACAGACCAGGGGGCGAGGTTTGCAGGCGGGAGCCAATCGCATGGACAGTGGGCGGGGTTTGCAGGCAGGAGCCAATCGCGTGGACCCAGGGCGGGTTTTGGAGACCGGCATGGTGGCATAAGACCCCGTCCCGTTTTGCCATCCCAATGTCCTGTTTTTGTCTCAAGGAAATATGGTCAGCCTATACCTGAGGGACCATCTTATCCCCATAACATCAACCCGCCCCACCCGGTCATGCAGAGAGGGCATGCTACGGACCCCATCAATAAAAGAATTTCATCTAGCAGGGTCCAGGAGGTGGGTCTTCTCTGCAGTGGCGCCTGCCCTTTGGAATATCCTGCCCCCAGGGCTGAGGCACATTTCCTCACTCCTGGCCTTCCGGAAAAATTTGAAAACCTGGTTCTGCTGCCCAGCTTGGAATGGGAAAGGTAATAGCTCCTCCTGGGGGTGGCTAGTACCATAATGCCCTCCCCACTGTTTAAGATTGTTTCGCCTAGATTGGATTTTATACTTATTTATTATATCATATTGATTATTGTAAATTTATACTTGTATTTTAATTGCAATTTTATTGTAATCTGCCCAGATTCCCCCTGTTGGGGGAGATGGGTGGTCATATAAATTTAAATAATAAATAAATAAAAATAAATATAGCTAATACGCCTTCCTCCTCCTCTTTTCCCCACAACAGCAACCCTGTGAGGTGAGTTGGGCTGAGAGTGGGACTGGCCCAAGGTCACCCAGCCGGCTTTCATGCCTAAGGCAGGACTAGAACTCACAGTCTCCTGGTTTACCATTGGCTCCTTCCTAGGGCTGAGAGACAGGGACTGGCCCAAGGTCACCCAGCCAGCTTTCATGCCTAAGGCGGGACTGGAACTCACAGACTCCTAGTTTCTAGCCCGTTGCCTTAACCACTAGACCAAACTGGCTCTCTTTGCTACTTAACCATGGTTTACACAGCTAATTTTTCTTAGTTTGCACAAAACACTGGACCATGAACTAAACACACTGTAGGCTAGGTTTGCACCACGAGCTCTGCCAAAATGTTATTGCAGTTCAGTACATCATGCAAATGCAGCTTCTGTGACACCTTTCTTTCTCTGAAATCTTCTTTCCCCCCTTACTTTCTCTTTCCCTCTTTGTTTTCTTCTCCATCAAGTAGGCTTTTATCAGATATCTGAATAAATCCCTAGTGCAGGGCTTGGAAATTACAGATTGCTCACTCCTGTCATATGAAGCCCATCATAACAATTCCCAAAATGTCATCCCCCTCCCCCCCCCCCAAAAAAACCCCAAGACTTCAGAAAACTATGTGGTGGATGACAAATAAGAAATGGGAAAGACAGGTGGAATAGATCTGAAATGATCTGCACTGAAAAGGGTGTCTAAACCAATGGCCAAATAAGCTATAGAATCTAACCCACTGCTCAGTGTGAGAATCCAAACTGAAGTATTCCTAATGAATGACTTTTGCCTCCACTTGAAAACATGCAGTGAAGAGGAGCCTATCACTCTCTGCATAACTGATTCTACTGTCTAACTGCTGTTAAGGATTTTTCCCCCTAACATTCAACTGAGACCTGCCTTCCTATAACTTAAAAGTATTATTCCATGCTCTGCACTCTTGAGCAAGAGAGAACCCATCTGACCTTCTTCTGGGTAACATCCTTTCAGATAACTGAACACTGCTTCAGTCTTCTCTTCTCAAGGTCAAACGTCCAGTTGCTTGAGTCCGTCTTCTAGTCCTTTGAACATTCTTTTCATCCTCCTCTGAAACTCTTCAAGTTTATCTGTATCCTTCTTAAAGTGGGCTGTCCAGAACTGGACACAGTCCTCAAAGTGGCATCTCATCAATGTACAATAAAGCAGAACTATTACTACTTGCGATTTGGAAACTCAGCTCCTATTTATCCAGTTTAAAACTGCATTGCTGTCAGGGCAATCCTGACAGAGTCATCACAATTGCTTTTTTTCTTTGCAGCCATATCGTACTGCTGGCTTCTTACAATCAACTACTATTCCAACCTTATTTTTTCTCAGTTACTATTGTCAAACCAGGTATTCCCCATCCTATATGTATGAATCCCCCCTCATAAAGTAATTTGCATTTATTTAATTTATTTAAAATATTTGTATTTACTTAATACAATGTCAATTCGAAATTCGAAAGCATGCAAATGCAAGTAGATGAATAGGTACCACTTCGGTGGGTAGGTAACAGCGTTCCATGTACGTCATGCTGGCCACATGACCATGGAAGCGTCTTTGGACAATGCTGGCTCTTCGGCTAACAAACGGAGATGAGCACCGGCCCCTAGAGTCGGACACGACTGCACAAATGTGCGGGGGGAACCTTTAACTTTTTAATACAATGTCATTCTATTATTTCAGCCCATTTTGTAATGTTATTTCTGTCTTCCAGGATATTGGCTAACTTACTCAAATACTGTCATCTGCACACTCTACCTTTTCATCCAAGTCATTAATAAAAAAGTTGAATGCAGGACCCAGGATTGAACCTCACCCCATTCAGCACCATACTCCAGTTTGATGAGAAATAATTGACAAGCATTCTTCAGGTATTATTTCTCAGCTAGTTACATACAGTATCTCCTTAATTATGCCATCTAGTGTATACTTAATTAGCTTGCTAATCAGGATGTCATGGGGCATTTTGTCAAATGTTTTGCTGAAATCAAGAAACATTACATCTTGCAGCAGTCCCACATTCTTGTATGTAAATTTTCCAGCCAATACATATGAAAAGATTAGTCTGGCAAGACTTGTTCTTGGCATACTGTATGTTTGCTGGTCTCTGGTAACTGCTACCTTGTATTGAAAGTATTATTGATTGGTCTTTTTAGGTTTTGCTCTTGAATCTTCCCAAGTAGCAATGCTAGCCTGGTCCACACAGGTAGTCCTCACTTAACAACCAAAATTTGGGACCGGAATTTCAGTTGCTGAGCAAAGCAGTGATTAAGCGAATACAACCTGATTTTACAACCTTTTTTGCAGTGGTTAAGTGAATCACTGTGGGCATTAAGCAAACCATGTGGTTGTTAAGCAAATCACATGGTTCCCCATTGATTTTGCTTGCCAGAAGCCAGCCAAGAAGGTAACAAATGGCAATCACGTGACCATGGCATGCTGCGATGGTCATAAATGTGAACCAGTTGCCAAGTGCCCAAATTGTGATTATGTGACTGTGTGGACGCTGCGAAGGTCATAAGCATGAGAACCAGTTGTAAGTAGTTTTTTTCAACACCGTTGTAAGTCCGAACCATCACTAAATGAATGGTTGTTAAGTGAGGACTACCTGTAGTTTCCTGGATCCTCCTTTTTCCTCTTTTTGAAGAGAGGGGCAACTTATTTTATCCTTCAGTCATCTGTCTGTAGCTTGAATCATGTCAACTGGATTTCTATTTTCTCAGTGGAAACGTTTCGCTCCTTATCCAAGGAGCTTCTTCAGTCTGAGCAAAGTTGGTAAGGGAATCCTAAATATGTTTCTAGGTAGCTGTGTCATAGAAACATATTTAGGATTCCCTTACCAACTTTGCTCAGACTGAAGAAGCTCCTTGGATAAGGAGCGAAACGTTTCCACTGAGAAAATAGAAATCCAGTTGACATGATTCAAGCTACAGACAATTCCACCTGGATGACTGAGAACCTTCATAGACTTCAGTCATCTGGCATTTCATCTGTTCTCCAGGATTTCTCAGTGTTAATACATAAGGGTTTGGCCAGATCAGCAGGTAGTTCCTTCAGCATATTAGGATGTGGTTCATCAGAGTCTGAAGATTTAAACTCTTTCAGAGTAAATACTCCCTGACCACGTTTTTCAAGCTTCAATCTTGCCCTTTCTTCAACTTTTTACCATTGCTTGGTGAAATGCATACCCACTTCTTGGAAAAAAACAGAACTCAAATAGAAATTGAGCAATTCTACTTTATCTTTGTTGTCTGTTACCACTTTAGCCTCTTCGCTGAGTAACTGGTGTATCTCCTTTTTCTTATCTTTTTGATATTGCTACAAAAGCCCTTTTTGATCTTGTTAGCACCCATCAGCCAGCTATATTTACTATTTCTGCCCCTCCCTCAATCTTCTATATGTGTCTTTGTTGGATGAATGTGAAGATGGGAATTGGGTTATTCATCAACTTTCACATTCCCTAAATGTTCTACGGCACATCTCAGCTCAAAAGAGGAGAAGGAGATATGAGGGAGGGAGGTTTAAAATGTAAATGTTGAAGGAAAAGAATACAGTAAGCATGCATATTACAATAGGCTATATTTTTAGAAATCAGTATTCTGAGAAAAAAATGCAGTTTAGGCTTCAAGCCTATTGATAATAAGTTGAGCATATTCCTCTTGCAGTGACACAACCTTATAACCCTTACAAAAGTAGAGATACCATGCAAGTCAATTTTAATATAGATAGAAAAAATCACAGAAGAAATTCAGAATTTCTCACTCTTCCCACATTGACTCAATTCTTAAAAGGTTATAACTGTAATACTTTTAAGAAATATACACTAAAATGTTGAATTAATGAGTAGGGTGAAACATGAACCAAAACAGTGACAGAACTCAATATAATAATTTAAGATTAAGCAACTGGGATTAAAGTCCTACTTCCCGCAGCAAATTTAGCTTCTTCTGACCCTTCATTTCCTTTTAAAAAGGGAAGAAGAAAAGTCAATAACAAAACTCTAAATAATTACCAAGAATGACTGTTCAGATACTATATAAATGATTACATGTAGGAATATCCTTGTCAGATAATTTAAAAATGTGAAAATATAAATTTACCCAACAACCAGACCAGGACATTAATTGAATAAAACAGAACTTATACTTTAGTAGAGGTTGTATCACATTAACATGAATGTCAGTGTGATTTTGGAAAATTAAGGAATGGTTGAAGGAAAAGGACATACTGACATGCTTTTGAAATCAATTTCATTTACAACTTTAAAGAATATGGTCTTAATACTCAGCTGGCTACATGGATGGTATTGCTGAGAAGAGTTTGGATTCTCTGACAGTGGTTTCTGCTACCCTAATGAAGGTCTGCTGGGAAGAGACAGCCTACATCTTCCGAAGACTCAGAAGGAAGTGTATGGCACGCAGCTCTCCAGTCTCACCAGGAGGACATTAAACTAGAACAAAAAGGAGGTTGGCAAAAGTCCAGAAATGAATATGGGCTAAGGATTGGGAACAAGAAAGCAGAATATAAAGGGAGAAACAGGAGGTCAGGGTGAGTACTCAGAATTTTGAAAGAAATTACAACAGCATAGCAGGTAGGTGATGCAACTCAAAAGTTTGGATGTTTCTGCACCAATACACAGAGTATGGGAAATAAACAGAGAGTATTAGAAGTCCTAACCAGGAAGTCCAATATATGTGATAAGGTATCAGTGAAATATGGTGGGATGGTAGACTTCCAGTGCTAGGTGCCTATTATCAGTATAATAGGCACCTAGCACTGGAAGTCTACCATGTATTGAAAAAGAACAATATAAAGGGTGGGGAAGTTACACTGTATATAAAGAAAACATACTTGCACAGAAAATCAGGAATCAAAAGATGGAAACTCTGCTGAAAGTGTTTGGGTTATAATAAACAAAGAGGAAAATAAAAGTGATAATGTTAATGGAGTTTTAATACACTGCCTGGGCAGGCAGAAGATATGGATGAGGCCTGTATGTATGTGTCAGATGACCAGTCTTTCAAAGAGGCAGGCAATATAATTATAAGGGGTTTCAATTATCTTGACATCAGGTGGGGATCTAACTCTGCCAGGAGTCAGAGTTCAGGCAATCTCTTGTCCTCTCTTGCTGACAAGTTCATTTGTCATAAGATGGAAGAAAGAACAAGGGGGTCTGCTATTCATGACCTATCCCTCAACAACAGAGAAAAATTGATTAAAAGGGGAAGGTGACATCTTGGAGGAAAATGATCATATTATCTTTGAATTCATTATACCCAAGGAGGAGGAACTTACAAAGAAGAGTCAAACTTACATACTGGGCTTCAGAAAAGCAGATTTTGATGAACTTGATAAGGAAGATAGGTTGGATCCAATGGCTTGAAATCCTGACGGTCAAAAGTATCCCAGAAAGATGGGAAATCCTACAAAATGAGATTGAAAGATAGATAACTATTGTCAGGATGTGATGTCCTGTCATGGAGGCAGGAGGTGACATCCTGCCAGTCTATCGATGGGTATACCTGCAGGGTCGGGAGGAGTGCT
This sequence comes from Charina bottae, assembly GCA_023362775.1. Taxonomy (NCBI): domain Eukaryota; kingdom Metazoa; phylum Chordata; class Lepidosauria; order Squamata; family Charinaidae; genus Charina; species Charina bottae. The sequence continues at coordinate 79,435,261 of JALMGJ010000005.1, read as the reverse complement.
TTGTAGTGGAAACTTGCCAGATTTATAGAATAGGTGAGTGCTTGTGATGGGGTCATGGTATAGTCGCAGGACCGCAAATTATGCTGATTCGAGTATTGTGTTAAACAATTCAGCACTAAAGACAGATCAAAGAACTCTATCATTGTGTTGGTTGATTCGAGATTGGGAAGACCTAGAAATTGTGAGATGACGGGAGGGGCTGTTAAACCGCAGATCCCCGATGGGGGGGGGGGGAACCCTGAATTTTTAAACTGTTGGTTGCAGGAGCTTTATTAACCTGAGTCTTTAACGTGCAATAGATCACTGGCTTTAATAAAGATTCCTTCATATCCCTGAGTGGCTTGTGTCAGGAACTCTGACTTAATAGTCAACGGGTCGAGGGTGTCACAACTATATTTCTTAATCCATCATCCAAATAATTTATAAATACATTAAACATCACGTCTAGAATGGAACCCTGTGAAATGCCCTTCCTTCCTTCCTTCCTTCCTTCCTTCCTTCCTTCCTTCCTTCCTTCCTTCCTTCCTTCCTTCCTTCCTTCCTTCTGCCAAATAACATGAAACTGCTCCTGACATGGAAACTGTGATTCTGTGAATGCTGCTTTATATTACACTAACATTTTTTACCCCTGCATCAGCAGGTAGAGATTTATATTCCTTTTTTCTAATATACTTGATTAAGCAAAAGAAATAACAACAACAACCATAATGCAAATAGAATAACAAATATCATAATGTGATATTCAGTGCTATATAAATAACAACAAATACGCTTGGCTCCTGGAGGCTTCATGACACATCCATGTGGCTTTTTTGGCAACCACAGTGGTTTGCACTGCCTTCTTCCAAGATGTTTTGCAACTTCTCCGTTGAGACTACAACCCAACTCACATTCCCTGATGGTCTCCCATCCAAGAACTGACCAATCCAGATCCTGTTTAGCTTCCAAGCCCAGAGAGGTTTGGCCTGGTGCTACCATCTGCTGAGATAGTATAAATAAACAGCCTCTCCTCTCCTCTCCCCTCAGTTTCAACTTTATAGTATAGATGTACTGTTTTTAATACCTGTAAATGTACATGCATGTGCTCAAAAGGGGAAGGGGGAGAGAAAAAGTATCTCTATACATAGAAACCTGGGTGGTACCTGACTCATCACCCATCTTTACATACAAACATTGTGGGCAAAACTGGTTTCCTCACCTTGAAGAAATATTGAAGTGTCTCAGGCAGGGACACAGCCACATTCTGTTTTCTACTCAAAATCTTCTTCTGATATGAAAATAAGTTTTTCAGAAAGAATTTTTCATATACTTATTAATTAACTCTACTTCTGTTCACTATTCACAGTCCCTTCACAACAATAGTCCTTTGCTTTCATTCACTGCCTGCTAGTTCTCTCCTGCAATTAGTAGCCCAACAGGGGCCATTTCTATTTTTTTCTTTTTGCAATAGTTCAGTTAAACTTATTTTCTTCTTGATTCATCCTTCCACTCTTGCTGCCATGCCATCCATGATAATACCAATAATGCCATGTTCTCTCCTGCAAAATACTTCTAGGAAACCAGCTTTGTTGTTCATGTTCATCTTGCTGAAGCATTTTAAATGACTTCTCTGGAATTTCATGATGCTCCAGCTAAGATGAACATTTGCCTGTTGTACATTTTGAAATGTTTTTCAACAAAATAATTATTAAAGTTCACAGTGAGGTTCTTCTTGTTATTTGTGAATCATAACTCTTGATCACTGTTTTCTTTTGTTCTGTCATACTTATTAGATGTAGTTTGTGGGTTCAGTAGTAGAGATTTGACCTATTGGCTACTAATGATACTAATCTACTATTATTTCATTTGTAAATATTCATAGTAAAATAAAAACCAATTCACTTATACTTGTTTTAGTCTGCTAATTTCCCTGTTGTGATTTAGCATAATACAACTTTCATTACACTTTGCAAAAGATCCAAATGTTTCCGTGTTCATTTGATACATTGAGTGATTGATTATGTGCCATCAAGTCAGTGTCAACTGACCACATAGATGAGTCTTCTCCAGGATGATCTGTCCCCAACCTAGTCCTTCAGGTGTTCCAGTGTCACGATGGGAGCCAAACTTCTCCCATCTTGCCATGCAACGCAGGCAGTGTGCAGGGAGGGGGGAGAGATGGTGCTGAAAGGAAACCATGTGAAAACGGCCAGCATTCTTTCTCAGGCCATTGGAGAGGTATTTGGATGAAGGAGGAAAAGTCAAGGACAAATACCATCTGAAGAGAACACAGATGGCCGGGTGGTGGGGGTGAACCCAGAAGACGAAAAGGAAAGTTACCAGTGGTTGCTGTTTGGAGGAGAAGAAGGGTTGACGAGACGCAAGGGGGGAAATTCTTTAAGCGGGTGAATTGCACGCGAAAGTTTAATTGTGTCTTCACTTTGGAACTAGATGCTGGTAATCATTAAAAGAACTTATTCATATCCTATATGGCTTGTGTTTAAGTTGCTGTTTTTGAAATTTAGAACTAGGATCCTCACATCCAGTGATGCACCCATCGTTACTGTAATCAGGTCCGTCCACCTTGCTGCTGGTCATCTTTTTCTCTTCCCTTCCACCTTTCTCAGCATTGTGGACTTCTCAAGGGAGCCGAGTCTTCATTTAATGGGTCAAAAATATGGTAACTTGAGGCATTTATGCCTCAAGTAAGAACTCTGGGTTGATTTGTTCTATGATTTATCTGTTTGTTTTTTGGCTATCCATGGCATTCTCAAGAGTCTTCTCCAACTTCTTCAGAAATGTCAGTTCTGCTTTTATCCTGCTTCTTCAACTTTTTGCTTCCATAGAATGTGATAGGGAAATCCATTTCCTCCACAGTTCTGAACTTTGTTAAGCACACATACATCACAATATATTTTCCAAGGCCTCAATGTTTAGCTATCCTACAAAGAGCTCATACAGTATATATAGTGTATTTCTTGAGTGCTGGTTTCTTTATAGTTGATAATCAGTCCTAAAATGTAGAAGTGACCCATCACTTTAATATCTTCATTATGAAGGATGCACTTATGCACATGCAAATTTCTTCACATATACTGTATGTGTATTCACTTATATTTAAAAAATGTTTGGTGACAGTTCAGAAAAACAAAGCATCGTCTCCATCTATTTCTTTGCTTATTTTCCACCAAACTGTTCACATAATGCTGCTTGAGAATTGGGGGGTGGAGATGGGGGAATTGGAGCTCCCCAGACCAGCAGGAAGCTCCTTCTAAATTCAAGCATGTCTATTCTTCAAACATAATTACCCAGGAATTAATTTTTAGATTGGGTCAGGAATACAGCACAATTTAAAAAAAAAATACACAAGGGACATTTGAGTGAATTGACTCAAATAAAGAAATTAATTCACCAAACAAAAAGCTCCTTTATTGGGTGACCATTTCATAGCATAATAGTTGCACCAAGGAAGTACATGTGCTATAGCAATCAGTGGAGAGTTTCAGTAAGAGAAAAGGAGGTTGCATTAAATGGCTTCTGCACTCACGTACCCTGCAGCTGGCTTTGTTTTATATTCCTGGCCTGTGGTCTGGTGATTGCACAATCTCATAATTTCATTTTACATTCTGAACAGGGGAAGAGCTTGAGAGGGAGAGGGAAATGGCTGTGGATTTAGAATACGGTCAGTCATCCTGATGTGAATACATTCACAAACCATGTTGTTACTGATGCTGAGAATTCTCTGCTTATGCTGCTCAATATGGCTTTTCCAGAACAACCATTTCCAGAGTTCCATACAGAGTTGGAGTGTCCATTAAACAAATTCAAGTTATTTATTTTATTTATTTATTTATTTAATTTATATAACCTATGCTATAAGTTATAGCATATTTCCATATCCCACCATGTGAAATCTACCACGAAAGAACCATGTGAACCCATTTCATGACTAATCTTAAGGTCCTGATGCAACAGCATCCTGGATTGCAAGTGAAAGAGATTTATCCTTCAAATGTTAAACTGATTTCTCTGTGTATTTTAGGCTCTTGAAGAGTCTGCTTACTCTTTTGATAAGGAGAAGAGGAAAATGAATAGACAAAATCTTACTGTGTGGGTGAAAAGGCTGTGATTTGGAGAAATGTTTATTTATATATATATATATGGCTCCTATCCACATTTACTATTGAGTTTTAATCAATAAATTGAGAGGAATCTCAGTGACCTAAGATGGTGTCCGATGGAAGGTGAGGTTCTCTCCCCTCTTTGCAAATATATAGCCAGTTTGGTCTAGTGGTTAAGGTGCTGGGCTAGAAACCAGGAGTCTCTGAGTTCTAGTCCTGCCTTAGGCATGAAAGCCGGCTGGGTGACCTTGGGCCAGTCCCTGTCTCTCAGCCCTAGGAAGGAGCCAATGGCAAACCAGGAGACTGAGAGTTCTAGTCCCGCCTCAGGCACAAAAGCCGGCTGGGTGACCTTGGGCCAGTCACTCTCTCTCAGCCCAGCTCACCTCACAGGGTTGCTGTTGTGGGGAAAATAGGAGGAGGAAGGAGTATTAGGTATGTTCGGCACCTTGAGGTTTTTATAAAAATAATAAAGGTGGGATAAAAATAAATTTAAATAAATAAATAAAAGTTTGGGAAAGAGCCTTATAGATTGTCTTAACACATGTTTTCTGTTTGAATTGTTTTATTGTGTTGCCCCTTTTTGAAAATGAATAGGAATGAATCAGTCTAAAAAACAGAGAATACAAGTGACATCTAAATCAACAGATACTAGTTGGCTTCCTGTTGCAGCAGAGACCCCGTCTGACACAAGCTGGAGCCAGGAGGCTTAATACTCAGGTGTCACTTTCACAAGGCTCCCATATGTTGGTTGCATAATCAGAGGCTCTTAAAATGCCAGGAACTTGCTGTTCACAGAAAGATAGCTTGGTATGAAATAAATGTTTTAACATTTAAAAAGTTAATCCAAGAACATGAAAATATTCCTGAAGAAGTAATCTTTGAGCCAAAGCATTCATAATTCATTAACCCAAAGGCTGTCTAGTGACCCATTTAATGAAGGCCCTTTTTCTCAGACAAACCTCTCTCTTGGAACATGCCAGAAGCATCCCAAGTGGACTACTGTTTAAAAAAGGATGTGGTGATAGTGAGACTGCCTTGTGTCCACTCATTCTCAGGCTATGCTCTCTGCTTTGGTTGAGAGCAGTTTTGGCTGGAGCAGCAAAGGATCAGGAGGAGATGTGTGAAGCCATGTTCAGACATTAAGCCTAAACTGGGAATTTCAACCCATTGGGATTGTGGGCATCCATGCCCACTCTTCTGCTGTTTTGAGAAACATCTGAAGGGTTGACTGAATGGATGCAGAGTTCTTCCAATGTTTGTTAATCCTGATAAAACCAAGTTCCCAGGTGAGAGGGACATGCCTAAGGTCATATAGCTCAAAGCACATAAAAAGATTCCTGAAGAGGCAAACACCCCTTTAAGATATCCTCATTTAATGCAGGGAAGTCTTGGCTGGAGCAAGTATATTGAGAACAACGTATATAAAAATGTACAAACCTTATTCACTTTACTGTTCATGTTGGTAGAGCAGAATGACAATCTGGAGGGTTTCATATTTATCTTCTTCACAATCCATTCCTCCATTGTGGGTATTTCAGTATTTTTCCATCTTTGTGCATATAATAATCCCGCTGCAAAACAATCATCTTGACTGCTACCCCCCTCACCACCCTAAGAGCAAATAACCTTGATTCACACCTTTGTGAAGTCAGAGGGAAGTGCAACTGTGTAATTTACTCTCAATGCAATTGATGGCAGATTGTTTACATTCCTAGTACCTACTTAGTAGATCTCCCTACATAGATATAAGGCCTAAGCAGATAAAATGGGCTTTCTCAGAAGGGGAGAAAGATAAAGTAGAAAAGCAGCACTTTTAGAAAAGGAGCAGGATTAAGATCATGACATTGCTTCCACCATCCTGCCTTGTTTGACCGCTCCCCCTGGATACCACTGCTGTTTCTGTAGACTCTTCCACACAACCCACTAACTATGGATCAGAGATGCCTCGAAGCCATATTTAGAGTCCATGAACAGGTGCTGTCTTCAACACATCCCTGAACCACCAAAAAGACAGCCTAAACATGTCTTTTCATGTTCCAATTCTAGTGGTTTCTTCTGGCAGAAAACATGTCCTCCTCAAGAAACCATCACTGGACCCTACTATATTGGACAATTTTCGTCCTGTCTCCCACCTCCCCTTTTTAGGGAAGGTGGTTGAGAAAGCGGTGGCGTTGCAACTCCAGAGGATCCTGGATGATACGGATTATCTGGACCCCTTCCAGTCGGGTTTCAGGCCGGGATATGGGGTGGAAACTGCATTGGTCGCGCTTACAGATGATCTCTGGCGGGAGCGGGATGGAGGGAGTGCATCCATCCTAGCTCTTCTTGACCTCTCAGCGGCATTCGATACCATCGACCATGGTATCCTTTTGGGACGGCTCAGGGAGTTGGGGGTGGGAGGCGTAGTTCTGCGTTGGTTCACCTCCTTCCTCCAGGGCCGTTCCCAATCGGTGGTAATAGGAGAGGAAAGGTCCGACCCTCGTCCCCTCGTCTGTGGGGTACCGCAGGGTTCGGTTCTTTCCCCTCTCCTATTTAACATCTACATGAAACCGCTGGGTGAGATCATCCGTCACCATGGGATGAGATACCATCAATATGCAGACGATACTCAATTATATATTTCCATCCCTGGTGAGATAAGTGATGCAGTGGCTACCCTTTCTCAGTGCCTGGAGGCTGTGGGGGTCTGGATGGGGAACAACAGGCTTCGACTGAACCCTGGTAAGACGGAGTGGCTGTGGATTGATGGCTCCCGTGGATCCAGGAAGTTGTCATCTCTAGTTCTGGATGGGGTTGCACTACCCCATTCAGACCAAGTGCGTAATTTGGGGGTTCTTCTGGACTCACGGCTCCTGCTTGAAGAGCAGGTGGTAGCCGTGGCCAGGAGGGCTTTTGCACAACTTCGTGTTGTGCGTCAGTTACGCCCTTTCCTGGATCAGGAAGCCCTCCGTACAGTCACTCATGCCCTGGTCATCTCCCATATAGACTATTGCAACGCGCTCTACATGGGGCTACCCTTGAGGAGTATCCGGAAGCTTCAATTGGTCCAGAATGCGGCTGCTCGCGCAGTTATTGGTGCGCCTAGATCAGCGCATGTGACACCTCTGTTGCGACAGCTGCACTGGGTGCCTGTGTGCTTCCGGGTCCAATTCAAGGTGTTGGTTATCACCTTTAAAGCCCTACATGGCATGGGGCCAGGTTACCTGAGGGACCGTCTCATCCCCATAACGTCGAACCGTCCCACTCGGTCATTCAGAGAGGGCATGCTACGGATCCCGTCCGTAAAGGAATGTCACCTGACGGGGTCTAGGAGGCGTGCCTTCTCGATAACGGCGCCCACCCTTTGGAATATGCTACCCCCAGAGGTGAGGCAGGCCTCATCGCTCCCAGCCTTCAGAAAGAACTTAAAGACCTGGTTCTGCCGCCTTGCGTGGGGGGAGGGGGGGAATAGTTCCTCTTGGGGATGGCTGGTGCCATAGGGCCCTTTTAAACATCCAAACATCATACCACCGCATCTTGGATTTTTATATTTAATTTTAATATATTAGAGTGTTTTATTGGGTTGTTTTAATTGTCGGATTTTAATTTTTGTGTTTTGTAAACCGCCCAGAGTTCCCTTGCGGGGAGATGGAGCGGTATATAAATTGAAACATAAATAAATAAATAAATAAATAAAATGTCATTCCACATTTCCCAATGGGAGCATCAGGACTCTCCTTCCTATCAGCCATCTCTCCAACACTCACACCAACTCTGCCAGGTCTGACAGCAGATCCTGGGATTGGGGTGATGACACAAAGTGAAGGGAGAAGGGGAAGTGGCTCTTTAGCTTCCAGCTCTCCTACCCCATAGAGGTGTTGCATGGGATCAGAGAACTATTGAAGGAAAGGAAATTAAAACCAAAGTTGTCATGTGAGAGCCATAAGTTTAACAGAGAATTCCTGGTTTTTGTTCATTCTATTAAAATTTAATCACAAATGTATTGAGCTGTTTAAAATATTTAAGTGGAAGCAGCCTAGACATTGGTTTCAAAATGTATATCAGTCTTGATGCAATATTAATTTTCATCACACTGATTAATCTACCTCTTAAAGAGGTTATACAAACTGAACATTAGATCAGAGAGTTTCCTAAGGATAATAATCCCTAGATATTTAATAGATTTTGAACAATAAACAAAGCCTAATTTTTTATTTACATCCTTTAGGACCTTTTTATCAATAAACTCAGTATTCTACTTTATTGTATATCTTGTATATTTGCCATGTAGCTGTACCGTTTCTACAAATTTAGACAAAGATATTTGGAAACTACTGGGGATAAAAACAAAACAATTTGATCTGCATGTAACTGCAACTTATACAGTATCCAAGTTCAGCACAATGCATTCCCCAGGTATCACCAATTTGTCTTGTTAGGCATGCCAAGGGTTCTAACAACAAATTGAAAATTCAGGGAGCTAATGGGTATCCTTGACATGTTCTGTGTTGCATTTTAATTACCAATGAGCTAATCTCACTAGTATTACACAAACAAAGGGATTGGAACAGTAAAGTTATCCAAGAAAGGATTCTATGACTTCCTCACTTGAACTAAACATGTGATTTGTACCATATCTAGGGGTTTTTCTGCATCCAACAATGTCAAAATTACTTATTCATGTTTATCAGTATGTAGAGCCATTATAAAGAGAGACAGCTATTATAAAGAGAGGTGTAGTGGTTAAGACACCAGGTTAGAAACTGGGAGGCTGTGAGTTCTTGTCCCGTCTTAGCCAATTGGGTGACCTTGGGCCAGTCACTCCCTCTCAGCCCTAGGAATGATGCAATGGCAAACCAATTCTGAAATCTTGCCAAGAAAACTGCAGAGACTAGTCCAGGCAGTTGCCAAGAGTCAACACTGACTCAAAGGTTTGTGTGCATGCACATACACACACACATACATACAGAGCTATTATACTGAGCAGACTGATAGAGAACTTATCAAAAGTTAGCCAAATTGTTGGCAATTTAGAGAGTCCCTATAAGTTGGCAAACTGTTTATATGTTTATATGGACTTATAAACATATGTTTATGTTTATATGTTTATATGGACTTACTCAGGCCAAACTGAGGAGGCCATTCTACTAAGGCTTTTTGATGCAATGGCCTCAGCAGTCTTACAGGGCCAATATACAGGCATTCCTTTTTCCAAACAGTCTTGTCCATGTGGCTCCAGAGAGGTGGAATCAATTGGCCATGGCCTAAAATACTACTGTTATTATAGAAATGTGTGTTTTTTACTTGTTACGCCAAATATTGTACATTATCCAGGCAATCTGCTTCCTTTTATGTTTCTTTGCTACAGGCCAAGGCATGGTGGCTCAGCGGTTAAGACACTAGGCTTGTCAGCCAGAGGGTTGCAAGTTTGGTGGTTCAAAACCCGAGCACCGCACAACGGAGTGAGCTCCCACACTTGCCCCAGCTCTTGCCAACCTAGCAATTCAAAAGCATGCAAATGCAAGTAGATAAATAGGTACCGCTTCGGCGGGAAGGTAACAGCGGGTGCAATGTAGACTAGCCTCCTCATGGTGCACCCCGGGCAACGTAACTTGTCACAGCTAAATAGTCTACACAGCCGGCTGCTGGACCTCACAAGGGATTTCCCAGCAAGAAAAATGCCATACGAAATGAATAAATAAAATAAAATACAAACCATGAAACACTTTAGATTGCAAAATGTTGCTATCTTGCTGCACAATAAGGTGTTAAGGTTTAAAAACGTATGAACAGCATTTTTTGTTTATTGAGATACGTTACTTGTGTTTTAATTTGTATTTTGTACTGAATTGTACTATTTTGGGTGATGTTTGATTGTAATCGACTGAAATATTGACCACAGGTCTAGTAATATCTGAGGCCAGGTACCCTTTCCAAAAGCTAAATTGTGCTAGATGAATTATTGTGGGTAATTCTTGCTCATCAAGGTAGAATCTTGGTGTCAAACTTTAACAATAGCCTGTACAATTCTTTACCAACTTTCAAAATTATGGTTATATAAGTTCATCATGTAGGCCTGGCAGACCCTCTATTTCATAAGATTCCTCATATACTGTATATGTCCAAAAATATAAGAGCTACTCTCTCCTTAAGTTGTTTGTACCACTCTATAGTTATTCTACCAGACTCTTGGACATTTCATCATACCAACAATGTCATAAATTTCCTGCAGTGTTAGGGGTGCAGTTAAATCTCCCTAACTGTGCTGTTAAAATTTCTGGAAGATTTATTTCATTAAAAAAATAGCCATCTGCTCCCTGGATATATCAATATTTGCAGAGTATAAATCTTTGCAAAGCTCAGTCAATTGAAAATTAGTTGCATTCTAATCACTATGAATTATCCCCATAGAAATCCTTATCATGAGCAATATTTGTTTCAAATGCTTCAAATGAGAAGCCAGTAATTTCCCAGTAGTTTTTCCTTCCTGTTCTCAATACATCTGTTTCATTTGTTTTAGAAAATAATCCATATTCAGTGCATGTAACTGATCTAGCTCCACATTAATTGATCCAAAAGCATCCAAAATCGTAATTCTAGCATATGCATTTGAGGTTTTATTTACTTCATTTTCTAATTTTTTATGTTGTAATTCAATATCTTGCCCGCAGAGGTGAGGCGGGCACCCTCGCTCCTGGACTTCTGGAGGTCTTTAAAGACCTGGTTCTGCCGCCTTGCTTGGGACAAAGGAAGTAATAGTTCCTCCTGGGGGTGGTTGGCTTAGTGGTGACCTCCTTTTAAGATTTTACCATCATTTGGATTTTTACTATTTATTATTGAATGTATTTTAATATTTATAGGTTTTTAGTTTTAATATTTTATTGTAAACCTCCCAGATTCTACTTTGTAGAGATGGGTGGTGATAAATTTGACAAATAAAATAAATAAATAAATAAATAAATAAATAACCTCAAATAACAGCTTTAAACATATCCCAAACAACCCCCAATTAATGTTCATTCTCTATTTGTTAATCTTATCTATATCTTCTTTGTTCAATAAACTGAGAATTTTCCAACAAAAAGCAATTGAAGTACCACCTCCCACTAGCTCTTCTTTGTTTGTTTGTTTGTTTTTGCAAAACATGACTACTGGGGCATAATCAGAAATTAAAAGTGTACCAATATTACCTTCTGAACTAAATTTCTCATTGACTGAGATATTAAAAAATATTCCAGTGTTGAATATATGTCACATGGTAGATGCAATACTCTTGCATGTATGGATTAAATTGTCCCTATACATGGGGAAATAATAAATTCCCAGATGTACACATAGAGAACATTCCAGTTCCAAGTTGTTTTATCTTTTAACTTGAAATCAATCCAATAATGGATCCAAAATTAAATTAAAATCACTAGCAACAATTATCTGGTTTACCTGTAAACTCAAAAATAATTGCAAAACATTTATCATAAACTAGACAACCCTGTGACCTGTTGGGTCATCCTCTGAGAGAAAGGTAGTGCAGTCTGATGTGGCCAGAATGAACATTACATTTTAATTAAATTAAATTTTAGGCTGGCCATATTTATTTTACCCCAAACTACTTACTCCCATCCATAAGTAATCAACTAAAAGTGATAAAGAGGAAAAGAAAGGGAAAAAATATTAAAACCAATGTATGTATGTATGTATGTATGTATGTATGTATGTATGTATGTATCAGGACTTCTGGCATGGACATAGCAAGACCAGGGACCTCTTGTCTCCCTCCTAACCTGCAAAATTAAAAAAAAAAGGAAAGGAAAGGAAAGGAAAGGAAAGGAAAGGAAAGGAAAGGAAAGGAAAGGAAAGGAAAGGAAAAAAGGGAAAAGATCAGAGGAAAAAGAAAAAGAAGGAAGGAAGGAAGGAAGGAAGGAAGGAAGGAAGGAAGGAAGGAAGGAAGGAAGGGAGGGAGGGAGGGAGGGAGGGGAGGGGAGGGGAGGGGAGGGAAGGGAAGGGAAGGGAAGGGAAGGGAAGGGAAGGGAAGGGAAGGGAAGGGAAGGGAAGGGAAGGGAAGGGAAGGGAAGGGAAGGGAAGGGAAGGGAAGGGAGAGAAAAGAAATAGGAAGCGAGGAAGAAAAAAAGAAAGAAAGAGGGAGGGAGGGAGGGAGGGAGGGAGGGAGGGAGGGAGGGAGGGAGGAGGGATATCCCCCTTTGGGAGATAGAATGGCTCTCTGCACATCTCCCATCTGAATTGGAATTTCAGGCAAAATCCCCACCTGATGGAGCGAGGTGGAGGATAGATAATTTCTCACTTGAAGCCTGACTCCCCAGTTCTATAACAGCTTCACCAGAAACCAGATGTGGAATAGGGGTCTCTGTCCAAGGAAAAGAGGGTTGCTTCTTAGGTTTACAAGGCATTTTATCTCCCCAAAATTCCAGACATAACGAAAAACAATCTCATTAGTATTTCTTCTCACCAGGTCTCCTCCCAAAGGTCCAAAGATACGTTTTTACAACTTATGGAGGAAGAGAGAAACAACTGTGTCTTTCATGTCACCATCTTGCCGGAAGCAACCTGAGCTTCCATTCTGTCTCTATGTAGCAATTTCACTTTGAATATTTCAGAAGAAATGTGGAAAGCTGATATATGAAACACAGAACCAACTGCTGATGTTTTCTGTAGCTCTCTCAGCTGTTCTGATCTGAATGCGAACTGGCATGTCTGAGGCAACTTCTTCTCTGTCTTTGCTGGCTGTCTGGTAGATAAGAGCTTAATGCAAATTCCTAGACAAATTTGGAGATTTGACAGACAATGTCTAAGATATCTTTTAGGACACAAAGAGTTTTGATGAGAACCAAAACTCAGTCCTGAAGCTCTGCATGAGGCATTTCAACTCATTTCAGCCATAATTAACACTTTTTTTCTGATAGCAGATCTGCATCTCTGTGCTGTTCCTCAGTAACAAAGTAAAGTGCCTTAAATATCTGCTCCATTCTTCAGCAATAGCTTCAGAATCAAAACATGATTGTCAGAACACTGACACCAGGAATGAAGTCACTGCTTTTTACAACATACAGTTACTTTCTTGTGGAGTCCTTGGTGCTCTCTGAGCCTTTATTTATTTATTTATTTATTTATTTATTTATTTATTTATTTATTTATTTATTAAATTTATTCCCCGCCCATCTCCCATGCAAGGGACTCTGGGCGGGTTACAATAAATAAAAAATTTAAAAACTATACAAAATATCTAAAAACACAAGCATAACATAATAAAATAAAATCCAAGATGGATTTGGACCCGCAGAATAGATCGTGGAGCTACGGGGCCAGCCAACCCCAGGAGGGACTACCACCTCCGTCGTCCCAGGCCAGGTGGCAGAGCCAGGTCTTAAGGGCCTTCCGAAAGGCCAGGAGGGAGGGGGCCAGTCTCACCTCTGGAGGCAGGATATTCCACAAGGCGGGCGCTATCGCAGAGAAGGCACGCCTCCTGGACCCCGCTAGATGGAATTCTCTTGTTGAGGGGGTCCAAAGCATGCCCTCTCTGCATGCACGGGTGGGGCGGGCCGACGTTATCGGGACGAGACGGTCCCTCAGGTACCCTGGTCCTATGCCATGTAGGGCTTTAAAGGTAATCACCAACACCTTGAATTGGACCCGGAAGCAAACTGGCACCCAATGCAGCTCGCGTAGCAGGGGTGTCACATGTGCCGACCTTCTGGCACTCATAACTGCTCGCGCCACTGCATTCTGCACCAGCTGAAACTTCCGGATACTCTTCAAGGGTAGCCCCTTGTAGAGTGCATTACAATAGTCTATACGGGAGTTAACAAGGGCGTGAGTGACTGTTCGGAGGGCCTCCCGATCCAGGAAAGGGCGTAACTGGCGCACAACTCGCAGCTGTGCAAAGGCCCTCCTGGCCACGACTGCCACCTGCTCTTCGAGCAGGAGTCGCGAGTCCAGGAGGACCCCCAGATTCCGCACTGGATCCAAGTGGGGTAGTGCAACCCCCCCCCAGAACCAAAGATGACAACTTCCCGGATCTAGGGGGGCCATCAATCCACAGCCACTCCATCTTACCAGGGTTCAGTTGAAGCCTGTTGTTCCCCATCCAGACCCCCACAGCCTCCAGGCACTGAGATAAGGCATTGACCGCATCACTTACTTCACCCGGGACGGAGATGTATAACTGGGTATCATCAGCATATTGGTGATACCTCATCCCGTGGTGACGGATGATCTCGCCCAGTGGCTTCATGTAGATGTTGAATAGGAGAGGAGAGAGAACCGACCCCTGCGGCACCCCACAAGTCAGGGGTTGCGGGTCAGCTCTCTCCTCCCCTATCAACACCGACTGGGAACGGCCCTGGAGAAAGGAGGTGAACCAGTGCAAAACCACGCCGCCCGCCCCCAACTCCTCGAGCCGCCCCAAAAGTATACGGTAGTCGACGGTATCGAAAGCCGCTGAGAGATCTAAGAGAGCAAGGATGGACACACTCCCTCCATCCCGCTCTCGCCAGAGATCATCCATAAGCGTGACCAATGCGGTCTCTGTCCCATATCCCGGCCTGAAACCTGACTGGAAGGGGTCCAGATAATCCGTTTCCTCCAGAATCCTCTGGAGTTGCAATGCCACCACCTGCTCAACCATCTTTCCTAAAAAGGGAAGGTGGGAGACTGGGCGAAAATTGCCCAGGATTGTAGGGTCCAGGGAAGGTTTCTTGAGGAGGGGGTGCACCAGCGCCTCCTTAAAGGCAGCCGAGCACACCCCCTCACTCAAGGACGAATTAATCATCGCCTGGACCCAGTCACATGTCACCTCACTAGCTGATTTCACCAGCCAGGAGGGACATGGGTCAAGCTGGCATGTGGTGGCATTTACAATCCGGAGGATCCTGTCTACTTCATCAGGCGCAACAGGATCAAACTGTTCCCAGATAACGTGGTAAGTACGAGCCTCTGGCATCTCCCCAGATCTTGTCTCATGCTTGGAGTCCAACTTGGAATGAATCTGAGCGATTTTGTCCTGCAGATGCTCAGAAAACTCTTCCGACCGGCCCTGTAAATGGGTCTCCCGACCCAAAAGTGATCTTGTAATCTTGAAAAGGGCCGTCGGGCGGCATTCTGCGGACGCAATAAGAGCGGAGAAATATTCACGTTTCTCTGCTCTTACCGCCACAAGGTATGCCTTGACTGCGGCTCTAGATTGTGTTCGGTCAGATTCAGTCTTCGTCTTTCTCCAGCGGCGCTCTAGATGTCTCTTAACCCTCTTCAAAGCCCTTAACTCTTCCGTGAACCACGGAGAGCAGCGGGCCGAGCAGGGCCGGAGAGGTCGCATAGGCACGATCTTGTCCAGGGCTCCGGCCACTGCCTTATTCCAGGCTGCGGCCAGGACCTCCACTGGACCATGAAGCAAGTCCTCGGGAATAACCCCCAGCTCCTTCTGAAACCTCACTGGGTCCATCAGTCACCGGGGGCAGACCAATCGAATGGGTCCTGCCTCCGTGTGGAGTGGGGCAGCACAAGAGAGTCTCAGGGTCACCAGGGCGTGGTCTGACCATGACAATGGGGAAAGATGTAACTCTCCCCTCAGATCACATTTCCACTGCTCAGACAAGAAAACTAAGTCCGGGGTGAGACCACTGTCATGAGTCAGGTCACGAATAATCTGAGACAGGCCCATAGCTGCCATGGTAGCCATGAACTCCCGGGCCGCCTCCGAGGACCGTCCAAGAGACAGCAGATTGAAGTCCCCCAGAACCATAAGTCTGGGGAACTCCACCGCCAACCCCGAGACAGCCTCGAGCAGCTCAGGCAGGGAGGTTGCTACGCAGCAGGGAGGCTGGTACAGCAGCAACACTCCCAACTGTTCTCATGAACCCAACTTGAAAAACAGGGTCTCACACCCGGTCACTTGTGGAGCAGCGCCCCTGAAGGCCACAAGGGACTCTCGGATGACAACTGCCACCCCTCCTCCCCTGCCCCGGTGTCTCGGCTGATGCCACACCCGAAACCTGGCTGGGCACATCTCCAAGAGGGCTACTCCCCCCTCTGGGCCCAGCCAGGTCTCGGTAATACACGCCAGGTCGGCCCCCTCCTCTATGATTAGATCACCTATAAGGGGGGCCTTGTTGTTCACCGACCTGGCATTCAGCAGCAGCAGTCGGAGACCGGAGCCCACGAGGATCTGCTTACCAGGGCCTGGGTATGAACACGGGGGGGGGGGGGGAGAACGCGCCACCGGTAGCAAACACTGGGGGCACCTTCCCCGATGATGGCCTGCCCTCCGGTTCCCGTCATACCGTCCCCTGCCCGTCACCACCTGAATCAAATAGCCTGCCATACAGCCCCCAGAGATTCCCGGCTCTGGCCTAGTAGCCTCCACTCCCAGGCCTCCGGAATTCTTGGGCTTAATCAAGGGTCCCTTATCCCATTCATCCATCATCCAGTCCCACACAATGTTGGGCAGTGACAAGACCCCCCAGTGCACCAGCTCTCGCTCTCGGTACTGTTAGGGTCCAGCAGCACCCCCACTCACACTCTGTACCTCTCCCTCAACTTCTCTCACTGGTCAGGGAGAGGTACCAACACCCACCAACAGTCACTCCTACCCCACCTGGCTCTCACCCAGGGGGTACTCTTACATACCCATACAATCTTGGCTCCCCCTCCTTGTGTCTCACCCGGGGGGGGGTCCACATTCATACCAAGGGACCCCTACGAACCCTCTTCCACCTTAGCTTAAATGGGACGACATCCAGAATTTTATGGGGGTTAGTCCGTGTTCTTTGTACGCCCTGGTCTCCTGGGGTATCCGTCCAGCCTCTGTGCCTTCCAGGGCCGCAGGGTTCTCCACCAACTCCAGTCCGCTCCAACATCGGAAGCCTCCGAACCCCCTCTAGAAGTCGGCCCAGGAAAAAAGTCCAGGAGTCCGCTGTCACAACCAGGCTCCCCTCTGTGCTGTGATGGCTCTGCTAGGCCCCCACCAACTCCACCAGCCTAGCTCAAACTCTGATGGTCTCCAGCCTCCAGCAATCGAAAACAGAGAGGCCTCCGGCAGCCTCCAGCAGCCCTCGATAGTCTACGGTTCCGCAGGCTCCGCCGGCCCCAGCTCGAAGACCAACAGCCAAAAACCTCCAACCTCCAGCTGCCATTCGGCAGCCTCCCGCAGTCTCCAACCTTCGGTGGGCACCAGGCACCAGGTCCTTGCCAGCTCCACCGGCCCAGCTCGAACCCCACAGTCTCTGCGGCCTCCGGCTTCCAACGGACCTCGGCAGCCTACGGCGTCTCCGGCTGCTCACTGGGCTCGTTTCTTCGCGTCGTTCCACAGAGGCTCCGACTGGACACAAGGGCTTGCCCCAACACTCCCTCCAGAGAAAGCCACTCACCCACTGGTAACACCACCTCACTAGACCCCCAAAGGTGAATTTTCGGGGGGTTTTCACAGGGTTTCTGTGGCTTTCTCCCGGAGCGGTAATCGGCCGCGATGACTTGCGGCCGTCATCTTGGAAAATCGCCAATTCTTGTTTTCTTGTTTTCTTGCAGACATTTCATTGCCAGACTAGGCAACCTCTTCAGTGCGAAAAGGGAGTGGGACTTGCTCTCTGTTTAAATACCGTGGTTTGTCCTGCTTGTGTTGGTGGAGGTGTTGTTCTCTCCTTAGGAGTTCCTTGATTAGGCTGTTGTTTGCTGCTTGGTTGATTGACTGAGTTAATAGTTGATTAGGGTATATTGTGCTGTTTGATTGTTCCTCTGGTGCTAATCCTGGTGTTAATCTTTGCATATCTGGGTATTGATTGCTGGCAAGGAGGTGTTCTGGTCTTCTGGCTTTTCTATTGTCTCTTATGAATGGTATGTAAATGTTGTTTACCTCTATGTATCTGTTGATGGCTGCTTTGTCTGAGTGCCAAGCTTCCAGGAATTCTGTAGCATATTTGGATTTGGCTTGGTTTAAGATGCTCACAGTTTCCCAGTTGAAAGTATGGTTGAGTCTGTCCATGTGTTGTGATATTAAGGAGTTTTCATTGTGTCTTCTGACTGTTCATGTTCGTGGATGTGTTCTGCTAGTCTTCTGCCTGTCTGTCCTACATAGTGGCTGCTACAGTCCTTACACTGTATGTTGTAGATAACTCCTGTTTTTTCTTCTTGGGCTACTGGGTATTTTGGATTACTTAAGATGTTCTGAAGGGTTTTGGTTCGTTTATATGCTACGATGATGCCATGTGGTTGTAACAGTCTATTGGTAGTTTCTGAGATGTTTCTGATGTATGGCAGTGTTATCCTTTACATAGCTTCTGTTGGTTGTGTTGTAGTGGGTTGGGTGGTCAGGCACTTTTTGATAAAGTTGCGTGGGTATCCATTTTGCTGGAAGACGCTGTATAGATTATCTGTTTCCTTTTTCTGGTGTTCTGGGTTGCTGCAGCGCATTTGTGCTTGTCTGAATAGTGTTCTTACACAGCTTCTCTTGTGGGAGGTTGAGTTGTTCCTTTGGTAATGGAGCATTTGGTTAGTGTGGGTAGATTTCCGGTAGACTTACTTTCTTTCTTTCTTTCTTTCTTTCTTTCTTTCTTTCTTTCTTTCTTTCTTTCTTTCTTTCTTTCTTCTTCTTTCTTTCTTTCTTTCTTTCTTCTTTCTTTCTTCCTCCCTCCCTCCCTCCCTCCCTCCCTCCTTCCTTCCTTCCTTCCTTCCTTCCTTCCTTCCTTCCTTCCTTCCTTCCTTCCTTTCTTTCTTTCTTTCTTTCTTTCTTTCTTTCTTTCTTTCTTTCTTTCTTTCTTTCTTTCTTTTTCTTTCTTCCAATTGATAAATTGCTCAATCCCAAAAGTCTCAAAGCAGCTTATCAATAGTAAAAAGATACTATAAAAAAGTTATTTAAAAATCGTAACACAAACCAGACAACCAATAATAATAAAACCTTCCTATAAGGAAACATTCTCCAGTAACAACTGCCACCTCCTTACAGTTGAGCACCCATCATATTACCAATCCGCAAAGGCTTTCTGAAACAGCCAGGTCTTAGCAGGTCAGTTCTAAATGTTGTACAACATTACCATAGGCCAAAATGCCCTTTAGAAATGCCTTTTTAATGATCCATTGGGCTGATCATGATCCATTGGGCTAATAACTTCTAGCAGGGGTTCACCTCTTAGAACAGTTTAAGAGATGGGACTCCTTTTTATTTTCATGTAAATTCTACTATCTTTAGCAAAGCTGTTAAATATGTCATCCTTTATTAAAAGAAAATATACCACATTACTGTAGAAACCAGTACAAGAATTGCAAATACAATTCTAACTAATGCTCTGTATAAGTCTGGGTTTCATTTGGTTCACACTGTTTAATTCTGCACAAAAATTAAAGCTAAAAATATAGTAGGGATGTGTAAAGGATTTCCAGTGGCACTTTGTAAAATATATTGGCATAAATAAAATGTCCCTTACTGAAGCCCAGCAGCAGATACTTCTTCTGGAAGAAGCTTTTCCAGATCATTTATTCTTGTGTGTTTCTGCCCAGCACTGCTTCACTTCACCAGCACTTACAGCAGCTGCCGTGATGTTTCAACAGGGGCATTTGGTTCATACCAAAGTAATTTGCAAAGCACCCCTTTGAAGACTCTGAACAGCAATAAAACATATTGTGCTATTAAGCACTGCCTTATGATTCCAAAAAAATCCTGCCAATATCCAGGGTATATTAAAAAAGTGAATATTTGGGATGCTTGCATCTTACAAATAAAGCAACGTGTTGAGGATAGTTTTATCCATGTTCATTTTAACCCAAAAAAGACCTTCAGGGTGTTTTATGTTGAAAAATACATTGGGGAAAATTACTTTATTAAAGTAATGTAAGAAATCTACATTCAAAAGGACACCCAGAATTTTTTCCAGTAAAAAACAATGTTTATTGGGAAGGTTGTATAAAAAACACATCAGGGGAAATTAGGAATAAACAAAAAGATGTAAATGATTGTAATAGAATTGTTGTCCACTAAAACAGGCATCAATACAGCAAAACTTTATATTGATTTGCACCTTTATAAATGTTGGTATGAAGAAGGTGTTTTATTTATTTATTTATATCAATTTATATAGCCACCCATCTCACTTTTCTAGGATACTATGACTGAAGATGGGAAATGAAATTAATAACATTTTAACTGCAATTATATTAAAAGTACAATTATAAATAAAATAAATATCAAGATAGGCTTGCTGACATCCAAAGAAAAGAGGAAGTATTAAGTCATCATAAGCAATTAGGATAGCAAATACCTTTAATTTTTTGTACATTTTTTTGATTGAGGGAGAAATTAGATTGTTCACTTTGTGGGGTTTTTTTTTTTTTTTTTTTGGCACTGCAGCATTTAGGAACCACAAAATTTATGTATGCTTTAACCATGCTAATGAAAATGGGAAAGCTTTCGGTAAATGAATTTTATCTCCTGAAAAGGCAGCCTTGTTTAATGCACTCCTCCTGATATGCAGGGAATAAAATCAGAGAATGTAAACTTTTATGTAATTGAAGAGTGTTGAGATCTGACCACAGAAACTGGAGATCTAGAATTTTGAAAAAGTAAATGGCAAAATTTTCCTGGATTCTACCACTTCAGATAGTGGGTGGGTAGGTGAGGGATGCACTTTTAATGTCCCCCTCCCCCATATCGCAACAACAGGCTTAACTAGGTTAATAGAGACACTGTTAATGCAATTAAATTTCAACTCCCAAGGGGTTAAATTGAGACCTCAAACAATCCAGACATGTACAATGCAATAATAAGCAGCATATTAAATGCTTGGAATGCATATAGGGAAATAATTAGTCTAGACCAGGTTTTCTCAAACTTGGCAACTTTAAGATGTGTGGACCAACTCCCAGGCTGGCTGGGGAATTCTGGAGTTGAAGTCCATGCATCTTAAAGTTGCCAAGTTTGAGAAAACCTGGTCTAGACCTATCCCCTCTTACCTTTCTACTCAGTATTTACTTTCATGAAGAGGAAAGTATTTTAAAAAATCACTCAATGGAGGGATAATAGATCATATAGACTGCAAGATTTGATTATTCATCAGACAAAGACAAAATATTTTGAGATTTTCTCTTTGGAATTGCCAGAGCTACCTGACCATTTGTATCTTCAGATAAATTTAATAAGTATAGTATTAAAAGAATTACACAAACAAGGAGGGAACATTCTTAGATTGACTGAATGTGAAACCTGAAAATAGAACATTCAGAGCACTTGCTGGGGCTTAATTATACATTCTTGGGGAAATATTTGTTTATTTATTTATTTTATCCCACCTTTATTATTTTTATAAATAACTCAAGGCAACGAACATACCTAATACTCCTTCCTCCTCCTCTTTTCCCCACAACAACAACCCTGTGAGGTGAGTTGGGCTGAGAGAGAGTGACTGGCCCCAAGGTCACCCAGCCGGCTTTCATGCCTAAGGTGGGACTAGAACTCTCAGTCTCCTGGTTTGCTATTGGCTCCTTCCTAGGGCTGAGAGTGACTGGCCCAAGGTCACCCAGCCGGCTTTCATGCCTAAGGCGGGACTAGAACTCACAGACTCCTGGTTTCTAGTCTGTTGCCTTAACCACTAGACCAAACTGGCTCTCAGAAATATGACTCAGAAACTGAACAAATTAAAAAAAATATAATTAAATAATTAATCTAGGTACAATAATTGATATGCAGCAATGGGAATTCCAGTGGGAGAGAAAAAATCACATCAAATTTACCCTGAATATTATAGTTAGAGAAAACTGGTGTAAGATTTTAAGACATAGACAGATTACTCCAGTACTGATTGCTAAGATGGACAGTTCATTCTCTAAAAATTGCTGGAAATGCAATGATTAGGTTGGATTTTTTTTCCATTTTCTTTGATATATTTGGTGGCAATCTTGAGAAGCTCAGCAATTTTTGAAAATGATTTATAACAGAATGAAACAAAGCTGAATTTCTTAATTTATTTTCCAAATGATTTTTAAATTACATATTACTATTCCCACAAAGTATAACAATATAGCATTGTACATGGTAACTGATGCAAGATATTCTATGCTTTTTACTGGAAAGCATGCATAATTCCCTCTGCTGAAGAATGGTGAATTAAGTCAGGAGAATATACTCCATCTCCAAAATAATTTCATATTTCAGTTCTGACCCAGAATTTAACTCAAGTTGGAAACCATTTTTGGATTCTAAGTCTGTATGGGCTTGTACCAGATGTGAGATTTCTCTTCAAATAAAATCTTAATATTCTGGCTCTCAAGGGTCTATTCAATGAGAATTGATCTCCAGCTGCACAGATAGAACTTACTGTAATTCTCAGTCTTATTTTATGATTTATACTATGTTGATAGTCATATATTATTTGGATTTTAACAATAATCTCTAGTTTTCAAAATGATAATATATATCCAGTTATTTAAAGGCAATTAATGAAATATTGAAAAATTTAACTCAATTCTATGATGCTTGTAAATTCCTGTTTATTTTATTTTATTAAATTTAAAAAAATATTTTTCTTGATTTTCTCCCTCCCTCCCCCCCTCCCTCCCTCCCTCTCTCTCTCTCTCTCTCTCTCTCTCTCTCTCTCTTAAAATAAAATGTAAAATCTATCATTATGACCCTCAAATTTGGAGGTGATCGGGGAGATCAGAGCACGTCTTGGGGCATCATGAAAAGGACACCGTAGGAGGACCTGGGCAAGAGTTTCTGCCTCCCTGGATCCACAAGGGCAAAGTCTCTGTGGAAAAGGAGTCCCATGAAATCTTCCTGCCAGCAGTGCTGAAGGGAGGGCATCGAAGCGGGCTCTGGGAAAGGCCCATCTGTATTTGCTTAAGGAGAGATTGTGTAGATACCCTGCAGTAGAGAGTTTGCGGCTATCTAGAATTTGAGGATAGAATTCGGGAGCACTGGTCATATCATTTTGGCGATCAATGTCCCTAATTCTTTCTTTTACTATTGATTTGGCCTTCTCCAGAGTTAATCAAAACTGGTTAATCAAAATATAATTTAAAAAAGGGTTGTGCTTTTTCTGGGGCTCACACAGTAGCTACACGTTCCTAGAAAAGCACTAAAAGAACTGAAGAGGGCATTTAGGAAGCAGTGAAATGATGCCACCATATTATTGCCCCTGTGAACACCTCCTTAACTCTACAGATTCTTTAAAGAGGCACTGGATGCATCTTCTGAAGCACTTTTCCAAAAAGCTACACATTTGATAAATTAGGTCTACTGGGTCTGGGCTCCAAAATCCAGGTGACCTCTAGATGGAAGCAGCCACCCACCCATCCATCTATCCACCCACCTTGAAAACACTAACCCTTGTGGTCATGCAGATGTTTGCAGCTCAGATCTGGCAGCCATATTGTATATATCTTGGATTGCCAGAAAGGGGGAAAAGACATCACTAATCTGTCCCCTGATGTTTTCAGATATGCTATGTGCTTGTGTCTGGTTCCTCTGCAAGAAAACTGAGGGTACACTGAGGAAAAGCTGCTTGGCCACTCTGACACCATTGTTTCTGCATATAAATTCCCATTGAAAGTTGTGATGATGGCATGACTGTAGAATTTTGTGGCCAGGTGCTTTTCCTAACAGCTTCAGCCATGGTTGTAAGTTTCAGTGTGCAACCTCTTCGGTGGGGAGAGTGAAAGGGAAGAATGGCTCACTTGAGCCCAGAGGCTGGGAGTTGGTCTATAGAAGGAGTTGGTGCATATTGCTTATCTAACCATGGAAATCAAACTCAGCAGCTTTTGTACAGAGACTGTAAAACTGACAAGAAGGACTATGCTCATTGGTAAGGAAATAAGAAGAGAGCATCAGGGTAAAGCAGCAGAAGGATGATGACAAATCATACCCATAAATGAAAAACAGATAGCACTCAGTCCCTGTGGAGCTCTGGCACTGCAATAATTTGCTACAGTTTAGTGGCCCAAGAAGGAGACCATTTTGAGATCAGCACAAAAACCATATGCCAAGGCATGTTCAGATGGTGTGTCAGTCCATGAACTTGTACATTTTATGTAGGTTTCATGCCTAACAGCCAGTAAGACTTTCCTGTTACATTTGCTTAATCCAGTTTTAAACATCTAAACTGGTGATCACCACCACTTTGCAGCTAATTCCACAAGCTAATTATTCTTCCTGCCCCGGTTTTCTCAGACACGAAATACTGACTCTACGTGGCTTTATAAGGAAAACAAGAATGTCTGGTGTCAGTATTTTGAAACTATTTCCTTGGACTTCCAGTGGGAATATGGCTGACTGAACAGCTGTGTCCGTGAGCTCTGCAGACAGAACTGACAGTGGAAGCTTTTGGGGGGGGGGGGCTCGGGCAGGCTTTTTCCTGAAGCCCAAGAGCGCTTTCATGATAAAGAAAATGTTCGGAATCATCCCATCTGTTCTCTAAAATGGCGTCTTGTAGCCAAAGAATTGCAAACAGCATTCGAGGCAATCCGGTAAGAGAATGGGAGGCGGGGACTTCATCTTTTCCACGCCATGCTGTAGCCTTAAAGGGACATAAGGTTAAGCCACCCCATTTCTAAATCACTCAATTTATATTTTATTTATTTGTTTCTTTGTTTGTTCGTTTGATTTTTTTATTCTTTACATTCAGAGCATTTGCTGGGGCTTAATTACAGATTCTTGGGGAAATATTTATTTATTTATTTATTTATTTATTTATTTATTTTACCCTGCCTTATCCGCAACCAATTGTGACATCAGAAGCGTCAACCTGGATGACGAGGGGCAGGGATGGGTTGGGGTGTTTTAAGATGGGCTCAGCAGTGAATAAAATCTTTAGGTGATCAAAAGCCTGTTGGCATTCTGCTGT
Organism: Charina bottae; assembly: GCA_023362775.1. Lineage (NCBI taxonomy): Eukaryota > Metazoa > Chordata > Lepidosauria > Squamata > Charinaidae > Charina > Charina bottae. The sequence continues at coordinate 79,410,351 of JALMGJ010000005.1, read as the reverse complement.
CCAATTCAAAGCAGCACCAGGTTGTTTAGTTTTCTTAGCATTCACCTTTCCTTTCATTTTTAACAAGTCAGTGAGAGGCAACGGAACTTGGGCAAAATTGGGGATGAATCGGCAGTAAAAGTTCGCAAACCCGAGGAAAGTTTGTAGTTGCCTCCTAGTTTTAGGTGGTGCCCATGCCAAGACATCCTGTACCTTTGCCAGATCCATTTCTATGCCTTTATGGGAAATTCTGTACCCCAGATAATCCAATTGTTCTTTATGGAATTCACATTTAGAGAGCTTAGCGTACAGTTGAGTGTTTATTAGTCTCTGTAGGACCTCTTGGACCAATTTTACATGGTTGGCCACATTGTCTGTGTAGATCAAAATATCATCAAGGTACACCAGCATGCCTTTATATAAAAGGTCATGTAGGGAATGGCAAACCACCCCACTCTATAGTCTGCCAGGAAAATATTGCGAAAGCGGCATCTCCCCACGGGTCACATGACTCGGTGCTTGCACAGGGGAACCTTTCCTTCTTAACACTTCATTAATTAAGGCCATAAAGCACCCCAGGGCTTTTTTAAAGCCAAACAGCATCATGAGATACTCAAATGCCCCCAAAGGACAGTTAAAAGCAGTTTTCCATTCATCACCCTCCCGTATGTATACATGAAAATAAAAAAGGTAAAGGTTCCCCCCGCACATTTGTGCAGTTGTGTCCAACTCTAGGGGCCAGTGCTCATCTCCGTTTGTTAGCTGAAGAGCCAGCATTGTCCGAAGACGCTTCCACGGTCATGTGGCCGCATGACACGGGCGGAATGCTGTTACCTACCCACCAAAGTGGTACCTATTAATCTACTTGCATTTGCATGCTTTTGAGTTGCTAGGTTGGCAAGAGCTGGAGCTAGTGTGGGAGCTCACTCCGCACGCAGGGCTAGGGATTCGAACCTCCGAACTTGTGATCTTCCGATCGACAAGCCTGTCATCTTACCCGCTGAGCCACCATGCCCCTTCATATCACCATCGTATCTGGATACATGAAAATACGCCTCTCTTAAATCCAGTTTGGTGAAAATTTTCCCTGTAGACAAGTGGGCAAGCATGTCTTGCAAGAGGGAAAGAGGGTATTTGTTAGAAGTGGTAATGGCATTGAGTCCTCTATAATCAGTACATAAGCATAAAGATCCATCTTTTTTCATGAGGAACAATACCAGAGCCCCCAGAGGTGGATTGGCTGGTCGGATGAAACCTCGCTCCAAATTTTTGTCAATAAACTCCCTCAAAGCCTCCCGCTCTTTTAAAGTCATGGAGTAGATTTTTGGTTTGGGAAGAGGGGCTCCGGGGTCGAGTTCAATAGCACAGTCTCCCTGTCGATGGGGAGGAAGCTGATTTGATTCAGCCTCACCAAATGCTACTTTTAAGTCAAAGTTTTGCCGTGGGATTGGGTCTCCCTCAGGGCCTGGGCTGGATGCCGAGAAGTCATCCACAGTGGCCAAAGCTGGTAAACTCAACAGGGGTGGAGTGACCGTCTCGGGGTCAGCCGCAACAGCTAAAGTTCCCAAGTCCAGCGGGGGTTCAGGCTCCTGCCAACTGCCATATCTCCCATCAGGGAACTGCAAACTTCCTGAACCCCATTCCACTTTCGGCTTTCTGTCTTTCAAGCAGGCGAGCCCAGGAATTAAGGAAAGATTGGCTATAGGAGCCATTAAAAATCTCAAAGTCTCTTTATGAGTCCCAATTCTCATCTCCTCCATTTCAGTATAAAATTGCATGGGGCCCCCTTGCATCTCAGACCCATCAAGTTGAGTAAATGTCACTGGGTTTTTTAGTATCCCAAACCTTAGTCTTAATCCCATTACTACTGCAAGGTGCATTATGCAACGAGTGCAACCATTGTCTAAAAGTCCTACTAAGTCTGCACTCCTGCCAGTTTGTAAGGATGTGATTTTGGTTCCCACCAATAGACTGGGACATGGTCCACTCACCATCGTATCTGGATGCCTGGTGTGTTGAGTTATCGCTGCCTGCCCTCAGGTGCCATTTAGGGCAGGCAATTCCAGTTTCCTGGCAACTGGAATTCTTCATCTGCTGAGTTGTCGTCGGTGTCGAATGAACCTCTCGGCACAAACTCAGAGGCTCCTCTGGTTTGCATGACCTCAGTGCTGATGGAGATGCCACTGGATGGTTTTGTAGTTTTCAACTTGGGTTTGTGACTGGGGCTTTTACCTCATTGAGCTGGTTGGGATAAAGGGCATGCAGCAATGCAATGACCTTCCTTGCCACATCTGACACAAGCCCCACTTTGAGCACGCCGCTCCTTCTCCCTTTCCAAAGTTCTGCATCTTTATTTTTATTCGGTACTCACAGTAGTAGTCAAAGTTCACTTCTCGGCTCCGTGCAGGTGGTGCTGTAGTTTTACTTGCGCGCGGGCTTCTTCTACTTCTCCAGCTAGGCAAATCCAACCTCGCATGGTCATTGGTTTAGCCCGTGCCAGACACCATTCCAAAATTTCAGGTTTTAAGCCAACTCAGAAATACTCCATTTTCAATTACTCCGGCAATCAGTCATTTTTCTCACTAGCCTCTTAAACTCCGAGGCATACTCCGATATGAATTGGTTTCCTTGTCTAAGAGTTTGCAGATTGGTTCTGGCTCACATTGCAATGAGGGGATCTTCAAAGTGATTTTGGAGTGCAAGCATAAATTCGTTGAAGTCCTCTATCTCCAGTGCTTCAGTGTCGTTCAGATCCACCTCCCAATTGGCCGCTTTGTCTTCTAAGTGTGCTGTAATGTATCGGATTTTCGAGTCGTCATCTGGGAAATCTGTTCCCCATGCATCCATGAATCCACGAACCTGATTCATGAACCATGCCAATTGCATCGGATTGCCTCCGAATTTCACTTTCAGATCTTGTATTCCTACACCCCCACCACTTGTTTGGTGTCCCAGCCCTGGTGAAAAAGGTGCAGTCTGGGATCTAACACTGGTGGTGCTGTGGCGATCCGAGACGTTCTCTTTTCATGGGTTTGTCGCAAATTGTTGGCCGGAGCCTCTGGTGAATTGCTGGCTGGTAGTGGCCATGGCTATTTGGCTCACTTGTTGACTCATCGCTTCCATGATGCCTTGTAAGCCATCCATATGATTTCCAAGCTCTGATACCTGATGTTACACCACCCCGATTTGTTGCCCCAATCTGGATCAGGATCCTCACTCAATGGTCACATGCCGAGCAGCCTCTGGATCTGTGTTGTGTCCAATTGCTGTCAGCCATATGTCTCTCACCTCCCGTAGTGGGGGGTTTGGACCCATCTCCATCTCTGAGAACTGGATTTTGGGTCGGGCTCCAAAATTCTGCCACTCCATCCTGGGATGACTAACATCCCCTCTGTTCCTGGAGCTGGATCTTCTCTGTAGTTCTTCCTTCGCCTGGGGCTCTTTACTTGTCATGTCCCAGGTTTCTTCAGTTGGAAAGCCTGCCAATAAATCCATCATGGTATTGTGCACCATGGGTTGTTCTGACATGGGGGACTGGGAAAGTTTTACTCCTTCTGGGAGGATACCTCCAGTCCCTGGGATGAGTTCTTCCTCTTGCCACTCATCCATAACAGATAAATCCAGATTGCTTGACAACCCTGGTTCCACAGAAGGTACTGCTGTCTCAGAAAGAACAGTGTCCTCAGGGCAGGTTGCCATTATTTGAGATTCAGAGCTTTCTGTGATGATCTCAGTGCCAGTATCTAACTCAAGAAATTCTCCAGACAGTTCATCAGAATGCTAAAAGGATTCATTTATTAGAATACAGCTACATGGGATGGCTGCAAAGCTCTGAATACCAGTTTTGGCGCCAATCATTCAAACTTAAAAACATCCCTCTGACTTCATCCCTTGTTATTTTCAAAACAACCCACTCCTGATCTTCCCCCCTCCCAACTTGTTAAGTTTAATGAGAGTCCAGGTGTCTTATCAGAGTCCTCAGTTTGTCTCAGTCAGCGAAGGAATGTGAGGGAGGCGATTCTCTTCGGTGCAAAGTAGCAGCTACAAAGCAGGCTGAGATGAGTCGGCTTCTGTACGGCTTGACACGTGTTGGCTCAAATACATGGCAGGCAAGCAAAGCGAGTCTGAGAGAGAGAGAGAGAGAGAGAGAGAGAGAGAGAGAGAGACAGAGACAGAGACAGAGACAGAGACAGAGAGACAGAGAGAAATTGATAAATATAGATGATATAGACAGATGTCCATAAAATGGAGTTTAGGCATTTTATTTTAAAATGCAGACCAATGAAATAGCAACCAAATATGGACCAAAAAAAAGGTGGATTAGATCATTTCATCTAAAAATTGGTCCCCCCAAATTATCCATGTTTAGCTAAAGGATGTAGACCTATGGCAATGTTCTGCTCCTTCATTTATTTGTATCAAACTGTCAGGATGTCACCCATGCCATTCTGCCATGGCACCAGGAAGGAACATCCTGTCAGTCTGTTAAACTCACAGGGAACTGCAAACTATGTTGATCAAGGTATCACGCCGAGCGATTCAGCACCCAGGATAGATCAAAGGGTGATATTGCCACGTTAGTTGATTCGGACACAAAAAAACCTGAAAACCACAAATCCCGATGGGGGGGGGGGGGGAACCTTGCAGATTTTTAAACTGTTGGTTGCGGGAGCTTTATTCTCTTGAGTCTTTAATGTGCGATGGATCACTGGCTTTAGTAAAGATTCCTTCATATTCCTGAGTGGCTTGTGTCAGGAATTCTGATTTAATAGTCAATGGATCAAGGGCGTCACAAAGACTTTTTTCAAGAAAGAATATGTTCTCTCTCTCCCCTTCTGCAGTATAGTCCCAAGCATATACTGTATATATTTGCAGAAATGCCAGTTTGAATAGGGCATTTAATAAATCCATTGAAGTTATAAAAATAGTGAAAAAGTTGTCAAAGAAGAATGCATTTCAGCAGGAAAATATTTTTTTTAAAAAAAAATCCAGGCCAATTCGTATATTATGAATTTCATTATGGCCAATTCTATTATAGAAATCCATTCGCTGAGTGTAGCCAATAAATGGAAAATGAAAAGCCAACTGGATTTAATAATTCATTCAGTGGGCCCTTAAGATACTTACGTTTGCCTCAATATAATATAGCAATTATGGAAGAGATGCCATGAGAAATTTTAAATTTCTGTGCCTAAGGAGTTTTCTCAGAGATGACATTTTTAGGCTCTGTGCATTCGATACACTCTGGTATGAAAATAAAATAATTCACTAATGACTCATAGGTGAGCTACTCCTCTTAAAGGCACACATTCATTTATCCCAGTCACTATGCTCATAGCTCAGTGGTCTGCACAGATTAAAAATGGGTTAAGAGAGTCACTCTGGTCGTTTTGCACCATTGTAAAAGATTCAAAGGTAAACATAGGTGAAGAAAGTCAGACTTTTGCAGTGGGCTTAGTCTGAATTCTGGATGAGAAGTTACCTTTGGCTAGTATAAGCAAGGCAAGATCTTTTTTTGCCACGAATTTAGCAAGGCATTACTGGCAGGTCCGGGGAACTCTGCAGAGATGCGCCATCGGTCTACCGGCTTCTCTGATCAGCGCTGAGAAACAGCCAGTAAAAGTTCCCTCGCATAATGCTAAATAAAGACACCCTTTTTTTCTGAAGATGCCAGCGAACGGTTGTCCCTCGCCCTTCCCTGCACCAAGAGGAAGTGATGAGATTCAGCTCCACCATTGCCCAAACCCCTTGCTTCGCTTATAATGTATTCTTTACAAAAACAAGAAAACCAAAAACTATTCTATGAATTAGAAAGCCATTCAAAGGAAGCATGCGGGGGGCGGGGAAGTTATAGCCTCACTGCTTTTGGCTCTGAACAAATATTTGACACTTTTTGAATGGAATTGAAATGATTGGTGTAAACGCTAATACCCAAGGAGGAAAAAATAATGAGAAGGAAGTCATAAACACATTGAGAATGTTGAAAACTGATAAGGCTGGAGGTGTAGATGAGGCAAATAGGAAAAAAAATATGGATGTGGTTTGCTCATGCAACCTGTTTAATGTGTGTGAAGCCTGCATGAATTGGAACAATGCTGTTCCTATTGCTTTATACAAAGGGAAAGGTTACAAAGAGGGTGCAAAAATGATAGAGATATTAGCTCATTAAGAATGCTTGGGAAAGCATTTGCCAGAATTCTGATTGAAAGGGTATGAACACTGATAGCAAAATTTGGAAACTGCAGTCCTGGGTGTGCAAAGCAGGTGTTTGCTCTTGAGCAGGTTATTGAGAAGTTTCTGAATGTGAAAAATGTTATTATTATTTGCCTCTTCAGAAAAAAACATGGGATAAAGTGAATAGATTGGAATACTGGAATGGTTTTGCATGTATGTGGAATTGAGGCTTGGTTGTGGAATGAGATAAAAGCAGTTTTGATTGATTGATTGATTGATTGATTATGTGCCATCAAGTCATTTTCAACTCCTAGCGACCACATAGTTAGATTTTCTCCAAGAAAATCTATCCCTAACATGGTCATTCAAGTCTTCCAACAGTGCTCTCATCACATCTGTAACTGAGTCCATCCACCTTGCTGCTGGTCATCCTCTTCTTCTCTTTCCTTCTAATTTTCCCAGCATTAGAGCCTTCTCCAGAGAGCTGGATATTTGCATAATGTGTCCAAAGTAGGATAATTTAAGCCTGGTCATTTGTGCCTTGAGTGAGAACTCTGGATTGATTTGCTCAATGATCCATTGGTTTGTTTTCTTGCCTGTCCATAGTATTCTCAGGAGTGTTCTCCAATACCAAAGTTCAAAAGCATCAATACTCTTCCTATCCTGCTTCTTCAAAGTCCAACTTTGGCTTCCATAGAGTGTCACAGGGAATACCATGGCTTGCACGATTCTGAACTTTGTAGATATAAAAGCAGAACATGATGGAAACAAATCATGCATCAGAACCGATGGGATCCTTAGCAAATGGTTCAACACTGAACAGAGAGCAAGGCAAGAATCTGTGCTGGCCTCTTCATTGTTTAATTATGAATAAATATATAAAGAGTGTTTGTAGTGACATTAGTAGTGTATCAATCACCAGTCAGGGACATGAATGTGTGTATACTTTTGTACGGAGACAATGGCATTAACTCAAATTATTTGTAGCAATAAATGTATTGAAGCTCAAAGTAGTTGTGTTTGACAGGGAAAACTGAGTGAATAATTGCAAATTATGTCTAAATTATGAAGAATTAGAACAAGTAGAGGAATTTCTGTACCTTGGTAGAATGTTTACTAATGATGAGGAAATCATAGGAGAAATGTTAAGTTGTGTAAATGCTGAAGAAATATAGTAGGTAATATGTGGTCTATTGTAATGAATGAATGTTTGTCAAAAGACATAGCTTTGTTTAAGATGTATTTCTGCCCATTTTGGGGAAATGAGGGTTGGGGAATATGGAGAAACATGTACATTGAATGCCATGGGAATGGGGTCCTTAAGAAGTGTGTACAGTAAAAACAAGAAAATAAAGGTTTAAGAATGAATGGTTCTGGACTGAATATAAGATGCATATATGAGTTAAGGATGTTGAAGAGATTTGTTCAGGCAGAGAAATTGAACAAAGGTCAAATTACAAAAAAAGTATATGAAGAAAGAGTGAGCAGGTTGTAAGGAAAGGAAAGGAAAGACTGTCTCACTTTTGAATGGATTTGATGTGATTCTCAAAAAAAGAGGGGTGACAGGTTCAAAGACGAAAAAACAATGCAAGATTTGGTGCGTAGACATGATGGGAACAAAGATGGTTTGTAAGGATAGGATGGGGTGGAGAGGTGGAGTGAATGGGTGTAAACTATGATGCAGTGCTCCCTACAATGAATGGGATCTAATTTGAACTAGTCCTTGGTATGCATTGCTGATGCATTTACAGGGACTCTTCACTTAACAACCATTCATTCAGCGACCGTTCTAAATTACGATGGCGCTGAAAAAATGGCCTTATGACCTCTGTCCGAAATTACAACTGTTGCAGCACCCCCGCAGTCACATGATCAAAATTCAGGCGCTTGGCAGCCCATCCACACTTACTACTGCGGAGGTGCTTCAGCTCCCCCACCCGCATATCCCCCCCCATCTCTGCCCTTTTGGAAGCCCTGCACCCTGCCTTGTGGGGTGGCAAGCAGACCAGGAACCACACGGTTCTGGGTCTGCAGCCAGCTGCAGTCTCCCTAGCCCAGCCACATGAAGATCCAGCCCAGCCCAGCCCAACCACCAAACCCAGCTCCAGCCTCCCCAGCCCGCATTGGTTCATCCAGTTGCCTCCTTTCCCGGTTCTCCACACCTTCCTTTGGACGTTTTCACTCAACCGCTCTGAGCTCTGAGCTTTCCAAAGAGCTCTCCAAAGGCTCTGAGAAGACAGCGTAAGCTTCTGAAGACAGCGTTCTGAAGGGAGCCACGTGGAGGAAACGTTCGCTGGAGAAGCTGGGTCCGAAAAGGATTCACAAAGGGAGGCAACTGCTTCTGCTTCTCCTGTGGGGGCTGAGTGAAAAAGGCGAACGGTAGGTGCAGGGAACTGGGGGAGGAGGCAGCTGGGTGAAGGAATGCAGGCTGGGGGGGCTGGAGCTTGCCATTGGCGGCCTCGCGCTACGCGGGTGGGCTTCCCACCCCAAAAGGGCTTCCAAAAGGGCAGAGATGGGGGGAGATAGGCAGGGGGGAGTTGAAGGCAGTGTTCGGGGCTGGGAGGAACCAAGCCCGGAATGGCTTGGATTGGGGTGGGTGCTCAGGCTAACAACCGGTAAAATTCACTTAACAACGGCAAGGGGAGTTGACAGGATTGCCGTTGCTAAGCAATGCCATCTTGCTTTACAACCACATTGCTTAATGATGGAAATTCTGGGCTCAATTACTGTCATTAAGTGAAGACTACCTGTAAAGTATTTTAAGTATATCTCTGTTTCTGATTAATACTGTATATCCATTTAAATACAGCTTTTGAGCAGTATCCTGTATTCTTTTGAAAATCATATGACAGCATGAAAAACAGATGTTTGATAAGAAAAAAATAATCACTATTAGATGTTTGTACTTTAGCGGGTGGAGATTGGGACTGAAAAAGGGGCATGCAAAAGCTTAATGTAGTATAAATAACCATATAAGGGACCATATTTTTCTTCACAAAAAGAATGGCAAGGGTGTCTGCCAGGTGTGGCCAAAGATGTCTTTAAAGATATCTTTAAAAATGTGGAAGGGTAAAGAAACTAACCATTTCAGATCACTGGCACATACAAACAAGTAAGTTGCTGCTGCTGTAACAACTATAAACTTAATGGGTGAGATCCAGTTTCATACGATTGGACCTCTGTTCCTGCAAAAACACATTTTCCCCTTCTTCTACCCTTGTGGCCCTCCATACTTTCCCACTGCCCACTCCCAAGGGTGCCCCAGCTGTCCTGAGCAAATCTGTAGGGCAGGCCAGGGAGAACAAGTGGAAGAGAAAACCACCAGCACCAGCTATACTGATGAAAATGGTCTGATTGGAGAAAACTTGTATGTTAGGTTGATTGATTGACTGAAATTGATAGTGGACAATAAACATTCACGAAGTAGGTAGAGTTAAACATTTTGTGGCAGACGTAGCAGGCTGCATTTGCAAGCTGCTCAGGGTCTTGCCATTTCAGCACTGAACTACTTCAGGCTATGTTTCTGACACACAGCCATATCACCTGGGGCCATGTTGGGCCCTTGCTCAAGTTTTCAGTCTTATGAAAAAGTTAAATATGGCTTTTTATGGAGATCTCCTTTTGACCCCCAGATGTGTGCCCTGAGGTTAGAGGCTGAGCTGGCGAGAATTAGGGCTCGAGTTTAGCTGCGCGCGCAGTTATGGGTGCCTCAAGATCGGCACATGTGACACCTCTGCTGCGTGAGCTGCACTGGTTACCAGTTTGCTTCCGGGTGCAATTCAAGGTGTTGGTTGTTACCTTTAAAGCCCTACATGGCATGGGACCAGGTTACCTAAGGAACCGCCTCATCCCCAGAATGTCGACCTGCCCCACCCGGTTATCCAGAGAGGGCTTGCTACGGATCCTGTCTATAAAAGAATTCCATCTGACGGGGTCCAGGAGGCGAGCCTTCTCGGCAGTGGCACCCGCCCTTTGGAACATTCTCCCCCTGGAGGTGAGGTAGGCCCCCACACTCCTGACCTTCCGAAAGCAATTGAAGACCTGGCTCTGCCACCTCGCCTGGGATGGGGTGGGTGGGTAATAGCTCCTCTTGGAGGTGGCTGGCACCATAGAGTTCCTTAAACAATAACATAACCTCTTGGATTTTATATATTTATATCTAATTAAATTGGAATAATGTATTGTATTTTATATGCTTTTAATTAATCAATTTTGTTGTAAACCGCCCAGAGTCCCCTTGTGGGGGGAGATGGGCGGTGATATAAATCAAACAATAAATAAATAAATAAATAAATAAATAAATTTGATTTCCTGGATAAAGGGTTAATTTAGCCCCATAGTGCAGCTTTCATTAATCTTATGTGACCAAATGATAGTAGGCTATAATAAGCAAGTTGTACTTGTGTGGTCACACGTCACCTGGGTTTTTGTTACTCTTAGTGTTGGACAAGGCTTAGGACATTATCAGCTGATGTCATCCAGAATGAGCTGAATCAAACCATAAGGATAAATCGATGAGAAGAAGTTCTCCCCTGCAAAACACTTGTATTCTCTTATCTACTGTAAATCTGGAAAGCCCATCTCCCTGACGTATCTTCAGTAATGCTGGAAGACAGATTTAATCAAATCCCAAAATCTCAAAGGCTATAACTATTTTTGACTAGAAAATAGAACTTATGGAGCATGATTTTCTTTAATACATTGTGAATTTTATTCTGGCTTGAGACCAAGGCTGCTTTGACCTTTAATAAAAAAAAATTCCTTGTTTTTATGATGGGTTTTACATAACCTATCTTCTAACAGACAGAAACCCTAAGGCTACCAGTGTAGTCACAAATTTTTGCATGCTAACAGTAAAGGTATGCCATAATAAGCTCACTGTTCTGCCAGAGAAATAATTAACACATACACACAGAGAGAATACATTCTAAATTGAGTGGATGTAAGTAATGTGATCACAGTATTTGTTGACTGTATGAAATGGTTGTTTATTTTAAATTCCAGTCTAAGGCTACAGAAAAGTTTTGTTGTTGTGATGCATTGCCATTTGTCTTTTGCATATATACTGCTGCCTTTTAAGAATGAAATATGAAAAAATATTTATTTTATTTGCTAAATCAATCAAAGATAATATTTGCTAAATTTATATCCCACCTTTCCTTTAGAAGCTTAAGACGATATGTTGCGTTACTCCTCCAATGTTTCCCCACAACAGCTTATCAGGTAACCTGGCTGGGAGAATGACTGACCTAAAGTCACTGACTGTAATTCTGTGGTTGAAGGTGATTTGAACTTCAGTCTCCTTGGTGCAGGTCCAACACCTTATCACTAAACTATGCTGGCTCTCTTTAAAATGGTTCAAAAAGAACATGAAAACCCATCAGCTTACTGTTAGAAGTATTTCTGTTAGTCAAGTTAAAGAAATGAAAATCCTTTGTGAACATAAAAAGCATTCACAAATCTTTAGGGTTTTCAATCAAATAAAAGCAAATGTTAAGGAGTATGAAGTGCAACACGATTGCATTCTTCAAAGATCTGAAGGGCTGTCATGCAGAAAATTGAGCAAAGTTGTTTCGTGTTGCTCCAGAGCACACAACTGGAATCAGTGGGTGGAAATTGCAAGGAAGCAAGTTTCAGTTTATGAGAACCTCTCTATCGTAAGGAGTGTTCAGCATGAGGACAGGCTGCCTGTTCAGTGAATGACTTAAAATAGAGGTTGTTGGACAGCCACTTTTTAGTGATGCTGCAGCAGTGACCAGCTCTGCCAATCCTGTTCTAAGGTCTGTTCCAACTCCATTTCTAAATGAGGGAAAATGCCAATATCTTTTTTTTAATGAAATGAAACACAGCGCAGTACTTCATTCCTATCCTCCAAAAATTTGCAAAGGTTTTGGCTTGGTTCTCAGAAGTGATTTAAAAAATGGGTGTCTTTTCTGAGTGACCAGGAATAAGAAATCATGAAAAACATCAAATATTGCCTCTCTTAAATTCCTGCTGATTTTCCCTTTCATGTAAGTGTCAGTCCTCTCTTCTTGTCCATGACATGTAACAATCTGCACAGAGGTGGATATTTATGGCAGGCAGTGCTTATAGCCAAACATTGGCAAGCAATGTGGGCATGACACACAGAGACTGAGCAAGAGGTGGTCATGGTCAAAGAGGACCTGGGATGCACCACTCAGGTCTGTGGGAGCAGTGTCAGGGAAAGGATCTTCTTCAGGGCCTGAATTGGTCACAAGGAAGGACATAGAACAGTGCTTTCCAAACTGTGTGTCGCGACACAACCCAGAAGTGGCGATGGTGTGTCGCCGCCACCCCTGTGGTGGCGCACATGGCAGCGGCAGCAGCGGCGACGGCAGTGGCGCGCCATCAGCGCTTCCGGGTTTTACCGCAAAACACCAGGCCGCCGCTGCCGCCGCCACCATGCATGCCGCCGCCACCGTGCGTGCCGCCGCACCACCGTTGTTGGTCTGTCACCAATGGCGGGAGTTTGGAAAGCACTGACATAGAAGATTGTGATTTGTGCAGGGCTTACTCAGTGCCTGAAAGCGAAGCCAGAAGCCAAGAAAACCATTAATCTGTCTCCATGCTTGAGCTCTTATTTGCTACACATTTGCTCTTATTAGCCCCTTTGAACAAGACCCATACAGCTTTCACCATCATGGATCTTTCTACCCTCATCTTTCTAAAATTGTGGATCATTCTGTTACGTCTTGTCTTTCTGTTACTTGGTACATTTTCATGTAGTCCTAAATGTAAATGTATGGCTACATGAAACAGTGTAATAGAGGTTCACTCTGAAGTTAGATTTGAATGAAATATTGTGGTCTTACCACATGGACCTGCTGCAGTGAATGAAGCTCATTTGCATCTGTCATTCTCCTCTCAAAAATGTGTACCTGAACATGTATCATCGACATCGATATATTGGGAATCAGCGAACTAAAATGGACAGGAACGGGCGAATTTAATTCAGGAGACCATTATATATACTACTGTGGGCAAGAATCCCTTAGAAGAAATGGAGTAGCTCTCATAGTCAATAAAAGAGTGGGAAAGGCAGTACTGGGGTACAACCTCAAAAACGACAGAATGCTTTCAGTTCGAATCCAAGGCAAACCATTCAACATCACAGTGATCCAAGTCTATGCCCCAACCACTGATGCCAAAGAAGCTGAAGTTGACCGGTTCTATGAAGACCTACAACACCTTCTAGAACTAACACCAAAAAAAAGATGTCCTTTTCATCATAGGGGACTGGAATGCTAAGGTAGGAAGTCAAAAAATAACCGGAATAACAGGCAAGTTCGGCCTCGGAGTACAAAATGAAGCAGGGCAAAGGCTAATAGAGTTTTGTCAAGAGAACACGCTGGTCATAGCAAACACTCTTTTCCAACAACACAAGAGACGACTCTACACATGGACATCACCAGATGGTCAATACCGAAATCAGATTGATTATATACTTTGCAGCCAAAGATGGAGAAGCTCTATACAATCAGCAAAAACAAGACCTGGAGCTGACTGTGGCTCAGATCATGAGCTTCTTATTGCAAAATTTAGGCTTAAATTGAAGAATGTAGAGAAAACCACTAGACCAATCAGGTATGACCTAAATCATATCCCTTATGAATATACAGTGGAAGTGAGGAATAGATTTAAAGGATTAGATCTGGTAGACAGAGTGCCTGAAGAACTATGGATGGAGGTTCGTAACATTGTACAGGAGGCAGCAACTAAAACCATCCCAAAGAAAAAGAAATGCAAGAAAGCAAAGTGGCTGACTGATGAGGCTTTACAAATAGCTGAGGAAAGAAGGGAAGCAAAAGGCAAGGGAGAAAGGGAAAGATATAAACAACTGAATGCAGAATTCCAGAGAATAGCAAGGAGAGATAAGAAGGCCTTCTTAAATGAACAATGCAAAGAAATCGAGGAAAACAATAGAATGGGGAAGACTAGAGATCTCTTCAAGAAAATTGGAGATATCAAGGGAACGTTTTGTGCAAAGATGGGCATGATAAAGGACAAAAAAGGCAGGGACCTAACAGAAGCAGAAGAGATTAAGAAGAGGTGGCAAGAATACACAGAAGAACTATACAAGAAAGATCTTAATATCCCTGATAAATACGATGGTGTGGTCACTGACCTTGAGCCGGACATCCTAGAGAGTGAAGTCAAGTGGGCCTTAGGAAGCATTACTAACAACAAAGCTAGCGGAGAAGACAGTATCCCAGCTGAGCTATTTAAAATCCTAAAAGATGATGCTGTTAAAGTGCTGCACTCAATATGCCAACAAATTTGGAAAACTCAACAGTGGCCACAGGATTGGAAAAGGTCAGTTTACGTTCCAATTCCAAAGAAAGGCAATGCCAAAGAATGTTCAAACTACCGTACAATTGCGCTCATTTCACATGCCAGCAAGGTTATGCTCAAAATCCTACAAGCTAGGCTTCAGCAGCATGTGAACCGAGAACTACCAGAAGTGCAAGCTGGGTTTCGAAGAGGCAGAGGAACTAGAGATCAGATTGCCAACATTCGCTGGATCATGGAAAAAGCAAGAGAGTTCCAGAAAAACATCTACTTCTGCTTCATTGACTACGCTAAAGCCTTTGATTGTGTGGATCACAACAAACTGTGGCAAATTCTTAAAGAGATGGGAGTACCAGACCACCTTACCTGTCTCCTGAGAAACCTGTATGTGGGTCAAGAAGCAACAGTTAGAACCGGACATGGAACAACCGACTGGTTCAAAATTGGGAAAGGAGTACGACAAGGCTGTATATTATCACCGTGCTTATTTAACTTATATGCAGAGTACATCATGAGAAATGCCGGGCTGGATGAATCACAAGCCGGAGTTAAGATTGCCGGGAGAAATATCAACAACCTCAGATATGCAGACGATACCACCCTAATGGCAGAAAGTGAAGAGGAACTAAAGAGCCTCTTGATGAGGGTGAAAGAGGAGAGTGCAAAAGCTGGCTTGAAACTCAACATTAAAAAAACCCAGATCATGGCATCTGGTCCCATCACTTCCTGGCAAATAGAAGGGGAAGAAATGGAAGCAGTGACAGATTTTATTTTCTTGGGCTCCAAGATCACCGCAGACGGTGACTGCAGCCATGAAATTAAAAGATGCTTGCTCCTTGGAAGGAAAGCTATGGCAAACCTAGACAGCATATTAAAAAGCAGAGACATCACCTTGCCGACAAAGGTCCGTATAGTTAAAGCTATGGTTTTTCCAGTAGCAATGTATGGCTGTGAGAGTTGGACCATAAGGAAGGCTGAGCGCCGAAGAATTGATGCTTTCGAGCTGTGGTGCTGGAGAAGACTCTTGAGAGTCCCTTGGACTGCAAGGAGGTCAAACCAGTCAATCCTAAAGGAAATCAACCCTGACTGCTCATTGGAAGGACAGATGCTGAAGCTGAAGCTCAAATACTTTGGCCACCTAATGAGAAGAGAGGACTCACTGGAAAAGACCCTGATGCTGGGAAAGACTGAGGGCAAAATGAGAAGGGGACGGCAGAGGATGAGATGGTTAGATAGCATCACCGATGTAATGAACATGAATTTGAGTAAACTCCGAGAGACAGTGGAGGACAGGAAGGCCTGGCGTGCTATGGTCCATGAGGTCACGAAGAGTCGGACACGACTGAACGACTGAACAACAACGAACATGTATATTTGAGAAATTCCTCCAAAAACCATCTAAACTGGAGAAAATTGCAGTTTAAAGAGGCATATATTTGGGGATGCTTCCGTTTTTTATATTTGTTTATTTGTTCATTTGTTTATTTTCTATCCTGCCTTTATTATTTTTACAAATAACTCAAGGCGGCGAACATACCTAATACTCCTTCCTCCTCCTATTTTCCCCACAACAGCAACCGTAAATATTTAAAAACAATCCTGAAGAAAAAGAATAGAGTAAAACAAAACAAAAAGAGATTTACAAGCATTATAAGATCGAATAAAAATTTCAAAATAATACTAATTAGTGTTGCATATTAAAGCATCTTTGTACTGAGAACTTCAGAACATTATCAAATCCAATAGGCAGTAATTAACTACAATAGCCAATATCATCTATATACTACTAAAACACTCATGTCTGTTTGTTTGTAACCTTCAAACAAAACGGTGCATCATAGGGCAACAATTTTTGAAGCAAGGTACCTCAAATGGGCAAACTTACAGAATGCCGGGACCCATTACTCCCATGGAAATGAAATTTGGCAAAGTTGTGGCAGCTTCAGTGCCACTGCACCTTCCAACTACACTTCCCAGAAACCCATGGGTTGCTGCCCTCTTTGCCACCTCCCTCTGGCCCCTGCACCCAATTGGCTGGCGATAAGGCCCAACAGGTGAGTGGCAATTGGCTGCTTCGGAATCAAGGCTGAAATTTGAAATCTCTTAACAGCAGTGGGCGGCCAGGGAAGGACAAGGGAGCAACTCAGATGCCCGCTGGTGAGGTAGGGCTGGCTGGGGGGTGCCTTTGATCGATGGGTGAGCCCTCTTTCTCCCTGGAGGGAGGGGGCCCTTAGGAACATGCTGGGATGGGGAGCAGGGATGCAGTTTTCCTTGTGGTCTGTGGCTCCCTTTGTTCCCCCTCCCCCCAGAAAAGTGGCAGGCAGTTCCATAGGTAAGCCAAGGAGGAGGAGGAGGAGTTATTTCCAATACTCCCTGCCAGCTTTCCACAAGCAAAGTCAATGGGGAAGCCGGCAGGAAGTTGGAAGTTGCTCCCATTCCCACTGCTTTTTTGCCTGCCCATGGTCATGATGTTTCTCTGTTTAGGTAAGGAGATAACTCTGAAAGAATGACCCAACGGGTCATAGGTTGTCTAGTATGAAATATAAGTCAAAATAAAGAATTACAAAGATTCTGTCTGATCTAAGAATTCTATCCTTATTTAGCAAACCAAACAAAAGCTTAGATAGTAAAGTCTTATGCTAAGAGAAAGCCAACTTAAGATGCAGTATTTATTTTATTTTTTAATTTATATTTCAAATTTTGTCACCTCCCTCATATGCAGAATTATCCAGAAATGGTTTCCAAGTTGAATTGAATTCTGTATCAGATATGTTTTTTTAAATATGAGGTTATTTTTGACATTGATGTATATTCCCACAACTTAATTTCTCATTCTTCTATAAAGAAATTTATTCATGATTTCTAATGAAAAGCATAATATATTCTGGCATCTGTTACCAAAGCCAATTTGGTATACTTTTTGGGAATAAAGATTTGGTAATATTTAACAGAAAAATAGTTAGGTGGAAAGGGAAGTAAACCTCTAGAATTTGTTTAATTCTATAATACTGTAAATCATCTTCCAGAATTGCTGGCCCTTTGCCACCAAATGTCGTGATCTGATCTGATTATTGCATTTCCACCAATTTTTAGAAAATGAATGATCTATTTTAGCAATCAGTAACGGAGTAATATGCCATTGATAAAATATCTTACACCAGTTTTCCCTAAGTAAAATAATCATGATGAATTCCATATACTGTATATCTTTCATTGATATTCCCACTGTTGCATGTCAATTGTCCTATTTAATTTCTGCACCCATTTAATCACACTAATTTGTTCAGTTTCTGAATCATATTTCATCAGCAACTTGTACATAAGCTCCAACAAATGTTCTGAATGTTATAAGTTTTTCAGATCTTTTTCTTGATTCACCTTCATGAAAATAAAAAATTATTGAAGCAAGGGGCAATAAGTCTGGACTAATTCTTTTTCTGTAGTTATCTCATACTTTTAATATGCTGCTGATAATTGAATGATCTCTTATAGGTTATATATTTTGGTTTATCAAACCAAACCTATTGGTTTGCATAAATAGCAAATCTGGGAATCCCACTCCCTCACATGAAGCATCCCAGCTGTAAAGTGCTACAATTTAGTCTGTAATCCAAATAAACCTTCTTGAAATTTGTTACTCCAATCCACGTCTTTCTTTCAGGTTGCATAAAATTTGAGTTTGATCCTCCGTCTTTTATTAGACCATAAAAGGTTGGTTATTTGTCTCTCCTACTATTTAATACCTTGTTTTCAATTCTGATTGGAATAATTACAAATAAGAAAAAGCCTTGGAAAAAATATTAATTTTTACCACTACAATTCTTCCTAGCCAAGAAAGTTTTAGCTATCTCCATCTTAAAACATCTGCCATTATCCTTTTCCATATCTGTGAATAATTAATGTTAAATAATTTTTATAGTGTTTTGCTAAGCAAATTCTGAGGCAACTAAGCCTTTTAGTATTAAACCTCATTATTTACTGCAGATATTGCTTTTTTGTTTGGGTAAATGCCATGTAACCATTTGAGTCTTGTCCTTATTATTCTGATATCCTGATACCAAGCAGTATTGTTATATGTATTCCATTATTAATTATATAGAATCTTTTGGATGAATAACTGTAAGTACAATATAATCTGCATATTAAAGATTGTGTTCTTCATTTGCCAATTTAATTCTTGAAATTTTGTTTTCTTGTATCTTCCTAGCCTATGGTTGTAATGCCAGTAAAAATAAAAAGGATATCAGGGACAGCCTTGTCTTGTCTCCTACATTAATACATTTTTTGTAACAAATGTTCATTTACCATTATTTTAGCTTCTAGTTCTTTATAAATGCTCTGAATCATGTAAGAAAGTTTGAACCACAGTTCATCTTCTTCAAGGCTGAAAATATACAAGGCCATTCCAAATTATCAAAGGCTTTCTCTAGATCTAGAAAAAAACACAGTCCCTTGCTTTTCTGATGTATGTTATGAATAGCATTCAGAATATATCTGATGTTCTCTCTCATGTATCTCTTCGAGACAAATCCTGTCTGATTAGGATGTATTAATTCAGTAAAAAAGCCACTTATCTCTTTGCAAATTCTGTCATTAAAAAAGCTTGCCATCTACATTCAATAAAAAGATAGGTCTATACAAGTTGGATCATTCCCCTCTTTGTAAATCAAAGAAATAAAACAATCTTGTCATGACAGATGGTGTACTTGATATTGTTGAATGTCATTTGTTACTTGAGATAATCGTTTAATCAAATTAATGTCAAAATTTTATATTATATTATATTATATTATATTATATTATATTATATTATATTATTATATTATTATATTATATTATATTATATTATATTATATTATATTATATTATATTATATTATATTATTGCAGAAAAAGCATCTGGCCTTAGGGATTTGTTCAATTTCCATTTCTGTACTACTTCTTTTGGTTCATCTTTTGTAATTGATTTATTAAGGACTTCCTTCTGTTGATCTGTAAATTGTGTAAGCTATATTGTATTTAAATACTCTTTTATCTTTAATGTCTGTATACTGTATAATTGAGAGTAATATTTAACAAATTAATCCCTTATGTCCTCTATTGTAAAAATGCCTGTTTCTGTCCCAAACAGTGTTAATAATTCTTTTCTGTTGTTCCTTTCAGAGCTGATAAGCCAGCAGCTCGTCTGATTTAGTACCTTTTTCAAAATATTTATTGTTAGCAAAATCCTTGTTCTTCTAAGTTTCACTTACTTCCATTAAGTCCAGTTGATTATGAATCAGTTTAAACTTTTGTTCTGCATCACTGGGTTCTGCTTATGTTTTAATTCTAGTTGCTTCTATTCATTTATCAGTATTCCTTTTGTCTTCATATGGCTTTCTGTCTCTTTGATGCTAAAGAGATAAACAGTCCTCTCATAAATGCTTTGCCTGAATCCCATACTTTGGCTAAGGAAACATCAGGAGCTGGGATTATACTGATGTGGGCCAGATTGAGATCATTCTTCACACCACTGATGATGACCAATTGAGTCAAAGCTAGGAATTCTTAAGTCCTGTTAATTTCAGTAGTAGAGAATTAAGCACATACTAAAGACATCCACTGAATTGGCATTTGAGCTGGGTTAGGTTGACTGTGTGCAAAAATACCTATTAGAGTGGTAAGGTAAACAGATTTATTTTTATTATGCTCTAGTACTTATTTTCTTGCTATTGTAAATTTTAATACATGGATATATGTCACCTTTCAGGAGAGTGGTAGACATATGCGAATGCAAGTATGAAGAACTGAGAGAGAACAAAAAGAAATATGACCATCAAGGCATCTTTTCTTTGGATTTTGATTGCCAATATATCACTTTTATAGCTGCCTATAAATCCTAGTCTGCAAAGAAGCTGAATAATGTTTTATCTGCTCCATTCTATTGATGTGCAGCTTAAACAAATAGGCAGAGTTGATGTAAATACAGGATGGTGAATAAATGCCACTCACGTCTGTGCTGGTGCTGTCCAAAATGCTAAATAGGTTTCTATTCCTATTCAGTGCTAGACTTATTTCCACCCCCACATAAACAAATGAATGACATTTGCTTGTTTATATGAACTTCAGGTGTGTAGTCTTCCTGGCCAAACCTACTGCTGCTGCTGACCCCACTGGCTGAGAGGAGATGCTGCCCTTCCTGAAGTGGTTTTGAAATGACAATCAATTTACTGTTTCTCCTGGAACTCAAGAGTGGCTGATGAGAACTAAGCTTTCCCTGCCTGCAGTATCTCACTTCCCCAGAAATTCTGTCTAACCTGTATGTCAATTCTTTGTGTGCTAATAGATCTTGTGTCTATCCACTTGCAGCAATGCCCCTGGAGATACCAGGCTTTCCACAGCCTTTGTGGCTTAACAGCCTATAATGATATTGAATGTATATGAATTGCAGCAATTATGCTTTTGATGAAGGAAGCGAATAATCTCTATGGGAACTCTAAAGTGACCAATTTGATCCTACCCAGCTAGTAAAAATCAACTACTGAAAGCATATCTCTTCAGGTGGCCTTGCTGGACACTAATTGCAGTATCGGCTATTGGGACCTGGATATTCTGTAATATATTGGTTGTAAAATGAGGGTTTACTCTTCTAGGAGAATATAAGATCACAATTAGTGAATGATTGAAAGAGCAGTCCATTCAGAGATGATTTGAACTAGGTAGATTAATACTGTACACAAGATTGCCTCAAGAAATGCTAACACAAACATCTCTGGGCATGTGTTGATAGATTGTTGCATATAACTAATGTTAAGCTTGGCTTCTGTACAATATAATTTGTGTGATATCATCATCATCATCATCATCATCATCATCATCATCATCATCATGGATTCATCTCTTATCTTGTTACAAGAACAGCATTTTGTAATAACTAGTAAAGGTAAAGGTTCCTCCCGCACATTTGTGCAGTCGTGTCTGACTCTAGGGGCCAGTGCTCATCTCCGTTTGTTAGCCGAAGAGCCAGCATTGTCCGAAGACGCTTCCGCGGTCATGTGGCTGGCATGACACATACAGAACGCTGTTACCTACCCACCAAAGTGGTACCTATTCATCTACTTGCATTTGCATGCTTTCGAATTGCTAGGTTGGCAAGAGCTGGAGCTAGTGCGGGAGTTCACTCCGTCACTATTATTATTAATAGTTGTAATAACTGCAACCAAATAAAAAATAGTAAGTCAATGACTAGAGTATTGGCATAGAGATCACTTGAGAAGAAGAAAGTTGAAGCGCTTGACCCCAAAAGAACAGGAAAGTATGCTAAATACATGACAAACAGGCTTTAGCAGAAGTGGATGGAGGCAGAGAGAGGCAGTCTCTGGAACCTCATCTGGAAAGGTGGACCTCATAAGAACTGGTAAACTGATGGAGATTACCAGAAAATTGGGGAGCACCTGAGGAAGCCAAATGATGGTGCCTGGAGAAACACTAATTTGGAAACTGTGATTTGGTCCTGTTCTTTTATAGCTTTGTTTTGGCTTCAAATTGCTATATACTGTATATTAATATAATTTTGGGAAC
Source organism: Charina bottae (assembly GCA_023362775.1). NCBI lineage: Eukaryota > Metazoa > Chordata > Lepidosauria > Squamata > Charinaidae > Charina > Charina bottae. The sequence goes on along the minus strand of JALMGJ010000005.1, from coordinate 79,388,329 downwards.
AAATACTTTAGTTAAGGGTAATAATATGGAATTTGTCATCTCATGAAGACCTGTGGCTCCACTGAGTCAAGGGAAGTCAGGATAATTTTATGTAATTGGAAAGAAAATTATTCTCCAATATTAAGGAATGGATCCAGGATACAAGTTCATTATCCATTTCTGAAAAGTCTCTGTGTTCTAAAAATGAGAAAATGATACCATATATTGCTAGATTTAATAAGCTTCATGATTAACTTATAGTTATTATATGAGTTTTTTCTGTTGATTAGGTTTTTTTCATTTATTACATTTAGTTTCTTTTAATTACTATAACATAGTTGCTGTTGTTGTTATTGTTGTTGTTGTTATTTAAATTTGTTATGGATGTCCAGTAGACTCTGGGCAGCTTGCAAAACCTAAAAAAGCAGTAAAAACAGTAAAAGTATAATACAACACATCCAACCAGGTCTAAAACAGCCATAACAGTAACAAATAAAACATGCCAGGGGCCCACAAATACATTAACTCCAGACCTAGGACCAGAACCATGTCTTAAGGGCTTTCTGGAACCCCAGGAGAGAGGGTACCATCTGTATCTCTGTGGGGATGTTGTTACAGAAGGCAGGGGTAGGCTGACCATATGTCCTTGAGACAAAAACGGGACATTTGGGATGGCAAAACGGGACAGGTCTTATGCCACCATGCCGGTCTCCAAACCCGCCCCCGGTCCGCGTGATTGGCTCCCGCCTGCAAATCCTGCCCCCGGTCTGCGTGATTGGCTCCCGCCTGCAAATCCCGCCCCTGGTGCACGCGATTGGCTCCCGCCTGCAAACCCCACCCCCCAGTCAGTGCAATTGGCTCCCGCCTGCAAACCCCACCCCCAGTCCACGCGATGGGCTCCTGCCTGCAAACCCTTTCTCCTTTGACCACATACTGTTCATAACAGAACTTACCTTTGTCCTTTTTCCAGGCAAGAGAGAACCCTTTATACAAAATACTGGGTTACAACCACCTCATATTTTTATTTTCTAAAAAGTGTATGGGTACTGTTCAGGGCCCACAAGAATTCTCAGAAATAAAGGTGAGGCTAAAGGCTGACACTTTGCATTGGAGCGTACCAGGTTTCTATTTTTTTAGATTAAAAGCATGTCTTAAAATGCAAGAAGTCAGATATGAAAAGGAGCTTGACAAGATCCAAGGGAGGTGTCTTTGGCAATACATTGGGACACAGGCAGGGCCGCAACTAGGGAGGGGGAAGCAGGGCATGTGCCCTGGGCGCCATGCTGGGAGGGGTGCCAAAATGATGCCCGGCAGCCTCCAAAATGACAAAATAACCCATAGGGGGCACGGAATCCACGTTTGCCCTGGGTGACACAGACCCTAGTTCCATCCCTGGACACAGGAGCCATTGGTAGAAAACAATATACTTCAAATAAACAACAATCAGTAAGCCAGCAAATACAAATTAAAAACCTAGTAAGAAATCAAATCAGTAACATATCCACTTTTCACTGCTTCTGAATACTGTCTAAGGTGGCTGGGGTTTTTTAGCTTAACATCTAAAATCATTGAATGAACAAGAGGCATCCCAGGGAAGAGAATTCAGAAATGATGATCTATTTCATGTGGCCATCTACTGTAACTCAGTTAATAGGAATATGCAAAGCAGGCTTGTGGTTTATGAACATAATTATCTGATAGGTTTATATCAATTATAATTAGTATAACAAGGGATGTTTAGTTCCATGCAGAAAGTGTACATAACTTAAAATAAACTTTTATATTTATTTATTATTTAAATTTATATGACCGCCCATTTATATGACTGCACACAAAGTTATTATACAAATAACTTTGTGTGCAGCTGAAAAGCAACTGCAGTAAAGGAATGACTTTTACACCCAGCAGTTACGTAGAAGATGAGCTCTGCTCATACCAGCAGGATTCCTGCCAACTCCCCCGGCAGCTTCCCAAGCAGACCTCTTGGACTCGGTCGAGTGCTACGGGGAAGAAACGCTGCGCCCAAGCAGGAACAAAACCGGCCCAGCCTGGCGCTTACCCACCACGTGTAGCTACCGGCAGGTGGGAAGCGCAGCACCCATACCTCGCTGCCCTGCCACTTCTTGTCTGGACACAGTGAGGCCGGTGGGCACCGTGCGCCCCGGGCACCACGGCTGCCTCTCCGCCGCCCCGCCCGCGCAGTTCAGAGGCCGAAGGCGACGGGGAGGGCACGCCAGCCTTAACCCCTGCCTCACCACAGGCAGGGAGGCGGCAATCCGCACACAGGCTGGTCTGGAGAGCTGGCCGTGCTTTTATGTTCTTTTCTTCTCACCCTGTCAAGGTAGGAGCCAATCAGCTCGCGTTTAAGCTGATCCTGGTTTTTTCTTTTTAGGTTTCCCGCCGGGTTGAGCTCTGTGGCTTTTTTCCCGCCGTTTCTGCTGAGCTCCCCCTCCTTCCACTCAAAGTCACTCAAAACGGGACAACATGGACATTTTGTCCAAAACGACGGGACGGTTGCAAAATGTTAAAATAACGGGACTGTCCCGTTCAAAACAGGACGTATGGTCAGCCTAGGCAGGGGCCACCACACAGAAGGCAAGCTTCCTTGGTCCTACAAGATGTTGTTCTTGTTGTTGTTGTTTTCTTTACTCTATAACCTTCTCTTGAAACCTACAGAGAGGAAAGATAGAGACTTCCATAGGAACAAGAATCCAGCAATATTGGGAGCTCCTGCTTGCATAGACATCTCTGTACAAATAGCTGAATGCATGGATATCAAAGAGAAGGGCTATGTGACATGTACAAAAGAGGGCAAGGCTATTGATCGCTGCCTTGCACGTTGGACCAAGTCAACTTTGCCTGCTTTGTTCTTAGATGGAGATTGTGCAATGCTTTCTGAAGCTCTCTGTATGATCATAGTGGTTGGAGATGGTGTCTTGGATTATTATGTCTGGAGGGCACGAGGTTGTAGGATGTAAGTCTAAGTAGCCCCAGCATTGCTTAAATAGGGTAGGAATAATTTAAATAATAATTTATTTAAAACTTTTACTTTCAGACTCAAGTGATTCTATCTCCTCAAGTGTGGCCAAATTTTGTCATGTGAGATGTAAGATGCACCGCAGTCTGATTGATCTGTTTATCTAATTGGCTAATTAATATTACCTCCATGTATGCAATGGGTTTTATGGGCTGGTCATTGACTGCAATAAATATTTTGCCTTTTGTCTTTGTGTAGAAATATCCATCAGGTTGTTGTAAAAATATTTTCTGGTTTCTTTTCTCTTCTGCATTAGTTTGGAAGTCCACCTACAGTATAACTATCTGTTTACAAGAGAACTTTTTTATTCCATTAATCCAATCTTACAACCTGTCAACCTTCTTAGAATAGCATTTTTCTGACAATGGTGATTCCTAGAATAAGACCATAATTACTCAAATTATTGTGGCCATTTTTCTGTTGCCTTCATTTTTGATAGACCTTTATTGTCTGGCCAAAGACAGTAATTGAAATGAATTATATTAACCGTGATTCATTGTACAAGTTCTGCTCTTCCTCACCCATCAATATCTACTTTTGGCATATTGTCTTCAGTATGCATGGGTGACAAGAAAAATATAATTGGAACATCATAGCCAAGTGGTTGAGGTTAAACACCCTAAGTTGTTGAGAAAATAGGAAGTGGAATCATAGGTGTGAACGCTGCCTTGAGTTGACAAAAAATAAAGGCAGGATAAATAAAAATAAATAAATAAATAAATAGATTGTTGTAGATACCGAGATGACCAGCTTATGAAATTAAACAACAAATCCAAATTAATTTTTTAAAAAGTAGATTTGAATTAGCCTCTCCCCTGATTTTTGTTTGTTTGTTTCGTCGGTTGGTTTTGTTTGGTTTTGGTGTTAGCCTAATCCAGCAATGTTCCCCAATATTGTGGTAACCAACAATGTTGGAATTTAATTCCTAGCTGGCATGACCAACAGCTCCCTTAAACATAAAATATACTCTGAGAACTAATTTAGCAGTATGCTCTCCAATGTGCTTTTCGTGACATGAACGTGCCCAACACTTCCCTAAGCACCTGCCACCATCTGTTCCATCTGATTTAGAGAGAGAGAGAGGGAGAGAGAGAGAGATTTGTATAATTAAAAAAAATGGAATGAAATGGGAAGCTGGCATGCTGCAAAGGAAAACATCAGCTAACAGCATAAGCTGCATTTCCCAGAATCCCTCTCACTGGCATGGTCGTCCCTAGGTTCTCTTTAAAAAAATACCTAAAGTGGGTAGATTCTTTAGTCCATTGCCTTAGTAGGTAACATGCATACCTGTCCAGAAAAAGGACAAAGAAAAGCTGAGAGTGTGGTAGGGAATGTCAGGGGAGAAAGGCTCAGAGGAGATGTTAGAGAACCATCTCACCAGGTTGCCTTCTGGAAAATGAATATTTTTGACCAACTTCACTCACATTGACAAGAATTTTGTGAGAAATCCCATGATACACTCCCCAAATTTCTCCACTTCAGCCAAATGATCCCCCATCAAACTTACCCACTGTTCCCATTCTTCCATCCCCCCCCCAGCAATTTCATTTGCATTCATGAGCAAAGCAATATGTCAAATAGGGAATTGCAAAACATCACTTCTGCTATTAACAAAGGCAAGTGTTGACTGGAAATCAGGTTCTATACTAAGACCCAGTAGCAGGCCTAATACTTTCCTTGGTCAATTGGCAACTCGGGGATTTCCTTAGTTACTGCAGTACCTGTTTAGTGGCGTAGGCTCATCAAGTCTTCTCAAGAAATTTGCAGACCTTGGTTTCTGCAGAGATTTTGTTCATAATTATGGACTCCGTGTATTTTGATGAAAGTTGTCATTCCACAGAAATCATAGGAATGCTGATGAAGTGCAAAGTTATGAATATAATTCATTTTTAGTAAGCTTTATATATTTTTTGCTTCCTTGAAGACCAGTGCTAAATCTTATTGTAATAATAATGATGATAAAACCACAAATAAATAGTTTCTTTTAAAGGTAACTAAGGGGATGTAATAGTGTCTGAATATGTTAAACCTTTTGCACCTCCCATATAGGCTGTGAAACATAAGGATAAGAATATAAATAATTTGGGAGAGCTGCAATTGTAATCCATATTAAATTAAACTTAAATTGAAAGTTTCCTCCTGCCATTCCTAACATATCCCCTTTTATGGTTATAAAAGAGGATACCTAATTAGTAGTAGTAGCATAGCTATAGGTGGATATTACCTGATAACCTAAATGGATAACTTCCAGAAGATGAAATGCTGCTTCTGAAAAAGCTTGGAAAACAATTTCTTGCTAACATTGTGGGATTTGTGAGCACACTGAGAAGCGTTATTTCAACATATGTGACCAGATATGTCAGGGATTGGCATATCTGTAATGGAATGTGGGAATGACCTTGGGAGACAGGACGGAGACCCGCAGCCTAGCCTATGGTCTGATAAGAGGCAGCTCAGTCTGTAGGTAGGGAAAAGCATGGAAAGCATTTCAGAAGGGACCCTCCCTAGTTTTCCGGAGACTAAAAAGAGGGGAGGGGAGAAATACTTATTTTCAGTCTTGCAAGATTCTGTTAATGTAACCATACAATAAAGTAGGATTCATTCATCTGGGTGTGCTTCTTGTCTGGACTATCTTGCAATGCCAGCAATATATGAGCTATCCTGGCACTACGAATCTTCCTGGTCTACCTACAAGACATGATTACTTAGATCACACCCTACAAAAGAAGTGTTGCTTTTTAAAAAAAATAAAGTTGAGGGCTCTATTATTTGGCTGGCCTCTGCATTTGTCTTGTATGATTGTATGACCTCTAAAGGCCTGCAGACTTCCAAGGAATTATTACAAAAAAACTTGATTTTTGAGTCACATACTTTTGTAACTACTTTTAATTGCATAATAAATCACTGGCCTCCTCTCAAAAGAGCAGGCAGTCCTACTACTTTGACAAAGGATGAAATGATCTCATTGATATTGTTCAATTATTTTAATAAATAACTAAAAGCCAAGGCAAGAGCATTGTTTCCTCTGGATGACCTGAATCAAGGCATTATGAATACAGAGACAGCCAGGGGGATCTGCAGTATATGGTGCAAAAAGTCAAGATGTTGAGCACATAAAAAAAAAGGTGAAACTTTGATTCCACCATCCCAGCCTCCAACTTGACTATTTTAACCATATCCTGCAGACACCCCTGTTTCTTACCAATCCATTTCACCCCATCCCCTTGAATGCTAAAGAACCACTTTCCCTGCTTCCCTTTCCACAAAGGGGGAGGAGGCTCTTCAGCCTGCACTCCAACCATAAGGCTGTAGTAGCTTGACCACAGAGGTGCCAAGTACAGCCACCCTCTTACCTGTGTCTTGGGTGCTGCAGCTGAAGGGGAGTGTTTTAAACTTGTCCAGTTTTTCAGAAGATTGCTGGATATTGTTGTGTGTCCTATGGTCTTGTTGCTGTCACCTTGTTGTGTGTCCTATGGTCTTTTGGAAGACCATTGGAAACATCTACAAATGGCCCCCTGGGTCAGGCACGGCATTGCCAAAGTGACAAGAGGGCCTTTTCAATTTTTTGTCCTGCAGTTTTCAGAAGATCTCTGGACACATGTTAAAATGCCTCCCCCCCAGCAGCTTTGGGGGTAGGTTGCTGAAGGTGTGAGGGGGACGGCAGCTCCACCCTGGAGGTGCCAGCCACAGAGCCCCTTGGTAGTGGCTGTAGAGCCTGCAGTCCTGAGGAGGAGGGGAGTCAGCTGCAGAGCTGCTTCCCCTGTGGGAAGGGAAGCTGGAGGAGGAGCTCTGTAGCCCACAGTCCTTCAGGAAAGGCTGAGAAGACCTCCTCCTCCTCCTCTCCCTTGCTTCACCTACCACCCATGGCAAGAGGGAGAGAAGCAGGAACTGGCTTTCTTCTCTTCCCTCTGCTTCTCTTATGATGGGTGGCAAGAGAAGTGATGGAGAGAAGGACAAGATGGGTTGCAAGAGAAGGGGGCGGGGGGGGGAGAAAAGCAGGGAAGAATGGATCCTTGGGGGCCGGTTCTCTGACCCCACAGAGTGATCACTGCATAGGATCAGAGAACTGGGAGCAGAAGACCTTTGAGTCTGCTGCTGCCTGGAACCGGTACCAAAGAATTTCTCTGCCCAGGGTCCTTATGCAGACAGAGCCCCTATGCACAGGGGTATCCGCAGAGTGTGGCAAAAAAAGTAAAATAAAAGTGGCTGTGATGGTGCAATCAAAGCTCTACCTGTGTTTTAATGTGGTTCGCAGGTCCTCAACCACTTCTTTCAGGTGGATTTTTTTGATTTGGGGTGCCATATTCAAATTACAGATATGCTTTAGTGGAAGTTTTCTTGGTGGTTCTTTTCTATTGGAAAGTGGTGTGTCTAATTTTAAAATTCATTATGGCAACTCATGCTTTCCCTATTCACACCACTGTTCTTTTATTTCAGGTATTAGCATGGAGTTAAATTATTTTTATAATAATGCTGAATCAAAGGTTCTTTGGGGAGGGCTTTAACAGTTGTCAGGAAGAAGAAATGCCAGGTGAGCTACATGTGATAATATATCTCCTGAAGTGCAGTGCAATGTCAGATAGAGATTAAGGTGTTGGACCTACTTCTAATTTAGCTTTGGAAGATTAATTTTGGTCCAATCAGTAGTTCTTAGCCAAAATTACCTCACAGGTTTGTTATTGTGGGGAAAATCTGGAGGTGGGAATGCTATGTATGTTGCCTTGAGCTCCTGGAGGAAAACCAGGATATAAATTTATTGAATAATAATATTCATAATATATAATTTATATTATATTAAATATACTATATATAATTATAAGCATAATAGATAATAATTCATAAGTTCAGGCGTCTAGTTGCTAACAGTCATTTCTTTTCCCAGAATCCTTCCAGCAAATTGACATCCCGAGATATTTTAGAGGGAAAATGCTGGCTGGCTGCTAAAATGGTGACTTTAAACACTCCTCCCGCAAGCCCATGTTAAAAATAAAAAAATCCAATTGCCAGTGCCTCTAGCTACTTAAGTTGCTGAGAAATTGTGCCTCTTGAAAGCCCCATCTTCAGCTCTGTGGCTGGCAATCAGATGTTAAATTGCGGTAGATTAGTGTATTATTAAATTCAAGATCAGCAAGTTTTGCAAAGTTCAGTATAGCTCCTGTGAATGTGTGCAAGCAACTATTACCTCCCATGATTGACAGTCTCATACTTGGTCTACTCACCCTCCCCTAAGTATGAATGAAATATCAACTGCCATCATTCTAAAGTTTTACTTTAATAATTATTTCAATACTTTGGATTCTTAGAATCCATAGCACATTGCTAATTCACCACACTTTTGCTTGAGCACACACTTTTTCTTTTTAGATTTTTTTTTCTTTTTGGACATTAAACACTAGAACTATAGAACTTTAGTACTGATGGTGTTGTATTATTTATTTCCTTATGTTTAAATTCATGGTTTGTGTGGGGATAGTTCTTGCTGTATTTTGTTTGTACATGTTATCCATTTCTGATCATAACTTCATTGGCACAAGAGTACATGTGTTCAAAACTTCACCCGTGCATCAAAACAAGAGCTATAGGTTTTGTGGGACATGGAAACCAAGAATATTCAGCTCTATGTCTTGGGCTTGCTTACAAATCAGCCCCCAAGGGCCCCCTTTTATTTGCTCTTCCAGCCCCTGAGGGCTGAGCAGAGCTCACTGAAGCTAGAGATAGTACCTCCCTCCAACCCAGGCTGCATGTCCTTCTGAGGAACTTCACAGTGAATGATGTTTCTGTCCATATATTTGGGGGGCTCTACAGCAGTGTTTCTCAACCTCAGCGTTCTTAAGATGTGTGGACTTCAACGCCCAGAATCCCCCAGCCAGCATGAAGTCCACACGTCTTAAAGTTGCTGAGGTTGAGAAACACTGCTGTAGAGCAAGGATCGATGCACAGTGGAAGAATAGTGGACTCTCAGGGCATTCACTTCTCAACTTAAGCCTTCCCTTCTGTTCGTTATTTGTGCTTGATTGCTTGATAGAAATAGTTTTATCTGTCATTGTAAAACAAGCAGTTTTATAAGCCGAAGTGGGGCCCTTTGAGAATAAACAGTAAAATATTAGGAGTTTTATAAATAAGTTAGCCCATAATCCAATGCATGCTTATATTACTAGGAAGAGGGTAAAATGGATGACTGAATCAAAAGGAAAAAGAAAACCAATTTAAAACTTTCCAGTATTTGTACATTTGGGCTATTTACTAAGGGATCTTATGATCAATTGGTTCCTTGAACTATTGTTGCCATGCACTTGAAGTTTTTGATTAGAAAAAGCCAATTTTGCCACCTAAATGCCTTCTAGTTTCTACAAACTCTATTTTTTTCAAAACTATTCACCCCAATTATTTCTATTTTTATTTAAATCAAATCCCTAATTATTTGTACCTATGCAATGTATATTGCATATCTCCAGCAAAGGAGATCGTTACCTTGTCGTGGTGCTGGAGCTTGAGCACCTCAATGAAACCATGAGCTAAACCGTGAAGGGACACCCAAGACGGGAAGGTCGTGGCAGAGAGGTCAGACTAAATACGATCCCTGGGGAAGGTAATGGCAACCCACCCCAGTATTCTTGCCATGAAAACTAAATGGATCAGTACAACCAGAGATATGTCAGTATACCATCGGAAGATGGGACTCCCAGGTCGGAAGATGGTCAAAATGCTACTGGGGAGGAACAGAGGATACGTTCAACTAGCCCCAGACATGATGACGCAGCTAGCTCAAAGCCGAAAGGACAGCTAGCGGCCGATGGTGATGGTGGTGAACGACGAATCCGATGTTCTAAAGATCAACACACCATAGGAACCTGGAATGTAAGATCTATGAGCCAGGGCAAATTGGATGTGGTTATTGGTGAGATGTCAAGATTAAATATAGACATTTTAGGTGTCAGTGAACTGAAATGGACTGGAATGGGCCACTTCACATCAGATGACCACCAGATCTACTACTGTGGACAAGAGGACCACAGAAGAAATGGAGTAGCCTTCATAATTAATAATAAAGTGGCTAAAGCAGTGCTTGGATACAATCCAAAAAATGATAGAATGATCTCAATTCGAATTCAGGGTAAGCCATTTAACATCACAGTGATCAAATATACGCCCCAACCACAGATGCTGAAGAAGCAGAAGTAGATCAGTTCTATGAGGATCTGCAGCACCTACTGGATAATACACCAAAAAGAGATGTTATTTTCATTACAGGAGACTGGAATGCTAAGGTGGGTAGTCAGACGACACCTGGAATTACAGGCAAGCATGGTCTGGGAGAACAAAATGAAGCAGGACATAGGCTGATAGAATTTTGCCAAGACAACTCACTGTGCATAACAAACACTCTCTTCCAACAACCTAAAAGACGACTTTATACATGGACTTCACCAGATGGTCGACACCGAAATCAGATTGACTACATGCTTTGCAGTCAAAGGTGGCGGACATCTACGTATACAGTCAGTAAAAACAAGACCTGGAGCTGACTGTAGTTCAGATCACGAACTTCTTATTGCAAAATTTAGAATCAGACTAAAGAGAATAGGGAAGACCCACAGATCAGTTAGATATGAGCTCACTAATATTCCTAAGGAATATGCAGTGGAGGTAAAGAATAGATTTAAGGGACTAGATTTAGTAGATAGGGTCCCGGAAGAACTATGGACAGAAGTTCGCAACATTGTTCAGGAGGCGGCAACAAAAAACGTCCCAAAGAAAAAGAAAACCAAGAAGGCAAGATGGCTGTCTGCTGAGACACTGGAAGTAGCCCAAGAAAGAAGGAAAGCAAAAGGCAACAGTGATAGGGGGAGATATGCCCAATTCAATGCAAAATTCCAGAGGTTAACCAGAAGAGATAAGGAATTATTTTTAAACAAGCAATGTGCGGAAGATAGATGCTTTTGAACTGTGGTGTTGGAGGAAAATTCTGAGAGTGCCTTGGACTGCAAGAAGATCAAACCAGTCCATACTGCAGGAAATAAAGCCAGACTGCTCACTTGAGGGAATGATATTAAAGGCAAAACTGAAGTACTTTGGCCACATAATGAGAAGACAGGATACCCTGGAGAAGAAGCTGATGCTAGGGAAAGTGGAAGGCAAAAGGAAGAGGGGCCGACCAAGGGCAAGATGGATGGATGATATTCTGGAGGTGACAGACTCAACCATGGGGGAGCTGGGGATGGTGACGGCCAACAGGAAGCTCTGGTGTGGGCTGGTCCATGAAGTCACGAAGAGTCGGAAGCGACTGAATGAATAAACAACAAAAATGCAATGTATGGGTCTTTATTTTCATTGGCTTTTCATGGTATATTTGGATTTAATTGACATTTCACAGATAATCTCAGGAGCTGAATAGATTCAAATCACTTTGATTTACATTGCAACTGTTCATGTTTTTAACAAGGCTGCTTTGATTCAAAACAGTTTTAATCATACTTTTCATTTAGACTTGGCAGTGAATTTCATTGAAAGAGTTCCATTTTTACTGGTTGGATTTAGATCACATTGTTATGATTATTTAGGACAAAATTTGGATAATACTACATTTAAGCCCTGATTTAATAAGCAAAATACAGAATAACAACATACTTTATGTAGATTTGCTGTTTTTGAAGAAAACCGAAGGTTCTAGATTTGAGTTCCATTGTTCACAAAGCAGATGATCAGTTCACAGTTGCTGTTTTTGTTTTTAAATTAAATGATTCAACACAAAATCAGATGCCACATACATTTTCTAAATACGTAAATAGATGTAATGATGTGGTAGCAATGTAATATGCACAACTGGAGAGTCTCCCGCTTCACTGTAAGCAAGAGGAAGTATTTTGCACAATATAGAATTATAATATTAATTTCCTCTAAATGTGGTGATAGCCATGTTTTTCCTGTGGGGTGGATTTTTAATAGATGCATTTTGATATTCTCTAGAGGATATCTCCTTTTTTACAAGGAACAAAACTCAAACCATTTCTAGTATTTTTGCCTGTGGGAAATTATAGAAACTTGAAACAAGTCTCTTACTCTTTTGTTTTTCACTCTGTGGCCACAAGAGGTGTTGGGGTGAGAGATCATGCTGATGACTACAGGCCAACTAATTTGCAAAAAGAAAAATTGGTCAAGGAGACACCCGTGCTGTCACTCAGTGAAGATTCAGTTAATTTTCAGAACTCATTAATCAGAAAACCCTCACCCACCCCTTCTTCTGTGACACAAAGCTTCTTGAAGGCTATAGATTTTGAATGACACCATAATTGAAGCAGTTAGCCAGCAGTTAGAAACATACTTGCCCAAAGTTACTTTCTGTTTTTTTCTTTCTTTTTCCCTTAGTTGAACGTGGAGGCAAATTTCACTTCACTTTATCATATAACGGACAAGCATCCTTCTCGCCTTGGGCTAACCCCGTTAATTTTTTTATTTACTTATTTATCATACTTATATCCCACCCATCTCCCTCCCAAGGAGGGACCCTAGGCGGGTTTTTTTTTTTTGCCTCCCTTCCCTCTGCTCTCAGTCACCCAAGATTTCAAGATGAGACCTTTCTTCCTAGGCAAACTTCTCCGTTTTGCTTCCCATTCTTGTCCCAAGCCCACAGGTGTATATTGCTTAACCTCAGTAAAAGCCTTTTCCATCAGGCAACATTTAATTGCATGCTCATTTACATTTCCCATTACAAATATCCAGAAATGTCATACCTAAAAGAAACAGAAGAGGCTCCCTTGCATGTGTGCCAAATAATATTTATTACAACTGATTAGGTACTCTGTTTTATTACATTGAGTCATCCTATGACTCACAAATATCAAAGTGGGAGAAAACAAAGGTATTTCCAAAAGAAATCTGAGGCTTTAAACAAAAGGACTTGACAGATGCAGCAGATGTGAAACCTGAGGGGTGCCAATTCCAGGGACATCATCCCTATGGCCCAATTCATAGGCTTCTTGGCCTCTGCATAGGGCCATTAGGGGCTTCATTGGCAGATCTCGTGAATAAATGATTTAGAACTCCCTTATGAAATTCTACAATTTGTATGTTTGCTTGTACCCGTATTTGATCCACAAATCACCTTTGCCTTATTGTCACCCTCCACAGAAAGATGCTGAATTTTTTAAATGATGCCTCTGTGTGGTCTCAAGCAGGCCTGGTATCAGCAGAGGGCATTCCCAAGAAGACCCACTGATGATGCCTTGTCTGGGTCCCCCTTATGAAACAATTCTGACAATCTGATCAGAGAGCCATTTAGAGTAAATACCTTGGATCATGCGGTATCAGTATTTGCTACTTGCTCACCTTACCAGGAGCCCCACTTGAGGGATTCTGCCAACCGCTCTCTCCTGAATTGGAAGCCAATCTCCCACCATATTCCAAATAGAATTCCTCTTCCTTCCAAACTGTCAGTTGGAGGCTAATGTCTAACAAATAAGATGGTGTGGCTATTTGTGGGGACCACCACTCCTGTGCCACTTTCTACTACGTGACAGAGTTATATTTCTGTAATCTGTAAGGTTAGAATTCAGCACCATTTCATTCAGAATCAAACTTTCCCCCAGGGAATACAGGAATTCACTTGCCCTAATAAACTCATGAGGTTGGAATGAGGTATGTGTTTCAGTGCCCTTGATACAATACCTCACTCTTCTCTCCCCCTCTCTCTAGTGGCTGGAAGCAGCAGATATATTTCTTCATTCCCAACCAACTTATACTGGCTGCTAACTAATCACAGGAGCATTGAGGGCCAGCACATCTATTACATTTTCCAGGATATTGTTATCAGTTTCCTAGCAACCGCTACAACAGATGTAAAGCTTTGTTGTTTCAGAGACTTAAAAACTCACAGGGAAGTGTTCATGTAATCTGCTTAAATTGGAGAAGGTAACTATTGTATTCTGCCATCCATAATATTTTAACCTTAACCCCATGTTAGGTGGTATAATGAAGAATCTGCGAAGAGGCATCTGCCACTGTATAAAGACACAGGATGAGAGCCGCCATCATTAAACAGAAGGATCAGGTAAGCCATTAGTCTCTCATGCTAAATCAGTTATGCATAGGTTATGAGCATACTGCTGGTATGAGAGGGAATTAGAAATAGTTAGTGCCAAGCTCATGCATTCTCAGAAAAGATTTCTCAGAGAGTATTTCTCTTGACTCACCTCTTAGAAAGTCACTGAGAAATGTCTCTAGATATTTTTGCACAGATACTTTCCACTATCTTTTTTTATTACAGAAGCAGGGGTGTCTGCAGGGGTGGTGTGTATTTATCAGAAAAGTGAAGATGGTGGCCACAACCACATAACTGAAGCCTTGCTCCTTTATTATATATGTTGTGCATGCAGCACACATTAACAAGGGTGGGGATCACACAGTTGCAGCTGTCATGTTCACTGTTTTGATGAATCTTCCCCCTCCCCCCCCCCCCACAAAGATGCCCCAGCTCTACCTCAAGCTGCTGAAAGTCATGCATCAACCAAAGTCCTCTTACCTCCATTGCAGAGAAAAGGGTGCTGGGTCCCCCTAGCCTGTCCCTGCTGCAGGCTCTTGGCAAAAGAAAGGGGTGATATTTGCAAACTCTTGTCAATGTCCCCCCTGCTCCTTTCTTCCAGCTATTACAAGGGCCAGGCCAGTCAGCTTGAGGACTTGGCAACTCTCTCTTGGGTCCTAAACCTCAGGTGCAGGGAGGAGGAGTGAGCCAAGACTTCTCTCCAAAGGAAAAACTGAGTCACAACCACTCAAAAATGGAACAATAGCTTTTCTTAAAAATTTTTACCCTACGCTAAAATAAATCAGCTCAGTTCTCCTACACGATTAACATCCACTCTGATGAGCTACAGCAGCTTTATAGCATCACCCAGTCATTGTTGAAGTAATACAAAGTCTCTCTGCGTTACTGTTATTTCGGCACAATTATGGTTGCAAGACACTATAAATTGGTAGTGCAGAAATGAACATTGTGGGAACATTGAAGCCTGAAACTGCTTTCCAACTGGCTCAGGATCCTCATGTGGAAATGCCTGTAGAACAATCTTCAGGGTGATCCACCAAGTTCATTGCTGTCCACTTATGGCCTATCCAGGTGAGAAAGGGCAGGAGAAAGAGAAGTTGGACAGCTGAGCTCAAGAGTTACTTGCTTCTTTTCATGCTATGTTCAGAAAGTCACTTTTCTGTGTTCAGAAGGTAACACTGGCTAGTAGCAAGAACATGGTGGAGGAATTGACTATGAACTCACTAACTTCGTTTCAACTACCTGGTAAATAAAGGATTTTAAACCCTCTCATCTTCAATGAATGCTTTGAAACCCATTAATCTAAACAATTTCATTTACCAAATTGTCAAATTTTGAGAATTGAGACACCTCAGGTATGTTATCTTTTCAAAATTTAAGAGGTTATTTTCATGTAATTCAATATATTTTAGAATCACAAATAATGATTTCCCCCCTTTTTATGGTCTGTTTATGAAAATTAGTCCAAAATAATCTTATTTTTTTAATGGAAGGAATTTAGAATTGGGAAGGAAAAAAATGGCAATTCTACAGATGGCACTATATTTCATTTCAATCAATCAAAAATTATGTTGATGCTGAAACAAATAATATTTCTTTAATAAATACCAACATCTTCTAAAGAATGAATTGAAATACGAATTTGGTATTTTGGAGATGAGAGATAGAGATGATAGATTATAGATAGATAGATGATAGATACAGTAGATAGATAGACAAATGATAGATAGATGGTAGATAGATGAGAGAGAGAGGGGGGGGGGGAGAGAGAGAGAATTATAGAACATTACATGCCTTTATAAGTGGACAGTAGAAGGATTGTGTAATTAATAACTAAATTAATTCTTTGGCTGTTAAGATCTGTGACATAATCACTGGGGATGGAGAAAACCTAGCAGGAAAACAGAAGAGAAACCTACTTTAAACTAAAAATGCATTCTCACACCTTTTAAGATCTGTCATAGTAGTATGGTGTCACATTCATTGTTGGGCGCAGGGTGGGAAAATTCAGATCCCCAGCCATGAAGCTCAATAGGAGGTCTGGGACCAGTCACGACAGCCAGTGTGATGAAGTAGTTAAGCTGCTGGACTGGCATTAGGAAGACCAAGGTTCAAATCCATCCTCAGGCATGGAAACTCATGGGGTAGTTTTGAGCCACTTTCCTCCTCACAACTTTGTTGTGTGGAAAATTAGGGGAAGGGAAGCACACTGTGCTCTGCTTTGAGATCTTGAACATAAGATGTGATATACAGTATATCAAACATATAAATAAATAAAATTATGAAATGTGATATGTAATTTCATCTTTGAATGGGACATATTCATGGTTCAGTCCTCTCTATATTTCCCTCATATATAACTTTTTGTTTGACTTTGAGAAAGACAAAGTGTTGGTATGTCCCTGAGATAATTCTGGAAGCTTTCTAAAAACAAAGTTCAACAAAACTTTGGGGTGGGGGGTGGAATGCCTCTAAGGACCAGTTCTTCTTTCTGGTCTTGAAGCCCTGCAAGTTCTGTGCCAATATCCATTACCAACATTTGAACAGCTGGACTAATTACACATGAAGCTGTTGGGGTTTTATCTGATTCTTTTTTCTTGATGTGGGATTGCAGCAATTTATTTCAGCCATTGAAATAAATCGCTGGAGAGGAGAACCAACCTGTCCCCAGGAAGGAGAACACTGGAAGTGGGGGCTGTGATGGTTCAGCCTAGGAGTTGAAGGAAGAGGAATTTTATTTGAGATATGGTGGGAGCAGGGAGAAATGGAAATGAAACCCAGACATAGGCTGTCCTGGAAGGACATCATGATGGTAGCAAGGGGAACTGTTAGGTGAGGGAGTACTACTGACTGTCAGGAAGGGATTGTTGGTGTATTATTCTTTTGAGGAGTAAGTCACATCAACATAGCCTTATTAGGTAATCACCTGTAAACTTTGAAAGGTCAGGCAGCACATGATCCAGGCTGAAGAGTATAAAAGAGCCTGCCTACCTGCCCCGCCCTGCCTTTCTGCTTACTCGGTTTCTGTTTCTGTTTACTCCTGTTTGCTTGTTACTACTACCTGGTATGTGGAATTGTAATACTTCCAGGGATCTGGAAGAGGACTGTAAATATTATGTGTTTGAATGAGAAGCTAATATAACTGCAACTAATTTACTACAATGACTGGTGTCATTTATGGTCTCTGGTGCTGATTGCTTTCTGCTACTCTGTGTGTGCAAGAAAACACACCTCCAACAGGGATGGTGGGCGGAGGGGGCACTCCACTGGGTCAAGGTTGCTGTCTAAGAGAACAGCCTGCAGTTTCATTGTTTTTTTTTATTTTTATCCTTGAGAGAGTGAAGCCCCTTCCCCCAGGTTTTGGCTCCAGGTAAAGCCACCCATGGCACCATCTGAGCTGGACCATAGACTGGAATTGGAAGGGAGGTCCCACAGAGCTTGCTTAGCTAGCTCAGCTCCCAAACAACCAGTGATGGGCACCCCAAGACCACTGAGGGTGGAGAAAAGAAGTGCCATACACTTAATTCCTTTAGATAGCTGGATTTTTTTAAAGCACTCCATGGGCTTCCATTGAGTCAGTATTTCATAAAATGAACAAAAGCAGTGAGGTGTATTAATTGACTGATTATGTGCCATCAAGTTGGTGTTGACTCTTAGAGACCACATAGATAGACCTTCTCCGGGATGATCTGTTCCCGAGTCTGGTCCTTCAGGTTTTCTAATGGGGCATCCATTGCCACTGTAACTGAGTCCATGCATCTTGCTATTGGGTAATCCTCTTCTTCTCTTTCCTCCCACCTTTCCCAGCATGATAGACTTCTCAAGGGAGCTAGGTTTTCGCATAATGTGTCCAAAGTAGGATAATTTGAGCCTGGTCATTTGTGCCTCAAGTGAGAATTCTGGATTGATTTTTGTACAATGCATTTGTTCTTTTGCCTATCCATGGTATCCTCAAGAGTCTTCACCAACACCAAAGTTCAGAACCATCAATATTCTTTCTATTCTGCTCCTTCAGAGTCCAACATTTGATTCCATAGAGCAACACAGGGGAAACCATTGTCTGCATAATCTTTATAGCCTATGGCTTTCCTGGTTTCTTGTCAAAATTTTTAGAAGTAGTTTGCCCTTGCCTTCTTCCTCCTACTGCTGAGAGAGAGTGACTGGCCCGAGGTCACCCAGCTGGCTTTGTGCCTAAGGCGGGACTAGAACTCACAGCTTCTGGTGTGTGTGTGTGTGTGTGTGTGTATATGTATATGTATATGTGTATGTGTATGTGTATGTGTATGTGTATGTGTATGTGTATATGTATATGTATACTGTATATGTGTGTGTGTGTATATATACACACAAAATGACAGCTTCTACAAAATGACAGACTCCCTACCAGACCTAACAAATACTGAGATATGATGCATGTGAACAACTTAATATTTTGAGAAACACTACACATGATTAAACCTGGCATATTGTGATTAATTAGTAGTGCAACGTACGTCAACATTTTTATGCCATATGCAAAATGGTGAAATGCCAAATACATCAGTGAGTGATCAATACAAAAACACAGTTAAACTTTTAAAATGATGTGCTGAAAGCTCCTTTTAACTGGGTAGAAAAACTCACAGATTCTTCATCACATACAAATGAAATGACTTAATGTAATATAAATGTTAAACCCACAAATGTGAAACGTTAGTGCATTTGTGGCATAAAAGAAGTGAAAAAATAAGTGTATGATCTCAGCAGCCTCCTCATCTAGGAGAGCTGTGCAATGAACAGAATGACAATTTCAGTGTATTTCTCTTCCTCTAAATTCACTCATGATTTGAATGGGGTGGATCTTCTTCTTAGCTGAACCTTTTCTGATGGCTGCATAGATTTCCTCTGGCTTCTCTCTCTTAATCAAAGGTTTCTTTTCGGGAGCCTTCATCCGCCACATCACCACAGGATGTCGTGGGCCAGCAGGACTTTGAATTCTGATCATCTTTGTGGAGGCGATGTACGACATCTTCACTGTCTGCACCACAGCATTCATCAAGTTTTTGGCAGCCTGAATCAGTGAAGTCACACTGTCTAACTGTAAGCAGAAACACAACTATTATAATCTCAGAAATCAGGGTAGTTGTTTCCTTTTGTACGTTGGATGCACAGAACATACAGTAAATGCAATTGGGTAAAAAATAACATAAAATGCTGGGTAATAAAAACAAATGGAGGGAAGTTACTTTAATGAGGTCCACCTTAAGAGTTTTTGAAAGTCTTGTTTACAGGTAAACCTAAATACAATAAAGTAACCAAGAGCAGCAAAATCAAGTCACCAAATTTTCGTAACAAATATGAATTTATACTTTTGTTCAGAAATAAAGTTGCAAATTTGTATTCCCAGATCCTTGCAATTCCAAAGATCTGTAATTTTGACAAGGCTAGATCCCAACAAAACAGTATTGCTCAGATAGCAGCCAGGCCTTACCCAAAGAAGACAGAAAAGATGAAACCATTTGAGATAGAAATACTCTGGAATCATGCTCTCTTATTATATCTTAATGCCCGAGAAAATGTGTGAGTGTATTACTTTCAGTTTCTGCTGTGGGAAAAATGCAACTATCCAAAACACATCAGGAATACTGATATTTACCAATTCAATTCATGGACTGGAAACAGTTCTGCATGAAGACGGTGGGTTATTACATCTGCTGAACTGACCTGTAGTCCATGAAAACACGTGTCATAATACATTTGTCTTGAGGATTCTATAATGATCTTTATTGTAGTTGCTGGAAATATAGGTATTGTGTGCATTGTTCTTCAGACTAATCCGACAGCCAAGTTGGTACAGCTGTATCAAATAGTTAAGCAATAATTCCAGTCAACATTCTCTCTCTCTCTCTCTCTCTCTCTCTCTCTCTCTCTCTCTCTCTGTGTGTGTGTGTGTGTGTGTGTGTGTGTGTGTGTGTGTGTAAAATCAGTACAATTGCTCCTTACCTGATTTGGTTATGTATTTACAGCTAGCCTGCTCTACAGACCCAAGTTCTACTAGGACTTTTGACTTGAGCCCTTGACAATTTGCCAATATTTTCCTTAAATATATTCAAAATAACATGCATTTCTTTTTGTATAAGGGCCTGTATTACTTATTAGTGATGGTGAGATTCCCCTCTGATTTGTTCAATGTGAAACAGGATGCTTGAGAAGATGGGCTTTTGATCTGATCCAGTTAAATTCTTCTTATGTACTTGTGCTAATACTTTTTATTCTATGGAGGAGAGAGGGAATTCTGGAAGTGTTTTTAGTAAACAAGGTATCAATGTAAAAGGCATCATTTAAGGGAGATGATTTGTAACATAGACTGCATAGCATTTGAACTGTATCATATTTCATTTTGTGTATAGCCCTCTAGGTGAATGTTAAATTCTTTGGCATTGCCTTCCTTGTATTATGGATTCCACCTACAGCTTAAGCTTCCTGTGTTGTTATTTTACATTGGAAAATTGGAAAAAGGATAAATATACTGAAATGCATATCGGTGACTTGAATGAGTAATTTTCAAGCTTCTAAGGGTCTCTATGCTCATATTTAATTACAAGGCTGACAATTTCAATTTAGAAATGCATTTCCACTTCAAATTCTTTTAAATAATGCCATGTACTTGGATTTATATTTCCCCAAACCCTCACATGGGAGCATGCGCACATACACACATTGAAAATAAACCTGATTATTCTGATCATCTTTTGAAGTTTGGTGGAAAAGAAGTGATACAATGTGCAGCTTCTTGACATAATTTGTTTCAAAAATCACCAAGTGTAGAACTAAGAATGAGAACATCTGCCCAGGACTCACTGCAGGTACGGATGACTCCAACAGCAGGCTACAGCAGATCCTCCCAAATATATACAATTATAATATATTATCGGTCTTTAGACTACAGATTTGAAAGATGCCTCATTTGCTCATGCCTGCAGATGCTTATTCGAGCCCTGCAGAAGCCGTGCCAACCCTTGGCTTTCTTCCTGGTTAGGAACTAGACTGGACAGGAGCACGGGAGGGCATCAGCAGAACCATGTCCCTCTCGGATTTGCTTCTTGCCACAATGCCATCCATTAATAGTAAGGCAAATCTTCACTGCATTATTTTTACATTCTTGTTATGAAAAAGAGAAAGAAAAATGCAAATCCCCAAAATATCATTCTATAAAAAATAATTTGGCCTAATTTTTAAATAAGCCGTTAAATCTTGACCATGGGAAATTCATCAATGTTTCCACTGTGTTGCTAGAGTGCCAGTTTGTAAAAGGAAGTTTGTTTGTTTTCTATCCCGCCTTTATTATTTTTATAAATAACTCAAGGCGGCGAACATACCTAATACTCCTTCCTCCTCCTATTTTCCCCACAACAACCCTGTGAGGTGAGTTGGGCTGGCCCAAAGTCACCCAGCCAGCTTCCATGCCTAAGGCGGGACTAGAACTCACGGTCTCCAGGTTTCTAGCTCTGTTGCCTTAACCACTAGCCATCACTGTAAGTACAGAGTAAATCTTATATTTCCAGCACTGAATAGTTTCCTTCTTTGCTAACCCCCATGCCATAATACAGCCATATATTTTTACATAAAGATATTCCAAAATTTCAGTATGTAATTTAAGCACATTCACAACCTTTAAACCACAATGATCTTTGCAATACCATTGAAACAATTTTGTGAATATCAGTCCAGAATGGGATGTTAATTTTAAAAAGCTCATATCTCAGGATAGCTGTTCCCTCATCTATACAGGTAGTCCTCAGTTAGCAACCACAATTGAGACTGGCAACTTGGTCATTAAGCAAAGCGGTCACTAAGTGAAACCACAACTGTGCTTATGATCTTACTTCAGCTTTCCTTTGCTTTACAGACCTGTGAAGGTTGTGAATGCAAGGATTGGTTTCAAAGTTACTTTTTTATCACCGTTGTAACTGCGAATGGTCACTAAATGAGGTAGTCGCTAAAGGAGGACTACCTGTAGTGCACTGGCAATACTGTGACATTGGCAAGCAATCCCTTTTGAACATTCTCTGAGGAGTGTGAAAGGCATGGATAAGAAACTTTTGTTGAATGAAATTGATCTTAGGATCCTAGGAGAAATACATAATATTTTTAAAACCTCTCCGATTGATTAACGCATTTAATATATAACCAAATCCTCACTCAGCTAATAGCATTCTTTAGCACCCTTTTGCTCCATCAAGCTGGCCATCACTGACTACAGTACCTCCTAGCCATGCCTTGGGGCGGTTTTTTTCCCCTTTGGTTCTGGTGGACAAAAGGACTAAGCACCAAAGGACAGACCTCCTTCTCGCCCAGTGCTGGATGGGCCTAGTCTGTGGCAAGAAAGTTCATTCTCAGAACTGATACTAGAAACTCGCATTCCAAAACCTTTAAATTCTGCTGCAGCCATAGGCTTTTGCTGCCAGGATACGTCATTATTGAAAATATTGTTCAGAACTTTTGAGTAATAATAGTAGTCTGATATAAGTCTGATCTGGGTAAAGGAGGAAATGAGGAGAGCTTGAAAACTGGAAATGCTGGTGCTCGCCTAGCTGGCGGAGTGATTGGACTAGCTAAGGCATAGAGTACTTCCAAGAGTGACAATGAATAGAGCATTATAGTATGTGGAATATAAATGTGTCTGTAGAATTACTGAGCTTTGTTATGGTTAAAAAAATCTTATGGCTGTGTTAAACGGAATTTAAGCTGGCAAGTCTTATTTTGTTTATCTGTTATTAAAGTGTTTATTTTTTTATTGTAACCCGCCCAGAGTCCCTTGTTTGGGAGATGGGCGGGGAATAAATTTGAATAATAATAATAATAATAAGTGGAGATGAAAGATAGATGAGAATTTTGCTTACTCTACAAGCTGAGCATCACTAGAGAAAATACCCACATCTACCACAGCTGGATGAATTTTGCTTAGAAACTACACTAAAAATGAATCGTCACCCTTTTCCTTTCTTCTTCCCCTTTAAAAAATCTGAAAACAAAATTAGATAATAATGTGTCTTCCAGTCAGGCTTCCCACAGAAATTAGCATGAGTTGTAGTGGCTCTGTAGCCTATCTCTGGTTTTAATTCATCCTTTGGGCATTTCTACTGTTCAGTGGCCATTGCTCTACTGCATCGTACTTAATGTTCTACTGTGAAACCCACATACTCAAGGCAATGTTCACTTAGATATTTTGTTTGGTTTGCCTGTTTCAGCTATTTTCTATAGTTTCCTCAAGGCCTTCTACCCCCATAAGCATGGAAAACTGATGAAGTAAGAATACTGTTAAACTTATACTTGAAGAAATATTTTGAGATCCTAGACATTTATCTTTCAGGAATGTTTTTTTAGAAGACGTCAGCACCCAGCCCCTTAGAAGAAAATGCATACCTCTTGCATCAGTTAGAAGGGCATATGTGTTTATAAGCTATGGCTTTTCTGCTTCCAATATCAAAGACAAGAAATTATCTCATTCATTCAAAAGGGGGAAAATCTGATTTATAGAACTTTGGCACTTCAGGACTAAAAATAGGTTTATTTAATAGCTTCTAATATTAAAACACCATCACAATCTTTCTGGAGTTATATGGCTACAATCATTGTGGAAGACGCTCAAGGGAATAAAAGAGGACAAGTCCCTGCTTTCAGGAGCTTACACTCTAAAACTTACACAACAGAATCAAAAGAAGAAAGCTGGGAAAGATTTGACTGTTTCACTTACACATGCTTAGGTGGAAAAAACTTCCAATAGAAGATCTCCAATTCAAAAATTCAAAAGTCACATAGCTCTTTTGTCTTTCCTTCTTTGAGAGACTTTTTTCCAGGTATGAAAAAAGACACACAACCAGACAGACTGCACAGAATTGTAAGTGGAAAAGAGCTGTGCTTGGACTCAACCTCTCCATAACATTTGTGTGAATGAGGCAGGTCAACTGCCCAATAAAAGCTTGGCCTGAAATTGCTCCATTAATTTCAAACAAATTGGGTCAGATCATTATTGCAATATAATAAGTTTAAGAAGATAACAATAGGAAACTTCAATTATCTGGTTCTGTAATTTTGCCTGCATTGTCATCATTCAAACCCAAATGAAGAAAGAAGTCCTGTCTCTATAAAAAGATGGGAGACCACAAAGAAATCTCAGGGCTGTATACTGGACTGAAAAGGTTTTTTTTTAAAAATCCAGCAAGAAGGCAGTGGCAGCATGTCCATACTGACATGTTTACCAGAAGCTGAGGTCAACTCAAGGGAGAACTGACTTTAATTATCATCACCCTGTGATTCACATGATGGCAACCCAACCAACATTTCTCTTGCTTTAGCATCAAATTTTGAATATATAGAATGTATTGTGCACTTCTTTATACTTGGATACCCTGTGGTATCCAACTTTGTGAAGCATAGAAACATGTAGCATACTGTACATACAGAACCATGTATGCTGCTGTTTATATTGGTAAACATGCGCCCCCTAGGATATTTAGGTAATGGTAAAGGTTTTCCCCTGCACAGTCTCTAGGGGATGGTGCTCATCTCCATTTCTTAGCCGAAGAGCCAGGGCTGTCCGAAGACGCTTCCACAGTCATGTGGCCGGCATGATGCGTGAGGAACGCTGTTACCATCCCACAGAAGTGGTACCTATTTATCTACTTGCATTTGCATGCTTTCGAATTGCTAGGTTGGCAAGAGCTGGGGCGAGTGCAGGAGCTCACTCCGTCACGCGGCGCTCGAGTCTCAATCTGAATTATAAGTTATAGCATAGTTTCCCTGAATTATTCAGAATACACGAGTGAGGAGAATTCATGTTTACGTGGATGAGAAACTGTCTGAAATTGTGAACCGGTATGGTAGAGAGGGTTGGTATACGAAGGTAAACAAATGTCAAGTTTTGTTTTCTCCCATGTGTGTTTTAAAAAATGAACTTTCCCCCCCACCTTATGAAGAAAATTGTCAATTTTGTTAAATAGATAAAATTCCTAGATGTGAATGACGAACTCATTGAACAAAAGTGACATTTGTAGAAGAAATGGTGTTTGGTTCATGAGGGTAGCCCAGTTGGTGGTTGACATACAGTAGCTGATACTGGTTGATGTGAAAAAAAACGGAACAGGTTTGGACCTGATGATATTTGGATGAGAGGCCACCAGATAATCCAAGGGTTGCAGGCTACACAGAACGTTGAAAACCCATCATGGAAGAAGGCAGAGGCTAACCACTTCCACATTGTTACCCAGAAAACTTCATGGAAGAATTCATGTGGTCACCAAGAGTCAAGCTTGCCATGAGAGGTATTTATATTTACCTTATCAAAATGCAACATATTTTCCAAGGTGAGCAACTCTCCCTCCCTCCCACCAACCCAATTCTTCTCCTTTCCTCCTTTAGGCTACTTTCCTTTCTATGTAATATACAAAATTTGGAATTACTGTCAAGTATTGTATTTTATACCAGTATGTGTTGTAGAAATTGGAATCCTTGGTGAAATAGAGGAATGACGGGAATGCCAACAGGGAGGAAAATACAGGTTAAATCTGCAGCTCCCCTTCTTGGCTTCAAACTTACAAAATAAATTATTATTTTTACAAGTCTCCTCTCCTCAGGGGTTCACAGGGTATGGTCAAAAAAGTCAAGATGGCAATCACAACGGTGCAATCAAAGCTCTGTTTGATTTTATTGTGGCTGCAATCTTGATTTCTTTTCTGTATCCTGTGAACACCCTTGCCTCTCTCTCATATATTTGATGTCCAGTCATCTCTTACATTTTTCAATATTTATATCAAAAGAATCTATGTATCTAGTGAAGGCATGAAACATGAAGAGTGCAAACTAGAAAAATAAAACCAGTGGATGGTGGGTTTTCTTTCCAATCTGTCTATGTTTTGCTCTCTAATCCATTACTACAGCAGCAGAATATCTGGCACCGAAAGGAAAAGGTAGGGGAAAAGGACAAGCAAAACCATTTAAGCAGACTCATGGAACTGAGCCTGGCAAAAGTTAAGCATCATTAAAACTGGCCAGAAAGCAAGTGTGTGTAACAAGGCAGCTCTGTCCTCAACCGGTGCTGCAAGGGAGGTGCACTCAAAAGTAGTGGTGGAGTAGGGAAAATGGCACCATCCTCCCTGCAAAGGAATAAAAACAGCTGGGGCTAGGGGTGAGAAGAAGCAATGACATGAAGATCTGTCATTTAACATTGCTATTGGGGCACGTTCATGCCACTGTTAAAGGTTTGTGAGGATAACCTCTTTTTTACCTGTTAGCAGCTAGTATACCAATTCCTTGCCTTTTATTTTGAACATATCTAAAACCTTGTTTTCTTAGCCATCTTCACTAACTTCAGCTCATTCTAAGCTTTCACTTTTCTGGTACCACCTCAACTTCCAGGCTACTATGGAGTAGGTAAGGACTGCTTTGTTGTTTATTTGTTCAGTTGCTTCTGACTCTTCATGACTTCATTGACTGGCCCACACCAGAGCTTCCTGTTGGCCGTCGCCACCCCCAGCTCCCCCAAGGTCGAGTCCGTCACCTCCAGAATATCATCCATCCATCTTGCCCTTGGTCGGCCCCTCTTCCTTTTGCCTTCCACTTTCCCTAGCATCAGCATCTTCTCCAGGGTATCCCGTCTTCTCATTATGTGGCCAAAGTACTTCAGCTTTGCCTTTAATATCATTCCCTCAAAAGAGCAGTCTGGCTTCATTTCCTGGAGCATGGACTGGTTTGATCTTCTTGCAGTCCAAGGCACTCTCAGAATTTTCCTCCAACACCACAGTTCAGAAGCATCTTATCTTCTTTCGCTCAGCCTTCCTTATTGTCCAGCTCTCGCAGCCATAGGTTACTATGGGGAATTTGTTGTTGTTCAGTCATTTAGTCGTGTCTGACTCTTCATGACCTCATGGACCATAGCACGCCAGGCCTTCCTGTCCTCCACTGTCTCGTGGAGTTTACTCAAATTCATGTTCATTATATCGGTGATGCTATCTAACCATCTCATCCTCTGCCATCCCCTTCTTATTTTTATTTTTATTTATTTTATTAAATTTATATTACCACCCATCTCCCCTGTTGGGGACCCTGGGCGGTTCACAATAAAACATAATTAAAAGATAAATATAAAATTACAATAAATAAATAATATAGAATCCAAGTATAAACGATGATTAAAAATGGAGTACTGGGAGGCTTCATGGGACCAGCCATCCCCAAGAGGAACTGTTGGCATTTCCCTACCAGGCAAGGTGGCAGAACCAGGTCTTGAAGCCTTTTCGGAAGGTCAGGAGCGAGGAAACCTGTCTCAGCTCCGGGGGTAAGATGTTCCAAAGGGCGGGCGCAACTGCAGAGAAGGCCCGCCTCCTGGACCCCGCTAGATGGAAGTCTTTGGTCGATGGGGTCCGCAGCAAGCCCTCTCTGATCTAGTGGGATGGGTCGATGTTCTGGGGATGAGACGGTTCCTCAGGTAGCCTGGCCCTATGCCATGTAGGGCTTTAAAGGTGATAACCAACACCTTGAATTGTACCCGGAAGCAAACTGGTACCCAATGCAGCTCATGCAACAGCGGTGTCACATGGGCCGATCTTCTGGCCCCAGTAACTGTCCGTGCAGCTGCATTCTGGACCAGTTGAAGCTTCCGGATACTCATCACGGGTAGCCCCATGTAGAACACGTTACAATAGTCTAACCATCTAACCATCTATCTAACCATCTCATCCTCTGCCATCCCCTTCTCCTTTTGCCTTCAGTCTTTCTCAGCATCAGGGTCTTTTCCAGTGAGTCCTCTCTTCGCATTAGGTGGCCAAAGTATTTGAGCTTCAGCTTCAGCACCACAGTTCGAAAGCATCAATTCTTCAGCGCTCAGCCTTCCTTATGGTCCAACTCATACAGCCATACATTACTACTGGGAAAACCATAGCTTTAATTATACGGACCTTTGTCAGCAAGGTGATGTCTCTGCTTCTTAATATGCTGTCTAGGTTTGCCATAGCTTTCCTTCCAAGGAGCAAGCGTCTTTTAATTTCATGGCTGCAGTCACCGTCTGTGGTGATCTTGGAGCCCAAGAAAATAAAATCTGTCACTGCTTCCATTTCTTCCCCTTCTATTTGCCAGGAAGTGATGGGACCAGATGCCATGATCTGGGTTTTTTTAATGTTGAGTTTCAAGCCAGCTTTTGCACTCTCCTCTTTCACCCTCATCAAGAGGCTCTTTAGTTCCTGTTCACTTTCTGCCATTAGGGTGGTATCGTCTGCATATCTGAGATTGTTGATATTTCTCCCGGAAATCTTAACTCCGGCTTGTGATTCATCCAGCCCGGCATTTCTTATGATGTACTCTGCATATAAGTTATATAAGCAGGGTGATAATATACCGCCTTGTCGTACTCCTTTCCCAATTTTGAACCAATCGGTTGTTCCACGTCCGGTTCTAACTGTTGTTTCTTGACCCATATACAGGTTTCTCAGGAGACAGGTAAGGTGGTCTGGTACTCCCATCTCTTTAAGAAATTGCCACAGTTCGTTGTGATCCACACAATCAAAGGCTTTAGCGTAGTCAATGAAGCAGAAGTAGATGTTTTTCTGGAACTCTCTTGCTTTTTCCATGATCCAGCGAATGTTGGCAATCTGATCTCTAGTTCCTCTGCCTCTTCGAAACCCAGCTTGCACTTCTGGTAGTTCTCGGTTCACATACTGCTGAAGCCTAGCTTGTAGGATTTTGAGCATAACCTTGCTAGCATGTGAAATGAGCGCAATTGTACGGTAGTTTGAACATTCTTTGGCATTGCCTTTCTTTGGAATTGGAACGTAAACTGACCTTTTCCAATCCTGTCGCCACTGTTGAGTTTTCCAAATTTGTTGGTATATTGAGTGCAGCACTTTAACAGCATCATCTTTTAGGATTTTAAATAGCTCAGCTGGGATACTGTCTTCTCCGCTAGCTTTTTTGGTTAGTAATGCTTCCTAAGGCCCACTTGACTTCACTCTCTAGGATGTCTGGCTTAAAGTCAGTGACCACACCATCGTATTTATCAGGGACATTAAGATCTTTCTTGTATAGTTCTTCTGTGTATTCTTGCCACCTCTTCTTAATCTCTTCTGCTTCTGTTAGGTCCCTCCCTATTTTGTCCTTTATCATGCCCATCTTTGCACAAAACATTCCCTTGATATTCTTGAAGAGATCTCTAGTCTTCCCCATTCTATTGTTTTCCTCAATTTCTTTGCATTGTTCATTTAAGGCCTTCTTATCTCTCCTTGCTATTCTATGGAAATCTGCATTCAGTTGGTTATAAGTTTCCCTTTCTCCCTTGCCTTTTGCTTCCCTTCTTTCCTCAGCTATTTGTAAAGCCTCATCAGACAGCCACTTTGCTTTCTTGCATTTCTTTTTCTTTGGGGTGGTTTTAGTTGCTGCCTCCTGTACAATGTTACGAACCTCCATCCATAGTTCTTCAGGCACTCTGTCTACCAGATCTAATCCTTTAAATCTATTCCTCACCTCCACTGTATATTCATAAGGGATATGATTTAGGTCATACCTGATTGGTCTAGTGGTTTTCTCTACGTTCTTCAATTTAAGCCTAAATTTTGCAATAAGAAGCTCATGATCTGAGCCATAGTCAGCTCCAGGTCTTGTTTTTGCTGATTGTATAGAGCTTCTCCATCTTTGGCTGCAAAGTATATAATCAATCTGATTTCAGTATTGACCATCAGGTGATGTCCATGTGTAGAGTCGTCTCTTGTGTTGTTGAAAAAGAGTGTTTGCTATGACCAGTGTGTTCTCTTGACAAAACTCTATTAGCCTTTGCCCTGCTTCATTTTGTACTCCAAGGCCGAACTTCCCTGTTATTCCGGTTATTTCTTGACTTCCTACTTTAGCATTCCAGTCCCCTATGATGAAAAGGACATCTTTTTTTGGTGTTAGTTCTAGAAGGTGTTGTAGGTCTTCATAGAACCGGTCAACTTCAGCTTCTTCGGCATCAGTGGTTGGGGCATAGACTTGGATCACTGTGATGTTGAATGGTTTGCCTTGGATTCGAACTGAAAGCATTCTGTCGTTTTTGAGGTTGTACCCCAGTACTGCCTTTCCCACTCTTTTATTGACTATGAGTTGAATAGATAGGGTGAGAATATACAACCCTGCCGTACTCCTTTCCCAATCTTAAACCAGTCTGTTGTTCTGTGGTCTGTTCTTACAGTTGCTACTTGGTTGTTATACAGATTCCAAAGGAGTCAGACAAGATGACTTGGTATCCCCATACCACCAAGAACTTGCCACAATTTGTTATGATCCACCCAGTCTCTAGTTCAGTGCTTTCCAAACTGCCGCCATTGGTGACACACCAACGGCGGCAATGGCGGCGCGGGGGTGCACGCGGGGGCATGCACCGTGGTGGTGGCAGTGGTGGCGGAATTGCTAAAATGCGGAAGCGCTGATGGCGTGCTGCTGCCACCGTTGCTGCCACCGCCCACTCCGTCACCACCGCGAATGCCCCCGCACCACCACCATATAGTCCCCTGCTGACGCTTCATGACACACTAAGCTGTGTGTTGCGACACACTAAAGTGTCGCGACACGCAGTTTGGAAAGCTATGCTCTAGTTCCTCTGCCTTTTCAAAACTCAACTTCTCACTCCATGAATTGCTGGAGTCTACCTTGCAAGATCTTGAGCGCTACCTTACTGGCATGTGAAATAAGTGCCACTGTTCGATAGTTTGAACATTCTTTAGTGCTTCCCTTTTTTGGTATGGAGACATAAGTTGAGTTTTTCCAAACTGATGGCCATTCTTGTGTTTTCCAAATTTGCTGGCATATGGCATGCATCACCTTGACATCATCATCTTGCAAGATTTTAAACAGTTCAGCTGAGATACCATCATCTTCTGCTGCCTTTTTATTAGCAATTCTTCTTAAGGCCCATTCAACCTCACTCTACAGGATGTCTGGCTCTAACTCACTGACCGCACCGTCAAATCTATTCCCAATATTATTATCCTTCCTATACAGATCTTTCGTATATTCTAGCCACCTTTTCTTGATCTCTTCTGCTTCTGTTAGGTCCTTGCCATCTTTGTTTTTGATCATACCCATTTTTGCCTGGAATGTACCTCCGATGTTTCTAATTTTCTGGAAGAGGTCTCTTGTCCTTCCTATTCTACTATCTTCTTCCACTCCCGCGCATTGCTTGTTTAAAAATAATTCCTTATCTATTCTTGCTAACCTCTGGAATTTTGCATTTAATTGGGAATATCTCACCCTATCACTGTTGCCTTTTTCTTTCCTTCTTTCTTGGGCTACTTCCAGTGTCTCAGCAGAAAGCCATCTTGACCTCTTGGTTTTCTTTTTCTTTGGGACGGTTTTTGTTGCCGCCTCCTGAACAATGTTACGAACTTCTGTCCATAGTTCCTCCGGGACCCTAACTACTAAATCTAGTCCCTTAAATCTATTCTTCACCTCCACTGCATATTCCTTACGAATATTAGTGAGCTCATATCTAACTGATCTGTGGGTCTTCCCTATTCTCTTTAGTCTGATTCTAAATTTTGCAATAAGAAGTTCGTGATCTGAACTACAGTCAGCTCCAGGTCTTGTTTTTACCGACTGTATAGATGTCCGCCACCTTTGGATGCAAAGCATGTAGTCAATCTGATTTTGGTGTCGACCATCTGGTGAAGTCCATGTATAAAGTCGTCTTTTAGGTTGTTGGAAGAGAGTGTTTGTTATGCACAGTGAGTTGTCTTGGCAAAATTCTATCAGCCTATGTCCTGCTTCATTTTGTTCTCCCAGACCATGCTTGCCTGTAATTCCAGGTGTCGTCTGACTACCCACCTTAGCATTCCAGTCTCCTGTAATGAAAATAACATCTCTTTTTGGTGTATTATCCAGTAGGTGCTGCAGATCCTCATAGAACTGATCTACTTCTGCTTCTTCAGCATCTGTGGTTGGGGCGTATATTTGGATCACTGTGATGTTAAATGGCTTACCCTGAATTCAAATTGAGATCATTCTATCATTTTTTGGATTGTATCCAAGCACTGCTTTAGCCACTTTATTATTAATTATGAAGGCTACTCCATTTCTTCTGTGGTCCTCTTGTCCACAGTAGTAGATCTGGTGGTCATCTGATGTGAAGTGGCCCATTCCAGTCCATTTCAGTTCACTGACACCCAAAATGTCTATATTTAATCTTGCCATCTCACCAATAACCACATCCAATTTGCCCTGGCTCATAGATCTTACATTCCAGGTTCCTATGGTGTGTTGATCTTTAGAACATAGGATTCGTCGTTCACCACCAGTACCATAGGCCACTAGCCATCCTTTAAGCCAGGGCTTTCCAAACTTTTGCCAATGGTAAAACCCCAGAAGGGCCACCGCCATGCCGTGCAAAACCCCAGAAGCACCACCGCTTCCAATACCATGATGGACTTATTGGCATGTTTCTGGACTGAAGGATTTATTTGCAGGTTTCCTGACTGAAGAAACCTGGAACATGCCAAGTGGAGAACCCGAGGTGAGGAAAGAACCACAGCAGAGATCCAGCTTGAGGAACAGAGGGGATATTAGGCATCCCTTGATGGAGTGGCAGAATTTTGGAACCCGACCCAAAATCCAGTTCTCAGAAATGGAGATGGGTCCAAACCCCCCAATATGGGAGGCGAGAGACAGATGGTCGACAGCAATTGGAGGCAACGCATATCCAGAGGCTGCTCAGCATGTGACCATGGAATGAGGATTGTGATCAAAATTGGGGCAACAAATTGGGGCAGTGGAACGTTAGGTATCAGAGCTTGGAAATCGTATGGAAGGCTTACAAGGCATCATTGAAGCGATGAGTCAACAAGTGAGACAAATAGCCATGGGCTCTACCGGCCAGCAATTCGCCAGAGACCCCGGCCATCAATTTGTGCCAAACCCACGAGAAGGGAACGTCTCGGCTTGCCACAGCACCACCAGTGTTAAACCCCAGCGTGCCCCTTTTTCACCAGGGCTGGAGGACCAAACTGGTGGTGTAGGTGTAGGAATACAAGATCTGAAAGTGAAATTTGGGGGCAATCTAAAGCAATTGGCATGGTTCATGAATCAGGTTCTTGGATTCATAGATTCGTGGGGAAGAGATTTCCTGGATGACAACTCGAAAACCCAATACATTACAGCACACTTAGAAGATGACGCAGCCGTTTGGGCGGTGGATGTGTACGACGCTGAAGCACCAGAGATAGAGGACTTCAATGAATTTATGTTCGCTCTTTGAACTCGCTTTGAAGATCCCCCCATTGTGATCTGAGCCAGAAGCGGTCTGCAAACTCTTAGACAAGGAAATTGATCCGTATTGGAGTATTCCTCAGAGTTTAAGAGGCTAGTGGGAAAAATGACTGACTGGCCAGAGAAATTGAGAATTGAGTATTTTAGAGCTGGCTTAAAACCTGAAATTTTAGAATGATCTCTGGCACGAGCCAAACCAACAACCCTGCAAGGTTGGATTTGCCTAGTGCAGAGCTTTCCAAACTGTGTGTCGGGACACGTTAGTGTGTTGGCTGCAGTGTCTGGGTGTGTCGCAGCTGCTGTTGCCTCTGAGCCCTGCCAGGATTCCGTGCAGGTCCTAGTGCCTGCCTTGTGCCTTGCTGCCTCCAAACCTGCTGTGATTCCGTGCAGGTCCTAGTGCCTGCCTTGTGCCCTGCTATAAGAGTGTGTCATGAAGTGATGCATGTCTAAAAAGTGTGTCACCAACATGAAAAGTTTGGAAAGCTCTGGCCAGGTGGGAGAAGTAGAAGAAGCCCATGCACAAGTAAAACTACAGCATCGCCCGCACAGAGTCAAAAAGCACACTGACTACTATTGTGAATACAGAGCGAAAAGAAAGACACAGAACTTGGGAGAGGGAGAAGAAGTGGTGTGCTCAAAGTGGAGCTTGCTTCAGATGCAGCAAGGAAGGCCATCGCATTGCTGCCTGCCCTTTATCCCAACCAGCTCAACAAGGTAAAATCCCCAGCCACAAACCCAACTTGCCAACTACAAAAGCATCCAGTGGCGCCTCCATCGGCACTGAGCTTCCACAAACAAGAGAAGCCACTGAGTTCGTGCTGAGATGATTGTCTGACGCCGATGACAACTCAGCAGATGAAGAATTCCAGTTGCCGGGAAACTGGAATTGCCTGCCCTAAATGGCACCCGAGGGCATGTAGCAATAATGCAACACACCGGGTGTCTGGATAAGATGGTGAGTGGACCCTGTCCCAGTCTATTGGTGGGAACTGAAATTACATCCTTACGAACTGGAAGGAGTGCGGACTTAGGACTTTTAGACAGTGGTTGCACTCGTTGCATAATGCACCCTGCAGTAGTAATGGGATTAAGAGTAAGTGCTGGGAGACTAAAAAACCCAGTGACATTCACTCAACTTGATGGGTCTGAGATGCAAGGGGGCCCTGTGTAATTTTGTACTGAAACAGTGGAAATGAGAATTGGGACTCATAACGAGACTTTGAGATTTTTAGTGGCTCCTATGGCCAATCATTCCTTGATTCTTGAGCTCACCTGGCTGAAAGACAGAAAGCCGAAAGTGGAATGGGGTTCAGGAAGTTTGCAGTTCCCTGATGGGAGATATGGCAGTTGGCAGGAGCCTGAACCCCCGCTGGACTTGGGAACTTTAGCTGTTGCGGCTGACCCCGAGACGGTCACTCCACCCCTGTTGAGTTTACCAGCTTTGGCCACTGTGGATGACTTCTCGGCATCCAGCCCAGGCCCTGAGGGAGACCCAATCCCACGGCAATACTTTGACTTAAAAGTAGCATTTGGTGAGGCTGAATCAAATCAGCTTCCTCCCCATCGACAGGGAGACTGTGCTATTGAACTCAACCCCGGAGCCCCTCTTCCCAAACCAAAAATCTACTCCATGACTTTAAAAGAGTGGGAGGCTTCGAGGGAGTTTATTGACAAAAATTTGGAGCAAGATTTCATCCGACCAGCCAATTCACCTCTGGGAGCTCTGGTATTGTTCCTCATGAAAAAAGATGGATCTTTATGCTTATGTACTGATTATAGAGGACTCAATGCCATTACCACTTCTAACAAATACCCTCTTCCCCTCTTGCAAGACATGCTTGCCCACTTGTCTACAGGGAAAATTTTCACCAAACAGGATTTAATGGAGGCTTATTTTTGTGTGTGCATACAAGAGGGGGATGAATAGAAAACTGATTTTAGCTGTCCTTTGTGGGAATTTGAGTATGTCGTGATGCCGTTCAGCTTAAGAGGAGCCCCAGGGTGCCTTATGGCCTTAATTAATGAAGTGTTACATGACCTTTTATAACAACAACCACAACAACAACTTTATTGATTAGTCTTACGACCATATTAAAGATAAAACGAGATAACAAGAGTACAATTTAACTGATAAAATTGATAACAATACACCAAAATGTTCCATTTTGATAAAGGAAATGTGATAATTAAATAACCTGAAATAATGATAAATACAATACGTGTATATCAAGTCAAAAT
This sequence comes from Charina bottae, assembly GCA_023362775.1. Taxonomy (NCBI): domain Eukaryota; kingdom Metazoa; phylum Chordata; class Lepidosauria; order Squamata; family Charinaidae; genus Charina; species Charina bottae. The sequence continues at coordinate 79,352,777 of JALMGJ010000005.1, read as the reverse complement.
TCAAATGAGTTCATCACCCCTACATGACACTCCAATCTTTTCAATATAACGGGCTCTCAGCTGAGCTTCCTTGTCTACAAACTTGGCAGTCCTATTCACAGTAAAAGTATTTGAGCCCGAAAGAAAATAAGATAATCTGTTATTAGAATCCCAGTGTGCTGTTCTTTCCAACAAAGGAGACGGGAATTTAATCCTAAGTGAATCATATAGTTTACAGTTGAACAAAATATGGGCAATATCTTCTATGGCTGGGTCCCCACATACACAGGCCCTTTCATCATATGGCAAATGATGGAAACGTCCATATTTAACCATAGAGTCCAACAATTCAAACCTAGCTCTGGAGTAGGCCCTTCTCAGATTTTGAGTTAGACTCATTGACAGGTATTTTTCGAATTTAAAAATAGTTTTATTCTTAGCTAACCATTTTAATGAACCGTTTTTTGCCAATGTCTCCATGTCCAATTGAGCACTGATATCCAGGGCTCGCTGTTTAAAAATATCCTTTGCCTGCGGTGCGGTTATGAGTACCTGTTGAATGGGAAGTCCGTATTGTGTAATAACTTTGGTGAGATGTTTTAGCCAGGATGTGGTAAAATCCATACTTATTTGTTCAAGTAGGCATAATTTGGGAAGCCTATCATGGTCCATTGAATGGACCTTCTGACAGTAAGAAAAAACCTTTGTTACTGTCTGGCTATGTATAGAGTGGATACCTGTTTCTGCTCTAATCGCAGGTGCTGACGTGTTTTTATCAACTCCCAGTATACTTCTTAAAAAGTGGGTTTGAACATATTCAAGTGCAGCAGAATTTGTAAGACCCCACACTTCCGCACCAGTGCAGGGATATTTATAGTTATACAGTTTAGATAGACTTTTGGCACAGCCCTCAGCCCTCCCTGCGGTCCTTCTGAAATGATTATCCAAGATGGCGGCCGCAAGTTAACACGGCCGATAACAGCTCCGGAGAAAGCCGAAAAAGAACCCTTGAAAACCCACCGAAAATCCCTAAAATTCACCTTTGGGATTTTGGAGAGGTGGTGCTTGCTGGTGGGGTGAGTGGCTTCTCCAAGGGGAGTGCTGGGCAAGGCTTATGTCCGAGTCGGGGCTCCGGAACGACGCGATGAAAACGGGAGCCAGTGAGTTGCCGGAGACAGCTGTAGGCTGCCGAGGTCTGCAAGGGACTGTCGGGTTCAACCTAGACCGGCGGGGCTGGCGAGAACTGGAGTCGACAAAAGGCCGGAGGACTCTGAATTCAAGGCTGACGGACTTCGAGCTGGACCAGCGGGGCTTGCGGGGGCTGGAGACTTCTGAGAGCTGCTGGAGGCTTCTGGAAGCCTCCGAAATCGACCGCTGGAGCCTGGAGGCTGTTGGAGGTGAGCTAGGCTGGTGGAGTTGGTGGGGGCCTAGCAGACCCGGGGCGGCTCAGAAGGTAGTCCAGCGGATGCAGCGGAGCCCTCGGAGCTACCGGAGACCATCAAGGGCTGCCGGAGGCCATAGAGCGCGAGCTGAGTTTGGTGGAGTTGGGGGGGGGCTTGCTGGAGCCAAGGGAGATGGATGAGGCGGGCCCCCACCACGGACAATCTGGACTTTTTCCCGGGCCACTTTCTGAGAGGGTCCAGAGGCTCCTGATGTGGGAGCTGATTGGAATTGGTGGCGAACCTGGCGGCCCTGGAAGATGCGGATGGGACGGAGGCTGGACCGATAGCCCAGTTGACCAGGGCATAAGAATAAGAACAATTACTCGGACTAACCCCAAATTACTCTGGTGGAGGCTTGGGGCTTGGCGATCTGATCGCCCCGAATTGAGAACTGAATAAGTTCACAAAGAACTGGATGTCGTCCCATTGAGCTAAGGCAGCAGAGAACTTGTAGGAGTCCCTTGGTGTGAATGTGGAACCCCCCCGCGTGAGAGACGAGGAAGTGGGGGTTAAGATTGTATGAGTGTGGAAGAGTACCCCCTGGGTGAGAGTCAGGTGGGGCAGGAGTGATTGTGGTGAGTGTTGGTACCTCTCCCCGACCAATGAGAGAAGTTGAGGGAGAGGTGCAGGGTGTGAGTGGGTGGTGCTAGACCCTACCAGTGCCGAGAGTGAGAGCTGGTGCACTGGGGGATCTTACCACTGCCCAAGAGTGTGTGGGATTGTATGATGGATGGTTGGGATAAGTGACTCTTAATTAAGCCCAAGAATTCCGGAGGCCTGGGAGTGGAGGCTACTGGGTCAGAACCGGGAATCTCTGGGGGCTATGTGGTGGGCCATTTGATTCGGGTGGTGACGGGCACGGGACGGTATGACGGGAACCATAGGGCAAGCCATCTTCGCGGAAGGCGCCCCAGTGTTTGTTACCGGTAGTGCGTTCCGGCCCCCTGTGTTCACACCCAGGCCCTGGTAAGCAGATCCTCATGGGCTCCGGTCTCCAGCTGCTGCTGTTGAACGCCAGGTCGGTGAACAACAAAGCCCCCCTTATAAGTGACTTGATCACGGATCAGGGGGCCAACCTGGTGTGTATTACTGAGACCTGGCTGGGTCCAGAGGGGGGAGTGGCCCTCTCGGAAATGTGCCCAGCTGGGTTTCAGGTTTGGCATCAGCCAAGACACCGGGGCAGGGGAGGAGGGGTGGCAGTGGTCATCTGAGAGTCTCTTGTGGCCTTCAGGGGCGCTGCTCCACAAGTGGCCGGGTGTGAGACCCTGTTTTTCAAGTTGGGTTCACGAGAACAGTTGGGAGTGTTGCTGCTGTACCAGCCTCCCTGCTGCATAGCAACCTCTCTGCCTGAGCTGCTCGAGGCCGTCTCGGGGTTGGCAGTGGAGTTCCCCAGACTTATGGTTCTGGGGGACTTCAATCTGCCATCTCTGGGACGGGACTCAGAGGCGGCTTGGGAGTTCATAGCTACCATGGCAGCTATGGGCCTGTCTCAGATTATTCGTGACCCGACTCGGGACAGTGGTCTCACCCTGGACTTAGTTTTCTTGTCTGAGCAGTGGCAATGTATTCTGAGGGGAGAGTTACATCTTTCCCCATTGTCATGGTCAGACCATGCCCTGGTGACCCTTAGACTCTCTTGTGCTGCCCCACTCTGCAGGGAGGCAGGACCTGTTCGACTGGTCCACCCCCGGCGACTGATGGACCCAGTGAGGTTTCAGAAGGAGCTTGGGGTTATTCCCGAGGACTTGCTTCACGGTCCAGTGGAGCTCTTGGCCGCGGCCTGGAATAAGGCCGCGGCCGGAGCCCTGGACAAGATCGCACCTATGCGACCTCTCTGGCCCTGCCTAGCCCGCCGCTCTCCGTGGTTTACCGAAGAATTAAGGGCCTTGAAGAGGGTTAAGAGACATCTAGAGCGCCACTGGAGAAAGACGAAGACTGAATCTAACAGAACACAATCTAGAGCCGCAGTTAAGGCCTACCTTGTGGCGGTAAGAGTGGCGAAACGTGAATATTTCTCCGCTCTTATTGCGTCCTCAGAATGCCGCCCGACGGCCCTTTTTAAAATTACAAGATCACTGTTGGGTCGGGAGCAGGGGGAGACCCACTTACAGGGCCGATCGGAAGAGTTTTCTGAGCATCTGCAGGATAAAATCGCTCAGATTCATTCCAAGTTGGACTCCAAGCGTGAGACAGGATCTGTGGAGATGCCAGGGGCTCGTACGTACCATGTTATCTGGGAACAGTTTGATCCTGTTGCGCCTGAGGAAGTAGACAGGATCCTCTGGACTGTGAACGCCACCACATGCCAGCTTGACCCTTGTCCCTCCTGGCTGGTGAAATCGGCCAGTGAGGTGACATGTGGATGGGTCCAGGCGATGATTAATTTGTCCTTGAGTGAGGGGGTGTTCCCGGCGGCCTTTAAGGAGGGACTGGTGCACCCCCTCCTCAAGAAGCCGTCCCTGGACCCTACCATCCTGGGCAATTTTCGCCCAGTCTCCCGCCTTCCCTTTTTGGGAAAGGTGGTTGAGAAGGTGGTGGCGTGGCAACTCCAGAGGATTCTGGAGGAAACAGATTATCTAGACCCCTTCCAGTCAGGTTTCAGGCCGGGATATGGGACGGAGACCGCATTGTTCGCGCTTATGGATGATCTCTGGTGAGAGCGGGATGGAGGGAGTGCGTCCATCCTAGCTCTCTTAGATCTCTCAGTGGCTTTCGATACCGTCGACCACAGTATACTTTCGGGACGGATCAGGGAGTTGGGGGTGGGCCGCATAGTTTTGCGCTGGTTCGCCTCCTTCCTCCGGGGCCTTTCCCAGTTGGTGTTGATAGGGGAAGAGAGGGCTGACCCGCGGCCCCTGACCTGTGGGGTGCCACAGGGGTTGGTTCTCTCTCCTCTCCTGTTCAACATCTACATGAAGCCGCTGGGCGAGATCATACGTCACCACAGGATGAGGTATCACCAATATGCTGATGATACCCAGTTATACATCTCCATCCCGGGTGAAGTAGGTGATGCGGTCAATGCCTTATCTCAATGTCTGGAGGCTGTGGGGGTCTGGATGGGGAACAACAGGCTTCAACTGAACCCTGGTAAGACGGTGTGGCTGTGGATTGATGGCCCCCCTAGATCCAAGAAGTTGTCATCTTTGGTTCTGGGTGGGGTGGCACTACCTCGCTCGGATCCAGTGCAGAATCTGGGGGTCCTCCTGGACTCGTGACTCCTGCTTGAAGAGCAGGTGGCAGTCGCGGCCAGGAGGGCCTTTGCACAGCTTCGTGTTGTGTGCCAGTTACGCCCTTTCCTGGATCGGGAGGCCCTCCGAACAGTCACTCACGCCCTTGTCATCTCCCATATAGATTACTGTAATGCGCTCTACATGGGGCTACCCCTGAAGAGTATCTGGAAGCTTCAGCTGGTGCAGAATGCCGCGGCGTGAGCAGTTATGGGTGCCAGGAGATCGGCACATGTAACACCTCTGCTACGTGAGCTGCATTGGCTACCAGTTTGCTTCCAGGTCCAATTCAAGGTGTTGGTGATTACCTTTAAAGTCCTATATGGCATAGGGCCAGGGTACCTGAGGGACCATCTCATCCCGATAACATCAGCCCGCCCCACCCATGCATGCAGAGAGGGCATGCTTCGGACCCCCTCAACAAGAGAATTCCATCTAGCGGGGTCCAGGAGATGTGCCTTCTCTGCGATAGCGCCCGCCTTATGGAATATCTTGCCCCTGGAGGTGAGACTGGCCCCTTCACTCCTGGCCTTTCAGAAGGCCCTTAAGACCTGGCTCTGCCGCCGGGCCTGGGACGACAGAGACGGTAGTGCCTCCTGGGGTTGGCTGGCCCCATAGTAATACGATCTATCCTATGGTCCCCAATCCATCTTGGATTTCATGTATTTTATTATTGGATGTATTTTTAGATATTGTTATTTGTATAGTTTTTAAACCTTTCAATTGTTGTAACCCGCCCAGAGTCCCTTGCAGGGGAGATGGGCGGGGAATAAATTGATACTAATAAATAATAATAATGATTGTCGCAGGCTCCAGTATCAGTAAAAACTACTCCTAAGTAAGTGAAAAAATTCACTTGTTCTATAGGCTTCGCATTTATTTGCCATTTATATTTCATCCTTTTTCTTTTACTAAAAACCATCACTTTAGATTTAGACTTATTTATAGTTAAAGAGTTATGAACACAATAGACATTCAACTTTTTCAGGAGTCTTCTCAGGCCGACTTGTGAATGTGCCATCAAAATCATATCATCTGCATATAATAGGACATTCACAAATATGCCATGAATTTTTAACATGTGAGTATCTACGGTATGCATAAACCCTGGAATATCATTAATATAAAGATTGAAAAGCATTGGAGCTAAGATACAACCCTGCCTGACACCTCTATGAGTAGGAATACTTTTAGTTAAAGAGCCATTTACACCAGTTCTTACTTTTAGATAGGTATTTGAATAGAGGGCCTTTACCAGGAACAAAAGTCTGGGCTCCATATTTAAATTAATCAATTTCTTCCATAAAATGTTTCTATCTATGGAGTCAAAGGCTGCGGTAAGATCTATAAAAGCAGCAAACACTTTTTTGCCATTTGCCAATTGTTTTGAAATAAGATGATATAATTAAGGTGAAACAATTATCTATTGTGGAGCGATCTGGTCTAAAACCAGTTTGTTCCTCTGCAAGGAGGTTTGTCCTAATTACCCAGTCCTCTATTTTGCCCAAGAGGTGTTTGGCATACATTTTCGCAGCAATTCCTATAAGACTGATTGGTCTATAATTTTGTGGGTCAGTCCTATTTCCTTTTTTATATATAGGGACAACAATTGCTACTTCCCATCCAACTGGAATGAATCCTGTGTTGTTTATATAAGAAAACAAAACTGCAAGTGGCTGTTGTGGGTCTTCCGGGCTGTGTGGCCGTGTTCTGGAAGTTGTGGTTCCTAACGTTTCGCCAGCATCTGTGGCCAGCATCTTCAGAGGGCAGGAGCACAGTAATGCTCCTGCCCTGTAACCTGCAAGTAATGGTGCCCACCAGTCAGTATGGGTTTTAAAGAGTTCTGGTGGTAAAAAGTCCTCTCCTGGAGCCTTGTTGGGTTTCAAGGAATGGATGATAGATTTGACTTCTGCCACTGACACTGAGGGCCAAAGAGGGAGGTTTTCAAAATATGTAGAATCAATTATACTTTCCTGCAGGGGTCTTTGGTTTGACTCAGTAAATAAACTTGTATAGAAATCCTCCCAGACTGAGGCAGGTATAGGAATGTCAAGTTGAAAATTGCGTTCCTTCAATAAACCCGAGACGGAATTCCGGAAAAATATTGAATTAGTTCCTTTTGATGATAATTCCAAGTCTGCCCATATTTTAGCCGTATAAAGAGCCTTTTTGGACACAATAAGTTTCTTATATTCATGCCTGATTTGTAGCATTTTGGATTGATTTTTTATGTTAGGATATCTCTGGGCCATACGCATTGCTGCCCTTAAATGTTTTCTAGTATGTAGACAATCAGAATCAAACCAGTTCGTACTGTTTTGAAAATGATTTCTAACAGGAACTTTATCTATTAGAAATTTCCTCAACGAGCTAGACAAAAGAGCGTATTGTGTCACGATCTTGTCTGGGCATTGAAAAGGAGTAGAAACAGAATTTCTCCAAGACTGAACCTGCTCTGACTTTAGATAAGTGGCTAATGCTTTTGTATCTACCTTACCACCTAAGTCTTCTGTTTTGCCTAATTTCAATATTTGCTAGTAACCCCTTATCATATGGCATAAATGATCTAATATCTGATCTGGCTGCAAAATAAACTGTAATCGGCTGATGATCTCTGTCTTCTCTCACATGGGCTTGAATATCTGAGAATAGCCCAGACTTATTTCAAGAAACACAAATATAATCTAGGGCACTACTGGAGTTTCCTTTATGAAATGTAAATGGATATATAAAATGAGATTCTTTGCCTCCTAAAATATGAAGGTTACACTTATAAATTAATGAGACCAACTGAGAACCCGCCATGTTCCTTTTGGAATCTCTAGAATGCCAGGGTGGGTTATTAATAAGGTAGTCCTCAGGAATAACACCCAGTCGTACAAAATCAAATAAAGAAGCCCCCACTCTGGCATTAAAATCTCCCGCTAAAATTACAATAGCATTGGGGTAATTAAGGTTTATCTTCAACACTAGATTTTCTAAATTTACCCAAATGTTGGGGAAAAAGTGAGGAGATGAATATGGTGGCAGATAAATGTTCACTAGTACTACTACAACTGCTTCATAGGAAAATTTAACCACTAAATAGAAAGGAGAATCAAAACCAAACACCAGTTCCTGGCCTTGCCAACCCAACTCAGCCTTGGCAAGTATCGACAATCCTCCCGATGCCCTTCCTTTAGTCTTGTATTTCACTGCCGGGATTGACCAGGAATTAAATCCTGGAATGTGAATCTTTTCTTCCACTTTGGTCAGCCAAGTTTCTTGAAGAGCTATAAAATCAAAGCCAGAGAGAAATTCCAACAAGTCTCCATCAGATACTCGATTTTTACAACCGGCAATGTTCCAAGTCAGTAGGTGGAGAAAGACCTTGCTATTAATGACAGTGGGCGGCCCCATTGGAGACTTGAAATTTCGGGTTAGAGTGCATGAGGCTTTTAGTCAATCTGTGGGGGTGATGTTGTCTAGAATGCCTACTGTATCGAAGAAGACACATTGATTTACTAGTTGTCTGCCTTCGCCATTGTGTTGTTGATGAGAAGGCACCAACAGAGATTGGGGAGCAAGACAATTGTGATGAAATACTTTAACAGGTTGAAGAGTCAAAGTAGAATCAGCATCCAAACAAACGAAGTCCTCACTAACTGGTAAGGATGTTCCAGCCTTGAGTTCTTTCCATAACCCATTTTGAACTTCTCCTTCAAATGCTGTAGATCTAGCATATGCGGGACTCATTTGAGACAACATTTGGTTGGAAATAGAATCCTTAGGACTCAGTTCTACACCACCAGCATCTGATTTTAACATACAAGATACTTTAACTTTCTGCAAATTATCTGAGTCTGGATTGAGCAATGCAATTTCCTCACAATCGGCCTGTGTTTCTAGACTTTTCTTTTCTGTTGAGGTAGTAGTATTTTGATGAACAGATATATTTTCACAGGCCTGAGTACTTAGTAGTGCCATATTTATTGGCTTTGCCATAGATTGTGTTGTTTTCAATGTCTCTCTTAATTCATCCAGTCTTTGTATAACATCTGATTGCTCTGATTGTGGTAACTCCCCAAATAAGTCAATCAGCATTTCTTCTGGCATTTCCTCACTCAAGGTCATTGCTGTTGTAGCAACTTCATGATTATCTGTATGTTTGCTACTGCCATCAGAATTTAAACCAATATTACCCTCTTTTAAAGACTGATCCAGGAGAGGGCTCACTTTCTCTGAGCTAAAAACAGGTATTGGAAATATTGAAAAAGTGCTCAGGAAAGGCTTCATTTTAAAAAGCATGCTGGGAACTATAGGCTGCTTAAATATTAGCAAAACTCGAATATAGTCTCTTCTGGATGGCAGCCATTCAGCATGCACTAAGTCTATCAGAGAGCGTTCACACCAGAGTAGTAGGCTCAACGAGAGCATAACGGCTCTCCTATCACCCCATCTCCCTCTATTCATTTTACTATCATAAATCTGCAAGGTAATCTGTTTGGTTTGTAAGTAATAACTACATAGATCTCCTCTCTGCCTTTTTTCTGGTTGAGAGCTATTTTCTTTAGAGATATTCTTTCCTCTCCTTTCGGTTTTGGAAGTGGGGCCAGCTTTAGTTTCTGTATTATCCCCTTGATGACTGTTGGTGGGAGTAGTAGTAGATATCTTCCAGTTTCGTTCTGTTTTATTTGGATAGCTCTTAATGAATTTTGCAACGGACTCCTTCAGGGAGTTAACCTGATCCTTAATTGATGTTAAAAGTTCAAAGATTGAAACCACTGTCTGTGCAGTAAGCAAGCACTGTCTAGATATAAAGTCTGTTACATTCTCCCTCTTTAAGTCCATAACAACCCCTTCCTGCATAAGCACAGCAGCTGCCGAGCAAGCTGCTGCAGTCTGGGAGAGGGAGACATCCTCTGCAAGGCAGGAGGAAAGCTCCAAGAGCCGTTGACTTTCCAGCTCTATCCGCGAATCCCACTCCACCAAGCTCTGCAAGCCAGCTCCACCCAATAAGGAGTCCAAGGTTAAACCACTTACTACAGCAGTCTCTTCACTTGTTATATAATTGTCCATTTTCTGCTGCTTCAGTGGCTTAGATGAACTCTGTGCTGCGGAGTGCGCACACTGCCTCTTTTTCCTTTTCCCCATTCCTGGGAGCTAATTTAAAATGTTGATAAATTAAAACTAAAAAGTTACCTCTCTGTCATAAAATAATTATAAAATAATTATAAAAGTGGTTAAAATAGTTAAAAACAGTTAAATATATAAAAATTTTAAAATAAGGTATAAAAATAAATTACTAAAAAGTAAACTTTAGAGGAGCTCTTTCTAGCAAATGCTGCCTCGTCACCATCTTGGCCCCACCGATGACCTTTTATATAAAGGCATACTGGTGTACCTCAATGGTATTTTGATTTACACAGACAACATGGCCAACCATGTAAAATTGGTCTGAGAGGTCCCACAGAGACTAATAAACACTCAACTGTATGCTAAGCTCTCTAAATGTTAATTCCATAAAGAACAATTGGATTATTTGGGGTACAGAATTTCCCATAAGGGCATAGAAATGGATTTGACAAAGGTACAGGATGTTTTGGCTTGGGCACCACCTAAAACCCAGAGGCAACTACAAAGTTTCCTCAGGTTCGTGAATCTCTACTGCCAATTCATCCCCAATTTCACCCAAGTTGCATTGCCTCTCACTGACTTGTTAAAAACAAAAGGATAGGTGAACGCTAAGAAAACTAAGCAACCTGGCACTGCTCTGACTTGGACAGCTGAATGCCAACAGGCTTTTGAGCACCTAAAGACTTTATTCACTGCCAAACCCAATTTGAAACACCCCAACCCTTCCCTGCCCCTAGTCATTCAGGTAGACGCTTCTTATATCACAATTGGTTGTGTTTTGCTGCAAAAGGGCGAGAAGGGGGCTTTACAACCTTGCAAATATATTTCCTGCAAATTTACCGACACTGAACACTGCTGGCATGCTTGGGAGGAAGAGGATTTTGCTGTATGATACATACTGTGGCAAAGTCTTAAAGAGATGGGAGTACCAGACCACCTTACCTGTCTCCTGAGAAACCTGTATGTGGGTCAAGAAGCAACAGTTAGAACCGGACATGGAACAACCGACTGGTTCAAAATTGGGAAAGGAGTACGACAAGGCTGTATATTATCACCCTGCTTATTTAACTTATATGCAGAGTACATCATGAGAAATGCCGGGCTGGATGAATCACAAGCCGGAGTTAAGATTGCCAGGAGAAATATCAACAACCTCAGATATGCAGATGATACCACCCTAATGGCAGAAAGTGAAGATGAACTAAAGAGCCTCTTGATGAGGGTGAAAGAGGAGAGTGCAAAAGCGGGCTTGAAACTCAACATTAAAAAAACCAGATCATGGCATCTGGTCCCATCACTTCCTGGCAAATAGAAGGGGAAGAAATAGAAGCAGTGACAGATTTTATTTTCTTGGGCTCCAAGATCACCGCAGACGGTGACTGCAGCCATGAAATTAAAAGACGCTTGCTCCTTGGGAGGAAAGCTATGGCAAACCTAGACAGCATATTAAAAAGCAGAGACATCACCTTGCCGACAAAGGTCCGTATAGTTAAAGCTATGGTTTTTCCAGTAGCAATGTATGGCTGTGAGAGTTGGACCATAAGGAAGGCTGAGCGCCGAAGAATTGATGCTTTCGAGCTGTGGTGCTGGAGAAGACTCTTGAGAGTCCCTTGGACTGCAAGGAGGTCAAACCAGTCAATCCTAAAGGAAATCAACCCTGACTGCTCATTGGAAGGACAGATGCTGAAGCTGAAGCTCAAATACTTTGGCCACCTAATGAGAAGAGAGGACTCACTGGAAAAGACCCTGATGCTGGGAAAGACTGAAGGCAAAAGGAGAAGGGGACGGCAGAGGATGAGATGGTTAGATAGCATCACCGATGTAATGAACATGAATTTAAGTAAACTCCGAGAGACAGTGGAGGACAGGAAGGCCTGGCGTGCTATGGTCCATGAGGTCACGAAGAATCGGACACGACTGAACGACTGAACAACAACAACATGCTTGTCACTTGGTGCCACCTTTTGGAGGAGCTCCTCATCCATTTGAGGTTTGGACAGATCACAAACATCTCCAAGCATTCCAATCCCCCAGAAAACTGAATCTCAAACACATCCGTTGGGCGCAATTTTTTACCCAGTTTAATTTCACTTTGAAGTACATACAGGTTGGGAAAATTTTTCTCGCGGATGCTGTTTCCTGCCAGCCCCAGCATAATGGTCAGTGGGAGGATATTTTTGACTCCGTCATTCCTCCTCCCCTTGGATTGGTTCTTGTTATTCCAAACATCAATTCCCCCTCACTGCCAGCCACACCAACTCCCTCGCAGCAGCATCATGTGAATAGGGTGGAGCTTGTCAAACCTGGATTGGTTGCAGTTACTCGAAACGTCAACTCCAACTCCCAACCCATCACACCTCCTGACTTGCAACAAGAGCTCTCTGTTTATCAGCGTGAAGATACGTGGCTGACTCAAAACAAAACTAACCTTGTGGAATACAACAGTCTTCGGTGGTGCGGCAATCAAATTTATGTTCCTGAGCCTTTACGTAAATTTTTTTTACAACGTTCACACGATTCCAAACCTGCTGGCCACTTTGGTTTTGTAAAGACATTACATCTTATATGCAGACAATTTTGGTGGCCATCCCTTCGAAAGGATGTTCAAGACTATATCTCCATGTGCTATGTCCAAGCGCAAAGTGGGTAAACCTACTGGACCAGAGCTTTCCAAACTTTTCATGTTGATGACACACTTTTTACACATGTATCATTTCGCGACACACTCTTACAGCAGGGCATCATTTTGAAACACACTCTTACAGCAGGGCACAAGGCAGGCACTGGGACCTGTGCAGAATCCTGGCAGGGCAGGTTTGGAGGCAGCCAGGCACAAGGCAGGCACTAGGACCTGCATGGAATCACGGCAGGTTTGGAGGCAGCAAGGCACAAGGCAGGCACTAGGACCTGCGCAGAATCCTGGCAGGGCAGGTTTGGAGGCAGCCAGGCACAAGGCAGGCACTAGGACCTGCATGGAATCACGGCAGGTTTGGAGGCAGCAAGGCACAAGGCAGGCACTAGGACCTGCGCAGAATCCTGGCAGGGCTCAGAGGCAGCAGCAGCCGCGACACACCCAGGCACTGCAGCCGACACACTAACGTGTCCCGACACACAGTTTGGAAAGCTCTGTACTGGACGTTTGCAAAATGTGGCTAGCCCTACCAGACCGTGGGAACAAATTGCCATGGACTTCATTGTTGACTTACCTGAAAGTAAAAAGAAAACAGTTGTCTGGGTTGTCACTGATTTATACTCAAAACAAATGCATTTCATCCCATGTGCAGGATTACCTACTGCACCTCAACTAGCCAAAATATTTGTGCAACACATCTAAAAATTACACGGCATGCCTTCTAGGGTCATTTCCAATCATGGCCCACAGTTCACATCCAAATTTTGGAAAGCATTCCTTAAACTCATAGGGGCGGAGCAAGTGCTAAGCTCTGCCTTTCATTCTCAAATGGACAGATTGACTGAACGTGTGAATGCCGTCTTGGAACAATATCTCCGATGTTACATTAGTTATCAACAGGACAACTGGGTGGACTTGCTTTCTTTTGCTGAAGTTGCTTATAACAATTCTGTTCACCAAAGCACTGGATTTGCCCCTTTTCACATCGTATATGGACAGGACTTTGTCCCTATTCCTGAATTGTCTCAACCACTAGAACCACCCCTCTTGGCTGATGATTGGATTAAACACATTCAGAAAAATTGGCCTGTGATCCTCCAAACCTTACAGGAAGCTAAAGACACTTATAAACACTTTGCTGATCGCAAACGCACACCTGAATGGAAAGTCTCTGTTGGCCAACAGGTTTACCTGTCTACTAAATATCTTAAATCCACCCAAGCATCTTAGAAATTGAGTGCTAAATTTATTGGACCTTTTCTTATTACCAAAGTTATTAATCCTGTCACTGTTCAACTTCAGTTGCCTAAAACTATGTGATGCATTCATCCTGGTTTTCATTGCAGTCTTCTCAAGCCGTTTAAACTATCTGCCCACTGGCATCCTATTCTGCCTCCCCCCAATCTTATTCTCATTGATGGAGAACAACACTTTGAAGTTCACTCCATTTTGGACTCCCACAAATATCACGGCCAACTCCAGTACCTTGTCCAATGGATAAACTTTCCTAAGAGTGACAGCGAATGGGTCTTCAGTTGCCATGTTCGAGGACCTGATTTAACCCGCTCTTTCCATTCCCGTTTTCCTAATAAACCTAAATGATTGTTTTTGTTCTCCTTTACAGAGTTGCCGCTTCTTTGCCTGCTGAGGTGGGCTTCCTTTTTTCTGGAGGGGTGGAATGTCAGACTCGCTTTGCTTGCCTGCCATTGAAGAGAATTGCCTCCCTCACATTCCTTTGCTGACTGGGAAAAACACTAAGGATGTTGATAAGACACTTGGAGTCTCATTAAATTTAACAAGTTGGGAGGGGGGAAGATCAAGAGTGGGAAAACGGTTGTTTTGAAACTAACAAGGGATGAAGTCAGAGGGATGTTTTTAATTTTGAATGCTTGGTGCCAAATCTGGTATTCAGAGCTTCACAGCCATCCCATGTAGTCGTATTTTAATAAATAAATTCTTTTAGAAGTCTGATGGATTGTCCGGAGAATTTCTTAAGTTAAGATACTGGCACTGGGATCATCACATTACCTTTCTTTTTGTTCTCTTCAAAAGCTCTAAGCTTAGCCAAGTTCAGCCTCTTAGAGGGAAAATTGTTAGAGATCCTATCTTAAATCTCCATGCTGAATTCACCTGGCAAAGTTTTGTTTGCTCCCTCCCTGTTAGTTAACTCATATTTAGAATCTGGCCTCCTTATGTTCCTCTTACAGTCTCTTCTTACTCAGTTGGAAGCAGTCACTCAATTGCCCAGATTGGACAATCCATGTTTTTCAAGATATCCCCCTTGCAATAGCAGATCTTCAGGAGATGATTTTTTTCACCTTTTACAGCTCAGCACACAATTATTCAGAACACATAATTACAATCTTTTCTTCCTTCAGTTGAACTCTGGCAAATTCTTATCTTTCTCCCTGTATTCCCTCAGCCATATTTTAATTTTGCCTAAAATAACATACTGTATTTAGGTTGTTCTGCTACTCTGAAAACTGGGATGGTGTTTTTATTTATATAAAAATTTATATTCTTCTTCCTTAGAAAGCTACAAAGAAAATGCAGGATCATGAAGGTCTATAGTGATCATTACCCAAGATCATTACCCATTTCACAATTCCTACAATGAAAAAGGAATGGCTCTATGATGTCTCACAAGAATCTCCAGCTCTGCCTCTAGAAATGGTTGGCCACTCCATAATTGGCAGGTTAAAATGGAGCATCCCTAAGAGGAAGGAGAAGTTATTATATATTCTGGAGCAGAGTGTTAAGATTATAGAATGACTTCATTTTACCATTGATCTTATTCCCTCTCTCTATCTCACTCATTCATTCACAAGTTTTTTTGTTTTTAATGTGTATATGTTCTAGGCAGCAGATTTTTGAGACACTTTTTATAGAACTGTGACAACACAGCCTGGGAGTGGACTTCTCTTATGATTTGGGTGACATTCTAGCCTTATAAAGGTAATCATACCCTTTCCCTTCATTCATTTTCCTTCCAGCAAAAGCTCACAGGTCTGGTGATCATGTCTTAAACGCTGGCTCCTTAAGCTTGGTTCTTGAAAGCAGGTACTAACTACGCAGCACTTCAGAGAGAAGGGAGATCTCAATGGGTTAGTATGCAAAGAAAAAGAACTGATACATGTGTGTGCTTGTGGATGTCAGGGTATGTACAGTAATTGGGAAGAAGTGTAGAAGAAGATGGAAAACTCAGAATACAGAAAGAGCTGCCTGAAGTGATTCCCCCCCCCCCGTTTTGCCTGCCAGATTGATTTTCTGTCCAATATTCTCTTCTGTTTAGCAGTTCATTGGTCAATCTGCCAATGGGGGGCATTTAGGATGATTATGAAAAGCTGCAGAGGTTATCACTTTTCTATTTACTTTGCAGCCTTATAAGAACTTTATTAGAGGAACCTGGAAGGTGGTTTGGAGGGGGAGGAAGAAGGCTGCTCTCAGCTTTGCATTGTCAAGACGGTTTCCAGGTATGCTCAGCCCAGCCCCCAGCCCCCTTGCCCATGCGTGACTCTTTCTCCATGCACAGGCCTAATCCGATGCAGCATTAGGACTCCTGCACCAGCATTTCAGGGTAAGCTTGCAAGGAAATAGAGGTAGAAATTAATCATAAGGGTTTTTTATGGCAGGTAAATGCAAATAACCCCTTCATGGATCACTTGCGTAACTCAATGAAGTCAGGTCAAGAAGAACAGGTCATGACGGAGAGTTCTGAAAAAACGTGGTCCAAAACTGGAGGAGGGAATGGCAAACCACTCCAGTATCCTTGCCAAGAAAACCCATGGACAGTACCAAAACGCTAAAAGATATGACGCCGGAAGATGAGCCCCTCAGGTCGGAAGGTGTCCAAAATGCTACTGGGGAAGAGCAGAGGGAAATTCCGAGTAGCTCCAGAAAGAGTAAAATGGCTGGGCCAAACCCGAAAGGACGCTCAGTTGTGGATGTGTCTAGAAGTGGAAGGAAAGTCCGATGCTGTAAAGAACAATATTGCATTGGAACCTGGAATGTAAGATCTATGAATCAAGGTAAGCTGGATGTGGCCAAACATGAGATGACAAGATTGAACATCGACATCTTGGGAATCAGCGAACTAAAATGGACAGGAATGGGCGAATTTAATTCAGGAGACCATTATACAGTATATACTACTGTGGGCAAGAATCCCTTAGAAGAAATGGAGTAGCTATCATAGTCAATAAAAGAGTGGGAAAGGCAGTACTGGGGTACAACCTCAAAAACGACAGAATGCTTTCAGTTCGAATCCAAGGCAAACCATTCAACATCACAGTGATCCAAGTCTATGCCCCAACCACTGATGCCGAAGAAGCTGAAGTTGACTGGTTCTATGAAGACCTACAACACCTTCTAGAACTAACACCAAAAAAAGATGTCCTTTTCATCATAGGGGACTGGAATACTAAAGTAGGAAGTCAAAAAATAACCGGAATAACAGGCAAGTTCGGCCTCGGAGTACAAAATGAGCAGGGCAAAGGCTAATAGAGTTTTGTCAAGAGAACACGCTGGTCATAGCTGGTCATAGCAAACACTCTTTTCCAACAACACAAGAGACGACTCTACACATGGACATCACCAGATGGTCAATATCGAAATCAGATTGATTATATACTTTGCAGCCAAAGATGGAGAAGCTCTATACAATCAGCAAAAACAAGACCTGGAGCTGACTGTGGCTCAGATCATGAGGTTCTTATCGCAAAATTTAGGCTTAAATTGAAGAACGTAGAGAAAACCACTAGACCAATCAGGTATGACCTAAATCATATCCCTTATGAATATACAGTGGAGGTGAGGAATAGATTTAAAGGATTAGATCTGGTAGACAGAGTTCCTGAAGAACTATGGATGGAGGTTCGTAACATTGTACAGGAGGCAGCAACTAAAACCATCCCAAAGAAAAAGAAATGCAAGAAAGCAAAGTGGCTGACTGATGAGGCTTTACAAATAGCTGAGGAAAGAAGGGAAGCAAAAGGCAAGGGAGAAAGGGAAAGTTATAACCAACTGAATGCAGATTTCCAGAGAATAGCAAGGAGAGATAAGAAGGCCTTCTTAAATGAACAACACAAAGAAATCGAGGAAAACTATAGAATGGGGAAGACTAGAGATCTCTTCTAGAAAATCGGAGATATCAAGGGAACGTTTTGTGCAAAGATGGGCATGATAAAGGACAAAATAGGGAGGGACCTAACAGAAGCAGAAGAGATTAAGAAGAGGTGGCAAGAATACACAGAAGAACTATACAAGAAAGATCTTAATGTCCCTGATAAATACGATGGTGTGGTCACTGACTTTGAGCCAGACATCCTAGAGAGTGAAGTCAAGTGGGCCTTAGGAAGCATTACTAACAACAAAGCTAGCGGAGAAGACAGTATCCCAGCTGAGCTATTTAAAATCCTAAAAGATGATGCTGTTAAAGTGCTGCACTCAATATGCCAACAAATTTGGAAAACTCAACAGTGGCCACAGGATTGGAAAAGGTCAGTTTACGTTCCAATTCCAAAGAAGGGCAATACCAAAGAATGTTCAAACTACCGTACAATTGCACTCATTTCACATGCTAGCAAGGTTATGCTCAAAATCCTACAAGCTAGGCTTCAGCAGTATGTGAACCGAGAACTACCAGAAGTGCAAGCTGGGTTTCGAAGAGGCAGAGGAACTAGAGATCAGATTGCCAACATTCGCTGGGTCATGGAAAAAGCAAGAGAGTTCCAGAAAAACATCTACTTCTGCTTCATTGACTATGCTAAAGCCTTTGATTGTGTGGATCACAACAAACTGTACCAGACCACCTTACCTGTCTCCTGAGAAACCTGTATGTGGGTCAAGAAGCAACAGTTAGAACCGGATATGGAACAACCGACTGGTTCAAAATTGGGAAAGGAGTACAACAAGGCTGTATATTATCACCCTGCTTATTTAACTTATATGCAGAGTACATCATGAGAAATGCCGGGCTGGATGAATCACAAGCCGGAGTTAAGATTGCCAGGAGAAATATCAACAACCTCAGATATGCAGACGATACCACCCTAATGGCAGAAAGTGAAGAGGAACTAAAGAGCCTCTTGATGAGGGTGAAAGAGGAGAGTGCAAAAGCTGGCTTGAAACTCAACATTAAAAAAACTCAGATCATGGCATCTGGTCCCATCACTTCCTGGCATATAGAAGGGGAGGAAATGGAAGCAGTGACAGATTTTATTTTCTTGGGCTCCAAGATCACCACAGACGGTGACTGCAGCCATGAAATTAAAAGATGCTTGCTCGTTGGGAGGAAAGCTATGGCAAACCTAGACAGCATATTAAAAAGCAGAGACATCACCTTGCCGACAAAGGTCCGTATAGTTAAAGCTATGGTTTTTCCAGTAGTAATGTATGGCTGTGAGAGTTGGACCATAAGGAAGGCTGAGCGCCGAAGAATTGATGCTTTCGAACTGTGGTGCTGGAGAAGACTCTTGAGAGTACCTTGGACTGCAAGGAGGTCAAACCAGTCAATCCTAAAGGAAATCAACCCTGACTGCTCATTGGAAGGACAGATGCTGAAGCTGAAGCTCAAATACTTTGGCCACCTAATGCGAAGAGAGGACTCACTGGAAAAGACCCTGATGCTGGGAAAGACTGAAGGCAAAAGGAGAAGGGGACGGCAGAGGATGAGATGGTTGGATAGCATCACCGATGTAATGAACATGAATTTGAGTAAACTCCGAGAGACAGTGGAGGACAGGAAGGCCTGGCGTGCTATGGTCCATGAGGTCACGAAGAGTCGGACATGACTAAACGACTGAACAACAACAACAACAAATGCAAATAAATATGGGGGCGTGGTGGCTCAGCGGGTAAGACTCCAGGCTTGTCGATCGGAAGATCACAAGTTCGGAGGTTCGAATCCCAGCCCCGCGTGCGGACTGAGCTCCCGCACTAGCTCCAGCTCTTGCCAACCTAGCAATTCAAAAGCATGCAAATGCAAGTAGATGAATAGGTACCACTTCGGTGGGTAGGTAACAGCGTTCTGCGTGCGTCATGCGGCCACATGACCGTGGAAGTGTCTTCGGACCACGCTGGCTCTTTGGCTAACAAACGTAGATGAGCACCGGCCCCTAGAGTCGGACACGACTGCACAAATGTGCGGGGGGAACCTTTACCTTTACCTTAAATGCAAATATAAAGAAACACTTCCTATTATGTGAAATGCTGCTACTACATTCTTGAGGTCAAATTTTTTCCCTTCATTATGCACAATTCATTTCACAATGCTGTAGAGCCAAAAGGAATGTGGTACGTCTTGCCATATTGCAGCTTAGCAATTTTTTCAAGGATAGCAGATTCTGTCACTTTATTGGCAAGGTTTGTTTTCTCTAATGAATTTTCACTGAATAGCTTTGCCAAGTATTTATTACCAACACAATGACAGGAAACCCTTCCCCCCAAAGCAAAGTTTCTTTTTTACATTTTTTGGTCACTGGGGCAATTTGTCTATTTCACTTGCTGTAACACTTGAATATTTTTCCTGATGAGAATTATTTGCTTATTTAAAAGACAATGTTCCTATGAATTGAGCTTGATTCCTCGTGACTTCATGGACATAATCCATCCTCTTCTAAGTTTTTTATGTTTTGTTGATATGTTTTCTCTATTCTTTTTAATGTGTGGTTAGCCTCCCAGAGTCACATTTGCAAGATGGGTAGCCATAGTGTATAAATTAATTTAATAAATAAAATAAATAAATATAGCTTTATTGAAATAATACTGATCTGGATTGGTATTGCCTTCTGCTGCAATGGTGCGTGATTGATTGATTGATTGATTATATATTTATTTCCCAGTTTAGCTGCTCTGCTTTTTTTTCCAAGAATTGGCAAAGCCAGCCAGGAGCTGAGCAGTTGCAAAATACAAGACACGAATTACACAATAATGTTACTTCAAATAAAAATCAGGATAGACTCATACATCTAAAACTTTTAATTAAATTTGAGTATCACGTTTTTGTTTTTCTATTCTGGTCCTATACATTTGTCGTGATATAACATACTGTAGTGATGCTGTGACTGCTCTTTCTCGGTGCCTGGGGGCCATAGGGGCCTGGATGGGGTCCAACAGGCTTCAACTGAACCCTGGTAAGACGGAGTGGCTGTGGATTAATAGCTCTTCCCCATCTGGGACATTATCATCTTTGGTTCTGGATGGGGTTGCACTGCCCCAGACAGATCCAGTGCGGAATCTGGGTGTCCTCCTGGACTCACGACTGCTGCTCGAAGAGCAGGTGGCAGTCATGGCCAGAAGGGATTTTGCACAACTTTGCATTGTGCGCCAGTTACACCCGTTCCTGGATCGGGAGGCCCTTTGAACAGTCACTCATGCCCTTGTTATCTTCCATATAGACTACTGTAATGCGCTCTACATAGGGCTACCCTTGAAGAGTATCCGGAAGCTTCAGCTGGTCCAGAATGCAGCTGCATGGGCCATCGCTGGTGCCCCAAGATCGGCACGTATAACACCGTTGTTGCGTGAGCTGCATTGGGTACCAGTTTGCTTCTGGGTCCAATTCAAGCTGTTGGTTATCACCTTTAAAGCCCTACATGGCATGGGGCCAGGTTACCTGAGGGACCACCTCGTCCCCAATATATCCACCCGTCCCACCCGATCATGCAGAGAGGGGAAGCTACGGACCCCATTTATAAGAGAGTTCCATCTGGCAGGGTCCAGGAGGTGTGCCTTCTCTGCAGTAGCTCCTGCCCTGTGAAACATCTTGCCCTCGGAGGTGAGATTAGCCCCTTCGCTCCTGACCTTCCGGAGGAACCTGAAAACTTGGTTCTGCCGCCTTGCTTGGGGCCAAGGAAGAAGTAGTCACTCTTGGGGATGGCTAATACCTTAGAGAGCTCCTCTCCTACATTGGATTAAGTTAGATCATTTTACCACTCTTGCCTCTTGGATTTTAATCTTGTTTTATAATTTGTATTTTTAATATTTATATATTTTTATATTCTATGTATATTTTATGTTTTTTGTTTCTATTATTTTGTTGTAAACCGCCCAGAGTCCCTCCAGTGGAGGGAGATGGGCGGTGATAGAAGTTTGATAAATAAATAAATAAATAAATAAATAAATAAATATCGCCTTGATTGTGTCATAAGTGTTCTGGCATACAGTGTTAGCACCCTGTCATTTTCAAAAAACTTTAGAAGATCAAAGGACACCAAGCAATATTTCCTTTAAAAAAAGAAGACATGCATATTATTGTTTCTTTTTTTCAAAAAGGAAACTAAAATTAATATTGAAATAAAAGCACATTCTTTAGGCTCTCTTACAGTTAATAAAAGGAAAATCCCCCTTCAAGATTATCTCAACTCCCAGTGACTTCCCAGTCATGCCCATGCAGTTTTCTTGGCACCAACATGGAAGTGTGTCTATGAAGGTTCTCAGTCATCCAGGTGGAATTGTCTGTAGCTTGAATCATGTCAACTGGATTTCTATTTTCTCAGTGGAAACGTTTCGCTCCTTATCCAAGGAGCTTCTTCAGTCTGAGCAAAGTTGGTAAGGGAATCCTAAATATGTTTCTAGGTAGCTGTGTGACCTTACACCTGGGGCTAGGTCATGGTTATATTGAGATGTTAAAATAACATCTCAATATAACCATGACCTAGCCCCAGGTGTAAGGTCACACAGCTACCTAGAAACATATTTAGGATTCCCTTACCAACTTTGCTCAGACTGAAGAAGCTCCTTGGATAAGGAGCGAAACGTTTCCACTGAGAAAATAGAAATCCAGTTGACATGATTCAAGCTACAGACAACATGGAAGTGGTTTGACACCACCTTATTTTGCAATTTTTTCTCAGCTTCTCACTTAACCTTCAGCTCCAGGATTCCCTGATACAGAGGTTAGTCTAGTTGATTTGGTCCACCTTGTAAGACCAAATTTGCACACCTTTAAGCAGCTAAACCAAAACCCACAGGTTTTATGCTTTCCAGTCATACCGGGAAGGAAAATCTACAGTGCATTTGACAAAGAGGAGACTTTGTATGCACAAAGACAGGATCACACACTGGCCATTCTGGACAGCCATTTTGTCCATAGATAGTGGGAAAACTGTATTAAAAATACTGGGACTTAAACACCCAAGGAAGTATTAACTTTTGCCAATACCCTTTTAATAGAATTAAATGTGTATAATTATAATCTATGGATGAAGATATATCCCAAATTTTATGTGCATACATATATTTGTTTAAATTTAGTACTATTTACACAGTTGGATAGCATTGACCAAGTTCTACACAGAAGCATGGCCAGTGAGTTGAGAATAAATCTGCAAAATTGTTTCAACCATCTGTGTAGAAGTCAGCAATATTTAAAAAGGGGGGGGGGGTTAAACAAGGGAAAAATGCTTCTAAGCACTCATCTTCCACTATTCACAGTCTTCAGTTCTCTAACTAAAGCAACCAAGATCAAACTGCTTTACTTACAGCAGATTTTGTGAGCTCAAGGTGATGAGAAACTTCAAACCTATTTGAAATTTAGGGGGTGGTGGCATTGCAAAATTTGAGAATTTGCCTTACCGGCATTATTTTGACTTGCTATGTTCTTTAATTTGGTTGAAAGAATTACCGCTTCCTTTTTTAATATCCTGATTATTAAATACTTTGGTATTTCTCATTTTGAAAGGCTACATGAGAAATTAGTGCTAGACCTTGTTGAGGCTACTTCAGCCAACATCTGCCCTGATACTCTCACATCCAAGTACTTAGCTTTTCAAGGGCTGCTTCTATCTCCTGAGCCTTATACTTTATGTAATACACTGATCTGTATATGTATATTTGTGTGCGTGTACACACACATATACACATCACACACAGAGACAAATATGGTGTATTTCATCAATATCTGGATAGAGATAGGTTAATGAACATTTTTGGCTCTGTTAACACAACATGCTTAACCTGGTTATTGAACTCCCTCTTTTTCCTGGGTTTACATAATATGTTGAACTAATCAAATGAACTGGGTTTGCACCAAACGATGAACTATGATTTTAAAAAAAATAGCCAAGGCTAGTTCAACTTTGTAATATGCTAGAAATATGTCTACTAGGTCTTTACCTGACATGGTTAAAAGTGTAACAAGGACACAGCTTTAGAGCTAATATAATATTCAGTCTTTTCAGTCTGTTTCAGTATTTGATGCTTGATCTTAGCTGTTGTGAGTGTTGAATATCTACTTTCACAAGGATATGTTGAAAGAAAAGGTAGTTTGAAGGAAAAGTCAGTAGAACCTTCAGCACCATTTTTCTTAAAGCTCACCCTCTCTGTGAACATTGCCTTTTGCTGTTTGTGTGTGTATGTGTTTTAATGTTTGAGTTTGATGATAGATCTGCCATCATCACTCCTTCACTCACAGATGCATACCTGTTTGGGTAGCAAAACTAAATGGATCCACACAAACACACACTACTCTTGAATCTCAGAACCAGCCAACAGAACATGTTCAGGTTGTTCAGAGAACACTGTTGTTCCATGGAACATATTCAAGGGGCTACCCTTGAAGAGTATCCGGAAGCTTCAGCTGATCCAGAATGCGGCCGCACGGACGATCTTGGAAGTCCCTTATCGGACACATGTAACACCTTTGTTACGCGAGCAGCACTGGGTTCCAGTTTGCTTCCGGGTCCAATTCAAGGTGTTGGTTATGACCTTTAAAGCCCTTCATGGCATGGGGCCAGGTTACCTAAGGGACCATCTTATCCCCATTACATCGTCCCGTCCCATCCGGTCATGCAGGGAAGGCATGCTACGGACCCCATTAGTTAAATAATTCCATCTAACAGGGTCACGGAAGCGTGCCTTCTCTGCAGTAGTGCCTGCCCTGTGGAATATTCTTCCCCCAGAGTTAAGACAGTCCCCCTCACTCCTGGACTTCCGGAAAAAACTCAAGACTTGGCTCTGCCAACAGGCCTGGGGCGGGAAGAAAAGTATACACTCTTGGGGTTGGCTAATACATTAGGTTGGCCCTTGAATTGCCCTTTCCAGTGTTGTTGTTTTTTTAAAAAAGCTACTAACATCTTGATTTTATTATATTTATTGTATTTTTTAAATTGCTTATTTTAATGTTTATTTGACTCTATTTATATTGTATTTGAGTTTATGTGAGATTGTAAACCGCCCAGAGTCCCTTTGAGGGAGTTGGGCAGGGATCAATCAAATAAATA
This sequence comes from Charina bottae, assembly GCA_023362775.1. Classification (NCBI taxonomy): domain Eukaryota; kingdom Metazoa; phylum Chordata; class Lepidosauria; order Squamata; family Charinaidae; genus Charina; species Charina bottae. Next base: position 79,328,158 of record JALMGJ010000005.1, on the reverse strand, counting down.
AATAAATAAATAAAACAAATAAATATTTTAAGAACCATACTATCCCTTATACCCACCTGGGGCTCTGCAAGAGTTTTTGGATAGACACAGGTTTTGAGTTTGGCACAATATATTGGTACATGCTTCACTGTTAAAAATGCAAAATTTGTCATCTTAGGTAGTGATTTGGAAATGGAGCACTAAGTTTACCTTGCTGCTCATTTTGCCACTTCAGGTACAGAGGTGGTGGCAGAATAACAAATGTCATGAATTTTTGTTCATATCTCAATAAAAGGACATAAGAAGCGACCAAATATGCACTTACACCAATGCTGCTAAATTGGTTTCCCATGGAAATGACTTGGTGTACTTAGTACCTTCTTTGATTTTCAGGGAAATGTCATGATGTATCCCAAAAGAAAGACTCTCATAGTCTAGGCCATTACAACTCAAACTAGTTTAGATTGCACATTTTATAGTTACGTACCCTGTATTATCAGAAAAAGAACAGCTAGTCCTACCAGATACTGCTAGGACTGACAAGAGCTGAAATCCAAAACATCTGGAGGGCATTAGGGTGCCTGTCCCTATATACTAACAACTACCTCTTTTTTTAAATGTGAACATTTAGTTCATCTTGTAGCCAAAAAGGAAGGTAGCTGTTAACGTACAGGAGATACAAGGTTTGCAGAAGTACAAAACTGTTTTATAATCCATAGCAGCATGTAATGATGATAGTTGTAGGGAAAAATGGAAATTTGGGAGCAGTGACATAACTGAATGAAGTGTCCTAGGAAAAAGCAGACCTGAACAGGAGTATTATACACACCAACTTCTTGTTACAGGATCCACTTGTTGGAATATAATTTATGTAAAGAAGGCAAAATCAGAAAATAGGCACCTATCAGTCTCGCTTTGCTTGCCTGTCATGTCTTTGAGCTAACACGTATCAAGCCATATAGAAGCCGACTCGTGTCAGCCTGCTTTGTAGCCAGCTACTTTGCTCCGAAGAAAACTGCCTCCCTCACATTCCTTCGCTGACTGAGAAAAACTAAGGACACTGATAAGACACCTGGAGTCTCATTAAACTTAACAAGTTGGGAGGGGGGAAGAACAAGAGTGAGAAAATGGTTGTTTTGCAACTAACAAGGGATGAAGTCAGAGGGATGTTTTTAATTTTGAATGCTTGGCACCAAATCTGGTATTCAGAGCTTCTCAGCCATCCCGTGTACTCATATTTTAATGAATTCTTTTACCATTCTGAGGAATTGTCTGGAGAATTTCTTAAGTTAAGATACTGGCACTGGGATCATCACAGCACCTTTATATTATCCAGAACAGCAATGCAAATCCTCCTATTTCCGTACTTAATCACATAATTCTTCCATTCGTGCCAGGATCATAGAAATTTAATTTCAATGTTTTTTTCGAAGGAAATATGAAAATGAATAATAAACATATGACTTAATTTACAACTATATTAACACTCTAGCATTCACACCCACTAAGAACTTTTTCAGTTAGGATTTACACTGTTCCACCTACAAGAGGCTAAAATTTAATTTCAGAGACCCGTCACCCTGTCTTACCAGAGTCCAGGTTGTACCTGGAAGATAACAGTATCATGAAATGCCTTCAGGGCAGTTTGCACTTACTGCTGACATGATGAGCTCTCCGCCTAAATTCTGGATTTCAGCTTTGACTTGACTGCAGATTTTGATTTGATGAGAGTAGAGCTTGATTTGTTCCAGGTAAGCGAGTAAGTCTTGCTTACATGACAAGTCTGGACACTAAAAAATAAAAGCAAAAATACATAGTAGTTTCATTTGGCTAACCACTTTTAACATCAAGGGTCCAAAAGAAAAGTGAGCTAAGGGGGTGCATAAATCCAATGATTTTTTTTCCTGTTTTTCCTTCCCCCCCCCCCCCCCATTTTTAAAACAGATATCCATATTATCTTAAATTGAATTCACAAGAAACTCTTATACATTTTAGAAATGGTTTAATAGGTGCCTTGTGGGGAAAAGTCAGGGAAATGGAAACTGAATATTCCTTAAGGGTGAGGAACTAATTGTGCTGTTCTTTGAGCCTTGGCCATGTCACAATCCTGTTTATGCCTGCTGTCTTTCTTCCAAATATCCCAGTTCTCTAATGCTCCTTATCAAGATTTTTGTAACAAAACATTGTTTGCTTGAACTCAGATTCTGGTGAGCATCATAAATTTACAGTTGCTCTTTTGTATTGCTGCCAGTTTACTTATTTGATAGCATTATGCTGTTTTTGCAATAGCTACATAAATAATGAATTCCATGTTGTTTTATGCATCTAATACCTATGTGGTGTTGTTGTTTTTGCTTGTTTTTGGTGTCTGGCACAGTAAATACAAATGTCCCCTTCAGGAATAAAATATTATGGAGCTGAATAATCACCCATACTTGTCATTCTGCAAAACATTATGAATAGTATCTTCAGTGTATGCTCTCCTGTTTCAAAGAGTGAAAGAGATTCTGTGAACTGAATATGAAAAAGACGACAGCATTTTCACATGCAGCTGCTTCCACTACTCAATCTCTCCAAGACAGTTTGAAACTGACCCTCCATTGTCTTCAGTTCTGCTGAAGTCACATAGAAAACATGGAGAGATCAGCATGAGGCCGTCAGCACTTCCTCCAACTGACCAGTGAGAGAGTGTAAAATTAAAGAAATAAGCAAGTCATTGGAGGAAAATATCCAGGCCACCTTTCCCCCATTCCTTGTTAAATGTAAAATCTCCCTATGAGCTTCCAGGGCAAAATGTGAGAATACTGGCAGCTTTACAGCTCAGGAGCTGGTAGAGAGGAGAAACAAGAGATGCTACCTATGAGAGGAAATGTTCTGCAGCCCTGGAAGGAAACAAAAGCTTTGATTTCCTCTCTCATAAACTGTAATGGAGCCGGAAAACAATAACATCTCAGCTCTTCAAATCAGACCTCCAAAGGTCTGGAGCTGGTTTGGAACCAGCTCAAAGGGCTCAGGGACAAGTTCCCTGAATGAAACCTCCATTGGAAAGGAGGGGGGGAAATGTAGCACAAATTTAACACTGTCAGTAGAAGGATTTGAGAGATAGGAAACAAGATTATTTGATATTTGGGTTTCAGTTCTAAAATCTTTATAATTTTGTATGTTATTATACAATATTTTCCTTTGGAACGAGATTTGCCTTCCTTTTAATGACTGTCATTGAAACAGAATTAGCAATCTGATCTTTTTCACAATAAAAAGTAATGACTAGGCAGAGCTGCCATATTTACTAAAGACTGTGGCAGAATAATAATTTTCATAAGGAATAGATTGAGATTGTGAGACTAGGCTGAAGCTGCCATAACCTAAAGATGAAGCAGGCATGTAGGCAGAGAGGACAAAGCCAGGAATCTTGTCTATGAGATCCCTTTTGGGAAGTAGATAAGAAGGAAGCAAGTCGTTAAGGAAACAAAAGGAAAAATGTGTCATCTGAACCAGACAGAGGAAGATGGGCCTGAGCACATGGAAAAAACCCCCCCCCCCCATCCCATCAACAGTTACCAGACTTGTAAATTAACAAGGCAAGAACTTTTGGGGATAAAAGGGGTCTCAAAGCCTGCCCACTCCTCGAGTCTTCTTGGATCCAGACTTGGCGGCTTCCGTCCCTCTAGCTAGTGCCTGGCAGCCTAGTTGGAAGGACGTGGGTAAGTGTGTGTGTGTGTGTGTGTGTGTGTTTGTGTGTGTGAAAGAGCAAATGTACCTTGCAACCAGTAAAGTTTTGCTGTTACTTTAAATTCACTGGGTCTCCGTGTATTACAAAGAACCTGTTGTGCCTCAGTGTTCAGTTGGAAGTTATTTGTGTGTGTAATCCTAATTATTTCCCCGGCTGTTGACCAGGGCTGTGTGTCTTGTCTGCTCAAGCCGCACCTATCTGGAAAACCCAGGTAGAAAGCAAGGGGGGCAGACAGATCCACGTGCCTCAACAGTCTGTGAGTGTGTGAGTGATTGACCTTAACCCGAACCTGGGAGCAGCGTTGTGTAACAAGATCCAAAATGAAGAGCTCTGCATACACTCTTCCTACAGAGGAGGCATCTCAAAATACTATTATCCTCCACCCAGACTATAGAGAAGTTCTACAATGAAAGATCCCTGATGAGAATAAAGAGACATGGAGCCATTTTGAGAAAAATCATAACATTTGTCCAATTACTTCCTTCATTTTCCCTTACTGGCAATTATGGAGAGGTAGAAACTGTTTATGCCACTAAAACTAAAACATTGTACACATCTTCTCAGTAATACCCTCTATTGAACCAAGATGCTTTCTCCCAGGTAACTTATTTACACCCCAACAATAGAAGTAAAATACTTATCTTTGTCTCCATCATTTTTCAGAAGAAACACTTACACTTACCCTAATCCTTTTCTCTCTGTGTGTGTGTTTGTGTCTGTGTGTGCCTTTGAGTCAGTGTTGACTCCTGGCAACTGCCTGGACTAGTCACTGCAGTTTTCTAGGGCAGGTTTTTCAGAAGTGGTTTGCCATTGCCTCCTTCCCAGGTCTAAGAGAGAGTGACTGGCTCAAGGTCACCCAGCTGGCTTTGTACCCATGGTGGGACTAGAACTCACGGTCTCCTGGTTTCTGGCCTGGTGCCTTAACCACTGCACCTAACTTGCTGTCATAGCCTATTCCTAGATCACTTTTTGTTTTTTATTCGTTCAGTTGCTTCCGACTCTTCGTGACTTCATGGACCAGCCCACGCCAGAGCTTCCTGTCAGCCATCGCCACCTCCAGCTCCCCCAAGGTCGAGTCCATCACCTCCAGGATATCATCCATCCATCATGCCCTTGGTTGGCCCCTCTTCTTTTTGCCTTCCACTTTCCCTAGCATCAGCATCTTCTCCAGAGTATCCTGTCTCCTCATTATGTGGCCAAAGTACTTCAGTTTTGCCTTTAATATCATTCCCTCAGGTGAGAAGTCTGGCATTATTTCCTGGAGTATGGACTGGTTTGATCTTCTTGCAGTCCAAGGCATTCTCAGAATTTTCCTCCAACACCACAGTTCAAAAGCATCTATCTTCCTTTGCTCAGCCTTCCTTATGGTCCAGCTCTCGCAGAGATTACTACGGGGAATACCATTGCTTTAACTATGCGGACCTTTGTTGTCAGTGTGATGTCTCTGCTCTTAACAATTTTATAGAGATTTGTCATTGCTCTCCTCCCAAGAAGTAAATGTCTTCTGATTTCCTGCTTGCAATCAGCTTCTGCAGTAATCTTTCCACCTACAGTAGAAATACAAAATCTGCCACTGCCTCCACGTTTTCTCCCTCTATTTGCCAGTTATCAATCAAGCTGGTTGCCATAATCTTGGTTTTTTGAGGTTTAACTGCAACCCAGCTATTGCACTTTCTTCTTTCACCTTCATTATAAGGCTGCTCAGCTCCTCCTCGCTTTTAGCCATCAAAGTGGTATCATCTGCATATCTGAGATTGTTAGTGTTTCTTCCAGCGATTTTAACTCCAGCCTTGGATTCATCAAGACCAGCATGTCGCATGATGTGTTCTGTGTACAAGTTGAATAGGTAGTGTGAGAGTATACAACCCTGCCATACTCCTTTCCCAATCTTAAACCAGTATGTTGTTACGTTGTCTGTTCTTACTGTTGCTACTTGGTCATTATAAAGATTCCTCAGGAGGCAGACAAAATGACTTGGTATCCCCATACCACCAAGAACTTGCCACAATTTGTTATGATCCACACAGTCAAAATCTTTAGAATAGTCAATAAAGGAAAAATAGATGTTTTTTCTGAAACTCCCTGGCTTTCTCCATTATCCAGCGGATATTGGCAATTTGGTCTCTAGTTCCTCTGCCTTTTCTAAACCCAGCTTGTACATCTGGCAATTTTCGCTCCATGAATTGCTGGAGTCTACCTTGCAAGATCTTGAGCATTACCTTACTGGCATGTGAAATAACTGCCACTGTTCAATAGTTTGAACATTCTTTAGTGTTTCCTTTTTTGGTATGGGGATATAAGTTGATTTTTTCTTGTGTTTTCCAAATTTGCTGGCATATGGCATGCATTACCTTGACAGCATCATCTTGCAAGATTTTAAACAGTTCAGCTGGGATACCGTCGTCTCCTGCTGCCTTGTTATTAGCAATGCTTCTTAAGGCCCATTCAACCTCACTCTTCAGGATGTCTTGCTCTAACTCACTGACCACACCATCAAAGCTATCCCTGATATTATCCTTCCTATACAGATCTTCCATATATTCTTGCGACCTTTCCTTGAGCTCTTCTGCTTCTGTTAGTTCCTTGCCATCTTTTTTTGATCATACCCATTTTTGCCTGGAATTTACCTCCAATATTTCTAATTTTCTGGAAGAGGTCTCTTGTCCTTCCTATTCTATTGTCTTCTTCCACTTCCGCGCATACCTTGTTTAAAAATAATTTGTTATCTCTTCTTGCTAACCTCTGGAATTTTGCATTTAATTGGGCATATCTCCCCCTGTCACTGTTGCCTTTTGCTTTCCTTCTTTCTTGGGCTACTTCCAGTGTCTCAACAGACAGCCATCTTGCCTTCTTGGTTTTGTTTTTCTTTGGGACATTTTTTGTTGCCGCCTCCTAAATAATGTTGTGAACTTCTGTCTATTCTTCACCTCCGCTGCATATTCATTAGGAATATTAGTGAGCTCATATCTAACTGATCTGTGGGTCTTCTCTATTCTCTTTAGTCTGATTCTAAATTGTGCAATAAGAAGTTCATGATCTGAACTACAGTCAGCTCCAGGTCTTGTTTTTACCGACTGTATAGATGTCTGCCAACTTTGGCTACAAAGGATGTAGTCAATCTAATTTTGGTGTTGACCATCTGGTGAAGTCCATGTATAAAATCGTCTTTTTGGTTGCTTGAAGAGAGTGTTTGTTATGCACAGTGAATTGTCTTGGCAAAATTCTATCAGCCTATGTCCCGCTTCATTTTATTTTCCCAGACCATGCTTGCCTTTAATTCCAGGTGTCATTTGACTACCCACCGTAGCATTCCAGTCTCCTGTAATGAAAATACTTTTTGGTGTATTATCCAGTAGGTGCTGCAGATCCTCATAGAACTGATCTACTTCTGCTTCTTCAGCATCTATGGTTGGGGCGTATATTTGGATCACTGTGATGTTAAATGGATTACCCTGAATTCGAACAGAGATCATTCTATCATTCTTTGGATTGTATCCTAGCACTGCTTTAGCCACTTTATTATTAATTATGAAGGCTACTCCATTTCTTCTGTGGTCCTCTTGTCCACAGTAGTAGATCTGGTGGTCATCTGATGTGAAGTGGCCCATTCCAGTCCATTTCAGTTCACTGACACCCAAAATGTCTATATTTAATGTTGACATCTCACCAATAACCACATCCAATTTGCTCTGGCTCATATATCTTACATTCCAGGTTCCTATGGTGTGTTGATCTGTAGAACATCGGATTTGTCGTTCACCACCAGCACCATCGGCCACTAGCTGTCCTTTCGGCTTTGAGCTAGCTGCGTCATCATGTCTGGGGCTAGTTGAACATATCCTCTGTTCCTCCCCAGTAGCATTTTGACCATCTTCCGACCTGGGAGTCCCATCTTCCGATGGTATACCGACATATCTCTGGTTGTACTGATCCATTTAGTTTTCTCTTTAAGAAAACTGGGTGGGTTGCCGTTACCTTCCCCAGGGATCGTATTTAGTCTGACCTCTCTGCCATGACCTTCCCATCTTGGGTGTCCCTTTACGGTTTAGCTCATGGCGTCATTGAGGTGCTCAAGCTCCAATACCACAGCAAAGTAATGATCTCCTTTGCTGGAGTGCTAGATCACTACAGTCATCCTATTCCCTGGAAAGGGTGAGATTCATAATCAGCGACATAGTATTCAACACAGAAATAATGGCAATGGCAGGAATTGGAAAAGTGATCTCAGTGCTGTTCTACAATGAACCACACAGAGAGCCTCTGAGAACCTCAAATGGATTATAATTGCACACCTCTGGTGATTGGAATTGGAGCTAAATGGGAAATGATATTGTCATTTGACATTTTGCAAAACAATAAGAGGGAAAATTGCTACATATTCATAATTCAAAATGGTAAATATAAAATCAAACAACAACAGAAAACCCCTCTGACTATATACTGTGTCAAGTAAATCTTGCATCAGTTTCATCTCAGCATTTTTCCAAGGAAATAAAATTACTTACCTCACTCTACTGATTTTAGAATTTGCAGCACTAAAAATCATGTTCATAATCCGACACAGAGTGAAATATACAAAAATCACTGGGAATATAGATGGATTTGACTGCAGCACTGATTTTAGTGGGGTCTCACTAAATAGCAGATAAAGTAAAACTGAATGTATGCTATGCTAAGCAGCCAGACAACTATCTTAGTTGCCCTGATTGTACTTACCATGACCATATTACTGTGATTTTTGTCTCAATCATCTTAACATATTTGAAAACTTTTAATGGTAATTTACTGATATGCAACAAGGTAGAATCCTAATAAAAAATAATGTCTTAATTAGAACTTGCTTTTTAAGTTTCTGGCTTCTGCAGTATTGTAATGTAAGCATAAAATGGATTTTTATAACTCTGGGTGATAAGCTTTTTTTTCAAACTGATTTCTTGTTAAGCATTAAGGAAGATTGCTTGATGTTTCTTCAACAGGCACAAATGTCTGAAAGTTTTTCTCTTAAGTATGTAATTGAGTTGGGGGGATGGGGAAGAGGTGTGAAATCATTTCATGCAAAGTTTCTGTTGTGAGAAAATAAGGTAGCTTGCAATTCTGCATTGGGATCCAGGTAAATTACTGAAGTGAATAAAATGCCACACCATAACCAACTGGATTTGCAAACCATTGCAAGCTGTTCCCTATGAAGGAGAAACATCTACAGTACATTGATCTCAACAAGTGTGGAGTGCAAACCGCTTTCCAGAACTTTTAGGAACTCACTAAGAGATAGAATGAGGGGTAGGAAATCAGCCTTCCCAGTCCCAAAGTCAGGAAATGTGTCCTTGCATACAGTTTCCTCCTGGTACAAAAAGGTACAAGATGAAAAGAACAAGAGATGAGAATTATATTTAAAGTAAAATAATGGCCCATGTACAGTCAAACATGGGTGCCAGAGGAAGACAGTTCCTAGTGCAATCAATCTTGTTTCCCTCCACAAGAAGAGAGACAGAAAAAGCAGCAGGAAAACATAAGAGAATTATGAATGTGAGACCAAGCTGTATGGATTCTCCCCCATCTCACCAGTAGAATTCCATGCTTCAGACATGGAAATTGCATAGTAAAATAAGGCTTTCAGGCAGGCAGGCAGGTTTATGTATAGTTTTATTAACTATTGGAACATTTGTATCTTGCCTTTCAGTCAAGGCATTCATGAACCTTTATTAGCCCAAGATAAGGACAAAGAGTTTATTAGTGAAATTATTCTTGATTTTACTGTTTAATGTATTTTGGCTATAATAGCAACAATCCAGAGAGGTAGAAGTAAAACAGCAAAAGGCCCTCCTGTTTTCTCAAGGAAAACAAGGCCTGTGGTAGTGCTGCCAAATGTCTTACTTCCTGGGGCAGTGAAAAGGAACTAAGAATATAATTAATACAAGAAATTGGCAATATCATTTGAACATAGAATAAACATTGACTGCCAACATGATTTAAGTGATTCTAGGGAGGCTGCGTGATTCTGGCATAAATTATGATGGGGTTTCTGTTTCATGTAGAAGTTGGAAGACGTTAAAACCCCAGGAGAAAACAATTCTATGCTACTGAGAAATATAGCCAAAAGATATCAAACAATAAAATCTGTACTTGTCAAAAGTTCTATTGACAGTTATACACAGATGCAACTTTTTCCTACGTATAGCTTCCCATGGATTTCTAATCCGATTTGCACAGCCAGAGTAGGAAAAAAAATCAAGTAACCCAAACCTTATAGTCACCAAGAAATGTGAATTATATTTAAAGTAAAAATAACAGCCCAAGTACAATCAAGCATGGGTGCTACAGGAAGACAGTTCCTGGTGCAATCAATTTTGTTTCCCTCCACAAGAAGAGAGAGAGAAAAAGTGTCAGGAAAGCATAAGGGAATGATGAATGTGAGACAAAACTGTGTGGATGCTCCCTCACCTCACCAGTAGAATTCTGTGTTTGAGACATGGAAATTGCATAAAAGCCTTATTTCGAGACACTCATGGTACAAGGCAGGAAAAAAGGATGGTTTATGTATAGTTTTATTAACTTTTTCCGCGTTTGTATCTTGCCTTTTAATCCAGGTTTAATCCATGAGCCCTTATTAGTCTAAGAAAATGACAAAAGCTTTATTAGTGAAATTAGTTCACTAATTATTTCAACTGGAAAACAATGGAAATATTAGTAGAAGCCAAACTGAAAAATGCAACAGAATTTGTCCTGTCCTGACTAAGGCTTGAAGCAGGAAGGGGTGGATTATAAGTTCTTTATTATAACATAAAAAATACAAGCAACAAAAAATACAAGAGATTGCAAAGTTCAACTAGCCAAGTGGTCGGCTCCCGGTTGGTACTCACGCGGGAAGCCGCCATGTGGTCACGACCCAAGATGGCTGGTCTGGTGTAGCTGCAGGGCCAGAGTCCAGCTCAGTATCCGGCAGCACTGTGAGGCAAAGGCATGATGCTAGGCGAGGTGAGAATGCGGAGCGAGGTTCAGACGCAGGACATGGTTGCCCGGCAAAAGGCAATCCTGGCATGAGGCTTGGCATCGCGGCAAGGTGAGGTTTGGGTGTGAGGCTTGGTGGCACAGGACGGGCAGCATGTTGAGTGCATGTTGTGTGCGCCTTTTATCCTGCTGATTTTCGCGCCGTTTTCGAGCGGGGGCCAATCGCGCCTCACGCTGCTCTGACTGTCTTTCCCGCCTCCTTTCGCTCATATATTTTTTAATATATGGGGAAGGAGCAATCGTATTTAGTGATTTTTATAATGTGTCAATGAAATGATTTATAGAAATCATGTGATCTTGGTTGATATAGAGCAAGGGATTGATTATGGACATTGCTGTATATTCTTGTTGAAAGTCGGAAGTCACTTCTTTATGTAATCTTCAAAAATTCTTTTTTCTTATGTTTCACACTTTTTTAGCTTTTTTTCTTTTTGTAGTTTTTTTCTTTTTTCTAGTTTTTATCTTTGTTTCAAACTTAATAAAATTCTTATAGAAAAAAAAACAATCACAGGAAAAGAATACCACCCATCAGACATCAATACCAACAATCATGTAGGAAGCAACCAATACAAAGATAGAACCACCATCTTATCAGCTGAATAAATAATCAACAAGGTATCAGTCACTTGCAAAGCAACATCTGCTCACAGAACCACTTATCCAAGTACAGTATGTTCAAAGCAGGCAAGACAGAAGAATATATAATCCCCACTGATGATGCCACCTAGAAGAGTAATGAAATATCTGCAACCCTTGGAGAACTCCAGCAATAGAACATGTCAATTCTGAGCCATGCATTCAACTACCATGACAGTAATGAATCTGTCTGACAGTATTGTAATGTGTCAGATTTCTTGAAACAGAAATGAGAAGCAATGTTGTCCCTATATACTGTACAGTATTTTTAAAATATATCCTGCTAAAAGAAATGTCTTATAAGATGGAGCTCATATTAAATCACAACATATTTCCCCTCCACGGGCAATAATCTATATTGCCTAATTCAATGGTTTCACAGTTCTCCATTTTGATGGTCTGAGATGGCATGCAACCCAAATAAAAGTTATTCACTTGAAACTGTTCTACTTTATGAACTGGAAAAGGTCAAAGATATGCAACACTGAGTCTTCATTACAGACTGATTGCTTATTTCAGACACACTTTCACATTAGAAGCTACATGAGAGCAAAAAAAATTCTTTTTTTTTAACTTGGTTTATGATGGAGGTGTTGATTGGAAGGTGGTCTCAGGCTAACAGAGCTGTGCTTTGAAAGGTACTGTGAATGATAAACTGTGTTCCACTGAAATGACATTATTAGCTTTGGCAAGAAATTTAAACAATTCAGCTTTCTCCCAGTTTGCCAACCAGAAAAAAAATATTTGAAAAAATATATGTTTAAACTGCATAATAATAAAACACCTAGCCCACAGTTCACTGGCATGCATGCTCATTGTTATGGGAAGGTGTGCATATACTGGGGAAAGATAATCAGGAATGATGCCAAGCAGCTATTTCAGGGGAGATCTCTGTTCTCTTGGGCTGCTGATTCGGCTGCTCTCAGTTTTCTGCCAGGCTACCAGTTCAACACAAGCAGCTGGACCAGGGTTGCAAATGTACCCACGAGTCTTCAGTGAACAAGGCTCTAGGTCATTATTAAGGACATGCACATAAAACCTCTTTACACTTATATCTTGCCAGAGGAGGGCAATGGTCTGTGTGTCACACACACTTTACAAAGCAAAGAAACCATTAAAGTCCAGACTGTGAGTTAAATGTATCCTATTAGTTAAGCCATCTTTAGTAAGAACATACCCAAAATAGTATGTATGTATGTATGTATGTATGTATGTATGTATGTATGTATGTATGTATTTATTTATCAATCAATCAATCAATCAATCAATCAATCCAAATGGACTCTGGGTGGGATACATCCAAGTCCAAAGAAGTGCATAGATAGATAGATAGATAGATAGATAGATAGATAGATAGATAGATAGATAGATAGACAGACAGACAGACAGACAGACAGACAGACAACTAAAATCAAGAATTAAAAAAAACAATGGGACCAAAGGCACAATTCAATTAACATAAGGGCTAAATCCCCACTGGAACTGCTTACATTTGTTTTCAGAATACCTGTAAAATAAGAACTATCCACACTACTAACCTACCTTCTCCTTTGTTTTCCCTTATCACACGTCTCATGTTTTATCAGCCCTGTCAGGTGGACCAGACTAAGGAACAGACACTGTGTAAACCTAAAACTACTTTTGTTAGAATGGCTATAGTAACAGAATCTTGCAAGTCTGCTTCTTTTCTCCCATTTTATCTTCATGTGAATTAAGTGGTGGGGAGGCTGCCTGAGGCATTTTCATAAGGCACTTGCTTGGCCTGGGCTCAATGCTCATTTATCTGATCATTGCTTTGGTAACGGATCTTCCCTCTGTCCTTCAAAGCCATATTCAGCACATGTTTTCACTTTAGCTAAATTCCAGGATCAAAAACAAGCTTGGAGTCGCAAAGCAGAGAAGTAAAATAGAAGGTAAAACTTGTGTCCCATCTCTACCTTATACGCAAATAAACCAATGCAAGTTTAATAAATGTTTGTATCTCATTTGGTCTTGTATAGGCTTTTATTTTTAGCAGAACTTGATTATGAAAGGGCATTTAATTCTTGCTATACTTTACAAGAAATTATAGCATTTTTATCTTTTTCTATTTTTATTTATTAAAAAGCCCTATTCCAATTTATGTTTGTACATTATTATAAATGAAATTGAAAAAGTAAGGTGATAGCATTCCTGTGAAACAAGAGGTGTATTATGAAGGCAATTATGGGGTTTAAAATTCAAGTTACCAAGATAATTTTAGCATGATGACAAGTAATTAACTAGTGCATGTGCTTCTGGTTTAATAATTCGTTCTGCAACACGTTGTCAGCTGTAGTAATTCCTAGGTATCTACCTGGCAAAGAAAATAGGCACCTGACAAAGAATACAAACAATACAATAGTATTTGAATCATGGAGTCAGTTGTAACGCACAACATGTTATGCTTTTCCTGTTAGCTTACCTGATTAGAAATGAGCCTCGCAAGCATATCCATCCTAGATCCTGACTCTGAGATCATTTTAGCTGCATTAATCACATCTGATGTATTCTTCAGTGGCCCTCTGCCCCTTTAATTAAAACAACATATATATAATGAATATTAAGTATCTGGTACTGTCTTAGAATATATATGAGAACACAGTTTCTTTTAGTCCTCCAAGAATGTCTCTGTCACATTTGAAAACGAAAGTTTCCCAACAGGTGTAATCAAGGTAGTGGCTGCAACCAGGCCATCGAATTTTATCTATTTTGTGATGCCCCTGTTTCTCAAGGTGGCCTACTATCCATCCATAAAAATATTTTAAATCAACATCTAAAACATAAACTAAGAACAACAGCAAAGTAGGAATGGTTCATGTTGTTTGGATGAACAGGAAATGAAGAAAATTACTAAAACTAAAGTGATTTTTTAAACTGAATTTATGGTTGGAGGACAAATTAATATACCACATATATGAAAAGAGCCAGAAAAGAAAACCATAAAAATAAGAGTATGTGTGTGTGTAACAAATAATCAAGATTGCTAAACAATCTTCTCACGGCAATAGCAATTGCAAGCAACTTGGCAACCCTTCAACAAAATTTGCTGAGCTGATAGAAGGAAGGAGACAAGCAATCTCTTCATCCAATCTTGCATGACTATAAGTCAGAAAAGGTGTCATAAATTAAACACACCTTACCATCTAAACAGACTATTGCAAGATCACTTGTGAATATTTATATTTCCTTTAAGGGGCATTGCCAAAGACATTATTGAATGGGAATTTCAAATCTTCCTTTTAAAAAGGAAGAAGGCAAAACGTTAAATCTGCTGTTGGATGCTCAAAGGATGTTGGCTTAGTATTTTGCATAAGAGAATGGGCTCCCAAACAGATGCCTGGCATACCAAATAGAGTGGGGTTTTCAGCGGGGTACAAGTCTTCCTCAGTATCTGTATTGAGGGCCGTGGTGAAAAGGTTAGAAATTCACATTGTCTTACAATTTAAAAGATAACTTTTATAAAATGATGTACCATTGGTATACAATACCAGAGAAATTGTCTAAGATGTATAAAGGTACTTCTAATTACTGTTGGAAAAGTGAAAAACATGAAGGGACATATGGTGATACAGAGAGTTTTAAAAATTAATATTCAGATGAAACTGGAAGTTTTCTTATTAGGACTTATGGACAGTCAACTAGAAAAGGCTCATGGATGATTGGTTTATATATGGTAACTGCAGCGAGGCTATTATACTGTATACACAAAGATGGAAGAATACCCATAATGGAGGAATGGATTGTGAAGATGGCAGAGCTTGCAGAAATGGCTAAATTGACTTGTTTGATTAAGGAGGGAACAACAATTACTTTTATAAAAGACTGAAAACCCTTTATGGGCTTTTTGCTGAAAATGGACAAAAATGAATTGGTGATTAAAAAGTTTTGTTTATGGGAAGAAGGGAACCATGATATGTAATTTGGGAGGGTGGAAATGGTAATTACTATGTTTGTAACTGCTGCAAAGAAGAATTCACTTCTTTAGATATCTTTCTTTTTCTCTTTTTCTTTTGTCATCTTTCATCTTTCTTTCTTTTTTTACTTTTATGTTTCCATAGTTTTTTAATCTTATATAAAATTTTATTTTAATGAAAATTATATTGAAAAAAATCTGTATTGAGGGCCCATTGCCTTAAATCTCTTTCTGGGCCAAGCAAGAAGAGGAAGAACAGTGATATCTGAAAGATACTCTGATCTGCCTATTAGTAAAGATCATTTGTCTTCAACCTCCATGCTAGTGATACCACTGATCCCTACTTATATCTAGAATTGATTAACTCCAACCTGAAGAGAGTTAAAAAGAAGAGAAAAAGAAAAAAATGTGGGAAACTGCCCCCTCACATGCCTTATTTTCTTTCTTTTTTTTTTTTTTTAATATTAAAAAATAAACTTTATTTACATTTAACATATAACACAGACATTTACATTTTACATAAAACATATCCCATTTACACTTAGGCATTTCATCAATTGCATATTTTCATAGTCTTATAACTTATAAATTTTTATTTTCTAGTCTTTTGTATAATCCGATCTTTCAATTCCATTTATCTATTTCTACTTTCTTTTTCCTTCCTACCTTCTTACCTCCCATACTCCTCTCCCACTACTACATATCTCTTAATCCACAAAATCCCTCCCTTAGCTTTTTTATCTATTTTTAGTTCATTAGTTCCTTTCTTTCATTTTTATGTTTCTATATATATATATATATTCTATTATTCTCTTATGCATTTTTCCTTTCTTAATTTTTAAAGACTTAACCTCTTCTACCTACACATACATACTACATATTCATACACATTTAAAATTACTTCCGGCTTTCTTAACTCAGAACATTAAATGTAACTAATTTGTATACATTTTCTCTCTTACTTTCTATATTTCCTTATTTCCCCCCCCCTTACTATATTTTTACTTATAGTTGTATAATTACATATATATCTATTTAATATTGTATTCCTTTTTAAGATACTCTGTAAAAGGGTCCCATATCTCTTTATGCTTCCCTATTTCTTTCCCTTTTATTAGGTTAGTTAATCTGTCTGCTTGCATTAATTCCATTAATTTCATAATCCAATCTTCTTTTGTGGGTATATTTTCTTCCTTCCATAATTGCGCATATTTTACTCTTGCTGCTGTACTTAAATATAAAAATAATGTCTTTTGTCTTTTATTCATGATATCATCAGTTTTGCCTAGTAAATAGATTTCTGGTTTCATTTGTATGTCTTTACCTAGCATTTCTTTTATATATGTATTTATTTTAGTCCAATATTTTCTTGCTTTGTCACATTGCCACCAAATGTGGTAAAAAGATCCTCTTTTTTTTTTGCATTTCCAACAGACATTCGTATTTCTAATTTTTGATTTAAATAGCACCTCAGGTGATAGGTACCATCTATATATCATTTTATATACAGTGGGGCAAAAAAGTATTTAGTCAGCCACCAATTGTGCAAGTTCTCCCACTTAAAAAGATGAGAGAGGCCTGTAATTGACATCATAGGTAGACCTCAACTATGAGAGACAAAATGAGAAAACAAATCCAGACAATCACATTGTCTGATTCGGAAAGAATTTATTTGCAAATTATGGTGGAAAATAAGTATTTGGTCAATATCAAAAGTTCATCTCAATACTTTGTTATATATCCTTTGTTGGCAATGACAGAGGTCGAACGTTTTCTGTAAGTCTTCACAAGGTTGGCACACACTGTTGCTGGTATGTTGGCCCATTCCTCCATGCAGATCTCCTCTAGAGCAGTGATGTTTTGGGGCTGTTGCTGGGCAACACGGACTTTCAACTCCCTCCAAAGGTTTTCTATGGGGTTGAGATCTGGAGACTGGCTAGGCCACTCCAGGACCTTGAAATGCTTCTTACGAAGCCACTCCTTCATTGCCCGGGCGGTGTGTTTGGGATCATTGTCATGCTGAAAGACCCAGCCACGTTTCATCTTCAATGCCCTTGCTGATGGAAGGTGGTTTGCACTCAAAATCTCACGATACATGGCCCCATTCATTCTTTCCTGTGCACGGAACAGTCGTCCTGGTCTCTTTGCAGAGAAACAGCCCCAAAGCATGATGTTGCCACCCCCATGCTTCATAGTAGGTATGGTGTTCTCTCTCCTCCAAACACGACGAGTTGTGTTTCTACCAAACAGTTCTACTTTGGTTTCATCTGACCATATGACATTCTCCCAATCCTCTTCTGGATCATCCAAATGCTCTCTAGCAAACTTCAGACGGGCCCGGACATGTACTGGCTTAAGCAGGGGGACACGTCTGGCACTGCAGGATCTGAGTCCCTGGCGGCGTAGTGTGTTACTGATGGTAGCCTTTATTACGTTGGTCCCAGCTCTCTGCAGGTCATTCACTAGGTCCCCCCGTGTGGTTCTGGGATTTTTGCTCACCGTTCTTGTGATCATTTTGACCCCACGGGGTGAGATCTTGCGTGGAGCCCCAGATCGAGGGAGATTATCAGTGGTCTTGTATGTCTTCCATTTTCTAATTATTGCTCCCACAATATTTCTTCTATTGATTTCTTCACACCAAGCTGCTTGCCTATTGCAGATTCAGTCTTCCCAGCCTGGTGCAGGTCTACAATTTTGTTTCTGGTGTCCTTCGACAGCTCTTTGGTCTTCACCATAGTGGAGTTTGGAGTGTGACTGTTTGAGGCTGTGGACAGGTGTCTTTTATACTGATAACAAGTTCAAACAGGTGCCATTACTACAGGTAATGAGTGGAGGACAGAGGAGCCTCTTAAAGAAGAAGTTACAGGTCTGTGAGAGCCAGAAATCTTGCTTGTTTGTAGGTGACCAAATACTTATTTTCCACCATAATTTGCAAATAAATTCTTTCCGAATCAGACAATGTGATTGTCTGGATTTGTTTTCTCATTTTGTCTCTCATAGTTGAGGTCTACCTATGATGTCAATTACAGGCCTCTCTCATCTTTTTAAGTGGGAGAACTTGCACAATTGGTGGCTGACTACATACTTTTTTGCCCCACTGTATGTTTTCCCTTAAACTATTACTTAGGGTGAATTTTATATTTTTTGACCAAATTTTTTGCCACTGCTCATATGTAATTTCTATACCTAAATCTTCTTCCCATTTCTTCATATAATTTTTAATTTTTATATCTTTAGTTTTCATTTCCAATAATATCTTGTAAATTTTTGATATCAAGTGGTCATTATCTCGTTCTAATATATTATCCCAATTATTTTGATCTTTTATGAATTGAAAATTTTTATTGTCGATTTTATATTGTTCTTTTAGTTGAAAGTACGTAAACCAGTGGCACATTATATTTTCGTTTTCTAGTTCCTCCCGTGTTTTTAGTCTATAATTATTTCCTTCCATTTTTAACAAGTTTTGATATTTTATAAAATCCTTATCTGTTTGATTCCCCATTCTGGCGCCTGCCTCCTGTGGCGATACCCATAATGGCAAGCCAGGTAGTAATGTTTTTTTATATTTGTTCCAAATTTTTAATAGTGACTTCCTAATTATATGATTGTTAAATAACTTATGTACTTTGCATCTATTATGCCACATATAGCCATGCCAACCATACCTGTTGTCGTGTCCTTCCAAGTTTATTGTTTTTCCATCTTCTAATTTAATCCAGTCTCTAATCCAAATTAGCCCGCATGTTTCATAATACAATTTTAAATCAGGCATTGCTAAACCCCCTCTATTTTTAGTATCTTGTAGGTATTTAAGTTTAATTCTAGGTTTTTTTTTTTGCCAAATAAATTTTGTTATTTCTCTTTGCCATTTTGTAAAAATTTGATCTTTTATTGTAATTGGGATTGTTTGAAACAGGTATAGAAATCTTGGTAAAATATTCATTTTTATTGTGGCAGCATGCCTTATTTTCAAAGCATTTTTAATGAATGGCTGATCCCAAAAGCACATTGACAGTGGACTTCAAATGGATTTGATTTGGTTTTAGCCATTCTTCTCATTCCCTCAGAGGAAGGAATTAATAATTTTCTCTCTGTGGTTTGTTTGAAAGCAAACATTAGAGCTTGAATTTCCAGCAGCCAATTTTTGCAATTACTTTGTTGAACATAATCCTGTGAATTAAGTTTGGCTAGAACATTTCATTCTCAAAACAAGCCTGCATTGTCCTCATTATTGTTTGATTAGCTTGACTGAACCTGCAATTTTTTGGATTCTGAAGTGGCATTCTTCGGGTGTCTCCAGCAGCAGTGTCCATGGAAAGTGGGGTCAAAATAGATGCAAAATAGATGCAAGATACATTGCATACATACAAAAGGGGCAGGGCTTCCATCACAGTGCAGCTTGCACCATTTTGCCTGTTGTTGTTGTTTTTGTTTTGCCTGTTTGCCTCCTTGTGGATGCCACTGATCTCTAGAAAAGCATAGCTATGAAACTTTGTTTCTACCCTCCAATGCATCATAAGATGTTTAGAAATAGCAGCCCAGCCATATAATCAGCACAGACCATGCACTGCCTTTTCAATTATTATTAAGCAATCTGTACTGATTTTACATATGACAACATCACCCACTATATACAGTAGCTTCTGAAGAGTATAATATGGGTTCTGAATCAGAAAAACTCTTGGTATGAGCAAAGTAAATACCAAAATAGGTGCCAAAGCCCACCTGTCAGGGGCAATGATTAAATGGCAATGATTTCTTTTTTTATATAAGTTGGTTTATTCATTTTAACAAATTTTAATAACCACCCCCACATAGAAAATGGAAAGAAACAAAATAAAATTTTATTAAAAAGCCAACAAGAAAAAGCAGTAATAAACTAAGAAAAAGGAAGAAATGACAAAAAAGGATTACTAACTACCTATATGTATCTCATATCTATTAAATATTAAACAATATTTAAATGTTTCTAGATTAAAGAGAATAAATCATAGCACTCTATTGTAAAATGTCATGAAACCTGTGCCAAAGGGAAAGATATTGTGTCATTGTTTTGATTAGTAGATAAAATTGCCTTTTTAAAATGAGATAAATTACATGTCTCTTGAATTCAGTCCTTAGTATTGGGAATAATACTACTTTTCCAGTTTCTCAAAATAATTATCTTAGCAATACCCCACATCCGGAATTGCCATAATTCCTCAAAAATAGTCAAATTTCAAAGTTTTAGGATATAATTAAACACAACATTAAGATCTTTAGCATTAAAAGATTTCCCATAAATCTTATGTATATTAATGTTATTCCAGAAAGATGCTTATAAGGCCAAATCATATGAGTCAATGACCCCTCAAATTTTTCATATCAACAAAGAAACTCTGATGTCTGTCTTTACAAATATATTCTTTGGAGTGTCCATAAACTCAAAATATTTTGATGAATCCATTTTCATCTTAAATCCAGTGAAACCAATTTGACATTTTTAGGACCTGCAACCATTGATGTTCTATTATCAGATGTTCCACTTTTTTTGTCCATTACCTGTAAATGTCACTAATATCAACTTTGAAAATATTATTTAGTTTTTGACACAAATATGATGTGGGTTTAATTTTAGACTTTAACTCCATCAGGATGAAAGCACCTCTGGTTTCCTGGAAGCAGCCAAAGCTGCTGGTTCATACTGAACTTTGAGATATACTTGAGTTGATTGTACTGCCACTGTTGTGAATTAGGTTGGCAAAATTCCATTTGAAGTCTAGAAAAATCCTTATAGCAAAGTAATTGGTTTTAAAGTGAGTATTCCAGATTCTGCCCAGTTTCCAACAGAACATCCCCCCCCCATTTTAAAAGTAGAGTTTTTCCATAGTTAAATATTCATGGGCCTCAATATTAAGTGGCAGTGATACGCACAGGTCAGATAGATTTGCAAGGATCCTACCTTTGCAAGCCCAAGGCCTCTTCCACTTTTGCCTCATTCCCCCAACACAAGAAATGCACTCAAAATCATCAGCCCAAAGTGTGCAAGGTAATTGAGGGTGACCAGTACAAACTTGTCTCATCAGAAGTACCACAATCCCATTTATACCTAAAGTTTCATGAATCGAGAAAGAAAAGCTATTTTTTTTAAAAAAAATCTGAAATCACACTTTCTACATTTCTGAAAGTAATTAGCACCCACGTAGGTGCTTTGCTGGTTCCACCATGCTGCTCAGAAGCTTGCGGAAGCAGCTTCATCAAATGATAACATAGGAAGAAGAAGATTATGGTTTGCCACCCGCTGGGGAGAAAAGACAAAAAAATCAATCAAGTGGACAACTTAAAGCTTACCAGTCTTGCCTCAGCTGTGAACCTACAATGAATACTACTTTCCTTCAGAAGTTAGATATGGGAGTAAAGTACTTGGCTTCGTAGAAATGGATACTTACAGTAAAACATGCCCTTGGAGGCATTCTAGGGCTGTGTCCAAAATATCCCTTTGAAAGGGATGGGTTAATACTGAGATTTCAATTCAGTAAGAGTAGTCACTTAAAATGAGCCAGTTTGGTGTAGTGGTTAAGGCGCCAGGTTAGAAACAGGAGACTGAGAGTTCTAGTCCTGCCTTAGGCACGAAACCAGCTAGGTGATCTTCTTCTTCTATTTTTGCCAAATGTCAAGCTAAGATTTCTATTTCAGGCTTTTTCAATTATGACCTTGAACTATTACTCTTCAGCTTTTCATTACAATTTTAATGGCTATTTCATTCTGATTTCTATTTTTTTTTTTTACTTGCAGATGTTAAGAACAATGTACAGAGATTGTGGATTGGTTTTAAAATTATTTGGGAATATTAGAAAATGGAAAAGTTGATGATGTGGCAGGCTTCAGGATAACCCTTTCTAATTGATAGAGACTACTGGATTTCATAGAAATGGGTGTAGCAGTTTATGAAATTATGAACAAACAGTATTTAAGATATTAAAATAATAATTATTTTCTGCTCAACATGCAGCAAAGTAACAAACAGTACAATTCTAGACCTCTAGAGATAATGGTAGCTCAGTTCTTGCTTTCAATGCAGAGAAGGCCTCTGAAGACAGTAGGAAAAATGATCTTGCCACTTCTGCATCTACAGAATTTGTACTCATGACACAGAGCGACCTATAGGTAATACCAAATTACCAAGGGCAATATAAAAAGGGTGAAGGATGAAGGAAAGAGTCTAAACTAAAGGTGCTACAGCAAAGAAAAAATTAGGATGCACAAAAATTGGATATAGGAACAATTTGAAGAAATAATTAATCTGCAATTAGATAACAAAAGGAACCAGCAACTCCAAATCTCAAAACTTTAAAGAACAAATATCTTCATATTTTCTGTCTGAAGAGCCCTTTGAGTTCTTAACTCAAAGTAAAAAAAAAGAAGTTTGTTGTAAAAGTACACTCTGGATGAAAGCTAGATTTATCACTCCTCTCTCTAGCATTTTCCACTTATGGACAGCTAGGGGAATGGGGAAAAAAAGTCCAACACACTGAATTGAGAAGGGCAGTAAAAACTTCTTTTCATGACTCTGATCCCAGTGTTGACCCTTGCAATCAGTTTCATTTACTGGCTGTTGTGGGTCTTCCGGGCTGTGTGGCCGTGTTCTGGAAGTTGTGGTTCCTAACGTTTCGCCAGCTTCTTTGGCCAGCATCTTCAGAAGGCAGGAGCACAGACAGAAGCGAAATATCTGTGCCCAGGTAGAGTTTCGTTTACCTTGGATGCAAGTTCATTCAAACTAAAAGTTGTTTGAATCTCCTAAGTTGATTAAACTTTGACTTAGATCTGTGTTTTGTCCGAGGTAAATGCACAGTCGTGGTGGATGGTGTATAGCATATATGGCACTATGTGTACAGCAGGAGAGAGAGTTGCAAAAGGGTAAAAACATGGTACCATCTATTGAACTGGAGGAATATAAGGTAGGCCCCATGGCTATTCAAAATAGCAGGATGAAAATATTTTGCCACTGACAACCTCCAATCAGTGCCTTCAGCCTGTCTGCTAGCTCATGGAGGCCAGAACAGAAGTTGTAGATGAGATCAGCTTTGCTAGACTTTTCAGCTTGGTAAATTGTCTATTTTAAATTTATTTATTTATTTATTTATTTATTGAATTTCTATAACCGCCCATCTCCCCCTCAAGGAGGGACTCTGGGCGGTTCACAACACAATATCAACAAAATACAATAAAAACTGTGATAAAAATAGAAATACAATAAATTACAATAAAAATACAATAAAATCCAAGAGGCAGATAGTTCTAAAGTGACGTTGACTATGATTAAAATATTTTAAATATCTAAGGTGGCTCTAAGGGATCAGCCATCCCCAGGCTTGACTGCTTTCCTTTTTGCCCCAGGCGAGATCACAGAGCCAGGTTTTTAATTTTTTTCTAAAATCCAGGAGCGAGGGGGCCTGTCTTATCTCTGGTGGGAGGATGATCCATAGGGCAGGTGCTGCTGCAGAGAAGGCTCGCCTCCGGGACCCCGTTAGGTGGAATTCTTTCATAGAAGGGGTCCGCAGCATGCCCTCTCTGCAAGATCGGGTGGGACGGGAAGATGAAATGGGGATGAGGCGGTCCCTCAGATAACCTGGTCCCGTGCCATGTAGGGCTTTAAAGATGATAACCAACACCTTGAATTGGACCCGGAAGCAAACTGGAACCCAATGCAGCTCACGGAGCAGAGGTGTTATGTGTACCGATCTTGATGCCCCTAAAACTGCCCATGCCGCCGCATTCTGCACCAGCTGTAGCTTCCGGATATTCTTCAAGGGTAGCCCCATGTAGAGTGCATTGCAGTAATCTATATGAGAGACAACCAGGGCTTGAGTGACTGTTCGAAGGGCCTCTCGGTCAAGGAAAGGGCGTAACTGGCGCACAACACGAAGTTGAGCAAAGGCCCTCCTGGCCACGACTGCCACCTGCTCTTCGAGCAGGAGTCGTGAGTCCAAGAGGACCCCCAAGTTACGCACCGGGTCTGTCTGGGGAAGTGCGACCCCATCCAGAACTAAAGATGACAAAGTCTCAGAAACCGAGGGGCCATTAATCCACAGCCACTCCGTCTTACCAGGGTTCAGCTGAAGCCTGTTTTTCCCCATCCAGACCCCTACAGCCCCCAGGAACTTGGACAGGGTGGTCACTGCATCACTTACTTCACCCGGGATAGAGATGTATAATTGGGTATCATCGGCATATTGATGATACCTCAGCCTATGGTGACGGATGATCTCGCCCAGCGGTTTCATGTAGATGTTAAAAAGGAGCGGCGAGAGTACCGAGCCCTGTGGAACCCCACAAAGAAGGGCCCGTGGGCTGGCTCTCTCGCTCCCTATCAACACCGACTGGGATCAGCCCTGGAGGAAGGAGGTGAACCAGCGTAAAACCATGCCACCCACCCCCAACTCCCTGAGCCGTCCCAGAAGGATACCATGGTCGACGGTATCGAATGCCACTGAGAGGTCAAGAAGAGCGAGAATGGATGCACTGCCTCCATCTCGCTCCCGCCAAAGATCATCCATAAGCGTGACCAATGCAGTTTCCGTCCCATGTCCCGGCCTGAAACCTGACTGAAAGGGGTCCAGATAATCCGTTTCATCCAGAATCCTCTGGAGCTGCAACGCCACCACCTTCTCAACCACCTTCCCCAAAAAGGGGAGGTGGGAGACTGGACGAAAATTATCCAGTATAGTAGGGTCCAGCGATGGCTTCTTGAGGAGGGGAAGCACCAGCGCTTCCTTGAAAGCTGCCGGGAACACCCCCTCACTCAAGGATGTATTTACCATCGCTTGGACCCAACCACAAGTCACCCCCCGAGCTGCTTTCACCAGCCAGGAGGGACAAGGATCTAATTGGCAGGTGGTGGCATTTACAGACTGGAGGACTCTGTCCACTTCCTCAGGACCAACAGGGTCAAACTGTTCCCAGATAACAAGGTGAGTACATTCCCTGGGTGTCTCTTCAGATTCTGCCTCACACTCAGAGTCCAACTTGGAGCAAATCCGAGCGATTTTATCCTGCAGATGCCTCGAAAATTCCTCGGCCCGACCCTGCAGATGGACTTCTGACTGCCCTTTCCCCAAAAGGGATCAGGTAATTTTAAACAGGGTCGCCGGGTGGCATTCTGCGAATGCAATAAGAGCGGAGAAATATTGACGTTTCGCCACTCTTACCGCCACAAGGTAGGCCTTAACAGTGGCTCTAGCCTGTGTTCGGTCGGATTCAGTCTTTGTCTTCCTCCAGTGGCACTCTAGGCATCTCTTGATCCTCTTCAGAACCCTTAACTCACCCGTGAACCATGGGGAGCATTGGGTTCTCTGGGATAGGAGAGGCCGCACAGGCGCGATCTTGTCCAAGGCCCCGGCTACCTCCCTATTCCAGGTAGCAGCCAGGGCCTCCGCTGGACCGTTCATCAAATCCTCGTGTATAACCCCCAGCTCCCTCTGAAACCCTTCTGGGTCCATCAGTCGCTGGGGGCGGACCAATCGAATAGGTCCCACCTCCCTGCGGAGGGGGGTGGCATAAGAGAATCTCAAAGTCACCAGGGCGTGATCTGACCATGACAAAGGGGAAAGCCTCAGATCACACTGCCATTGCTCCGACAAGAAAACTAAATCTGGTGTGAGGCCACTGTCTCGAGTCGGGCCCTGATATCTGGAACAGGCCCATGGTCGCCATGGAGACCATGAACTCCCAGGCTGCTTCCGAGGCCCATCCCAGGGACGGCAGATTGAAGTCCCCCAGAACCATAAGTCTGGGGAACTCCACTGCCAACCCCGAGATGGCCTCCAGCAGCTCGGGCAGGGAGGATGCTATGCAGCAGGGAGGCTGGTACAGTAGCAACACTCCCAACTGTTCACGGGAACCCAACTTAAAGAACAGGGTCTCACATCCAGAAACTTGTGGAGCAAGGCCCCTGATGGCTACCAGGGATTCTCGGATGACAACAGCCACCCCACCTCCCCGACCACGAAGTCTCGGCTGGTGACATACTCGAAACCCCGGTGGGCACATCTCTGAAAGAGGAACACCCCCTTCACTGCCCAGCCAGGTTTCGGTAACGCACGCCAGGTCTGCCCCCTCAATGAAAATTCTCTTTCATTGGATTAAATGGGGAAATTAGATACCCATTCCACTTGCATAACCCAGTGGCCCACTCTTGGTTCTTCTCATGACAATGGAGAAGCTTCTATCCATTTGATTCAAAATGACTCTTCCTGCTTAATCTTCAAAATGTCCCATTTTAGGATTCATATTTTTACCACAGGCATGTCCAGAGATGGAGAAAAAATAATAACTGGCTTATTTGACTTGTAAAATTTTAGAACCTAGCAAATTATCTGCAGTATACTAACTTTGTATGTCTATGGGGGAAAATAATTTTCATAGGTTAAGGTAGAGTGGTACCTTTTAGTTAATTTATTTACATAACCATTACCTTTTATTATCAAGGGAGGTTGTTTAAGCCTTCAAAGAAAGGAGAATATTTTAGTTAGGGCAAGTAGAAACACATAATTTAAAGTTTCTATTAGCAGCTAAGATTGCTCTGATTTTTTCCCCCCAGCTTACATAGGTGAACAGTATGAAACTGCTGTGACAAGCTAGTAGAAAGGAATATATTAATGAAAAGAGTGTCATTATACCTATTTCTTAGCTTGTAAAACAAGAATTAAAGGCCTTAGGATAGCTGACCATTTCCATTTAGTATTTCATAGCTCCTTTTGTTGAACAATTAAGAGAAATCCTGCTAGTGGGATGATTAAAAGAAACCTCAATGTCTCTTCTATAAGGAGAAGGCCCATCAGCTGAACTGAAACCTGTGGGCAAGGGCAGTTACCATTTCATTAGGCCAGTGTTTCTCAACCTTGGCAACTTTAAGACATGTAGACTTCAACTCCTAGAATTCCCCAGCCAGCCATGCTGGCTGAGAAATGCTGGGAATTGAAATCCACATGTCTTAAAGTTGCCAAGGTTGACAAACACAGCATTAGGCAGAGAAAAGCCATGGAGCTCTCTCTTCTCCACATTATTCGTCATTAGAACTATTAACTGAAATGAAGTAGTAAGCAAACCAACTTTAATTTTATTATTCCACCACTGTTGTTGGGCCTGAGGCTGGGATACAAAACTCTGCAGCAATTCTGGATAGGACATTCATCACCTTGCTTGTGAACTGACACTGCAAGCACAGGAACAAGAAACAGCACTGGGTTTCCTGTAGGAAAAGTCTTTGTTGTTTATTCGTTCAGTCGTTTCCGACTCTTCGTGACTTCATGGACCAGTCCATGCCAGAGCCCTCTGTCGGCCGTCACCATCCCCAGTTCCCCAATGGTTGAGTCCGTCACCTCCAGAATACCATCCATCCATCTTGCCCTTGGTCGGCCCCTCTTCCTTTTGCCTTCCACTTTCCCTAGCATCAGCTTCTTCTCCAGGGTATCCTGTCTTCTCATTATGTGGCCAAAGTACTTCAGTTTTGCCTTTAATATCATTCCCTCAAGTGAGCAGTCTGGCTTTATTTCCTGGAGTTTGGACTGGTTTGATCTTCTTGCAGTCCAAGGCACTCTCAGAATTTTCCTCCAACACCACAGTTCAAAAGCATCTATCTTCCTTCGCTCAGCCTTCCTTATGGTCCAGCTCTCACAGCCATAGGTTACTACAGGGAATACCATTGCTTTAACTATGTGGACCTTTGTTGTCAGTGTGATGTCTCTGCTCTTAACTATTTTATCAAGATTTGCCATTGCTCTCCTCCCAAGAAGTAGACGTCTTCTGATTTCCTGGCTGCAGTCAGCGTCTGCAGTAATCTTTGCGCCTAGAAATACAAAGTCTGTCACTGCCTCCACTTTTTCTCCCTCTATTTGCCAGTCATCAATCAAGCTCATTGCCATAATCTTGGTTTTTTTGAGGTTTAACTGCAACCCAGCTTTTGCACTTTCTTCTTTCACCTTCGTCATAAGGCTCCTCAACTCCTCCTCGCTTTCAGCCATCAAAGTGGTATCATCTGCATATCTGAGATTGTTAATGTTTCTTCCAGCGATTTTAACTCCAGCCTTGGATTCCTCAAGCCCAGCACGTTGCATGATGTGTTCTGCGTACAGGTTGAATAGGTAGGGTGAGAGTATACAACCCTGCCGTACTCCTTTCCGAATCTTAAACCAGTCCGTTGTTCCGTGCTCTGTCCTTACCGTTGCTACTTGGTCGTTATACAGATTCCTCAGGAGGCAGACAAGATGACTTGGTATCCCCATACCACCAAGAACTTGCCACAATTTGTTATGATCCACACAGTCAAAGGCTTTAGAATAGTCAATCAAACAGAAATAGATGTTTTTCTGAAATTCCCTGGCTTTCTCCATTATCCAGCGGATATTGGCAATTTGGTCTCTAGTTCCTCTGCCTTTTCTAAACCCAGCTTGTACATCTGGCAATTCTCGCTCCATGAATTGCTGGAGTCTACCCTGCAAGATCTTGAGCATTACCTTACTGGCATGTGAAATAAGTGCCACTGTTCGATAGTTTGAACATTCTTTAGTGCTTCCCTTTTTTGGTATGGAGACATAAGTTGAGTTTTTCCAATCTGATGGCCATTCTTATGTTTTCCAAATTTGCTGGCATATGGCATGCATCACCTTGACAGCATCATCTTGCAAGTTTTTAAACAGTTCAGCTGGGATACCATCGTCTCCTGCTAACTTGTTATTAGCAATGCTTCTTAAGGCCCATTCAACCTCACTCTTCAGGATGTCTGGCTCTAACTCACTGACCACACCGTCAAAGCTATCTCCAATATTATTATCCTTCCTATACAGATCTTCCGTATATCCTTGCCACCTTTTCTTGATCTCTTCTGCTTCTGTTAGGTCCTTACCATCTTTGTTTTTGATCATACCCATTTTTGCCTGGAATTTACCTCCGATGTTTTCTGGAAGAGGTCTCTTGTCCTTCCTATTCTATTGTCTTCTTCCACTTCTGCACATTGCTTGTTTAAAAATAATTCCTTATCTCTTCTGGCTAACCTCTGGAATTTTGCATTTAATTGGGCATATCTCCCCCTATCACTGTTGCCTTTTGCTTTCCTTCTTTCTTGGGCTACTTCCAGTGTCTCAGCAGACAGCCATCTTGCCTTCTTGGTTTTCTTTTTCTTTGGGACGTTTTTTGTTGCCGCCTCCTGAACAATGTTGCGAACTTCTGTCCATAGTTCTTCTGGGACCCTATCTACTAAATCTAGTCCCTTAAATCTATTCTTCACCTCCACTGCATATTCCTTAGGAATATTAGTGAGCTCATATCTAACTGATCTGTGGGTCTTCCCTATTCTCTTTAGTCTGATTCTAAATTTTGCAATAAGAAGTTCGTGATCTGAACTACAGTCAGCTCCAGGTCTTGTTTTTACCGACTGTATAGATGTCCGCCACCTTTGGCTGCAAAGGATGTAGTCAATCTGATTTCGGTGTCGACCATCTGGTGAAGTCCATGTATAAAGTTGTCTTTTAGGTTGTTGGAAGAGAGTGTTTGTTATGCACAGTGAGTTGTCTTGGCAAAATTATATCAGCCTATGTCCTGCTTCATTTTGTTCTCCCAGACCATGCTTGCCTGTAATTCCAGGTGTCGTCTGACTACCCACCTTAGCATTCCAGTCTCCTGTAATGAAAATAACATCTCTTTTTGGTGTATTATCCAGTAGGTGCTGCAGATCCTCATAGAACTGATCTACTTCTGCTTCTTCAGCATCTGTGGTTGGGGCGTATATTTGGATCACTGTGATGTTAAATGGCTTACCCTGAATTCGAATTGAGATCATTCTATCGTTTTTTGGATTGTATCCAAGCACTGCTTTAGCCACTTTATTATTAATTATGAAGGCTACTCCATTTCTTCTGTGGTCCTCTTGTCCACAGTAGTAGATCTGGTGGTCATCTGATGTGAAGTGGCCCATTCCAGTCCATTTCAGTTCACTGACACCCAAAATGTCTATATTTAATCTTGACATCTCACCAATAACCACATCCAATTTGCCCTGGCTCATAGATCTTACATTCCAGGTTCCTATGGTGTGTTGATCTTTAGAACATTGGATTCGTCGTTCACCACCAGCACCGTCGGCCGCTAGCCGTCCTTTCGGCTTTGAGCTAGCTGCGTCATCACATCTGGGGCTAGTTGAACGTATCCTCTGTTCCTCCCCAGTAGCATTTTGACCATCTTCCGACCTGGGAGTCCCATCTTCCGATGGTATACCGACATATCTCTGGTTGTACTGATCCATTTAGTTTTCACGGCAAGAATACTGGGGTGGGTTGCCATTACCTTCCCCAGGGATCGTATTTAGTCTGACCTCTCTGCCACGACCTTCCCGTCTTGGGTGTCCCTTCACGGTTTAGCTCATGGTTTCATTGAGGTGCTCAAGCTCCAGCACCACGACAAGGTAACGATCTCCTTTGCTGGAGAGGAAAAGTCTACCGTAGGGCAATTTTTGACAGGGGCACACAATCTGACCCATCAGCTCCAAAGCTGAGGGATGGGTGAGCAGGGTGAAAACAATGTCTGGAAGGAACCGTTGCTCTGAGCACCAGCCAGTTGCTAACTCTCTATTCCGAGAATTTGCCAGATTTTATTTTGTTTCAAAGCTGCACTCCATAGACCAGAGCTTTCCAAACTGTGTGTCGGGACACATTAGTGTGTCGGCTGCAGTGTCTGGGTGTGTCGCGGCTGCTGCTGCCTCCGAGCCCTGCCAGGATTCCACGCAGGTCCTAGTGCCTGCCTTGTGCTCTGCTGCCTCCAAACCTGCTGTGATTCCGCACAGGTCCTAGTGCCTGCCTTGTGCCCTGCTGTAAGAGTGTGTCACGAAATGATGCATGTCTAAAAAGTGTGTCACCAACATGAAAAGTTTGGAAAGCTCTGCCATAGACATTTCAAAACGTTTACATCTTGTCTGTGTTTCATTTCATCTTCAGTTTTTCCTAACAATACTTTTATTTTGACTGCAAGCTAGATTTTCATTTTCATCACCCTGTCTCTGTCTATGCAGTATGTCTCTTCCTTCCCTGTGCCTTAATTCTTCTCCATCCCTAGCAGCTGATGCTTTTGAAGATTCATCTTCTACAGGGGTTCCCAAAAGGGTCATAGGAATGTTGAGTGTGCATATTCTACTAGGTACAGGGTGAACTTGGCTGTTTTTCCACCTTTTCCTGCTCAGGTGTGAGTTGCCCCCAACAGATGTTTCTTGTCTGTCAACTATCTTCTGGTCTTCCTACCTCTTCATATGACACATACTCCAAGTTGAAACCTAGCTGCATCTGAGGGCAAACTGCCTTTCTTTCCTTCCCGCTGGTGCCCCACTTGCCCCCTGTGCCACCAGGTGACTCTCTTTTGGGGGCACCTGCTGAGAATTGAAATCCTTTCCAAGCTATTATGGTAATAGTACCTTTTTTTTTTTCCAGCCACTCGCAGTCAACCAGATTATCTCTCAAAGTAAACCCTGTTCTGGCAGATCCTTCAAATTCTCTCTGCTGTATTCAGGATAATGCAATTATACCTGTTACCTATTCTACTTGGTCAATCTGAGCTATGCTGCAACTACTATAGTACTTATTTTCCAACATTCTTCATCTTCTTGTTACCATTTTGCTACCCACACACTATTGCCTGTTTGGTGAGACAACAGCGGCCACTCTGCCTACAACGTGCTGCAAATTTGGGCCTATTTATTTATTTTTTTCTTGTTGGAAAGAGCCCAGAAAGAAACTTAAATATTTCCCATAGAGACATACACACTACAACATCATTCACCTTATCTGAGACAAACCTCAAAGGCAGTTGAAAAAACTGCATTAAAAAAAATAGCAAATAAGATAGCAAATAAAAATATTGTTACTGTTGATTAAACAATGTTACTTACCCAAACTTATCTTCTGTACTCTTAATTTTAAATTGTTAAAACAAAACAAAATGAAACAAAACAAAACCCACTGGGATATTCTCCCACATTCTCTTTGCCTTTCCAAAGGCAAATTAAAGCATGCCAAATTATTTACCTGCCATTTGTCCAGACTTCAGGTATGCACATGATTTCAATATAAAAAGCTAAATTAGTGGAATTAAAAAAAGTAGCTGCCTTGCATCCAAATAATTAAAGTGTACAAATGAAAGTTTTTTAAAAAGTTATTAACCAAGATGTAAAATGTAACATGTTCCATAGTTTAAAGCAATAGCTTTCTCTGACTCAAGGCTGAAGGTCTAACCGAAATTTTAATTCTAAGGGCCTATCTACACATACTCCCTAACTGTGGCTCGCAGATAACTTGTGAATCATCCTTTAAGTATATATCCTTCAGCTCTTCTCTAGCTGGTAATGAGGCTGCCCAACTTAGTTTTTATCTGATCCAATGTTAAAGTTTCAGAAAAACATCTATTTTTGTTTTACTGACTAATTCTAAAGCCTTTGACTGTGTGGATCATAACAAATTGTGGCAAGTTCTTGGTGGTATGGGGATACCAAGTCATCTTGTCTGCCTCCTGAGGAATCTGTATAACCACCAAGTAGCAATGGTAAGAACAGATCAAGGAACAATGGACTGGTTTAAGATTGGGAAAGGAGTACGACAGGGCTGTATACTCTCACCCTACCTATTCAACCTGTACGCAGAACACATCATGTGATGTGCTGGGCTTGATGAATCCAAGGCTGGAGTTAAAATCACTGGAAGAAACATTAACAATCTCAGATATGCAGATGATACCACTTTGATGGCTGAAAGTGAGGAGGAGCTGAGGAACCTTATGATGAATGTGAAAGAAGAAAGTGCAAAAGCTGGGTTGCAGTTAAACCTCAAAAAAACCAAGATTATGGCAACCAGCTTGATTGATAACTGGCAAATAGAGGGAGAAACCGTGGAGACAGTGACAGACTTTGTATTTCTAGGCGCAAAGATTACTGCAGACGCTGACTGCAGCCAGGAAATCAGAAGACGTCTACTTCTTGGGAGGAGAGCAATGACAAATCTTGATAAAATAGTTAAGAGCAGAGACATCACACTGACAACAAAGATCTGCATAGTCAAAGCAATGGTATTCCCTGTAGTAACCTATGGCTGTGAGAGCTGGACCATAAGAAAGGCTGAGCGAAGGAAGATAGATGCTTTTGAACTGTGGTGTTGGAGGAGAATTCTGAGAGTGCCTTGGACTGCAAGAAGATCAAACCAGTCCATACTCCAGGAAATAAAGCCAGACTGCTCACTTGAGGGAATGATATTAAAGGCAAAACTGAAGTACTTTGGCCACATAATGAGAAGACAGGATACCCTGGAGAAGATGCTGATGCTAGGGAAAGTGGAAGGCAAAAGGAAGAGGGGCCGACCAAGGGCAAGATGGATGGGTGATATTCTGGAGGTGACGGACTCAACCATGGGGGAGCTGGGGATGGTGATGGCCGACAGGAAGCTCTGGCGTGGGCTGGTCCATGAAGTCATGAAGAGTCGGAAGCGACTGAACGAATAAACAACAACAACAAAAATTTTAAAGTCCTTTTTTCCATTTTCATCTAGCACAAGCCTTCCCATATGCACCATTTCTGGCACTTTTGATATCTTTTGCATCTCTCTGTGAGTGCATGTGTGTACTGTCAAGCATATGCTTCCCTGTGGATGAGATGGTTTTAGTCAGTTGCGACTTTTTTATATGAAGTTTATATAATAATTTGACCTCAAATTAAAAAATAGCAACTATTGATTATAGTTAGCTTTTAGTTAAATAATTATTATTGCTTTATATATCCCATCAGTCTCCTGATTTGGTCTCTATTAAAGTTGAATATAACATGTTTATGCTTCCAAAGCAGAATTTTTATTATATCATATGAGGCAACAATGCTAGAAAATGAAAAAAGGAGTCTAGTAAGTTATTGGCCTTCAGACTTAAATAAATTAAGCAAAGTAATATTGTACCATTAAGGTACATACAATATTAAGGATTAAGTACATTAAGGATTCAATGGAGAAAATGTATTCAATGGGGAAATGTAAATGTATTCCAGATTTATTAATAATTTTTAAAATTTTATTCTTAAGTGTATAGTAACCATTCTTTATCAAAAGGAGATAGATTATTTTTATATAAAGTGAGTACTGCATTTATCATAGGAAGATGTTGCCAATTTTACTTCCTCTTTTCATTTCAATAATTGTCACTACAATTACATTTATGAAATTAGAAAAGACCATAATGTTGCCATAATGTTTCCAGTGGATTGGTTATAAAAAGTATACTAGGATTTTGTCTTCTATATTAGCCATTTTTAAAACTTCTGCAGAATTAAAAAAAATGAACAAATTGATTTATCTCAGAGTGTTTCTTGGCAGTTTATTGAACTTAAGCATTTGTTATTTGATTTATTTGTTCCAAATGCTATCACTGCTTATGAAGTTCCACACTGTTAGAGGTTTTGGGGGATTAACTGGTTCCTAAGCCAGTAAATCCTTTTTATAGGAATCTGAAGGAAGTTGATGGAGATGCAATTTATGAATATTAACTCATGTAGTTTGGACTTATCCTGTGATTGCCACATTTGGGGCTTACATCAACTGGATTGTTAATAGGACATTGAATCAATCACCATGTGTTAAAGATGTAATGCTCTTCTTGACCATATGTTCTGAATTGGAAATCTATTATGAAAGTGTCATGGACTTTTCAGACACGGGGGATTGGCTAAAAGTGTTATCATGTAACACTGGAAAGAAAAATTAACACACGTTTTGCATCAATAGATTGTTGAAGGGTATCAACATGAGTGGCCCTGTTCTACTTCAGGTTTCAGCCTTACACACATATATGGTTTCTTGGAAAATTATCAGGTTTATTTTCAGGTAACAGAGTTACTGTAGCAATGTATTCAGGAATGTCAAACAAAGTAAAGGCTTGTGAAATCTAAAGTTGGTCCTTACGAAATCTAAAGTTGGTCCAAGATTCAAGAGCCGGGTCAAGGTTGGTAGCCAGTCCAAGGGTCTAAGGTTTCAAGAAATTCTTTCACAGGGATCACACCTGAGCTAGACATTGTTTCCAGCAAAGAGAACAAAGGTAGCCCAGCCTCTTCCTATATAGGCTGCAGCCAACTGCCACTCAGAATGTTTACTCTGTTGCTTGGCAATCACCTAATAGAACCTCTGTTCTGCCCTCCTTTCTATTGGGCCGTGACACTATCCCCCTTCCTAGAACCCCCTCCACCCTCAGTGGGAGGCTTAGGTTTCTGGGGGTATCGTTGATGGAACTGGCGTACTAGACGTGGTGAATGAACTTGTGACGCATCTTCCTATTGTTACCTGGAATTTTTAGGCTTCATTATTAGCTTTTTAAAAAAAAGGTAATATTAGCATTTCTAACATGGCAGTCTAGGCCTCTTTTCTAACTTTAGGAAACTTTAGGAAAACATGTTTTTCTTCTGGGCCAAGGCCATTTCTTCTGGTATATGAGAACTTGCCTTTTTAGCAACTAAACAATAGGGAGAATATTCTAAAAAATCCTAGTATACACTTGCAATTTTTTAAGATTCAAACCCCACTGAGAAAGGGATTGATGTAACCTGTAAATTTGCCACTTGTGGAATGTTATCTAGAATCCATGTTTTCTTTCTGTTGTTCAATTCTCACATGTAATCAATGTCTTTTATTATTTGATTACTTGCTTTATGACATATCACATATACTAAATGTATGTATCATTTGTTTCTGTAATCTACAAAAGGACTTGACCCCCCCCCCCTTAATAAATGCTTTTCCCTTAGCCTGAATTACTGTGTGATTCGTGTTTTTGGGTAGGCAAAAAGCCACTTTGCAAAGTTAGACTCTCTCCCAAATTCAGGGACCAGGTTTTTATCAGCTCCACACCAAACTCGGGGTGTTTATAGGAGTGTTTATAGGAGTCCTTCGCCTGTGACGGTCCTGATCCTTCAGCTATTAATTCAGAGACTCTTACAGCAAGCCATCAAGGATATGAAAGGGTTCTTTATTAAAGCAAGTGATCCTTTCCAATACAAAGACTAGAATTTTATTTTATTTATTTATTTATTTATGCTTCAATTTGTATACCGCTCCATCTCCCCACAAGGGAACTCTGGGCGGTTTACAGAATACAGCAATTAAAATTTAACAGTTAAAACAGCATAATAAAATACTCTCATATAATAAAATTAAATATAAAATCCAAGATGTGATGGTTTGATGTTTAGATGTTTAAAAGGGCCCTATGGCACCAGCCATCCCCAAGAGGAACTATTCCCCCCCCCCACGCAAGGCGGCAGAACCAGGTCTTTAAGTTCTTTCTGAAGGCCGGGAGCGATGAGGCCTGCCTCACCTCCGTGGGTAGCATATTCCAAAGGGTGGGCGCCACTACCGAGAAGGCACGCCTCCTAGACCCCGTCAGGTGACATTCCTTTACGGACGGGATCTGCAGCATGCCCTCTCTGAATGACCGAGTGGGACGGTTCGACGTTATGGGGATGATGCCATGTAGGGCTTTAAAGGTGATAACCAACAACTTGAATTGGACCCGGAAGCACATAGGCACCCAGTGCAGGTGTCGCAGCAGAGGTGTCACATGTGCTGATCTTGGCGCACCAAAAATTGCGCGAGCAGCCGCATTCTGGACCAATTGAAGCTTCCGGATACTCTTCAAGGGTAGCCCCATGTAGAGCGCATTGCAATAGTCTATATGGGAGATGACCAGGGCATGAGTGACTGTACGGAGGGCTTCCCGATCCAGGAAAGGGCATAACCGACGCCCAACGCGAAGTTGTGCAAAAGCCCTTCTGGCCACGGCTACCACCTGCTGTTCGAGCAGGAGCCGTGAGTCCAGAAGAACCCCCAGATTACGCACTTGGTCTGAATGGGGTAGTGCAACCCCATCCAGAACTAAAGATGATAACTTCCTGGATCCACAGGAGCCATCTATCCACAGCCACTCCGTCTTACCAGGGTTCAGTTGAAGCCTGTTGTTCCCCATCCAGACCCCCACAGCCTCCAGGCACTGAGAAAGGGTAGCCACTGCATCACTTACCTCACCAGGGATGGAGATATATAATTGAGTATCGTCTGCATATTGATGGTACCTCATCCCATGGTGACGGATGATCTCACCCAGCGGTTTCATGTAGATGTTAAATAGGAGAGGGGAGAGAACCGAACCCTGCGGTACCCCACAGACGAGGGGGCGAGGGTTGGATCTCTCATATCCTATTACCACCGATTGGGAACGGCCCCAGAGGAAGGAGGTGAACCAGCACAGAACTACGCCTCCCACCCCCAATTCCCTGAGCCGTCCCAAAAGGATACCATGGTCGATGGTATCGAATGCCGCTGAGAGGTCAAGAAGAGCTAGGATGGATGCACTCCCTCCATCCCGCTCCCGCCAGAGATCATCTGTAAGCGCGACCAATGCAGTTTCCACCCCATATCCCGGCCTGAAACCTGACTGAAAGGGGTTCAGATAATCCGTATCATCCAGGATCCTCTGGAGTTGCAACGCCACCGCTTTCTCAACCACCTTCCCTAAAAAGGGGAGGTGGGAGACAGGATGAAAATTGTCCAATATAGTAGGGTCCAGTGATGGTTTCTTGAGGAGGGGGTGCACCAGAGCCTCTTTAAAAGCAGCTGGGAACACTCCCTCCCCCAGAGATGTATTAACCATCACCTGGACCCAACCACATGTCACCTCCCGGGCTGCCTGTACCAGCCAGGAAGGTCATGGGTCCAGATGACATGTGGTGGCCCTTACAACCCGAAGGATCCTGTCCACTTCCTTAGGTCCAACAGGATCGAACTGTTCCCAGATAACCGGGCAAAGACGTTCCCTCGGCATCTCCCCAGACTGTGCTACACGCTTAGAGTCCAACTTAGACCGAATCTGAGCGACTTTAAACTGCAGATGCTCAGAAAATTCTTCTGCACGGCCCTGTAGGTGGGTCACGGACTCCACCTTACCCAAAAGAGATCTTGTTATCTTAAACAGGGCCGTCGGGCAGCATTCTGCGGATGCAATGAGAGCGGAGAAATATTGACGTTTCGCCGCTCTTACCGCCACAAGGTAGGTCTTAACAGCGACTCTAGCTTATGTTCGGTCAGATTCAGTCCTTGTCTTTCTCCAGCAGTGCTCTAGGCGTCTCTTAACCCTCTTCAAGACCCTCAACTCCTCTGTATACCAAGGGGAGTATCAGGTCAAGTGTGGCAAGAGAGGCTGCATAGGCGCAATCCTGTCCAAGGTCCCGGCCGCCTCCCTATTCCAGGCTGTGGCCAGGACCTCCGCTGGAGCGTGCAGTAGATCCTGAGGTACAACCCCCAGCTCCCTCTGAAACCCTATTGGGTCCATTAGTCGCCGGGGCGGACCAATCGACTGGGTCCTGCCTCCCTGTGGAGTGGGGCGGCATAAGAGAATCTCAAGGTCACTAGGGCATGATCTGACCATGACAAAGGGGAAAGATGTAACTCTCCCCTCAGAGCAAACTGCCAGTGCTCCAACAAGAAAACTAAGTCCGGGGTGAGTCCACTGTCTCGAGTTGGGTCTCAAATAATCTGGAACAGGCCCATGGCTGCCATGGTAGTCATGAACTCCCGAGCCGCCTCAGAGGCACGTCCCAGGGACGGCAGATTGAAATCCCCCAGAACCATAAGCCTAGGGAATTCCACCGCCAGCCCCGAGATGGCCTCCAGCAGCTGAGGCAGGGATGTCGCTACGCAGCAGGGAGGCTGGTACAGCAGCAACACTCCCAACTGTTCTCGAGAACCCAACTTGAAAAACAGGGTCTCACAACCGGCCACTTGCGGAGCAGCGCCCCTGAAGGCCACTAGAGACTCTCGAATTACAACCGCCACCCCTCCTCCCCTGCCCCGGAGTCTCGGCTGATGCCACACCTGAAACCCGGCTGGGCATATTTCAGAGAGGGCTACCCCCCCCTCCGAGCTCAGCCAGGTCTCGGTGATACATGCCAGGTCTGCCCCCTCCTCCGTGATCAAATCACATATGAGGGGGCCCTTGTTGTTAACAGACCTGGCATTAAGCAGCAGCAGCCGGAAACCAGGGCCCTCAAGGATCTGCTGACCAGGACCTGGGTATGAACCTGGAGGGCCAGAACACGCCACTGGTAACAAACACCGGGGGCGTCTTCCCCAATGATGGCCCGCCCTCCGGTTCCTGTCATAACATCCCCGGCCTGTCACCACTTCGATAGGGCAGCCCACTCCATAGCCCCCAGAGTTTCCAGGTCCAGATGCCTCCACTCCCGGACCTTCAAAGACTCTGGGTTGAAACACGGGTCCCCTCCCCCACGCACACATCTCTCAAGCTCAATCAACTTCTAGTGATGGTAGGCCCCCCCCAGCGCACCAGCCTAAGCTCTCGGCGCTGATAGGACCTAACAAACACACCTGCAATGTCCCCCCACAACCACTCTCACTGGTTGCAGAGAGGTATCATCCACTCCTGCCCACCACCTGTCTCTCACTCAGGTGTGGGCACTCATACATACAATCACACAGTCTTGGACTCCCCCCCTGACTCTCTCACATCCAGGGGGAGGCCACATTCACACTACAGGGACCCTAAAAAATCTCTGCCGCCTATAAATAGATTTGGGTGTAGATGGGGGCTTCCTCTTAGTTGTTAAACTAAGGTTAAAAGTCCAATAAAAAACCTTCAACAGTTGTTAATTTCATGGGGATATCATGGCTGGTCCCCCATTCAAGAACCCGTTGTCCCCCCCTTAGACCCCCTCCCCCCACAGTTAGAGACCACCAGGCCCACCAAGAGTTCATCCAAGTCGGCGTGCCTTAAGATCTAACACGCTCCGCTGCTCTGCTCTTCCGTCTTATTGCAGCTTATTGCAGCACCAAGGTCTTGCAAGCCACCAGTGTATATTAAGTCTCTGGGGCTCGCCAGGTCCATCAACAACTGCGGGGATTCGTCAAAGTCCGTCCAGGTCCCAAGCTCCCAAGTGTTTGTCCACAAGGCCCACAAGGCTCCTGTTATACTCCGCCACTCCGCCGCTTCCTCTACAACACCGGAGGGCCGCCAAGGGACCGAGCGTCTTCGACCAGATAGTAAGGGCTCACCAGGGAATCCGCCCAGTTCACAATGGGCTCACCCAAGCCCCGAAAGCCCGCAGGGAAAAGCACCGCGTTCTGCCGTTTTCCAATTCTCCTCCTCCTCCAAACAGCTGTCGCGTTCTGCTGCCCCGCTTTGCCGCCTCGTCGCCTGCTGTTCCACTCGGGGGGGTCCAGCCATCTCCTCACCTCGGTCCAGAAGTAAAAGCCGAGGGAACCCCACAAAATCCCCTACCCACACCTCCAGGTAACAAAAAGGCAGGGTAGGGTGGGATTCAGGAGACCAGGATCCTCTCTCCCGGAGCAGCGCTCAGCGGCAGCTGCTCCCGATCGCCATCTTGTTTCTCTTGAGAATGAGAACAGCCTGCACCAAATGGCATCTACCTACTTCCATGACAGCCCCTCCTTATGCTCTCACTGTTTCCATACCCCCAGCCACAAATCCTTCGCTAACAAGCTGAAAGTGCCATTCAAGCTGACCTTGGTGCCAGCCCATCCGACTAAACCGTATTTGTAAACCGCCCAGAGTCCCCATTGGGGGAGATGGTACGGTGATAGAAGTTGAAAGATAGATAGATAAATAAATAAATAAATAAACAAACAAACAAACAATTCTAATCAACATTCCTAACGACCCTGCAGGTATGCCAGACTACCCCTGCTCCCCCATAACTATGCTAGCAAGATGCTCCATCCTGACATCGCCTG
Organism: Charina bottae; assembly: GCA_023362775.1. Taxonomy (NCBI): domain Eukaryota; kingdom Metazoa; phylum Chordata; class Lepidosauria; order Squamata; family Charinaidae; genus Charina; species Charina bottae. The sequence goes on along the minus strand of JALMGJ010000005.1, from coordinate 79,287,060 downwards.
CTATACCTGTTCTTGAAGAACTTTGTGGATTGCCTTCAACTCCTGTACATTTGAATTCACACTTGACAAGCTTGGCAAACAATTTTCTCAAAGCCTTTGTTCTTACATGTTGTTCATGCTCTGCAAGGGAATTTGAAAAAATCAGAATGTCATTGTGGTAAATGATGACATAGCGGTCCAGGAGATCTCGGAACATGTCATTCGTGAAATGCTGAAAGACTGCAGGAGCGTTAGTTAATCTGAAGGGCATGACAGTGTATTTGAAGTGCCCATGCCAGGTGCGAAATGCAGTCTTCCATTCATCCCATTTCCGGATTCGTACCAGGTTATAAGCACCCCTACAGTCCAGCTTGGTAAACACCTGGGCATTTTGGAGGCATTCTAGGAGTTCCAAAATGAGTGACAAACGATAACGATTATGCACAGTAATCTGGTTCAACTGCCTGTAGTCATTGCATAGCCTAAGTTCTCCTGATTTCTTTTTTACAAATAACATGGGAGCTGCTGCAGGAGAGGGCAAGGGTTGAATAAAACCCCTCTTTAGATTTCTGTCAATGAACTCCCTCATTGCAGCCATCTCCGGTTCTGAGAGGTTCTGTTCAGTCATTTAGTCATGTCCGACTCTTTGTGACCTCATGGACCATAGCACGCCAGGCCTTCCTGTCCTCCACTGTCTCCTGGAGTTTACTCAAATTCATGTTCATTACATCAGTGATGCTATCTAACCATCTCATCATCTGCTGTCCCCTTTTTCCTTTTGCCTTCAGTCTTTCCCAGCATCAGGGTCTGAGAAGTTCTAGAGATGCCCAACTGGAATCTTGGCCCCAGGTATCAGATCAATGGAGCAGTCATATGGTCGATGAGGTGGTAACTGATCTGCCTCTCCGCTGAAATCGGTCGATCAGTGCAGCTTCATTCCAGGCCAGATCTTGGGAAATGAGCCTAAAAGCACTTACATATTCAGCCATTGAGCTACGCCCTTGTTTGAGTTCTTGGATATGGTGATTTGCTGTCTGAGTTTTCACAGGGTTAATGTACATGGCTTGAAGTTGTTGACTAAATGCATTAAAATTGTTCAGCAGGGGACTCTGTTGAGTTAACAATGGTATGATCCACCTGGCAGTATTTCCAGATAACAGGCTGATTATGAATCCTACTCGATGTTTGTCAGTTGGAAAGTCTTCCTCTCTTAAGCTCATGTATAGATTGCGTTGTGCCCAGAAGGCAGGAAATTGAGACAGTGTCCCATCAAATTTCTCTGGGCAGGCAATAGGACATTTTCTGCATGGAGGGGGTGCTGCCGCCTGCAAGGCTTGGAGCTGAGCCAAGAGCAGAGCAACTTGATGTATCAGCTGGGCGTTCTCAGACACAAGTTGCTCCATGCTGTTAACAAGGGTTTCACTCCCCAGTCAACCAAGAGTTAATTGGGGCTGGAAACACATGTCCTACTTCAGGTTTCAGCCTCGCACACATACATGGTTTCTTGGAAGATTATCAGGTTTATTTTCACGTAACAGAGTTAGCAATGTATTCAGGAATGTCAAACAAAGCAAAGCTTGCCTACGAAATCTAAAGTTGGTCCAAGGTTCAAGAGCTGGGTCAAGGTTGGTAGCCGGTCCAAGGGTCTATGGTTCAAGAGTGAAATTCCTACACAGGGATCACACCTAAGCTAGACATTGTTTCCAGCAAAGAGAACAAATGTAGCCCAGCCTCTTATATAGGCTGCAGCCAACTGCCACTCATCAGAATGTTTACTCTGTTGCTTGGCAATCACCTAATAGAATCTCTGTTCTGCCCTCCTTTCTACTGGGCCATGACAATCTCTACAGGGGCATATTAGGTAAATGATGACATGGCTGATAACATAATCATACAAATGCTGCAACTAACATTCTTGGGCCAAATGCCTGGATGCAAGTATGTAATGGTGGCATTCATGATGCAGTTATCAGTTCTGGATTGTCATTTTTTGTCACGGGGATTTGCTGTGGATGCTGCATTTTAGCAACATTTGAATTTGTTTTACAAGAAGATAAGAAAGAAGACTTTCAAGTAATATGGTTGAGGTGTTGCCTAAAAACTCAGGCACCCCAAGTTTGGCATGGAGCTGACAAAAACCTGGTCCCTGAATTTGGGAGAGAGACTAATTTTGCAAAGAGGCTTTTTGTCTACCTGAAAACATGAATCACACAGCAATTCAGGCAAAAGCAAAAGCATTTATTAAAGGGGGGGGGGGGTCAAGTCCTTTTTAGGGTACAGAAACAAATGATATATACACTCAGTATACAGTATATGATACATCATAAAGCAAGTAATCAAACAATAAAAGACATTGATTACATGTGAGAATTGAACAACAGAAAACATTGATTCTAGATAACATTCCACAAGTGGCAAATTTATGGGTTATGTCACTTCCTTTCCCAGCCAGGTTTGTATCATCTTAAAACTTGCAAGTGTATTCAAGGAATTTCAGAATACGCTGTCTATTGTTTAGTTGCTAAAAGGCTAGTTTTTGCACATAAAAGAAAGAAATGGTTTTGGGTAAAAGGACAACATGGTTTCTTGAACTTGAAAAGAAGGCATGGATGCCATTCTTAAATGCTAATATCACCTTTATTAAAAAACTAATAAGGAAGCCTAAAATTCCAGGAAACAATAGGAAGGGCAGATACTCTCAGGGACAGGCAGTCCAATATTGTTGGATGTATCTATAATTTTCTCATATTAATCAGTTTAGCATAAACGTTTTTAAAATATCAAGGATTCTTTGTACTAAATAAAATCAATATTTGTACAAAGTCAACTTTGTTCCAAGTAAAATCATATTGACCTCCTCAGTCAATATGACCCATCAGAATATTCTCTTAAACCATACCTGAGAAATAATGTAAATACCTTCCTTCCTCCAGATGTTAGCAGAGATTTCCTGGTTAAATATATATTATTTGCTTTATAGCTAACAAAAGAAATATGTATTATTTGTTTTATAGCTAAACCCTTAGCAATTTAAAAGAGTTTAACAAATTGTCATAGTCACAAAGCACAATGTTCTCTTTTATCACATGTCAGTTATCATTAAGTGCTATATCTATTTCTTAGATTTAAACAAATACAACAATGCATTGCCATGACTAAAATGACATAGTGAATAAGTTTTACCAAAAGAAATCTATAAGGTGGACATCATGATGGCTAGGTATATCATTGTGCCTATTTGTGTAACTGAAGTGACATATTCTTATTTAAATGCTAGTATTAGTATTAGTATTAGTATTAGTATTAGTATTAGTATTAGTATTAGTATTAGTATTAGTATTAGTATTAGCCATTGCTGATAGTTTAGGGCTGTGGCCCCAATCTGGTACCAACTGAAACCAATTTTGGGCCTGTAAACCCACCTGACCCTTTGTCTTTTCTAAATGTTTATTTTAATTTTAAATAAACAGGAAGCTGGCAGGCTGCAAAGAGATGTTTCTGTTATCAGAATAATCTTAACTCCTATAAAAGTCCCAGAGGTGTGCCTAAAAACTGAAAATGGCAAAATGGTTGCTCAGAGCTTTCTTTGCAGATGAGCCCACTTACCTTAAAGGTAAACTGAAAATTAACCATGAATTTATTTGAGACCAGAGAGCATGGCAAGGAGCAACCTCACCAGTAGATCTGGTAAATTAGCTTTTTTTCACTGATAGCATGCAGTATGAAAACCATTTTACAACCCACCTCTTGGGACAAGCAGTTTCTTTCATGATGTGCTCTTAGAATGTCAAATATGCCCATTGGCCCAAAAAGTAGAGAGGCCCCTGGATTTGGGGAAACATCTTTCTGCAGCTGCATTTCAAGAAACAGAACTATAAATAGTTGTTTTTGTAGTTGTAATAATCCCAGACCCTAACTTTGCCCATTTTTAAAAAATAACAAGTTTAATCTCCTGAAAAAAGTAAACATCATCATTCATTTGCATGTTAATACTCTGAATATATCTGTTTTGTTTGTTCCCTTACCTAAATCTGGATATATGCCTGTGAATTTTTCCAATTTGCCCCTCATTTAAAAGCACCACAGGCTCTGTATTTGGAAGGGCTGCCAGAAGTCACATATCATAATCTCACGAGCCAACTACCTAGAGAACCACATTTATGATCATGGTAAATTACATACACATTCCAACTTTCTTTCTGTCCATTTCTTCAGGGAACTACTTTTATTTATAGTCCATGGAATAGTGGACTATAGTTTAACTCTAAGAGGCTGCTGTTAAATTACCTAATCCAGAAGGCTTTTGTTCATTTAAGAGATTATAGAGAACAGAATGATGGATGTGATGTGTCAGACAATGACTATCTGTTCTTTAACTTTCTTTCTTTTAAGCCAATAACCTGTCAAGGTTTAAATAAACAGAAATATTTCTAAATTCTCAGCATTTATTGACAGAAACTACCATTCATCAGATGCTGAAAGCAAGCATTCATAATTTTTATTTTTTATTTATTTATTTTTCAACTTCTATCACCACACCATCTCCCCCAAAGGGGACTCTTTAATAGGAGCTACACCCTGTATTGGAGTAGTTTTCATGAACTCTTGTCATTATGGCTATGTGTCAAAAAGTATGGGAATCATGGTCCTGGAGGGCATTAGGTCACTCCCTTATCTTACAAAACTTGTGGTGCTGCAGATCTTGCTGAACTACAACTCTAAGCATCCCTCATTTTTTGCCATACTTTGCAAGGGTGCTGGGATGTAGTTAGCAACTGGAGTACCACAGGTTGCCAATCCCAGCATAAGGCGTCACACAAGTCCTATATAAATAACCTGTATATATATGGCAAGGGTATGTAGTAAGGTCATGCAATGGTTTGGATTTGATTCAGAAGAGGTGCTCTGGAAGGCACATAGAATGATTGCAACACCAGTCTTGTTGGAGTTCAGGACTGTGAAGCTACAGCAGAAGTCTCTCCACACCTAAGGTCCACAGTGTGCCATTAGCTCACAAATCCATCTGTAAACCTGTTTCACAACTAATCAACCAATTAATGCTTTTCACTGCAATGCTTTTCACTGCAAAAGGTGGTTGAGAAAGTGGTGGTGTTGCAACTTCAGAGGATTCTGGATGAAGCGGATTATCTAGACCCCTTTCAGTCAGGTTTCAGGCCGGGATATGGGATGGAGACTGCATTGGTCGCACTTATGGATGATCTCTGGCGGGAGCAGGAAGGAGGGAATGCATCCATCCTGGCTCTCTTGGACCTCTCAGCGGCTTTCAATACCATTGACCATGGTATCCTTTTGGGGTGGCTTAGGGAGTTGGGGGTGGGCAGCATAGTTTTGCGCTGGTTCACCTCCTTCCTCCGGGGCCACTCCCAGTCGGTGGTGATAGGAGAGGAGAGATCCGACCTGCAACCCCTCTTATGTGGGATGCTCTTATGTGGGATGTTTGGTTCTCTCTCCTCTCCTATTTAATATCTACATGAAACCGCTGGGTGAGATAATCCGTTACCATGGGATGAGGTATCATCAATATGCTAATGATACTCAATTGTATATCTCCATCCCAGGTGAAGTAAGTGATGCGGTCGCCACCCTATCTCAGTGCCTGGGGGCTGTAGGGGCCTGGATGGGGAACAACAGGCTTCAGCTGAACCCTGGCAAGACTGAGTGGCTGTGGATTGATGGCCCCTCGGTATCTGGGAAGTTGTCATCTTTGGTTCTGGATGGGGTGACACTGCCCCATTTGGAACCGGTGCGGAACTTGGGGGTCCTCCTGGACTCATGACTCCTGCTTGAAGAGCAGGTGGCAGTCGTGGCTAGGAGGGCCTTTGCGCAACTTCAGCTTGTGCGCCAGTTATGCCCAATCCTGGACCGCAATGCCCTCCGAACGGTCACTCATGCCCTTGTCATCTCCCATATAGACTATTGCAATGCACTCTACATGGGACTACCCTTGAAGAATATCTGGAAGCTACAGATTGGTACAGAATGCAGCTGCGCAGGCAATTTTAGGTGCACCAAGATCAGCACACATAACACCTTTGCTCTGCGAGCTGCACTGGGTGCCAGTTTGCTTTTGGGTCCAATTCAAGGTGTTGGTTATTACCTTTAAAGCCCTACATGGCATGGGGCCAGGATACCTGAGGGACCGTCTTATCCCCATAACATTGACCCACCCCACCCGGTCATGCAGAGGGGGCATGCTACGGACCCCATCAATAAAAAACCTTCATCTAGCGGGGTCCAGGAGGCGGGCCTTCTCTGCAGTGGCGCCCGCCCTTTGGAATATCTTGCCCCCAGAGTTGAGGTGGGTTTCCTCCCCCCCGGCCTTCCGGAAAAATCTGAAAACCTGGTTCTGCCGCCTAGCGTGGGAGAGGAAAGGTAATAGCTCCTCCTGGGGGTTGTCAGTATCATAATGCCCTCCCCATTGTTTGAGATCTATTCACCAGATTGGATTTTATACTTACCGTATTTTCCAGCGTATAAGACGACTTTTTAACCAAGGAAAATCTTCTCAAAAGTCGGGTGTCGTCTTATACGCCGGGTGTCGTCTTATATGCTGGAAAATACGTACTCGCCGTATAAGACCTCTCCTGGCCAAGTGCAGCCGCTCGCCGGAACGCAGCCCCCAGGGAAGAGCAGGAGGATGAGTTTGGAGCCCATCGTGGAGCCACTGCGTTTTGCCCCCTCCCTTCCCAAGGCTGCTCCGAGGGAACGGAGCTCGCTCCCCCCTCCCCGCATTTCTCCTTTGAGCGACGGGACTCAATGCAGTATGCCGCCCCGCGCTCGTCCTCCTGCTCTTCCCTGGGGGCTGCGTTCCGGCGAGTGGCTGCACTTGGCCAGGAGAGGTCTTATACAGCGAGTACCGTATTTTCCGGCGTATATCCCAAACTCTATATTTTAACTGGAAAAGTTGGGGGTCGTCTTATACGCCCAGTCGTCTTATACGCCAGAAAATACGGTATTTATATCACATTGATGATTGTTATTTTATACTTGTATTTTAATTCTAATTTTTATTGTAAGCCGCACAGAGTCCCCTGTTTGGGGGAGATGGGTGGTCATATAAATTTAAATAATAAATAAATAAATAAATAAACAAACAAACAAACAAACAAACACCCAGAAAGTGTGAAAGCTGCCAGTCACTGGCTAATTTCTATGGCATTTCTGTATGCTACCATTTCCATCTGCCAAACCCTCAGAAGGCAGTTTGAAGCTGACCAGCTTTTCTCTTCCCTTCTCCTGGCCTTGAAATGCTGAGATGAATCAGGGAACACCACAAGGCAATCAACATTCACCTCCAGCTGGCCAACAGGATCAGCTATTGAGGATCCTGGAACAACAAAAATCACTTTGTCCCCTACTCACACAAGAAGGAAATAAGTGAATTGCTTGCATTCCCCCATCTTCCATGTGTTTGTACATACTGGGTGCATCTGCAAGGTCATCTGGAAAAAAAAATCTGAGTGGCTGCATGAGGAAAAACTTTCCAGCTGCAAAGTTCTCTTTTCTCAGGCATTTAATGCCTATTGCAGGCTGTGACAGTGGAATAAAAGCATCTTACCATACCTGCAACCAGGGCCTTTTAATGATCTCATGGCTGCATAATAAGAGTTCCCCATGGGGGAGATGGGCGGTTATAGAAATTGAATGAATGAATGAATGAATGAATGAATGAATGAATGAATGAATGATGAATGAATGCTCCAACAGCTGGAGTGGAGGAGGCATATTCTAAACGCTACCTACAGCCGCATACCAGGAACAAATTCTTAAGCTCATGGCCAGGTGACATGAACTCCCGCTAAAGCCCTGCAGAACTGTGCCATTGCAATAAATAAGACCAGCTTTGTTCCAGTTTCAAATTAACCAGTGCAGAACTAAAGGAAAAAATGACTTACATCATGGGAAAGTTAGGGTTTGGATCTGAATCTGAACTGGCATAGACAGTTCATGTTCTAAGTTAAAATTGCTTAGTTTTTAAGGCAATGTTGTAGGTCTGTAGAATAATATTCAGATTTGGACTGCTTACCAAATATAAAAGGGTCTTACTTATATGCTGGCACATGTATCAGACTTATTCTTTAGCATGCATTTTACGGTAAGCATTCCTGTTTTTCAGGATGAGAATTTCCCAAGAATGCTGTCTCTCAGCAATCTAACTTAATTCTAGTAATAATACAGCTAAGGAAACGACAAGCCCAATCCGTGCTGTCCAGCCAGCTGCAGAAAAACAAGATTTCATGAATCAGCTTCCCAAGTCCTAGAGGCATAAGCAAATCCTTGCCAGATCTGATGATAGACTTTGTAAATAATGCTAAAAATAAAAGTGGTAGTGTCAGTAGTGAAAAATGCTTATGAAGTACTATATAATTTTCTCAAGATCTAAAAACAGAGAAATGTACTGTAAAACAGCAACCACAGCACAGAATAGGCACATACAACAGGACCATGTGTCCCATGCATTCATGGTGGAGGTGCCCTCACAAAATGGCTGTCATAGTGGGCATCTCCAGCTGCAAAGCATTCATTAACCAGGAGGCAAACCATATGCTTCCTGTTGCTCCGACTTAAGAAAGGCAGGTCTGTACAAATCTGATAATTTAATTCTTTTTTTAAAGTATGTATTTTAAATTTTAAAAAAATAAAAGTTCCATTTTCAGATAAGGCAGGAAACTTGGGCATTAACAGAGAAGTCTTCAGATCAACTATTATTTTTAAAGGAGGAGTATTATGAGTTTGATAATAAGAACTCAAGAATTCTGGCAAGTAAGCTAAAGAAAAATAAAGAAACAAAATTTATCAAAGTGATTAACGGTACTAAAGGCTGGGTTTCCACTAAGACCATTGATATCAGTAAACAATTCATTAATATTTTTCAACAATTATATAGATCTATCCCTGGTGAAAATTAATATTTAAATCAGCTTAATTTTTCAGAACTATCCCCAGAAGATATCCAATATATGGATGCTCCCTTCTCTAATTTTGAGATTATAAAGGCTTTTAAGAGTATCAAAAATGGGAATTCTCCAAGGCCAGATGGACTGATAAGACAGTTTTATAAACGATTCAAAGAACACATTATAGCAGAATTTTCATTACTTTGCAAGACATTACATCCAGGAGGTTTTCTCCCCTGCTCCTGGAAAGATTCTAAGATAATTTTAATTCCTAAGCCACCCAAAGACCCACAGGAAGTAGCCATTTTAGACCACTCTCACTTCTCAATGTAGATTATAAATTATATACAAAAATATTGGTGAATCATTGTTGGGGTTTGTATATACCCAGGAATTTACAGTTAGATAAATTATACTGGAGAGGCTTGATATCTAGGTGAGAGGGGAATTATTCTGCAAGTCACCCAATTAGCAGCCATTGTTGTAGGGATGATGTGGCAGTGTATGACTCATACTACAGGTGCTGATAGTTTAGTTGGGTGTGGCAGATGATGAGAGTGACCTATAATGTGATTGGTCAGTTTATGTATATATACAGAGAAGTCTAGTGTTCTTTCTTCTCGTTTGCTGTAACTTCTCATCGCTGTATCATTTGTTACTGATGTGGATGTATTCTGTACTACGTATGTATATAAAGTAAATAGGTTATTTTATCTAATCTCTGCTTGAGTGTCTATTTACTGCATAGAACGTGGATCACTGGTGTCTTGGAAAAAGGAGCAGGCCGCTCCACGGTGCGCACTCTGACAATCATCTTGAATCTATTGTAAGTAAGATTATTCATCGAAACTAATCTGGCTTTATTCCAAAAAGAAACATATTCACCTCTATTTGGAAAATGTTAAATATCATACAGTTTTGTAAGGTTAATATAATTCCTTTAGTCATAAAATGTGTTCACTGATAAATTCAAGGCATTTGATTCTCTGGAGGGGACTTTTTTAAAAACAGGTACTAATAAAATTTAAATTTGGGCCCTATGCTCTTAATGTGACGATCAGATTTACACTCCTACAAATACACAGATAGGGTTTAACAATTATGATTCGGACCCCATAGTAATTTCGAGGGACACTAAACAAGGATGCTCTCTGTTACCTCCTTAATTTGGCTTTAGAAGCCTTAGCAATTGCATTGTACACTAACAATCAAATTCAAGGGATTACATTTGGAGATAGATCATATTTATTAAGCTTACTTGCAGATGATGTATTTACATCAGGGTTTCTTAATCTTGGCAACTTTAAGATGTGTGGACTTCAACTCCCAGAATTCTGGGAGTAGAAGTCCACACATCTTAAAGTTGCCACGGTTGAGAAACCCTGATTTACATTGTCGAATCCGAGCTCTGCAGCCAAACATATGTTGGATTGTAAACATATTCTTACATTTCTGTATATATAAATACAAATATTTTCATATTTCATATTTCATATTCATATATTAGAAACATTTGCACTTGTATTATGGCTCTGAAACCATGTTGTATTTCCTTGAAGAGTTTTGTTGACTTTCTTACCCTTCCTTTCTAACAGGCCTTGATAGATGGCTGTGCCCATAGAAAGATAAAGTGTACTTTCCAAGGATAGCTTCTCCAGAGGAAAGATATTGTTTAATAACGGTCAAGGGGCCCTAGCAAGAATGAAGGAAGTTCCTAATATGGAATGAAGGAAGGAAATTCCTAATATGGAATGAGGGTAAGGTGGAGTATGGGTAACTGAGTAAGGGGTGGTCTTCTAAAGGAGGAGTTGAATGGAATCTATATAATGTGCTATAGGAAGGGGGTCCTGCGCCCACCTAACAGCTTGCTGTCATTGCTTTTGCTCTTATTTATTTATTATTTGGATTTATCCCCGCCCATCTCTACCGTGGCAGACTCTGGGCGGTTTACAACCAGAATATAAAAGATAAAACCTAGACATTTAAAACTACTATAAAAATAAAAAAATAAAAATCCAAAAGATGGTCTGTTCTTAAAAGGAGGAAACCACTAAGCCAACCACCCCCAGGAGGAACTATCCTTTCCTTCACTCCAGGCAAGGCGGCAGAGCCAGGTCTTCAAGGACTTCCTAAAGGCTAGGAGCGAGGGTGCCAGTCTCACCTCAGGGGGGCAAGTTATCCCACAGGGCGGGTGCTATTGCAGAGAAGGCACGCCTCCTGGACCCCGCTAGATGGAATTCTTTTAATGAAGGGATCCGAAGCATGCCCTCCCTGCATGATCGGGTGGGGCGGGTGGATGTGGTTGGGACAAGACGGTCCCTCAGATACCCTGGTCCCATGCCATGTAGGGCTTTAAAGGTAATAACCAACACCTTGAATTGGATCCGGAAGCAAACTGGTACCCAATGCAGCTCACGGAGTAGCGGTGTTACATGTGCCGATCTCATAGCACCCAGAACTACCTGTGCAGCTGCATTCTGGACCAGCTGAAGCTTCCGGATACTCTTCAACGGTAGCCCCATGTAGAGCGCGTTGCAATAATCTATATGGGAGATGACAAGGGCATGAGTGACTGTTCGGAGGGCCTCCTGATCCAGGAAGGGGCGCAACTGGCGCACCACACGAAGCTGTGCAAAGGCCCTCCAGGCCACGACTGCCACCTGCTCCTCTTGGGTGAATAAACTCCTAACTTCATGCAATTCGTCAGTTTCTTTACTCCCGGCTCAGGAACGAATCTGGTAAGATAAAATTTACTTCTAACACATATTAAGGAGGAAGTTGGTGGGTTTGCAGACATATTGGACCTTTCAATCTCTTCCATTAGAAATTCCAGATAAAATATTAATGATGTGGCAGAGAAGATTGAAAGCTTTTGTTTCAATTATAAGAAATCAAGAGTTAACGGATCGATTTTATATTAGACATAAAAAGATGGAGGCTGGGTGTTTCCCAAATTTAAAAATGTATTATCAAATAGCACAATTAAGTCATTTGAAGACCTAAGTAGTAGACTAAAATAGAGAATATATCAAAGCCTGATATTTTTTTAAAAAATTATATACTCTTCCAGCCCCCGTAAATTCCAAAAATAAATAAAATTAATAATACCTTTACCAAGACAATGTTTCAGATTTGGAAAAAAGTATATATTTAGCATTAATATGTAGCATCTCCCCTCTAGCACCTCTGATGACCTTTTTGGGGAGGAAGAACCAATATGGATTAGCGCAATTAAAATTATTGAAGAATTCCAACATTTATAGGATAAATTACTTTTATACCAGTACTGGATCATGTAATTAGGAAAAGATTGAACAATATAAAAGCTGGATAAAAATTAATATGTGTAGCTAGGCTGATTATAAAAATGAACAGAACATATAAAATATCATAAGGAGCTCAGCAGAGAAGCTGCTACACCGTTGCCATCTTAGCTCCGCCGATTGACCAATATACATGTTGCCGGTTACCTTGGTTTTTCCTCGCCACCCACTTGTTGGCTAATAACTTGGTTCATAGAGAATATGTGTGGGCAAAGTTTCCAGAGGTTCCATAGATGATAGAGAGTTATTGAAGAATGTATGTGGCCAGCAATCTTGTTCATCTAATCCAGGTATGCCAATTTTTTATCTTATCTTGTTGCTGAAGAACATCTGTGACCACCTGAAGCATCTGCATCTGTAACCCTATGTGATACAATAGGCTGCCAGGCCAGACTGAAATAAGCTCCATCCTGTCAGAGATCGGCAGATCTCTGCCAAAGACGCTAGACGGGATGCACATTCCAGGAGGCTACAAGTGACACGAAAGAGACGCCGGCTTTGAAGTAGATCGGTTCGCACCTAGCTGACGATCGCGAATACACATCTCCACGAGCGGATGTCTCAGCAGCTTGGAAAGGCACCAGTTACACGTGTCACCACCAAATAACTTTGGGGGGGGGGGGAAGGGAAGATTTAAATATGCAGGCTTTACAGGTTCCAGCCATTCAAGTCTTTGTTCGTGCTAGCTTCTGTATTCTATAATAAACTCTTCTGCTTCTAAGAACTCATGTGTCTGTGAGTTACTCTAGAGCAGGGAGATTATAGATATTGGATGGAGTGCCTTACATAAAGACTTGAATGCACAAACATTTTTTTTTTGACCACGCATCCTGAGAACTACTCTGAGAAATCAGCGAGATTCTTGGTGAAAAGTGGCCATGAATCCAGACAAAATTTCAGCTTCAGCTTCGTGGAACGGAATGGAGGAAGCAGAGGAAGCAGGAGATTTCGAAGCACTGCAACAAGAGGAAGGAGAATACGAAGACAATGGTGAGGGGGACAGAGCCAGCTTGTTAGATGCCCAGCTGACGGCGAGAGCATCGCAGCAAGCAGGAGAAGACGGATGGGAGAAACAGAAAACACAGAAAAAAGAGGTAACCAAAACTCCCCCCTCCCTCGAATCTACAAAGCCTAAGTTGGCAGGATGGTCAGTTGCAGTGGGAGAAGGACTAGAGAAAGTCAGAGAGGGGAAACGCCCGAAGAAAAGGGTCACACCAACCCAGCGCATCGTGCGGTTGGAAGAGCAGATGTCCAATGTGCAGTTAAATATAGGACTGCTGATCAACAAAATGGACTCATTGGGCGCAACCTTTGGGAAATTGATGGACAAATTAGATGAACCCAGAGTGAGGGAACAGAGCCTGGCGCCAATCGAAAGTGAGGGGGAGGAAGAAGAGGAATTTTGCCCCTACAATCGATCACCCATGACCCCATCATAGAATCAATACACGACCCCAGGGGGGGTGCATACACCGTTTGGAATAGGTGAATTGAAAACGAAATTTAATGGAGACCCCAAGAATCTAGCATGCTTTTTAACGCATGTACAAGGGTTCATGAGGGAATTTGAATACACCTTCCGAACGGAGGAGAGCAAAATCAGGTATGTCTCCAGTTTTTTGGAAGGTAAGGCAGGGGACTGGCTTGTAACGCTTCACGACAGGGGGGCAAGGGAACTACTGGACTTTCAGGAGTTCATGTACGCCCTTCGGAAACGATTTGAAGATACGCTGACTAAAGTCTCAGCCAGGGCACGACTCTGGAACTTAAGGCAGGGAAACAGAGCAGTAGCTGAATATGCTATGGACTTTAAAAAGCTCTTATCTTACCTGCCGGAATGGCCGGAATCGATAAAGATTGAACACTTCCAGTATGGATTAAAACAGGACCTACTGGAAAAGGCATTAGATAGAGATGACCCTGGAACTTTAGAGGGGTGGATCCAATTAGCTGGGAAAATTGAGAGTAACAGACTACAGTTACAAAGTATCAGAAACTTACAATTCAGGCAGAGGAACGAGGGGACTTTCATTAACCAGCCCCGCTCGAATGTGAAACAGCGGAATTGGGAAGAGGAGAAGGATCGCCGGACAAGAGAGGGACTGTGCTTCCGCTGCGGGAAGGAGGGACACCGAATAAGCGCTTGCCCTCAGGGGAAAATGAGCGTTAAGGAAAAACCTCTGGCAAAAAAGGCAGCTGACAGAAGTACCCTCAAAACAACACACACCAAGGGAAAAGGAGCGGCTGCGGCAACCGTGAACCCATGGCAGAATCCGGACCTAGAAGAAGACAGCGACGACTCTGACTTCGAAATCCAGACGGCGGGAAACGACCCAGGTCTGTTCTGATGAGCGCCACAGGACAGACCTCCACAAAGGGGTGCAAAGGAAGTAGTCGCAACAACCTGACAATGCACCTAAAGGTACAGTTGAGAACTTTGGGTGGGAGGAAAAAGTATGCGGGGGTTGCAATGCTAGACTCGGGTTGCTCTAGAAACTTAATGCACCCGAACGTAGCTGAAAAGATGGGACTGGACCTTTTTAAGCTTAAAATGCCCATCACATTTTGCCAATTGGACAGGTCAGAACTGAAGGGGGGGCCAGTGGAGTTCTACACTGAAGGACTGCAAATGACTTTGGGGACTCATGTAGAGACTTTGCGATTCCTAGTAGCTCCCATTGCAACACGACCCATTGTGTTAGGACTGAAATGGTTGAGGGCAAGAAACCCCAAGGTGGATTGGGTCTCAGGAGATTTGGACTTTACGGATGGGACTTATCATGAGATGGACAATGATAGCACACCTAGCTGCATTGAGCTGGGGGCAACGGGGATGGAATTTGAGGAGGGGGAGCAGGACCAAGGGGGTGGCACACTCACAAGCACAATTCCAGAGAAATACCTCCCGGTAGCAGAGATATTCGACAAGAAGGAATGTGAGCAAGAACCCCCCCATAGGCAGTCAGACGCAACCATTGACCTCATCCCAGGGGCACCGTTTCCCAAGCCCAAGATGTATGCCATGACGCAAAAAGAACTGCAAGAATTGCGCAAATTCATAGATAAAAATTTGGCACGGGGGTTCATTGAGCCAGCCAACTCCCCCCTTGCAGCCCCGGTATTGTTCAGGAAGAAAAAAGACGGATCCCTCCGGCTTTGCACTGACTACAGGGGTCTTAATGCAATTTCGGTTACGAGACAGTACCCTCTCCCGTTGCTGAAAGACATGTTAGCCCAGCTATCTAAAGGGAAAATTTTCACAAAACTAGATGTTAGGGAAGCTACCTATCGTGTTCGCATAAGGGAGGGGGACGAGTGGAAAACTGCATTCAATTGCCCATTGGGTTCTTTCCAATACAGGGTGCTCCCGTTTGGGATTGCGGGGGGACCGGGAATCTTCATGAGGTTCATAAACGAAGTATTGTATGAATTTCTGCACAAAGGGGTAATTGTATATTTGGATGACATACTGATTTTTTCTGAAAATCTGGAGGAACACATGGAGTTAGTTAAGAGGATGCTTGAGAAATTACTCGAGGCAAAGCTTTATGTAAAACTTGAGAAATGTGAATTTCACAGGGAACAACTAGACTTCTTGGGGTATCGCATTTCGCATGAGGGCATCGAGATGGACCCTGAGAAAGTCAAAGCGGTCCTGGGCTGGCAGCCCCCCCGAACGCGCAGACAGCTGCAAGCGTTCCTCGGGTTCACGGGGTTCTATAGGCAGTTCATTCAAAATTTTGCGCAGATCGCGTTGCCCTTGACTGACCTATTAAAGACGAAAAGCAAGGGCACAAAAGCAAAAGCCCCACCACCGAGCATGAAACTCGTGTGGACACAAGAATGCCAGGTAGCGTTTGATAGGCTAAAGGAGATGTTCACGAGGGAGCCCATACTCAAACATCCAGAAGCTGACAAACCATTTGTGATACACACAGACGCATCAATTAGCGCAGTGGGGGCAATACTACTGCAGGCAGATGACACTGGGAAACTAAGACCGTGTGAATACATTTCACGGAAATTTAATCAGACGGAGAAACGATGGCATATTTGGGAGAAAGAGGCATTCGCTGTCAAACATGCCCTAGGCACGTGGTGACACCTCCTAGAAGGGACAGCAGAGCTGTTCCAAGTGTGGACTGACCACAAAAACTTGGAAGCTCTCAAATCCCCTAGAAAACTAAATCCTAAACACCTCCGGTGGGCAGAGTTTTTTAGTAGGTTCAACTTCACGTTGAAGTACTTCCCTGGGGGGAAAAACTACTTGGCAGACGCGCTGTCACACCTACCGCAGCATGAGGGCAAAATGGAGGAGGTCATTGAATCGCTCATCCCCTCCCAACCAGTGGAGGCTCAGAGCCCAGCGATAATAGAAGGGAGGGGGGAAGGCAATATGGCAATCACCCACAGCAGTGCGCAGCGCGCGGCTGAGAGCGACCAGTGGACAGCCGAACTGTGGGCGGCAACAGCAACAGACACCTGGTGGGGGGAGAACAAACAGACCCTAGTGGAAAAGGATGGAGTGGGGTGGAAGGACAACAAAGCCTATGTCCCTGAGCCCCTATGGCAAAAGGTTTTGAACATGCATCATGATCACAAAACAGCAGGGCATTTCGGCTTCGTAAAAACACTACACTTAATCCGACGCAAATTCTGGTGGCCATCCTTGCGCACAGACGTTAAAGCCTATGTGCGCTCATGCCCAGTGTGCGCAACCACCAAAAGGAAAATGGGGAAACCCACAGGGAAGCTGCAGGAAGTAGCAAACCCCACACAACCATGGAAGCAAATTGCCATGGATTTTATAGTAGATTTACCGATGAGCAAAAAGAACACAGCCATTTGGGTGATCACAGACTTATTTTCCAAGCAGTCACACTTCATTGTGTGCAAAGGAATACCGAATGCCCAAAAACTAGCTAGACTATTTATCCAACACATCACGGAACGCCGGAACGCATAATCAGCGACCGCGGCAGCACTTTTACTTGCAAGTTTTGGCGGGCATTTTTTAAGTTAATTGGATCGGAACAGGGGCTCAGTAGTGCATTCCATCCGTGCACAGATGGTGCGAATGAACGTCTGAATGCCACACTGGAGCAGTACCTTAGATGCTACATTAATTATCAACAGAACGATTGGGCGGAACTGTTGCCGTTCGCAGAGGTTGCTTACAATAATGCGCTACATCAAAGCACGGGGTTTTCGCCATTCAAAGTCGCTACAGGGCAGGAATTTGTAACTATCCCCGAATTGGCCATGGCACACAACACAGAACTACCACAACCCCTAAAAGCGGACGAATGGATAGAAAATATAACCAGTAATTGGCCAGTCATGGTGCAAACACTGCAGGAAGCCAAGGCAAGTTACAAAAAACATGCTGATCGCAAGAGGGGGGAAGAATGGGACTTGAGAGTAGGAGACAATGTGTACTTGTCAACGAAAAACCTGAGGGCAACACAACCGTCACGGAAATTGGCACCAAAATTCATAGGTCCATTCCCAATCATTGAGGTCATCAACCCAGTAATGGCAAAATTGCAATTGCCAAAGGCACTAAGAAAGGTGCACCCTGTTTTCCATATCAGCTTGTTGAAACAACACCACAGTTCACAACACTGGCACTCAGAACCAGAGGAACCCCCCCCCCCCCCGCCCATTACTGGTAGATGGAGAACCACACTTTGAGATTGACAGGATTCTGGACTCCAGATGGCACAAGGGGCAGTTGCAGTACCTACTGAAGTGGCAGCATCTACCAATTGGAGACAGGGAGTGGGTCAGTGCCAAACACACACGCGCTCCCAAACTCGTAAAAACCTTTCATAGGGAGTTCCCGGACAAACCGCATTGAAACAGGCGCTTGAACAATGCAATGTGCTAAAATACTTTTATGCTCTCTCCCTACAGGAAATGTATGAAAATGTGTAGAAATGTATGAAAATGTGTAAATAATTGGTTGGGTTAACAAAACATGCAGCTAAGGGAGTGGGGGGAGCATCTTGGGCCAGGAGCATGTCAGAGATCGGCAGATCTCTGCCAAAGACGCTAGACGGGATGCACATTCCAGGAGGCTACAAGTGACACGAAAGAGACGCCGGCTTTGAAGCAGACCGGTTCGCACCTAGCTGACGATCGCGAATACACATCTCCGTGAGCGGATGTCTGAGCAGCTTGGAAAGGCACGAGTTACACGTGTCACCACCAAATAACTTTGTGGGGGGGGGGGGGGAAGGGAAGATTTAAATATGCAGGGTTTACAGGTTCCAGCCATTCAAGTCTTTGTTCGTGCTAGCTTCTGTATGCTATAATAAACTCTTCTGCTTCTAAGAACTCATGTGTCTGTGAGTTACTCTAGAGCAGGGAGATTATAGATATCGGATGGAGTGCCTTACACATCCTCAGATGGAGACACACACTTGACCTTCATGGGACTTTCAGTAATTACTGAACCCTATTCTGAACAAATGAGAATCCAGTATTTTTATCTCTAGTGAAGGACAGCCCACTTTTGTAAAACTTCCTTTCTCTCTCCTTAAACCTGTATACAGTGCCTATAAAGGAATTTAGAGCTGACCTTGGGAAAAGTACGAGAGAGCCATTAGGAGAGGAAGAAAGGAAGGAGCAAGACATTAAGGGGGAACTTGGAAAAGAGATTACACAGTGTTGAAATGGAAGGAAGTGTGAAAAAGAAAACAAAATTTATTTATTTATTTATTTATTTAATTTTTATCCCGCTTTTATTATTTTTATAAATAAGGCAGCAATCTGTAAGGTACCCCCATCGGAACCTTCCACCCAGTCACGTACTCCAGCCAATACACATCGATGTACCAGCCATCAAAGTCAACAGGGAGGAATGAACTCAGACGGAGGCCGATCATTAACACCTTTCAATATCAAGTACCACAATCATTCACTGGCGAGACGGGAGAGGTGCTGAGAAGGAAACTGACACCATTGACAGCACGAACTGAACTAAGGGGGGGGGGACTCATAAAACTAAATTGTTTGGCAGGAAGGGGCATTCAGAGCTTCATTGATGTTAGGGTTTGAATGTTTCCTTATTAAAGATCATTCCGCATAATTCTGCATGAGGAGCCTTTATTGGGACATAGCACCCGGGACCATCACACAAACATACCTAATACTCCTTCCTCCTCCTATTTTCCCCACAACAACAACCCTGTGAGTTGGGCTGAGAGAGAGTGACTGGCCCAAGGTCACCCAGACAGTTTTCATGCCTAAGGCAGGACTAGAACTCACAGACTCCTGGTTTCTAGTCCAGCACCTTAACCACTAGACCAAACTTGGTTTAATGTAAGATGAGTCAGAGAGGAAGTTGGACAGTTTTCAAAATTCTGTTGTTCTACCTTACTAAAATAAATAACATTCCTAGTATCTCTGGCATGTCTGTTTCTTGAAGTGGCATACCTCAAAAGGCCAACATCAATTTTGAAAGCCAATTTACTTTCTCATATCTTTTCCAGAGTCAGCTCCAAGTTTTATTACAGCACCCAGCATAAGGGGAACATCACTAGGCAAAATGTTTAAATCAATTTCAATTTCCAATTCGATACATTTATTAAAGAATTTAGAAGAGCAGAATCAGAGATGGTCAATTGCTATTTAAAATAATACAAAAACTAGTCTTATTTCTCCAAAGTTAATAGGATTCTGATTCCTGGAACTCAACTGCAGGATCTTTACTCTTTACTCTCTGAAAACCACTTGAAGAGAAATCAGGTTAACCCAATTATTACTGTTGGATGGCCGATTGGTTACCTTCTGAGAGGCTGTTCTTACCCATTTTTCAGATCTGAGTTTAAGAGAGGAAAGGGGAGCAGGAGGATTTCTGTTCCATTACCATGGCTCTGTTCCTCCTCTTGAGGACTTCAAAAGATTGGAAGGCTGAATTGCAGCTCCTAGACACTAAAGATTTCCTCATCCCTACTCTAGGTGAGACTTTGGTACCTGTTTAACCCAAAGCTGTGACACCAGAAAGTCATATTAATATGTGAAATAAGGTAAGATTTAGTTGGTCCATGTCTTTTGTTAAGAGGAAAGATTTAGAGAACAAGAAAGAGAAGCCCAGGCCCTTCACCATACACACTATCCATCATCCAGCTGGTTCAATTAAAAGTCACAGAGCATCTGAACAGTCCGAAAGCCACTGATTTGGATGGGAGTGTCTAAATCAAGGCTGGGCCACCTGTTTGTTTATTTTTTGTTTTGCAGGCCATTATGCTAAATTAAGTGCTCCAATTTCCTGCCATTTGGGGTAGAATTACGGGTAACATCCACAAATATAAATTGGAGAGATGTTAAACCTAACTTAATATCTGTGATTAGACCAGGAATGGACACTGTTTTGTTGGCAAGAGGTCTCACTTTGGGGAATGTTCAAGGGCCACAATCAGTTTGCAAAATGGGCAACATTGCATCTTACACAAGGGAAGGGCTGGGATGTTTTGGGTTTGGGGAGGGTTTTAGAGGCAGAAAATACATGAAAACTGCAGGGAAGCCCTCAATTATGCTCATCACAGGTAAAAATTACAAGGCTGTTTAGTGCATTGGGTGGAGAAGAACAGATGCACTTTGGTGCCTTCTAGCCTTAAAATCGTATCTAGAAATTCATTTAGAGGAGAAAAATCCACCTGTGATGTTCCCAATCTGTTGACTTTTAAATCAGAGTTCCTGACACAAGCCACTTAGGGATATGAAGGAATCTTTATTAAAGCCAGTGATCCATTGCACATTAAAGATTCAAGTGAATCAAGCTCCTGCAACCAACAGTTTTATAGTCTCCAAGTTTCCCCCTCCCAATCGGGATTCACTGCTCGATTGCCCTTCCCTTCGTCTCTCAGTTTTTCTCTTTCTAGGTCCGAATCAACGAACATGGCGGAATCGCCCTTTGATCTGTCCTGGGTGCTGAATCGTTCACCTCGATACTTTGATTAACATAGTTTGCAGTTCTGTGAATATGCCAAGTCTCCACTTACATGTCTGGTGGTTTTACTGCAAAGCACCCCCCAACCGACCCTGTGAGTTTTAACAGACTAGTGGGATGCTTCCTGGCACCGTGGCAGGATGGCATGGATGACATCCTGACATACCACCTCCCTAAAAATAAATCTCCCGCCTTTAGCACTTTATATACAAAATACAAAGTACAATATACAATAAACTTCAACTGCCACACAGGTTCCCTTCCCCTTTTTCAAACCTTCTATTTCGGCTTGGTTGAGAATTTGTCATGAAACTTTTTCACTAAGTTAGGTGCTTGCACATGACGAGTGCCCACCCACTCACTCTGAGATTTGGGGAAATGTTTCCACTGAATTAAGTACTGCAAACCCCCCCCCCCAGTGCAGTCTGGAGTCTAGTATCTCTTGCACTTCAAAGTGCTGTTCTCTGTCGACCATCACTGGAACTGGGGTAGGTTGCTCTGGGTGCCAGTGTTCTGAGTCTTTAACTGGTTTCAGCAGACTACAATGAAAAACAGGGTGGACTTTTCTCAATTTTTTTTGGTAGCTGTAACTGCACTGTCACATTGTTAATAATTTTGGTGATGGGGAAAGGTTCCACATATTTTGGACTCAGATTTTTGAGGGTTGTGAGGATTTTAGGAACTTTGTAGATAAGTATACCTTCTCCCCCACTTTCAGTTGCCATTCTGGTGCCCTTTTGTGGTCAGCATATTTCTTGTAAGTTTTTTTGGCATCTGCTATGTGTTTTATCCACTCATCCAATGGGACGATTTTGGTTTTATCCTTTGGCAACTCCGGGAATGCCACAAACTCTTGCCCGTTCACTACTTGGAAAGGGGGAAAGCCCATACTCTGATGTACTGAATTATTATAAGCCACTTTGGTGAATGGAAGTAGATCCACCCATTTGTCCTGCTGATAGCTAACGTAGCATCTAAGGTACTGCTCCAACACTTGGTTAGTACATTCACAGCCCCTGTCCATCTCCGGATGATGCCCGAAGCTTAAGCCTTGTCCTATGCCAATCATCTTTCAGAATGCCCTCCAAAATTTGGAGGTGAATTGTATGCCCTGATCACTTATTATTCATTCAGGGGTACTGCGTAATCTATAAATGTGTTGCACAAACATCTTGGCTAGATGTCCTGCATTTGGTATACTAGTGCAAGGAATGAAAAGGGCTTGCTTTGAAAATAAATCAGTTACTACCCAAATTACTGTCTTCTTGTGGCTCTCTGGTACATCTACTATAAAGTTGATAGCTATTTGTTTCCAAGGTTGGGTGGGGCTTGCCACATTCTGCAATAGTCCTCTGGGTTTCCCCCCCACTCTTTTGGCCATGGCACAGATTGGGCAACTGGCTACATATTCTTCCACATCTTTGTGAAGGTATGGCCACCAGAATTGCCATTGATTAACATAGTTTGCAGTTCTGTGAATATACCAAGTCTCAGCTTACATGTCTGGCAGCTTTACTGCAAAGCACCCCCCAACCGGCCCTGTGGATTTTATTAGACTAGTGGGATGCTTCCTGGTGCCATGGCAGGATGGCATGGATGACATCTGACACCACCTTTCACTACTGTGATGGTTCGATCCTTCGAGTGGCAAACGAAGCTTCGACACACATTCCACAGGATATGTAAAAGCTTCATTTACAGTGAGCAATCTGGTTCCACATCAATGAACTGAGTAAAGCACAGATACAAGACCTTACAGTTTGTCTCCCCCCTCCCGTGGAATGTGTTTGTCAGTTCTGTTTCTCTCTCTCTCGCACCCTCTCTTCCGTGGCTCGCAACTGTCCGGCGAAGGTGCTGATTGCCTTTGCCTAATCCACACTGTGCGATGATTGCCTGTCTGGCAGTTTGCTATTACATTCTTCCTATTGATAGCTTTTGGCATCCTGGCTGAGAGATATGCTTATGTGATTTAAATATCTTGTCAGGGTGGCATGGGTGCCATCATGACATCTACTCTCTATTATTCTCAGGGAGTCATAGTGAGAGGTGGAGTAGGAGCTGCCTCTGTCATGCGACACAGAGAGCCTTTACTTCATCCCCCATATTCCTCTGAATGATGTAGTGGTGAGAATTGGGCCCAAGTAGCCTACAACGAATGGCAGCCCCTAGGTGATGTTAGATAATCTGAGAAAGTATGTTGAGATGATCAGTGGACAGGAAACCACTGAAATATGAAGACTGTCAACTACATTGAAAAGTTGAAGGCAACAGACAACCACTTCCAAACTGTTGCTGAAGAAACTACAGTATCTGGACACAACGACATTGTCAAGGGGAGCTGAATGCATTTGAAGACTTACTGTACTTTTAGCCAACTCTTCCGTATGACTCCAAAGACAGCAGTTGCGTGAGAATAAGTAGAACCTACTCTTTTGAGTATCAGCCATTTTGTTTCTGAATTCTTTTCTTTTTTGCTATACCAGTGGATGGGAATTGGGACAAAAGGCTGAGGCAAAGAAGCAGCTGCTATTTTTGCCTTCTCTCACACCCAACCAAGTTTTCCTACTTGAATGTCTATTCAGACTGAATTAAACCAGGAGAATGTAATGCATGTGTAGTAAAGACAGTTTAGAGACTCAGGTAACAGAGAAAATAGAGTAATTGGGCAAGTATCTGAATTGTTTACTGTCCCTTTAAATATCAGCAGGACTGGCAAGAGGCAGAAGTTTAACTGGGAAAGACAAATTGCAACACTCACTAACATTATTCTGATAAAATGTTTTCCTGTTTTGTAGGAGCTGAGAAGGTATGCTGAGCTCCTTCTCAAATTCAACTACTGTATTACACCAGAGAAAGGAAACCCTCTAGACAGGAAACACTCAGTGGGCGAAAGGTGTTAATTGCATAGAATGTGCTCTGAATAGCTCTCTTGCTCTCTGGTGCACGGTTAACAGAAAGGAGAGAATAGGAGGCTTTGTGCTGCCCAAGAAGATCCTTTTGGTTTGAGAGATTCTAAGACTCTTAAATGAGAGGACAAAAAAGTTGTTTTATTGGACATTATCTTATCCATTGATCTGCAAGGAAGGACCCAACACTACCTTGTGATGGAGGCTGTTCCCAAGCAAGGCATATCACTCTGGACCCCTCGGATGACTCCCATGTCCCATATGTTGAAGTAAGATTTTATAGGTTACTGATATAAAGTATGTGTGATCCCAAACCATGCTTCTTGCTTACCATTACAAGACATGATTATCTAACACCTACAATTCATTGTCTGTGATAGAGATGTAGCTGGTTTACTTCTAGTCACTCTGGAATCAGCCATTTCCCCTTCCTCATGAGATTTTAGTGATCTTTTTAAATATTTGGGTGAAATTTTTAATCCTAAATGACACATACATGATTTCCGGTGGGGACATGGCCGACTGATCAGCTGTGCTCGTGGGTTCCGCGGACAGAACTGAAAATGCAGCGGTTTTTTGGGCTCAGGCAGGCTTTTTCCTGAAGCCCTGGAGTGTTTTCAAGGACAAAGAAAATGCTCGGAATCATCCCATCTGTCCTCCAGAATGGCGACTTCCAACCTGAGAATTGCAAACAGAGTTCTGGTCGATTGGGTAAGAGCCGCCGGGAGGCTGGGATGTCACCATTTCCAAGCCGCACTGTAGCCTTAAAGAGACACTAAGTTGAGCCACCCCATTTCTGAATCACCCAATTTTTAATTTTTAAAGTTTATGTACCCTAAGAGAGGCTTTCTACATCAAAGAGAAGAGATGTCTCTTGGTACCCATCGTTATTTTGGGGATTAATTAAAAAAAAATTTTTTTTTTACGTTTTCACTTGTTTCCTATCTAAATATTAACAGGACTGGAAGTAACTATTTGTCTCTCTGTTATTATTTTTGTACTGAATTTAAAGATTTTAATATTTTCCTACATGTTGAATCTGCTGCTTTGAACTTTTAGCTTTCTGTTGCTACTTTCTCTGGGAAACTACCTGTTACTAGGCTCTCACTTTTGTAAACAACTCCTGAAAACTTTCCATTGTCTTCTATTTTCACTGGTTAAGTATCTAGGGGGTGCCATAATTTACTGCGTAAGACATGGACAATTTCAAGCAGACTCTCTCAGAGTTCCATTGAGACCTCAAACAGGTCCTTTTGGACTCTTGTCAAGTTATTATTCAAGATATTCAGGACATTGTGGAAAACATTAGTTCTAAAATGAGTCATCTGGTTGGGGATGTTGTGGAGAAAGTTGAGGAATTTAACAATGACAGAAATCTTTCTACTAACAGCGAGATTGAGACCTTTGCTGAATTGTCAGATGACTGGGCAATCAACTTGAAGAAATTAAAGGAACAGGCTGAATTACAAAATATAAAGGGAATCGTCTTTCTGATGGAATGTTATGGGAAGGAAGGGGTTGTTATCTATGGGTGGTTTTCTCCTGAGAAGTTGGAGTTTTTAAGGGCAGTTGGGCTTTTTGATCTCTCTGTGAAAAATGTCTTGTGTTTATTGTGGAGATATGTGAATGCTTTGGTCTATTTTGAAGTGGGATAAGGGTTTGAGAATGTTTATCTGGATTGCTTTTAAGATATGTTTGATGTCATTTTTCTGTAAGGATTTGGATTAAGATTAATAAGGTAAATAAATGCTTGGGTTTAGGTTTAATATTATTAAGATTGTTATAATTGTAGTAGTATTAATTATAAGGGCAGAAAAATTATATGCTTTTTAGTGTGATTCTTATTATAGTGGACAGAAATGTATAGAATACTGGTAGGAAGGAAATAATTAAATAAGTGTTGTTTTTTTCGGTGGAGGTTGTTCAGGAGGTTTTTATATATATTTTTTTCTTTTAATATAAGGGGAGGGAGCTATTTTATTTAGTGATTTTTATAATGTGCTAATGGAATTATTTATAGAAATAATGTGATTTTGATTTAAGATAGAGTAAGGGATTAATTGTGGGAAATTGTTGTATATTCTTGATGTTTAAAGTCCGAAGTCACCTCTTTATGTAATCATTAAAAAAAAATCTTTTTGTGTTCCTACACCTTTTTAGTTTTCTTTTTTTTTTTTTTGGTACTTTTTTGCTTTTTTGTAGTTTTTATTTCTGCTCTAAACTTAATAAAATTCTTATTAAAAAAAACCTAAATGACACATACATGATCACTAGCTAATTTTCTGTGACAGTATCTTCCAGGCAATTCCCTACACTGCAGATGCACTTTCTTATTAACAGTTGATAATGGATCCAGGTTAAACTGTGCACTCTTATTTATCCTATTATTAAAAAGAAAAAACACATGTCACTTCAACAGTAAAAAAAACCTTTTGGTTTCATGTGAGAGAGATGATGCTTACCATTTTTCTTTTGGTCTCTGACAGTAAATCGATAAAGTAGGCTTACAATTTCCAGTTGATTTTCATTGTTTAAAAATGTTTTAATTTAAAAAGGCAAGGGAGTCATGAAAGGGATAGCTACTTTGGAACTAGCTATGTATGCCCATGAAGTTGAAGACCTTGGGACTAGGGAGACATAAGAAGGAAGCTCACAGTTTGAAGTTGTTTGCAAACCATGATTTCAGGCGACAACTATTGTAAATGCAGTTTGGATGTGTACCAGTTAACCTTCCAGAAATAAAGGATTTTTTTCTCCCCAAAAAGCTAACTTTCTACCTTTACCAAAAAACTTTCATTTTTCATAAAGCCCCAGTTAGCAGTTGAAATAGAACAAAATAAAAATAAATTGCAAGATACATAATGTAATTAACAGCACTGTGAAATATCTTATAAATTTGCATTTGATATTTTCTTGGAACATCTGTTATACAGTTGTGGCAGGTGTTTATTAATATGGATGTCTAATTACATTTCAAAGTTCCTAATACCTTAGTAATCCATCGTTCAAATATGTATTTTCATTATATAATTACAATCACTTATCCAAATATTTCAGATCTGTCTTTTTCACATACTTATCTCTGCCCACCAGGAAAATGTCCTCTTCAACAGTATTTCAAAGGCAAATGTGTTGTTTTGATTATATTTATTTATTTAAATCCATTTACATGGCTGCCTATCTTACTAATGCGACTCTGGGTGGCTAATGAAGATTTCAAAAAATACAATATAAAAAATGCATACCAAAACTAAGTAAACAAAAAAGAGCTGCCAAAGACACCATACATGAACAGCAAGGTCCCAATTATTCTCCCAATCCCCTTGGCCAGGAAAACATCCAGGTCTTCAGGGCTTTCCGAAAGGTGAACAGAAACATAGCACAGTCAGCAAGTAGCAGGTTAAGACAAACAACAGACAACATTTACCACCTCTTCATCCCCTGGTCTATTTTGCACTTTACTTATTATGCTGGCTGACAAATCCCTCACTGCCTATGAATCAGACAGCAGGAAACCACAACTCACCATCCAGAGTTGCAACATACTGGGACTCACACCTGCATAGTCTCAGATTTGTTCCCAAAGTTTCCCCACTACTGAAACCCTATAGAAATATCTCCAAATGGGTTCAGGATCGGAGAGTAGCAAGGGCAGAGACCACGAACCTACAAAAGTAGCAAGGGTACACTGAACGCAGCGAACTGCCCCAGCTCTTGACCTTCCGATCCTGCTGATTACATCAGGCTATTATGGACAAAATGCCCACTTCAGTAAGGAACCAACCATAGATGGAAGAAAGTATCTTTTATTGGCATGCACACTACACTGATCACTGGGCTCCTGGCCAAAAAAATGCAAAAGAGCCCCAAGGCTCAAAGGTTACAAGTTATATGCTCTCTGAAATGATACCTAGGACATACAAAAGCAATGCAAATTATAACATGACATTTACAACAGGGATGTAGAATCTGAACAACATGGGGTGACCTTACTATAGGCTGACCTGGTGCCTCTATGTTTTGCTTTTCTAAGGAGGCTCCATGTCTGCCCTTTCTACTGTTACAAGCACCCTCTAACGTAAACAGTGTCTTCTATTGTACCTATATGTTGCCTTCCCTGCACAACAACCTGGTTTTGTTATCTGTCTTTTTCCCCTTCAGGGGAAAAGAGGGGAAGAGCAGTTTGCCTGCTCTAATACACACTTCAGAATCATATATGCAAGGGGAGAACTCATTTGTCCCCCACAAAAGGAAATTATGGAAGGATTTAGCCAGTGGGACTTCATACAGCTGGCCAATCTACCTTTAATAAGTGATCCACACATTCCAGAAAAATGACAGCATGATAATTATTTTGTATGTATTTTCGGGTTCCAGAGCAAAAGAGGTCAATTGCTTTATTAATTAAGCAACTGTTTTTTTCTGCAGATGTAGAAACTGTTCTGTTTGGCTAAGTCTTAAGTAGGAAGGCTCATTCTCTTCTGTTTACTCTTCAATGTGTTCTAGAAGATAGAACTTTAATGCAGTCCCCACACAGAAAATTATAAGTTCACCTCTGCTGTGTTCTTAAGGAACCTGAAAAGAAAAGTGCATGTCATCTCTGTGTGTCTCTCTGTCATTCCTACTCTTGTGCCACAGTTCTAACAACTGGACCTTATTGCATTGACAGCAGAAGTCCTGCAGAGTCTCATCCTATACAGTTGATCCAATTGCATTGGTGATTTCTCCTTTGAAATCCAAATATAGTTTCAATCATCCAGATACTTTGATGTGAACATTGGGAAGGGAATATATGCACCAGTGTCATCAGCTCTCAATTGCTTCCGGCAATGCCTTTTCCCCTTTCCTTTTAAGTATGCATACCTGAACCACTCAGAGTTTAGGGCTGAATTCATGCAGTGCTATTACACCTTGAAGTGTAAGCTATCAATATTATTTTGCTTTAAAACTAGAGACAACAGAAGAGAACCTCATCTGAACATATATGAAAAGGAATATACACATTTATTTACACAGTAGTTTGCATATTTTCCCATCTCTTTTCTGTTATTTGCAAGTGTCTGATCAACTCCAAGTAAATGATTACTTGGACTCATGCTTGTACTTGTACTCATGCTCAGTACAAGACAGATTGCACTATCTGAAAAGGAGAATGTTTAAGAGTTGATGTCTCCCCCATCAGTGATACAGAAGAACATGAAGTCGTAGGGACACTAACTGTAATCACACAGAAGGAAAACCCATAACTGCCCCTGGAGACACATCAGAGCTCTCACATAACTGCTTACTATTCAGCAGTGACCTATCAGAAATAGGCAAAAGATCTGGCTGCTCTGCAAAGAGGTCTGTTCCTTACAACTGTGTCCCTGCTTCAAGGATGTTGAAGCAAAGCCACCCTTTTCTTTTCAGTTGGAGAGGCTGAGTCTAGTTCCTGGTTCTAGATCCTCTGGAACTCAGGCCACGGACTCTTAATGTCCCCCAGTCAAAGTGTTGTTGTTGTTCAGTCGTTTAGTCATGTCCGACTCTTCGTGACCTCATGGACCATAGCACGCCAGGCCTTCCTGTCCTCCACTGCCTCCCGGAGTTTACTCAAGTTCATGTTCATCACATCGGTGATGCTATCCAACCATCTCATCCTCTGCCGTCCCCTTCTCCTTTTGCCTTCAGTCTTTCCCAGCATCAGGATCTTTTCCAGTGAGTCCTCTCTTCACATTAGGTGGCCAAAGTATTTCAGCTTCAGCTTCAGTATCTGTCCTTCCAATGAGCAGTCAGGGTTGATTTCCTTTAGGATTGACTGATTTGACCTCCTTGCAGTCCAAGGGACTCTCAAGAGTCTTCTCCAGCACCACAGCTCGAAAGCATCAATTCTTCGGCGCTCAGCCTTCCTTATGGTCCAACTCTCACAGCCATACATTACTACTGGAAAAACCATAGCTTTAACTATACGGACCTTTGTCGGCAAGGTGATGTCTCAGCTTTTTAATATGCTGTCTAGGTTTGCCATAGCTTTCCTCCCAAGGAGCAAGCGTCTTTTAATTTCATGGCTGCAGTCACTGTCTGTGGTGATCTTGGAGCCCAAGAAAATAAAATCTGTCACTGCTTCCATTTCTTCCCCTTCTATTTGCCAGGAAGTGATGGGACCAGATGCCATGATCTGAGTTTTTTTTAATGTCGAGTTTCAAGCCAGCTTTTGCACTCTCCTCTTTCACCCTCATCAAGAGGCTCTTTAGTTCCTCTTCACTTTCTGCCATTAGGGCGGTATCGTCTGCATATCTGAGGTTGTTGATATTTCTCCCGGCAATCTTAACTCCGGCTTGTGATTCATCCAGCCCGGCATTTCTCATGATGTACTCTGCATATAAGTTAAATAAGCAGGGTGATAATATACAGCCTTGTCGTACTCCTTTCCCAATTTTGAACCAGTCGGTTGTTCCATGTCCGGTTCTAACTGTTGCTTCTTGACCCGCATACAGGTTTCTCAGGAGACAGGTAAGGTGGTCTGGTACTCCCATCTCTTTAAGACTTTGCCACAGTTCGTTGTGATCCACACAATCAAAGGCTTTAGCGTAGTCAATGAAGCAGAAGTAGATGTTTTTTCTGGAACTCTCTTGCTTTTTCCATG
Source organism: Charina bottae (assembly GCA_023362775.1). Taxonomy (NCBI): domain Eukaryota; kingdom Metazoa; phylum Chordata; class Lepidosauria; order Squamata; family Charinaidae; genus Charina; species Charina bottae. Next base: position 79,256,356 of record JALMGJ010000005.1, on the reverse strand, counting down.
ATCCAGCGAATGTTGGCAATCTGATCTCTAGTTCCTCTGCCTCTTCGAAACCCAGCTTGCACTTCCGGTAGTTCTCGGTTCACATACTGCTGAAGCCTAGCTTGTAGGATTTTGAGCATAACCTTGCTAGCATGTGAAATGTGCGCAATTCTACGGTAGTTTGAACATTCTTTGGTATTGCCCTTCTTTGGAATTGGAACGTAAACTGACCTTTTCCAATCCTGTGGCCACTGTTGAGTTTTCCAAATTTGTTGGCATATTGAGTGCACCACTTTAACAGCATCATCTTTTAGGATTTTAAATAGCTCAGCTGGGATACTGTCTTGTCCGCTAGCTTTGTTGTTAGTAATGCTTCCTAAGGCCCACTTGACTTCACTCTCTAGGATGTCTGGCTCAAGGTCAGTGACCACACCATCGTATTTATCAGGGAGATTAAGATCAAAGTGACACAGAGGCAAAGCAGGTTGGGTTTAGTTTCCACTGGGAATGGTTTGTGAAACCATACGGTTGTAGTGTGGCAGGGCTCATTGAATAAGAAGGTACCTCTGGAGACACTGCTCCTGTATGCTCAGCTAGTAGCAATCAAAACTGTTAGCAGAATTGAACAGTGGGTTTTCTTCCTTTTACAGTTCTGATGTGTCACAGCATGGTAGAGATAACTGCCTGAGAGTTGCACACTTAAAGTGACAAGTTTCAATATTTACTTAAGTCCCGTGTCCCTTCCTCATTTTGTTACTATAGTCTGTGTAACTTATAAATATAAATATATTCAATCTTCTGTCTTACTGAGTTCTTTGAACTGCATGTATTTTACTTAGTCTTCCTTAATATGTTTATTTTACTTACACATATCACTGAGAGTGAGCTGAAGCGCTTTTGCTGTGAATAAAGAATCCAGATGGTATTCCTCTGAGGGTCCAGGTGCTATCCTATTCATCAGCCTGGACCCATCTGGAGGGTTCCAGATGGCATCCATCCAAAAGTTCTAAAGAACTCAAATGTGTAAATGTGTAAACTCTTCAACAAGAATACATCACACACCTCTAAGACCGGCTATTATATCAATATAATATACTGAGTGGCCACTGTAATGTCAAATTTGTAAAAAGCAATCTAGGAAGTATTCCAGAAATTACAGTATGAATTATATATTAGAGCCAAGAATATTAAACATTTTGAAAACTGTGTTGAAGGAATTAATATGGCTTCAATAAAGGTAAGTCCTGATTCACTAATCTTTTAGAATCCTTTGAAAGTGTCAGGTACTGTATATAGACTAGGCTGGTCCAATGGATATTGTTTACTGGAACTTTTTAAAGGCTTTTTACAAATCTCTCACATTGAGCAAAAACTCAAGAATGGCAGCTAGTTAAAAGAACAAATATTAGAAATTATGAATAAATGGCCATTTTGTACAAGAGAGAGTTATAAATAGAGTGGTTCCTGAAGGATGTGTGCTTTTTAATATGTCCATAAACAGAATTAGAAATGAGAAGTGAAATGTTTACTGATGATACCAAATTATTTTGTGGTGTTAAACCAGAAAGAAGCACTGAATATCTCCAAAAGATTATCTCCAAACTTAGAGAATGAGTATTAAAATACAAAACCATCAAAACTATAATGCTTTCATTTTAAATCTGTGGTGAAAATACAATACATTTGAATCACTGTGTACAGATCAGTTCATATTTTTCCCACAGGCTATTATAGAGTTTGTAAACACTGCAGTTACAAGACAAAGTTTCTTAGAACAATATGGTAGGTGTTATTGAGGTTTGTAAAAGTATCATTTTATAAAACTAATTTTCCGTTGACCCAATGCCTTCATCCAAATACTGCATTTCAATACTAGGGGAAGTGCAAATATAAAATAATAAGTTTATTATTAAATATAGTATATTGAAGTTTTTAAACTTTAATTTTTTAACAATATTTCTTTTTTTAAAAAAAGGGAAACCCTACAAAGCATGTCAATGAATCAGTTGAGAGAGCCTTTATGGGGAGACCAAACACACATTAAATAAGAAAATGAGAGCAAATATGTAATATATTGACTAATGAGACAAAGATCTTTCAGCTAGGCTGTCTCTTTACTTTCCTAGTTCAACTGCACTTGTTGAATCTTAAAGCTGTTATCAACAAAATATATAGAGTGTACTTTAAATTGATTTTTTAAAATCAGTCTTAGTACATACTGTATGACACTAGTTTTACTACATTCATTTTTAAGTCCAATTCCTTCCAGAGAACACAAAGGCTTTGCTTAAGTAGACCCAAATGAAATGAGCAAAAGTTAAATATGTTTAATTTGGTTACAGTTCAAGGGTTGGTTGAGGGACCGCCAATCTCCCATAGCATGTGCTCAGACAATTCAATCCTGCAGGGTTGGTGCACTCCGGGTTCCTTTGATTAAAGAATGCCATCTACCAGGACCCTGGAAGCATGCCTTCTCTGTAGTGTGCCTCTGGAAGGAGGTCCCCCCAAGATCTAGATGGCCCCCCCACACTGTTCTTCAGAAGATCGGTGAAGATTTGGCTGTTCACCCAGGCCCTGGGCGAGGGAGAGTGAGACCCCTCGCTTCATTCCATCTGGTCTGTCATCGTTGATCTTTTATTGATTTTACTGTAATTTCTTTGTTTGATTGTTGTGAGCCACCCAGAGTCATTGGGCAGCATACAAGCTGAAATAACAATAATAACAACAATAATAAGACTTACTGGGTTGGTCAAAACATGCCAGTGGCTCCTTCCTCCATTCATTTAGCCCAATAATACCAATCAGTCAGAGAGCCCAAAGTAACATGTTGCTATTCTCCATGGTAGTGAGCCAGTTTGATGTAGTGGTTAAGGCAACAGGCTAGAAACCAGGAGACTGTGAGTTCTAGTTCTGCCTTAGGCACAAAGCCAGCTGGGTGACCTTGGGCCAGTCACTCTCTCTCACCCCTAGGAAGAAGGCAAGAGCAAACTGAAAATCCTGCCAGGAAAACTGCAGGGACTTATATAGGCAATCGCCAGGAGTCAAGACTGACTTGAAGGCACCAAAATAATAATAACAATAAAAAATAAAAATTCAATGATGAAAAAAATGAAAAGAAAAGAATCTCATATATGCAATCTGTTTAAAACCACAGTGTTAATTTAGGTGATGATCCTTATAGCATTAATTAATGCAGAAGGTAGATGTATATTCATAACATGTTTCTTCTCTCTTGTGAGAAACCCATCTTTAAAAGTGTCCTTTGGAGCAGTCAGAAATTATATGTAACAGGTAATCTAGGTGGGAGAATTCAAACAAATAAAGAACAGTTCACAATTTTTAAATCAACTTAGAAAGTATTGGTAGTGTCGTTCTGTACCAACACTATCAAAATAATCCAATTTGCCAACATAATTGTTAATGGAGAATTTAGTAAGCCATGTGAAATTCAAAAAGGTACTAGACAAGGTTGTCCATTATCTCCACTTTTGTTCATACTGGTATTAGAGGTTTTACTTAGAGATATTAGACAAGATGATGGTATCCATGGTATCAAAGTTAAAAAAGAAGTTTATAAACTAAGAGCCTTTGCAGACGACCTAGTCATTACTTTGGAGAATCCACTAGATGGAATTGAAATTCTAATACAGAAATTAAAAGACTTTGGGTCGTTAGCAGGGTTCAAAGTGAATTTACAGAAAACAAAAGTATTGACTAAAAATATGGACCATCAGCAACAAGAGAAATTGAAAGAAATAACAGGATATTCAATGGAAGAAAAAGTAAAATATTTGGGAGTATATTTAACAGCTAAAAATGTTAAGTTGTTTAAGAATAACTATATTCCACTTTGGATGGATATTAAAAAAGATTTGGACCATTGGGAAAAATTGCAATTATCACTATTAGGTAGAATTTCAGTAATTAAAATGAATGTTTTGCCAAGAATTTTATATCTTTTCCAAACACTACCTATATTGGCATCAGAAGAACCTTTTAAACAATGGCAGCGAGACATTTCTAGGTTCATTTGGCAAGGAAAAAAACCAAGAGTAAAATATAAAGTTTTGCAAGATTCAAAAGAAAGAGGTGGGCTAGGTCTGCCGGATTTGAAATTATATTATGCTGCTTGTTGCTTGGTATGGATTAAAGAATGGATAGTCTTGAAAAATGAAAAACTATTGAATTTGGAGGGGCATGAATTAAGATATGAATGGCATGGATATTTGTGGTATGATAAAGTAAAAGTTAATGTGGATTTTAAAAATCACTATATTAGAAGATCTTTGTTAAGAATTTGGGATAAATATAAACTAACTTTATGTTATAAAAGACCTTTATGGATTTCAACGCAAGAAGCATTTTATAGAACAGAAGAAAGAACTAAAGACAAATGGTTGACCTATAAAGAATTTTTAAAGAAAGAACAAGGACAATATACAATTAAATCAATAGAAGAATTGGCATCAGAGGGATATACTTTCCAATGGCTTTCATACATGCAACTTGTAGAGAAATTTAAATCAGATAAGAAAGACTTAAAATTTGAACAAACCAAATCAGAATTCGAGATACAATTATGTGAAGCTGATGATCACCTAATTGCTAAAATGTATAAACTATTGTTAAAAGGTGAAATGGTAGAGGAACAAGTTAAAGATTGTATGATTAAATGGGCAAAAAATATTGGTTATAATATTCAAATGCAACAATTGGAAGACATGTGGACTAAATGACTAAAATTTACTTTGTGCTATAATTTAAAAGAAAACTTTTATAAGATGATGTACAGATGGTATATGACCCCACAAAAACTTTCTAAAATGTATGGGAATGTCTCCAACTTATGTTGGAAATGTAAAAAAAAAGAGGGGTCTTTTTACCATATGTGGTGGACATGTGAGATTGCAAAGAAATTTTGGACTCAAATACATTTATTGATGCAAAATATATTACAAATTTGAGTCCCATTTAAATCGGAATTATTTTTGTTTGGAATAATAGAAGGACAATTTGGGAAGCAATTTACAAGAATTATGCAATATATGATTACAGCAGCAAGACTTATATATGCACAAAATTGGAAAAATCAGATTTTGCCCACGATACAAGATTGGATGTTAAAATTGATGGATATGGCAGAGAATGATAAATTGACATGTCTATTAAAAGAAAATTCAAATTATTATTTCCTTAAAGAGTGGAAACCATTAACTGACTACTTACAAGATGCAGGAGGAACAAAGCTTATATGGGGATTTGAAGATTAAAATATATATATTTTGATATGACAAGAAATGTTTTTTAATGTTTTATATAGACCTAGCATGTAAGATAAAATTGTTAAATTACTATGACCAGAGACAAATCGGAAGTTGACTAATTGCTATGTTTCATTTCTATCTTTTTTCTTTTTGCTTTACTACACTTTTTACTCTCTTTCTTTACTTGATTTGTATTTCTATTTTCTTTTCTGTTTCAGACTTTTATCTATGTATATTTAAAACCTAATAAAATTTTAAAAAATAATAATAATCCAACTAGATACTCCCAAGCAAATGGGGTTTTACATACCAGGGCAGCCTTATAAAAACAACTTCACTATTAATCATGGTGACATACCATTATCAGGATAATCTCACACAATATAATTTTATATAAAGAGGACAGTAGCTGTCTTTAGTTTTCATTCACTACCCACCACTACTGGCTTGAATTCCTGTGTTATATTGTCATTGTTGATAGGATGGATACTTTCCTCACAGGTGGAGAAATATTTGCTATGTAGGGGCGTGGTGGCTCAGCGGGTAAGACGCCAAGCTTGTCGATTGGAAGATCGCAAGTTCGGAGGTTCGAATCCCTAGCCCCGCATGACGGAGTGAGCTCCTGCACTCGCCCCAGCTCTTGCCAACCTAGCAATTCGAAAGCATGCAAATGCAAGTAGATTAATAGGTACCACTTCGGTGGGAAGGTAACAGCGTTCCGCACGCGTCATGCCGGCCACATGACCACGGAAGCGTCTTTGGACAACGCTGGCTCTTCGGCTAACAAACGGAGATGAGCACCGGCCCCTAGAGTCGGACACGACTGCACAAATGTGCAGGGGAAACCTTTACCTTTATTATGCAAGTACATGCTGGCCACATGACCGTGGAAGCGTCTTTGGACAACGCTGGCTCTTCGGCTAACAAACGGAGATGAGCACCGGCCCCTAGAGTCGGACACGACTGCACAAATGTGCGGGGGGAACCTTTACCTACTTTACTATGCAAGTACATATTTTTAAAGATAAACCAATTTAAATTTTCTCACTTCCTAGCACTGGGAATGGAAGAAATAGGAAGGAATAAGAAAAAGTTTGTGTTATTAATTGGTTATTCCTCATGTTGGCAAGATTATCTATTATGCTTTTATTATCTGCAGAACAGCCTGACATCCCAGTGGTATAATGCGGTTCACCTGTTGAGGCCAAACCAATATATTACCTGAATTTAAGCAAATTTACTTTCACAGTCTTGTTTGTCATAGAGGCAAACCACATAATTCCTTGCAGTGTTTGTTTACTTTGCTTCACATAAATGGCTTATAACAATTATGCAGATTAAAATGTGATCATAACTTTAAAAAATGGAGTAGGAACGAGACAAGGTATTTTTTTTTCTCCTGAGCATAGCTGAAGAACTATCAAAGGAAAGAATGGCAGCTACAATATTTTAGAATATTTGTCTCATGCAACAGCTAGGCTTTTTCTTGGGGAAAGAAATGGCCATCATGATTCATATCTTTATCGTCTCTCATTCAGATTACAGTGGACACACTTTACAAGTGGATGCCTTTGAAAAATGTAGGTACTAAAGTTTTGCAGTGAGTGCATCTTGGTGATGAAACTGACCATAATCCTAGATTGACTTCACTGGCTGGTTGGCTTTGATGTGCAAAGTTCTAAACAGGTTGGGCCAGGTTATCTGAGGGAGTTCTCCCCATATGTGCTGTAAGTATATATGACCCACACTGAGGAGATTACATTGAAAGGTATGCCAGATGGGACCATCTTAGGAGCAGCCTGCTGACTAGAAGCTCCCTCTGAGGGAAGCATTTATTTACAGAATGTTGGCCATTAAGTCTAATTAACATGTCTTTGACCAACTGTACCCAGGCATTATCTTTGCTATATCCTTCCTGACATTGCTTTTGTAATGTAATTTCTTTGTTTTTCATATCCTGAATAATAAACCGTAAGATCTTCTGAGTGAAAGTGTCCAATTCCAATCCATTTCGGTTAACTGATGCCTAAAATGTCAGGATGTAGTTGATTCATTACATCTTTCACTGCACTGAGCTTTCCCATGTCTGTGCTTCTTACTTTTTCACTTTCCCACTGTAATTCTGTCTTTGCAGCTTCAGATTTTCTTTTCCTGCATGGCAACACCAGCAACTAGATGTCCCAAAGGCTTTAATCTAGCCACGTCATAAACATCATTAATCTCCAGTAGGAAGTTTCTCTTCAACAAGGTGTATAATCATAGCGATGAAGATAGCGAATAAGGTTGGAGCAATAACACATCCCTGTTTAATGCCGGATTCCACTTTAAATGGATCCTTCTGTACGCCTGTGAAACATGGACCCTCTACAAACGCCACCTCCAACTTCTTGAAAGATTCCATCAACGCTGCCTCCGAAAAATTCTGCAAATTACTTGGGAAGATAGGCGGACTAATGTTAGCGTATTAGAAGAAGCAAAAACCACCAGCATTGAAACAATGATCATCCAACATCAACTTCGCTGGACCGGTCATGTTGTTCGAATGCCTGACCATCGTCTTCCAAAGCAGCTACGTTACTCCCAACTTAAGAATGGAAAACGGAATATTGGTGGACAGCAAAAGAGATTCAAAGATACTCTCAAAGCTAATTTAAAAAAATGTAATATCAGCATTGAGAACTGGGAAGCCCTAACTCATGAGCGTTTCAATTGGAGGTCAGCCTTTATTAATGGCGCTATGGACTTTGAAGAAGCACGAGTACAGGGCGAAAGGGAGAAAAGAGCTAAAAGGAAAGCACGTCAGGCAAACCCTCATCATGACCGTCTCCCACCCAGAAACCTATGCCCTCATTGTGGGAGATTGTGCAGATCCAGAATTGGCCTTTATGGCCACTTACGGATCCACTGTTAAAATTTTACCTTTGGAAGACAATCTTACTCGGCTACGAGTGATCGCCAATGAATCATTAATCTGAAAGATCCTCACCTCTTCATCAGTAGCATGTTGAGTGCCATTTGACCTGAAGGGCCCATCATCCAGCACGATATCATCAATCACTTTGTCTGTCCATGTGGTTTTCTTGGCAAAATACCGGAGTGGTTTAGCACTGCCTTCTCCCATGCAGTATGAAATGATGCCTTTGCTATTGTCACTAAAGTGATCATCCGCCTCCAGTATGATATGGGTGCCTGCTTCCTTTGGGCAGCTGTGATGAACTTCACACCTTGTGTGATACTGGTGGAGTATATATTCTTGGTGTACACTTCTAGCATTTTTTGCTCATCCCTCCCAGAAACAAGCATGATTTCCTCTATCAGAAAGCCTTTTACTTTGGAAACAAAGTATAGTATATCTAGATTTCTTAAGACTTCATAAATGGTTCTTTTAAATTGCAACTATTCAGTAATTGATGGTGGAGTTGAAACATTAATACAAAAGCAGAAAGTTTCAAAATGTGAACTGATCTGCTGTACAAGGTTTTATTAAAACATACCTAATTTGGTAGGATTTTTAAAAAATCTATTGCTATCTGAGATTTTAGACTTACTGTAATGGTATGTGAGAAAGACCTTGAGAAAAGGGCAAAGAGATGCTGCCTAGGGAATGGTCAGATAAGAGAGGTCATAGCCTGCAGCTGTATATTGGGAGGAGAAAGAGGTTCAGAAGGGACCCTCCCTAACTTCTCAGGCTGTAAAGGAGACGGTGGGAGATTTGTAATTTCAGACATGCAAGACTGATGTCAGCCTTCCCAGCACATGCCACACCCCCACGGATAACAGCAGTAGTCAACATTGGGCCATAAGTGTAAACTTGACCCAGCAAGGATCATACAGAGCTGGTCAATCTTGTGCCAGCGACCACGGTTACACAATAGGCTCAAGATAATATATAACGGCATAAAGCATGACTAGAAACCAACACAAACTCTTAAGGATGAAGCAAAACTAGGCCGTAAAACACCATAAGCCAAAAAAAGCACACACCCTTAAACACAACACTTCAACTCATGAAAATTAGGAGACAAACTAGGGTTAGATACCCTACTATAGCATCTTCCAGCAACCCAGAACACCAGAAAAAGGGAACAGATCATCTATACAGTATCTTCCAGCAAAATGGATACTCACGCAACTTTATCAAAAAGTGCCTGACCACTCAACCCACCACAGCAAAACCAACAGAAGCTATGAAAAGGATTACACTGTCATACATAAGAAACATCTCAGAAACTATGAATAGACTGTTACAACCACATGGCATCACCATAGCACACAAACCAACCAAAACCCTTCAGAACATCATAAGTAACCCAAAAGACCCAGTAGCCCAAGAAGAAAAAACAGGAGTTATCTACAACATAAAGTGTAAGGACTGTAACAGCCACTATGTAGGACAGACCGGCAGAAGACTAGCAGAACGCATCCACGAACATCAACTAGCAGTCAGAAGACATTATAAAAACTCCTTAATCTCACAACACATGGACAGACTTAACCATAGTTTCAACTGGGAAACTGTGAGCATCTTAAACCAAGCCAAGTCCAAAAATGCTAGAGAATTGTTTACTAGTGGAATGTTATGGGAAACACTTACAGCAGAGGGAATGGAAAAATACTGGCTTTACAAGCTAGTGAAGGAATCCATTCGCATGAATTCTACATAGAATAACCCTAACACCCCTTCCGAATGGGTTCCGAAACATTTTTGGGGAGTGAAAACTGTCATTTTCCAAGAACACAGAGACACAAATGATTTATTCCAAACACATTTGCTCTAGTCCCAATTTTGTAATCATGGTTGCATGTTTTTCAAACAGTAGAGCTTTTGTGAACACATCTGCCACATTCAGTTCAGAAGGACAATATTTCAATTGGATAAATCCTTCCTGAATTGCATGTCTTACATTTTTAAACTTCACATCAACATACTTTGTGCGGCCTTTCACATTTTCAGATAGAGCGAGTGCAATGCATGATTGTGAGTCTTCATAAATTGTAAACGGTGATTTGATGTTTACGGTGAGGTCTTGAAATAGTTGTTTACACCAATGTAGTTCATTTACTGCCTCACTGAGGGCGTTATATTCTGCCTCGCAAGTTGAAATTGCAATTGCATTTTGTTTTCTTGCTCGCCAAGCAACGGCTGTGTTGGCAAACAGGCAGACAAATCCACTTACAGATTTTCTATCTCCTTCTTCTGCAAAAGAACTGTCAACATAAATCACAGGCATTTCAGATTTAGTGGTGGATACTTTAAGACAAAGATCTGCTGTGCCATTGAGATAGCGCAGAACTCTTTTTAGCCCTTGCCAATCTCGCATAGACGGTTTGGCAACTTTACGACTTAGCACACCAACCGAGTAAGCTAAGTCAGGACGTGTCCACTGTGTTAAGTGAAGCAAGCTTCCTACAGCTGAGTGATATAACTCAGGTTGAGGACAAGGTTCCTCACACGTGTCACCCTTTAGGAAATCAAGAGTCATAGGCGTTCTGGTAGGTTTTGCATTTGACATCTCAAGCTGACTTAACAATTGAACAATTTTTCTCTTCTGACTCAGATAAAACTCACCACTTTGAGATCTAGTAACTTCAACACCCAAATAGTATTTCAGTTCGCCTAAGTCTTTCAACTGAAAGTACAGTCTTAGCTGTGTGGCAAACTCTTGTACAAGGTGCAAAGAACCAGCTGCTAGGCAAAAATCATCCACATACATTAGCAGCACTGTATAGCTACTTCCAGAACCTCTTATGTACACACAAGGATCAGCAACAGACTTTTTAAACCCTAGTTCTGTTAAAGCTGAATCTAAGCACTGATGCCAACAATGACCGGCCTGCTTTAACCCATAAAGCGCCTTGCACAGTCTGTACACCTTCTGGGAATTGCCACAAGCATAGCCAGGAGCCTGCTTCATGTACACTGTCTCAGGGAGCTCTGCATTCAAATATGCTGTGTCAACATCAAAATGATGGACAACCATTTCACGCTGTGCAGCCAGAGAAAGTACCATACGTAAAGACTCTGGTCTAGCTGTGGGTGCATATGTGAGATCATAGTTCAAAAACCTCTCTTGTGAAAACCCCTGAGCAACAAGCCTGGCTTTGTACTGCACTGTGTTATCAGGAAGAAGCTTCTTCCTGAATACCCATCTGGAACCAACAGCTTTCTGGGATGGGGGCAAGTCAGTGACTTCAAACACCTTTTGACTCACTAATGCCTTAAACTCCTTATCCATCGCTGTGTTCCATTTCTCCTGCTCTTCCACAGGCAGGAGCAACATCTCCTGGAATGACTGAGGTTTACAGGTAATATGACACACTCTCACCTGCTGAATCACAAACCTGTCAGGCTTCACACCCTTTGTGGAACGTGCAGACCTACGAGGAATGACCGCGGCCTCTTCCTCATCACTGTCCTCTGTCTTTTCACTACCAGATTCCCCCTTCAGGTCTTGAACCTGCTCAGGTGAAATTTCCTCTTCCTTCACCTGAGGGGACCCTCTCACCACACTAGGAGACTGGGAAACAGAAGGCAGCTGAACTGGTTGTTGTCCAGCCACAGGAGCATGGACAGTTGGCTGTACACTAGATTGCAACAACACCTCTGAACTAGCATTCAACCTATCCCAACCAGTAGGGTGCTCAAAATTAGCACTTCTAGAGACTACCACTCTACCATAGCCTGCAGAAAAACGGTAACCCTTAGATCTTGATGAATAACCAACATACCTTAAGCGCTGTGCTTTTGGCTGTTTCTTCCTTCGCTGAGACTTAAGGATGTGAACATATGCAAATGTTCCAAAAACACGCAGGTGCTTCAGCGAAGGGCGCTTGCCAAACAAAAGGAAATAAGGAACTTCATTTACAGCTGAATTCCACACCCTGTTGGTTAGATACACTGCAGTCATGGTAGCCTCACCCCAAAAACGGGCTGGCACCTGGGCATCTAACACCAGGCTATTTCTAATGGTATTAACAACACCAGTCTTCCTTTCTGCTATTCCATTCTCAGCAGGAACACCAACATTGGCAAGTCTATGGGAGATTCCTTTCCTACAAAGCCAATTCTGGAACTCATGACTTAGGAACTCTCCACCACGATCAGATTGAAACTGACCTACTTGATAACCATAGTTTCTCTCCACCATTGCAACAAACTCCTTAAAGCGAGCAAAGGCCTCCACTTTAGATTTGAGCAAATAACAAAACGTAAAGTGAGTGTGGTCATCCACCAGAAGAAACATGAAACGTGCCCCTCCTTCACTAGGAGCATTGGGGCCGGCTAAGTCTCCATGAACCAACTGAAAAGGCCTAGTTGACACTCTGTCACTTTTCCTAGCAACAGGCGCAGCCTTGTTCTTAGATTGTTTGCACACAGTACAATCAAGAAAGTCATCACACTTTTTAGATCCTAGCTCAGGGTACACCTTGGCCATTTGGGACAAACTTCCCCACCCGGGATGTCCCGAACTCTGTGATAGTAGTGGATGCATTTATTATGTGGGGGAACATTGGAAACACAATTTCCTGACACAATCCCCTGTTTAGGAAGCATTTCATACAACTGATTCACTAATCTCCCCCTAGCACATTCAATTCCATCTTTTTCAATAGAACATCCAGTACCCTTGAACACAACAGTATATCCAGACTTCACCAGGGCTGGAACGCTGAGGAGGGAAAAATCAAGTGTAGGAACACACAACACATTTTTCACACTTATCCCCAAACAAGGAATGTATACTTCACCCTGAAAGGACACATCAGCCATGGATCCATCAGCTAAAGCAAGCTGTTGGATTTTAGGCTTGCTTTTTGTTAACAGCAACTGTTCATTGTTTACAATGATTTGGCTACAAGCCGAGTCCAAGAGCCAAGTCTCTGGAGATCGTTTACTCACAGCCGTGAGCAAAGCAGACACTTGGGTACGTTGTCTAGGCGGTTGTTTCCCCTTCTTTCGCACAAACCTCTTTCCACTGGCACTACCCGCCGGGCGAGGTGGCTGGGGACAGTCTTTCAAGACGTGTTGGGTCGAACTGCACCGGTAGCATCTCCTTACAGTACAAGCAGCTTCTGTTCCAGCTGGAAAACACTGTGCAGAAGCCTCAGGAACAGCAACAGATGGCTTACTCTGCATCCTCTCCAGGTCACGAGCTTGCTGGATTTCTTGCAGCTGATTTGTAAGATAATCCACAGTAAGGTCTTGGGGCCTCAACGTCTGAGTTGCCTCGATGAGCATGTCAAAGCTATTATCCAAGCTTGACAATATAATACAAGCTCTCTGGGTATCTGGGACCACAACATCCTGCTCCTCAAGTTCAAGAAACAAAGTCTTGAGTTTATGGAGGTGGGTCATCACGTTTCCACCGGGCTGCAGCTTCAGATTGTAAAGCTGACGTGATAGACCAACAATGGCAGCTGAAGTTTGCTTGGAATATAGGGCTTTGAGAGCCTCCCAACATGCATGTGCAGTGTCTAGATTGCTGATATGCAGTAACTGAGATGATTCCAGTCCCAGAATCAAATTGCCATAAGCACGATCCAAACACAACTGCACATCTTCAGTAACGGGACCAGGTGGAGGTGGGTCTTTCACATACTTCCACAAACCTTCTTTTAGGAAGAAAGACTTGATTTTCACACACCAGGTCCGATAGTTTGTTCCTTTCAAGTGCTCAAAAGGTAGACTAGTTAGCCCTGTAGCAGCCATGCTGACCACTCAAAGAAAAACACATTTACTCCAAAATGCAGCCTTAAAAACAAACCCCCTTGTTACAGCCAGATCCAGCGCAGCAAAGAAAACGCAAATTTCTCTCTGGGCAACATAACCTGTGGGAAATTCCAGGCACAGAGTAATCCAAACAACGTGTAGGGCTCACAATATTTTATTGTAGCATAAGGCAATAATGGATATATAGTACATTATTGCAAAAGGAAAAAAAAAACAACAAAGCATACGCAGAGTTTCATGGCCCATACAAAGGCCAGGCATAGTTACAGTTCAGGAACAGAGTACATGGTAACATGACAGATAGAAGTCAAGAAGAAGAGAGTAGAATATAGACCCATAGTTCACAGCTGAAATATACACTCGTTTCAGCATTCTGATTGGCTATTTGTGGGTCAGGACATTTTCAAACTGACAATGCATTTACAGAGTTGTACTTACTATAAATCGCCATGCGACGGCAGTGTTGCACATTGTCTTCCCTTCGGGGAACGGTTCCCATGGGACAAGGTATTTTTGGGCTGATATCACTATGTTTTGACTAGCCAAGGCTACACACCTGTTGTTTACTAGTGGAATGTTATGGGAAACACTTACAGCAGAGGGAATGGAAAAATACTGGCTTTACAAGCTAGTGAAGGAATCCATTCGCATGAATTCTACATAGAATAACCCTAACAAATTCTACTTTAAAACTCGACCAGATGAGCAAATTCTACTTTATTGTAATGCTACATTAACAGAATCTTGCAAGTCTGAAAGTCTTGAGGAGGGGGCAAACCACCACCTCCTTAAGGGGCAGTGGAACCAACCCCTCTCTCAAAGAGGAATTCACTACCTCTAAGACCCAATCACACGCCTTAGACAGCCAGGAGGGACATGCATCTAAAACAGAGGTGGCCGAGCTAACAGCCACAAAAGCCCTGTCCACTTCATCAGGCCCAACAGGATGAAACTCCCCCAGATGACCAAGCCAGACCACACCCTCCACTCACCTCCACCAGACCTGCTCCAAGGCTAGAGTCCTACTGAGCATGAATCTAACTGACTTTATCAATCAGATGTCGAACTAATTCCTCACAGCCACCTTGTAGGTAAACTTCTGAACCACCCCCTCCCAGGAAGGGTCAGGTCACATGAAACAAGGCCTCTGGATGGCTATCCTAGGACCCAATGAGGGTAGAGAAATATTAAGATTTCATCACCCTTACTGCCATAAGGTAGACCTTAATAGCAGCTCTAACCAGTGTTCAGTCAGATTCATTCTTCATTCTTCATTATTATTATTATTATTATTATTATTATTATTATTATTATTATTTTAATTTATCCCCGACCATCTCCCCGAATAGGGGACTCTGGGCGGTTTACAGAATAATAAAAGTTAAAATCTATACAAAACATTACTATAAAACAATAAATAGAGGGAATAAGTAAAATCCAAAAGATGGTTAAGATCCACAAACAAGATCAAGGCACTACAGGGCCAGCCACCCCCAAGAGGCACTACCACCTCCGTCGTCCCAGGCAAGGCGGCAGAGCCAGGTCTTAAGAGACTTCCGGAAAGTCAGGAGTGAGGGGGCCAGCCTCACCTCCGGAGGCAAGATGTTCCATAATGCGGGCGCTATCACAGAGAAGGCATGCCTCCTGGACCCCGCTAGATGAAATTCTCTTGTTGAAGGGGTCCGAAGCATGCCCTCTCTGCATGAACGGGTGGGGCGGGTCGATGTTATCGGGATGAGATGGTCCCTCAGATACCCTGGCCCCATGCCATGTAGGGCTTTAAAGGTAATCACCAACACCTTGAATTGGACCCAGAAGCAAACTGGCACCCAATGCAGCTCACGCAGCAGAGGAGTCACATGTGCTGATCTTATAGCACCCATAACTGCCCGCGCTGCTGCATTCTGAACCAGCTGAAGCTTCCGGATACTCTTCAAGGGTAGCCCCATGTAGAGTGCATTACTATAATCTATATGGGAGATGACAAGGACGTGAGTGACTGTTCGGAGGGCATCCCGATCCAGGAAAGGGCTTAGCTGGTGCACAACACGAAGCTGTGCAAAGGCCCTCCTGGCCACGACTGCCACCTGCTCTTCAAGCAGGAGTCATGAGTCCAGGAGGACCCCCAGATTCCACACTGGATCTGAGTAGGGTAGTGCTACCCCATCCAGAACCAAAGATGATAACTTCCCAGATACAGGGGGGCCATCAATCCATAGCCACTCCGTCTTACCAGGGTTCAGCTGAAGTCTGTTGTTCCCCATCCAGACTCCAACAGCCTCCAGGCACTGAGATAAGGCATCGACCGCATCACTTACTTCACCCAGGATGGAGATATATAACTGAGTATCATCAGCATATTGGTGATACCTCATCCTGTGGTGACGGATGATCTCGCCCAGCGGCTTCATGTAGACGTTGAACAGGAGAGGAGAGAGAACCGACCCCTGCGGTACCCCACAAATCAGGGGTTGCGGGTCAGCTCTCTCCTCCCCTATCACCACCGAATGGGAATGGCCCCGGAGGAAGGAAGTGAACCAGCGGATCCTGTCTACTTCATCAGGCCCAACAGGATAAAACCGTTCCCAGATAACAGGGTAAGTACGTTCCTCTGGCATCTCCCCAGATCTTGTCTCATGCTTAGAGTCCAACTTGGAATGAATCTGAGCGATTTTATCCTGCAGATGCTCAGAAAACTCTTCCGACCGGCCCTGTAAATGGGTCACCAACTCTACCTGACCCAAAAGAGATCTCATAATCTTAAACAGGGCCGTCGGATGGCATTCTGCAGACGCAATAAGAGCGGAGAAATATTCACGTTTCGCCGCTCTTACTGCCACAAGGTAGGCCTTAACCGCAGCTCTAGATTGTGTTCGGTCAGATTCAGTCTTCGTCTTTCTCCAGCGACGCTGTAGACATCTCTTAACCCTCTTCAAAGCCCTCAACTCTTCCATAAACCACGGAGAGTGACGGGCTGAGCGGGGCAGGAGAGGTCACATAGGTGCGATCTTGTCCAGGGCTCCGGCCGCTTCCCTATTCCAGGCTGCGGCCAGGACCTCCACTGGACCATGTAGCAAGTCCTCGGGAATAACCCCCAGCTCCTTCTGAAACCTCACTGGGTCCATCAGTCGCTGGGGGCGGACCAATCGAATGGGTCCCGCCTCCCTGCAGAGTGGGTCAGCACAATCATCCTCCAGGAGTGCTCCAGGTGTCTCTTCACCTGCTTCATCTAAATCTTTTTTTTTTGCTTAGCCCTGGTATTTATAACATAAAAAGATCTAACCTTCTTGTGCCTTTTTCACATACCCTACTTACAACCAGAGGAATCTATGGGAGTGATGGAAAAAAAGTCAAGATGGTGGCCACACCCAAGCAATCAAAGCCCCACCTTTTTTACAACATACATAAGAAGGGGTGGGGCTTCAATTGCACAGTTATGGCTGCCATCTTGACTTTTCTGAGCAGATTCTGATCAGATCCAGCCTGAACTGCAATTGGCTTGCACTAAAATCAATACAACCAAGTCAGGGTTAACTGTCCTGTAAACTCCAAGGCCACTGAAGTTCATGGGCACTTAAATTCAATTTACTTTGGATCAAAGGCCACTTAAATTCAGTCTGGATTTTTTTGTACCTAAAGACAAAAATTGTCCTTTTATGTAATTGAATGATTAAAAGTCTTTACATTCCTAGTATTAAGAACTATAACAACAGAGAGAGCAGGCAGGGAAAGCTTTTACCTTAAAGCATTATGAGAGATCAATACAGCTTGTGGATTATAAAATGAAAATGTTCCTTCAGCTTAAATTGACCAATGCAATAAGGTGGATAGAGGGGTGCAATGGCTCAGTGGTTAAGATGCCAGGCTTCTTGATTGGAAGGTTGGCGGTTCGAGACACGAGCGCCGCATGACGGATTGAGCTCCCGCACTAGCCCCAGCTCTTGCCAACCTAGAAATTTGAAAGCATGCAAATGCAAGTAGATAAATAGGTACCACTTTGGTGGGATGGTAACAGCGTTCCACACGTGTCATGCCGGCCACATGACCGTGGAAGCGTCTTCGGACAGCGCTGGCTCTTTGGCTAAGAAACAGAGATGAGCACCGCCCCCTAGAGTCGGACACGACTGTGCAGGGGAAAACCTTTACCTTTTTAATAAGGTGGATTCACAGTCAGTCTTTTGTCTTCAGAAAATCTCATAGATGACTTTTAGTTCAGCAGTAGCCTTTTTCTACTGAGGAAAAAGGCCCTTTTGCCAATTTCCTTTCCTCCTTCAGTTTCCCTCATATTCCAAAAAACTGCTCTGGAGAGTTTGGGAAACATGCAGATCAATGTGGGAAATTGCACTGCAGTTTGAATGATGTAAGGGGAACAGCAAAATTTTCCCTCTATAACAGATAATTCTTTGCTGGCAGGAAGAAATGTTGCCATGTAAGGCCCTGGCTGCAGTGTAAACATATGTTCATTTCCTTCCTTTGTTTTCTGTTAGCAACATTGAAGGCTGATATAGGCAGTAGGAGAGAGGTTCAAAGGCCTCATTTGTCAAAATATATTTTGTGAAAACTTTTTAGTACAAGAATCCTTTTTGGACTGTATATTTAAAGTACAATACTCATAAGGGAGATATTTTAAAAGCACCTTTTAGTAAATTTGAATATTAACAGATGGAGAAATTTTTACTGTATATACAAAGGTATTGATTCAAGCCATGTATTACATAAGCTGTAACATCTTTAGGATATTGTTTTATTTGGCTGTAATGGTCTTGCAATATACCAAAAAATAAGTGTGACATTGTTTGGATAGAGAGCAATCTTAATTATCCTTCCTTCGGGCTTTCAGAAGAGACAGAAAAAACGGTATTATAGATTATTTTGCTTTTCTTAGGGAAAAAAGAAGGAGGGGACTGCAGCCACACTGAGAACTATGCAGTTATACTTTCCTTTTATCAGAACTATTTTCAAAAGGCTGACAAATAGCCAGGGGTGTCCACAGGGTATGGTCAAAAAAGTCAAGATGAGAGGAGCTACTTTGAGTTCCTCTTTTAAGAAGGGGCACTTCTAACATAGTCCTGGTATTTTCTCCCACTGCAGATGAGTAAAAACTGAGGAAGTTTGCATGATACCATTATTTCATGGAAGAAAAGCCAGGGGAAAAGCACCATGGTTTGGTAGGTAGTAAATCTGTAAATCCTCATAAATACAAATGTGCTGAAATGGAAGCTACCAGAAATGTAGTGTGGTACACCATTGTGAGACAGAATAGGTTCAATTTCTAGAGAGACAGTTAGTTTCTTCATTATCTTTAAATAATTATTTTATTTGATAGGTAGCTGAAGAGCACTGAAATGCCTACAAAATAAGAACATTGCATCTATTTGAATAAATTATCAGCAATAGAAAAAGGGAAACAATTTTTAGCAATTTCCTCATCATCACCATGGTAGCCTCCTGAACCTCTTTCTATATTTGCTCCAATCTTCCAAATTAAATTAAGGGTTGATGGGATTTACAAAGACTTGCCACTCTTCCTGTACTGCATCAAAGTCTGCACTGTATCAAAGAACATTTTGTACCAGTTGGATACAACCCATCCTTTGTAGAAGACATTACTAGTTGTGTGTTATGTCTATGAAGGTTCTCAGTCATCCAGGTGGAATTGTCTGTAGCTTGAATCATGTCAACTGGATTTCTATTTTCTCAGTGGAAACGTTTCCACTGAGAAAATAGAAATCCAGTTGACATGATTCAAGCTACAGATAGTTGTGTGTTAGTTCCAATATAGAAATCCAGTTGACATGATTCAAGCTACAGATAGTTGTGTGTTAGTTCCAATATGTTAGCTTTCGATAGTCCAGTGTTTTATTTAGAACAACACAGGCATAAGAAGTTCTAAACAAAGACCATATCTACACAACCTATTTAAACTGCTGGGATATGCATTTCCTTTCCCTAGTGAACTTAGAAGCATCATTCTGTCTTAGAGACCTCCATGCCTCCCACTTACTTTCTAAACAATAATCTTCATGGTTCATTGGGAAAAGCCATGGCATTTCAATTAGTGCAAAATTGATGTGAGTTTCTAATGCAGATAAGATCAAAGATCACAAAGAAAAACACTGAGTAAATTCAAACTTTTTTGGTTGTCATATGAATTATTTCTTAACCAAGGGACTTCACTGCCATTAGGTCATTTTGTTGTGTATCTATCATAAAGGGGTCACCCAGAGCAAAGCAAATTAGAAGGAAAACAATAAGGATGAACATTGCACTGACTTCCTCCAAACCAAGCACAGTGTACACTTTAAACAATCATCTTGGCATTTCAATATTTTACAGTGAACATTTCAATTTTCAGTTCTATTAATTTTGACATGCACTTGTCACCTATCATTATAAAACCCTTTCTCTTTCCCATTTTGAATGTGACAATGACTTCCACCTCTCAGATATAAGTATGTATGTATGTATGTATGTATGTATGCATTCATATGTATATAAATTCCCTTCTCACCCCTATGGGTGGTATGTGTCCTTCTCAACCTCGGGACATCTACCAGAGGCCTGGGAGTTTGAGGGTTCTGCGCAATATCTTAGCTGTTCCTAGCACTGCACTCTTCTGGACAGAGAGCTCTGATGTTGCTCCTGGGATCTGTTGGAGCCACTATCCCAGCTTAGGAGTAACAGCCCCCAGTGCTCCTACCACTGGGACCACTTTGGCCTTCACTTTCCACATCCTCCCTAGTTCCTCCTTCAGGTGCTGGTACTTCTCCAGCTTCTCATACTCCTTCTTCCTGCATATATATAAAATTCCTGCATAATTACCTTGTGAAGTCTGTCATCTCCATCATAATCACACACATCTGTTTAGCGAGAACGATGATGTCATTGCTGGTGTCATCCCATATTTCAATCTCCTTATCGAGCTCACTCTTGACTTTCTTAAAATCAGCCACTTGTTCAGCTATCTTTTCTTTTTCAGCCTCTGGCAACTGAGTCATCTTTGCCTGAAAAATCAAGATAATTTGATCTGCAAAACATCTGCCTATGTCAGAGGACATCTTCCTTTTATGGATGCAAATGGACTTTGCAAATTATTGCTCTAAATAAGATGTTACTGTGAAACAGCTGAGATCAAGTCCACAAATCTTTGTAAAATCTCTGTAAAATGGCTGGTCTTTATTAGACATTGTGTCAGACTCGCTTTGCTTGCCTGCCATGTATTTGAACTGACTCGTGTAGGATTACCTACTGCACCCCAACTGGCCAGAATGTTTGTGCAACACATCTACAAATTACACAGTGTACCTTCTAGGGTCATTTCGGATCGTGGCGCACAGTTCACCTCCAAATTTTGGAAAGCATTTCTTAAACCAGGGGTGGGGAACGTCTGGCCTGCGGGTCATATAAGGCCCACAAAATCATTTGGTCTGGCCCTGTCAAGGCAACCACAGGCGGGACTCAAAATTCAATAAATCTAGGAGCTCCCGGACACAAAACCTGACCCCTTCCGTGCGATTGGCTCCCACCCAAAAACCCTACCCCCGGTGCTTGTGATTGGCTCCCGCCTGCAAGCCCTGCCCCTAGTGCACACGATTGGCTCCTGCAAATGCCACCCCCCAGTGCGTTCGATTGTCTCCCACCCGCAAACCCTGCCCCCCAGTCCACGAATGATGTTATAAATATCCAAATGGCCCTTGGCAGAAAAAAGGTTCCCCACCCCTGCCTTAAACTCATAGGGGTGGAGCAAGCTCTAAGCTCCGCCTTTCATCCTCAAATGGATGGATCGACTGAACGTGTGAATGCCGTTCTAGAACAATATCTCCAATGTTACATTAGTTATCAGCAGGACAACTGGGTGGACTTGCTTCCTTTTGCTGAAGTTGCTTACAACAATTCTGGTCACCAAAACACTGGATTTGCCCCTTTTCGCATCGTATATGGCCAGGACTTCATCCCTATTCCAGAATTACCTCAATTACCACCCCTTTTGGCTGCTGAATGGATGAAGCGCATTCAGAAAAATTGGCCTGTGATGCTCCAAACCCTACAGGAAGCTAAAGACACCTATAAACACTTTGCTGATTGCAAATGCACTCCTAAATGGGACCTATCTGTTGGCCAACAGGTTTACCTGTCTACTAAACATCTTAAACCCACCCAGCCATCTAAATAATTGTGTGCTAAATTCATCGGACCTTTTCCTATTACCAAAGTCATTAATCCTGTCACTGTTCAACTGCAGTTACCTAAGAATATGTGACACATTCACCCTGTTTTTCATTGCAGTCTTCTCAAGCCTTTCAAACTGTCTGCCCACTGGCATCCTACTCCGCCTCCCCCCAATCCCATTCTCATTGATGGAGAACAACACTTTGAAGTTCAATCCATTTTGGACTCCCGCAAAGATCACGGCCAACTCCAGTACCTCGTACAATAGAAAAACCTTTGTAAGAGTGACAGCGAATGGGTCTTCAGTCACCATGTTCGAGCACCTGATTTAACCCACTGTTTCCACTCCCGTTTTCCTAATAAACCTAAATAATTGTTTCTATTCTCCTTTACAAAGTTGCTGTTTCTCTGCCCGCTGAGGGTTTTTTTTTTCCTAGAGGGGCGGAATGTCAGACTCGCTTTGCTTGCCTGCCATGTATTTGAACCAACTTGTGTCAGCCTTCTTTGTAGCCGCTACTTTGCACCGAAGAGAATCGCCTCCCTCGCATTCCTTTGCTGACTGAGAAAAACTGAGGACACTGATAAGACACCTGAACTCTCATTAAACTTAACAAATTGGGAGGGGGGAAGATCAACAGTGGGAAAACAGTTGTTTTGAAACTAGCAAGGGATGAAGTCAGAGGGATGTTCTTAAGTTTGAATGCTTGGCACCAAATCTGGTATTCAGAGCTTTGCTGCCATCCCATGCAGATGTATTCTAATAAATGAAGTCTTTTAGCATTCTGATGAATTGTCTGGAGAATTTCTTAAGTTAGATACTGGCACTGGGATCATCACACATTGACCAAACATCATAGCTGCAGGGAACACATAGTTCTATGCACAAATAAACCCCTCTTCCTCCTGGATTTCTTTTAATTTGACAGGACACCCAACGTCAGTGATAGAAAACCACACTACACTTACTTCCCTAAGTAGTTGAAAGCATTGTTCTTTTCCCTACAGCAAGGGAAAGCAAGTTCTGTGTAGCAAGTAAAGGGATATAGAGGAATAAACCACAGCCTGTGCAGATTTGAACTTGCTTTTCTTTCTTCCTAATCTAACCATCTAACTCCTGTATTGCATTAACCAAATGCAACTTGCTGGTGCAATTGTACACTCTGGCAATTAGGCTGCTAATAAGGTGTGGCAATAATGTTTAAAGTTTTAAATGACCTCTAGTTGGCAGCAAAGGATATCTCTTCACTGCCATCTAGTGGCCATTCAGACTTTTCTTCCCTCGACATGGAAGTCTTAACTGAGGACTTGATTATCTGAAATACTACCTCTCTCCATATGTGCTTGTCCAGCCATTAAAATCAGCAGGAAAAGCCCTTTTGAAGATGCCCCAATTTTCAAAGTCCTGCTTATCAGGTAAATGTGAAAGGTCCTTCACCTTATGACTCCATGTTTGGAATGTGTTTACTCTTTAGAAGAGAAGTCAGGACATTTCAGGTAACCCTTTAAATGTGAATGACTTGAGAAGTGTCAATATATCTTAAAACAATTTGAATTGCTTTTCTAAAAATATTTTTAATTCACCTTTAAATTCTATAGTTTCACATAGTTAGGTATCTTGAGCATCAGAGAAACCTTTGAAATGCCTAGCTAACAGCAGAGGATAATGCAGAATGTCTAAAATATCAAGCCAAGCTGAAAATACATCAAGGCAGGTGTGCTAAACACCTGGAGGTTGGTATAAGACTTCTGGTAGTATCTGAGGCTGCTGCTGAAATCTCATGATCATCTCAAATGAGGTTGGACTGAATTCACAAATGGCAGGTGGTGAGGGATGCAACCTCCTCACCTCTTCCCTTTCTACAAGTGACAGACTGGCAAACAAATGCAGCTGAGAGAAGGCAGAGGGCAACCATTTTTCAGTAGAAAACCAGGTCTCCATAAATATTGCCAAGGCAATATTGCCATCAGGAAGAACATTAAGAGAGCAAGTTTGGTCTAGTGGTTAAGGCACCAGGCTAGAATCCAGGAGACTGAGAGTTCTAGTCCCACCTTGGGCATGAAAGCTGACTGGGTGACCTTGGGCCAGTCTCTCTCTCTCAGCCCTAGGAAGGAGCCAATAGCAAACCAGGAGACTGAGCGTTCTAGTCCCGCCTTGGGCATGAAAGCCGGCTGGGTGACCTTGGGCCAGTCACTCTCTCTCAGCCCTAGGAAGGAGCCAATGGCAAACCAGGAGACTGAGAGTTCTAGTCCCACCTGAGGCATGAAAGCCGGCTGGGTGACCTTGGGCCAGTCACTCTCTCTCAGCCCAACTCACCTCACAGGGTTGCTGTTGTGGGGAAAATAGGAGGAGGAAGGAGTATTAGGTATGTTCGCCACCTTGAGTTATTTATAAAAATAATAAAGGCGGGATAGAAATTAATTAATTAATTAATCAAAGGATCAACTTTATTCACTGATGACCAGGCATTCTGCAAGGACAGGCACTTCCAGAGCATCCTGTTACACGTACCACAGGGTGCAGATTAGACAAGCATGCTCCCTGTAGGGCACTAGGTGACTTATGTATGTCTGTATCCTACATTGCTTGGCTGAGGTGAGGACAGGAATAGTTTGAGGAAGTGTAACCATCCATGGACTATGTCGATGAAGGTTCTCAATCATCCAGGTGGAACAGTCTGTGGCTTGAATCATGTCAACTGGATTTCTATTTTCTCAGTGGAAACGTTTCACTCCTTATCCAAGGAGCTTCTTCAGTCCATCCATGGACTAGATTCCTTACCACTAGGAAATTGATGGCTATTTTGATAATAGGTAGAATGAATAGAAATGTGCACTGGGATTGGCATGCCATGCAAATCGTTGGGGGCTGTCAGGCCAGTAGATAGACCAGACAAGGAAATCAACTCCACAAGAAAGCTAAAACTATTTTTATTGAGATTGGCTATAATAACAGAATCTTGCAAGTCTGATTGGGTTGTACCTCCTCCCACTGCTTATACTCCAGTGAATTAGGGAAGCGTCTGCCTGAGCCACTTCCAAATGTTATCTAGTTGCTCTGGACTTTAAAAATGTTTCAGTCCCTTTTGCCTAAGTAACAGTTCTTGCATATTTCCATTGAGGTCCTTTTCCTTACTCGCTACAAGGGCTAGATTGAATTTACCAAGTGAAGAAAATAATGGCTGAGAACTTAATTTCCCCAAACCAGTATTACACAAACAGGTGATCCTTCTATTACAAATACAGCATGTAATCCTTCAGCAGTGAGGAGGTTACATGGAAGGAAAGAGTGGAGGAGCAGGCAGCTGAACCCAAATCTTCTTCAGAAGCTAGTAAAGGGGCACAGACCTCTAACCGTGCATAATGGGCTCTTAGTTCTGTTTTTGGCTATTATTTTATTATCCCCCCACATACCTTGAAATGTGGAAGGCTGGAGACATATTCTAAAACCATTTTAGAAGAGCGAAATATACTCCTTCCTTTATAGGAGAAAACGACTCCATATGGAGAGACAGAGAGAGGGAAGATGCAGTGGGAGCTGGATCCACAACCTTTTCATTCTATTGCCAAGCAGGCTAGCTGAATTTGAATACTGTTGAAGGAATAACTTTTATGAAGACACATTCAGGTTGTTCCCCAAGGCATGACATATGAATATATTACTCAGTCATTTTTAAGGTCCATGTTCAATTCTTCCTTCTAGTTATGCTTTAATTTCCAGGAATTGCCTGGAAGCTTCTTTTTAATGATCACCATCCTCTTTGCAGCTGTCAAGGATTATACCATCTGCCTTGCCAAAAGGCGATCAGAATGAATTGCTCTGAAATTGCAATGGAAGTGTTCAAAATTTTAAAATAATAAAATGCCAATGTCTGACATGTTCAGAAAGAAGATGGTAGCTTGAAGTTATAAAAATTCAGTCATTCAGTTTACCACCAAAGAGCAAGCTCATCACAGTCTGGAACTGAAAAGAACAGCAACAAAACTTGACCTCATTCTCATTGCTAAGTTTACTAGAGACAAGGAAGAACTTGCTTTTTCCTAGTAGTATCCTAAGTGCACTATAATACATCCTCTAATATAAGCAAAAAAACCCTGTCCTATCAGGGGTATTACCTAAAGTAGACAAGACTACATTCTTGAGGAAGTAAGACCTGGAACCAGCCAAATATCAGAAGGCGGGTTGGGTGGGTTCAACATGCTCAGGGATGGCTTCCTACAGTGGAAGAGTTCACCTCTCCTTCTACTTGGCGTTCTGGGTAATGGGAGGCAGTGCCCCATCTCATGCTTAGTTCCCCATGCTTGTGGGTGTTCACTGGTGGTAAGGTTTGCCACCACCCTTAACAATTTTAAGCATGTTGCCTGCCATTTCCCATCAAAGGCCAAGCAGAGCAGGACCCCCTTCTGAAATAACATTAATAACCAATTCTCTGGAAATGGCAGAGAACTATGCAGAAAAATAAAGTGTTTCAATAGATGGCTGTTGTGGGTCTTCCGGGCTGTGTGGCCGTGTTCTGGAAGTTGTGGTTCCTAACGTTTCACCAGCATCTGTGGCTGGCATCTTCAGAGGGCAGGAGCACAGACAGAAGCGAACTCTCTGTGCCCAAGAGAGTTTGCTTCTGTGCTCCTGCCCTCTGAAGATGCCGGCCACAGATACTGGTGAAACGTTAGGAACCACAACTTCCAGAACACGGCCACACAGCCCGGAAGACCACAACAGCCATCGAACTCTGGCCGTGAAAGCCTTCGACAATACATTGTTTCAATAGACTTGGAACAATGGCATGTCCATCCTTCTCTTTTGCTCTGTGCTATTAAAAACTTCTCTTGAAGGTCTGAAGACTTTCACAAAAGGACATGGGGATGGTTCAAAAGACAGCGGTGAAAAGGGAAAATTGTAAAAACTCAGACAGTGACTTGAGCAAGTCGAAGTTCTTCCCCAGACCACATCTCAGGTCTGTTCTGAGGCTTTCCAGGAACCAAAAGCAATTTGGGTGGAGTTTAACCTATTTATAGATTTAGGTCCAATTCTGCTGCTCTAATTTAAATGTTATTATTTCCTTCATACATTTTGCAGTTTATTGTTAGTTGTGTTTCTAATGTTATTTTATATCCCTTGGACTATAATAAAATATCTATCTAGCTATCTATCTGGCACTGGATGCCAATTAATGTTGCAATGGGAGGCACTCACAGACCACCAGCGCTACTTAAAAATACAGTACATTAAAATACGCTTTCCTTGGTTAATTAGCTGATTCATTTGAACACAATTTCATTTTTATATTAAAAGATCATGTTTATGAAACTGTATATGACGCTTTCTTTTTTTCTTGCTACTATTTCCAATATTTGCCCCTTTAAGTACAATACTTTGTTGGCAGAATTGACCCAGAATTACAAGCCACACTAGATTTCCTGGTGAAAACCAGAAGGAGCCCACTGGCCTTGTGATGGAAAGCCTAACAAACTTTAGGAACACAAAGGGAGAAACAGCACAGTTAAGGGCAGAAACTGGACCATGACAGAAGAGATTCTTGACTCCAGAGGAGGGGAGAAGCATGAGACAGAGATTCAAAGCAAGTCAACCTTAATTACACGAAGTATAAGTTGTGCAAGAGAATTACTTGGCAAGAGTTCAAAATGTTGTCACATTATCCTGCTAGATCTTTCCGGAAATCCACGTGGCTCTTGTTTCCTGAGCTTGCCAGCCTTTTAGGGCTTGACATTAATCTCGAAAACCTCCTTACTCTCTCATCGGAGAGGCATCAGATATTGCATTCTGGATTTGGACATGGCTTCTGACCCTCACTGTTGGCAGGACAAGTGGCAGATGGCAGCAGATAGAGACAGAGATCATGGGTTTGTACAGTGCCATGATGCTATTAACTTTCAAGATTGATGTCAGCCCTTCAAGGTAGGCCAGGTCAAGAAACAGGCATGGCAGGGATTCTAGGAATACTCTTCATTGTTGTGAGATACAGAACCTTGGAGGCCTGCCCAAATTTCTCTCTGCCTCATCTTATACCAAGGTGGGGATATTTTGTGTTTCTTTCTCATGTTTCCCTCTATCTCAGGAGTGTGTAATCTTTTCTGCAAGCCCACTTTCAGCACTATAATGTATGCAAAGACAATTTGACGGATAAAGATGTATCAGCACCTTTGGGCCAGGTTGGTACCAAGGACATTGGCAACTGGGCCTGCAGGATATCATACTCACTCACTTATGGTCCAAAAATTATCCATTCAATCTGAAAAAAGAATCTAGCTATCTATGCGTGGCTGTCCATTCTTCCTCCATGATGCATGTGGCAAGCAGATAGGTTAGGCATTTGTATTCTGTTAATATATTTCATATATCGCCTTCTCTGCGATAGCGCCCGCCCTGTGGAATATCTTGCCCCCGGAGGTGAGGCAGGCGCCCTCCCTCCTGGCTTTCCGGAAGTCTTTAAAAACCTAGTTCTGCCGCCTGGCTTGGGACAATGGAAGTGATAGTTCCTCCTGGGGGTGGTTAGCTTAATAATAACCTCCTTTTATGATCTTACCATCCTCTGGATTTTTATATCTCTATTTATTGTGATATTGTATTTTAATGATTTATAGGTTTTTTAATTTTAATATTTATTGTAAACCGCCCAGAGTCTACTGCGGTAGAGATGGGCGGTGATAAATTTGATTAATAAATAATAAATAAATAAGTATATCACAGGAATGCTGATTAGTTGGCAACCTCCATTGACACTAGCTGCTTTATCTGATCAACAATTGGCCAACTTTTTCCAACAGAAATGTTGAAGGCTTCCTCTTGTCTCCCAGTCCTGATAGGGTCATAAGAAACAGTTCAGGATCATCTAAGTAGCCCAATAAAGAGATAAAGATAAATAATCTTCCCTTGATCCTTTTAGGCTGTTGCTCTCTAGATTCATAACTTACCAAAATTTCAGGAAGAACTTCTGGATACGTGCAGAGACATATAATTTGTGGCCTCTAACAGAGAAGTATACAGCCTGCAGCCCCATAACTACATGTGTTCCCCCCCAACCAAGTCTTTGTTGTGGCTTTCAATCTCCTGCCCCCAAGTTGCCATCAAATAGTAATTCTTAAAACAATGGAAGAGAAAAATACAAAATATATGGAATGTAATTATACTGCTCTCAGCAGGTGATCACAAGGTTGTCAGATGTCAATCTCAAAATTAAAGAGATTTTAACAGCACTTCATTTAATCTTTGATTTACAATAAATGACATCAAATATTTTTTTTGTCCTGATCTCATCTGTTTCTTTGTCCTACTTTTTGGAAGGCCAAGGGATGTATATCCTTGGCATATGGGGAAAGTGGACAGTATTTGTTTGTCAAACTTAAGAACCTGACATACACTGTCAGTGGAAATTGGCCCTATTTAATAATCATTCACATTTTAAATAACATTTCCATTTCTTTATTAATAAGGGAAACTTTAAAAATCTGAAAAGAACAAAGTGCAAGAATAAGGCTGATGAAAGCCACCCTCTTTTTTTATTGCACATTTTATTCTTCCATGAATGTGAGGAGAGCTCATGTGAATCAAAAGGTAAAGGCAGATAGGTTTCCAATGAACTCTGAATAAGTTCTATACTTATGTTAGATGAATTATTTGAAATCATGCAAATTGTGGAGTAGAATATAACTTCTCTTCTGCTTTAGAAATTCAACTAGCTTTAGGGAAGTATGCTGAATACATTGCAAAACATGTGCTATACATTGGGAGCATTTAAAAGGTTCGTGACCTTTCTTTGCTCTATAATTACTGAACTGTACATTTAAAATCCTAACAAGCAACACAGTTAGAAGCAAGTTTCTCTAGGTCATTCATTCATTCTCACCTACTTAATAGCGCTGGGCCTTGCTGCTCATAAATCATACATGATAATCAGACTGCAGGGACTGATCTCTGTGGTAATCTTCTCTGATGTCTAAGTCATAGGTACAAGGACTTTTCAGATATAAAGGGGATAATGTTTAAGACTATTTTCCACAGTAAAAAGAGTTGAGCGGGCTCATAGTTACATTAAACTGAATTTTAAATTTCAATTAAAAAGTAATTTTCTAACCTCACATTCTTCTTTTGGTTTTTGGGTACTTTAGTAATGATAAATGTTACAAAATTCTGTGGCTAGTATGGATTGACAAGTCAGTCTACTGCCCCAAATTAGTGTTGGATTCATCATAAATCCATTCCAACCTATTACTGCAATTTCTTTAAAAGATTAGCAATTTTGTATATAAACTTATTTTCATATCAAACTTCACAAAGAAATGTGCAATCTTCCCTAACATATTCATATACTGTATGTATAGAATGGAAAATAACTTGCAATCTTCATATTGGGACAGTATGTGCAAATTAGGTCACTTCAGTTAAAAATGTAGACTAAATGAACATTTTGTTCATTCCAAGTTGCAAGTTAATTTCTCCCTATTTAAGTTTTGACTGCTGCTGATAGCAGCATGGATACTAAGGTACATAGGACATTATCGAACTTTTGCTCAGCTGTTTTCTTCTGATCTGCAGTAACTTTTATTCAGGTGGGAGACTTTCCTGGTGTTATTTGTAGCAGTGATGATTTAACCTGGTTCCTTAGCATGCAACGAGAGCCAGTTTGGTATAGTGGTTTAAGGTACCAGGCTAGAAACCGGGACACTATGAGTTCTAATAAATATAATAAAATATCCCTTTCAATCAAAGGCTGTGCCCATGTGACAGAGGAGTAATTGAAATGATGGAACACGTCATTTTATACTGTCCTCTCTATGCAGATGCTCGCCAGGAATTATAATCTCAATTTTTTACTAAACATCCAGGTCATTCGGATTCCTTTTATCTCAAGTTGTTTCTATCAGACCAATCTGACTTTACTTCATTGACCATAGCTAAATATTACTCTATTATTTGTACAGCACGCCACAATATCTCTTCTAATTTTTCTTAGATTTTTTTAGAATTTTAAGTTTTTTTTTCTTTTATTCTAATCAGATGTGAATCTTTTGTTTCATTTGCTGGTCTGACTGAATAAAAATTTATTTGAGTTTGAGTTCTAATCCCTTCTTAGGCACCAAGCCAGCTGGGTGACCTTGGGCCAGTCACTCTATCTCAGCTCTAGGAAGAAGGCAATGGCAAACCACTTTTGAAAAATCTTGCCAAGAAAACTGCAGGGACTAATCCAGGCAGTTGCCAGGAGCTCACTGGACAGCTGATCTGTTGGCTGTAGGATGCAGTGGGCTAAACTGCAATGTGTTTTAAAGCTACCCAGAAGCTGCAACTGGTACAGAATGCAGCGGCTTGTCTTCTGGTGTGTGAGAGCCACCAGAATTATACTGTATAACATCAGGGCTATGGGTGATACATTGGTTGCCAATAGGCTTCCAAGTAATATTTAAAATTCTGGTCATCATCTATAAAGTCCATATGCAAGGCACTCTAATGGTGTGCATGTATCTATTTTTCAAATTCAAATTCAATCCAGAGTCCAGATTGAAATGGATGCTTATATACTTCTGCCTGATATATATATATTTTTTATTTTTTTTTATTATTAAACTTCTATCACCGCACCATCTCCCCCAAAGGGGACTCTGGGCGGTTTACAAACATAAAGATTAAAATTCTATTATAAAATGCAAAAATACAATATACAACTACTTATTATTATAAATTAAATAGAAAATCCAAGAGGGCGATCTTAACCAACGTAATACCAACATGATCTTAAAAGGGCTCTAAGACACCAACCATACCCATGAGGAGCTATTCCTATTCCCGTTCCACACAAGGCGGCAAAACCAGGTCTTTAAGTTCTTTCGGAAGGAGAGCAGCGATGGGGTCTGCCTCACCTCCGGGGGCAAAATGTTCCAAAGGGTAGGCGCCACTGCCGAGAAGGCGTGCCTTCTGGACCCCGTCAACCAAAACTCCCTTACCGACGGGGTCCGAAGCATGCCCTCTCTACATAATTGAGTGGGATGGTTTGAAGTTATGGGGATGAGGCGGTCCCTCAGATACCCTGGTCCCATGCCATGTAGGGCTTTAAAGGTGACAACCAACACCTTGAATTGCACCCGGAAGCATACTGGGACCCAGTGCAGCTGGCGTAGCAGAGGTGTCACATGGGCTGATCTAGCGGCACCAATAACTGTGTGCGCTGCCGCATTCTGGACCAGTTGAAGCTTCCGGATACTCTTCAAGGGTAGCCCCATGTAGAGCGCATTGCAGTAGTCTATATGGGAGATGACCAGGGCACGAGTGACTGTACGGAGGGACTCCTGATCCAGGAAAGGGCGTAACTGGCGCACAACACGAAGTTGCACAAGGCCCCTTCTGGCCACGGCTGCCACCTGCTCCTGGAGCTGGAGCCGTGAGTCCAGAAGGACCCCCAGGTTCCGCACTGGTTCTGAATGGGGAAGCACAACCCCATCCAGAACCAGAGATGATAATTTCCCAGATCCAGAAGAACCATCAATCCACAGCCACTCCGTCTTACCAGGGTTCAGCTGAAGCCTGTTGTTCCCCATCCAGACCCCCACAGCCTCCAGGCACTGAGAAAGGGCGGCCACTGCATCACTTACTTCACCTGGGATGGAGATATACAACTGTGTATCATCAGCATATTGATGATATCTCATCCCATGGCGACGGATGATCTCACCCAGCGGTTTCATATAGATATTAAATAGTGTTGCATATATTTTTTATGTCTTGAAATATGGAAGGCTAGTTTTAAAAAAACCAGGCCTTAAACTTTTTTTCCTGTTTGGGCTCAAGAGCACATGTTCACCCCCCACTCAGGAATGTTAATTTACTTGGAGCCAGCTAGTCTGGGAGTTTTTAGCCAATCAGAATTACCTGTTTGAGCTTTGCCCATATTGGGAATCTGTTGCCTGGGTGATTTGGTCACATGCTAGATCCTATCCACTCAGGTATAGTCAAAATTGCAATTGTAAATGGTTTAAAATGTAAATGCCTTTTGTTCTCTCTCTACTCTGCTCTGCTATCTCAATGTAAATAGCTTATGTTAATCAGCCATGTGGCTTACTGGCTGAATTTTTTCTGTTCTTTTGTTTTAAAAATAAAGCAACGTTTTACTGCAAGTCTTCAGTTTGCTTGTCTCTTGGTGTTTCCATAACTCTGATCACAAATTTTATAAAACAACAATAAATAGGAGAGGTGAGAGAACCGAACCCTGCGGCACCCCACAGACGAGGGGTCGAGAGCTGGATCTCTCATCTCCTATTACTACCGATTGGGACCGGCCCCCGAGGAAGGAGGTGAACCAGCGCAAAACTACGCCAGCCACCTCAAACTCCTCGAGTCGTCCCAAAAGGATACCATGGTCGATGGTATCGAAAGCCGCTGAGAGATCAAGGAGAGCCAGGATGGACGCACTTCCTCCATCCCGCTCCCACCAGAGATCATCCATAAGCGCGACCAATGCAGTTTCCACCCCATATCCCA
Source organism: Charina bottae (assembly GCA_023362775.1). Taxonomy (NCBI): domain Eukaryota; kingdom Metazoa; phylum Chordata; class Lepidosauria; order Squamata; family Charinaidae; genus Charina; species Charina bottae. The sequence goes on along the minus strand of JALMGJ010000005.1, from coordinate 79,222,728 downwards.
GCCTGAAACCCAACTGAAAGGGGTCCAGATAATCCGTTTCATCCAGAATCCTCTGGAGTTGTAACGCCACCACCTTCTCAACCACCTTCCCCAAAAAGGGGAGGTGGGAGACAGGACGAAAATTGTCCAACATAGTAGGGTCCAGTGATGGTTTCTTGAGTAGGGGTGCACCAGCGCCTCCTTGAAGGCATCTGGAAATACCCCCTCCCCCAGAGATATATTAACCATCGCCTGGACCCACCCACATGTCACCTCTCTGGCTGCTTGCACCAGCCAGGAAAGGCAAGGGTCTAGATGGCATGTGGTGGCCTTACAGTCCAGAGGATCCTGTCCACTTCCTTAGGCCCAACAGGATCAAACCGATCCCAGATAACCGGGTAATGACGTTCCCTTGGCATCTCCCCAGACTCTGCTTCATGCTTGGAGTCCAACCTAGATCGGATCTGAGCGATTTTATCCTGCAGATGCTCAGAAAATTCTTCCGCATGGCCCTGCAGGTGGGTCACAGATTCCACCTTACCCAGAAGAGATCGTGTTATCTTAAACAGGGCCGTTGGGCGGCATTCTGCGGATGCAATAAGAGCGGAGAAATATAAACGTTTCGCCGCTCTTACCGCCACAAGGTAGGCCTTAACCGCGGTTCTAGCTTGTGTTCAGTCAGATTCAGTCTTTGTTTTTCTCCAGCGGCGCTCCAGGCATCTCTTAGCCCTCTTCAAGACCCTCAACTCCTCCGTGAACCACGGGGAGTGTCGGGTCAGATGTGGCAAGAGAGGCCGCACAGGCACGATCCTGTCCAAGGCACCAGCCGCTTCCTTATTCCAGATTGCGGCCAATGCCTCCGCTGGACCGTGCAGATCCTCGGGTATTACCCCCAGCTCCCTCTGAAACCTCATTGGGTCCATTAGTCGCCGGGGGCGGACCAATCGAATGGGTCCTGCCTCCCTGCGGAGTGGGATGGCATAGGAGAATCTCAAGGCCACCAGGGCATGATCTGACCATGACAAAGGGGATAGATCTAACTCTCCCTTCAGATCACTTTGCCACTGCTCCGACAAGAAAACTAAGTCCGGAGTGAGGCCACTGTCTCGAGTCGGGTTTCAAACAATCTGAGATAGGCCCATGGCTGCCATGGTAGCCATGAACTCCCGAGCTGTCTCTGAGGCACGTCCCAGGGAAGGCAGATTGAAGTCCCTCAGAATCATAAGTCTAGGGAACTCCACTGCCAACCCTGAGACTGCCTCCAACAGCTCGGGCAGGGAGGTTGCTACGCAGCAGGGAGGCTGGTATAGCAGCAACACTCCCAACTTCTCTCGAAAACCTAACTTGAAGAACAGGGTCTCACACCCGGCCACTTGTGGAGCAGGGCCCCTGAAGGCCACTAGAGATTCACGGATTAAAACCGCCATCCCTCCTCCCCTGCCCCGGTGTCTTGGCTGATGCCACACCTGAAACCCGGCTGGGCACATCTCCGAGAGCACTACTCCTCCCTCTGTGCCCAGCCAGGTTTCAGTAATACACACCAGGTCTGCCCCCTCCTCTGTGATCAAGTCACATATGAGGGGGGCTTTATTATTAACAGACCTGGCGTTAAGTAGCAACAGTCGAAAGCCAGGACACTCGAGGATCCTTTGACCAGGGCCTGGGTCTGAACCTGAGGAGCTGGAACACGCCACCAATAACAAACATCGGGGGCGTCTTCCCCGAAGACGGCCTGACCCTTGGTTCCCGCCATAACATCCCCTACCTGTCACCACTTCGATGGGGCAACCTGCCCTACTGCCCCCAGAGTTTCCAGGCCCAGATGCCTCCACTCCTGGCCCTCCGGAAACCCTGGATTGATATAAGGGTCCCCTCCATGCACACATCTCTCATAAACACTCGCCCCTAGGTGGTGAAAGGCCCCCCAGCGCACCAGCTTCCGCTCTCAGCACCAGGAGCCCCCCCCCCACCTTCCAACATCCACTCTGCCCCCTCAATCCCTCTCACTAGTTGTAAGGGGGCACCATACACTCCTGCCCACCCTCTGTCTCTCACTCAGGGGTGGGCACTCATCCATAAATTCACACAGTCTTGGGCTCCCCTGACTCTCTCACACTCAGGGAAGACCCTCATTTGCATACCTGGGGACCCTCTCGCCTGCCGCCTCTAAGTGAATGGGAAGGAATGTTAAAATTTTAAGTTGTTAAAAAAAAATTCTCCAGATGATAAAATTCATGGGAATTTCCCCCCTACACCCAACTTCAGAGTTTCTCCAAAGATGTAATATACAGTTCTTAAAATCTATAGAGCACCACCATTGAAAATAGTGCTCTTCTTCACTGGAGAAACGCTCACACTCCGCTCTCCGCACTGTTGTTATTACACAATTGGGGCTCGTAGGGTCCAGCACAGCGAGACCAGGACACCAATCTCTCGCTCTGCCAGTTCTCCACACCAGGCTCCCCTCCGAGAATCCCCCAAAGGGGTCTGCTGAAAAACGACCAAGTCTGTAGTCGCAAAGAGCCATGAGCTCCGCCCAGCTCTCAGTCCATGTGCTGCGAGAGCTATACTCCGTCCAGCCTACTCCAGTTCGAATATCAAGCTGGAGGTACGGGTTTCCGGGATTTCAGGGCGCTCTCCAGTCGCCCCTACCCGTTGGTAGATAATTTGTAGGGGCAAGGGGGTCTTCACTCCGTGTCTTAGCTCCCCCACAAAAATCTCTCTAAAGCAGCTCACAGCGTCTTTCCTCTCGTTGCCTCTAAGCCACCACCACACCGATCTTTCCCATACGTCCAATAGGTCTTCCAGGTGGGGATTCCAATGAAAACCAAATTTGGGTGATTCCTTCCTCTCTCCCCCAACCCCTCACAGAGTTTTAGGCTCACGGGGGGAGGCTCACAGGGGGGAACTCACAACGTTCAAAATCTCTCCAGGCCTTGGGCGTCTGCCGGGACTGTTGTTAATTCCGTCACGTTCCCCAATCCATCCAAAGAACTCTGGGAAACTCCGGCAAACTCGTCCCAGAACCCCAACCAATAGATAATAGGGTTGGGGATCAGAGCTCAAACTCTCTAAAAGCTATTGAGCCTTCCGAGAGCTCAAAAAGGCCTGAGGCTCCCTCCTTCAAAGCGGGAGCGACCGGCGTCTGCTTCCGATTGCCATCTTGGATTTTTTTTTCCAGTTAGCCAAAATCTACACCCATATTAACTTCAGAATGTCATATGTAGAATCCACATAGACAAGCCTGTGCAGCATCCATGGGCTAATCTATTGCTAGAGCTCCTGTTCTCTGAGACCCACAGAATCAATACTGGTAGACATTTCCTATCCATCCCATTACTCAGATGATGTTGTCATCTGGTCTTTGGCTATGCCAATGTGGCTTCAACTACTGAACTGCAGGGGTCAAAAGGAGCATCTAATTCTTTATTTTTAAAGTGATAAATGAAGAAGCTGATATTGCAACATTGGAAAGATAAATGTATGGCCCCATTTACTTAGTGGGTCGAAGACCTGATTACACTTGCCACCTATGAGAGAACTGCCTATAGACGTAGACTTTGTATGGATAAGTACAATGAAATATGGGACTCATTTATACAAAATACAGTAGTTTAGAAAAAGCATGATGGTTATATAATTGTATTAGATGATAGATAGATAGATAGATAGATAGATAGATAGATAGATAGATAGATAGATAGATAGATAGATGGATGATAGAGATATTTGCATCATATTTGCATATATATTTGCATATATATATATATGTGTGTGTGTGTGTGTGTGTGTGTAACTGTTTACTGTTGTAATGACACATTATATTTCATATTTTTATTTTATTTTTTCTGTTATAGTTTTCTCACTTTTTTAAAGCACCTATTATGTATTTCTTTTTTTATAATGTATGTTTCTCTGTGTATTGTTTCTTTCTGTCTTTTTCTTTTTCTGTTATTATTCTAACAAGCAATAAAAAAAATTTAAAAAGTGATCAATGAAGAAAAAAAGCCAAAAGAAATCATGATTCTGGTGAAAGTGCCAGTGGCATCTAAACAGACTCATTTATACAAAATACAGTAGTTTAGAAAAAGCATGATGGTTATATAATTGTATTAGATGATAGATAGATAGATAGATAGATAGATAGATAGATAGACAGACAGACAGACAGACAGACAGACAGACAGACAGACAGACAGACAGATGGATGATAGAGATATTTGCATATATATATATATATATATATATATATATATATATATATATATGTAACTGTTTACTGTTGTAATGACACATTATATTTCATATTTTTATTTTATTTTTTCTGTTATAGTTTTCTCACTTTTTTAAAGCACCTATTATGTATTTCTTTTTTTATAATGTATGTTTGTCTGTGTATTGTTTCTTTCTGTCTTTTTCTTTTTCTGTTATTATTCTAACAAGCAATAAAAAATTTTTAAAAAGTGATCAATGAAGAAAAAAAGCCAAAAGAAAAAAGCTCTCCAATGGACTGGTTCCAAAGACACAAGACAAACTGTTTATGAAAGAAATCGTGATTCTGGTGAAAGTGCCAGTGGCATCTAAACAGCTGTTAAAATTCAAGGACAGATGGAGTCTTTGAGGACTACAATGTATATATAACCAAATTATGATTTTCATAAGGGAGGTAGAAGGGCAAGCAGAAGCTACTGTGAAATGATGCCATACATCTTTTGCTGAATAAACAATTCACTGCAAGAATAGTCAAAGTTGTACAAACAGCCTGCCTGTGAATTCATCTATATCTGCGTCTATGGCAAGCCAACACCGAGTGAAAGACAGAAACAAGAAAAGGGCTCAAAGAATGTTCTATTTAGCCCTGTTTTCTTCCTCTTTTGATCCACATATCTGCTTCCTCATTTAGATTAGGAATTTCAATTCTGTTCCTGAATTTTGGACACATTGTTTGGGTTTTGTATAGTAACAGGCTCTAATAGTGTGAGCTTATAGAAATTCAGTTAATGCTGGCTCCTTATGCTTTCAAAGCAGATAACTGGATGGTGAACAGGAATGTATAAATTAAGAAAATACTAAATAGAAAATAAGAATCTGGCATTTCATAATGTTTCATGCTGTTATTACTGTATTGTTTTTCCAAACTGCAAAGGTTTGGATGGTTTTGCTGGCATGACTATCCCTGCTTTTATCATGATTTTTCAATATGTATTTTTAAAAAAGGCCCAGATGCTTTAGTAGCTTTAGAGGCACCTGGATTACAAACAATTTAAGAGATGCCGAGTTTGAAGTGAAATCAACAATCCAGTTTTATGTGTAATTAAAAAAATATAATAAAGTTTAATACTCATGATATATGGAATGAGGACTGGAATATCCAATTTTTGTAAATCAATGAGTCCAGGTTTTAGGAAATACAAAATATACTGTATATCTTAAAATTTAAGAATGAAGTTAATTCATGTGTTCCTTGCCAGTTTTGAAAATATCCTTTTAGTATAAATATATATATATATTATATTGTCTAATTACATACAAAATATTTGACATCTATCACAATGCAAAGAACTATAGATCTATCAAGCATGGACCATGGCAAAAAAGATGACTCATTTAGGATGGAAAGACAGTGATCACCCAATTCTCCAGTCATGCTCACTTCTTTTGATTTGGCCCTTTATTGGTGTAATAGAAAGGCTGATCAGTGTCCAAGGTTTAACCCTGTGTTTAAAACCTTAGCTGTTTTCTAGATGAAAAAAATAAAGGACAAACCTGGAAAAGGGGCAAATCTGAAAGAGGTTCATAAGGATTCTTTTAAAAAATGTATATGTTTATAGCTCTGCTTTACAAAGGAAAATTCAAGAGCAAAACCAAGAAAATAAATAATTAAATTAAATGAATCTAAAGGACAGCTTTCTGAAATAAAGGACTGTCCTTTATAATAAAGGACGTATGGTCACTGTAATGATTATATGCTTTATCATGGCTTGTTGACGAAATCACACTGGCTGGGTTCCTCCTAAGCCATAAACAAAGAAACACATAATTGCTTAGTCTGAACCCAGTTTAGAAGGGGAAGACATTGATGGCTTGTTAGGAACTTTTATAACAGCAGGACATGTTTTATTTATATTTTTATTCTTAATGTTACTGAAATTTTGATGACCTGATTTTAGTTCACGAGGAAAACCATCTAGATTTTCAGGGTAACAGGGTTTCTTGTGAAATAAATATCTCAAGGAAAGTTTCTGTGCAATGTTTACACTATTCTTTCAGCTATATTTGCGAAGAATTAAAGAGGCGGCCAATGGAAAGCATTTTGAGGAAACCCTGTGTTTGTCTCAGCCTTCAAATGCAGTAACGTTAATGCATAATTCAGACTCAAAAAGGGAGTGGTTGTAGTTTAATTGCCAGCTATTTTGCTTAGTTATCCTTATAGGAAACAATAATTTCACACAGTCTGTTCTGAGGGTAGATGAAATTTAAATACAATTAAACCCTTGGGCTTTCAGTACAGTTTCTTTTTACAGTCTTCTGTTAAGCAAATCTACACCGTGACACCGCACACTGTGCATTCGCTCGGTGGAGTGCTTGCCTAAGATCTGCTAACATGCTTTAACTACCAAACGGCAGCATGAAATGGGGTGAAGGTTACTTCACCTGGGCAGAAGAAGTGTTGCTCCTCCAGGGTTTGTAAGAGGCAGCTGCTGGTCAAGGCAGCCATTTTGGAGAACCGCCAAACAACGATGCAAAAGGGTACTGCCCATTTGGCATCTCTTCAGCGGCCATCTGGCTAGATCCAGGGTGGAGCCAATTTGTTTCATTATCAGCGGAGGAAATGGTGCCTGTGTGGCAGGTGAGCTCAACTTTCTTAAACCTGTCATTGCAATCATCAGAAGGAATTCACAAAAATCTCCCACAATTAAAGCTTAATCCAGCTGCTTTGCTCACAACCTCTTCCTGTTATGTTAGGTTAGAGAAGGGCTGGGATTTTTCAGAAAGGAATTATGTGAAAAAAACAGATATTGGTTTCTAATTCCCCTCAGACTTGCTACAGAACGTTATTTTCCACTTTCCTTGGTATTATTGTAAACCGTCCAGAGTCACTCTTTGAGTGAGATGGGCGGTGATGAAATTCGAAATATATATATGTATGTATGTATGTATGTATGTATGTATGTATGTATGTAAGTAAGTAAGTAAGTAAGTCAGAGAAATATCCCTCCCAATTGGCCATCCCCCCAAGAAGATAGCATTGGGCTTAGCCTCTACGTACTCCTTCCCTTCTTCCTCCCTTCCCCCACTGTTCCCTTATCAATGAAATTGTCTTTGTGGCCTCCACTTTCTAATCTGGTGAAGTATTTGGAAAAGTTTGCATTATTGCAAACCAGACCCCCCATTACCACACTTGCAAATATGCTGGAGATTTTCAAGCAGCTGTTTGCACTACCTATCAGCCAAGCCTCATTCAACAATAAGTTTATCCACAGAGCCTTTTTCCTGGCAGAAGATATCAGAAGTCAGCCTATATTTCCAGAATGTCATCACTTGGGTGTGAGAATGTAGACGGTGCCTGCAAAGAGCTAGCACTGCCCTGTCCATTTGAGCTCCACTGACAGGTTGCTCCCCAAGATCATGTGATACTTAGGGGGTGCTAAAAAACCAACATGGTGGCTGTGACCATCTCTAGAGAAGTCAGAATGCAAGAGCAGTTAAATAAACATCAGCTTAGCCCTGGGAAAGATGATAGGGTGAGAAAGAAACACAATCCTGTCCTGATTCTCTTTGGTAGAAGAGGGGGAAAGTTCTGGGAGGCTTTCAAGATTCTGTTATTATACCTTTTTATTAATTAATTAAATTAATTGGATTTATCCCCACCAATCTCTACCGTGGCAGACTCTGGGCGGTTTACAACATACCTTACAACAATAAAGTAGAGTTCCAGTAACTCTTGTGGTGTCTTTTTCCTGACATGGCCTACCTCAAAGAGCTGACATCAATCTTAAAAGCTTCACTACTCTTTAATCAGAGAGGCATCACAACCTGCCTTTGTTCATGAAAATGGCATCAGATCCCCAGGGCATCCGTCTGTCTGCAGAACAGCTTGTTCAGGCTTTGTTACAACATCAACAGGAAATGGATATAGAAATAACCTGTACAATGTAATGTTGGGACTAGGGTCACCTCAGCCAGCAGTTCATCAGCCTGCACCCCAGCCAATATGTTTTTGCTCTCATGGGAGTTTGCCAGAGAAGTTTGGAGGAGCCCAAGATCGATTTCTGACTTTTACGACTCACTGCAAATTGTTTATGGTGGGTCAGATAGCAGACTTTCCTACAGATCACACCAAAGTGGCTTTTATTCTGAGTCTGCTGAAAGAAGGAGCAGCCAAATGGACTATGCCCTTCATTGAGGGCAATGATCCATTACTGGACAATTACCAGAACTTCATGCAAAGATTTAGAGCTGCATTTGATGATTTGGCTAGGAGAACAACTGCAAATTGAGAGGTTTGCATGCTGAAACAGGGAAACCACAGAGTTCATGAGTACTTATTGGATTTTCAATTATGTGCCAGAGATTCAATGATCTTGCTCTGATTTTGAGAAGGACTTGCTGATGAACTTGAGAGATGGGTTAGTGAGACAAGGCATACCAGATAATTTGAAAGCAATGTTCCAATGTTGTGTGTGAATTGATGGACAATTGGAAAAGTTGAGGCACAGAGGAAATATTAAGGGGAAGAAGTTTTACAGCCTCTCTTCAATGCCCCCCACCCCCATAGCTTACTTGGACACCAGGTTGGAGAACCCATGCAAACAGGATAAGTACAAAGATCCCTATCCTCAACAGAGAAACAGACTTCAGTTTATGCTCCTATTGTGGATCCCTAGGACAATAGTCAAGATTGGCACCATAGAAGAAGTACAGACTTCCGTGGAACTGCAGACCATGTGGCAAACAAGTGCCTGAACCCCTCCAAAACCTTGTCTTCAGGAAACTTCCCAGACTTTCTTCTGTAAAACTCAGCAGGGGAATCCTCAGACAATTAATAAGAGCTCAGAGAGCAGACAAGAGGCTTAGAAGTATAACCCTCTATTTTAACCATCTTTTGGATTTTATTTATTCTCTCTATTTATTGTTTTAGGATAATTTTATGTATAGATTTTAACTTTTGCTATTCTGTAAACCGCCCAAAGTCCCCTATTCGGGGAGATGGGCGGGGATAAATTGAATAAATAAATAAATAAAACTCTCTACTCTTTTAGATTCATACATGAGGCCACTGTGCAACAGTTTAAATTGCCCATACAAATTTGTTAGAGAAGCCTACGCTGGTGCGAACAATCAACACGTGAGCACTTTGAACTGGTCCTATTGTGCAACATACAACTCTCTTGCAACTGACCATAAATGATCATTCAGAATTCTTGCCACTTTATGTCACAGCTTCCTCACAGGTCGTCACTGTGCTAGGCATTAGGTAAAGGTAAAGGTACCCCCCGCACATTTGTGCAGTCATGTCCGACTGTAGGGGCCGGTGCTCATCTCCATTTGTTAGCCAAAGAGCCAGCGTTGTCTGAAGACAATTCCACGGTCATGTGGCCGCATGACGCGCATGGAACGCTGTTACCTACCCACTGAAGTGGTACCTATTCATCTACTTGCATTTGCATGGTTTCGAATTGCTAGGTTGGCAAGAGCTGGAGCTAGTGCGGGAGCTCACTCCGCATGCAGGGCTAGGGATTCGAACCTCCGAACTTGCGATCTTCCGATCGACAAGCCTGGCATCTTATCCACTGAGCCACCACACCCCTTGTGCTAGGCATTGATTGGCTGCAAATGTCCACTGGGATCAAGGGACAATTTCTTTTCCAACTCAAAAGTGTCAACAGCCACATTTGCCCTACCTTGAAGGACTAACAGTATGTGATGAACACCCTCCCCCTTTTTTATGTGCATCTCATGTATGACACATGTAAAACAGGGGCAGGATTTTGTGTGGTCATGATTGCCATCTTGATTTTTTTTATACCCCCAAACCTTGGATATCACTGGTGGTTCTCCAGATGAAAAAGGTCTTCCAACTCATATTCCCCATCCCAACTGAATCTTTGTGACTTGTGAGTTGTTTATTTATTGATCCCAGTCAATATAATGTGTTAGGATTTAATGTTTTTACAATAAACATTAATCCAGAGAGTGCCAATATAGTTTCTGTTTGAAAGCCAAAGAGTTTAGCAGAATCTGCCACAAGAAGACTCCTGATATTTGCTAGTTTGATCATTTTTCTTATAAAAGCCCTCAGCTAGTGTTAATATATAAAAATATAAAAGGTTGGATTTGGATTCAAAATGCTCCAAGGTATAAGTAAGCAGGATTAAGTGCCTCTCTTCCATAAATATACCTACTGTTTTAGCCTGAAAGCATTTTACTATCCCATTAATATGCGAACGTGACTTGGGGCAGTGAAAACCTCTCATAAATAATTATGATCCATCTTTAGTTTTATTCCATGTGGGGTTAAAATTAGAAAGTATTATTAAGTACTCGAGAGGATAGCAAACCAGTTAGCTCTTGTATATTAACCAAGATACATTCTATGATCACAGGAGTTTATATGATTACATGATGTCCCTGTAGGTTTCTTAAAGAGTTGTGGTAGTTGCATTATATTGGATATAAGATTATTATACAGTATTTTTTTTAATCTCTGTCATGACATAATGCAAATGCAACTAACAAATCAACTAGGGACAACTGTTGAGGGAATGCTAAAATTGGGTTACTCTTCTTGATGCTGAGTTTCCTGGTTAATTTTCTGCACTAAGGAATGGATAATCCTGGATGATCTGAACTGCATCATAATATGTTCCACCAGCATCTCTGTTTATATCCCTTGCAATATACAGTATGTAGAGTAAGGTAGAAGCTAAATAAAGCTAATTCAGATGATGCATCCGTGTAGTTGAATTATGCTATTTATCAAAGGACTTTAAGGTCAGACTATAACCTTGTTTTTATTTTAGTTCTGGTATTTCTTTATATCTGCAGCCTCAATAACCCAGTTCCAAACTGAGTCAATTAGCACAGGTTTTATGCAGAAGTTTCTTTAAAAGATTCCCTTTTATCTATGACGAACAGAGGAATCCTGCCTGCCAAGTCAGGGAAGTTTGAAGTGAAATCATTCACCTTTTACAAAGTGTGAAGTCTGTCATCACTCCAAGATTAGGACATCTTTTTAAGGACATCACTGCAGACAGAAACTTAGCAACTCAACCAATACCATTTGGTTGATCCTCATTTCTATAATCACAAGTATTCATTGATAATTGTTACCATGTAATCTATGTTACTTGAATATACATAAATACATATAAATAAAAGCCATGTAAGCATTGTGGAGTATCAATGGAGGATGTGGGAGAACATTTACAGGAGGCATGAAACATTGTACGGAGAAATGAGTCAGTTGGAAAGCTGGGAAGCAGAACCGATATGTAGGCTCTGGGTTGCCAAAAAATAGGTAACAGCAACACTGATATTTCTGAAATAATGACTTGTTGTCTGTAAACTAAATAATTTGCTGAAGGTTGAAAAGGCTTATGATGGAAAGATTCGGCACTACCCACAATGGAGGAATGGTTGGTGAAGGTGATGGAACTTGCTGAGATGGCTAAATTGACTTTTTTGATCAGAGACAAGACCATATCTACGTTTATTGCTGACTGGAAACCCCTTATGGACTTTTTGCGTGAAACAGAAAAAAATGAACTTATGATTTATGGTTTTGATGATTAGATAGGATAGATTATAGAAAGAAGAGAGTTATGTCGTAAGCATAGAATAAGAGGTAAATATATAATTTATAATTGTACTTATAACTGCTGTAAAGAAGATCGGGAGCTACTTCTTTGTATCTTTTTTTCTTTCTTTTCTACTTTTCTTTTACTCCCCCCCCCCTTTCTTGCACATTTAGCGTTCTCTGATTCCTTTCTTTTTCTTTTCTTTGTCTTACTTAGCTTTGTCTTACTTAGCTTGTATTAGTTTTTATCTTCCTTTTAAAAAATTAATAAAAATTATATGTATATGTATATGTATATGTATATGATGTATATGTATATGTATGTATATGTATATGTATATATGTATATATGTGTATATGTATATGTATATGTATATGTATATGTATATGTATATGTATATGTATATGTATATAAAGAAAAGAGTTATGGTATGAAACAGCTCAACTGACCAACACCAATCTGCTTGAGTTCTCCAAAGCTCTGATCTTGAGGAGAAATCAACCATATTCTAAGGAAAGGCTCCTTTGCTGTTTGAATAATCATACATATCATTAGGAAAATGTACTATTTTCTTTAATGTCATACTTTGGTTTTTCAATATCCCTCTCAGATAACCCTGCAACGTAGGCTTGCAAACAGAATCGTGTCTTAACTTTGGATATAATATTTGGAGCATGAGTTGGTTGTATTTCTTACCAAAATTTATCCCCAAGTAGTCAAGTCACAGCCATGTAAAACATAATATGCATTTATAACGTTTTTATTTCCTTTTGGAATTTCTAAAGGAATAGGACTGTACATTAATTCAAATAAACTGCAATGACAATTTTGTTGGTATATTTTAAGATTACTGTTGGTGAGCCCTAACAAAAGTACAATTTAAGAATATTTTTAATCTATGATTGTTCAGTTAATGAATAAAATAATGCATTTTTAGAAACATGAGTGTTTAAGCATAATCTAGTGTGCCTGTGTGTTGTATATACCAGGCCATTTAAAAATGGATAACTTAGCTTATTCAGGATATCTACAAAATACTATTCCAGTTCTCAGTAATCACAGATTATGCATGACATGTTTTTTTTGTGTGTGTGTATGTCTGTGTGTGTGTGCACATTGGTATACACACGCACGCACGCACGTGTGTGTATGTATAAAATGCAACTTTATTTAATATACTAATTTTTGAATGCAACTTTTCCTAATGTACATATTTTCTGTGCAACATATGGCCTGGAACTGCATTGCAGAAGAGTTAATTCAGAGAGCGCAAGTTTATCAGTCTCCTTAAAAAATCCACACCAAATGAACTTCTTCCTTCCCACTGATATGCACTTCTAATATTAAAATCATTTGAAACTCATTTAAATTTGTAGTAGGATATCAAGCTCCTTAAAAGTAATAATATCCATTTTTTAGGCTGGCTGGTCAAACTAAAACTCATGGAATATAAGCAGTTCTGTATTTTGAATAGGCAAATTTAATTAACTGCTTAGTATTTAGACCTTCAATCTTTTCCTGTTCATTATGCATCTATTTTGCTGTAACAATCTATTATTCTGAAACTGGTTGAAGAAGATAGTAATATTTTGGCACGATTCCCAATTTAACTCAGAGCCTTTAAAGAAACAGCGTGCCAGCATCCTGTTCAGCCTTTTTCCACACCTACCCTATCAGTTTTTCCGTCCATCTGAATACTGGTGCGGCTGTGGGCATCATGGTCTTCTTCAAGGTCAGACACATCTTCTAACTCTTCTGGGGTCTGGGAAAGAAACACCACATTATCTTTAGGGATGAATTCAATTCCATCATTGAACTTATCTAGTCTGTGGGTTATTTCTTTTGGACATCTATGTATTATCACTTAACCACATTCCCAAATGATTCTAGATTCCTAAAAGGAGTTGGAGATGTTATTCTTCTGGTATCTAGGAGGCATGAATACTCTTTATCCCACACCATTTTAGAGATTTACAGTAATAGTAGTGCATGTTATATTTCTCACAATTGTACAAGGTTTGTACACTGATATTATCAAACATTTCATCATTAGGGTATTACAATATGTTTTGTGGGTATAAAAACCCAACTTTATTGGCTAATATATGAGATCTGCTTTTTCACTGGATTTTTCTAATAATTTTATTATTATATATTCTGGCAGCTTATTTATTGGAATCAGGAAATGATATTTTGGTTCTCTTCCCAAAAAAATATACAAAATAACATTTCCCAAATCAATACGTGACTTGAAATGTGTTATCTTTTGATATTTAGAGAATTATGTAAGACAATTTTAATAGCGAAAAATGCATATGAGAATAATGCTGTAGAAATGATAGTGTTTGTAAAAAAAGAGGCCCATACAAAACAATACTACATTAAGCAAAATGTTTACAGAAATGAACATATTAGAAAATATCCAAAAAATGTGAAAACATTTTTGCAGATTTCTTTCAGAGTTGCACATTTCTGAGGAAATGAAACAAAATAAATGTAAAGGAGGAATAAGGACAAGCAAAAATGTACAGTTTTTGCCACTCCTAGGACATACAATTGGAGATCTGCATATATTCTTGGAAATGAACACCACTCTGGTCTCAAACCTTTTTCTGTCTTAATAAATAAAGAGAAAAATCTGGAAACAGTGTGTTCTTGCTCTGTCCCCATCAGATCCTGAACCTGTGCTCATCAGAAGATGAATAATGGAGAAGCTGATTGGCAGTTAGAGGTCAGCTAATAGCTGTTGAAGATGGAATACTGGACTGTTGGTTTACATCCAGAGTAAGCTTTGCTGAGCAATATCACCCTGGTGGTCTGTAGCTTGAATCATGTCAACTGGATTTCTATTTTCTCAGTGGAAACATTTCGCTCCTTATCCAAGGAGCTTCTTCAGTCTGAGCAAAGTTAGTAAGGGAATCCTAAATATGTTTCTAGACACACAGCTACCTAGAAACATATTTAGGATTCCCTTACCAACTTTGCTCAGACTGAAGAAGCTCCTTGGATAAGGAGCGAAACGTTTCCACTGAGAAAATAGAAATCCAGTTGACATGATTCAAGCTACAGACAATTCCACCTGGATGACTGAGAACCTTCATAGACATCACCCTGGTGGGTTGCCGAGCTGATCACAATATTCTACAGGATCCCTTCCCACCTCCCCACTCACCTTAATGAACAGCTATTTTCCTTAAATATTTTAATAGAATAGTGAGTGTGCTATGAAGTGCTGAAGTTTAGATATGCCCCACCTGCTTTTCCTTTGAATGTTTCTGGGCCTGATATAGCACGGATTAAGCCACTTCCTCACAGTCACTGCTTTCAGACCTTCTCAACCCTCAGAATCATTTTCCAAGCAACTCACAATGGTCCCCCTTGAGGCCCTCTGTGAAATGTAAAGGACTTACATAAAGGGCAACCTGTGCTTTGTCTAGCTTTCCCAACACAGAATAAAATACACCCATCATCATAAAACTATCTAAAATCTTAAACATCTCAAAATGCAACATCAAAACAATAAATCTACAAGTAATCTACAAATAATTAAAAGACATGGCATCAGCAAGGGAGCCAGTTTGGTCTAGTGGTTCAGGCAACGGGCTAGAAACCAAGAGACTGAGAGTTCTAGTCCCACCTTAGGCACAAAGCCGATTTACCTTGGGCCAGTTATTCTCTCTCAGCCCAACTCACCTCACAGGGTTGCTGTTGTGGGGAAAATAGGAGGAGGAAGTACTAGGTATGTTCCTCACCTTGAGTTATTTATAAAAATAATAAAGGTGGGATAGAAAAGAAATAAATAAATAAAACCCAGGGCTCCACCTTTCTTGAATTTCCAGACATATCCCCCCCCAAGTCCCAGGCTTTATATGTGATTTTGTACGGATATACAGTATGTATGCATGTGTTTCAAGTTTTGCATACACACACACACACACACACACACTCACACATTTGCAGAGAGAGAGAGAGAGAGAGAGAGAGAGAGAGAGAGAGAGAGAGAGAGACGTACTGTAAGTACATATATACATTTGTATGTGTGTGTATGTGGGTGATCCTGTTTTGTAGTTGCATTGTGTGTGGGATGTTATGAGTGTTCTTGGCTGCTATTTTATGTTATTTATGTTGTTTTCAATTTTGGTTGCTTTTTTTTTTATCCGTTCAATCGTGTCCAGTTCTTGGATACTGCCTGGACAAGTCCCTGCAGTTTTCTTGGCAAGGTTTTTCAGAAGTGGTTTGCCATTGCCTCCTTCCCAGGGCTGAGAGAGAGTGACTGGCACAAGGTCACCCAGTTGGCTTTGTGCCTAATGTGGGACTAGAACTCACAGTCTCCCGGTTTCTAGTCTGGTCCCTTAACCACTACACCAAAGTGGCTCCTTTTTGTTGCTTTTATTCTGTTTCAATTGTTAGCTGCCCATACATGAGATGAGTTGCCATAAAAATTTAGTAAATAAATAATTTCCCCAGTGAATTGAGGTAAGAAGGTTTCATATTTATTTATTATAAATATGAATATTCATATTTCATAGAGCCAGTCTGGTTTAGTGGTTAAGGTGCTGGGCTAGAAACCAGGAGACCGTGAGTTCTAGTCCCGCCTTAGGCATGAAAGCCGGCTGGGTGACCTTGGGCCAGTCACTCTCTCTCAGCCCAACCCACCTCACAGGGTTGTTGTTGTGGGGAAAATAGTAGGAGGAAGGAGTGTTAGGTATGTTCCTCGCCTTGAATTATTTATAAAAATAATAAAGGCGGGATAAAAAAATTAAAAAAAAACTGTAAGAGAAAAATGGCAGCAAGCAGGCATGATTATAGAAATCTAAAGAATGAAAACAAGAAACACAATTATCACCACCAAACCCACCTTATCCAAAATCAATACAAAATCCACATACAATATAGTACAAGAGAGAGAGGTATCTTAGGGTACCTCTCCCCCTCCCCATTTCAAGTTATATCCTCTGGCAGTGATGGAAGCAAAGGAAAGGCAGAGTCCTCCTTCTTCATTAACACCTAGCAACAGTACTGGGCACAGCTCTCATAAATTACAGATTCCAAAGTATGTTAAGTAAACGCAAGCAAGGAATAGGTTCCCTTAAATAAAATAACTTGCCAAACAAATTTTCCAACTACTTCCATAAAACACCATTTCCCATTAGTACTTCCCAGATTTGATACTTTCAAACAAATCAGCCCCCCAACTTTCCACGCACAAACCTACAAATCAATCCAGCCTACATTCCTGTCAATTCAGCAAATACAGATTCAGCAAAGACAAGCCAAAGTCTTATTCACAATCGAAAATCTTCATGACTCCATCTTCTTCTGTCTTTCCTTCAGACAATCAATTTTTCCCACGCCACAATCACAATCCCAGATTGTAATCTTGTGACCTCCTGGGCCATCCTTTCTTCTTCCTTTACACTCACTTCTTTCCATCCAGCACATTCCACACCCTTCCCACCCACCTTCCTCTGCAATCTGTAATACACACAAGAACTTACAGTATTTCTTCTTCTGTCAGCATATCCATCAGCCTTCTTCCATCATGTTTGCCACCACTAATCCTGAAAATTCAAACTCAACATTTGTCTTCACTCCTTTGTTCCTTCTACCACTAATTCACACACCAAGAATCTGTTCATCCTCCTCAAGCCTTTTTGGAAAACTACAAAAAATATTTTTTTAAAAAACTGAGCCACGATAACAAGCCTTCATCAGGCTCCAAAGCACTGGTCATGTTCCGATGCCTTTTTTATTGCTGTTGAATTTTCCAATACAGAAATAGAAGAAGTTCATCAATTTTTGGTTGTTTGGCTATCTTGGAAGAGTGCTGTGAACCACAGGTGTCTCTGTGATGCTGTTTCCTTTTTTCTCTTCTCTTCTCTTCTCTTCTCTTCTCTTCTCTTCTCTTCTCTTCTCTTCTCTTCTCTTCTCTTCTCTTCTCTCCTCTCCTCTCCTCTCCTCTCCTCTCCTCTCCTCTCCTAGAGGATCGTGTTACTAGGTTGCCATCTTGACTCTTACTCCAAATTATTATTACTATATTAATTTATTTTTATGTAATTTTATTTTATTTTATGTCTAATTTTTACCTTTTTTAATAATTACAGGTTTATATATTTTTATTGTAGTTTTCTCTGGCCTAAAGGCCATAATTAAGGCTTGATTTTGAGCCTCAGTACAGAAATAAGCTCCATTTACACAGACAGCTGATATTTGTTTAAATATTTTATATAATGGAATAATTTTACTTCTGTTGAATGATTACTCATGAAGAAGTGCTATATTTTGAGCTAACTAGCAATTTGATTTGACTAAACTATTTTGTGCTTACTCAATTGTAAATTTCATTTATAAGTACTGAAAAACAAAACAATATAGCTTTGTTTTTATAGGAGCATTAAACTATGTTTGAATGCACTTCTCACATATTTTGCAGTGGAAATTTGCATTGTTGCTTACAGAAAATATACCACTTAATGCAAATGCAAAAACACATTCGTACCCTGAGAAAAGATTACTTACCACAGATCAAAATGAACTGACTTTCCTTTATGGGGTATTTACTAGAAGTTGGCCACACCTTCCAATAGCAATGAAACTAAAATGGCATCCATTAGGTGAAATGGGGTGTTATAAACAGCTGTTTGTACTTTTTATTTTTCACTACCTAGTGTTTGTATACATTTTTTTTAGGATTCTTGGCTTTCCACATGCATATATTGTAAAGAGAACACAGTCTGTGTCATTCATAAAGAAAATAATTTGAGTCTTTAAAAACAAAATGGAAATATTATTCTCATGGTGTTTGCATGTTCTCTTGCTCTGCTTGATTTTTAAAATATATTTGGTGACTATATCTGAAGCTGCTTTTTCATACACTAGTACAACTGCAATCTTTTTAATGTTATCTATCCCCTGGCGTGGTGGCTCAGCATGTAAGACACCAGGCTTGTCGATCGGAAGATTGCAAGTTCAGAGGTTCGAATCCCTAGCCCCGCGTGACCGAGTGAGCTCCCGCACTCACCCCAGCGAGTGTCCACTAATGGCATCAGTACTTGTGGGCATAGATGTTGCTGTTTTATGTTGCAGAACCTACACTTTACACACTCCTTTTTTTATTCAAGTAAAAGACTATCCTTTTTGACAAATAAATTCACTATGCCTAGCGAAATGAGTAAGTTGATTCTCTCCCCCCACCACCGCCAAAAAAATTGAAAAATCCTCAGACCCAGAGTCACGGGTGCCATACATGTAATGTAGAAAAGACTTGAGTAATCTAAATCTAGAATTTGGCTGGACTTTGCCTGCATGGATATTTAAGTTTCATTGCTACTTTTCAAAGCTTACTTCAGTTTAGAGGGTAAAGCCAAAGCCAGCAGACAGAAATATAAAATAGAGATGGAGGAAAGTTGTTGTGTTACTCAGTTACTGTATCAGGTACCTATGTGATATATAAGATACTGTATGTATACAAAAAGGTACACATAAATGTAAAAGTCAACTCATAACATGTTTCCAGCTCTTTGCAACCATCATTTTAGAACAGAATAGACCAATCTATCTAAATATAGCAATGTTGGTCTTTTGGGGTGTGGACAGAGAAAAATACAGATTGCACAGATATTTATTTTTTCTATTAAAAAAATCATTTTATTTATCCTTTCCTTCCAAAATGACAGTGTGGATAATATCTCCTGCATATCCAGAAGATATGCAGCCCCAGCCAGGACTTCAATGGTCTTGCTGTCTGGATGGTTATGAGAGCTGAAGTTCAACACTTCAGAAGATCCAGATAGAAAAAGGCTACTATAATCAATCAGGCAGTTATGTGATGACAAACCTTGAATCAATATGTATATTTTCAGAGAGCTATGAAAAAGAGCTCCAGCAGGCCTTTAAAAGCCTTCCAAAAAAAGTTCCAAAACTGCAGCACATTATATTTTTTAAAAGATCTTGTTGTTTATTCATTCAGTCACTTCCAACTCTTCGTGATTTCATGTACCAGTCCATGACGGAGCTTCCTGTCAGCCATCGCCATCCCCAGCTCCCCCAAGGTCGAGTCCGTCACCTCCAGAATATCATCCATCCATCTTGCCCTTGGTCGGCCCCTCTTCCTTTTGCCTTCCACCTTCCCTAGCATCAGCATCTTCTCCAGGGTATCCTGTCTTCTCATTCCAAAATGTCTATATTTAATCTTGCCATCTCACCAATAACCACATCCAATTTGCCCTGGCTCATAGATCTTACATGCCAGGTTCCTATGGCATGTTGATCTTTAGAACATCGGATTTGTCATTCACCAACAGCACCGTCAGCCGCTAGCCGTCCTTTCGGCTTTGAGCTAGCTGCGTCATCACGTCTGGGGCTAGTTGAACTTATCCTCTGTTCCTCCCCAGTAGCATTTTGACCATCTTCCGACCTGGGAGTCCCATCTTCTGATGGTATACCGACATATCTCTGCTTGTACTGATCCATTTAGTTTTCATGGCAAGAATACTGGGGTGGGTTGCCGTTACCTTCCCCAGGGATCGTATTTAGTCTGACCTCTCTGCCATGACCTTCCCGTCTTGGGTGTCCCTTCACAGTTTAGCTCATGGCGTCATTGAGGTGCTCAAGCTCCAGCACCACGACAAGGTAACAATCTCCTTTGCTGGAGCTAAAAGATCTACTCCCAGTGAAAATCTAGGTAAATTCAGAAGTTCCTGCTAGATTTCAAGGCAATTTCTCATCTTCTTTGAGTAGTTTTAACACCTGCCTAGTAAATGTTGCATGCTGTTTTTCTCAGGGTTCATCCTTTATCTCTGAGTTATCTTTTTTTTAATTCATTAATAATATGCTACTTTGAAAACAATGCATACCATGATAGGTAACATGCTATCATTAAAGCTTAGCCATGCATGAAGGTTGCTTTCAATGCTGGGTAACTTGGGGAAATCCAGCATAGAGTAGTGGTGAAGGTGTCGGAGATTTCTCCCTGTCAGTCCACGCTCAGCCTCAAAAGTTTACTGTGTCTTAGGGCCTGTCACTTTCTTTCAGCTAAACCTACTTCTCAGGCTTGGTGTTGTGTTGAAAAATTAAGAGATGGGGCGCTGTGTAGATCACCATGATCTCATGGAATGAAGGATATAAATATAACAAATAAATAAAATGTTGTGCAGCTTCACTTCAGTGACTTAAAAAGACCAACATTAAGATTGTCAATGATGGCCCTTGCCTAAATCTATCAACCGAGAATGCTTTCTTGTATACGTTATACGTTATGGTCAGAAGTTATACAACATATACAGATTTCTTCTTAACTGCACAATATTTTCTGCTTCAGACTTGCCAAAGTGAAGAGTCCTCCAGAAGGAGATACATTAGATTTCTGGTTTTGTAGTGACTCACAGGCTTCACTATGATTGGTGGACATCTCTTTGGAGGTTGACCACACTTAGCCTGTCAGTCCAGATCACATCGTGGGGCCAAGAAACAATGCAGGATTTTTTTCTCTCTCTGAATCTTGCACCGCCAGTCCCATGATTCTGAAGAAACTCCAAAGCCTTTGAGCTTAAGGTGGTGCTGGTAGGGCTGGGATTTTTGGAGGAGATGGGAATTTGCTTTTTTTTTAAAAAAAAATAGCATTAAGCATTTGTTAGGGTTGCACTACAATTTGTGTAGTTTCTTATACTTCCTAGCTCAAAATGGTGGAAACTGTGCCATGAAACTGATTTTCAATTGCTTCCTGTTGCTGAACCAATATTATTCTATGAACAAACAGTCTCTGTGTTCCAGTCAATAGTTTAAAATAGTTTAAAGAGCCAGTTTGCTCTAGTGGTTAAGGCAACGGGCTAGAAACCAGGAGACTGAGAGTTCTAGTCCCGCCTTAGGCATGAAAGTCGGCTGGGTGACCTTGGGCCAGTCCCTGTCTCTCAGCCCAACTCACCTCACAGGGCTGTTGTTGTGGGGAAAATAGGAGGAGGAAGGAGTATTTGGTATGTTCACTGCTTTGAGTTATTTATAAAAATAATAAAGGTGGGATAGAAAATAAATAAAATAAAAAAATAAAAAATAAAATGTTTAATGTTTAATGTTATAGCCTAGGCAGAAGAAAGATTTAGCAGTGGGCTAAAGTCCAAGATTTGCCTAAATACAAAACCAAAAGACGAAAATGCAGGGAAAAAAACCCTAAAGGAAGGGAACATAAGCAGTGCAATGAAGACTGAGTGTGCTCAATAGTCACAAAATCCTGGGAGCCTGTTAAATAAGAAATAGAAAAGGGATATTCCCATAAAGGAGTATCAGCAGGAATAGTAAAGAAAGTCAAGTTGTGACTGTGCAAATGAAACATTCCCCCCTTTTTACATGCATCATGGCCACCAATTTGACTTTTTCACCCTGCGCCCGGATGCCCTGTCCCCACACCATAACGTTTGTGTTGCAACCCTTGTTTACTCCTAATCTTAGAAAGACATGAAAACTAGCTTTTCAAATTCAGTCCCAAATGACTAGAGTAATTCTTATACAGCAAGTGAAAGATTACTGTTGGCCTCTTCCAAACAAAATGGATTCATACATACAGTAGCACTTTATACAGACAAGAAAGAAAAATGCTTGGAATATGTTTAAAAGCTCATCTATTTTTTCCTAGAGAAACATGGCACAAACTTTGCGATGTTATGATGCGGGATAAATATTTTAATAGCTTGAATGTTGAACAGTTTCATTATATGCAACTGAGGTTTTTAGGGTATGCCAAATGACTATCATTCATTCTGGTTTATTACGGTCACTGACCAGTACAAGATTCTACAAGGTATACTCATTGAACCTTACAATATGCACCATCTGATTTAAAATAGTTTTAAAATTATAAGTAAAATTACATTGTTCCAATTAAAAATTAAAATACATTCAGACCACAATGTGGATGAGCCCCTTAATCAAATTTAAATATGCTCTTAATATTAGTCATAACTAATATTCTATCAGATGTAAATGCTTATAAAAAGTAAAATATCATATATAAAATATGGTGATATATATATATAAACCTTTTAAAATAATTAAAATCATAACAAGGAGTGCATTACTACATTTTTCCTATCATAGTCTGGCATATCTTTATAGCAGCTGCACAGAATTTGGCTACTTGCGCCGTAACAGTTGGATCTTCATCTATAAGTAACATTTGCATATACTCTATATCTTGCCTCCTAGGATATTTCTTGGTCAAGGGTAATATTAATTTACTCCTAAGCTCTTTATAAAAAGGACAACGGAGGAGCACGTGGTCTGTAGTTTCTATCTCTCCATTATTACAAGAGCACCACCTTGCAGCTTTTGGGATTTTTTTATATCTACCATCCAAGACTGCGGAAGGGAGTGCGTGGCTACGAGCTAGGGCAATGACTATCAATACATTTATAGTCTGCCATATCATATTTGATGTATAAAACATTTCACTGAAATAGTATTTCAGAGGTGTTTTTACTGAGTCCCTCAACATTTCATTGGTAAGATTTATCCCTTCACTCTACCCTGTAAGCTATGATTTCTTGGCACCACTAGAATATGTATATGGGCCTTGGGGGAAGGAACAAAAATGCCAGTTATTTTGAGAAGCTCAAAAATGACTTCTAACGTAACCTGAATGTATGTTATATTTTATATAGGGTTCTTGAGCTTGAAGTAAATATATCACAAGTTATAAAGATGAATTCTGCTATTTCTAATATCTGGTGAAGGAATTCTGTATAACTATCAATATACTAGGGTGGAGAAGTATTCCTAATTTCTGTGCCCAGTTCATGAGATTCATCCTTTTTGAAAGTCTGGATCTGAACCCAAATGAAGACAATTATATGTGGAATTTTGGTGACCACTACTTTTCTTTGGCAGGTTTCTCACCTGTTGATAGCTACTTCAAATAGCTATATTTACTGATGTACAGATGAGCAAGACTATTAAAATCTGCTAATTCCTTTATGAAGAGGTAAGAAACAATTTGAATGAGGAGAAAGGAGGGATATCAGCCTCTTGATATCAGCCCTTCAGGGTAAGCCAGCCAGGAAATTCATTCCACAACTATTGGAACTCTACTTTATTGTTGCAGGGTATAATAACGGGATTGTAAAAACTTGATAATTCCTCTCTCCCCCCTCTTATAACAAAGAGAATCAAGATGGGTCAATGTTAAGTTTCTTTCTCACTAGCTCATCTCTTTTATATGGTTAAGCAGATATTTATTTAACTGCCCTTGGATTCCTTCTTCAACGTTATGTTCATACTCATCTCCAGGACCTTGTTGATTTTACTTCACCTCTCATTCCTTCATCACCTGTTCCTGTAACCTTTCAGGCTCTAAAGGAGTGAACATCTGCACTGGAAAACCTTCTGTACCTGAGCTGTCTCCCTGCATGATCCAAAATGTCACACAAGATTCTAAATCAGACAAGAAGCCTAAATGAGTAAAAAAAATAATCTTCCAATTGTGAAGACAGATGCCAAGGAGGAAGCTGAGGCTTTAGATCCAACAAGCTTCTTTCCCATTTCTCCCATAGGACTCACTGTTTGTGTGGGATGATTCTTCCAAACAGGCTCAGCATTCTGCCATTATGATCTCAATCCAAATAATCAAAGTGACATAAGCAGAGTAAAATAAATTTTCAAACAAGCAGTATCAGGTTTTGGATATATAGGATGCTTTCAGACAACAGACTTAACGTGATGATTGAATAATCCATTGTCTAGGATTGAACAATACACTGAATCCTAAACTAACCAAACAGGCTGAGTTCACACTATACACTAAGCTACAAATAAAAATGCAAACCAAAATAAAACTACCACCTCACCCCCATCCATCAATAATCCTAATCATACTTATGTTGAGCAAATGCAGCTTTCAGGTCTTTGGTCAAGCAAATTTGCGAACACAACCAATGTTACAGGAAAAAAATGAGGAAGCCTGTACAATGAGGAGACCACTGAGCTAAGTGATTTCTATTTCCTGTGCATTTTCTAACAATGCCCCATACAAGACATCAGTAGTACAATATGACCCCCAGACTGCTGTAACTAGGTGGGTATAAGATTAATCTGGAGCATCATATGAACATCCACAGAGGAGGTGACATTAGTAGCCAGCTATTACAGCGTGGTGTGGTGGCGTGGTGGCTCAGCGGGTAAGACGCCAGGCTTGTTGATCGGAAGATCGCAAGTTCGGAGGTTCGAATCCCTAGCCCTGCGTGCGGAGTGAGCTCCCGCACTCGCCCCAGCTCTTGCCAACCTAGCAATTCGAAAGCATGCAAATGCAAGTAGATTAATAGGTACCACTTCGGTGGGAAGGTAACAGCGTTCCATGCGCATCATGCGGCCACATGACCGTGGAAGTGTCTTCGGACAACGCTGGCTCTTCGGCTAACAAACGGAGATGAGCACCGGCCCCTAGAGTCGGACACGACTGCACAAATGTGCGGGGGGTACCTTTACCTTTACCTTATTACAGCCATAATGCACTAATGATGCCTCCTACTGGGGTACTGCTAGAACAAACAAGACCCATGAGTATGTCTGTATTCTTGCCTTTTCTTGCCACCTTCACATGATCATTTATTCCCACTGGAGTTCCTGCATTCTTATCATAGTATAAGAATATTTATATTTAAACCTAATACTGATGCATTTTCACCTAGTTCACATCATACTTACAGTGACCATACGTCCTTTATTATAAAGGGGAGTCCTTTATTTCAGAAGGTTGTCTTTTAGATGTATTTATTTTTCAAAAACTCACTTTTGTATTTTATTTTGGTCACTTAACTTTTACCATACAAATGGTACCACTTAAAATACAGAAATTGAATTGTCTTTTTAAACTAAATTTACATATACTGTTTGATTTTAGATATTTTTATTAGAATATGTGTTTTTGTAAAGTTTTTCTTGGTTTTGCTCTTGAATTTTCCTTTGTAAAGCCAAATTATAAACATAAACAATTATTTATTTATTTTATCCTTATGAACCTCTTCCAGATTTGCCCCTTTTTCAGGTTTGTCCTTTATTTTTTCCAAAATTATGGTCACTGTAATTATACTCTAAGCCATAGCTTTCCAAAGTGTGTGTTGCAACACACTACTGTGTCGCCTGTGGTGTCCTGGTGTGTCGCGTGCAAACCCGGAAGCGCTTATGGGGGGAACACGAAGGAGCGGAACCCCCACCAATCAGCACGGCAGTGGCGGCGGCACTGAGTGGCGGGGGTGCGGCTCCTTCCAGTTCCACCCATCAGCGCTTCCAGGTTTGCGCATGGCACACCAGGACACCGCAGGCTGCGCCACCGCCGCCGCCACCGTGCCGCTGCCGCCACCATTGGTGTATGTCGCCAACATGAAAAGTTTGGAAAGCTCTGCTCTAAGCTGTTACCGTCAATTCAGTCATGACACATATAATTCACATCTACCTATGAAACAGCCATGGCTGAGTCCTCATTTCATATCCTCATAATTTGATTTACTAGTAGCATTTGAATAGCACAGCCATGAAAACTGCTTAAGGGTGGACTGTGCCAATTCTTGTTCCAGTTAAATTTCAGAAAACATGATTGCTTATTGATATTGTCTGTAAGGTTGTTATAAAAGTGTGGAAAGCTGACACAAGAAAGGCCAGAGCTCAGGAACACTGCTCTGTATGGAAGATATCCCAGCTGCGTAATCAGCAATCCTAAATAAACATAGGAAATATTTTTGTCTGCTTAAGAACATCATCCAAGAAGGATGAACAACATTTAATACATCAGGACAGATTTGGATAGAAATATAAGAAATGAAAACTTATGATTTATGCTTTGTTATTAAGATCCCATTGTTCATTTGTTGTTGTTGTTCAGTCATTTAGTCGTGTCCGACTCTCATGGACCATAGCACGCCAGGCCTTCCTGTCCTCCACTGTCTCCCGGAGTTTACTCAAATTCATGTTCATCACATCGGTGATGATATCTAACCATCTCATCCTCTGCCGTCCCCTTCTCCTTTTGCCTTCAGTCTTTCCCAGCATCAGGGTCTTTTCCAGTGAGTCCTCTCTTCGCATTAGGTGGCCAAAGTATTTGAGCTTCAGCTTCAGCATCTGTCCTTCCAATGAGCAGTTGGGGTTGATTTCCTTTAGGATTGACTGATTTGACCTCCTTGCAGTCCAAGGGACTCTTAAGAGTCTTCTCCAGCACCACAGTTCAAAAGCATCAATTCTTCGGCGCTCAGCCTTCCTTATGGTCCAACTCTCACAGCCATACATTACTACTGGAAAAACCATAGCTTTAACTATACGGACCTTTGTCGGCAAGGTGATGTCTCTGCTTTTTAATATGCTGTCTAGGTTTGCCATAGCTTTCCTCCCAAGGAGCAAGCGTCTTTTAATTTCATGGCTGCAGTCACTGTCTGCGGTGATCTTGGAGCCCAAGAAAATAAAATCTGTCGCTGCTTCCATTTCTTCCCCTTCTATTTGCCAGGAAGTGATGGGCCGAGATGCCAAGATCTGAGTTTTTTTAATGTTGAGTTTCAAGCCAGCTTTTGCACTCTCCTCTTTCACCCTCATCAAGAGGCTCTTTAGTTCCTCTTCACTTTCTGCCATTAGGGTGGTATCATCTGCATAACTGAGGTTGTTGATATTTCTCCCGGCAATCTTAACTCCGGTTTGTGATTCATCCAGCCCAACATTTCTCATGATGTACTCTGCATATAAGTTATATAAGCAGGGTGATAATATACAGCCTTGTCGTACTCCTTTCCCAATTTTGAACCAGTCGGTTGTTCCATGTCCGGTTCTAACGGTTGCTTCTTGACCCGCATGCAGGTTTCTCAGGAGACAGGTAAGGTGGTCTGGTACTCCCATCTCTTTAAGAATTTGCCACTGTTTGTTGTGATCCACACAATCAAAGGATTTAGCGTAGTTTTCATTTAGTATTGTTCATTTAGTTAATATTAGTTCATTTAGTTAATATTATTTACAGCCAGTTCCATGAAGCCTGCTCCCAAGTAAATATTCTTGAGACTATAAATTTGGTTATTCAGAAGCTAGGATTCACATTGCATACTTGCCCCAGAAGGTAAGAAATTTAGTGATCTGCCTTGTGCATTACCCTTTACAGAGAATATAATATGCTGCAATGTGAGAAAAGCAGTAATGTATTGCACAGTTCATTGCACACATACAGTATTGGACCAACAACCTTTGTTTCTTTGGATTTTGACCTAGTGCTCTTCAGCAGCTCCTAGAATAGAAACATATATTCATACTCCTTCCTTTTCACATCTTTTTCATCTATATTTGTTGAATTTTGGATTATGCTTTAACATTTGAAAATCAAAAGCATCTGCTAAGGAGGTAATAAAAAATCCTATGCTGCATTTATAAAATCCATATATATGTATTACACCATGAAAAGTGAAACAAAGACACTCCAAAATAAGGCAAGGGAATTTAGTAGCAAGTAGGGAGACTTTGTTCTAAATTGAATCAAGGGTGGAAGCAAATTGAAAGATACAAAGACCAAAGGGAGATTCCTGATATACTTAATTTTCTCAAGAGACGAACAGCTCTTTCAAAGCCACTTGGCCATATTACAAATAAATTTTCAGTTCTGTAAGAGAGGGATGTAGGAAATTCAGTGTCTCAATAACAGTTTAGCAAAGATGTTCCATTCAACTGTGACAAATCAGTAGCTGCACCTCAGTATTACAAATTAATCAGCTTCTAGGATGTGTTAGGGACCACAAGCTCTGTTTAGACCCCAAATTAACACTTTACCCTTGCTTAATCCGGATACTCCCAGTTCCATCGAATCTCCATATAACTATTCAGAGAGATCCAGATAAGCATTCTGATGTGACTAAACCTGCAGGCATGCATCTGTACCATCTTTATTCAAAGAAGTCTGTTTCTGCAGATGGACCTCTCTTGTTAGATCAGGGCAACTAACTCGTGGGATTAAAGTTAATAGTTTTGGAATTATTTAAAAAAAATTTCAGTAACCTCAACATAGCTGTAGGATAGCTCTAGTGTTCTGTAATCTCTGCCTACAAATGTAATCTTCACATGATCTTGACAGAAAGACAATTTCAGGGTTGCACTGAGTCTGCAATGATTAAAAAAAAAATCTAACCTTCAATTCATGTAAAACCTTACCCATTTTTTCTTTGCCTGCTAAGTTGACATGTATGTGCTCCATCTAGTGGAAAAGACAATTTAAAATACGACACTCCGTTAAAATGTTCTTTGGAGGTTTGTAAACATTCCAGTGATATTTCTCCCAATTACATATAAAAAACTGTTAATTCTAATGCAGTTTGATAAACTGGGCTTTTGTTCTTCCACCCATCTGAAACAACTTCAGAGGAAATATTTTATTTATTTTTATGCTCAATTTGCTAAATTCATATAATATAGCCCTTATATGTTTCAGATGACGGACATCCATAAATGGATCTGGAGACCTTTGGCAAAAGACTCTTTATTAGTAATACTGAAGGCTCTCACACTATGTCATATCCATATCTCACTAAAGTAATGACAAAGTAATGAAATCATGTTGTTTCTATCCTGCTAAAAAGCACATAAATGGCACTCCAACTGAAAGGTATCATTTACACAAGAAAAAATGGGAATGAGCCCAGAGTTGAAGCTTGCTTGCTTTCTTCAAAAGGTACATTTTTACACCATGGATTACAAAATTATAAATGCTCATATTCTTCCTACCCTCATGTAAGTCAATTCATCAATTCATGGGATGGAAATTGGAACACACTAACTGATGTCATACCATTGAATGGCTCCTGGTTATATCCATGCAGGTTTAAACCATTGATTTGGACTTGGAAACTTATCAGGAACCAAGGCAGGTTCTGCTGAAGCACTGGTGTTATGCTCCTAAACAGGGGTGCTGCAATTTGGACCAACTGTGGTGTCTAAGTCATCTTCAAAGGCAGTGCTCTATAAAGTGTGTTACTATATATATGTGTGATGATGAAGGAGGGAATCACTGTCACCAAAGTTTCTCAGTCCAGGAAAGGCCACAACTGGCACACCATCTGAAGCTGGGTGAAGGCTCTCCTGGCCACAGTCTCTATCTGATGCTTGAGCAAGTCCTATGAATCCATAGCACTAGCTCTGAATGCAACCCCATTCAAAGCCAACACTGGAACTAAGAGAAACCAAGATGTCTCCAAACAAACAGTAACTCTGTCTTGCTGTGATTCAATTTAAGCCTACTCTATCCCATTCAGTCCCTCACTACCTGCAGACACAAGGTAAGGACCACCTTGTGGTTCTCCAGGCAAGCCTGGGGAGGCAATGTAAAACCATGTACCATCAGCATATTGATGAGACCTCATCCCAAAGTGCCTTTCCTAGCAGTTTCATGTAGATGTTAAACAACATGAAAGGGTCAAGCCCTAGGGAGCAGCCACAGGCTTGACTACCCCCCATAACAACTGACTGGAAGTTCCAGTTGAGAAAGAAGTGGAAGCACTGTAAAACAGTGCTCCCCCAACCTTTGCAGCAAATAGCCCAGGAAGATACCAGGGATAATGGGACTGAATGCTGCTGAGAGGTCTAACAAGACCAGGAGGCATATACTCCCTTCCTCAGATTCCAATGAAGTTCATCCACCAATGATCAGTGCTGTTTCCATCCCATGGCCAGGCCTCATTTCTGACTGAACTCTCAACATGCAAGAAATGAATTAATTAATTGCATTATGCGTGTGTGTGTGTGTGTGTGTTGTGTGTATAAATAAACTATTCTGTTCTGTGGCTGCAGGCTAACAAAACATTTTTCTTCCTTTCTAACGGTCTATATATTTTATCTCCTATATTAATTATTCAATGAACTATTTTTTATTATAAATAGATAATTTGCATGTCAAAGTCACACAGCCAACAAATCTCACTATAAATGTACTGAGGTACATTTAATACAAACTTATACTTCAAAACTTTGAATATTTTAAACTCCCAAATCATGTGGTAAAATGAGGAGCTGTGTTGATACTTTGTAGCATCATCTTACAGTATGATATAAATACTTTATTTATATAAATAAAAGCACCGCAAAAAAAAAAAAAAAACCCTCAGCTATGCAGAGGTCAAGAGCAGCTACTATTTTTTCAAGTTGTTTTTGAAAAGCTCTGAATATCTTTGGGAATGTGCATCTTGCACTGAACTTACTCAAATTCCATAGAAAATTGATCTGTGCTTCATGTACTTCATGTACTTCCACTACAGAGTTATGGCAGCTCACAAGAAACTCATAAAATACTCTATAACATAAAAATGTAAAACCAAAAGCAGCAGCAGAAAAACACAAGGAAAGGAAAACACAATATGAAGAAAGATTATACATCAAAGGTCCTCCTAAAAAAGAATGAAATTAGATCTTTCAGGAACTGAAAAAAAGAGTCTGCTATATAGTCCCAACTAAATGAATCTCAGGGATTGTTGGGACATATGAATAGCCTTCAAAAATGGTCTCGACAGTTTTATCATGCACAGTGGACATGTGAAAAAGCAAAAAAGTACTGGACACAAATACATACGATGATGCAACACATTTTAAAAATTAGAAAGGACTCATGGACAATTGGTTTTACATATGGTAACCGCAGCCATATGCACAAAAATGGAAAAAGACCGAAGTACCCACAATGGAGGAGTGGACTGTGAAGATGGCAGAACTTGCAGAAATGGTAAAATTGACTAGTTTGATTAGGGACAAAATGATAAGTACTTTTATAAAAGAAAGGAAACCTTTTATGGACTTTTAGCTGAAAATGGACAAAAATGAACTGGTGATCTCTGGATTTGCTGATTAAAAAGGGTTGAATAAGGGAAGAAGGGAAATTTATAATGTAATTTTAAACGGGGAGAAATGGTAAGTTTGTAACTGCTGTAAAGAAGATTGAAAACAGCTTTTTTATTTGCTTTTTTCTTTTTCTTTATCTGTACTGCTTCTAGCACTTTTTCTTTTCTTTTTTTCTTTTTTTCTTTTATACATTTTTTCTTGTTTATCTTTTAATTATGTAAAAACTTTCAATAAAAATTATATATATAATTTTATATATATATAAAACCAAAAATGGTCTCAACAGATGGGTAGATTTGGATAGGAAAAAGTGATTCTTCAAATAGCCAGGTCCTATATAATTAAAAAAAAATCACCAACTCATTTAGAATATCTGTTCAACTGTATTTATGGGATCTTGAGCAATAAAACAATTTTAAAAGATTATGGGTGAAGTCTCCCATGAATCAAGTTCAGCTCCTGGTGACCACATATACATGTTCATGTTCATGTTGCTTCTTGGCAAGAGACAGAAGTGGTTTGGTATTGTCTTCTTCCAGGATGTTCCTAGTTTACAGCCCTGGGATTTTAATCAACAAAATAAATACACATTCAGTGATGAGGAGAAATCCTTATAGGTTCTTGCTTCTGTAGGTTTGAAATGTCACATTGTAAAAATTTCCATTGCATTTCAGCCAATGGCATATGAAGAAAATAGAACAATATCACTGACTTCATGAACAATTTAAAACTCTGTTATTTCACAAGAGAATATGCAATACAAGTGAATGTCTTATTTCAGCATAGTTACCATGGGAGTTCTCCCATAGTTACCATGGGAATTCTCCAGTTCTGAATAAAATGTAAGCATCTGAAAATTGGAAAGGGACAATTTTGCTTCTCAGTAGCTTATGTACAATTGAAAAATAACACCCAAGTTTTAGAGAATACCAAAGATTGATTTATGTTTTTATCATATATCTCTGTGTGTGTGTGTGTCTGCTGAAGTACAAAACTGCTGTATCGTTAGAATATCAAATATATTCTATTTCTACAAGGACCATAAAAATTCCAATATAAATAAGGGCACTATAGGAGTTGTAATGCTAATTAGATAGATAGCTTCCGCCAAATGGGAGCAAGAAACCATCCAGTAATTATTATACTTCTTTTCATTATTGCAGCATATTGTTAATTTCCTCTAGGACTTATTATTGGCTAAAATAGAGAAAGGCATTTTCAGTCACAACAATGCTGAAAATTCATTATTCTATGATGAAAAAAGGAGCTAATGTTATTGATAATGTAATATTGGTTCACACCATAAGTTTGGCTATGAGCATCAAGACATTGTGAGATTTATATGACCTGAAGAGAAACCAGAGTATTTGATTTTGATTTGATTTGATTTGACCTTGTGTATTTGATGGAGGACTAGCATTACAGCATTCACAACTGGCTTGTTGCGTCTGACTGTAGACCAGATTATTCAGAGAAATGCTGCACTTTTTAAAAAAAATGTTCACTTTTTTGTGATATTTAGTTTAATGCTGGGTGTTTCTTGACAAAAAATGAGAGACCGTGCAATGCAATATACCTGTTTACTACAATTAGTAGATATTAATGTTATAAATGTATATGCCACTACTATAGACATAATAGTGGAAGATATTCAGGAGTTCTTTGTCTAATGCATAAGTTGCTAAACACAATCTTAAAATGGATGAATGGAATGCAAAATTTGGAATAAAGGAAGAAGCTGGAATTACAAGAAGGTTTGGATTGGGTAAAGGCAATAATGCAGAAAATAGGTGAGTAGCATTTTGTGAATGTTATTCTTGTTCATTGATTACCTAGAAATTACTAGATGGACAACATACCTTCTAGTGCAGATTGTAAAACAGACTATGAATTATTGACATCAAATACACAGAGGGTAAACTTAGAACATTTAAGAGAGTGACAGCAAGGTTAACCCCAAGGATGCATAGTCAGAATATAAGATCAGTATAACTAACAGATTCAGTATGCTTCATATGCAAAACAAACAGACAAACAAACCTATATGATTTTATAGCTTGTTTTATTCTAGTCAATTTCTGTGCTGTACTGTATAGGCTGCATTGATATTTGGCGAGTTAAATGTGACTCTGTTTTTCAAAGATCTGTTTTGGTGGTCAATGGCTAAAATAAAATGACTGACTGACTAAATAATTTTTTAAAAAATCTGAGAGCTATTGGAAGAAATAAGATGCTGTGAAACCGGAAGCAGAAAAAAGCATTCCCAAAATTTCAAAAATGAAAAGATCCAGATAGCTTTCAGAACAAGTGATTCAATGGCATCAAACTATATATCTTTCTAATTGGTAAGAGACAGAATAGTGAAATTGTTAAGACATTGTTTTTTAACTTATAATTATTAAGATTATGTACAGCTATAATGTCAACTTTCTACTGCTAATTAAATGTTCAAGAAGGAGTTTTTCTTAAAGGAAGAAATGAGTGAAGTAGTTATCTCACACACCACATACAGAGTTAATCTTTACGATGAGTAATGGTTGTATTATCCCCTATATAAGTAATCTGCAGAATACACAGCTTTCAACTGCACACCGTATGACATCAGTGGTCTTTTCCTTCTCTCCTCTGTTTGATCCAGCAACCCTAACTGTAAGACACTTGGTGCCAAGCCACACAGCAATTTGCTGCTGCAAATCTTTTAATTCACATCCTTGACATCTTAGGCTACACGGATTTATCAAGGGAGAATGGGGAGTTGCCAGAATGGTAAACGTCCATTTACACTCTAAAAGACATAGTGCAGCCAGCCACCTTAGAATCAACATTGCTAAGGTCATTTTCTAGAACTTTTGATATTAGTTGTTTCAGACGGAAACATCTGCCACAGGAGGATGCATATCCAACAGGATACAAGCTTCATTCTGATGTCAAAGTAACAGATAATTCTTTCACAGGTTCTCTACATACACAGACACACACACACACACACACACACACAACACATACACACACTCCTGCTATTCTTCTTCCATGGCACTAACAAAATGGAGCAAAGCTGCTTTGCTGAAATGCATGTCCTTCCCTACTTATGGCTAATATCTGTCCACACACAGCCCACCCCCAGACACCAAACAGGTCCCAATACCTCTTTGCATGTAGGAGGTTCTGGCTTTACTTCTTGAAATCTCCAATAAAATGGCATTGAATAGAAAGGATGCAGAGAAAAAAAAATCCCCGTTTGAAACTTCAGAGTGCCACTGCCAGCAGGAGTAGAATCTGATATTTAGATAGAGTAAAAGTATAAAGATCTCGATATTGACTATGTTCAAATGCTCAGGTAAAGATATCTTGTAGGCCAGTCTGCTATGGGAAGCCTTAAGAAACATGTCTTGCTGGGATAAGAATTTATTATGATCATCATAATTTCATCATAATCAGCAGCAGCAGCATTTTAAGATAGTGACTTTGTACTGGCTGTCAAAATCCATTAACTGAAGAAACAGGATAGTAGGGGGATCACTTAAAAAACAAGCAATCCTATGTATTTCATTCAGCATTAGGTATCACTGCCACTTATTCCAAGTCTTATAGTGTTTGTTATTGGCATCCATTAATCCTATTGTGATGGAATGTGTCTCTGAGGGAGAAGGTGATGTTATGGAGATCGCGGGGGAAGGAGGAGGGGGCGCCTTCCAGGGTGAGAAGCGCGTTCACGGCCTCAGAGACCTTGGGCGCCCATCCAAAGAGGTCAGGCCGGACCCGCCTTAGAGTGCCTGGGGTTTTTCCCCAGAGAACTGCTTAGTGTGGCTTAGTTTGGCAAGATTCTGTGTAAGGTAGGACAATAAAGATCTAGAGCTTAATTCCAAGGCTCAGCGTTGTTCTTCGCCTAACCACGACACCTATAGACATCAGTGCATTTTGAATTTGGAGTATGCTAACATAACCAGTTGGAACATACAACATATACGCACTGTCACAAAATGCTTGCTGCAGTTGGTATGACCAATTTAATATTTAATATATATTACAATTTAATTTAAT
Organism: Charina bottae; assembly: GCA_023362775.1. Lineage (NCBI taxonomy): Eukaryota > Metazoa > Chordata > Lepidosauria > Squamata > Charinaidae > Charina > Charina bottae. The sequence continues at coordinate 79,187,080 of JALMGJ010000005.1, read as the reverse complement.
TTAATTTAATTTAATTTAATTTAATTTAATTTTTTAATAAATTAAATTAATTACATTAATTACATTAATTTAATTTAATATATAATACATATATATATATATATATATATATATATATATATATATATTAATACACACACACACACACACACACACACACCCCAGAAGACAAACTGCAGGCATCCACCAATTTACATCCTAAGGATGTCTCTGGAATCAAGGCAGGGCCGAAAGCCATTACTGGAAAAACATGTTACATCACAAGTTTTTCAGGAAGTTAGTTTTCAATTATTTTATTTTTAATGAAAACGTTCCAGAAAGATAAAGTTAGGTACGTAGGGCCAACCCAACTTATTAACCTCAGTGGGTAGAAAAGTACGAAATATCTTGTCATTCCACTTCAATTAGCACACAGAAATGCTTCACAATCCTGTCGCTTTTATTAAAGCCATGTTCCTATTCAGAATATTCAGAAGTAAGACATTTACAAGAAAGAGAAGCTCCTTGTTACTGTATAGCAACTTTAAGATGTGTGGACTTCCAGCATGCTGGCTGGGGAATTCTGGGAGTTGAAGCTCTGACATCTTAAAGCTGTCAAGGTTGAGAAACACTGCTCTACAGGATCAGGGGCATCTGTAGGCAATGCACATAAAAAGGGGAGGGGCATTAATCACATGGTCTCAGCTTAGGCTGACCATATTTCCTTGAGACGAAAACGGGACATTGGGATGGCAAAAATGGGACGGGGTTAAACTTATGTAATATTCCATATTCATGAAAAAGTAAGATGATAAAAACAGTTTTTAAGAGTTTTTAAGATCCATTTGCTGGTCCTTAAACAGATTACTGTATATATAAAAAGATTTTTGTTTTAATTAAAATGAAAAAGTTTTATTACATGAACATATTGAGCTAACAATTATTCTTCAGTGACAGAACTCATACAAAAATTTAGGTAGATGTAGAGGGGGACTGTATTTCAACACAATCGTACCATGAATATTTTATTAGGTGGTGGTGACCTTTTTGGGGTTTTTCAGGCTTGAAGTAATCCAAACAACGTGTTGTAAGGCTAACAATATCTTTATTGATAGCATAAGGCAATAATGGATGTAGAGTGCATTATTGCAAAAAGGAAAAACCAAAGCATAAGCAGAGTTCCATCACCAGAAGTGAGGAAAGAAAAACATCATGGTCTGTGCAAAGACCAGGCATAGTTACAGTTCAGATACAAGTACATGTAGATAGCAGTCTACATAAAGAAAAAGGGGATAGTTACAGTTCATAGGTGAGAACATAAGTATGAATGAATACCCATGGTTCATAGCTCACATCTGATTGGTTAAAAATGGGCCAGGCAACCAGTTTAGCTTCATAGTTGTTGTACTTACTATAAAGCGTCACACGATGGCAGTGTTGTGTATTGGCCTTCCCTCGAGCTACAATTCTCTTGGGAACAATCCTGATAAGGGTTTATTATGGCTAGATAGAGGGACACCTGCTGATTACGAGTCGAATGTTTGTAGAATGTTTTGGGAACCAAACTTTCAATGCAGGGTCACTTGTAATTTTCCACTTTCCGGCCAAATTCAGTGGAGAAAATGCCATGCGTTTAATTCTGCATAGAATACTTTAACCAAATAACTTTAACATATTTCTCCAATGAAGTAATCTTACACAGCAAATTTTGGTCTTTCAATACCTTATTATAAAACTTCTCACACGCCATGACACAATTTTGTTTTACAACTAACATAGCCCTCATTGTCTCAACACTTAATCTAGATTTCTCCTTTGACCACATACTGTTCATAATAGAAAATATTCTCTTGACAGGTGCTGTACTTCCTGGAAGACAAAGAATAAACTCTACAATATTACAAAAGTCTTGAAAGTCTAGGCGTTTTTCGCTCATTTCAGAAAAAAATCTTTACCCATCTATCAGTTACAGAAATGTTTTCTTTATTCCATGTATCCAACTGCCTCACAATTGTAGATTTTATGAGGGTCCACTGATCGAATACACGAGTTTCTTCTGTTTCTGTGTGTGTGATGAGTTCCTCGTTCAGGCCATCCTGTTCCATTCAGGTGTCTTCCTTAGTAGCACCCACTTGAGCTTCTCAGTGTTTCGTATACTGCACTTCCACTTGTTCATATATTCTAAGCTGGTTTCATAGAAATTCTCGACTACCTCAAGAAACTTAGCCTCATTAATTTCTCCTGAATCTACTAACATTTTCAGTTGTTTTTTGATATCAGTAGTTACAAACAGTTCACTTTTTCTCGACTCTAAATTGTTTACAAGATTTTCAACGTTTACAGCTACTTCTGTAGCTGAAATATTATCTTTTTCAATTAAACTAATGTATGTTTGGAACATAGACACTTGATCTCTTGCAAATGACAACCACAATTTCAAACAGTGATCTTCAAACCATTTTGGCAACATAACAGGGCATTTTTCTTGAGAAAGAAAATAAGAACTAAGCCCATCAAACATGCTTAAAATTCTGTCAATTGATGGACCCAAGGACAAAAATCTTGTACTTCCATGCTCTAACAATTTAGCATAATTGTTTCCTGCAAAGTCACAAAAGTTTTTCAGTTCTTCAACTCTAACTGTGTATATATGGAAGTATTTGTATACTTTCACTGCAAAACATTCAATGTCAATTGGTAAACAGTCGACAGCAGACTGGAGACAATTGTGTATAATGTGTGCCCTACAACCAATACCGATAATTGGCCTCTTCAGCTCAGTTTCAAGTTTTCGCCACACATTATTTTTGCCAAGTCTTTTGCAACCACCAAAATTGGTGTTTGTGTTATCTGCACACAAAGCAACAATTTTGTTTTGTAAAGCAAATTTGTCAATTACTGTACTTCCTTCAACATAGCACACTGTAGATTGGATGTTTCACCAGGTAAGGGAGCAAAGTCTATAATTTTGTCTTGAACACCACAATTTGGCAAAAAGTACCACACAACTATTGGAAAAAGTTTGATGTCGTTTTTGTTTGATGCATCTAAACATACTGTAATGCTTTCTGTTTTATTCAAATCCTCTATTACTTTGCTCAATATGTATGGGGATAAAACGTTGGTAATTATTGTTTTTGATTTGGTATGTGCTGAGGAAAAGTTTGGTTCATGAATGTTCTTTACCAATGTCGACAAGCAATCATTTGTGTGAAAATTTTGGCCGTGATGCACAGTATGATAAGCAAAAAGAGCTTCACTTGCTGCAATTTTATCGCTTTCACTATCACCATCACGTCTCATAAACGAACTGATGTTTTTAACTGAAGCCAGAGTCTTTTCAGCATCCTTATGTTTCTGGCTACGTAGATGTTGGTTGATGTCACGTCTACCTCCATGAGCAATGGAAAAATGGATATTACAATGTTGGCATACCACTTTTGTTCCATCACTGCACAGTTTGTCCAGTTTAACAAATTTGAATTCCTTCTGGAGATCATCATTAAAACTGCAGTTTTGCCTCTTTGTCTTTGGCATTGCAAGGGTAGACTTTAAGCTATAAAAATATGAAGTTTAAAACAGCAATGTAATCACCTGTCCTGTTCTGACTGAAGACCACACTCTCTGGATTGGCTTAACGGTTTTATTTAATAATTACAGCAAAATCAATTACCCTTGGTTCCAGCCCCACAGGAAGAACTGAACTACCAGGCTTAATCTTAGACAACGCAGCAATCAGTTCTAAGGAACGGTTGGCAGTTGGGGAACCTCTGGATCGGATGGAGCACTAGATAAGGACTCACAATGATGAGCAGAGGCAAGAAGCAGGATCCGGCTGGCAAGAAGGAGGCACGACAAGGCAAGACTTGGCTGAAGGATCACCGGTGCAGGAAGACAGGATTCACTTGGCAACAAAGGAAGCGGGGCAAGGCAATGTGTGGCAGAAGGAGGCACGACAAGGCAAGACTTGGCTGAAGGCGATCAGCAAGGCAGGGTTAGGCATTCCACGGCAGAAGGACGGCAAGGCAAGACTCAGCTGGGCAAGGTGAAGGCATGTCCGGATGGAACTCAGCAGAAGGGAGCGGAGACAGGAGGTGCGGAGGCTTGAAGGTAGGAAGTAGCGGCACGACATGGAGGGTTCCAGGTGGTTGGCTTGAAGGAACGGTGAGGCAGGATTTAGTTTGGCAAGGCAACAGACAGCGGAGGAAGCGCAGGGCGACGGAGTTGGAAGGTGGGTAGAATCGGCAAGGCAGGGAAGGCACAGTAAGGCGGGGTGTGGCGGCGAGCTGGATTGGTGAAGTAGGATCGGTGGTGGCAGCAGGCAGGGAAGGCACAGGAAGGCAGAGTGTGGCGGCTGCCTGGATCGGTGAGGCTGGGTCAGGATCGGCAACAGGTAGAGAAGGCACAGGAAGGCTGGGTACAGCGGAGGAGGGAAGAGGTTCTATGGCACCTCCAAGTTCGAGTTCTGCAGAGGCTTTGGCTGGAGGCAAGAGACGAGGCTTGAAGCAGGAGTCAGTGAACGGTTGTCCCTGACAACCCATTCCTCCTTTGGACGTCCTTTTAAATTCTTTTCTTCCCGCTGTTTTTGGATAGGAACCAACTGGTTTACTTTCCATTTGGTGCGTCTTGTTGCCCTTTCTTCCCTGGTGCTGATAGATGGTAGCGGCTCCACCTTTTGATCACCGCCAATCAGCTGCTCCTGGTTTTCCTGCTGCAGGTTTCCCGCCGAATTAAACTCTGTTGCAATTTTCCAACTGTTGCTGCCAAGCTCCCCCTCCCTCAACTCTGAGTCAGGCTCCATTCTGACATCACCAGTGACATGGTTTTTAAAAAAAACGGGACAAAATTGACATTTATATTAAAACGACGGGACGGTTGGGAAATGTGAAAAAAATGGTACTGTCCCTTTTAACACGGTACGTATGGTCAGCCTATCTCAGCTGCCATCTTGACCTGTCCACCTTCCCCAGGGATACTCCTTATAGAATCCCCTTTGTCAAGGGATTGGTCTTTTGTAATTGAAGCATGTTGGAGATCAGCCCCTCACTGGATCTTTCCATCAAGACCTCTGGAACCAACTTTGCCACCATTTGGCTGGCCTACAGAGGATTTGCCCAAAAGGATTTGTTACAAGGTTTTAGCCAATTTTCCCAGGCTGATTGCAATTGCACCCTGGGAATCCCTGAGGGGGGAAAAAACTAAAAAACTTCTTTTTTTACAAAGAGTGGTCTTCCCCAACCAGCTCACTAGGATTTTCCTGTCTTCCTTCCTTACTGCTGAGAATATGTGTAAAGTTTCCTACAAGGTTGACTTTGTACTCTCTTCATTCACTCTCCACCACCCTACTGTCCCCATCTACTTCTTTTTCAGCTTCCAATAGCCAGGTTCTCCTTCCCTTCCCTTCCCTTTCCTCACCCCACCATTTCAATGTTTGCTGACTTCAGGGTGATGAAACTGGCCTGAGATCAAGTGCAGGAGAAGATTGCTTGCCTATGCTACACCAGCCCCCTCCTTCAAACAAAAAGAAGGGGTGCTAGCAGGGCAAACCCCAACTGACTCAGGCAGTAAGGCAGGGACCTTGGCAGATGTCAAAGCAGATGCAGGCAGACAGGTGGTTCCCTGAGTGCCACTTTGGGGGTCAGGGAATTAACAAAATTTCGGATTATTTTACCCTTACTGTCCTAAAGCTAATGAGACAGACAAATGAATAATGTAATTGTAAGTGGTCATGCCTAATTAATTCTTTCTTTATTTTTTGCTTAGCATGCAAGCTTACTGCAACCCCGAAAGGTCATAGAAAAACATATCCCGTGAAACAGACATAGTAAATGTGAATTTGAAGGCTTTTTTAAAAAATGAATTTATAGATCAGTTATTCACCAAAGTTTAACAGTAGTAATCTTATATTAAGCAGCTTGTCTCATTAAATTTTCAATCACAGCATAATGTGAGGAAAAGTTAAATATAGGCTTCCCATTGAGACTAAGATAAGGAAAGAGATACTTCTGGTATGCAGACCAGAAACAGATTCATCTTAAATTAATTGAAATGTATTAGACTGTCATCACTGTCAGACCATGTGGGATACCCTGTTCTACACTTACATAAAGTTAGGGTGACCATACATCCCGTTTTGAATGGGACAGTCCCGTTATTTTAGCATTTTTCAACCGTCCCGTCGTTTTGATCAAAATCTCAATTTTGTCCCTTTTTTAAACCCGGCGGGAAGGAGGACAGGAAGACAGGAAGGAGGACTGGAGCCAGACTTGCCATTGGAGGCAGCCCGGAAGAGGCCCTATCAGCGTGGCAACTGGAAGCCCAGTTGCCACGTGCGAGCCCAGCAGCAGAAGCAGCACCACAGTCCAGGTTCCTGCCTCCTTACCTGATCCTGAGATTGTTTGCCCAGCAGTGGTGAGGCCAGGGAAAGCAGGGACGGGAAGGTTGTGGAAAGAGGGTGCGTGCGTGTGTGTGTGTGTGTGCGCGCGCGAAGATTAATTGCTCAGCGTAATCGCGTGCACACACACACACGCACCCCACACCCTCTTTCTCCAGCCTCCCTGCAACAGGTGCAGGTGCATTTGGTCATGGGGAGGCTGGAGAAAGAGGGTGTGGGGTGCGTGTGTGTGTATGTGTGCGCATCTGATCGGGCTTGGCCGAGGGAGGAGAGTTGTCGGGCCGCCGAGCAGGAGAAGCAGGCTGCGCTCGGCTGCTTCAGCCACACCACTCCGCCCCTTGCTGCCCACTGAAGCTCCCCAGGGTGGCCGCTCCTGTCTCCTGCTCAGCGGCCCGACAACTCTCCTCCCTCAGCCAAGCCCGATCAGATGCACACACACACACACACACACACACACACACAGGACAGACTGCCCTGGCAGGAGCTGGCCATTCTGGGGGGCTTCAGCGGGTGGCGAGGGGCGGAGTGGTGTGGCTGAAGCCTCCCAGCACGGCTGGCTCCTGCCGAGGGCAGTCTGTCCTGTGAGTGTGTGAGTGTGTGTATGTGCATCTGATTGGGCTTGGCCGAGGGAGGAGAGTTGTTGGGCCGCCGAGCAGGAGAAGCAGGAGCCGGCCACCCTGGGGAGCTTCAGCGGGCAGCAAGGGGCAGAGTGGTGTGGCTGAAGCAGCTGAGCGCAGCCGGCTCCTCCTGCTTCTCCTGCTCTGTGGCGGTGGCAGCAGCAGCAACTCTACTCCCTCCCTCGGCCAAGCCCGAGGGGGATGGGGCAGTGGTGGGCCTCCATCCCCTCCATCCCCGCCCCTTGTTCCCCGGCCGATGACGGTGCTGTGTGTACAGTGTGTGTACTCCAGCCTCCCCCAAACACACCAGCTCTGCTGCACCATTTACTGCTAGAAGAAAAAAAAACCTTTAAAAATTGGGAAAAAAATTAAAATCCGAGCCAATCACGCTGATGGGGGTGGGGTTTGCAGGTGGGAGCCAATCATGTGGGGTGGGGGCGGGGTTTGCAGGTGGGAGCCAATTGCGTGGACTGGGGGGCAGGGTTTGGAGGCCGGCATGGTGGCATAAGACCCTGTCCCGTTTTGCCATCCCAAAAGTCCCGTTTTTGTCTGAAGGAAATATGGTCAGCCTACATAAGGTAAACATGAGGCTTAGCAAAATAGTATTTGTAGGATTGAAGGTATACTGAGACTGTAATCATCATTGCAGCAAACATTTACCTAGGAGTAATTCCCATTAAAATTGAATTCAAATTATTTTAAATAAATCTGCAAAGGATTGAACTGCAAAATACATTAGATTATAGATATAGATTCCAGTATCTATGAGATCATTCAGAGGAAATGCCACAAACATGTAAATAAATGAACATTACTTAGTAGACATCATCTACTAGAGATGAGTACACATCTTTCCTTCTACACAGGAAGTCATATAAAGCAGTTCATTCTTTTTCAGATGAGAAAAAGGCCTAAAGCACTCCAGATTATCTGTCCATGCCAGACTCAAATGCTTTAATATTTTGGCATAGTTTCAATATATTAACAAACTTGGTATCACAGAAATTAAAACCTTATTGAAGCTGATGACAAAGAGATTTTCAGGATTATTTTATGTAACCACACTAGGCTTATGCTGTAATTATTTGAAATTTCTTTGAAACCTTTTAACAACTGTTAGAATGAAGACAAGAACACACACCATGAAAGAGATGGACTTTTCTGTATAATAGGATAAATGAAAGAGGGTTTGTCACAGTATTTTCAGTAGAACAAAAGAAGAGTTTGATGGATGAACCAGAAGTAAATATGAAAGTCTTGGAGTACAGATACAAAATGCATCTAATATATACATATACTTTCCTGCTTCTTTTTAAACATGCCAAAGGACAAATTCTAGAACATACATTTACATGCTTTGAGTAATCTTATTAAAGTTAATTCATTTTTGGAGGTTTAGGAAACAATATACAATTTATAGAAAGTAGAAGGTATAATTTAATTACCCATTTTACATATAAAGGCAGATCGATAAGTGAAGTTATATTCCGAAGTTATATTCCTTCAGAAAGCGTGCCTAGACATAATATTTCCATTTTAGTTTTCTTTTTTATTTTATTTTTTAAAAACCCTTCTGCTAATGTACAAAAACTATCTTGTCCTGTACATGGTGTAATAAATTCAACAATGGTCCCCATTCAAAATTTATGAATACTTACTTTGCACTAAAAAAAATTGGCAACTATCATAATAGAAGCATTTTAAAATACATACACAGCAGTTATTTTTCAGCTAAATACTTAACATGAATAGAGAAAACATTTATTGTGCTTCTTATATCCTTTTCATTTTAATGTAAATTATATTGAAGCAAATGAGCATCTAAAGTAGTGCCACATGCAAGTTATCCATAAATCAGTGATGTTAGCTGGTAAACCTACTTTACATTAATTTTCATTTAAGAAGAACAGTAAAATGAGAAATGCCCTTTCAGGTTTCTTTCTTTCCTTTTTTAAACCTACTTAAAATTCACTGCTTTTGCCAGAACCCCAAAGACACCTGCAACTGTTCCACCTGCCCAACAAGATTTTGGAACCGGGTTTTATAAACAGCAGCTCTCTATCTCTTATATGTCAAAGGACTTTAGAAAATGGAAAATCAATTTATAATATGGCACATCGCATGAATTTGGTATCTCCAAAAAAAGTGGTTGGGGAAGGATAAAAGCTGCCACCAATATATATACCTAAGCTTTAATGTAGTTCAGTGGATCAGCGTTTTTTTTTTAATCAAATTTTATTAGGTTTTAAATTTACATAGATAAAAGTTTGAAACAGAAAGGAAAATGGAAATACAAATCAAGAAAAAAGAAAAGATAAAAAAGTGTAGTAAAGTAAAAAAGAAAAAAGATAAAGCTGAAACATAGAATTTAGTCAACTTCCGATTTGTATCTGGTCATGATATTTTAACAATTTTATCTTACATGCTAGGTCTATATAAAACATTAAAGAATATTTCTTGTCTATTACATCAAAATATATATATATATATATATATATATATATATATATATATATATATATATTAATCTTCAAATCCCCATATAAGCTTTGTTCCTCCCGCATCTTGTAAATAGTCAGTTAATGGTTTCCACTCTTTAAGAAAATAATAATTTGAATTTTCTTTTAATAAACATGTCAGTTTATCATTCTCTGCCATATCCATCAATTTTAACATCCAATCTTGTAAGTGGATCAGCATTTGATTTCCAAGGTAGCAAACCAACGTTAAAAAAATAGCAAGTAATCAGTAAGATGGGCAAGAAACTTGCATTCCCTTCCACCAATTGGGTAAAAGAATGTGAGCCTTTAAATTATCAAGTGCTAATCCAGAGAACAGCATGGTGTAATATTGTGTTTCCTCTACGCAGATCAAGGAAAGTGAAAGAAAATACACACAGCACTGGGTGGAGGCTATCAAGAAAGGAAGAAGAAAACGATCCCCTTTACAGACACATATCAAAAAGAGTAAATGTTCTCCCACCACTTCAGGATCTCTACTGCATCACTTCATCCTGACATGGTGAGCTTGTTAGACAGAAGATGTGTAAACTGAGGGTGCTGTGTTCTTTATTGCTCTGTGATTTGGGGGGGGGAAGATTCCTACCTAAAGCATAAGGAAAAGAGCACAATAAAGAGCCTTATTTTGGTACCTGCAGGAGCAAAATTAAATGAGTCATAAGAAAAAGAATCTCTCATCTGCCATTTGTAGTGGTCCAGGCCAGAATCCTGCTCACCCCTTCTGCCTAGTAATGTTAACATGTGAGATTTCACCAAGCCCAGGGTCTCCTTTGGTCATCTTGAAGCACAGTAACCTTGAAATATGGGTACAACAAAAGAACCTACACATTTCTCCATTTGTTGAAATAAATTATCTATCACCAGCACTGCTAGCAAGTCTTCTGGAGACCTTTTAAAGGATATAAACCATTTGTGGAAAAATGTTAAATTAAACTCCTCCTGTGCCTCTATAATTCCACAGCTTGAGCTCCTGTGCTGTAGCCTTCCAAGATAGCCTGGTGCTCCTCTGCCATCAGGCTCATCAATCATATCCTAATAGGACTCATTAGCACCCACCGACACAGTCAATACCTGTGCAAAGCTGAAGGGCTTCTTGTTTATTGGTGAGCACCTCTTCCCATAATTGATGCATTACTGTACAGAATAAAAAGTCCTTTTTGGAGAAATATGAGGAGCAGTTGCACTGAGAAAAAAATGATTATTTCACCGAAACCAACTAGAAGCAGCCGTGGCTTTTTCTGATGCTTCTGGCTGGGATTGTCAACATTTCTTTGTAAAGACGATTCATATTCTGCAGAAAGAAGTTATAAGAAGCCGCTGGGATTGTAGGATGAAAGGAGAAATTCAAAAGGAACAATACAAACTTTGATAATTTTCCATTTTTGTTAGTCCAATCTGCATACCCAATTTGCTGCTGTTTCAGACTGTGAATGAGCTTGGGCAGACTGATAAACTACCCAATGGAACATTCTGGAAGTTGATGGCACATGCTTCGGGATGAGGATGTTTGCTCTGGGGTGGCTGCTGCACTTCAACAATAGGGACTGGGTATAGGGGACCTGAAGGAAGTAACTTTGGCAGTCAACAAGCTTCAGTTCAAGAATGATTATGCTTAAATTGGAATTCAATCATTGCACAACAGTAAGCTCACTAAAAAAAAAGTAGGATTCCCCAATCTTGTGCCCTTCATCTAAAATGGAATACTACACACATCATTCTCAGCCAGAAAATGAAATGTGCTCACTCCTAATGGTGGAACTTATATTATGGCAGGAGAGAGAGAGAGAGATGATATAGTTTTTTTTCAGCTTGTCGTAGCTGATTAAAACTTATATCCATTAAAAATTCCATTTCCCACTGAAGCATGATGGGTGACATAATGGGAAATGTTCAAATGCAAGAAGTCACTGGGGAGCTTCACAGACAGATATCTAAATGAGCATTCAGAGGCACATACTCCAGGTATATCTGACCATCAGCACCCTACCCTGTGAGTAGAATCTGAACAGAAGATAACTTGGCCCACAGAGATGAAGAGAGAGAGAGAAGGAATGTGCCATCTGGCTAGCTGCCTCTCTACCTGTGGAGAACAGTGTTCTGACAGGATCAGCAGAGACTGTTTCCTGGGTCTGGCCTTAAATAGTTGGATGAGCCCTTTGAAGCAAGGATACTTTGGGAGTGATTGAAAAGAGGCCTGCATTGTAGGAAGGTCTTTAGGCTGAAGACACCTCACTTTGATCTTTCATATATAAGTTCTAGGAGAGGGAGGGAGAAATCTGAATTGATGATTTGCTGTGGCCTGGTATTAAGAAACGTGTCAAAAAATGGGGAAAATAGCACAAGGAAAATGGCCTTGTGCAAACACTGAAGTAATAATCATCAGGAGGCGATATGGTGACAGGCTATAACCTGCCTATTGCAGGGAAAGGAGGGCAGGACAATGACAGGCCTCACTTACTTTCATTGAGGTTAAGGTTTAAGATCAAATAACCCCATATATAAACTACTGGTTTACAGCCTATATGTACTCATTATATGAAGTAAAAAATTCATGCACATAAGAAAAGGGGTGCACTCCAGTAGCTCCTCACCTTTCTTCTGCAATTCCACTACAGAAGACTAGTTAAGAAGACTTGGGGAGTTTCCCACATAAATCGGGGCTATCTCGAGTAAATAAATAAATAAATAAATAAATAAATTCTACTGAACTCGTTTGTTCATGTTTCTAATAGAAAAAACACAATTTTGCAAAAAAAAAAGTGTTCATGCAAAAGACTTGTATGAGATAGAAACCTAAATATTGTTATTTCTCTATTTAATTGCTAATAGTAATAAGAGATACTAGAATTTAGTTGAGTAAATGCATCTTTCAGAGTCTCTAGAGACTGTTAACTGTAGCTTAAAATCAAATATTTTAAATTCTTGAACTCAGTTAATAGCCCACATACACAAGTAGCCTCCCAGCAGTTTCTATCACTAAGGCTAAATCCCAGAGCCCAATCCCTCTTTTCTCTCGCTTTCTGTCCCTGATTTGATTTACTATTTTTGTTTTGCTATCTGTGGCCACACAAAACTGCTTACAAGAACAAAAAATAAAATATTAAAACAAATATAACAACCATAGAAGTAGTTGTTTAGCAGCTAAATAACAAAAGGACTATTCTTCATCTGAGTGACCTCTGGCGATGGTCAAGCTAACTCTTAATTGGCAAAAAAATAATAGCTTGTTACAATGCAGGCTTTGTGATAAGGACAGATTCTCCCCTATCCCCAATCAACTGGTATTTGATTGAGGAAGGGCGGCTTTAAGTCCATTTTAGTCATAGGATTACTCTGGCTCTGTCAATATTTAATGCCATATGCATGGAATTGGACAACTACCATCTATATCAGTGATTCTTAACCTTGGCAACTTCAAGCTGTGTGGACTTCAACTCCCAGAATTCCCCAGCCAGCACAGGGAATAGCTGGCTGAGGAATTCTGGGAGTTGAAGTCCACGCACAGCTTGAAGTTGCCAAGGTTGGGAAATACTTATCTGATGGGGTATATGCTGGCTTAAAGGGGAAAAACCGAGGCTTGAGAATAAACAGACAAGAATGCAGCTTGTTAGGGCCAACAGTGTTTACTGTTTAGCATAGGGCAATAATGTAGATACAGTACATTATCGCAAATATGAAAAAGATGAATATACAGGATACATCGTTGTAAAAGGAAAAACAAAACAAACTTATAAGCAGAGTTCCGTGTATTGATCCCAGGGCCAGAGTTCCTGCCATGGCCTATACCCAAAGCCAGGCATAGCTCATTCTGCCCAGTCCACGGGAAGTGAACACGTGAAGAACTACATGGCTAAGAGACACTAGAAATCAAGAAGACATAGAACACCATTTTGCATGGTTGTATATTCAGTTCTTCTAGCATTCTGATTGGCTGGAAGTTAGCTGTTACACACACTAGGCCTCAAAGCACACAGCATGTGCTGCTATTGGATGGCAGTGCTGCATCTAAGCGAGCACGTGATTTCCCCCCTCCCTCGCTTGCTCAGGGGGGCCTTGGCAAGTCTTCGCAGCGGAAGGACATCAGGAGGATATCTTCTCATGGGAAGATTTCCATTGCTAGCCATAATATGGTACCTTCTAGCTTCATATCTAATGAAGATGTAAACAAAGCCAAGGCTTCTCTGTTGTCCAGCCACCTGGCATTCACGTCACCATGAGAATGCTTTTGCTTTGTAAAAGATGCAATTTGCCAAAACACTTTTGCATTGAAAAGAAATCCAATTTACCAATATCATATAGTATAAGAAATCTGACACCCCTCCACATTGGATTTCGACACAATGCAAACAATGATGGAAGTTGTTCAAAGCTTTAAAATACATTTGTACAGAAACAGAAACAACAAAGGTTAATGCATGTAATAATCACACTATTCAAGTTACAGTTTTTACAACCAATAGTATAAACACTAGAAAATGGTTTAAAAACACTTGTTACACATATGTATAATGCACAATATACATCTTCGTGCAATGTTTTATTCAGATACATACAAATACATAATAATACAACTTATGCAGGAACAGAAACAGTACAGAGAAACAGAAAGACATTGCCCGCAAATGTTCTGTCCCCTCCTTTGCAAAAAATCGCAGCCAGCATAGATAAGGAATTCCAATCCTGTTAGCTGGTAGAAGCAAAGGAATGTTTTGATTTTCAGGACTTTTTCAACCCTTTGCAAGCCTCACAGAGATGGCTACACCATTTTTCAGGCTTGGTACCCTACCTGGGCAAAACTAATTCAGGGCATGTCCACTGCGTTACTGTAGAGTGATATACTGTACATCAAATTAAGGATAAGCTTTTCTTTACACAAATGACACTCTGTAACAAACCAAGAACCATTTCTGTTCTGGGCTCTTGTAACTTCAACACCAGGATAAATGTTTGAATTTGTGCTGAACTTCCTCAGCTGGCAATTCTATTTTAGCTGACTGACAAATTCTTATACAAGGTGGTAAACTTCAGTTTCTAAGCAGAAAACAACTACATAAGTACGAAGTCCTACACAAACTTCTACACTTTCTTATGTACACATAGAAAACAGCACGGGACTGTTCTCACATCCCAGTTAGCATCTGCACCATGCTATCAATGACTGGCCTGCTTTAAAATCCATAAAGCACCCTGTTAAGTCAATGAATTGCTTGGAAACTGCCACACATGCAGAGCCACAACGCTTGCCTTACACACACTGTTTCAGGGAGATCTACATTCAAATATGCTGTGCCAACATCACAATATGTAAATGGACACCTGTTTCCATGCTACGCAACCAGAAAACACACCACACGTAAATATTCTGGCCTAGCTGTGGGTGCATACACTAGATCCACAATTCACAAACTTCTTTTGTGCAACAAATCCCTGGGCAACACTGGCTTTACACTGCAGAGTATTATCAGAAAGAAATGTCTTTCTGAACACTCATCTGGAACCTACAGCTTACTAAAACAAAGGATAGGGTGGTTACTGTTAACACTTCACCAAAACTCAGACTGACTATCCACAGCTGTGTTCCAACACTCTCCTTGCCTCTCAAAGGCAGGAGCAACACATCTAGCAAAGACTGTTTTCTCAGGTAACTTGACACACTGTCACCTGCTAAATCACAAATCTGTCAGGCTTCACACCCTGGAATAAGAGGACCCATGAGGAATGACCACTGTGCTTCCTCCATCACTGTCTCTTTTCCTTAATACCTGACTCCCCCTCCAGGCCCTGCAACTGCTCAGGTGAAATTTCCACTTCTTCACCTGAGGGGCCCTTTTCACACTCGGAGACTGGGGAACAGAAGAAACCTGAACTGGTTTTTGCCCATCTACTGAACCATGGACAGTAGGTTTACACTAGCAATGCAGCAATACTTCTGCAACCTTAGCAGACAACCTCCCAACCAGTAGGCTGCTTAAACATAAAGCACTTCTGGAGATTTGGATTCGACCATGGCTTAATGACACACCAATAAGCCTTGGATTTTAATCAACAACCAACAACCAACAACTTGAAGCACTCTGCTTCTTTGGTTCTTCCTTCTCTGTGACCTGGGGTTGTGAACACACGCAAATGTTTCACAGACATGCAGGCACTTCAGTGAAGGGCGCTTGCCATACCAAAGAAAAACTAACTTTTTTTTACAGTTGAATTCTACACTCTGTTAGTTAGAAACCACACTGCAATCAAGGCAGCCTCTCCCCAGACATGGGATGGCACCTGAGCAACTAACAGCAGGCTATTTTTAATGGTATTCACAACACCAACACTCAGCTAGAATTCCAACATTGGCAAGTCTTTGGGAGAATACTTTCCTGCAAAGCCAATTCTGGAACAAATGGCTCAACACATGACCATATTTTCATCCTACTCTTGCTACATACACTTCAAAGCGAGCACAGACCTTCGCTTTAGACTTCAACAAGTAGCAACAACACAAGCAGGTATGATCATCAACCAGAAGGAACATGAAACTCGCACCCCACCATTACTTGGGACATGGGGGCTAACTAGATCTCTATGAACCAACTGAAATGGTCTAGTTAACACTCTGTCACTTTGCCTAGCAACAGACACAGTCCTGATTTTAGATTGTTTACACACAGTACAATCAAGAAACTTTTGCACATTTCCTGGGTTCTAACTCAGAATGCAATTTGGCTATCTGAGACACACTCTCCCATCCCGGGATTACCCCAGTACTTTGTGAAAACTTTATGGATGCATTTATGATGTGGGGAACATTAAACACACAATGTCCTGTCCACACAATCTCCACAGCATCTCACACACTTGATGTTACAGGTTTGTCTCTAACACACTCAGCCTCATGCAGTTTCATATCGCAATGAAACATTCAGCTCCTAGTACACTCAGACTTGACCAGGGCTGGAACACTGAGGAGAGAAAAACAACAAGTGTACACATACACATTTCTTACACAGAAATATCAGCTAAAATTACTTGCTGAACTCAAGGCTGAAATTTGTAACAATAACCGTCCATGTTTACAAACTTTACAGCGAGCCGAATTCAAAAACAGAGTCTCTGTAAAAATGCTTACACAACAGCAGCCGGTAGAGTGGAAGACTTGGATTCGTTGTTCAGCTGACTCCTGGCATCTGGCTTCCCCTCCCTTCGTAAACCAGGCTTCTTGAATCCGCTGGACATCGGGGCAGGGAACAGCCTTGTAGAATCACAACAAACCACGGCAAATGTAAATTCCATGTCAGGTTTTACTTCAGCTGGAACACTTTGTTAGGCAACAGCAACAGACGGCTCCTGGAAGTGGCTTGTAGCTCCAGGCTTGACAAAAATCACGCATGCTTTTTCATAGTGCCAGAAAAACAAGCCTTCTCGTTCAAATGCAGCAAACAAAGTTTTGAACTCACCAAGGTGGGTCATCACAGTCTCACCGGTTGCAGCTTCAAACCATAAAGCTGTCTTAATAGACCACCAAGGGCAACAGAGCTCCACTGTGTATTAAAGGCTCCAACAGCTCTCAGCTCTCATTTTGCTCAGTCCCTGAGTAGCTGAAATAATTCCATTCAGAGGAGTTGAGTCCCAAAAGCAAAAATGCCATAAGCACAGTCCAAACATGCTTGCACTTCTTCAGAGAGAACCTTCTGAATCCTCCAGGGATCTCTGGAAGTGGATTTGCCACTTACTGCCACAAATCTTCTTCTTGCAAAAAGAATGATTCCATCTCCACACACCAGGTCAGATAGTTTGTGCCATCTAAAGCCTCAAACGGCAGACTGACCAGACACTGTTCAGCCATTGCTGACCACTCAAAGAAAACATGTTTACTCCGAAACCAGCCTCTAAAAACAAACTCCCTTTTACAGCCAGGTCCAACGCAGCAAAGAAAACGCAAATCTCTCTCTGGGCCCATAACCTGATGGGGTATATGCTGGCTTAAAGGGGAAAAACCGAGGCTTGAGAATAAACAGACAAGAATGCAGCTTGTTAGGGCCAACAGTGTTTACTGTTTAGCATAGGGCAATAATGTAGATACAGTACATTATCGCAAATATGAAAAAGATGAATATACAGGATACATCGTTGTAAAAGGAAAAACAAAACAAACTTATAAGCAGAGTTCCGTGTATTGATCCCAGGGCCAGAGTTCCTGCCATGGCCTATACCCAAAGCCAGGCATAGCTCATTCTGCCCAGTCCACGGGAAGTGAACACGTGAAGAACTACATGGCTAAGAGACACTAGAAATCAAGAAGACATAGAACACCATTTTGCATGGTTGTATATTCAGTTCTTCTAGCATTCTGATTGGCTGGAAGTTAGCTGTTACACACACTAGGCCTCAAAGCACACAGCATGTGCTGCTATTGGATGGCAGTGCTGCATCTAAGCGAGCACGTGATTTCCCCCCTCCCTCGCTTGCTCAGGGGGGCCTTGGCAAGTCTTCGCAGCGGAAGGACATCAGGAGGATATCTTCTCATGGGAAGATTTCCATTGCTAGCCATAATATGGTACCTTCTAGCTTCATATCTAATGAAGATGTAAACAAAGCCAAGGCTTCTCTGTTGTCCAGCCACCTGGCATTCACGTCACCATGAGAATGCTTTTGCTTTGTAAAAGATGCAATTTGCCAAAACACTTTTGCATTGAAAAGAAATCCAATTTACCAATATCATATAGTATAAGAAATCTGACATTATCTGTATTAAAGGAAAGGGAGGCAATTAACACCATCTCTTTTTTCCATATTTGCAATTACTACAGGAAATTTTAATATGAACTTCATTCATAAGCATACATACTCTTTTCAATGTTTGGAAGAACCCAGACAGAAACATATAGTCTTCATTCTAGATGCTTGCTAAAATCCATGGGGATGGGGAAAATTCCATCAGTAATGACAGGATTCCAATTTTAATTGAATAAAAATTAACACATCCTCCTTTATCTGCAGACCCCTGCTCCTTGTCTGACATTTCAAAAGATTGTCCAATCCTCAAAGGCATATTTTAACTCAATAGATGGTGTCAAACCTCTGAAGGACAAAGAGTCTATTGCACTGCGCTGGAAAGGGCATTACTACAATCTCCTTAATTGTCACTCTACTGTGGCTGATGAAGTCTTCTTGCAAATCCCGCAAAAACAAATAAGAGATGAGCTTGCAGTACCCCCTAGTTTGGAGGAAGTCAGTAAAGCCACTAATCAAATGAAAAATAAAAAAGCTAGTGGACCTGATGGGATTCCTGCTGAAGTTTTTAAAGAAGGTGGGCCTGAACTTACACAACAACTTCATAAGCTCATCGAAAAAATCTGGATGAGGGAGGAGATTCCAGCAGACTTTAGGGATGCCATAATTATCACTTGCTTTAAAAAGGGTGATAGAACAGACTGTGGAAACTATCGAGGCATCTCCCTTATAGCTATGGCAGGCAAAATCCTCGCAAGGATCCTCACAAACCGTCTCCTATCTATATCAGAAGATATAGATATCCTCCCTGAAACCCAAAATGGCTTCCACCCTTCCAGGGGGACAGTGGATATGATCTTCACTGCACGACAGCTCCAAGAAAAATGCAAGGAGCAAAACCGCCCTCTGTACTTGGTGTTTATTGATCTGACTAAGGCTTTTGATACTGTAAATCGTACTGCTCTCTGAACTACCCTTCTGAAAATCGGATGCCCTGATAAATTTGTGAACATCTTGCAGCTACTCCATGATGACATGATGGCAACAATCCTGAATAATAATGGTTCTCAAAGCGATCCATTTAAAGTGGGATCCGGCGTTAAACAGGGATGTGTTATTGCTCCAACCTTATTCGCTATCTTCATTGCTATGATTCTACACCTTGTTGAAAGGAAACTTCCTACTGGTGTAGAAATTAGATATTGAACAGATGGAAAGCTTTTTAATCTTAGTAGGCTGAAAGCAAAAAATAAGGTAATTACAACTTCTGTTATAGAACTTCAATATGCTGATGATAACGTAGTCTGTGCACACTCAGAGGAAGATCTACAAACTATCCTAAACATCTTTGCAGAAGCATATGAAAAGCTCAGCCTCTTGCTTAACATTAAAAAAACCAAAGTGCTTTACCAGCAAGTTTGAACCAATCCCTCTGCAGCACCATCAATCCAGCTTAAAGGTGTGTCACTAGAAAATGTCGACCACTTTTCTTATCTCGGCAGCCATCTATCTACAAAAGCCGACATCGACGCTGAAATTCAGCATCGTCTGAGCTCTGCGAGTGTAGCTTTCTCCCGAATGAAGCATAGAGTGTTTGAGGATAGGGACATTCGCAGGGAGACCAAAATGCTTGTTTACAAAGCCATTGTACTACCAACCCTATTGTACGCCTGTGAAACATGGACCCTCTACAAACGCCACCTCCAACTTCTTGAAAGATTCCATTAACGCTGCCTCCGAAAAATTCTGCAAATTACTTGGGAAGATAGGCAGACTAATGTTAGCGTATTGGAAGAAGCGAAGACCACCAGCGTTGAAACAATGATAATCCAACATCAACTTCGCTGGACCGGTCATGTTGTTCGAATGCCTGACCATCGTCTTCCAAAGCAGCTACTTTACTCCCAACTTAACAATGGAAAACAGAATATTGGTGGACAGCAAAAGAGATTCAAAGATACTCTCAAAGCTAATTTTAAAAAAATTAGTATCAACATTGAGAACAGGGAAGCCCTAACTCATGAGCATTTCAATCGGAGGTCAGCCTTTATTAAAGGCGCTACGGACTTTGAAGAAGCACGAGTACAGGGCGAAAGGGAGAAACGAGCTAAGAGGAAGGCACATCAAGCAAACCCTCATCATGACCGTCTTTCACCTGGAAACCTATGCCCTCATTGTGGGAGGTTGTGCGGATCCAGAATTGGCCTTTACAGCCACTTACGGATCCACTGTTAAGATTTTACCTCTGGAAGACAATCTTACTTGGCTACGAGTGATCACCAAGAAGAAGAAGAATTTTTAACTGGTAGTCTCTTATAATTCTCATCCAGCATGTCTTGAAAGCAACCACTCAATGCAATACTGAATTGCAGTGTATAGACAGTTCACTATTAATCCATCCATCCATCCATCCATCCATCCATCCATCCATTTCCACTTCCTAAAGATAACAGATTATTTAAATTTGGATTATAATTTGTGAGGCTATACATTATTTATTCCTGATTTTTTTTAATAATGCATACTACTGGAGCCTTGCAGCAGTTAAAAAAATGGCAGCAAGATGATAAAAACAATGAACACAATTCTGCTATAACAAGAAGTATGTCTGCAAACTTCAGTTTAGAAATAAGAAAACCAGCAAGGGCCCTTATTGTCTTTCAACATGTCCTAGGCATCAAAACATGCTGCCCCACTGAAGGATCTGGAGAGAAGATCGTTGAATTGAAGGCTGTGGGATCATTTTAGAAAATGCCTGAGGGATCAACTAAAGTCAATTATAGGGTAGTTCCCCACCACTACCTTCTTCCAGGGGTGTTCAGACCATATTTTTCACTCATAGCTTCTACATAGTCAACGTTTCTCAGAATATATAACGCATTTTGAAATGAAAGTCAGAATCTGTGGTATTTTTTCTGCCCTAAGGATGATACACCAACAAGTTTCCTTACATTGCCAGTTTGTTGTGCAATTTGTTTCTGTTTCACCTAGTTTCATTTGCAGCTTTTCAAACAGCAGGGCAGAGAGTGTTCCTTAAAAGTGCCACCTATCTCCACGGTCTTTTGAAGAAAGCAATTAGATTTTTTTTTGTTCCCAATTGAATGATGTTTGCTTAATTCTTGTTTCAGCTGGGATATAAAATGTCAAATACCACAGTAGGGCTATGATAAAAATGTATGTCACACTGTGACTTCTAACATTTTGCCCTAACCTATGCAGTTTTCTTATTCTTAACAGCTTCCCTCTAAATTTTTACAGGAGCTGAAATTTTCTTTGTAGAAATTACAAGGTCTTTTTTTTTACAGGTTTTTGAAGGTTTTTTCTTTTTTCTTTTTTGGTCATATTGGATAGATCAATGGTAGAGGGAGAGTACATGAAATGTAATTGCAACTGTCATAATTTAGAAATATTGCACAATGTTTCTTTCATTCAGGACTGAAGGCAGACTCACCTGGCTTTTCAGACTTGTCGGTTCAAAGGTCTCTAATAGCTCAGAAGTAGTTAATGAGCAATTTCCAAAAGTGATTAGAAAGTGAGGTTTATGAACTTAGTGTCCTTTAAAAGTCTTGCCGTGGTAACAAGCAAGATGGCCAATCCCATCGTCTCCTGGTGCTCAAACCAGCGAAAAACCACTATCCTGTAGTCTCCTTGTGAGGAGCAACCATCCAGAGCACATGTGGGTAATCTCCCATCCTCTCCTTATCCAGGAAGGTTCCAAGGAACCGGTCTACTCACTGGTTCCTTGGTCTTGGTCTCAACTGGATGTTGGCTCTACGAACAGTTCGCCATACCTCCCCCAGAAGTCTTCCTAACGAAATAAAATTTTAATCACAAGCTTAAGAATTTAACGAACCTGAAATAAACAGCAAAAAGCAAAATAAGATTTTGATCTTAGAAAGTTATAAATGGACTAAGGGTCCAGATAAAACTGGAATATTGAAACTTTGCAGCAACCCAGAATACCAGAAAAAGGATACAGATAGTCTATACAACATATTCCAACATAATGGACACCCATGCAACTTTTGACCACTTAACCCACTACAGCACAACCAACACAAGCTATGAAAAGGATAACACTGCCATACATCAGAAACATCTCAGAAACAATCAACAGACTATTACAACTGCATGGCATCACTGTAGCACACAAACCAACTAAAGCCCTCCAAAACATCTTAAGTAAACCAAAAGACCCAGTAGCCCAAGCAGAAAAAACAGGAGTCACCTATAACATACAATATAAGAACTGCAACAGCCACTATGTAGGGCAGACAGGCAGAAGACTAGAAAAGCGCATTCATGAACACCAACTAGCGGTCAGAAGACATGATGAAAACTCGTTAATCTCACAACACATGGACAGACTCAACCATAGTTTCAACTGGGAAACTATGAGCACCCTAGACCAAGCTAAATCAAAAAATACTAGGGAATTCCTGGAAGCTTGGCACTCAGACATATCAGCCATCAATACACACATAGAGATAAACCACATTTACACACCATCCAAAAGAGACAATAAGAAAGCTAAGGAGGAAACAAAAAGACACATCCTCTCCAGCAGCCTACACCCAGATGAACAGGGATTAACACCAAACAAACAATACATCGTCTTGTCCCAACCGGTCATGCAGGGAGGGCATGCTATGGACCCCATCGGTTAAAGAATTCCATCTAATGGGGTCACAGAAGCGTGCCTTCTCTGCAGTAGCTCCTGCTCTGTGGAACATTCTCCCCCCAGAAATAAGACAGTCCCCCTCGCTCCTGGACTTCCAGAAAAAGACCTGGTTCTGTCAACAGGCCTGGGGCGGGAATAAGAGTGTACACGCTTGGGGATGGCTAATGCCTTAGGGTGGCCCTAGAATGCCCTTTCCATGGTTTTAAAGAAGATACTGCCATCTGGATTTTATTATATTTATTATATTCTTGAACTGTTATTTTAATATTTTATTTAATTTTATTTATATTTGTAGTACAATTAATTATGCTTGATTGTAAACCACCCACAGTCCCTCTTGAGGGAGTTGGGCAGTGATAAATCAAATAAATCGAATAAATAAATAAATAAATAAATAAATAAATAAAGCAGAAAACAATACTCTAATCAAGGAACTAGCAAGGAGAAAACCACATGCCTATCAACACTGGCAGGGCAAGCTACTGTATATAAACAGGGAGCAAACACACACTCACTAGCACTGATGATGTTACCTAGTCAGGTAATGAAATGTCTGTAAGCAAACAACCAAGCTCAGAGAACACCATGGACTCCGCATTGAAACTTCTACACTAAGATTTTGGAATTAATTGTAAAGAACAAACAACTTCTCATAGGAAATAGATTCTGTTTTGGTTTTTACAAAACAAAACAAAGATAAGCAATTTCATGATTTCAAAAACTGGACACTAGAGGGGACTAAAGTTTTTAGGTAGAGGAAAGATTTACAAATCTGTAAAATGTTGCAAAACATTATAACAATGAAAATACTGAAGGAGACTTTTGAAGAATGGAATCAGAAAATCATAGCCACAATCTCATCAATGTCAGTAATGATGTCTGCTTCTATGGATAGACTATGTCCAAAAGATGCTATTGAAGAAATGACAGATCTAGAACAAATTTCAGCTGACAAGATAGAGATGGTATCAAAAGTGGATTTACAACTGACAGACCAAGAGAATGACTTAGAAAAGGATGTTTCACTGGATCTACAAAAGAAATTGGCTGAGGCTTTAAAGTTTAAAAGGGAAACACAAAAGACAAACCAAGAGAGTGACCTGGATAATTTTTTTCCTATTGGATTTATAAAAGAGGCTTGTTAAAGTCTTGAAGAACTCTAGGCAATGGGACAAAGAAGAAATGAAGAGAAATCAAATCCCATGACAATGTTTGAATGAAGTAAAGATTAAGACTGTTAGAAATAAAAGGAAGGAATATAAAGTTGGGTTTATTTGATCAAGGTTGAAACAAGATATGTTGTTACTTCTGGCAATCCTTTATGGGCTTTCTGCTGACACCAGGACTGAAAATATGATGTTTTATGGTTTTTTTTCTAGATAAGAGATGGGATATGGGATGAAGAGATAAATGTTTGTAACCTTAGAGGGGGTGAAGTATCACTAAATTTGTTTATACTTGTTGTGATGAATGTTGGAAGTCTCTTCTTTATATAATTCTTTTCTCTTTCTTTATTATATTCTTACTTTTCTCTTTCTTTTCTTTCTTTTCTTTTTCTTGCGCTTTTTACTCCTTTCTATCCTCTTTTCTTTCTTTAAGTTTAGTTTGTATTAGATTTTACTATTATAATCAAATTTTTAGTATCTCCTGAGTCTCCATTAGTGCTGTCTGCAGGTTGGGATCAAAAAATCAAGATGACAGCCATGATGATGCAATTGAACCTCTACCTGTTTTTAATGTGCATTATACATAAAAAACAGGGGGATCTTTGATTGCTCCATCTTGGTCACTGCCTTGACTTCTTTGACCAGCCCTGCAGACACCCTGGTCCCCATCAACAAGGGGAGAAAATTGTGTGGTAGCTACAATTACCCATTTTTCAATGTGTAACAACATTACTCCCTTCAATCACTATTCTTTCCCTACAAAAGTGGGGATGGGTGAGAATTTAGGGACTTTAGGAGTTGGAAAATCTACAAAGGTATGAAGAGAGGCAAACTGAAGATTTTTGTCTCTCCCTCCTCCGCCAAGAAAGAGCTGCTGCCTCAGAACAGAAGCTTTGCTCCTCTGACTTCTTTGTCTCTTCGCAGGGCACACGGCCTCTGACAAGAGCTGCATGTGCTGATGAAGTGTCTTTTCCCAATGGATTCTAGAGAGGAGGAGATTGCACCATCCATTGGAAGGCCTTATTATATATAAAATAAAATCAAACTTTTGCCTGTTTCATCTAAGAGAATCTCTCCCCTTTTCCAGAGGTCATGCACTCATCCTCAAATATTAAATTAATCTCTGGGCTCCTTTTCATCCCACCCACCTCAAAACTGCTGGCTTGAATACTTAAGCACATTCAATTTTGTGTCTTTGAAAAGAGACTGTGATATCCTGGAGGCATCTCTTATATTCTGGACTTGATTTAGGTGAGAGAAAAACAGAATAATTACTGTGGTGCTCAAGATCAGCCTCAAATCTAGCGTACACGGGCTCTTGTCTGAGGGCTCTTTCACTGATCCCCCACTCCTTTGAGCTTTGGCAGGCTTCTACCGTGGCAGCCGGAGTGCTGTGTTCAGTACCAGCTGCCTTCAAGCCACCATTTGAACTTCTGAGCTGCTGCCTAGGAGCCCAGCAGCATGCTAGTGAGCCTTTGGGGAGGCCTGTGACTGTGGTGGTGCCCTGTGCTGATACCAAGCCTGAGGCAGCTTTTTATTCCCCACAAATGCACAATGCAAAAGAGCCAATATAGTAAGAATTATAAACCAAAACAGAGCTTTCATCTCCCTCCCACTTGAGATGGAACAGCTTTATAAATAGAGATTCCAATTTTCTCCAGCCTCTTTCCAGATAGCTTACACTATACTCTCTCTTCCATTCCTCTCTCTCTCTCTCTCTCTCTGTGTATGTGTGTACACATACACATCTTGGTTTAAGATGGGTCCGATTCTTTTTTATGTAATCTATACACTGATTTCTGTACTCTACCCTAATCTTAGCAATTATTGAAAAAGCTAGAAGCAATTGATGCCTAAGCTGGAATCATAAACATAAACTCAATGGACAAAGAGCAATGCACGTACTTTAAGAAACTATTATTTTCTAGACAGCATCCTTGGCAAGTTTAATGACAGTATTTTATTAAGCACATGATTTCCTTAAATTATGAACTAAGGAAAAGCTTTTACTTTCAGTTAAAAGATTGACTAAAGTAAGTCAATTTTGCTTTATGTGTTGAAATAACTAAATCTAAATAAAAACAAAAACATTGGGGCTAATACAGACAAAAATGATGATGATTGGCATTCAAGTTGGCAAATTTTCAGGTAGCACTGCCAGATCTGCAGGGCTCCACTATTCTTCTACCCACGTGCCACCTACAGGTTTCCTTCACAAACTACCCAGCTCAGGCATAGCTTGTATGTTGCCAAAATCTCTGTTTGCATCCATTTTATCTACCTCTTTTGGTAGCAGGACATCCTGGGGTAGTCTCTTCCTATAGCTAGCAGCTTGTTGTGCCTTTCTGCTAAATGTCTTCATGCTTTTCTTAAAGATCCAAATGGTAGTGGTTAAGGCAACGGGCTAGAAACCAGGAGACTGTGAGTTCTAGTCCCGCCTTAGGCATAAAAGCCGGCTGGGTGACCTTGGGCCAGCCCCTGTCTCTCAGCCCAACTCACCTCACAGGGTTGTTGTTGTGGGGAAAAGAGGAGGCGGAAGGAGTATTAGGTATGTTCGCCACCTTGAGTTATTTATAAAAGTAATAAAGGCGGGATAGAAAATAAATAAATAAATTTTAAACTGCGAAAGGAGCAGTTGAGGTTGGCCACTCTGACCTCATGCTGAAGCTGCATGTCTGAAGGAAAGAGAAAAATGGACCATTTTGACATCATGCTGATGCCCCCCTACCTAGGAACGGACTGATTTGGGTGCCAAACAGTCTAATAAGCCTTTTTACAGGTGCTGCCCACTTGGCAATGGAAAAGCTTAGTTCCCTGTCCATAAACTGCTAGGCACCTTCTTAAATATTGGTTTCTATATGGTAACCATGGAGTCAACCCTTCACAGACAAAGTTCATTTCTCAACAAGAACACTGCCCACTGATGCACTTTGGGACATGTGTTTACTGTCCTTTACATCCTGCTGACTTCCAGTGATAGCCTCTCTCTCTGTTAGGTCTGCTTGCTGTGTGCCAGTCCTATTTCTCTTGAACAGAAAACACTTTTAGTGATTTCCCCATCCTATTTAATGATGAGAAATTCCCAGACAACCATCATGAGGAGGCACCATTGGTTCTCCAAGAATAGAGTGGAAAGCTAACACTAAATTCGGAATGAACATATTTTTAAAAAAGATAACCAAAATCCCAAAGTAAAAATACATTAATTTATATGTTAAGTTCTCTCCTACACATCCAACTATCCAGGAGATACAATTATGTATGCATAGAGCTGATCATAGACTGGCAATAGTTCCCTTATATCTATTGTTAACCTTCTCAATATAGTAATTGGGGAGAATTCAGAATATGGGATACGGACCTACCATTATGGAGGATGAGGACTTCACCTCAGGAAAATTAGGTTGGCAGGTTGTGACAGAACAGAAAATGTGCTAGGTTTTGTTTTTGCGGTTTTGCTGTCAGGGGGAGGGGAAGGGAGGTCCTCACAGATTTTCTATCATGGCGACTTCCAGTGAGCAGATGACCGACTGAACACTCTGCTCACAAGATCAGCGGGCAGACCCAACAGCGTGGATTCTTTTTTGAGGCACAGGCAGGCTTTTCCTGTTGCCCTAGAGCACGCACGGCGGAGGCATGGGGGCCGCGCGGCGGCGGTGTGCATGGCGGCGGCGTGCACGGCGGCGCCGGCTGCAGCCTCGTGTTTTCCGCTAAAACGCGGAAGCGCTGCTGCCGTCGCTGCCACTTCCACCATTCACATCACCACCACCGTGCACGTCCCCGCACTGCCGCCGTGTACGTCCACTTCCTGGTTGTGTCACAACACACTAAACTGTGTGTTGCGTCACACTAAAGTGTCATGACACAGAGTTTGGAAAGTTATGCCCTAGAGTGTTTTCATGGACAGAAAACACTCTGAATCATCCCATTTGTACTTCATAACGTCACCTTGTAGCCTGAAGATCGTCAATGGCGTTGGCACTATTCCGGTAGGAGGAGACGGGAGTCGGGGATGCCACCATTTCCAGACCACGCTGCAGCCCCTTTGGGACACTAGGTCGAGCCGTTCTCAGTTCTAAATCACCTAGTTTCTATAGTTTTAAATTCTTGGACCCCAAGAATGGTTTTTAAGAACAAGAAGATACGAATCTCTTGGTGCATAATGTTGTTTTTGGAGGAGGTTTAATTTTTTTTTTAGCTGCTAGCTTGCTTTCCATTCAAAATTTAAGGAGGACTGAGAATCCGTAATCATCTCTCCATTATTATTTTTTTATCTACTTTGAAGGACTTAATATTTTTCTACACATTCAACTTGATGTTCTTAGTTTTTAGTTTTCTGTTCACTTGCCTTGGATGCTGTATATTAGCCTCTGGAAGCCTTTTATTAACCCACTAGTTTATACACATCAGCAGAAGGTGCCAGACTTTACTGTCTGAATTATGGACGACCTTAAGAAAACAACCTTAGAGTTCCTTGCCGAGCAGTCTGCTGACTTTAACAAGATGGCAGCTATGATACTATGGACTAAAACCTAACCCATCAAAAACTAATGTCTGCACATTTCACCTCAAAAATAGGCAGGCCAGACACAGGCTTGCTGTTATCTGGGATGGAGTGAGTCTCATACATTGTGAGATGCCATGCTACCTCGGAGTAACATTGGACCGAACATTAACCTTTAGAAGACATTGTTGCAACTTAAAACAAAAGATTTCCACCCGTAATAATCTCCTCAGAAAGTTGGCTGGTACTACTTGGGGTGCTCATCCTACTACTCTACGCACGGCTGCCCTTGCATTGTGCTACTCGGCGGGAGAGTATGCCTGCCCCATTTGGGGTCGCTCTGCGCACTCTACGCAGGTGGATAGGGCGCTTAGTGACACATGCCGCATCGTTATCAGATGTTTACACCCCACTCCACTTGATAAATTGTATATCTTGGCGGGAATAGCCCTGCCAGGCATTAGAAGGAGTGTGGCACAAGGTGTGGAATATGGAAAGGTGTTATATGATCTGGCACACCCATTATTTGACCAAGTACCTCCTACAAAAAGATTGAAGTCAAGAAGGAGCTTCTTAGACTGCGCTGAGGAGATTGCTATTACACCTCAAACAGAACGATTAAAAAGATGGAAATCTCAAGCAAAACATCTTCATAATTGGATAGAACCGCTTGAGGAGCTGCCCGGAGGTTTGGAGGAGGAGTGGATGGTTTGGAGATGTTTAAACAGATTGCACACTGGTTTGGCCAGAACTAAAGATAATATGGAAAAATGGGGGCTTCTCCCTGAGGGCAAGGATACTTGCTGCGAATGCGGCAATATTCAAACAACTACCCAGTTTTTACAGTGCCCTTTGGGACCGACATGCAGACAGAGTGACTTATTGGCCGGAAACACCTCTGCCATCAATGTGGCCTGGCATTGGGCTAGAGTTATATACATTTTATATTTTTATTAAATGTTTATCTTTTTAAATTTTAATTAATATTTCCCCCTTTTTTATTTCCTGCATTTCTGACATGAAACGAGACGAGCTGCCATCTTGACTTTTTTGACACCCACCCGCTGCTGTGGATGTCTTGGACTGGACTGAGCTATGCGATAGATGTGGGAAAGTAATATCAGAAATATTGCAATCAGTAATTTATCAGTAATTACTATCAGTAGTTTATTTCTTCTTGAATTTCTCACTGAAATCTTGTCATTAGATATCTTGGCTTGGAGTCACCAAAGGCATGTTTTTTCATTAGCTAGTTCGTTGCAGTATAGTTTGGATCAGAAGCTAAGATCACAGATTACATCTAAAGGAAGAATACAGTATTTGCCCAGCTCATGGCAAAACACAACTATCTCTCTCTCTTTTTCATTCTCTTTTGTAGCTCCAGCAGAAAAGAAAACGTAAAGGGATGCAAAATGGAGTTGTTTATTTATTTATTTAAATGGAGTTGTTTATTTGTTGCCAGACAGAAACTGGCAATAGATTTGCCCCTTTTCCCATCCAGCTGTGCAAATAATTATTAAACTAATGTCATTGAGCCAATTTTTTGTCATATTAGCGATCCTTCCTGTCCTTCCTTCATTAATATTATTCTACTTCCTCTTAAGCATAACATAGCTATAGGATTTTTAAAGCAAAAGAAAAAACACACCTCTCTATCAATGGTCCTTACACTAAAATCTGTTACCGTATGTTACTTTTCATCAAGTACAAAGAGTTTTCTAGAAACCATCTGTCCCTCCAAACTTCATGCTGTGAATGGGTTTAAGAGACTATCAGGTCCCTATGTTTATGCGGTACATCAACAGGACTCTTTATCGCCTATTTAAGAAGAGTATATGGAATATCCTCTGGTTCCAAGAATTTCTATTCACCAACTGCTGAGCAAATGGTAGGTACTTCTATTTATAACTTAGGAATTTTTATCTTGGTTTTAAGAGTTCCAAGTTCTGTGTGGTTTCTGTGTTTCACACAAATGGTCCTGAATCTGTGAAGACTAAGAAGGTTTCTAGTAGAGCCGTAAGGCAAGAAAATGGCTCATTCTCTATCCTGCTATGGAAGCTCAAGGAAGTATCTCCTGCCTTCTTGACAGTTACTTTCAAACACTATAGCAGTAGCTTTGTTATCAGCTATTCTTTTCCCCAAGAGACTGTTTTTGTCTTTTCTACTTGCAATTGTTCTCTCACTTCATTTTATTCTTTTTCTTGACAATGACCAATGGAGTTTGTTGTCTGTGTCAATCTCACCCTACAGTCCTGAAGACCCATTTTCAAAAGTAGGATAAGCATAGAACAAATGAACCCCCTTAGATGGATGCTCTCTTTGGGGTTTTCCACACTTTAACTGCTTCTCTTCTGTGTAGAAATTGGCTGGAAATTAAGCTGGTTTAAGAACCTCTTTCTGGATTTCAACCCCTTTTTTCATTCTGGCCACAGTGATGCCCGATGGTTCTGTCCATGTTTAATATAGCTCCTGACCAGTGAAGTCCCCTGCATCTTTATACCTCCTGGGCTGGTAAAAAAGAAAAAGAAAATACCATTTTCAGTGTGTTATATAAACACTATAGATGCCAACAGATAGGGCTGAGACTCAGAGTAAACGGAAGAACCTGGTCATTCCTTACATGGCTGGCGTGTCTGAAAAGATAAAAAGGATATTTGGCAAACACCACATACCTGTATATTTCAAACCCACCAACACACTGAGACAGAGGCTTGTACACCCCAAAGATCAAACTCCAAAACACAAGAAAAGCAATGTAGTTTATGCAATCCAGTGCAGTGAAGAGTGCTCTGAACTCTACATTGGAGAAACCAAACAACCTTTGTACAGGAGGATGGCCCAACACAGGAGAAGTAACACCACAGGACCAGAGTCAGCAGTTTATCTTCATCTAAAGGAAAAAGGCACTCATTTGAGGACATTAATGTTCACATTTTAGACAGAGAAGATAGGTGGTTTGAGAGAGGGGTCAAGGAATCCATTTATGCCAACTTGGAAAATCCTTCCTTGAATAGAGGTGGGGGCCTCAGGCACAATCTCTCCCCCATCTTCCTCCCTGCTTTGTCTTCTGTGCCTAGGAAGATTAAGACCATTTCACAAGCTCAACAGCAGCATGGTGATCTTAACGATCCTCCTTTAGATAATAAAAGGACTTAAAAATAACATCTCAATATAACCATGACCTAGCCCCAGGTGTAAGGTCACACAGCTACCTAGAAACATATTTAGGATTCCCTCACCAACTTTGCTCAGACTGAAGAAGCTCCTTGGATAAGGAGCGAAACGTTTCCACTGAGAAAATAGAAATCCAGTTGACATGATTCAAGCTACAGACACTTGTGTAGAACAAACAATAGCCTTTAAATACAATGGGGTACATTCAATCCTCTGTCTACTGGAAGAATCAAACAAAGGCTGTCACTGATTGGGCCCATAGGGCCACTAATACAAGTTTGAGAGCCAGTGTGGTGTAGTGGTTAAAGTGGTGGACTAGGAGACCCAGGTTCTAGTCTACTCTCAGCCACAGAAGTTCCCTGGGTGATTTTGGATCAGTTCTTCCACAACCTGCTACACAGAGTTGTAGCGTGTGGGGGGGGGGGGATAGGAAGATTGATTATGTGCCATGAAGTCATTTTTGCCTCCTAGCAACCACATAGATAGATTTTCTCCATGACGATCTATCCTTCACCTAATCTTCCAGAATTTCTGATTGAAAGGTAGGATTTCAATCTAACATATAAATAAATGGAATGTAATTATGTATTTTACCAGTAGAAAAGGTAGCAATTAACTGCCCAGTCCTATAGACTATAAAGCTAAAGTGATGAGCCTTCTGCGCTAAGGGCCACGGTTTTGTACTTATCAAGAGTTAAGATATTTTGAAACTCTCCAATCCAAATACTTTAGAGCCATACTCCAAATCCTTCACAGTGTGTTTAAATAATTGTTACATTTGGAATTTTGGCTAGCTTCTCTTATGCCTCATATGAAGCTATGTTACCTTAGAATTTGCTTTAAACTAATTTTTAATGATGGATCTCTGTTTAAATTTTTATAGCTGCCCAACTCCAAAGGACTCTGGACAACTATAACAAATTACTCCTTGATCCTACTAGATAATTATTAATCATCTTGGAAAATAAGAATTGAATCAGACCTCACAAGATACCTCTCAATATTCTAAGGGAATCAAACTAGAACCAATATATCCTTAACTCCAATCTTCAAACTGTTCGGAGAACCATCTCCACTCCCAACTACAGGGGATGCCAATTCCAAAGACCTTCTATTCTAGCTAGCTAACTAACAAACATCCGGTGCTCGCCACACTGGAGAGTGTTCTTCTCAGCACTAAAAGGCAGACCAGACTAAAATAACTCCTTGGAAGGCTAAATAGAACATTATTTAGATTGGCTATGGTAACATAATCTTGCAAGTGTGATTGTACCTCCCCTCCTCTCTCTTTTATAACTGTGTGATTTATGGAGACATACTTTCTACATGTCCCAGACTTAATCTGTTTTCCTTCTTATCTGGTCGGTAACAGCTCTCCCCCTCTCCCTCAAGGGAATCCTCTTTACTCTCTACACCTCTCCTTAAAGAGATTTAACACTTTACCTTCTATGTTAATGCACGGGAGATGTAACAACACCCCAATTCAGGGCTGACTATGCTCCTGCTAGCTGGAGAATATAATATTTGTTGGGGTTTGATAAACCCAGGAATTTACTGCTAGATATAAATATGAATACAGAGAGGCTTGATTTCTAGGTGAGAGGTGAAATATTCTGCACAGTCACCCAATTAGCAGCCATTGATGTAGGAATGATGTGTCAGTGTGTGACTCATACAACAGGTGCTTAGAGTTAGGTTGGGTGTGGTGAATAACGAGAGTGACCTATAATGTGATTGGTCAGGTTCACTATATATGCAGAGACATTCTCATTTCCCATTATTCCCATTTTACCTCGTGAATGCTTGGTGTATCATTTTGTTACCTGTGGGAGTGATCTGTAAATACGTATGTATATAAAGTAAATAGGATATTTGATATAACTTCTGTTTTGAGTCTATTTACTGCATGGTACTTGGATCACTGGTGCCTAGGAGAGAGAAGCAGGCTGCTCCATCTGCGCGCCCCAACAGGTTACGGGCCCAGAGGCGACGGAGAAGCCATAGACGACATAAGGCTTTGCACTGGCTGTGGATCGGTGGATCGTGTGCAGTCTGTGAGCTGGAAGCTTTGGAAGCCTATCCAGGGGTCGTGTGGCTATTTGGAGTGATTTGGAGCTTTAACAGGTTCCGTGCCTGTGTGTGTGTTTTTTTTCTCTCCTACGCTTGTTTTGCAGCTGGAGGACATTCTGATAAGGTCTGTGTCTTTAATCATCGGTGTCTGCCCAGAAGGGGCTGAAGACAGATGAGCACAGTGAAGATGTTGCCGGCAGTCGGGGGAGGTTTTCCTCTGGAAAGACTGAATGACAATAATTATTCGTCATGGGCATATAAAATGGAAATGTAGCTTCGGCGTGAAGGGCTTTGGAGAAGTGTACTTTGCCCTGACCCAGACTTGGACGATGAAGAAGTTGCTCTAAAGGACGATAGAGCATTGGCAAGCATAATTTTATGTCTGGAAGATAGCCAATTATGTTATGTTAGAGACTGTCAGTTAGCCAATAAGTGTTGGGAAGCTTTAAAGAATGTTTATCTAAGAAGCTCGCTGTTATGTAAGGTTTTACTAACAAGGAAACTTTATCACGCCAGATTAGGGGTATCTGATAATACTAAGGATCACCTGCATTATA
Organism: Charina bottae; assembly: GCA_023362775.1. Classification (NCBI taxonomy): domain Eukaryota; kingdom Metazoa; phylum Chordata; class Lepidosauria; order Squamata; family Charinaidae; genus Charina; species Charina bottae. The sequence continues at coordinate 79,152,698 of JALMGJ010000005.1, read as the reverse complement.
TGACAGAGTTGTTTCAGGAGTTGGCTCAGAGAGATATGCCATTTACAGAAGCTAATAAAGTGTATATAGTTCTCAGTTCTCTAAATGAAACGTGCGATACTTTGGCAATTAGCTTCGGGTCATTATCTGAGGAAGATTTGACCATAAAATACTTATCTGGCAGGCTTTTGGAAGAAGAGCAAAGAAGAAAACAGTGTTCTAACGTAATTAGGTCTAAGCAAAACAGTGTTTTTGTTAAGGAATGTTCTGATAACCAAAACAATGTATTATTTGTAAAGCGAAAATGTTATAACTGTGGGTCACAAAAGCATTTGTTGCGGGATTGTGATAAGAAACGGAAGCCGAAGGCCATGCTGAAAATCTACAAGCCGGGAGATGCTGCACAGCTGTCTTTAATTAGTTCAAGTGTTCAAGATTTAAAGGGACCATTTTTACTTGACAGCGGGGCTTGTCAGCATATAGGAAATAACAGACAGATGTTTAAGAGTTTTAGGCAGGCTGATAGAGATCATGTTACTCTAGCTAATGGAAGCATTGCATCTGTGACTGGTAAGGGATTTATATATGTACCAGGGTTAAATATTGAATTATCAATGTTGTGTGTACCTGAACTGGAGTACAATATAATTAGTGTGTCACAATTGGATAAACAGGGTTATACTGTACAGTTTGGAAATAATGAATGTATTGTCATGAAAGATAACAATGTTTGTGGCAAAGGTATTTTGCAGAACTGTCTTTATGAAATAGTTCAAACCAGGACAACAGAAATGGTTTAGCTACAATTAATAAGCCAACACATGATTCATGTGAGCACCTGTGGCACAAAAGGCTTGGGCATCCGAGTTTCAAAGTGATTGAAAAGATGTCAGAAGCACTCCAAGCCTGGCTGGCAACTCGATAAGTCAGAGTTTCTCAGAGCTCTGAGCTCTGAGACCTGGCTAACTTTCTATCTTGTTTGCAGGGGTCTACAGACCACTGAAGTTTCCCCCTGGAGAAGGGGGAACCAGAAGATTGCTCACAGAGCCATTGTAATTGCCCACTCCTGTTTTTCTTTGTTGTTTCCACCGCGGAGAAGAACGGGGATGATTGCAGTGAAATGGCCGAAGGAGGATCCTAGCTCTGCAGAGAACGTAAGTCTCTTTGGAGACACAAGAGTGACAGCCAGCTTTTAGACCACTTTATATTAGTTTTCTTTTTTAGATTAGTACATTTTTATTATCTAAAATTTATCTTTGGACTTCGTTCAAAATGTTGGCTAATTTTGTGTTTTCTTTGCTATAATTAATTTTGGTGGAAGTTTGACAGATTTTATTTTGGCAACATAGTGAACAAGTTTTGTATTTTTCTGCCTTTCTTTTGTATCAGAGAAATTGGGACTTAAGAGACTTTGTTGGTATTTCTCACTCGACAAACTAACTGACTTTTGAGAAATTGTTTGTTTGGGTTAAGCAGCTTGCAGCCTGAAGAATAAAGAAGAATAAAGAATAAAGTATAGCGAATGTGTGCCTCTCTACCTTTTTTTTTTTCTTTTTCTACTTTTTTTTAGAAAGGACTATCTTTCATTTGGAATATATTTTCATCTTTCCTTTTACAAACTGTTTGAAATACTGCTCTGTGGAATTTTTTCATCTCTTACTTTAAAAGCTTTTCTCACTTAAAGAAATAGACATTATTGATAAATAATAGAACAGCTGTTCCCTGCTCCCTGAGAAAATTTTTTGTTTTGGCTACGGCAGCTGATTACGGTTTGAACAACAGATAATGGCATTTCTCACAGCACTTCAGGATTTTAAGGAAGAAACCAGCAAAATATTTTTGCAAATTAAGAAATCCATAGAACGTATATTAATAGTTTTGGTGGCTCAGGAACAGAAGATACAAGGGACAGATTTAGAAACAGAGGAAAGACCTTTCGAACCAGTAGAGAAACAGGGAAAGAGGACTTTGAATGTATTGGTACAGAAGAAGATTATGATATTTTACAGGAAGTGGTCTATTAAATGTTTGGGCATAAATACATCGTGGCAGCTGAGACAGGAAGATTTTAATATGCAAATTGATAGATATGGCAAAATAAACATTTTGACATCCCACATGAGTTACAGAAATAAACAAGTTGCATACTGTGATATTGGCATAACCTAAACAGGAGATTTATTGATATTGATTTGGAATGCAAGGTTAATGAAAATGCGGATTTGGTATTGTACACAGAGTAAGCACAGATATGAGAAACTTACAGATGCATAAAAACATGATATTTTAAGTGTAAGATACAAGATTATAAATAAATATGTTGATATTATATATTACTCTTTCTGGAGACACATTTATGAGAAGACAATGAGATGATGAGATGGAATTAGAATGTAGGTTATTACAAGAATATGTTGTATGTATTAGGTTATATGTTATGTTAGGTTTTGTATTTTTGCTATATTATGTATTATGTTATGTAATATGTTAGATTATGTATTAATGGAATATATAGTCATAACATGAACAGAATATACTGTATTTTATTAGACGTAGATAAGGCCTTTATTTGTTATACTAATTGGACTTTATTGAAGATATAAATATAGATGTAAAAATGGAAAGAGCAAATGGAAAACATTTAATTGATGCAACAATGAACATTTGATTACTATTCTAAGGAGTAGAAACCAGAGATGGATTATTGGAAGATATCAAGAAAGGCGAAACCTATATGAAGAACAGAAGATTGGATTATAGAAATCATAGGGTATATGACAAAGAAAAGTTTCTGTGTATTGTATGAAGGACTAACATTTAAAGTTAATTGTTGTACTTAAAGTTCAAGGATAAATTGGAGGACATCTATTTTCTATATTTTCTTTGCTTATTATTTCTTGACTTCACTTTTTCTTTTTCTTTTTCTTATTTTGTATTTCTGTTTCTATTTCTTTTTTCTATTCTAACTTTTATTATGTATTGTAAAACTTAATAAAATTTTTTAAAAAATAATATATACTGTTAGTTGGAGCTCCTAGATTCTTGTTCCTTGGATTAACTCTTTTCAGTCCAGACTGCAAGGAAAGCAGTCTGAAAACAGGGTTTGATCACAAACTAACCCAGTGGAAGTCTTGTGTACAGAATTCCCAACCAGTCTTCTGATTCCTCACATCTCCTGGTCTCTGGCTGATTTCACCCCTTCTTGTTTGTCTGGTAATGCACACTTGATACATAGACAAAAACAGGCATTTTCTTTCCTTCGTCTTCTTGTTATATGCTCATGGCCTGCCATACTACTTGTAAATATAGCATATTGCTGCCCTGTTTGTGTGAAGTACATAGACCATGAGGAAGACCAGGTTGCTTACCTGTAACTGGAATCTTCTGAGTGATCATATGTACATTAAACAACTTAACCTTAATGCTGGCACAGCATGTGCTTTTGAATTCTACTCACTGAGGAAGACCTAACTGCACTAGTTCATGGAATTAGATGCTGGAGGTGCTACCTCAAGGAGAGGCTGAAGGACCGCATGGCACAGACCACTTCCTCTTAACATGAATAGATCTGCCCTGCCTAGCAACTGAAGAAACCAACTCTGAGACAAAGCACAAGGATGGATACCCACAGCTGACTCAGCCATCACTGGGTAATGAACATACATAAAAGCAAGGTGTGAGGTAGACTGCCTTGGTTCTGAAGGCACTTCATGATGCCTGAACGTATATAAAGTTAGGAATGATAAATGTGACAGGAGCTATTTTCCTAGGAACTGATTTTTTTTTATTTATTTATTTTATTTATTCAATTTATCCCTGCCCATCTCCCCGAATAGGAATTTCCCTACAATATTCAGCCCCTAGGAAAAAGAAGGCACATTCCCAACTGTGTATAGATTCAGACATCTTGCACTGCCTTCAGTAACACTTATAAAATGGATAATGCTATTGGAGCAGGAAGATCAAAGCGAAACACTTGGGGGAAAAAAATCTTCCTCCATAGAAAGACCCACTGCATCAGCAAGGTTTATAGCCAGCAAGGATTTCTTGAAAAGGGAATTAAGGGTAACACAGCCCCAAATAATAGCAATGAAGAAGAAAACGACGAGGCATATGAAGAAGATGATGTGATTGAACAGGCAGCTTATGAAGGAACTGAGATTTTTTTAAAAAAATGCTTATTAGACATGGGCTTATGATAAAAGAAATAAAGGAATGAGGTCAGAAAGGCAAAGGCAGAAAATGAGCTAAGGCTAGTAAGAGAGGGGAAAAGAGTTTCCTTCAAACAGTAAGAAGATGACAATGGAGCTGGTAGGCTCACTGCTGACTATAGATATAAGACAGGGAAAGAATTGCTGGAGTGAGGGTAAAAAAAGAAACTTATGAAGTAAGGGTCTTTACTGATGATTTGGTTGTAATTTTAGAAACCCCCCTAGAAGGAATAGAGATATTAATGGGAAAATTACAGGATTTTGGTGCACTAGCTGACTTTAAAATCAATAGTCAAAAGACAAAGATGTTAACAAAAAATATGAAAAAGGATGATCAAATAGTACTAATAGAAAGAACTGGTTTCAAGATCAAGAAAAAAGTAAAATACTTGGGTATTACTATGACTAATATGAATTGTATGTTATTTCAAAATAATTATGTTAAGACATGGAATGAAATTAAGAAGTATATGTTAAGATGGGAAAAACTACAGCTATCACTGATGGGGAGAATTTCTGTGATAAAAATAAATGTATTACCTAGAATGTTGTTTTTGTTTCAAACAATATCTGTCTTGACAACTGATGCTTTTTATGGTATGATAAAGTTACAGTTAATGTAGATTTTAAAAATCATTATGTTTGGAATGCCATATTGAGAACAAATATGGAATAAATACAAGCCCAGGCTGTGCCAGAGGAAGCCTTTGTTAGTTTCAGTACAGGAAGCATTTTATAGAAGAGAAACAGAGTGAAGAGAAATGGTTAACATAACAAGATATGTTAATTCAGGAACATGGTGTACTAAAATGAAATCAAGAGAACAATTAACTGCACAGGGATTTAGTTTTCAATGGTTATATATAAAATTAAGAGAAAGGCTTAATTTAGACAAAAAGACAACTGGAACTGAACTATATAAGATGGAATTTGAGACTGCATTATTTACAAATGATGAAAATGTGATTGATAAAATTTATAAGCTTTTATGAAAATTTGAAATGGAAGAAGAACAAGTTAGAGTATATAATAAAATGGGCCAAGAATTTCAGTTATAATATACATGGACCAAAGGGAGAAGATGGGATTGAAAGGATTGAAATTTACATTATGTTATACAGTAACTTAACATAAGAGAACTTCTACAAAATGATGTACCATTGGTATATGACACCAGAAAAATTATCTAGAATATATAAAAGTACTTCAAATTTATGTTGGAAATGTGGAAAACATGAAGGGTAATTTTATCATGCATGATAAAATGTTGTAAAACTTATAAAACTTGTAAAAAAGCTAGAAAATTCTGGGTCCAAATACATACAGTGATACAAAGTATTTTAAAGAACAACATTCAGCTGAAACTAGATTTTTTTTTGTTGGGACTTATGGACAGTCAACTAGAAAAGACTCATGGAAGATTGTTCTTATATATGGTAACTGCAGCAAGTTTATTATATGCACAAAGATGGAAAGATTTGGAAATATCTACAATGGAGGAACGGCTGGTGAAGATGACAGAATTTGCAGAAATGGAAAAATTGACTTGTTTGATTAGGGAAAAGACAACAGGTACATTTATTAGTTACTGGAAACCCTTTGTGGACTTTTTGCCAAAAATGGAACAAAAAATCAACTGGTGATTTATGGCTTTGATTATTAGGGTAAAATATGGGTAACCTTAAAGAGGGAGGACAGATGATACATTTACTGTATCTATAACTGCTGTAAAGAAGATTGGAAGCCACTTCTTTATACTTTTTTTTCTTTTTCTCTTTTCTTTTTCTCCCTTTCTTTTTCTTTTCTTTATCTATTCACCAGTTTTCTTTATTCTTTTTTTCTTTTTCTTAAATTTGTATCATTTTTACTATTGCATAAAATTCTTCAATAAAAATTAATTTAAAAAAAGAAAGAAAAAGAAAAGGATTTCAGTAATTATTTTTTAAATATATATATTTATTGGTAAGTATAACAACCAGAAGATATGATAAAGTACAACCAAAAAGAAAAAAATATAGAATAATGAAAATTTCAGTAATTATTGACCAGTGTGTGTAACACTGATCCCTGGAGAGATGTTAGAGCAGGTAATAAAGGAGGCTATTGATAAGCATCTTGAAGACATGCCATGACCCAACATGGCTTTGTCAAAATAGAACTTGTGGGTCAAATCTTGCCTCCTTCTTTGATAAGATAACTACTCTAGTGCGCAAGTGAAATGCTATGGATATAATCTACCTTATTTTCATCAAAGCTTTTGATAAGGTACCATTTGGCATTCTCATTGAGGTCAAGAAACACAGAGCAAGATGTCTGTTAAGTTGTGGGAAAGGCAGTAAAAAGAACCCACCTGATACAACTCAACTGCTTAGAATAGCTTCATTCTTATATGCAGTAAAGATCCCACTTTTGCAGCATTCAGTATCTGGGTAGCTATAGCCAAGTTCACGCCAGGTCACGTGACAGGTTTTATCTATGGACCTTCCCTGAAAAGCAGGAGGATCCAAGTGTGCCATAGGTTGCTTAGGAACAGGAAAATGTGAAATATGGCAACTACCTCATGTCTTCTGTATACAGGTAAGGGTAAACATTCAGTGATGACTCCTATTGCCACCATCCCTGTTAACACAACGCTAGGTCCAACTGTGAGCCAGATGACCATAGACTATTTTTTTCATTTTTCTAGGTAGAGGCTGTGTACAGACCATAACTGTTCCCAAGATGAGGATGACAGGTGCCTGAAATCAGGTGAAAGAGCTATAGAGCAAAATGCAAAGCTTCTCAGGGGTAGCCCCCACACTGTAGAACACACTGCTTCCAGAGGTGTGCGTCACCCTTTCATTTCTGGCATTTCAGGTGTTATTAAAAACTGAAGCTTTTCTATGGGTTTCTGGTAAGCAAGGAATTTCTGGCAACTGTTTTTTTCTTTATTCTTGACATTTACATTTGTTAAATGTAAGGAATAAATGTTACATTTAGTTATTTTAATGTGGGTTGGAGTGGTTATTTTTAGATATTGGGTTTCAATATTCACTTCCAGAGATGACATGATTGGGTGGCATGGAAATAATGTAAATAAATACATGAACAACTCTTAACTCCAGCTTTGTCCTCGGCTCAGCTGCTGCTTTTTGAAGGCAACTCAGCTTTCCCTAATATTCTGAATATCGGCAATATGATCCCTTTGTTCTCATGTATCTGGGTACCAAAACAAGAGATCAAATCATTTGAATGCAAACAGAAATCTATGATGAATTTGATAATTCCTCACTTACGACCTGAACCAGTACAGATCAGATCAAACTTAATTGGCTGTTTCGGATTTCTCTCATACCAGTGGTATGTCGATGAAGGTTCTCAGTCATCCAGGTGGAACAGTATACCACTCATACCAGTGCCAGTAATCTTTTAATGATTTATAAGTCATCATTGGCAAACATCTGAAAGGACCTAACCTTACCTTGAAAAAGGTAAGGTATAAGATAACAGGGAATAGAAAATATGGTAAGCAGTGAATAAGGACATTATAAAAGTATCAGAGCACTCTGGCACTTCTGCAGAAAGGATGCAAAGCTTAATTATTTTGAACCAATAATCAAGCAGGGGACTAATTGCCATTTTCAACAGATCAACTTTCAGAATAATAATGGAGTCTGAAGCAAGATGGTTGTCAATCATTTGACATTCTGCTGTTACCACAGGAATATAGTATGCATTTATACTAAACTCCGTTTGGCTCCTAAATATTTACGTTTTTTGAGGAATTGCTTAAGCTTTGAACATACTATTAGCAGTCTTAGCTAGTAATGTCAGTTGACAGATGGAGTTCTATTTAACACAGACACAGACACACACACACCCCTCACTGTAGTTACAGGGTTAAAACTAAGAGAGTCTCTTTCTCCTTTCATGTTGGAAGGAAGCCACAGAATTGAGGTTGTTCATCTGCATATCCCAGTTACATTTTGATCAAGAATCTTTGCTCACATTAGCACTGAATTCCTTGTATAATCAGAAGCCTGATGCATCTGGCAGAGAATCAATGCATCCCAGCCAGCGGCTGGCCATAATGCATGTTAATTTCCTCACCTTGGCTGCTGTGGAAGGTTCACATGCCTAAATAATGCACAGATATGCTAAAATGCCTAGTATACAGCTTAAAATAAATCTAGGATTGATTGTCTGGTATTAATTAAATGCATCCTTCATCCCAAATACAGGCTGTTCTTTCTTTCAACTCCTTTGTTGGGCAAAATATCCACCCTAGTTTTGGGGGAAGGGGTCAGGGCCAGTAGTCAGTGGGCCTTGTGATATTAAAGCAAACCCCACAATGCCTCAGGTGAGCAGTGGACTGTGCCGAAATTTAGGGAACAGAAATGTCTTGTTGGTTTTTCTCAGGATCCAGTGTTAACCATTCTAACATAGATAAATCATGTTTAACACTAAGACCTTGGAGTGTGATACCTAATCCATCTTCCTTCCTGCTAGCGTCACTTACCCCCCTAAGTAAAATGGAGGAAGGAGGGAGAGAGCAATATAGCATTTTGGGGAAGGGCAGGTCTCTTTCCAAGAAGGGAAAGTCTGAGAGATTACTTTTGGTTATTTATTACTGGAAGGTCTGTGAACATTAGGAATTGTCCCTCGGGGCATGGAGCGGTGGAATAAATACAGCCACCTTCAATGCACCTTCAGTGCATTGAAAATGAAACTAAATAATAAAATAAATAACATTTAATGGCTTACAGTGAGCTATAATTTGGACTGACACGCATCTACAAACTACCTTGCTTCCATACTAAGTGTGGAGCATTTTCAAGAAACACACATTATTTTAATCAGCTGGAAATATTGCAGTCCATACACTGCCTTTTCTCCCATCAAGAGACAGTCATGCTACAATTCCCCTTGTCACAGAGCTTCCACTGACAGACATCCTCCAACACTGGAAGAGACTTCTGTCCATAAGCAAATGCTCATGCCTTCAGCAACTGCACTGATTTATTTCTAACTCAGTTAACTGCATTGCAAAAAACAAAACAAAAACAAAAAACATTTTTTTCCATTTCTATCAATGAAGAGTTTGTGGTCAGCTGAGCAACCCTGATCTCGCTCTGCCTCCCAGCTGGGTAGCATGCTATTCACAGATACTTAAAGGGGTAAGGTGACTTGACAGGTGCCCTTCTCAGCAACTGCTCAGATTGTGTTTGCCTAGAGAGGACTCACTGGAAAAGACCCTGATGCTGGGAAAGACTGAAGGCAAAAGGAGAAGGGGACGGCAGAGGATGAGATGGTTAGATAGCATCACCGATGTAATGAACATGAATCTGAGTAAACTCCGGGAGACAGTGGAGGACAGGAAGGCCTGGCGTGCTATGGTCCATGAGGTCACGAAGAGTCGGACACGACTAAATGACTGAACAACAACAAAAAACAACCAGAAAAATGCACATCGCCCTGCTATTTGCATTTTAAAATGAAGCTGGAACTAATGGGGCTGATCTAACTCTTAGATTCTTGCAACTGTTATGGTAGCCCAAGTGAAGAGAACAATGATGAATTTACAGTAGTTCTGTCTGCTTTCCTCCTCACTCTAGAAGGGAGCCAGCTGGCTTTCTTTGGATTTTTTCCAACAGCTGCCCCATGGAGCAGTGGGGGTAAAATGTGATACCAATTACTTTTCTTATGTTTCATGTGATAGGAGGAATGGTAGGATTTTTGTTGCTTCAGGATTTTTTCCCTTGCACCCCTACTTCAACATTCAGTGCTCTGTTCATAGGTCTTGTGTATATTTAGAAAATATATTGTTATTCTCTTCTACTGCCATTTTAGTAAAAAGCAATATGGGGACAAAATTGCCAGTGTGCTGTTCTTTCACCTTTGCAGCTGCCAAATGAAGAGTGGTAACTTAAGTCACTTTAGAGCAACTGCCTAGATTATTTTGCAAATAGCCAGACAATATCTTCTGGAAATGGAAATTGGGGGGTGGGGGGAGAAGGGGGAATTTCTTTGTCAGGTTTCTTATAGCAGACTAGACTGAAAGTGTTCCCAAGAACAACCTGCTCTGATTATAAGAATTTTGGCAAGTACCCTACTTTCAGGTGACCAAACTACACATAGGCAAAATAGGGAGAACAGGCCTTGGATCTTTTTCTCGTGTTCTGTGTAATGGGTTGGAGGCTTGCCTCTCTGGAGAAGGAAGAGCAGGCTGTACCTGCTGAATTTTTGGAAAATGCCAACAAGAGTTCTTTTCAATCTGAGAACCAGCTCTTGCATCCTTTTTGCTCAGAGGTGGGGATATTTGAAGGGGCAGTGAGAAAAGTTTCCCATATGTTTACTTATGTCCATACACTCTCCGTTGCAAATCACCTTAAAGAATTCTCCCATCTCTTTTTATCAAATCCACCACTGAACTTTTTTTGGCTTCATCACATTTATATGGATAGACTAGGTAGCTAGATATTGATTCCTTTACTAGATATTACGAATATGCAAATTCAAAAATGGCCAATGTATCTAATACACAGTTATAAAGTCAATGATAATAGCACTTAGAAAGCTGTGAACAGCTCATCTGAAGTGTTCACTTCATGTGTAAATTTAATATTTATATGTAAGCCTGATTCTGAAAGCACCAATGTCACTCAGTCCCCGCAAAATAGCCCAGTATTTTGCAACTTCTATCTTAGAAGAATTGTACAAAGCACGTTTACCATTGTATAGCATGCTAATATAATGAAAATGTGCTTCTTAGAAAGAAAAGTTGTTTTCCTTTCCAGAGATGAGAGTCAACATTCCTTAGAAATATGTATTGATGAATTTGCTCATCTAATAATAAAGCAAAGTGTTCACACTGCATTGCCTGTGTTCACGTGGGTGCAGTACTTGAAAGAAATGTGTCAGTTAGCAAATAATTTGGTTTTTTGAGGTCCGGGCAAAAATCTACTTTTCTATAAAACTGTTATAAGCATGAATAACATACTATACTTGCCTATCATCTCTAACTAATTTGCATATAGAAATCAAAGGACTGAATGTTTTGGACTTGTGGATTCCAATCTGGCCGCCTCAGATGCAGAGGGCCAGCACCTCAGACTCTGCCTCGGACCCTAAAGCCAGCTGGTGTTCCTCCTTGCTAGGCAGGGCTGCCCACACAGTCTGTAGAGGGTGACTATCATTCAGGAGAAAGGCAACAGCATTCTGTAGCTGTAGTTGCTGCAGTAGTATCTAGTAAAGCCTATGCTTGTGAAGGAAAAAGGGTGAAAAAAACAGAGCACCTGAAAATACAGGTAGTCCTCCCTTAATAACCATGCGTTTAGTGATGGTTCAGACTTACGATGGTGCTGGAAAAAATGACTTACAACTGGTCCTCACACCTGTTGCAGCATCCCCGCGGTCACGTGATCACAATTTGGCACTTGGCAACCGATTCACATTTATGACTGTTGCGGCATCCCATTGTCATGGGATCGCCGTTTTTGACCTTCCCAGCCAGCTTCTGACAAGCAAAATCAATGGGGAACCACGTGATTTGCTTAACAAGCATGTGGTTCACTTAATGGCCACAGTGATTCACTTAATGACCACTGCAAAAAAGGTCATAAAATTGGGTTGGATTTCCTTAATGACCGCTTTGCTTAGCAACTGAAATTCCGGTCCCAATTGTGGTCGTCAAGCAAGGTCTGCCTGTAGCACCCAAAAGATAGAACTATGAATAGAAAATGGAACACCCATGAGGAGAGATTAGGGGTGACAAAAGGGAGCAGCTGTGAAAAGCAATGAGAAATGAAGTAGGATGAAAAGCCATGGTTACATTAAAGCAGTGTTTCTCAACCTTGGCAGCTTGAAGATGTGTGGACTTCAACTCATATGCTGGCTGGGGAATTCTGGGAGTTGAAGTCCACACATCTTCAAGTTGCCAAGGTTGAAAAACACTGCACTAAAGTGCTTTGCATTTTAAGGTTTAGATGTTTCTTTGCTTCCTACTGTCTTTGTCTTCTGTGACAGAAGACAGGAATAGAAGCCTGATGTCAAATAAATGGCTACAAAGGAAGGACTCAGATCCTATCTACCTCAGGCTTTGGCAACGTAGCCCCACCAGTTTGTCTTCTGTGAAACACCTTTCAATTTATATCAGAGAACAGCAGTCACCAATTTTCACATTCAAGCACCATGCTGGTGCTTCTGCCCCAGTGCCTGGCCTGTGGAGTAAAGGGTGTTAAAAAATATTTGAATCCCAGTGATTGATTTATACTTTACTATATGGCAGGATAGCTTCTGCTATACCCACAGGATGGTTACATGTGGGGAGTATTTAGAAATAAGACACATTTATAGTTTGAAGTGTTATTTTCCATCATTGTTTATTTACAATATATCTTTGGAGAAACAAGAGAAGCCCTGGGCCATATATAAGAAATCTATAGTGCATTTCTTTTATCTGTAGTAGATACAGTGGGTCCATAATGCAATAATACAGTTTTACTCAGCAATATTCTAATACTTTTTATTACAGTATATTGAAAAAATACCCCAGAAACTGCTATTTCCATGCTATTTTTGTTTAGTTCTTGCCCCTATGATATTAATGACACATCTGTTAATTGGAAGCGAATGAAAGAATCAGAACACTTACCCGAATCATCATCACTGAACATCTAATGTCATGAACTGTGTCGTAAATCTTCTTAGAGATGTCAACAAATTGATTATCATCAAACAGATGAATCATATTCCTGCTTAGGTTTTCCAGGGCAGTGTTGACTTGAGTAATAAATTCTGGAATCACTGTCAAATAAAATTTTAAAAGATAGTTGTTGTATGACTTTTAAACCCTTCTCTCTTAATTTTGAGCAATTACATTATAACTAGCATGTTCAAGTTTATTCTGCCTTTTTAAAACCATTCTTCAATTTAATGAAAAATTTAATTGAAAAAAAATTAATGAAATGATGATCAATGAGATTTAAGGTTCCTGCACTTCCCTTAGTTATAAGATGCCCCAAATTGGGTAAAACATGTTGTTTTTCATTGTACAAAACTCTCTCTAGCACTTGGCAGGGTCACTGGCTTCCCCTGGTGCAATTCAGTCTCACTCTGAGGGATCTCCTCTTGTGAGCTCTTTCCAGCTCAGAAAATTTGGTAATCAGGAAGGCTGCACAGACAGAGAGACAGGTAGCAGGAAAAACCAGGATGCACCAGCACCCTCTATACTTGATAGTAATAAAATAAGCTTATGAACATTCTTTAAAAATGTGAAAGGACTCTGGGAATGCCTCGCACACTTTAGAGCAATTGGGGGACAAATATCAGCACTATATTTATTATACCATGTAACATATTCAATTTATTCACAAATTAGGGCTTTTGATGTAAATGGATTGATTCAAGGTGGTCATCCATGGTAGTCAGTGGAAATCAGCCTGAAATTGCTGTTCTTGGGCTCCCTGTTGATGTCTTCATCAGTCTTAAATGAAAAATAAATTATTGGAAAGGGGCAAAATAGAGAAAGCAAGTAAATGAAAAATGTATATGCAACACAAATAGCATGCATACTAGGCTTCTGAATGCTTAAAAATGATTCAGAAGATGTATTTTAGATTTCCTGCATATGTGAGTATAGCACCTCACCAGGAGCCTGTGTGTATGTATACACACACACACATGCCAAGCTTGTCGATTGAAAGATCGCAAGTTCGGAGGTTTGAATCCCTAGCCCCGTGTGACGGAGTGAGCTCCCGCACTCGCCCCAGCTCTTGCCAACCTAGCAATTCGAAAGCATGCAAATGCAAGTAGATTAATAGGTACCACTTCGGTGGGAAGGTAACAGCGTTCCATGCGCGTCATGCCGGCCACATGACCGCAGAAGCACCTTCGGACAACGCGGGCTCTTCGGCTAGCAAATGGAGATGAGCACCGGCCCCTAGAGTCGGAGACGACTGTGCAGGGGAAACCTTTACCTTTACACACACACACACACACACACACACACACACACACACACACACACAATATATATATATATGTTTTATGGAATATCTTCCTGAGATTTAGCTAAAGGATATCAAAGAACTAATAGCTGCAGGCAAGTCCTTGGGTTAATAAAATACTTTGTCAGCTCAGCTGAATAGAGGGAGGATCAGGAATATATCTGCTATTTTTGATCATGATCCTGATCACTGCATATTAATCTGATTATTGTATCTGGGCAACCTGTTGTCAGGATGGAGCATCCTGCCAGCGTAGTTATGGGGGGTAGTAGTAGGCTGGCATGCCTGCAGGGCTGTTAGGAATGTTGTTTAGGGTTGTTTAGTGAATGGCCTGACACCAAGGTCAGCCCAAATGGCGCTGTCAGCTTGTTAGCAAAGGATTTGTGGCTGGGAAGTATGGAAACGGTGAGAGCGTAGGGAGGGGCTGTCATGGAGTGACTCCCCCAATGGGGGGGGGGTGATACAAAGGTGGAGGATGTAAATACCATTTGGCGCAGGCTGTTCTCATTCTAGTCTTTGCATTGGAAATGATCACTTGCTTTAATAAAGAACTCTTTCATATTCTTGATGGCTTGTCATAAGAGTCTCTGAATTAATAGCTGAAGGATCAGGACCATCACACTTGTGGCCTTAGCTAAATTTAAAAGCATGCCATCCATACCTCTTCTAGGAGTCTAATAACAACCTCCCGTTATTTTGGTGGAGGTGGGGAAAAGAGGAAGAAAGTATTGTCAGAAATATGAAGGAGAAAAACTGGTAACTTTACAGACCATGGAATGAACATATAGGCATTAGTAGAGACTGTACTGAAACCAAATGAACACATAAAGGCAGGGCTGCAACTAGGGGGGGGGGCAACCGGGGCATGTGCCCCGGGCGCCGCGCTGGGGGGGGCCCTCCAAAATGACAACACCTCCCTCACCAACCCATGGGGGAGGGGCGTGGAATCCATGTTTGCCCCAGCTGACACAGATCCTGGTTGCGGTCCTGCATAAAGGCTTAGAAGCAGAGGGCAGAAACGAAGAGGTTTCCTCCTCAGTGTCTCTCCAACTGAAAGTCAGAATTCGGAATTACAATGTAGTTTTGTTACTGATTTTGGAAGAAGATTTTTAATATGAAATTGTTTTTTCAATGGGTTTGTAGATGTCTTTGTCATAACAAAATTATTTGTCTTATTCTCCAGTGTCAGTTATTTCATTGAAGGAATTCATTGTGACAAAATAGTCAGCTGTGAGATCTGAAGCTTTCAGACTTTTCAGAATTGAAAGCTCAGCCACAGTCTATGCAGCATTTTTGTTTGTTTTTATTGATACTAATGAACCATTAGAAAAGGACATTCAGAATATTAAATTTTTATTTCTATTTATTTGTTTGATCAATTGATTGATTGCTATCTTACCTTTCCTTCAAGAGCTGAAGCAGCAATAAAAATACTGGTACTACTATTACTACTTACAACTACCACTACTACTATTACTAATAGAATAATTAAGTAGGAAAAAAAAATCTAATTGAACAATAACAATAAAACACCTTTTTATAGTATATTCAAATATTTTCAACTTCTGTATTTTATATTTATAACAAGAAAACAATTTTTAAGGAGAGGGTAAAAATAAAAATAAATAAACATAATAATAATAATAACAATAACAATAGCTAATTTTTCCGACAATGCTGTTTCCCACACTTTAAAATACTGTTGAGATTAGAGATTAGAGAGGTACACAAAATGGGTTAAAAGTTTTGTTCTGAGCTTAAAGCAAAATACCTTAACTTGCCACATTTTTGAGAATTCCATGTTTCCATGCAACAAAATTCAAAACATTGTGAGTGTCCCACCATACAGAATAATGGAAACAACCCTTGTTCCTCTGTTGTTGTTGTTGTTTGCTTAGTTCTAAGAACTACAAAAACACATGTAGAGTATTATTACTTAACCTACAAAAAATTATCCAAAGTGATTAAAGAAAACCATAAACAGTTTTAAATTCCCCTAGCAACAATGAAAGCAAGGATTAAGGGCCCTCTTGCTACCTGATCTGCCTTGACAAATAGCCACATAACAGTGCATAGAAAAGACGCAAGATTCGTAGACTCATCGCAGTAATACAGCCAATGGACAACATAGAGCAGCGCCAAAAATCCTCATTAGCTTTAGGCTTCTTCTTTACACACATGCATAGTACACCCTTTGTCAACCTTACACCAAAGAAAGCATCTCTAAACAAAAAAACCAAGTAAACACAATCCAAGAAAGCGCAACACACAGGGACAACCACATTACGTTAAAAGCCATGAACTGTAACTTCCCTGTAGCAAGGAATTTAAAAACAGCACTAAGCTTCCCTACCAGGCTGGTAACAGTCTTTTTCTTATAGTATAAGAGCTTTGTCCTTAACTGACTCTCCATCATCCTCACTCATCTTCAATGACACCAGTGATAAAACGATGCTTGCTATTTTATTAGCTAACATAACATCATGGCACTATGAATTTTATAAAAAGCCACAAGAAGCCAATTGAGGGATGCCAGTGTGTTAGAATCAAGTTGACAGACACTGATGTCGAAGCAAGCAGGAAACACAATGGGGTGTGGGGTGTTTTGTTTCATATTCCAGACTTAACTTTGGAATGTGAGATGTTTTGTCACATTTACAATGTTCTAAGTGTTGGAAAATATCATGGTAAACTACTGGTGGGATTAATTGCCAAGGATTATTGAGTTTTCCAATTTCTTCAGACTTCAAAACAAAATTAAAAATGTAATGGACATTGCCACCCAAGATGGTAATATATATCAATTTGATTACAATTTTTGTTGTTCAGTCATTTAGTCGTGTCCGACTCTTCGTGACCTCATGGACCATAGTACGCCAGGCCTTCCTGTCCTCCACTGTCTCTCGGAGTTTACTCAAATTCATGTTCATTACATCGGTGATGCTATCTAACCATCTCATCCTCTGCCGTCCCCTTCTCCTTTTGCCCTCAGTCTTTCCCAGCATCAGGGTCTTTTCCAGTGAGTCCTCTCTTCGCATTAGGTGGCCAAAGTATTTGAGCTTCAGCTTCAGCATCTGTCCTTCCAATGAGCAGTCAGGGTTGATTTCCTTTAGGATTGACTGGTTTGACCTCCTTGCAGTCCAAGGGACTCTCAAGAGTCTTCTCCAGCACCACAGTTCGAAAGCATCAATTCTTCGGCGCTCAGCCTTCCTTATGGTCCAACTCTCACAGCCATACATTGCTACTGGAAAAACCATAGCTTTAACTATACGGACCTTTGTCGGCATGGTGATGTCTCTGCTTTTTAATATGCTGTCTAGGTTTGCCATAGCTTTCCTTCCAAGGAGCAAGCGTCTTTTAATTTCATGGCTGCAGTCACCGTCTGCGGTGATCTTGGAGCCCAAGAAAATAAAATCTGTCACTGCTTCCATTTCTTCCCCTTCTATTTGCCAGGAAGTGATGGGACCAGATGCCATGATCTGGGTTTTTTTAATGTTAAGTTTCAAGCCAGCTTTTGCACTCTCCTCTTTCACCCTCATCAAGAGGCTCTTTAGTTCCTCTTCACTTTCTGCCATTAGGGTGGTATCGTCTGCATATCTGAGGTTGTTGATATTTTTCCCGGCAATCTTAACTCCGGCTTGTGATTCATCCAGCCCGGCATTTCTCATGATGTACTCTGCATATAAGTTAAATAAGCACGGTGATAATATACAGCCTTGTCGTACTCCTTTCCCAATTTTGAACCAGTCGGTTGTTCCATGTCCGGTTCTAACTGTTGCTTCTTGACCCACATACAGGTTTCTCAGGAGACAGGTAAGGTGGTCTGGTACTCCCATCTCTTTAAGAATTTGCCACAGTTTGTTGTGATCCACACAATCAAAGGCTTTAGCGTAGTCAATGAAGCAGAAGTAGATGTTTTTCTGGAACTCTCTTGCTTTTTCCATGATCAAGCGAATGTTGGCAATCTGATCTCTAGTTCCTCTGCCTCTTCGAAACCCAGCTTGCACTTCTGGTAGTTCTCGGTTCACATGCTGCTGAAGCCTAGCTTGTAGGATTTTGAGCATAACCTTGCTGGCATGTGAAATGAGTGCAATTGTACGGTAGTTTGAACATTCTTTGGCATTGCCTTTCTTTGGAATTGGAACGTAAACTGACCTTTTCCAATCCTGTGGCCACTGTTGAGTTTTCCAAATTTGTTGGCATATTGAGTGCAGCACTTTAACAGCATCATCTTTTAGGATTTTAAATAGCTCAGCTGGGATACTGTCTTCTCCGCTAGCTTTGTTGTTAGTAATGCTTCCTAAGGCCCACTTGACTTCACTCTCTAGGATGTCCGGCTCAAGGTCAGTGACCACACCATCGTATTTATCAGGGATCTTTCTTGTATAGTTCTTCTGTGTATTCTTGCCACCTCTTCTTAATCTCTTCTGCTTCTGTTAGGTCCCTGCCTTTTTTGTCCTTTATCATGCCCATCTTTGCACAAAACGTTCCCTTGATATCTCCGATTTTCTTGAAGAGATCTCTAGTCTTCCCCATTCTATTGTTTTCCTCGATTTCTTTGCATTGTTCATTTAAGAAGGCCTTCTTATCTCTCCTTGCTATTCTCTGGAATTCTGCATTCAGTTGTTTATATCTTTCCCTTTCTCCCTTGCCTTTTGCTTCCCTTCTTTCCTCAGCTATTTGTAAAGCCTCATCAGTCAGCCACTTTGCTTTCTTGCATTTCTTTTTCTTTGGGATGGTTTTAGTTGCTGCCTCCTGTACAATGTTACGAACCTCCATCCATAGTTCTTCAGGCACTCTGTCTACCAGATCTAATCCTTTAAATCTATTCCTCACTTCCACTGTATATTCATAAGGGATATGATTTAGGTCATACCTGATTGGTCTAGTGGTTTTCTCTACGTTCTTCAATTTAAGCCTAAATTTTGCGATAAGAACCTCATGATCTGAGCCACAGTCAGCTCCAGGTCTTGTTTTTGCTGATTGTATAGAGCTTCTCCATCTTTGGCTGCAAAGTATATAATCAATCTGACCATCTGGTGATGTCCATGTGTAGAGTCGTCTCTTGTGTTGTTGGAAAAGAGTGTTTGCTGTGACCAGCGTGTTCTCTTGACAAAACTCTATTAGCCTTTGCCCTGCTTCATTTTGTACTCCGAGGCCGAACTTGTCCGTTATTCCGGTTATTTTTTGACTTCCTACCTTAGCATTCCATTATATTATATTATATTTATTATTATTGATTACAATACCTCCCACCCAAAAAAATATAGGAAAAGTTTAAATGCTTTAATGTAATTTTAAAGGGGGGGATGAATTATTGTTATGGTCAATACTAGACAACTTTCCAAAGTAAATTTGAAGGGAATTTTATGACAAACAGTTCACTATATTTAGATCTGAAGTCCTCTTCCAATGAGTTTTTGAGACTTTAAAGAGAACCTACTATATGTGCTATGTGTTTTTTATTATTATTATTTTATGTCTTATTGAAAAGGCTCATTTGATTTTGAATGGATACATAGTTTTTTTCTGACATTTTGATTGGTCTGATAAGATGCAATGAGTTTAAGTAGATATTTTCTTATTCAAAACCAAGGTAGAACTTGTAAACAATTATTCTGCGCTCTCTCTATCTCGGTATATATGTGCATGAATATGTATATCACATACATTTCTCATAAATAATCAAATATCTGTTAAGCTAGAGTAATGTAAGACCTTAGCATTACCTGTTACCCATTGTACTTTTTGATCTGTATCTAAAAAAAACTTTATCTTGAATGAATGACTTGTCTTGAATGAATAACTTTTATTCTTTCTTCATACTGAAGTAAAACAACAACAAAAGAACAGCTTTTATCTCCCTAGACATGTTAAAAGGGATGTTAAGTCAAAGATGACATAAATTCTTTAGGTAATTTTTGGATAATTTTGCATAATCTTATAACAAATTAGTGTCACGCTTTATTATTTTTTTTCCAGGATGGATAACTTGGCTCATATCCAAGCACTAGAGAACTAGGGGGTGGGGGGAGAAAGAAAGAAAATTAAGACAGATAAACCGATTTGATAACACAAATCAGTTATCACCTGTTCACTCCAAAGGAAATTCTGAAATTAATTAAATTCAAGGAGAAAAGCACAACTATTCCTGCCTTTCATAAAGTGTCAGTACAGGAAACTGTCATTCCAAAGTTAGCTATTTTCCTTAAATTAGCAGCAAGTTATTATAGGTCTTTTGAATGTATCTCAAGCAAAAGCTACTACTTGGTTAATGATGATCTGTCATTAACATTGCTAAGGCTGCAATCCTACATACAGGTAGTCCTCGCTTAATGTCCATTCGTTCAGTGACCGTTGGAAGTTACAACAGTGTTGAACGAAGGGACTTATGACCAGTCCTTGAAGTTCCGGCCATTGATGCACCCCCATGGTCACATGAACAAAATTTGGGTGCTTGGCAACCAGCTTGCACTTATAACTGGTTGCAGCATCATGTGGTCATGGGATCGCCATTTCCAACCTTCTCTGCCAGCTCCCCACAAGCAAAGTCAGTGCGAAGCTGGCAGGGAAGGTCTCAAGTTGCTTGGATAAGTCTCCCCCACCCCCTGGCTTTTCTTTGCTCGTTTGAACTACGTCCTCCGTCCCCCCTTTGCTCGCTCGCACCCTGTCCTCCTCCCCCCTGCCCTTCCTGCACTCGTGCTGCTCCACAGCACCCTCCTTTTGTGGTAGACAAAAGTGGTGCCTTTTTTTGTGCACAATTAGGAACCAAAAGGATTTTCTTTCTGCTCTCTAAGGATCTTCTAGAGAGAAGCAGGAAAAAGATGTCTGTATGACTGACAGAAGTTGCTGTTCTTGGTACATTCTACTTTTTTCCTACCTCAACCTGATGCTTTTCTTTCAGGTACTGCTTCATTGGGAAACTCCTGGATTCAGATTTACTTTGAAATAGTTTATCCTTAGATCCTTAGACTTAATGAATACTGACCGCGATTACTCATAAAAGGAAAGTCCTTTGTGTTCTTCGTTGTCTTCTACACCTGAAATTTGTACTTAAAATGAGCTCTGGAAAGCCCTAGTTCACACAGGAGGTATTAGGAGGAAAGGAATGGATAAAAAAGGAAAGTAAAATTGAACAGTGCACCAAACCATGAACACACACACACACACACACACACACACACACACTGAAAACTGGGCTGTGATCTACCTTAATCAGTTACACAGGCACAGAGGTCCTGAAACTGTTGCCAAAATACTATGAGTTCCGACAAGATTTTCTTAAATCAGCTTAGTCAATAAATGCAGTAAACGAAGATATGCCCTGTAACTAATACAATTTAAAACAGGGATGCAGCTTTAATTTAGCCATGTGTGCAATTAATAAAATTGTTCTCTCAGTTTGATTAAAGATTATCTCTTACTCATTGCAAATTAATCAGGATGAAAGAAGAGGCTGCCTGCTGCAGTCTCTTTCACCCACAACAATTTTGAAGTATGTATTTTATCTGATACAGTTTTCAGGTTGTCTGTCTCTTGATGTTTTAAAGATAACAATGGATCAGAAGGTGTGAGCCGAGCAAACCATATAACTGCAGTGAAGTCAAATGGTGACCTTCACCCTTGCCTTGAAGCTTCCCTTTCTCCTGGTATTGTCATAGGGTCTAGTAGCAGCCCCAAATGCTATTTAGCAGAGCATAGCCTATTTCCAATAAAGATTGTTTGTAGTGGCAATATGGAAGACCATTGTATTTTGAGGAGTTTAAACGGCATATTATGATTTTCTCCTTCACACGAAGAAGCTTGGAGTTTATTTTGAGTTATACTAATGTTTAGGTGGCTTGTTTTTTATTTCTGTTTGAAATGGGGGGGGGGGAGAAGAGAAAACCCCAAGTTTGTTTATGTTAGCACTAGCCTATCTATATAGTTTTCCAGGCTCTTGGATTAAAAAGGTGCTCCAGATCCTGGGAACTATCTAGTCAAGGTCGGATCCTGCAGGCTCCGTACCATTGAAACAGGATCATGAGGTTTTAGGGCCAGACTTTGATAAAAACCTTAGGATTGCCTCTTGAGTTGGGAGCATGGCCACAGACCCTGATACCGGGTGCTGTGTGCAACATGGGCTCGGGAAGCTTCACTTCAGACTTAGGGCTGAGTACTCTGGAAATGGAGCCGTCCTGGGGTATCTTTGCTGGGAGCTTCTGCACAGACCTGAGCCCTGGGTCCTGTGGAAATAGAGCCGCCCTGGGGTATCTCCGCTGTCTTTAATAAGGGGCTCCTGACAGCCTATGGGAGATTGGGATATGGGATATGGAATTGGGATATGGGATATGGGAGATTGGGATATGGGAGATCTTGCTTGGTATGTTATCATTTTTCTTTCTTTATATTATGCTTTTTATGCTTCTGTTTAACCTGCCTAAACTGTGTTTCTGTTTAAATCTGTTTGCTTAATAATAAAGCTTAAGATCTCTTTATTCACTGGTGTGCTTATTGTCTCTGGATCTAAAAGAACCAATTGTCTGGGCACCTGATCACTGCTTGGACACTTGGCAGAACATTGTTATGTTGTCACATCTGCCCCAGCACAACTCTTCAGAAAACCAAATATTCTCAGACTCCAAGCCTGGCTGGCAGCTCGACAAGTCAGAGTTTTTCAGAGAGTTGAAGACCTGGCTGAATTTTCCTTGTTTGCAGTGGTCTACAGAAATTGTGAGACCACTGAAGCTTTCCTCTGAAGAAGGGGGGACCAGAAGATTGCTCACAGGGCCGTTGGAAATGCCCACTCCTGTTTTTCTTTGTAGTTTCCACCACGGAGAGAACGGGGGTGAATGCAAGGAATGGCCGGAGGAGTATCTGGCTCTTACAAGGAACGTAAGTCTCTTGAGAGACACAAGAGAGTGCAGTCGCTTTTAGATCACTTTATATTAATTTTTTTCTTAGATTAGAACGTTTTTAGTATCTAAGATTTATCTTTTGGACTCTGCTTAAAATGTTGGCTAATTTTGTGCTTTCTTTGCTATAACTGATTTTGGTGGAAGTTTGATAGATTCTACATTTGCAACATAATGAAACGTTTGCATTTTTTTTACCTTTCTTTTGTATCAGAGAAGTTGGGACCTAAGAGATTTTGTTTGTAATTTTTCACCCGACAAACTAACTGACTATTTATTTCTTGAGAAACTGTTTGTTTGGGTTAAGCAGCTTGCAGCCTGAAGAACAAAAGCACAGGGAAACGTTTGTAAAAAATTTTTTCTTATCTCTACATTTTCTCAGAGTGGATTTTGTTTCACTTGGAATTTATTCTTTATTTCTCCTTTTATAAACTGTTTGAAATACTATTCTCTCCTTTATTTTGGATTGGGGAGTCTTTGGTGCTCTCTGAGCTTTGTTGTTTTCATGCAGACGTTTCATTGCCAGGCTAGGCAACATCTTCAGTGCGAAAAGGGAGTGGAACTTGCTGTCTGTTTATATACCCTGGCTTGTCCTGCTTATGTTGGTGGGGGTCTTGTACTCTCCTTGGTAGTTCCTTGATTGGGCTGTTGTGTGCTGTTTGGGTGATTGACTGAGTTTGGATTATTGGAACTTTTTTTTCTTTTCTTTTATTTATTTATTTATTTTATTTTTATTTTATTTTATTTATTTAATTTATTCCCCGCCCATCTCCCATACAAGGGACTCTGGGCGGGTTACAATAATTAAAACTTAAAAATTTAAAATATTTAAAACCATACAAGATAGAAAATGTGTAAAAATATATCCAAATATAAATTAAAATAAAATAAAATCCAAGATGGATTGGGGACCGTAGCATAGGTCATATTGCTACGGGGCCAGCCAACCCCAGGAGGCACTACCACCTCCGTTGTCCCAGGCCAGGCGGCAGAGCCAGGTCTTAATGGCCTTCCGAAAGGCCAGGAGTGAAGGGGCCAGTCTCACCTCCGGGGGCAAGATGTTCCATAAGGCGGGCGCTGTCGCAGAGAAAGCACACCTCCTGGACCCTGCTAGATGGAATTCTCTTGTTGAGGGGGTCCGAAGCATGCCCTCTCTGCACGCACAGGTGGGGCGGGCTGACGTTATCGGGACGAGACGGTCCCTCAGGTACCCTGGTCCTATGCCATATAGGGCTTTAAAGGTAATCACCAACACCTTGAATTGGACCCGGAAGCAAACTGGCAACCAATGCAGCTCGCGTAGCAGAGGTGTTACATGTGCCGATCTTATGGCACCCATAACTGCTCGCGCCGCCGCATTCTGTACCAGCTGAAGCTTACGGATACACTTCAGGGGTAGCCCCATGTAGAGCGCATTACAGTAGTCTATGCGGGAGATGACAAGGGCATGAGTGACTGTTCGGAGGGCCTCCTGATCCAGGGAAGGGCGTAACTGGCGCACAACTCGAAGTTGTGCAAAGGCCCTCCTGGCCACGACTGCCACCTGCTCTTCGAGCAAGAGTTGCGAGTCCAGGAGGACCCCCAGATTCCACACTGGCTCCGAGTGAGGTAGTGCAACCCCACCCAGAACCAAAGATGACAACTTCCCGGATCTAGGGGGGCCATCAATCCACAGCCACTCCATCTTACCAGGGTTCAGTTGAAGCCTGTTGTTCCCCATCCAGACCCCCACAGCCTCCAGACACTGAGATAGGGCATCGACCGCATCACCTACTTCACCCGGGATGGAGATGTATAACTGGGTATCATCAGCATATTGGTGATACCTCATCCCGTGGTGACGGATGATCTCACCCAGCGGCTTCATGTAGATGTTGAACAGGAGAGGAGAGAGAACCGATCCCTGCGGCACCCCACAAGACAGGGGTCGCGGGTCAGCTCTCTCCTCTCCTATCAACACCGACTGGGAATGGCCCTGGAGGAAGGAGGCGAACCAGCACAAAACCACGCCGCCTGCCCCCAACTCCCTGAGCCGCCCCAAGAGTATACCATGGTCGACGGTATCAAAAGCCGCTGAGAGATCTAAGAGAGCCAGGATGGACGCACTCCCTCCATCCCGCCCTCGCCAGAGATCATCCATAAGCACGAACAATGCAGTTTCTGTCCCATATCCTGGCCTGAAACCTGACTGAAAAGGGTCCAGATAATCCGTTTCCTCCAGAATCCTCTGGAGTTGCAATGCCACCACCTTCTCAACCACCTTTCCCAAAAAGGGAAGGTGGGAGACTGGGCGAAAATTGCCCAGAATAGTAGGGTCCAAAGATGGTTTTTTAATCTTAAAAAACCTTCTACTTAATAGACCTTGGTAGTTTTCCATGAACAGATCAGCTGACTAATCTTTTTGTTTTGACTAGAGCGGTCGTTGCTGTAGTTTGAAGGACACAGAAGAAGAATGGCTTTTTTAACAGCAATTCAAGAATTTAAAAAAGAATTTAGTGAATCTCTTTTAGAAATTAAGAAATCATTGGAATTATTATTGATAATTTTGCAAGACCAAGAACAAAAAGAACAAAAGATAGAATTGGAAGTAGGAAAGAAAAATGTTTTTGAAATAGAAGAGAAACAGGAGGAGGGAATTTTAAATATATTAGTCCAGAAAAACATTCTGAAGGCTATATATTATAATTCTGGTATAAACATGTTATGGCAGTGGAGACAGGGAGAAAATTTGAGTATGCAATTGGATAGACATTGTGAAATATGGGGAAAGGGTGAGAAAATCATTCTGACACTCTACATGAGATATGGAAAAAAGCAGGCTATCTACTGTGAATTTGGCATAACCTGAATAAAAAGATTTAGTACAGTATGTGGGAAATAAGGTGAATGGAACCATGGATTTTGATTGGACACAGAGTATGTAAATGTATTAAATAAATCAAGTTTCAACTAGTAAAATAATTGTTGAGAATATTAAATGTTAAAAATTGACATGAGAAACTGTATGGATGTATAAAAATGTGATATTTTAATTGTAAGATATACGATTATAAAATTAGTGATATAAATATAAATTGATGTTATAGATTATATGAAAATTAGAAATTTTTTCTTATGGAGATACAGAAATGAGAAGTATATCACTAAGATGGGATGTTGAGTTGGAATCAGAATCAATGCTATTATAGGATGACTTATCTTATAATTATTATTATGAATATTATTGAGAATTCCACTGTTGACATTCTTAAAGGCTATTGTTATTTTCTCTTTTGTTGTGGGATTATTGGGTATTGTTCTCTGTTGGTTATTTGAAACGGTTGATCTATGTTTGCTTATGTGTTTATGCTAGCTGAACATCCTGTTATTTGTATAACGATATATGGTGGGAGTGAGAGGCTTTTGGTATGTCTGTATTGTTCGCTGAGGTTTTCCCTTCATGTTGTGTATTGGAAATTGTATTTATTTGTTTTTGTTTTCTTAGTTTATAATTATAATAGTTGTTAGGTTATGTATTAGTGGAATAGGTAGCTATAAAATTTGTTAATTAGGTAAATATGTACTGACATTATTTCAAAGGGTGGAAACCACAGATGGACTATTGGAGAATTGCAAGAAAGGAGGAATTTATATGAAGACTAGAAGATTGGACTATAGAAATTGAAGTGTATATGACAAAGAAAAGTGCCTGTGTATTTTATGAAGGACTAACATTTAAAGCAAATTATTGTACTTAAAGACCAAAGATAGATTGGAGGCCATCTATTCTCTATATTTCTTTCTTTATTATTCTTTCTGACTACACTTTTCTTTTACTTTTTCTTATTTTGTATCTTCATTTTCATTTCTTGTTCTAACTTTTAATATGTATTTTAAAATTCAATAAAATTTAATTAAAAAAAAAGAAAACCAAATATTCTGTAGCAATACTACATCCCTGTAGGTCTTTCATAAGACGTTGAAGACCTGGCTGTCCCTCCAGGCATTTGGGCCAGGACATTAGGTGAGCTCTGTTGGTGATGTGGCATTTTGTTTGGGGGGTTATTGTTTTAACTGTGGCATCATGGCTTATGTATTGTTATGATGGTTTTGATCTTTGTACACCTCCCAGAGTCACAGCAGGGATATGGGTGGCTCTATAAATCATTTAAACGAATGTGTGCATGACATGAGATTTCAGGAGAGGGGGGACAGAGAAAAATATTTTTCAGTATAGCCACCTTCTAACAATGTGGCTACATGGATGTTGCTTGTGTCCTGAAAGTATTTAACTATTTTTGCTATACTGTTTTTTTTAATTGAGAAATTGATTTGTTAAAACTATAGGAGGAACAAACAGTTGGAGGATATCACTGAAACATAAGAAATAAAGCAGTGAGAAAAGTGATAAAAATATTCTCATCTAAAAATATGAAGTGGAAATGCCTAGGCTCTATGATAGGAACATGGTTTGCATGAAGAAAGTTGCAGATTAAATCTCTGACATTTTCCCATAAAAGAAGACCAGGTAATAGTGAACAGGAGGAACATGACAAGTCACAACAGACACATCACTAGGCTTAAAGAAAGTGTAGATCAGCGTTTCTCAACCTTTTGACCCTGGAGGAACCCTTGGAATATTTTTCAGGCCCCGGGGAACCCTGGCACATTAAGGCTCAAATATAGGCCAGAAGTTACAAAATTATTATACTCATTTCATGTGTAGGCCTGTATACAGTATATGCATTAACAGTGTTCTTAAACTAAAAATAAAGAACGAAACTTACCTCTTTAATGTGAAGTTGCCTGAATTTGAAATAATTTTTTTAATAAATTGTGATCTCCCAGGGAACCCCTAGTGACCTCTTGTGGAACCCGAGGGTGCCACAGAACCCTGGTTGAGAAACCCTGGTGTAGATGCAAGCATTACATACACAGAACCTTTACACAAAAGCAGAAACTGCATCCTTTCCTCTCTTCCATTCTACTCTTGCACAGCAAATCCATTCTTAGGTTACAATAGAAGTATTTTCACTCATTACTAATCAAAACCCAGAATTTTAAAATATGGTTTTAATGTCTGTTGGCCCCTGCTTTCATTGGGAATCTAAATCTGAACAGACATCCATGTAGAAGCTGTGAGAACCTATCCCCCACAATGGAAACACATCCATAAAGAGTGGAAACTCCAGTAGATGTTGGAAATCTCAAGACAGAGGGTCACAATCACTACTAGAAACATCAAATATAATGTTAATTTGAGGAATAAAGGGAGTGTGTGGAAGTGAACAGTATGATTACTGTGCAAATGGTAGTGTCTTAAATATTACTAGCAAAAAGTAGCCAAAGTTACCTCAGAATTATGACATCTTCCTGCTTAAAATGTGTTGTTTTTAGTTGTCCTCTAATTATTCTATGTTGTCATAATACTTCATTCTTTAATATATTTAGAACTAAAACTGAGAGATGGCCAGTTTGGTGTAGTGGTTAAGGCAGCAGGCTAGAAACCTGGAGACCACAAGTTCTAATCCTACCTTAGGCATTAAGCCAGCTGGGTGACCTTGGGCCAGTCTCTCTCTTTCAGCCATAGCAAGAAGGCAAGAGAAAACCACTTTCAAAAATCTTGCAAATAAAACTACAAGGATTAGTCCAGGCAGTCACCAGGGGTCAACACTGACATGAAGGTGAGTGCACACACACACAAACACAAACCCTGAGAAGAGAATTTCTACCATTCATGTAGATGACGCTAGTTTAAAGGGGTCACAGCATATGCAGAAATCTGATAGCCCCCTAAACAAAGTGGCAGGTAGAAGAGAACTGTGGGCAAGTGATTTCAGGGCAGGAAGCAATACCTCTGTAGCTATCTATACCACCCCTGAAAGAGTGTCTTGTGTTCACCTTAGCCAATGGAGTTTTAGAGTGTACAGTACTGGTCCACCCATAGGCCAACAGAACTTGAGCAGGTAGATCAGGCTGCCAGATCATTCTCCTAAGCAGGGTTTCACGAAATGGCAAGTGGTACTGTTCTACTCCCGCATCTTAAAGCCACTGCAAAGGGATATTTCCTGTAAAGTAAACCATCTTCTCCTTCTGCAAGAATCCATCTGCAATGTTAATCAAAGGCAATGTGTGTGGTAGGATCTCCAAATCTATGGCACTGACCCCCAAATTCCTTAATTTGGCCCCACAGATATAAACAGCATCTTTAACTCTCTTAAATAAAAGTTCTACCACACTAAATATAAATAAAGGAGTTAATCACTTTATAGTGACACTGCTGGGCCTCAAAGATCACACCATTTTCTTCAATATTAAAATAAGTATGTAAGACCAGAGGCCTACTAGGAAAAGTGAGTTATTTCTCTTTTTTTCCATCAAAAGATAAATAGCTACAGTATTTGGAACAAAAGAAAACTATAGATTCTTACCTAATCATTTTCTTTCTTTCTCAGTTTCTTGTTCCTCTGAAATTTACAAAATTTTCTAAAAGTATACAGAACAAGTTCTATACATACAGATTTTATACCAAAGGTACAAAAGAGCTAAATATTTTAAATGGAACTTAAATAAATAACTATTGGTTTATGGTTTACTCTAATACTTGAAAGGAGGTCTTACTTATTTCAATGTAGGGTAAAAATAAATGTTAGGACAGACTGAAAATTATGAGTATGTTCCTTTCTCTCCTCCTTCTGAAAACTTTCAATACATGTTATGATGCTATGCAGCATTCACAATATTGACAGCTGCTTCTCATACAGGGAATGCACATCTTCTCCATCTCTAGCAGAATCACAAGGTTTTTGGCAGATATGCAACAAGCAAATCTCCCCAATCCCTCCCTTTCTGGATGAGAGAGAAATGGAAACAATCAGAGTTCCTCTCAGCCAGAATTTGGGGTGGGGGGTGGGGGTAAGGATTTTCCAGATAACAAATTGGCATAGAAGTAACATTGGTTCCCAGGTTATTTATTAGGGAAAAGTTAGGTAAGAAGTGCATTATTTAATTTATGTTCTGTGTCTGCTAGTTAATCCTTCATTGGTTCTATACAAGTTCAGTTATTGTGTGATTTTAAAGCAAATTTTGGATTCTTTTATATCAGAGTTGTCTCTAAACCTAGGAGCAGACCAGCATCATCTTGTGGGGTATCAGAACTTCATCTTTTTAAATAACTTTTTTCTGTTAGAAGTTCTTTTAAGATCCTGTCTGTAATTTTAGCTGTTCTATATTTTTATCTCCACCACCACTTAATGTTTTGTATATACTTAAAGTTAAAAAGGAATCTTTTCTCCCCCCCCCATCCCACCCCCCTTTTTTAATGGTTGATTCCATTTATGCCTTGTGAGATTGATCTATCTCTCAAACGAGGGGAGGGGTTGATTTCCTTAGTCACATGCCTAAACAGGACAGGGCGAGGAGGTAGTGTGATACCAGTAATATCCCTTTTATCATTTTTCCCTTTTACGTGCATAGAGGTATAGAGGTCCCATCTCTTTTACAGATCAGGTTGAGGAAGGAGGACAAAGGCATCCCCCAGGAAGATCGATAGTAGCTGTAACTACCAATCTGCCACATCAAGGAAGAAAATAGAGTCAGAATGTGACCACCCCTAGGATTTCTGGGAGAGGAGGTTTGAGATCTCAAACTATTTGCCCTTTAGGCTCATCCCTGCCACTACAAAACACCTACTCACATATATTGGAACATAGCACATATAATTTCCAACTACCATGACTGAATGACATGATGGATTGGAATTATAAGGATATAATCCAGTGGACCTAGATAAATCTAGATAAATACATGGCCTAATTTTCTCATGCTGTGAATTTCCTTGTTCCATTACTAATAGCAAATGATACAAAGTAGTATGGACAGATCTGTCCAAAGCCAGTTGGATCAAACTGTGGTTTATTTATGTTGGTTTAAGGCTTTTTGGGGGGGTCCCATTTGCATATAAATGGGCAAACTCTTTAAAAATCTGCACTAATGTTTAAAACATTACTTAAAATTGTAATTACGGGGACTTAGGAATGCATTTTAAGTTTCATCACCACTACAGGACAGTACAACTTAGAAAACAATGTTGGCAGCTGGCAGCCAATTTTTTTTTGTACAATTTCCAAGGAGCATCTGCAGCCCCATTTTTAAGTTTATGGCAGGAGCTACCTTCTAAAACACAACCTTTGCACCATCTCATTGCATTTGTCGATGTTTGGATTCAGCTGATGTGGGCATTTCAAAAGGCATATACTGTGCATTAGCCAGCATTAGTTTTCTTTTATTTACAGTGGTTAGGTTTTCATGGTTACTCCATTCAGGTTACTCAGACTTTTGTTGTGAATATTGATTTTTACTATTATTTTTAGGCTATGTCTTGTCTGTCACTGAGCTTCTTGTTAAAACAATATCTAGGCATACTTTTTTTAAAAAAACTTGGCTGGTTAATTTTATTAGTGATTTTATAACACTGGTTTGAATGCCAGCTACAGCAGAAAAAGCACACTCTACAAAATAAAAATTCAGGATGTGGACTTGTAAGCAGCATATGCTAGCTACAATTAGCAAAGCTCCCTCCCTCCCTCCCTCCCTCCCTTCCTTCCTTCCTTCCTTCCTTCCTGCAAGGATATCCTAATTTGCAATTGAATTAAAGATTGATGGTTGTTTCTCTTATACATGCTAGACTTTGGGAAATAAGAGAGAAGCATGCCTCCAGTTTCTAATTAAGAAAAACCTGTTTTCCAGGTGTTATGAAACACTGGCCTATCCACTATAGAATATAAATAATGTGCAAACTGTAGATATCATGCTTTCCAACCTAAGAACAATTTTTATCATGATTTTCAATATATATATTTATTCATTCAAACCCTGGGTTGCTAACAGCAGCAAAAAAAGAGAACAAAATGTTACAAAATAGACAACCAGCAGCTGAGATAAACAACAACAAACCATCTAAAATACAATACGAATATTTCAATAAAACTTTCAATTTCAATTCACAGGCTCCAACAGACACTTAGCCTCTAAGCCTGGGAACACAGCTATGTCTTCAAAACCTTGAGAAACCCAGGAGCCCTTAGCCATCTATGAGGGACAGGGGTCTAATATGCAAATGGACAAGCTAGCAGTCCCAAGAACCCTGTCCACTTCATTGGGAGTAACAGGGTCAAATTCTTCTCTGATAACCAAGCTAGACAGAGCTTCAGTCACCAGCATGGGACCCGTCTCAAGGCCAGAGTCCAAGCTGAAGTGAATCTGAGCAACTTTATCCAACAGATGCTGCTTCAAGTAAACTTCTAAATCAGTCCTCCCAAAAAGGGCCCCGTTTACCTTGAACTCTTTGTGGATGCAATAAGAGCAAAGTAATATTGGACTTTCACTACACTTATCACCACGAGGTAGGCCCCAATAGCAGCTCTACCTCAAGCTCGGTCAGGTTCACTCCTTGTTCTCCAGTGGCGCTCTAGGCATCTCTTCAAGGGCTTCATCTCCCTCAACTCCTCCAGAAAGCAAAGGGAGTTTCAGGATCCACAAGAAAAAAGAGTCCACATGAGTGTCTGCTGCCCTCATTCAGACCACACAGCAGGCCTTCAGGGACAATCCCAAGCTCCCTCTGCAACCCCAGTCACCTCACAAAGACTGGCTGAATAGGTCCAGCCTCCCTGCAGGTTGAGTCATCATTTAAATGCAGGTAGGTCATAATCCATTATTAGCATAATTCATTCCAGGGCAGATTACTAACAGTACTATATAATTCATAATGAGTATAAAAGGAATGATCTGTTCAAAAATAGATTATAATGGCGGGGGGGTGGGGCAGGGGGAGGAATGGTAGCATTAATTCAGTAGAAAACTATTTTGTATTTTTCCCCAAAGTTTTAACTCCATGAAACAGGCAATCTTTCCACAGCCCAAAAATGTAAGGCTCTTTATCATTAGTCTTTTCAATATGGTACAGAACAGGAAAATATTAATTTGTTTCTGGGTTGTTGGGTGGTTGTTGTTTTTTTGTTTTGTTTTTGCTCTACAGTGCGAACGTTTTTGAATATTTTCTGTAATTAAATGTCATTGGTTTCACATTTTGCTCAGCATCATGAGAGACAGCTCATAAGGGCTTTTATAAGTAGAAGGCTAACCAGATCTGCTACGACAGGTTTTGAGATCTGTTCCATACCTAATACTTTTACTGTTGATATTTAAATTGAGAGAGAGACTGAGTGCCAACGCTGAACTAGGAGCTGGAAGACCCAGATTCCAGTCTGGCACAGAAGCTGGCTGGTTGTTTTGGGGCCAGTAAAGATATTTTGGGTCCCCCTAGACTGGGAAGTCAAAAAAATCTACCAGCTCATGTCCTGCTATACTGTACCCTCTATAAGTATTCAAAGACCTACCTTATAACTCCTTACCTGGTAAAACACCCAGGAAATACTGATCTGTTTCATCTACAGTTATCACCTACATTCACTCTCCTTGAATGTAGCTAAGTTTTGTTATACCGCCTGTAAAATTAGGCAGACTTTGATTGTCCACTAACAAACCCACTACCAATTGTAATTTTTTTATCATTTTTAATGTGTTTCTGTTTGCAATTCTGGTCAGTGACCATAATAAAAATTCTATTCTATTCTATCTACCAGCTTGCATTGGACCAGCATGGTAGACTCCAATCCATCAGCTTCATCCAAAAGGCCTTCATTTGGCAGTGGATTGATTTGGGCTGTGAGAGGGAGAGAGAGAAAGTTTCTGTGTGTGTGTGTGTGTGTGTGTGTGTGTGTGTGTGTGTGTGTGTGTGTTTATGTGTATATATGATTATATATAGTAAGTAAGTGTTCCCCCCACACATTTGTGCAGTCGTGTCCGACTCTAGGGGCCGGTGCTCATCTCCGTTTGTTAGCCAAAGAGCCAGCGCTGTCCGAAGACGCTTCCGCGGTCATGTGGCCAGCATGACGCACATGGAACGCTGTTACCTACCCACCGAAGTGGTACCTATTAATCTACTTGCATTTGCATGCTTTCGATTTGCTAGGTTGGCAAGAGCTGGGGCGAGTGCGGGAGCTCACTCCATCACGTGGGGCTAGGGATTCGAACCTCCGAACTTGCGATCTACCAATCTACAAGCCTGGTGTCTTACCCGCTGAGCCACCACGCCCCTTTGGTTATATGAATATGAATATGAATATGAATATGAATATATATATATTCCTATACTCAGAAAAGCAAATTTCTGAGACTTCTTGATCCTTCTTAACAGAACAGCAAAATCTTTGTTTCAAAAATCAGTTCATCCACAAGCTGCTTAGGCTGTTCTTGCAACACCTAAGGTTCAGTACTGCTTTCTGAAAACGGGGGACAATTACGTTAATTTTTAAAAATAAATACTCTGAACTGTTTACTGTAGTGTTCCAACTACAGTATTCTATGCATGATTTACAGTCCAATTAAAACTTGTTCAACAGTTCCACTTACAAGCATTTTTAGCAGCCATATCTTTACCTTCGTCATCTTACAGGAACACGCTGTAGAGCAGGGTTTCTCGGCCTTGGCAACTTGAAGATGTGTGTGACAAATCCAATCCTTTAACTTTTAATGTAGTAACTCCCACTATGCACTACAAACGGTTAGGAAAGAGTTCTTTATTAAAGCAAGTGATCTTCTTCAACTAAAGACTAGACTGAACATTCCCACTCAAATTAACATTTATATTTCTTCCCTACTCACTAGCCCCTCCCTGCCTTAACGTTCTATTCCCAATGGTTTCACATTCAAATCAGGTTGTCGCCCCGGCAACCTACCCTTTACTGACCCTGCCAGTGTGCTGATTCATTGTAATAATCCTGATGGCAGGATGCCCATCCTGACAATGTGTGGACTTCAAATCCCAGAATTCTGGGAGTCCACACATCTTCAAGTTTTTTCATTTACATTTATTTGCAACCGTAGGTTTTAGCAAAATTCACATCATCAAGTTGCTAAGGTTGAGAAACACTGCTGAAGAGCATGATATTGTTAGAGTCAAGTTATCTAAACCACAGCCTATACTTCATTCCATAATTCCCCTGATGCCCCAGCCAGACCCTGAGAGCCATGTTTAGGAACTGTCTGTTCAATCAATCCAACATATGCTTCTGAACACATGTTGGGGATTCTCCAAGTTTAAGCTGGAATTTGCCGCAAAGAAACAAGGTGAATGCAGAATAGGTAACCACTTTCTAAGCTGCCTTGTTTTTAAGGAAGCTTGAAGTTAGTTCAGTTTTATGTATTGTCGAAGGCTTTCATAGTCGGAGTTCGATGGCTGTTGTGGGTCTTCCGGGCTGTGTGGCCGTGTTCTGGAAGTTGTGGTTCCTAACATTTCACCAGTATCTGTGGCCAGCATCTTCAGAGGGCAGGAGCACAGACAGAAGCGAAATGGGCACAGAGATTTTGCTTCTATCTGTGCTCCTGCCCTCTGAAGATGCTGGCCACAGATGCTGGCGAAACATTAGGAACCACAACTTCCATAACACGGCCACACAGCCCGGAAGACCCACAACAGCCATTAGTTCAGTTTTCTTTCTGAAACTAATTTCTGATGGAAACCCTGGAAGGTTTGTCCTTCAGTGATGGCTTCCCAACTTTTATACCCAACCTTCCTCCATTTTCACATTTTTTCTCATTTTCTTCCTCCTTCATTTTATTTAGTTTGTTAATGTTTGATCTGTATTGGTATATGTATATCCCATAATCTCTTTAGTCTTCTCCATTTTATAAATCAATACATCACTTGCTGGCCTTTCCCTACTAGCACTTTCCTTCTCTATCTCTTTTGTTCCCTTACATTATACTGCTCTTGGGACCACCGCTGCTTTCTATTCTGCCTTGTGTTTCCAAATTTATCACCACCCAGCCATACATTGCCTGTTGAAACCTTGCTAGGATCTGCTCTTCTGACCACCTGAAGCTTAGTTAGGTTGCCTTTCAACCTGGGCCCAGCTCAGATGAAAACTGAGAAAGAAAGAAATGGAAAATATTTCCAATTCTGATCACTGCATGTTGCAAGGTGTTAGTATATTGTTTGAGAGGTAAATAATTCTTATCAGTTTGGGTCCAAGCCACATGGAGGTACTCGTGGGTTGAAATACTACAATAGCTGGATAACTCATTCACTTTCTTGCTCTCCTATTTCTATTCCTTTCAAGAATTCTTATTTTTGAGAGAAAATCCCTGGTGGTCCCTCTACCCACAGAGTGTTTCTGCCCATCTAAATAAGACCGACCCTATATGTTCCCATATATTGTCCTGCTCAACGAGAGACCCTTTTTGTATTGATTTTCTTTTATTTTTAAAGGATTTTTAAAGAAGATTTTGAAATGAAACTAGTGGCCTAAGACTTGGAGAGGTTTAAGCCCCCATTTTTCTCCTTCAACCCTCCCAAATGGAAAGATCAGCCCAAAACTGGGGTGAGATTTTTTTAAAAAATAAAACAGTTGGTACGAAAGATGTTTTTTGTATAGTTTTTAAACTTTCAATTGTTGTAACCCGCCCAGAGTCCCTTGCAGGGGAGATGGGTGGGAAATAAATTGAAATAATAAATAAATAAAATAATAAATTTATACGATCTGAAGAGAAACCAGAGTATAAAAACAGTTGGTATCTTAAGCTTCTATGAGACTGAAGGTGCTCGTTTTGCTGCTTGAAACCCCCAATGCCTAAAACCACAAAAAGGGGCCCCCCAAAAAAATTATGTGGTCATGTCATTATACTTCAAAATAATCAGAAACAAATACACCTAAGGAATAACAATAACGATATTGATGTATTGTCGAAGGCTTTCACGGCCGGAGTTCAATGGCTGTTGTGGGTCTTCCGGGATGTGTGGCCGTGTTCTGGAAGTTGTGGTTCCTAACGTTTCGCCAGCATCTGTGGCCAGCATCTTCAGAGGGCAGGAGCACAGATAGAAGCAAAATCTCTGTGCCCAGGTAGAGTGGCAATGTTCTATTTATAGAGCTAAATTATAGGAGATTAGGTGGGGTTTTTTGTTGTGTTGAAATGTTAACGAGTGGCTGATGAGCGTGATTAGCATGTTCATTGTGAGAAGTATTCCCATGTCCTGGTGGTTGGACTGACTTCGTTGACCTTTTGCAGGCTGTGTTTTTCAGGACTGGTAGCCAGGTTTTGCTAATTTTTAAACTTTCTTCTTTTTTATTGTAACTGTGCTGGTGTTTGTGAATTTCAATGGCTTCTCTGTATAATCTGGTGTAGTGGCTTTTGGTGTTGTCCAGTATTTCTGTGTTTTCAAATAGGATTTTGTGTCCCGTTTGCTTGAGAGCATGTTCAAATGCTAAAATCAGCAAAAGACAAAAGGGACCCCCGTACCGCTGCAGGAGTATACCGCATACCATGCAGCTGTGGACAAGTATACATCGGAACCACAAAACGAAGCATTCACACCAGGATAAAAGAACATGAAAGACACTGCAGACTACAGCAACCGGAAAAATCTTCAGTAGCTGAACATGCTCTCAAGCAAACGGGACACAAAATCCTATTTGAAAACACAGAAATACTGGACAACACC
The DNA here is from genome assembly GCA_023362775.1 of Charina bottae. Taxonomy (NCBI): domain Eukaryota; kingdom Metazoa; phylum Chordata; class Lepidosauria; order Squamata; family Charinaidae; genus Charina; species Charina bottae. The sequence continues at coordinate 79,115,089 of JALMGJ010000005.1, read as the reverse complement.
AAAAGCCACTACACCAGATTATACAGAGAAGCCATTGAAATTCACAAACACCAGCACAGTTACAATAAAGAAGAAGAAAGTTTAAAAATTAGCAAAACCTGGCTACCAGTCCTGAAAAACACAGCCTGCAAAAGGTCAATGAACTCAGTCCAACCACCAGGACATGGGAATACTTCTCACAATGAACATGCTAATCACGCTCATCAGCCACTCGTTAACATTTCAACACAACAAAAAACCCCACCTAATCTCCTATAATTTAGCTCTATAAATAGAACATTGCCACTCTACCTGGGCACAGAGATTTTGCTTCTATCTGTGCTCCTGCCCTCTGAAGATGCTGGCCACATATGCTGGCGAAACGTTAGGAACCACAACTTCCAGAACACGGCCACACAGCCCGGAAGACCCACAACAGCCATTAATAACGATATTGTTTACATGGTTGAAATCAATGTTGAAATCTGAAGCCCAGGAGGACATGCCCTCCTCCTCTCCCAAATGGCACCCATACCATACCTATAGGCAAATCTAATCTGGACCGACATGCCCTCCTGACCCTAAATAGGATACCTTGTTTATTCCATGTGTATAACAAGCCAGCATCTATCCACTGAAATGTACTAATATGGTGGAACAACTTTATATTACTCTTGCTCAAACTGAAACAAAGAAAACAAGAACATAGCAGGGGAAGGATTATTTTTCTTGCTGCACTGCCCCCAGCATACAGAGGTATTGTGTGCAATAATAAAGTGCTATAAAAGTCTATGGATAGACACTGCATATTTTGTTGAGCTGTCCATTATACCATACCTGACATTTTAGATTAATAATACCCCTCCTCACTAATTACCCAGGTTGCTCTATTGCAGATAATGCATTTTGTCTGTTACCAAATAATTCCTCAGAAAATCCCTAAAAAGGTTGCAAAACTTTGTTCAGTCCTGATGTCGGTAATAAATCTGGATTTAAACAGGGTTTATTAGATCACTTCTATGTTAAAAGGGTATTAGGTATTTATTTTGAAATTTTAATACTATAGTTCCACTCATATAGTTTGCTGTATTATATGAAACTTTAGTCTATGACATAAAACCATACAAACTATCAGGAAGTGTTTAAAACACTAAAGAAGTGGTCTATTACAGTGCTCCACTGTTGTGTATGTTTCTTCCTACTTGGAGATGTTACTGAATGATAGAAAACAAATTATAACCTAGTTTTAATCATTCCTATAATAATTTTTTGAGTTCTTTACCTGATGTATATTCAGAATGTTGAACATAGATAATCCATTTTTTAAAAAAATAACAGGCTTCATTAGGAAGAATTTGGCAAACAGAATGGAGTTCCTGATTTAGGTGAAATTTCAGACTTGATGTTGGTGCTAAATTGATTTACCACCATACCCAGTGAATCAGTAAGATCTGGAGTCCACTAGCTGCCTGCCTACAGGGATGGAACTAGGGTCTGTGTCACCCGGGGCAAAAATGGATTCTGCGTCCCCCCATAGGTTATTTTGTCATTTTGGTGCCCCCTGGGCATCAGTTTGGCACACACCCCAGCGCGGTGCCCGGGACACATGCCCTGCTTGCCCCCCCCCCCCCCAGTTGCAGTCCTGGCTGCCTAAGCTCTTCTTTCTATAGAAGAACCTTTTTTCTATAAGTAGGAGGCTTTCTATCAGAGACCTTAGAGTCTATTATGGAAAAAGAACATTTGGCTCAAGTCCCATTCTGCAATCTTAAACTAGAGGACTTGAGCTTCCTTCATAGAAAGAGATATTTGTATGTACAGTAGGTATATATATCAAGGGATGCATACAGAGTTTTTCCTTACCATAAGAAATGTACAGAAATATATTTGTTTGAAAACTCTGGCTAAGAATCATGTCAGAAAGGATAATATTTATCATAATAACGATGGTGGATTTTTTGTTTAGTTTGCATTCTGATCTGTCCTCAGATCTCATAGGTAGAGCCCAATAATGTTTTATTGTCTATGTTAATTGGGCAGTATTCTAGTCTGGCAGGTTTTTTTATCGTTTTTTCCCAATTATAGAATATTTTTCAACATCTAAAATGTAAACAAGGGGCGCAATGGCTCACTAGTTAAGATGCCAGGCTTGTCAATCGGAAGGTCGGCGGTTCAAGACCCTAGCGCCATGTGATGGAGTGAGCTCCCGCACTCGCCCCAGCTCTTGCCAACCTAGCAATTTGAAAGCATGCAAATGCAAGTAGATAAATAGGTACCACTTCAGTGGGATGGTAACAGTGTTCTGTGCACATTATGCCGGCCACATGACCGCGGAAACGTCTTCGGACAGCGGTGGCTCTTTGGCTAAGAAACTGAGATGAGCACCACCCCCTACAGTTGGACATGACTGTGCAGGGGAAAACCTTTACCTTAAAATGTAAACAGATTATCTACATCTAATTCTACATCATTTTCTCCTAATTTATATCACCATATATTTATTTATTTATTTATTTATTTATTTATTTATTTATTTATTATTTCAATTTATTCCCCGCCCATCTCCCTTGCAAGGGACTCTGGGCGGGTTACAACAATTGAAACTTTAAAAACTATAAAAATATCATCTAAAAATACAATAATAATAAAATAATAATATACAGTAATACATTATCTAAATCCAAGATGGATTGGAGACCGTAGTATAGATCGTATTCCTACGGGGCCAGCCAACCACAGGAGGCACTGCCACCTCTGTCATCCCAGGCTCGATGGCAGAGCCAGGTCTTGAGGGACTTCCGGAAGGCCAGGAGTGAGGGGGCGAGTCTCACCTCCGGGGGCAAGATGTTCCATAAGGCGGGCGCTATCACAGAGAAGACACGTCTCCTGGACCCCGCCAGATGGAATTCTCTTGTTGAGGGGGTCTGAAGCATGCCCTCCCTGCATGCACGGGTGGGGCGGGCCGACGTTATCGGGACGAGACGGTCCCTCAGGTACCCTGGCCCTATGCCATATAGGGCTTTAAAGGTAATCACCAACACCTTGAATTGGACCCGGAAGCAAACTGGTAGCCAATGCAGCTCGCGTAGCAGAGGTGTTACATGTGCCGATCTCATGGCACCCATAACTGCTCGCGCCGCGGCATTCTGAACCAGCTGAAGCTTCCGGATACTCTTCAGGGGTAGCCCCATGTAGAGCGCATTACAGTAATCTATACGGGAGATGACAAGGGCGTGAGTGACTGTTCGGAGGGCCTCCCAATCCAGGAAAGGGCGTAACTGGCGCACAACATGAAGTTGTGCAAAGGCCCTCCTGGCCGTGACTGCCACCTGCTCTTCGAGCAAGAGTCGCGAGTCCAGGAGGACCCCCAGATTCCGCACTGGATCCGAGCGAGGTAGTGCCACCTCATCCAGAACCAAAGATGACAACTTCCCGGATCTAGGGGGGCCATCAATCCACAGCCACTCCGTCTTACCAGGGTTCAGCTGAAGCCTGTTGTTCCCCATCCAGGCCCCCACAGCCTCCAGACACTGAGATAAGGCATCGACCGCATCACTTACTTCACCTGGGATGGAGATGTACACCTGGGTATCATCAGCATATTGGTGATACCTCATCCCATGGTGACGGATGATCTCGCCCAGCGGTTTCATGTAGATGTTGAACAGGAGAGGAGAGAGAACCGACCCCTGCGGCACCCCACAAGTCAGGGGGCGCGGGTCAGCCCTCTCCTCCCCTATCAACACCGACTGGGAACGGCCCCGGAGGAAGGAGGTGAACCAGCACAAAACTACGCCGCCCACCCCCAACTCCCTGAGGCGTCCCAAAAGTATACCGTGGTCGACGGTATCGAAAGCCGCTGAGAGATCTAAGAGAGCTAGGATGGACGCACTCCCTCCATCCCGCTCTCGCCAAAGATCATCCATAAGCGCGACCAATGCGGTCTCCGTCCCATATCCCGGCCTGAAACCTGACTGGAAGGGGTCTAGATAATCCGTTTCCTCCAGAATCCTCTGGAGTTGCCAAGCCACCACCTTCTCAACCACCTTTCCCAAAAAGGGAAGGTGGGAGACTGGGCGAAAATTGTCCAGGATAGTAGGGTCCAGGGACGGCTTCTTGAGGAGGGGGTGCACCAGCGCCTCCTTAAAGACCTCTGGGAACACCCCCTCACTCAAGGACAGATTAATCATCGCCTGGACCCATCCACATGTCACCTCACTGGCCGATTTCACCAGCCAGGAGGGACAAGGGTCAAGCTGGCATGTGGTGGCGTTCACAGTCCGGAGGATCCTGTCCACTTCCTCAGGCGCAACAGGATCAAACTGTTCCCAGATAACATGGTAAGTACGAGCCCCTGGCATCTCCACAGATCCTGTCTCATGCTTGGAGTCCAACTTGGAATGAATCTGGGCGATTTTATCCTGCAGATGCTCAGCAAACTCTTCCGATCGGCCCTGTAAGTGGGTCTCCCCCTGCTCCCGACCCAACAGTGATCTTGTAATTTTAAAAAGGGCCGTCGGGCGGCATTCTGCGGATGCAATAAGAACGGAGAAATATTCACATTTCACTGCTCTTACCACCACAAGGTAGGCCTTAACTGCGGCTCTAGATTGTGTTCGGTCAGATTCATTCTTCGTCTTTCTCCAGCGGCGCTCTAGACGTCTCTTAACCCTCTTCAAGGCCCTTAACTCTTCGGTAAACCACGGAGAGCGGCGGGCCAAGTAGGGCCGGAGAGGTCGCATAGGCGCGATCTTGTCCAGGGCTCCAGCCGCGGCCCTGTTCCAGGCCGTGGCCAGGAGCTCCACTGGACCGTGAAGCAAGTCCTCGGGAACAACTCCCAGCTCCTTCTGAAACCTCACTGGGTCCATCAGTCGCCGGGAGCGGACCAATCGAATAGGTCCCGCCTCCCTGCGGAGTGGGGCAGCACAAGAGAGTCTAAGGGTCACCAGGGCGTGGTCCGACCATGACAATGGGGAAAGATGTAGCTCTCCCCTCAGATCACATTGCCACTGCTCAGACAAGAAAACTAAGTCCGGGGTGAGACCACTGTCCCGAGTCGGGTCACGAATAATCTGAGACAGGCCCATAGCTGCCATGGTAGCCATGAACTCCCGAGCCGCCTCCGAGTCCCGTCCCAGAGATGGCAGAATAAAGTCCCCCAGAACCATAAGTCTGGGGAACTCCACTGCCAGCCCCGAGACAGCCTCGAGCAGCTCAGGCAGGGAGGTTGCTACGCAGCAGGGAGGCTGGTACAGCAGCAACACTCCCAACTGTTCTCGTGAACCCAACTTGAAAAACAGGGTCTCACACCCGGCCACTTGTGGAGCAGCACCCCTGAAGGCCACAAGAGACTCTCGAATGACCACTGCCACCCCTCCTCCCCTGCCCCGGTGTCTCGGCTGATGCCAGACCTGAAACCCGGCTGGACACATTTCCGAGAGGGCCACTCCCCCCTCTGGTGCCAGCCAGGTCTCGGTAATACATACCAGGTCGGCCCCCTCATCCGTGATCAAGTCACTTATAAGGGGGGCTTTGTTGTTCACCGACCTGGCATTCAATAGCAGCAGCCGGAGACCGGAGCCCACGAGGATCTGCCTACCAGGGCCTGGGTATGAACACGGGGGGCCGGAACGCACCACCGGTAACAAACACCGGGGGCGCCTTCCCCAAAGATGGCATGCCCTCCGGTTCCCGTCATACCGTCCCCTGCCCGTCACCACCCGAATCAGATGGCCCGCCATATAGCCCCCGGAGATTCCCAGTTCTGGCCCAGTAGCCTCCACTCCCAGGCCTCCGGAATTCTCAGGGTTAATCAAGAATCCCTTCTCCGAACAATCTAACACGCATTCCCATACACTCTTGGGCGGTGGTAAGACCCCCCAGTGCACCAGCTTTCGCTCTCGGCACTGGTAGGGTCTAGCACCACCCGACTCATACCCTGTACCTCTCCCCCAACTTCTCTCACTGGTCAGGGAGAGGTACCAACATTCACCACAATCACTCCTGTCCCACCTGCCTCTCACCCAGGGGGTACTCTTCCACACTCAATTTCTTGCATCCCATTCATACCTTACTCCCTCCCATTCTCTCACAATAGTAAGGGGGTAGTACATTCACTCTGGAGGGATCTTAAACACCTCAGACAAGTTGACAGAGATTTCGAGCAGTCGGGAAAAGATGTTAAAAAGTTGTTAAATTCAGATTTCGATAGCTGTTGTTAGTATGATCTTAAAAATTAATACAAATATATTGGTGTACTGATGTGTACATTTCCCCCTTTAAAAATTTAAATTCCCTCATTGTAAGCACTTCTGAAAATTACTTCTTTTTGCAGTCAACTTTATGTTCTGTATAGTTTTTCAGGTATTTTGCAGAAAGGGATAGGTTTTTTTGATCAGGGAAGCTGATTGTTAGTGGACTTGGTTAGCTGCTAGTGTTCAACCCACTGCAATGTCAAGAGGGAGTAAAACATAAAATTCACTTCCAGGAGAATTAATAGCAGAAATCCTTTATGTTCCTACTTGAGAGAGAGTTCCAACTCTATGGAACAAATTGTGACTGTGTGGATGCTGCAGAGGGGAGGAAAATATAGGTCCTTTTGTATGAAACCACTGAATAAATGTTTCATTCTGTTCTGTTTAAATACATATTTTCACATAGACATTTAGCAAAATAATACATGACCTTAAGGACAAGTGCATACAAAACTGATATAAATCAGAAATATATTGATCTCTCCATTGTTATCTCACATACAATTATTCTCCTTGACCCCCTGCATAGAATTGCACCATTTCAGAAAATAGCATGATGATTTTTTCCATCACCACTCCAGTCCTAAAACATGCCATTCTACAACAAAGAAATTTCAAAGAGAAAAACCAACATAAAAGAGCTGATTTGGAATTAATAACTAAATCTGATTTTATTTGTTTGGGTCAAGATAGAGACAGGGATTTCCTATTTAAAACAGGTATGCTAAGATTGTGTTCCTGCCAATTACTGCTGTAGTTAATAGTTTTTATCTAATTGAGCATAAGTTCACATTCTAATTAAATGATTACAGTTGTGTTTATTTTTTTTGCATTTTATTGTCACCTAACTCCAATTTTACAATTCTCTCTACCACATTTACCTATGGCTAACAATGGCTAAAACTTTGCAAATCTGATGAAGTAAAAAAGACTTTGCCTTTAAGGTGCTCCCTCCCAAATGAGTACCACCTTGATGTGGTAGGAGATGGGCTTAGTAGCTTCAGTAACTCTGAGAGCAATGCAGGTGGGAATGGGAATTCATGGTAGGGTTGGCCTTGCTGTCCAAGGGCGAGGCTGAGTCAGGGGATGAAGCTAACAGTAATCCCCGATGGGGGTAAGGGTCTGCAAGCATGAGAGAAGCCTACTAACCTAGAAGAAGAAACTCCAAAATTAAAGCAATGACCAGCCACTTCTTTATTCTGGCTAGAAAAACTCTATCCTATAGCCATGGCAGTAATATATAACAGGTTTGTTGTTGGATGATGAGATTCTTCCTATTCAGAAAGCATTCCTCTTAGTTACTGGGAAACTGTGTTGAATTTTCACAAGAAGCTCTCATGATTTTTGTCAAAAATAGACCATGTGAGACAAATCTTTTCTTCTTCTTTGACAGGGTAACTACTCTAGTGGGCAAAGTGGTAGATATAATTTTCCTGATTTCAGCACAGCTTCTGGCAAGCTTCCACACAACATTCTCATTACCAACCTGTAAAAGCATTGCTTCAATGAAACCACAGTAACGTGGACCCACAACTGGCAGGATAACTGTACCCAGCATTAGTAACTTTACATCAAGTTGGAGGACAGTAACCAGTGGAGTCTTTATAGGGATTTATCTTGGGGCCAGTATTATTCAACATTTTTATTAGTCATCTGGATAACAGGACCGATACGTTGTTTATCAAATTTGCAGATGATATAAAATTAGGAGGTCTGGCCAAATCAGATATTAAACTGAAATCTATCTGGACTTTAGAAGATGGGCTGAGATGAACAAGATGTCTCCTAACAGCAAGATATTTAAATATGATGTAAGGGAGGAAAAAATGTAGGACATACAACATGAAAAATGCATGGGCTTGGAAAACTACATCTGAGAAAGATCTGGGTATGGTCATTGACAACAAGCTGAACGTGAGTTGTAGTGTGACAGCTACTAGAAGGGCTAACCCAGTTTCAGGCATAGATGTAGTATTGTATCAAATAAACAATTATTCCTCTACACCTGAAATAATGTATATGATTCTGGATACCACATTTCTAGAAGGATATTGACAGATTACAGAGGGTTCAGAAGAGGGCAAAGATGATGATACAGGAACTCAAATCTAGGGGCATAGACTGAAGGAACTTGTGATGCTCAATCTGGACAAAGAAGACCAAGAGGAGACATGATAGCTGTTTTCAGGTACATTCAAGGAACCTGTAGGGAAAATGGTCAAGAATACTTTCCATGGTCACAGAAACTAGCACCAGAAATAACAGAGATAAGCTGCAGCTACTTAGATTTCATTTAAATATAAGGAAAAGCTTCCTGACAGTAATATCTATACAACAGTGGAATAGTCTACCTATAGAAGGTGTAAGTTCTCCATCTCTGGAGGTTTTTACGAAGACGCTGGACAGCCATCTGTCATGAACAATTAAATTGGTTTTTGTCTATGAAGGTTCTCAGTCATCCAGGTGGAATTGTCTGTAGCTTGAATCATGTCAACTGGATTTCTATTTTCTTAGTAGAAACGTTTCGCTCCTTGGATAAGGAGCGAAACGTTTCTACTAAGAAAATAGAAATCCAGTTGACATGATTCAAGCTACAGATAAATTGGTTTTTCTGAACATTGCAAATGGTTGGGCTAGATCAGTGTTTTTTAACCTTGGCAACTTCCCCAGGGCTGGCTGGGGAATTCTGGGAGTTGAAGTCCACACGTCTTAAAGTTGCCAAGGTTGAAAAACACTGGGCTAGATGATGGTTGTGGTCTCTTCCAACTCTAAAATTTAGTAATTCTCTGGACACGATGATGAGACCAGATTAAAACATAATGAAGTCTGTCCACTGATAGTGCCAATATTGTTCTTTAAGGAAGCATACAATTGGACCATGGAATGTGAGAAACACAAATAAGGGAAAACTTGAAATTATCAGAGCAGAAATGAAGCATACTGAACTGAATATTTTAATAATAAATACTTAGGTGAACAGGCATGGCCAGTTTAAATCTAATGATTACATTTGAGGCATGAGATCACACAAAATCAGTAATATTCAAAAAGGACATCACTAAGATGCACTCAGCTACAACCTAATTAATGGCAGAATAATATATATTGCTAGATATCCAATGAACATTTTTGTTGTATAAATGTATCCACATACGACCCAGACAATGGTGAAAGACATTGAGGAATTGTATGGTCATTTAAATGCATCATCTAGAAGGGATGTTGTGCTACTAATAAATTATTAGAATACAAAAGGTGCAGGCATGAGGAACTAGTAATTACAGGAATGTTTGAATTAAGTAAATGCAGTAATGCTAATTGGCTAATGTGAAGAGAACTCTCTTAAATGCCCAAACCTGCTTTAAAGGACATCAGATCAGCTACATAACAAGAAATAGAAAACAGAAAAGTACAATCTAATTAGCTGGCTAGGATGCAGATGCAAATTGTGGAACAGATAATTTATTTATTTAAAATATACATGTTAAATTTAAAAAAAATTAAAGAGTAGGAGTGCAAGCAAAATTTAACCTGGATAACATACAGTTAGAATGTAAGATAAACATAAGGAAGAGATTCAGTACACTTATACAAAAGAGAGACAAAGCAGTTATGGAAAGAGAGAAGACCCTGTGGAACAAAAAGCACCAAAATAAATAAATCCCAAAATAGCAAAGAGGAAAAGCTTTCGGAACAAGTTGTCATGACAGCCAGGGAAAGATGGAGGATGAAAGCCTTGGGTAGTAATAAGGGTGTATGAGAACTGAACAAAATCTTTCAACATCGAGAAAGAAAGGATAAGGAAAGATACCTCAATTGAGAATGTCAACCAATAGAGGAAATTCAGTAGGAAAAAAAAGAGATGTTTTTAAGAAGATCAGATAAATCACAGGAAAATTTACAGCGCTTTCACAGAAAACAGCTATGAGAGGCGAATGAGGCTAAAGGAATATGGAGAGATTAGACAGCAACCTTTATGAATGGGATTACAAAATGACAGAACTCTCATAGTGAGTGAGTATATTCAGGACTCAACTTGATTAGAAAGGGAGTACAACAGTTATCAAATATAAAAGCACAAGTTGCAGATGAAATACCCACTGAACTTTCTGAAGGGCGGGAGAAAAGGCAATTCAAATGGTAATAGCCCTTTATTGGCAAATCTAGAAGAAGACTGGGTGGCATTTAAAGGCTGCTTTTGATTCTATATCTAGGCCTAAACTGTGGGAGAAGTTGGAAGCTGCATCAATAGATAGCAGGCTTCTCTATTTAATTCGTGCCCTATATTCAGACACGGCCTTGAAGGTCAGATGTAATAGATTTGGGTCCCTTTCCAAATCGATCAAAGTGCAAAAGGGGGTGAAACAGGGCTGTATTTTGGCCCCACTACTTTTTAACTTTTATATTAATGATATGGTAAGATGCCTAAATCACCCGGACTTTCACCCTCCTAAATTAGGGGACCGAAATATTGCCCTGCTGCTTTATGCAGACGATGCTGTCATACTTTCTAGGACGCCTATAGGTCTCAACAGAGCTTTGACAACCTTGGCCCAGTATTGTTTTAATAATCAGCTTGAAATAAATTATCAAAAAACAAAGATATGACCTTCGCCAAAAGGCCGAAACTTTGCACATGGAATATAAATGGGCACAGAATAGAGCAAGTGACTAGCTTTAAATACCTAGGGGTAGTCATGCACACTACTGGATCTAGGAAACCTCACTTTGATTATGCAGCTGATATCGGACATAAATCAGCAAATGCCATTTTAAAGTTCTTCCGGAACAAAGGAGGGCACTATATACCAGCGGCTCTTAAACTCTTCCAGGCGAAGACATTAGCCCAGCTACTTTATGGGTCCTGTGTTGGTGCTTTGGCTTTAAGTATTACTTCCCTGGAAAGAGTGCAATCAAAATTCATAAGAGCAGTATTCCAAATGCCCAAGTGTGTTTCAAATGCTTACCTTCGATTAGAAGCCAGCATGGTAAAAGTTGAGGCAAGAGTGCGACTAGCTTCTCTGAACCTCTGGCTAAAACTTAAGTATTTCCCTCAAGGTTTAGCGCCACTCATTTTCCAAGATTACTTTCAATCCTCTTGGTTAAAGGATATTGAAATTAGTCTTGCAAACCTAGGATTTTCTACGGCTGCAATTCTTAGGATGGAGTACCAACAGGCAAAATTGGTCTTGAAGCAAAGGATAAAGGACATAGAACGACAAACAGACTTAGAGAAGACCCCTTATTTCCTAGCTTCAGAGTATGATAAATATATAGTCAATACCGCTAAGTATCTTACACAACTCGAAATTCCTAGCCATCGGAAAGCTTTTTCCCTAGCTCGAAACCATGCACTCCCTTCTGCAGTCTTGGATGGCAGATACAAAAAAATCCCTTTAGCTGCAAGGTGCTGCACTTGTAACATAGGAGAGATAGAAACCACAGACCACGTGCTCCTTCGCTGCCCTTTTTATAAAGAGCTTAGGAATAAATTAATAATACCTCTGATCAATAAATATCCTAGGCGGCAAGATATAGTCTCTATGCAAATGCTACTTATAGATGAATATCCAACTGTTACAGCACAAGTAGCCAGATTCTGTGCAGCTGCCATGAAGATACGCCAGACTATGATTTGAAAATGTAATATGGTATTCCTTGTAATAATTTTAAGTGGTATATATATTATATATGATATTTTATTTTTGTATCACTCATTTTAATATTTGTATTTTATATTTTTAAAATTATGTACAACAGAGAATATTAGTCATGATAATGTAAATGAATAAGACTGTTTTTAAATTTGATAAGGGGCTCATTTTCATCGTGATCTAAATGCATTTTAATATTTAATTGGGACTTGTTAAATTAGATTTAAAACTATTTCAAATCAGAGGGTTTATATTTTAAAGCCCAATGTGTTTAATTTGTAAAATTCCAACTTGTACTGGTCAGTGACCGTAATAAATTGATTTGATTTGATTTGATTTGACTGGGTGGCATAAAAACTGATGTATATACCTAGAGGGGCGTGGTGGCTCAGCGGGTAAGACACCAGGCTTGTCGATCAGAAGATCGCAAGTTCGGAGGTTCGAATCCCTAGCCCTGCATGCGGAGTGAGCTCCCACACTAGCTCCAGCTCTTGCCAACCTAGCAATTCGAAAGCATGCAAATGCAAGTAGATGAATAGGTACCACTTCCGTGGGATGGTAACAGCGTTCCACGTGTGTCATGCTGGCCACATGACCGTGGAAGCGTCTTCGGACAACGCTGGCTCTTCGGCTAACAAACGGAGATGAGCACCAGCCCCTAGAGTCGGACACGACTGCACAAATGTGCGGGGGGAACCTTTACCTATATACCTATACAAATAAGGGAGATGCAAAAGAATGCACAAATTACCAAATTGTTGCATTAATTTCTAGAACAAAGTTTTGCTTAAGATCTTAGGAAGATAGAGCAATATATATATAGAAACATCAGATGTGTAAGCAGATTTTTGAAAAAGAGAATCATGCGATCAGATAGCTAACAAAAGATGAATAATGAAAAATGCAAGAGAACAGAAAAATCAGGTTTTGCTTTGTATTAAGGCCTTTGATAGTCTGGATCATGCCAAAAGATGGAGGAACCCTTGAACTATTTTTCAGGCCTCAGGGAACCCCTGCACATTCAGGCTCAAACGTAGGCCAGAAGTTACAAAATTGTTATATTTTTTTCATGTATTGGCCTGTATATATGTATTTACAGTGTTCTTAAACTAAAAATAAAGAATGAAACTTACCTCTTTAATGTGAAGTTCCCTGAATTTGAAATAATTTTTAAAATAAATTGTGATCTCCAAGGGAACCCCTAGTGACCTCTTGCGGAACCCTAGGGTTCCATGTAGGCTGACCATACGTCCCGTTTTGAATGGGACAGTCCCGTTTTTTTACCTTTTCCGTACCGTACCGTCTTTTTCTTTAAAAACTCAATTTCATCCCGTTTTTGAAGGGATGGAATGCGTGTGCGCATGCCTGCGCGTGTGCATGTGTGCCAGTGTGTGTGCCAGCACGCGTGCCTGCGTGCGTGCTGGTGCGTGTGCCTGCCCGTGCGCATGCCGGTGTGCCAGCACACGCACGCGCACGCATTAGGGTCCCGTTTCCATCTCAGGGAAATATGGTCAGCCTAGTTCCATGGAACCCTGGTTGAGAAACTCTGGTGTAGTGGGTTTAACAGTAAACAGGGTTCATTTTTCTGAAGAATCTTTACAATGAGCAAGAATTTACTGTGAGAACTGAGTTGAGAAACAGAGTAGTTCAGAACAGGGAAAGAAGTGAGACAAGGATGCATACTGTCCTCATATTTGTTTAACTTACATAATTTATCTATAATCAGGTTGCAAGATTATGACAACTAAAAGTGAAAGAGGAGGCTGAAATATTAACAACTTGAGATACGTAGACAACTCTGTTAGCTGAAAGTAAAGAAAGTGCTGTGTGTCAGCAAGGACTAGTCTCCAGCTGGAGTAGTCTACATAGGCAAGCTATTTCCTCCATCCTCTCTGCGGCTTCTCAGTAGAATCATGTTCCAGAACATGTTACTCTTAAGGATGTTTGATGAGTTGCAGATGCAGTTATGACTCCCCTCTGGGCTTCTATCCAGACCTGCTGCTGCCTTTGTCTGAGAATTTGAAGAAAATTTTAATGGGGTTGGGGTTGGGGAGAAAGCTGACAGAATAATTTGGTCCTTCCAATTCATCGATCACCTTTAGTGGGGCTTCCCCCAGGATGGCAAATCCTTTTACTGTATACGTTGAATTAAACCACAAGAAACAGGGTTGTAGCTAGAACATCTTTTAACAGATAAAAATCCCTTGGAACCCTCTTGCAATTTCTTAATTGAAACAGAAAATTTCTCTCTGTATGTGTTCCCTTATGGGAAACATGTTAGCAAAAATTAGCAATATTAAGTGACCATTAAGAGCTTGTAACTTTTTAATATGTTGGTACATTTTTGTGCATGTCTGCACGCACATAATGTAATAATAATTGAAACACTAATTTAATCGTGGTAAAGTACCTTTCCTGGCAGTCTGCTGACATTTAACAGTAAATTTAAAAAATGTATTTGTATGTATTTTTGTATGTATAAATATGTATTTCTGCTAGTTGCCCAAATATTTTCATATGATGGTTTCAGCATCATATGAAATAAAAGAGTTCCCCTTTGGGGGGAGATGGGCGGTGATAGAAATTTAATGAATAATAATAATAAGAATAATAATAATAATATAATAATAATAATAATAATAATAATAATAATAATAAATATAAATTTAAGATTAATAGCCAGGTAGCCTCCTTCATTATATTTTGGAATCTGAACTCATTCAGATAGTTCCCCATTCTTACAGTATCATCTCTGGTACTCCATGTATCATCCCGAAATATTTTATGCCATTATGTATATTTTTGTCAGAAGACCATGGTGATCTTCTTTGAGCCTACTCTAGAGTTTAAGTAAGCAAACCAAACTCTTCCTTCATGTGTTAAGACTAGATGCTATATTTGACCATTCAGATCCTACCCTCATTTCCCCTAGTTCCCTGATCTGCCAAAAGAGGTATCTTTTTTTCCCCACTTTGTTCTCAAGCCATTCAGAAATTCTTTTTCAAATTTAGGGGAACTAGCACTTCTTAGATTAATGGCTTGCTGTGAAGTGCTAAAGCTGCTTTTTGTATGTGCTTTCTTTGTAAAATGCACTTGTTCCTCCACTGGCAACCCCTTCAGCTCTTCACAGTTACTGATTTGAAAAACTCCATGGGAGGAGTTACCTCTTGACATTATTCCTGTGTATTTCTGGAACTGGAGAGCCAGCGGATCACTAGAGATGACTGTATAATTAGGATATTTATGTGCAAACTACAGCTACTGTACTGTGACAATCAACTCCTTTGATATTAATTTAGAAACTCTCACCACAAGCCATGGTAAGATATGAAAAAGTTCTTTAATTAATACAAGTGAATAGAATCGATGCAAAGAGCAGATTGAGCAAAAGTGCATGCAATCACACTTTAAACATGCCAATTCCCACTTACTCCTCACCAACCCCTCCCCTATGATCTCCGTTCCCATACCTCTAAACTGTTAGTCCTTTGATGTTCCCAGCTGAACGGCCTTGGTGCCTGGTTCCCGTCTCTCCCCATCCATATTCCAACGCCTCGCATTCCATGCCTATCTCTAATGTCCTGCAAGCTTGCTAACTAATTACTGCCCTAACTACAACCCCCATCTACCTAATAACTACAAACCCCATCTACCTAATAACCACAAACCCCATCTACCTAATAACTACAAACCCCATCTACCTAATAACTACCTAAAAACCCCATTTATCTCTGGCAGGATGGCATCCTGACACGTACCTTGTAATTATGGTATGTGAGAAAAACCCATGACCCATTCAGTGAAAAGTCTCTCACTGCATTATTTTTTTAAATATATAATGGTTAAACCATAGACGATTGTAACATAATAGTGCTATGCGAACTCAATCTTTTCCTTTATTTTGGCCATTAAGAAAACAGATCACCTGTTCTCTATATTTCTTTTAGATACTGTACATTTAAAAAGCTGCTTAAAAGAGCATCCGTACTAGCATACTAGCTAGTGGATCTAATCTGCCTAAATGGATGGGGACAGAAGTGACAGGCAGTAGGAAGTCTCAGAGTAAAGAAAATCTATGTTCTGTAGCCAGTTCACAAGCTGAAGCCTTGAAGTGTTGGAAGAACCCACTGTTCACAAGGTATGGAAGATTCTGTCTGTATATCTTTGCCAACTTCCTTCTGCTCAATATGTAAAGGTAAAGGTAAAGGTAAAGGTAAAGGTAAAGGTAAAGGTAAAGGTAAAGGTAAAGGTAAAGGTAAAGGTAAAGGTAAAGGTAAAGGTAAAGGTAAAGGTAAAGGTTCCCCCCGCACAGTTGTGCAGTCGTGTCCAACTCTAGGGGCCAGTGTTCATCTCCGTTTGTTAGCCGAAGAGCCAGTGTTGTCCAAAGATGCTTCCACAGTCATGTGGCCGGCATGACGTGCACGGAATGCTGTTACCTTCCCACTCAATATGTAATTTGGTAAATAAACATTGCAAATACTGAGTCTCCAACGCAGCAGCATCTTCGAGGGTGGGGTGGGGGGATATCAGCAAGATGGCAGATGGCATCACATACATATTCAAAAGGGGTAGGGATTACATCACACATCATGACATTGTCTGCAATTTTACAAATTTTGACACACTGCTGCTCCAATGCTTGGGAAGAAAGAATATAAAGAAAGCCATATTGGTTCAATGGGAAAGTCCACAATTATGCAATACTTTCATTAGAACCAGACAAAGCATTGTTAAAAGCACTGAAGACACAGCATTGCTAAAGCATGGTCCTAAAAGATGAAGAAATAAAAAGTCCACAAATTAAGCCCCATGTCTCTAATGAATTTTACAATTTACACTCTGGGGATGACAGATTGAGTGAATTTCTCACCAGGTGTTGCAAGTATCAAATTATAGGCAGCACTGCAAAGTTTTGCAGATTATGTAATTTATCGTGCCACCAGATGATTGCTTATTTATTATATTTATATTGGTTTGATTGTAATTTTATGTTTGTTTTTAACTATTGATTTTATTGTAAACCGCCCAGAGTCCCCCATTTGGGGGAGATGGGCAGTGATATAAATTTAAATAATAAATAAATAAATGTGCCTATCAAAAGCCTTTTGCTTTATCCCTAGAGCTGAACAAAACCTTCTACTAATTTCCTCAAAAACTAAATTTGAAAATGTTGATGCGATGCATTCTAGCATTTCATAGTTATTTCACGTATATATGGATCCCTATATTTTAATTGGCATTGATCATCAGCCAACTGTTGTGGTTACTTCTATCCCAAAGGATAATATCTTCAAACCTTGGTTATACTGCAACTCCATTAGAATGGGGGGAAATCATGCTTGAAGAAGCTTAATGGAAATGCATATCCCTACATCTCTGTATTTATTGTTCAGTTTGACTGGAACCAGTCAAAAGCAGAACTAAACATTATAGTTTCTTCCATAGAATCAAGAGGATGTGCTTACAAAATTAAAGTAGGAGTTATAACTTTATAAACAGAAAAAAAATGTGCTTCTTTGTGATACTTTCACTCACAACTAATCCAGAGTTTCTTGGATATTGGCAGGAGGGAAGAACAGTTGACGTGGAGGACAAAGGAACATAGATATTTATTTAAGTTAAACAGAATACTATCAAACAGAAAATAGTGGGGAGATTATTCAGGGTTGTGATTAAAATAAGACCATATCATAACTATATATTTTTTTTCAGCATTAAAGTAGAACATTTGCTCTCATGATTTTTGGTACTGTATGTATAACATACCATATTTGTCAGGGTTGCTATAGTGCAAGCCCTGCCATGCATGTTGAAATGTATTTGAGAATGGATTATTCACAATGCATGTCAGTGCAAAGGATTTCAAGAGAAGGGAGAGGGAGAACGCTGAGAGTGAAATTCCAACAAAACCATTGAAGTATGTTTATAGCTAGTCAAGGCCACGCACCTGCATCTTCATTGCTTGCTAAGAGAAATATGCTGTTGGGAGGGGGAGCGACACGTAGATGTGTCAAGAGAGGAGTGACACGTAGGTGGGGGGAAGAGTGAGGTTTGACTGTTTGGCGGGAATTTGGTCATTCTGGTCTTTAGATATGTTCTGAAGTGTAATACTCTCAATAAAGCTTTCTACTATACTCTAGATGGAGTGTACTGAGGAATGCTGATTTGGAGGATTAGATCCAGAGATATCACAGAAAGAACAGCCAGTAAAGCCCCGGTTGTGAAGAGCAAGGGAAAGCTTGCTGCCACCCACGAAGTGAGGAGTGGTGAGTCCCAATTGGGGGAAGAGGATTCCACTGATGAAGAATTCTCGTTAGCATGAAACTACAATTGCCTGTCCTAGAATGCGTTGGAGGACAGGCATTTACCAACGGGCACACAGACCCAATGGTGAGTGGAGATTGCCCTACCATGCAGGTGGGGGTACAGTTAGAGACCAGCTGGGGCCAGAGAAATCAAGGTGAAGTTTGACAGGGGCCCAAAGCAGTTGGCCTGTTTCATGACCCATGTAAAGGGGTTCATGGATAAATTTGAAGAGTAATTCACAGATGAAGAGGTGAAAGTGAGGTATGTGTTGGCCTACCTAGAAGGGGAGGTGTTGGACTGGTTAGTAGAGATTCACAATGCCAATGCTTCGGAGCTACTAGATTTTGACGCTTTTATGACTGCACTTAGAGAACACCTTTCAAAGACCCCTTATCCAGAATGACGGTGAAAACAGGCTTGCAAAACATCAGACAAGTCAACCGATCTGTTGCAGAGTATGCCTTGGAATTTCAGAGACTGGCAGGTTGCCTACTTGAATGGCCAGAATCCCATAAGGTGGAGTATTTCCAGACAGGCTTAAAACCTGATATTTTAGAGGTGGTCCTCAACCGGGGGGACCCAAAGACTTTAATGGAGTGGATTTACCTTGCTGGGACTGTTGAGAATACAAAACTATGGTTCAAGAAACAGATGCAGATGCAAGCTACCGAGAAAAGGTGTTCCAAATCCAGCGCGGTGGTGAAAAGAGAATCGCAGCAGAAACCATGGGAAGAAGAAAAAGAACGATGCGCCAAAAGTGGGTTATGTTTTAAATGTGGCAAGGAAGGGCATCGGATCACAAACTGCCCGCAACCGACAACTACATTCAAGAGCCAAGGCAATGAGAAAGACCAGAATCTGTGTTACATGTCGATTCTACCCGAGGATACTCCTTTACCTGAGGATTTGCCTTTGGCTGAGAATCACCCCACACCTTTGAGGTTCGCATATCCTTCCACAGTTCTGATTCCAATGGAGGGAGCAACCTCAGGGACGATGATGAGTGAAGCAACTACAGAGCAGCCAAGCTCCTCTGCAGAGGAGAAGGTGCAAGAGACTGGAGCAGTTCCAAAGGGAACAAAGATGCTGAAGTTTGCAGCAAAAAGTAAATGTAAGAAGCGGGATAGAGAAACAGAGCCCTGCTTGTCCGATTCTCCAGAATGCCCCGCAGAGACCCGAAGCACGACACCAAAGACGAAAGGTCGGTGGTCCACGGGTATCAGAGGGGGGATGGAGAGTGAGATGGTGAGCCATGTAACTATGAGACGAGGCTTGCAGACCCAACGTGTGTCAAGACTGGAACTCCAGATGACCAGATTAGACATGGAAATGAAGACAGTCAGGCAGAAACTGAAAACTATGTGCAGAGTAATGGAGAAGATCCTTCAAAAATTAGAGGGATTAGAGATGAGTCCATGACCCGAAAGCGCCATGACTACTTTGGGAGAAGGAGCGTCATCTGAGACTAGCTCTGGGACCGAAGAAGAGCTGACAGGAGAAGCAATTGATGGGTCAGTGCCGAGACAGAGTGGGAGACCAAAGCCTACTCGGAAGTTAATGACTGGACTGGGGTTGAAAGTACAAAGGCTAAAAGTCCCCATTATTTTCAGCCAGCTTCATGGGTCCGATATGAAAGGGGGCCCGGTGGAATTTTACACCGAGGCTGTGAAAATGCGGATAGGGACCCATGAGGAAACTTTAACATTTATTGTGGTGCCCATACCAAATCAATCCCTGGTGCTGGGACTAACATGGCTTCGGAAGAGGAACCCTCAAGTGGACTGGGTTTCAGGCTACATGACATTTACTGATGGGAGTTATGAGGGCGGGAACCGATAGCCGCTAGTTTCTAACTTAGAATCAGCGGCAGCTGAAACTGAAAGCTGGGGGGGGGGGAAGCCACAGGAAGAAGAAAGCATCATACCTGCCCAATAGTAAAGGTAAAGGAAGTATTTGGAGAAGCTGAGTCAAATCAGCTTCCACCCCATAGAAAATCAGACTGTGCCATCGAAATTGAACCAGGAGCAGCTTTGCCTAAACCAAAGATGTATTCCATGACTTACAAAGAAACAAAGGATTTAAGAAAGTTTATAGATAAGAACCTGGAGCAGGGTTTCATTTGCCCTGCCAATTCGCCGATGGTGGCACCAGTGCTTTTCCAGAAAAAGAAAGATGGGTCTTTAAGACTGTGTACTGACTATAGTGGTTTGAATGCAATATGTTCTGAATTGTAATACTCTCAATAAAGCTTTCTACTATACTCTAAATGGAGTGTACTGAGGAATGCTGATTTGGAGGATTAGATCCAGAGACATCACAATATGTATGGAAGGGCCCCTCAAAGTAATGCTTGGACTCTCAGCAAGAAAGCAAAATGGTCTCCTAATCCCAAATTCCAAGACCAGAAAGAGGATCACCCACAATGCACTGCTCATTGAAGACATGTGGAGCTTTGAAGATAAATAAGAATAAATTATCTGGCTTCCAGGAGACAATAGGAGAAATAATTATAGTGGCTGAAAAAGGACTTGGGATCTGAACTATTTGCAAACAACATTTAGCAGTATAAATCACATGGCAGTCATTATTTCGCAAGTTCTTAACAGATCAGTAGCAGAAATAGCTGCATTACAATTGTATAATGAGTACAATTGAAAAATACTATTTGTAATTTAGAGAACCAGTTTGGTGTAGTGGTTAAGGCATCAGGCTAGAAACCAGGTGTTACTGGCCCAAAGTCACCCAGCTGGCTTTGTGCCAAGGTGGGACTAGAAGTCACAGCCTCTTGGTTTCTAGCCTGGTGCTTTAATCATTAATCACTACACCAAACTGGCTCTCATGGGGTTGATATCTTAGTTGTATTTCCAATAATAATCATGTTTAAAAGATGAAGTTAAGTAGGGTCAAAGTGTCTACAGGCTCACTGACATCCAGAGACATGATATTGCCTATCCCTAATCTACAGCCTAAACATATTTTCCACGTAGTTATTATGCATAATAATAATCTACAGCTAGTAGATCTTAACCACTTTGATGGCTGAAAGCGAGGAGGAGTTGAGGAGCCTTATGACGAAGGTGAAAGAAGAAAGTGCAAAAGCTGGGTTGCAGTTAAACCTCAAAAAAACCAAGATTATGGCAACCAGCTTGATTGATAACTGGCAAATAGAGGGAGAAAAAGTGGAGGCAGTGACAGACTTTGTATTTCTAGGCGCAAAGATTACTGCAGACGCTGACTGCAGCCAGGAAATCAGAAGACGTCTACTTCTTGGGAGGAGATCAATGGCAAATCTTGATAAAATAGTTAAGAGCAGAGACATCACACTGACAACAAAGGTCCGCATAGTTAAAGCAATGGTATTCCCTGTAGTAACCTATGGCTGCGAGAGCTGGACCATAAGGAAGGCTGAGCGAAGGAAGATAGATGCTTTTGAACTGTGGTGTTGGAGGAAAATTCTGAGAGTGCCTTGGACTGCAAGAAGATCAAACCAGTCCATACTCCAGGAAATCAAGCCAGACTGCTCACTTGAGGGAGTGATATTAAAGGCAAAACTGAAGTACTTTGGCCACATAATGAGAAGACAGGATACCCTGGAGAAGAAGCTGATGCTAGGAAAAGTGGAAGGCCAAAGGAAGAGGGGCCGACCAAGGGCAAGATGGATGGATGGTATTCTGGAGGTGACGGACTCAACCATTGGGGAGCTGGGGATGGTGACGGCCGACAGAAAGCTCTGGCGTGGGCTGGTCCATGAAGTCACGAAGAGTCGGAAACGACTGAACGAATAAACAACAAAGTAGATCTTATCCTCCATGTTATACACCCTGAAATTATTTCTGTCTTTTTGAAGTTATTGCAAATCTATTCCATTAGATCTTTCTAACTTCTAGTAATGTAGCAAAAATTTATAATTTTATAAATCTTTTATCATGGTCTCTTAGGCTTTTTTAAAAATAAGCTTGCACAAAAGCATCAGCCTTTCCTTGTTATCTCCTACTTAACTTAATTTCTTGATTCTATACCTTTTTTTAGCTCTATCACATGCTTTTTTAAAATGGGATTATCTCTTTACTTTGTTCAGGATAGGCAAGAGAGCCAGTTTGGTCTGGTGGTTCAGGTGCTGGGCTAGAAACCAGGAGTCTGTGAGTTCTACTCCTGCCTTAGGCATGAAAGCCGGCTGGGTGACCTTGGGCCAGTCCCTGTCTCTCAGCCCTAGGAAGGAGCCAATGGCAAACCAGGAGACTGAGAGTTCTAGTCCCGCCTTAGGCATGAAAGCCGGCTGGGTGACCTTGGGCCAGTCCCTCTCTCTCAGCCCTAGGAAGGAGCCAATGGCAAACCAGGAGACTGAGAGTTCTAGTCCCGCCTTAGGCATGAAAGCCGGCTGGGTGACCTTGGGCCAGTCACTCTCTCTCAGCCCAACTCACCTCACAGGGTTGTTGTTGTGGGGAAAATAGGAGGAAAGAGTATTAGGTATGTTCGCTGCCTTGAGTTATTTATAAAAATAATAAAGGCGGGATAAAACTTAAACAAATAAAATAAATAAATAGGCAGATTATACAATTATTTTACTTTACTTTCACTGGTATTATCCATATGATGCCTGTTTTAGATGTATATTTTTCAGCCATGTGTCACAATATAAGTGCATATCCATAGATAGAATGTCCGGTCCTGAAGCCTGCTTGCTCATCTGCCAATATATGCTCTAGTTTGATCCAGTCAACTAATTTGTTGTATAAGTGTCTGGCATAGAGCTTACTTATTATACTTAAAAGGCTAATAGGCCTATATTTAGCAGGCAGGTCTCAGGTGCCCTTTTTATAAATGGGCACTATGATGGCTAGGCCCCAGTCCTAAACAGGAGAGCAAGAACTGGGATCCCCCATTTGAAATTATTACATAATAGTTTGGGAGTAATAAAATCATTGCCTGGAGCTTTACCAAGCTTTAGCTGATTTATAAGCATCTTTATTTCAGCACTTGAAACGGGGGCCCAATTAGGGAGCAGGTTAGTGTTAGGATTTAAGTCGAATTTAGGAGACTCTTCTTCTGAATATAATGCCCTAAAGTGGTCCTCCCACACCGATGCAGGTAAGAGGTGGGGAAGTGAAAGGGGCCTTTCAATTGGGTGGGAAGCTATCAGGCACCAGAACAGAATGGGATTTCTGGCTTGAGATGCTGTTATCAATTGTGGCCAGGAAGCCCTAGTGCATTCTCTTTTCTTGTTTTGTAATAGATATTTGTATTGTTTCTTCAGGAGCATAAAGTCCTGGATGGGGTGCTCAGCTGGGTTCTCTTTATATAATTTGAATCTCCAAATCAGTTTATTCTTGGCCTCAAAACATTCCATGTCAAACCAGGGCTGAGGGGGATAAGCCTTGCCCCAATATCTGGGTGGAGAGCACTGAATAAGCACTGAGTAACTGAATCAGTTGGGTGAATGTCTGCAGAAGGGAATTCCCAGACCTCTCGTTAACTACAGTAGAGTGGAATTGCAATGCTGCTTCAGACAGAAGCAGCTGAGAAGTTTGCTCATTGAGTTGCTGAGTCCATCTGGAATCTAGGTCCATTTCCAAAACTGAAGTAGGTTCTGTTTCCAGAAAGCAATTGTCAAATGCTTTTATAACTGTGATACCTGGAAGATGGTTACTATCAGGTTGATTGTCTAGATAAAAATTTTGTACAAGAGTAATTAAATTCCATGATATTAAAGTGTAATCCATCAGGGAAGACCTTGAGCCAACCCAGTGAGAGAATTCGCCTGGGAAATCACTATTGATAGATCTATTCAATAGATATAAATTTAGTTCATTCATTGTTTATAATAAACACAGCCCCTTGTAATCCCCGTTTGAATCTTTAGATTGCCAGGTTGATAGAGGGGGGATTGTAACTAGTTCTGGAGGGTATTGGTGGAACTGAGTAAAAAGTACCTTATCATTTGCCCCCATCCTTGTGTTTAGGTCACCAGAAATTATTACATAAGGCTAAGCAGAGGGGTTCTTAAACATAAGGGTACTTATGTATGCTTCAAATTGTGGTCCATGAGCTGTTAAATTGGGACCTATTTTGAGAAGGTAAAGACAGACATTGACCAATAGTAATAGAGCATTGTTAAATTTTAGCAGCACAGACATTGCATAGCACTCCATTGGGCCTAACTGTATAATGTTTGAACGTAGCTTAGTTGAAATTTGTATACTTAAGCCATCACACAATCTATTTTGTTATACTGCCTGTAAAATTAGGCGGACTTTTATTATCCACTGATGAACCCACCATGAATTGTAATATTTTATCTTGTTTTGTTTTTACTTTATTTTTATTTTTAATGTGTTTTTGTTTGCGATTCTGGTCAGTGACCGTAATAAAAAAAATATTCATTCCACATGATGCTGAAGTTAATGATCTCATTATCATGCAGAGATTTTTATTGTCCCACAGAGAGCAATAGCTGTTCTTGAATGCAATGAAAGGAAATGTATAACAAAAATCTATAATTTTAATTCACACTGAAGTTTAACTACATATATAATAGGATATTGTATGAGACAAAGGAAAATGTCTTAATCTGTGCATTGAAAACTCCAATAGATCTTAAGCTGTGGTTTATTCAACACAAAATAGTATCTTGGACTTATTGGATCTCATTGTATTTGCATAGAAAAGGAATGAGTATCTAGAAATCTAATTATTCAACACAGAAACATAAATTTATGGGCCCAGTTACTCAATGGATTGTGGAGCTGATGTTACTTGCAATTTATGAACAAGTTGGTTACAGACAGAAAATATAATGAAATATGGTCATCCTTTATTCATACTATTGTGTAAACCACGCAGACACTCATACATACAGGCTGTATGGGAAGTCCAGAAAGAGATATAGCTTTGTTTTCTGTTTTATTCTTTATCTGTCAACCCTTCAAGGTAGTCCAGACAAGAAGCACAAACCATGAGTACTAACAGTACCTTTATTGTAAGGTTACAGAAACAGAATCTTGCAAGTCTGAAAGCATCTCTCTCCTCGTTTACTTTTAGTTGGTACCAATCGAAGAGAATATTTGTAGCTCAGGGGGACCTCTGTGGGACAATAAAATGATACGGCTAATGATCATGGACACCCACCTTAGATTAAACAAATATCAACACACAATGGACAGCCTCAAAGAACAACTAGAACAGACTATGACTCCTGAACATATCAACAGGCTGACTACTACAATCAAGACCACAGCTCTGAGACAAGCAGAAAAAAGGAAAGCTAAACTTCAAACTAAACTACTTAAATTAAACCCCAGAAACAAAGAAGTACAGGAACAGGAATGGGTGGTCAACATGTCCAGCCGCCCATTATCCACTACAGAACACAGTATCTTGCAGAGAGGCCTCAATTATAACACAGAGGATGCAAATAAATTAGAATTCTTTGCAGCTTTCGAAGCAGCAATGAAAACTACAGGACTTACTACAGAAATCCAAGAGAATGTAAGACAAATAATCATACCACAAACCAGAAGGACATGGAAACAGAACCAACTGAAAGCAGAAGAAAGAGTAGCCCTCAAAAACCTAAAGATGGACCAAAGTATCATCATCCTCCCAGCAGACAAAGGCTGCACCACTGTCATTATGGACAGATCACAATATATACAAAAAGCCAAAGATTTACTGGAGGACAAAGAAACCTACACCCCAGTAAACTCCAATCCGATACAGAAACTTGACAGCCAGGTCAAAAGAATCCTCAACGACCTAACCAAGAAAGGTCAAATCAGTAAAGAAGAACAGAGGCGGATGAAAAGCAGTGGACCTATCATCCCACGCTTCTACGGACGCCCCAAAATACACAAGCCTGACATACCACTCCGTCCAATTGTATCATTACCAGGCACCCCCACATACAACATAGCTAAAGAACTTACAAGAAAACTTGGGCATCTCACAGAGGAGAGTGAATACTCTATCAATTCCCCACTACAGTGCCTCCAGAAAATCAAAGACATAAAAATAGAGGAAGATGAAATTATGGTGTCATTCGATGTCACTGCACTCTTTACATCCATAGACCAAGCACTAGCGATTGAATCCATGGCAGCAGTTCTACGTAACACACCCGACCTAACAAGATACACCAAGATCAAAATACCCAGAATCATGGACCTCATCAACCTCTGCCTCACCACCTACTTTCAGTTTGATGGACAAATATTCCAACAAATCAAAGGAACACCTATGGGATCACCACTCTCAGGACTCATAGCAGAGATAGTAATGCAACGTCTAGAAAGGATAGCACTCCCACACATACAACCCAAAGTATGGATCCGGTATGTAGATGACACCTTCGTCATAATAAAAAAGGATCAACTGGAGGAAACACATGAAGCCATCAACAACATCTTCAAAGGAATAAAATTCACAAGGGAAGAAGAAAACAACAACACACTACCCTTCTTGGACATCCTCATCAGTAGAGGAAATGATGGCATTCTATAAACACAAGTCTACCGGAAATCTACCCACACTAACCAAGTGCTCCACTATCAAAGCAATAACCCAACCTCACACAAGAGGAGCTGTGTAAGAACACTATTCAGACGAGCACAAACACACTGCAGCAACCCAGAACACCAGAAAAAGGAAACAGACCACTTATATAGCATCTTCCAGCAAAATGGATATCCACACAACTTTATCAAAAAGTGCCTGACCACTCAACCCACCACAGCAAAACCAACAGAAGCTATGAAAAGGATTACACTGCCATACATCAGAAACATCTCAGAAACTACTAATAGACTGTTACATCCACACGGCATCACTCTAGCACACAAACCAACCAAAACCCTTCAGAACATTGTAAGTAAACCAAAAGACCCAGTAGCCCAAGAAGAAAAAACAGGAGTTATCTACAACATACAATGTAAGGACTGTAACAGCCACTATGTAGGACAGACTGGCAGAAGACTAGCAGAACGCATCCACGAACACCAACTAGCAGTCAGAAGACATGATGAAAACTCCTTAATCTCACAACACATGGACATACTTAACCATACTTTCAACTGGGAAACTGTGAGCATATTAGACCAGGCCAAATCCAAAAATGCTAGAGAATTCCTGGAAGCTTGGCACTCAGACAAAGCAGCCATCAACAGACACATAGAGGTTAACAACATTTACATACCATTCATAAGAGACAATAGAATAGCCAGAAGACCAGAACACCCCTGGGCCAGCAATCAACAACAAGATATGCATAGATTAACAGCAAGATTAGCAGCAGAGGAGCAATCAAACAACACAATAGACCTTAATCAAGGAACTATTAACTCAGTCAATCACCCAAACAGCACACAACAGCCCAATCAAGGAACTACCAAGGAGAGTACAAGACCCCCACCAACACAGGCAGGACAAGCCAGGGTATATAAACAGACAGCAAGTTCCACTCCCTTTTCGCACTGAAGATGTTGCCTAGCCTGGCAATGAAACGTCTGCATGAAAACAACAAGGCTCAGACAGCACCAAAAACTCCCCACTTTTAGTTGGTTACTAGGTTGTACTAAAAAATAGATGTAAACTGTTTTGGCTCCAATTATCTCTGGTTTTAAGCCCAGGGTGCAATTGAGCCATCTATCAACAATCAGAAATCTTGAGGAAGTCTGCAGTGCAAATGTCAAAGTTTCAGATATCTGTTACAAAATAAATACCTGTGTACTTGAGCAAATCTTATCCCAAAAAATAACATAAAATTATCATTATATGTCTCAGAAGGAAGCATCAAGCACTTCTGGTGACATACATGTTACACAGCTGGATCTTTACATTCACTTATTATTTATTTATTTTTAAGATTTACTTTTAAGATTTATACGGACACCCAACTCAAACAGTGTTACTCTAGGCAACATACAGCAAACACAATAAATCAAAAAGAAGGAAAAACAAAGAAAACCATATAACAACAAACAGACAATATATAAATACAAAATGTAAAATGGCGGCTAAGCACACAACAAAACAACCACAGGGGGACTCCCACTCAACTGGCCCATCATCACTGGCGATCACTCGTAGCCGAGTAAGATTGTCTTCCAAAGGTAAAATTTTAACGGTGGATCCGTAAGTGGCTATAAAGGCCATTTCTGGATCCGCACAACCTCCCACAATGAGGGCATAGGTTTCCGGGTGGGAGACGGTCATGATGAGGGTTTGCCTGACATGCCTTCCTTTTAGCTCTTTTCTCCCTTTCGCCCTATACTCGTGCTTCTTCAAAGTCCATAGCGCCATTAATAAAGGATGACCTCCAATTGAAACGCTCATGAGTTAGGGCTTCCCAGTTCTCAATGCTGATATTACATTTTTTAAAATTAGCTTTGAGAGTATCTTTGAATCTCTTTTGCTGTCCACCAATATTCCATTTTCCATTCTTAAGTTGGGAGTAAAGTAGCTGCTTTGGAAGACGATGGTCAGGCATTCGAACAACATGACCGGTCCAGCGAAGTTGATGTTGGATGATAACATCATATCTAATACATTAGAAATAAGAGCAAATAAAGTTTGAATAGAAGTTTAGGAAGAATATGAAGACCATTTTTGGATACTGTGGAAGAGCACATGTATTAAAGAATATATACTGTACCTTATTTTGTGATACAGTATAATTGATATCTCATACGTAGTGTTCAAATTAGGTAAATAAGTAACAGAATTCAGAATGTAAGGATTTGCTAGGAACATAGATATTTTATGTACACCAAATAAATTGCAGCAACATTGTCAAGTCTATTTAAGGCAAGACCTAACAATTTGGAAATTGTTAGGCGCTGCACTCTATGAAGCTTGCTTCTATGGACATGGGCATAAGAGAATTCTTGTTATGAACTTCTATCTGCCACCCACCAGGTAATTACGTTCTGTGAGACATGCACACTGACTCTACTATGACAGAGGAATCAATACCTGCACAATTTAATTTGGACAGGAATATTAGCAAATCAAATACAGAAAATCTCCAAGAAGAAACATTTGGTTGTACAGACTAACAAAAGGAAAAGTAGCCAACAGCTCCTTTGATGGAAAGTAATCTATATTCCTTACACTAACTTTGACCCATGTATCACTAAAAATTAGAGTCAGGAAGGGCCATAAAATGTACGGTAATAAATTTCTTACTTGATTCTTAGATGGTAGACCTCTGGAATGTGGCAGAACGTTTGTAAAAGAAAACTCTACAGAGATAATCCAGATATTTGCAAGTATGATTTTATCTGTGTAAATCTACTGCAAGAATGGGTTCATCAATAAAAATATTTGACACAGCAATATGTTGCAGTGTGAGAGACACGATATTATATATCTGGTTATCTGAAGAAATGGAACATTCACTATTAAAGAATATTAGACTAAATAGGTTATAACAGTAAAAGTAATGCTGAAGGAAATAGACAGCTTGGGTTACTGATCTGAGTGTACAAACACTGTGCCCTGCCTCCATTAAACAATGCCATCTAAGAAGATCCAGGAAGTATGCCTTCTCTGTCACAGTGCCTGCCCTCTGGAACCCCATAACCCCTGAGATTCAGATGGCTCTGGCCTTGCTGGTCTTTCGTAAACTGCTGAAGAGCTGGTTTTTCCCCGAGGATTGGGGTAGGTTGTGATGCAAGCCCAACCTGGTGTTCTGTTGATAAGTAAAGGTAAAGGTTCCCCCTGCACATTTGTGCAGTCGTGTCCGACTCTAGGGGCCGGTGTTCATCTCCGTTTGTTAGCCGAAGAGCCAGCGTTGTCCGAAGACGCTTCCACAGTCATGTGGCCGGCATGACGCGCGTAGAACGCTGTTACCTTCCCACTGAGGTGGTACCTATTTATCTACTTGCATTTGCATGCTTTCAAATTGCTAGGTTGGCAAGAGCTGGGGCTAGTGCGGGAGCTCACTCCGTCATGCAGGGCTGGGGATTCGAACCTCCGAACTTGCAATCTTCGATCGACAAGCCTGGTGTCTTACCACGCTCACACGTTGATATGTGTGCAGAATTCCTCTGTGCATGTTGAGGTGTTTTAATTGCTTTAATAGCTTATTATTGGTTATTCCATTGTTTGTTAGTTACCAGAGTTGTTGGTCAAGTGAGCACCATATAAGTCTAAACAAATAAACAAACGCTGGCCTAATTAATATTTTAATACTATTTTTGATTATTTTAATGTGTAATAATTTGTGTCTGTGCTTTAATACAGAGAGAGATGTAGAGGTGAATCATCTACTGAAGTGGTTGATAGGTTAAATTGTTGGGGAGGAAATAAAATTGTCCATCCTTTGTGTTAGATACTTCACAAACAAAAAAAAAGTAAATAAATTTATTGAAAGTCTCTGAATTGTGGAAGGCAAGAAGGATATACTGTATATCATATATATATATATTTAAAAAGCCAATGCATTCCTGAATTATGACAAAAACAGTTTACAGAATAATAATTTATGAAATTAAAAGAGTATATAAGTTAGGGAGTGAATATTTTCCTGCTAATATTTCAGTAGTTTAAAACTAATGGACTCAGTCTGACCTTGCTGTAGAATGAAAATTGTAATAAAATGAAGTTTATGAATAGATAGATGGACACTTTTGAGAAAATGGGGCGCGGTGGCTCAGCGGGTTAAACCGCTGAGCCGTTAGTCTGCCGACCATAAGGTCGGCAGTTCGAATCTGCGTGGCGGGGTGAGCTCCCGTCACTAGCCCCAGCTTCTGCCCACTCAGCAGACCGAAAGCCATTGGCAAGTAGATGAATGGGGACCACTCACGTGGGCCAATTTGCTGGCGTCCTTTTCGGAGGGTCGCCCTCGGACCAAGAAGAGCTGGTTCCTGTAGATGGCGGCGGAGGACGGCAGAGGACAGAGGACGGCGGATCCCGAAATAACAACTTCCTGGACGTCAGCAGCCGGCTCAGAAGCAAAGGTTCCTGGGACATGTAGTCCGACCTGCGGATGAAGAGCCAGTTCCCTCACCCCCTCCCTAATGCGCGGGTAATATATATGCTGTATAATATAATATGTATGATGAATGTAAGCCGCCTAGAGCCCTCCGCTTAGGGAGGGGATAGGCGGGGTATAAATACAATAATAAATAAATAACTAAATAAATAAATAAATAAATATATGAGGAGAAAGAAATCTAATTCTGGTGTTGATTTCCAAAATATATTTTAGTATTATTCCAAAGCAAGCTCATCTCCCTCACCTAACTCTATTAATAAAATTCTTTAAAATGTATCATCTGCCTTAGCGTATAAACTTTAGTATCAGAGGACAAGATAGAGACTGCCTGTTACTTTTAAAATCATGTTTATGTTTATGTAAAGGCAAATTTATGAAGCAACAGCTACAAATCTTGAATAAATAATAAATTATGTTGGTAATAAACGAAAGTGGCAATGTACCCAGACGAGGAAAATCAACACAATGAAATATTTGTTCAAATTCATAAATGGATTAGTGCACCTTTGGTGATTCAAATAATATACCAGAACAGTGTTTCTCAACCTTGACAACTTTAAGATGTGAGGACTTCAACTCCCAGAATTCCCCAGCCAGCATGCTGGGGAATTCTAGGAGTTGAAGTCTACACATCTTAAAAGTTGCCAAGGTTGAGAAACATTGAACTAGAAAGATTTGTTTGTATCAGGAAATAAAACACTGGAAATGAAAACCTGTATTTCCTTGCATTCTTCTTTACTGCAGTTGTTACTAAATTTCTCTGTGTTTGTTCAGACTCATGGGCTCCAGGGGATGATGAATTGTAGTCATGGTTCAAAGATGGTTCTAAAAGTCATGTGTTATTCTAGGCAAAATACTAAATAAGCAGGGGTACAAAATACAAGGTACTATCCTGAACAATTAACCTGGTTTTGAATACAGCACTAAGCAATTGTTTATCTCCCATGGTAGAGCCAGAAGATGCAGTTTGTTAAGTTCAAACGGGGGCAAACTGTGGGAGTTTCAACCATGGTTTATCCATAAAGGTAAAGGTAAAGGTTTTCCCCTGCACAGTCGTGTCTGACTCTAAGGGCCGGTGCTCATCTCCGTTTCTTAGCCGAAGAGCCAGCGCTGTCCGAAGATGCTTCCATGGTGATGCGGCCGGCATGACGCTTGCAGAACACTGTTACCATCCCACCTATTCATCTACTTGCATTTGCATGCTTTCGAATTGCTAGGTTGGCAAGAGCTGGGGCGAGTACGGGAGCTCACTCCGTCACGCGGCGCTCGGGTCTCGAACCGCCGACCTTCCGATTGACAAGCCTGGCATCTTAACCACTGAGCAATCATGCCCCTAGTTTATCCATATGACTCTATATTTCCTAGAAGTCTGACAAGGTGCATTAAAGTCCCTACTCCATTTCGTTAACCATTTTAAAGTATTATGTGATAAAGGTTAAACTATTTTTATATAATTGTTTAGATTTTAGATTTAAATTCTAATGTCTGTAATTTATTAGTTTTGGATTTTAATAATGTCTCATTTTAAGACGTGTATGTATTGTTGTTACCCGTAATATACTTGAAATGGTCTTGAGACTTATTTGATAAACTATTTACAGTACTTACTTATATTTGCATCATGGATAAAATTAATTACCGCTCCTCTCAACATAAAGACAATCTAAGGTTAGTTGAAATTAGAAGTAAATGTTTCCAATCACCCCTTCACAGTTTTCCAAAGGCAGAAGGAAGGAGGATATGAGGCTGCAGTTTGCCCAATATAGTGAAATTATATCAAGTTCACATTAAGCAAGAATGTGGTTCATTTGGTTTTGCCTTAGTAT
The DNA here is from genome assembly GCA_023362775.1 of Charina bottae. Classification (NCBI taxonomy): domain Eukaryota; kingdom Metazoa; phylum Chordata; class Lepidosauria; order Squamata; family Charinaidae; genus Charina; species Charina bottae. The sequence continues at coordinate 79,082,082 of JALMGJ010000005.1, read as the reverse complement.
GTTGGGCAAACTCAGATGTCATGGTTTGTAATTCAAGGTATAAGACATCCACATCCACCACCACCCTGCCAACATTTTATGTAGGATTCATAAGGGTAGAAAAAGTCCTAGTCAATGCTTACTGAGGCAGGCAAAACTCCAAGAATATATGAAAAAGGGGGCAAATATATATATTTTTGAAAAGAAAGTATTTTAACCTTCAGAGTTAACACCTTGGCTTTTTTTGTAAAAAAAACATTAGCTAGACTGTGGCTTCTAGTGGCAGGTGAGTTGTCCTGGTGCACTTGGGATGACACAATGGTCTCAAAGTTAAAGGTTTTTATTGTGGGCCAAAATAAGGCTCAGTGTCATATAGACACTGAAAAGCTTTGTGCCTGATTAAAATACCTAAATTCAGGACCATCTGCCTTATAGCTGTAAACATAACTAACAAACAAACAAACAAACAAACAAACAATTCTTTATTACGGTCATAGACCAGCATAAGGAGGATAGAACATTTAAAATATATATCTAAAACGCAGGTCTAGAGGGGGAGAAAAAAGGGGGGTGAAGGCATTAGGTAAATATAGAGGAGCATAGGATTAGTGTAACTGGAAATGCATTTGTTGTTGTTTATTCATTCAGTCGTTTCCGACTCTTCGTGACTTCATGGACCAGTCCACGCCAGAGCTTTCTGTCGGCCGTCACCATCCCCAGCTCCCCAATGGTTGAGTCTGTCACCTCCAGAATATCACCCATCCATCTTGCCCTTGGTCGGCCCCTCTTCCTTTTGCCTTCCACTTTTCCTAGCATCAGCTTCTTCTCCAGGGTATCCTGTCTTCTCATTATGTGGCCAAAGTACTTCAGTTTTGCCTTTAATATCATTCCCTCAAGTGAGCAGTCTGGCTTGATTTCCTGGAGTATGGACTGGTTTGATCTTCTTGCAGTCCAAGGCACTCTCAGAATTTTCCTCCAACACCACAGTTCAAAAGCATCTATCTTCCTTCGCTCAGCCTTCCTTATGGTCCAGCTCTCACAGCCATAGGTTACTACAGGGAATACCATTGCTTTAACTATGCGGACCTTTGTTGTCAGTGTGATGTCTCTGCTCTTAACTATTTTATCAAGATTTGCCATTGCTCTCCTCCCAAGAAGTAGACGTCTTCTGATTTCCTGGCTGCAGTCAGCGTCTGCAGTAATCTTTGCGCCTAGAAATACAAAGTCTGTCACTGCCTCCACTTTTTCTCCCTCTATTTGCCAGTCATCAATCAAGCTCGTTGCCATAATCTTGGTTTTTTTGAGGTTTAACTGCAACCCAGCTTTTGCACTTTCTTCTTTCACCTTCGTCATAAGGCTCCTCAACTCCTCCTCGCTTTCAGCCATCAAAGTGGTATCATCTGCATATCTGAGATTGTTAATGTTTCTTCCAGCGATTTTAACTCCAGCCTTGGATTCATCAAGCCCAGCATGTCGCATGATGTGTTCTGCGTACAGGTTGAATAGGTAGGGTGAGAGTATACAACCCTGCCGTACTCCTTTCCCAATCTTAAACCAGTCCGTTGTTCCGTGCTCTGTTCTTACCGTTGCTACTTGGTCGTTATACAGATTCCTCAGGAGGCAGACAAGATGACTTGGTATCCCCATACCACCAAGAACTTGCCACAATTTGTTATGATCCACACAGTCAAAGGCTTTAGAATAGTCAATAAAACAGAAATAGATGTTTTTCTGAAATTCCCTGGCTTTCTCCATTATCCAGCGGATATTGGCAATTTGGTCTCTAGTTCCTCTGCCTTTTCTAAACCCAGCTTGTACATCTGGCAATTCTCGCTCCATGAATTGCTGGAGTCTACCTTGCAAGATCTTGAGCATTACCTTACTGGCATGTGAAATAAGTGCCACTGTTCGATAGTTTGAACATTCTTTAGTGCTTCCCTTTTTTGGTATGGGGATATAAGTTGATTTTTTCCAATCTGATGGCCATTCTTGTGTTTTCCAAATTTGCTGGCATATGGCATGCATCACCTTGACAGCATCATCTTCCAAGATTTTAAATAGTTCAGCTGGGATACCGTCGTCTCCTGCTGCCTTGTTATTAGCAATGCTTCTTAAGGCCCATTCAACCTCACTCTTCAGGATGTCTGGCTCTAACTCACTGACCACACCGTCAAAGCTATCTCCAATATTATTATCCTTCCTATACAGATCTTCCGTATATTCTTGCCACCTTTTCTTCATCTCTTCTGCTTCTGTTAGGTCCTTACCATCTTTGTTTTTGATCATGCCCATTTTTGCCTGGAATTTACCTCCGATGTTTCTAATTTTCTGGAAGAGGTCTCTTGTCCTTCCTATTCTATTGTCTTCTTCCACTTCCGCACATTGCTTGTTTAAAAATAATTCCTTATCTCTTCTGGCTAACCTCTGGAATTTTGCATTTAATTGGGCATATCTCCCCCTATCACTGTTGCCTTTTGCTTTCCTTCTTTCTTGGGCTACTTCCAGTGTTTCAGCAGACAGCCATCTTGCCTTCTTGGTTTTCTTTTTCTTTGGGACGTTTTTTGTTGCCGCCTCCTGAACAATGTTGCGAACTTCTGTCCATAGTTCTTCTGGGACCCTATCTACTAAATCTGGTCCCTTAAATCTATTCTTCACCTCCACTGCATATTCCTTAGGAATATTAGTGAGCTCATATCTAACTGATCTGTGGGTCTTCCCTATTCTCTTTAGTCTGATTCTAAATTTTGCAATAAGAAGTTCGTGATCTGAACTACAGTCAGCTCCAGGTCTTGTTTTTACCGACTGTATAGATGTCCGCCAAATGCATTACTCTAGTAAATTAAAATTGAAGGCTCGTTTGTGGAACTCATCATCATCCGGTGAATTTTAAGCGCTGCCGCACAGAATCTGGCAACATTGTATGTTGTGGTAGGGTTGATGTCTGACAGCAGCAGGGAGGTATAAAATTGTCCTGAGCGCCCCAGGTATTTGTACAACAATGGTGTAATGAGACTAGTTCGAACATATCTATAAAACAGGCACTGAAGGAGCACATGCTCTTTTGCTTCTATGTGGCCAGAGTCACAGGGGCACTGTCTCTCCTGATAAGGGATCTTTCGATATCGGCCTTTGAGGACAGCAGATGGGAGGGCATGACATCGTGCCAATGTAAAAGCTCTCCGATGGTTGGGTAACCTTAAAAATGTGTTAAAGCATTAAGTAATGAAGGAGGAGGTTGCTGACCATTCCTGGAATTGTTTTTGTATGGTGTGGACTGGCAATACTGGATGTGCCAACGAGGAGGAATCTGCACCTGAAGACCCATCAGGACTACGCAGGACCCAAGAGAGAGATCTGCTGGACAAACTGCTGGCTGCTGGAAAGGACTACAGCTTTTGCAGAATGGGCCAGGTGTCAAGGGGGGATGATTGAGAAAGGTGCTGGAATCTGAGAAGCCACGAAAAAGAATTATTTTTCCCTTTCCCCATTCTCTTCCTTGGGATAGAAGCAAACCCAGAAGTAAAAGAAGAGAAAGAAGCTGTGTGAGTAAGGAAGGGAGGGAGCAAAATAGACACTGTAAAAAGCTCTGTCTGAAATTGCCTGAATAGAAAGTATAAGTAACATTTTTTCAACTAAGACCACTGTATATATTAAATATCACTGTAAACAGAAAATGTGTGGATGTCTGGGACATTCCTGTCCCTTTTCCCCAGCCTCTGACGTAGTGAAAACTAATTACACATAAGAGAGACCAGTCCATGAAATTATATTAAAAATTATAATTTATAAAATAATTTATAATTTAAAAAATTATAAATTATAAAATAGAAATATTTTCATTAACATTGATTTCTGGTGACACATTTGTCTGAAGTCTCTAAATATCCAACTATGGATGTTCCCAATCATTCAATCTACCAACAAACTTGGCATTTCAGAATAAAAGTGTCTACTATTCTGTGCAGTTGACACATAAATTCCTGATTTTATTAGAAATTCCAGATAAGTTACATTTGATTCTACAATTTGACCTACTTGGAAATGTGAATACTTTAAAAAGTGTTCTACTGTTGTTCATTCACAACTACTATGGCAAGCAACATTAGTGGGCTTGCGCATCATTAGTGGGACGATACGACCTACTCCCACATACTGGCTGCCTGTTTTGAGCCATATACCACCTCCAGATGCAAGACGAAAGAGCACCCTTCTTCAAGAATATTGGAAGATTATTGGTAATCCCCAGCTACCAATACTAAATGACGTACCCTGCTTGGAGCGAAACAGGCTGAGATCAAGACATCCAGCCATTTCTACTGCTAAAGCTCTTCTAGAATATGATTTCAATATCCATGGAAACAACATTGGCTAGGAAACTGCCCTCCACAACGTCGAAGCTTGCCCTGCATCTTGGAAAAACCACGTGGATTTGACCAGCCCCGTGTGATATAGACAACCTTGAACCGAATTCGCATGGGTCATGGTAGATGTGCAGATGCCCTTTATAAATGGGGCAAAACAACATCATCGAATTGTGATTGTGGGGCCGAAAAACAAACTATCCAACATATAGTGACAGAGTGTCAAAACCGAGCCTACAATGGAGACTTTGCTGATTTCTTGGCTGTGACAACTGAAGCAAAAAACTATATTTGTAACCTAGACATATGTTTGTAATTTTCCTGTCTATATTTTATATTTCATATTTATTATGCTCTATGTTTTTTATTTGAACGCGATGTGAATGTGCCATACGATAAATAAATAATGGCAAGCAACTTGTAGAATTAAAGATATTGATCAAGGTGGTTGGAGTTAAGCTGAGGACTCCGGGTTTCAGCAGTCCACGACCTGTCCTGTTACAGTTTTCTTCCATACTTTCCACAGCAAAAGACTCCACATTCCCTCCAAAAATGCAATGCTTCCCCTTTGTTTGCTCCACTATGGTAATCTCCAACAGGATTGTTCATATCCCTGTTGGCCTAATCAGGGCACCAAAGAATCTTAGACCACATGCCAGGATCACAACTAATACTTTGCATTCCCTACAAACCAAAAACAAGAAAGTCAGACAGGAACATGGGAAAAATAATGCTGAAAATAGGTGAGAGGAGTAATTATTTCTCATCCAATTTTACTTGCAAATGCAACAATGTGCATCATTCTACACATCACTGCACAGTGTAGATACAGTAGTTGTACTTATAAAATTATTTGCAGAGCTACTGTATAGTGATCAGGATTAGGAGTGTGGAGCAGCAACTTGCTAGCTTCACATTTTAACACAAACTTACCTAATTTACATTGCCAGACTCCAATACTGTATTAAAAGACATGCAGATATCATTCCACAGCTGCACTTCTTCACATTTTGTGATGCAGATTTCCAATGAATATGTACAGAAGTCAACATATTACAGAGAAAATGTATACAGTATTAGAGAAAGCAAACTATAAAATGCACTATATTACAGCACATTGCTTGCAAAGATGCATTTATTAAGAAACGCTCTCAGTTTGAACAGAATGGCAAAATATAAATTAGAAAAAAATACTGCATAGAAAAAAGTTTAGAAAAAATTAGCACAAAATGTTTGTTTTGTTTCATCATTGCCTCTATTCAATTTAAAGAATAACTGATTAAATTCCTTGGAAGCTCTCAGTTAAGTGTTTGTGGGACCTTAACTCAGTCCTTAGTGCTTCTCCGATGCAAGGTTTTCCCCTTTCACATCCAGAACAGGGCTCAAATGAGACTGATATACAGACCTATATTCTTCACTTGGAGTCTGCATTACCAAGGTTATTACCAGGGTTAAATCTGGGCAGTGGCACTAAAAGGATAGGAGGTAGAACACTTAAAAAGGTACATTTTTAAAAATCACTACCTAAATAACACTGGTATAAACATATCTTCCTATCATGTCAAAGTTCATAAGTGCAAACATGGTAAGCTATTTTAATACCAGAGGCTGAACATCTCATAAGCTTTTCCCTCCCCCATCTCTTGGGCAGATATAATAAGGAAAATTAAATTATTAACAATGTCATACCTTTTTATCACTCTCCATGTCAGCTGCATAATGATATGCATAATGGCATATCAGATCCTTTTAGTGAATTTCTCTACAAGAGACATTTATCTACCCACTTAGATGTTCTAGAGTCAGGAAGAGAAAGCTGAACAATTATAACAAGACATCCCCCTCTTCCATTGTGATTAAAAAGCAAATGGGATTTATTAGGAATAATGATCAGGAAATCAAGACTTCAGAAAGACATGGAACATATGCAAATTTGCCCAGGATGCAGTATATCTGCAGAATTCTGGTGATGTCATCCCAGCCTGACTCGCAATTTTGATGATCTTTTGAAGAAGTCATGACATTTTGTCAATGCAGACATGAATGAATCCCATATCTTAGGTTGACATAACATTTAAGCAGGAGACTAAACCTTCTCTTGGCTTGTTTGGACACATTTTGGATATGCAAAACAGTATAGTAGCTCTATGCCTTTTGTGGATCATGAACTTCTTGCCCAATATATCGGTAAAATCTAGGTCAGGTGAAAGTGGTCAGCAATTTAATTTAAAAGTTGATGTGTTTTGACATCATGCAATGAATAGTTTATAATTGTATGATTTAGGAGAAGTGTATTTAGTAGATTTCTAAAGGTTTATGTGGGCACACATTTAGCATTGATGGCTCACAAGTCAGGGTTGAATTTAAAGAAATTACTATATATTTAAAAATAACTTTTAAAAGTTAGGAATATTTGATCACGGCAAGTAATTGAACTCTGTTGCTATGGTACTATCACTGCTTTATAAGCCTGACCAGATTCTCAGCACAATAAAACAAAATTGACTATGCTTTTTGCAACATAATATTCAAGATGTCTACTCAGAAAGAAAAGAGGCAATGAGATTATCATGCATGCCTATCTACACTGATTTTTGAGTAAACATACAATGGAGGGCATGGCATGAATTTCAAATCCATAAACTGAAAATACAGAAAATATTTTCTAAAAGTCAGTGGTACTAAAGGATATACTGTATATATACACACACACACACAGTACACACACACAGAGAGACATATATATATATATATATATATATATATATATATATATATATACATACATACATACATACAGTATGTATACATATACACATACATACATACATACATACTGTATATATATATGTTTGTGTGTGTGTATACTGTGTATGTATGTATGTATGTATGTATGTATGTATGTATGTATGTATGTAGCAGATATTTATCCTACAAATATGTAGGATAAGTATGAAGTTTGTTCCTACTTAATTGGAATATTTATACATCTAAAGTTAATTAGGCAGTGTGATTCTACTCTATACGCACCACATACTTGAGTAATGTCTTATCAGAAATCCTGTAGGGTAAAAGTGCATCTTAATGGATAATTGGAGTAAATATGGACTTTAAAATCCAATGGCCTTTCTATTCAATAACTGAATTCTATTGGCTTTGAAAGAGCCTTGTCAGAACTGAAATAGTGAGCGGTAGACCTGGATCTACAGAAACCACTAACCTAAAATTGTTCAGGTCAGGCTTATTTGGAAGACTCTCCTCAGCAACCTGTTTTACTAACACCTGTGCAAATGACAACTCTCACTATAGCCTGGCTCAGTGTGCTGCCATCGTCATTATTAGAAAGAAGATTTAATGACAGCCCTCTGCAAGAATATCCCTGCCCATTTCGGCAAGTTGAATCAGTTGCTCATATCCTTCTCAAAGGCTCTTTTTATTCAGTCTGATGCAAGAACTCAATTAGGCCCTTACTAACTAACTTCCATGAGTATTTGGAAGAATACTTTCTTGTTATCCTTTAGCAGATAAGTCAATGATGACATCCAGGAGAGTAGCATTTGTTTAATCACCATTGCACTGCAATGCTTTAGAGCAGGGCTTTCTAAACTTTTCCCGTTGGCGACACACCAATGGCAGCACGTGAAAACCCGGAAGCACCGCAGCAGCGGCAGTGCTTCCGGGTTTTTGCGCGCCATGGCGGTGGCGGCGGCGCTTCCGGGTTTTCGGTGTCCTGGTGTGCCACTCGAAAACCCAGAAGCGCTGATGGCCCGCTGCCATGCGCGGTGGCAGCAGTGCGCCATCAGCGCTTCCGGGTTTTCACGCGACACACCTGGGCCCCGCAGGTGACACAGTACTGTGTCACAACACACACTTTGGAAAGCTATGCTTTAGAGCAGAGCTTTCCAAACTGTGTGTTGCGACACAAAAGTGTGTCGCCACACACAGCGTGGTGTGTCGCCACACCACCCGGAAGCGGCGGCGCGCGCGTGCACGGCGGCTGCCATGCACGTGCATGCCGCTGCACGCCCCCCCGCGCCGTCACCGTGCGCGCGCATGTCACCGCTGCCGCCGCCGCCAGGTGTGTCGCCAGCGGCGGCACTTTGGAAAGCCCTGCTTTAGAGCAATACAGATGCTACCAAAACAGTTTTAATCATATTGTTTTAAGGTTTAGTTTTCAGGGTATTCAGGGGACATAACGTATTTTATGTGATCATTGATCATAAATAAATAAATATATAACATCATGTAATATGACCATTCTTATCTGTCTTATAGCCTGGCTCAGTGTGCTGTGCTCTAAGTTTTAGCAATGTGCTCTAAGTAAAAAACTTACTACAGTTTTGTAATCTAGCGCTATTATGTAAGAATCTGATCATACAAATCTGAAAATTGGGCATTAACTTCCTTGGACTGGTCCATGAATGTTCAGTGACTCAGCTCTACAAGCACAGATCAAACAGCATCGCATGGGCAAAACTAAGATGTTGAACAAGAAAGTCAGGAATCAGATACTAATACAGAAAGTTCATGAACCAGAATGACTCAATCAGCTGCAGAGTAGGAGGGTGCTCTAGATATTCTGTTGTCTGGAAGAGATGAAACTTTAAAACTCTGGAAGCTTCCAGCACTACCAAGACTGCAGATGTCTCTAATCATAACACAGCTGGGCAACTTTTGAGCCAACTTCTGTCTGGTTCAGAAGTGGGAGAAGATGGCTCTCCTCCAACTTCTCAGCAGTGGAGATGAGAGCACACTGAAAACAAGGGATGGAGCTTATAGATTCAGAAAAGCAGAGAAACAAGCAAAGATCACGGAAGAACTGGAACAAGACAGAGCAACAGAAGCCTCCTTTGCATATACTGTATGTTTCAAACATTATTCTTCCTACTTCCTTTTCCCATGTTATTATACTCTTGTATTATATTCCTTGAAACCCTTGCCTGGCAGATTATTGAACTATTATACAATTTGACTCAGGCTTATTTTATTTTCTACCCTGGCTTGATTGCTGAACTGAAAACCAATAAATTAACCTTCATTACTGCTTGGCTCTTGATTAATCATGGTGAAACTTTACTGCATCTGAGGCTTTGGACAAGACAAAAAGCCAGTATTTCACAGGAGGATTAAAAGCCAACCCAAAATTTATACATGGGGTTCAAATGGCATATAAGGAGTCAAAAAAAAAAAAAAACACCCAGAGTTCAGTCCTGTACAATTTCAACAATACAGATACAGTAGTACAAAATACACAGAGATAAGATCATAGCAATTAAAAAGGAGTTGTAAGAGCCCAACACGGAGGATTTTAAGCCTCAGCTGGCTGAGAATAACCAAAGAGGGAACTCCAGAGTATTACAATGCATTAAATAGGCCAGAGCAAAGTTTCTATTTAAGACTTTTCCCCCTCCTTTAACTGGCTTCCTGTGCATGACAGCCAACCCTGATGCTGATACAACTAGTATTGCACTGGGATCTAGATAATCAGAAGACGGCCTATTCGCAACCCAAGGAAGCAGATGCAACATCTGCCTGGAGGAACAAATATTCCCCAGGTCAACCATAATGTCCCCAGGAACAAATTGTTACACAGGGAATTCCAGATCCTGCCCCAAAGATTACACATTCAATTTCCATTTACCAAATCTACAGAAGCCAATCAGTCCTTGATCAAACACTAGAGTTCATTTATATCACTCCTTTTCATATTCCCTTTATTTATTTCAGAATATTCCAGGCTTGTTATGTAAATTGGTCTCATTAAATCTAAAGCCTAAACAACAATGATGGAATATGCTGCTGTGGTCATAATTCAGAAGAAGTACAAAGCAGAAGTTTCAGGATATCTTGAACCCATTAAACAGATGATGGTATGGCTTGTAGGATACTTAATCTGTAGGATCAACTGATCTTGATCTGAACTAATGCAAAATTAATTTCCTTCAAGCAGGACCAAGCTGTGCCAAGCAATCCAGTAGACTCCATAACTCCTCTGGGCATTGGTACAAAAGGCCAAGAACCATTTGATGAGAAAGAGGAGTACTGTACGTATGCTTTAAACACCAAGTAAATAGAGGGGTAATACCATATAAGCAAAAATAGGATAGAGTCAGCCCCCAGGCTCTACTCTAAAAGAAAAAATGTGCATACCCAACTGGATACTGAAGAAGTAAGAGTGCCAAAGGGAGGACATTTCTACAAAACTTATTAGTTCTCACATTTAATGCACTTTTGTACTGTGGTACTTGGGGTTTTGTTTATACGTCAGTATAAAATGCTCAATACAAGAATGTTTTAACAGACGTGTCCTAAATTATGATAATCTAGTAATATAATCTAAAATACTGCAGACAATATGTATAATAATCTATAGCCTATTTTATTCTATAAACAAGGAAATTATCCCAACATAAACTGTTGCTTCATTGCTGTATATTCTAATTGTCACTACCATTGTATAATGCCCTTCAAGTCAAAGATTATGTTAAATTTTCAGATCCTGTACAATTATGGAATGTGCTTTTTCGTGTTGCTATTTTTCTCTTGAAAATCTGTCATTTGCTATAAAATAATTGGCACTGACAGACAAAACAAATGCCATATAGCTAACAGTCAAAATAGAGAATGGTTTACATACACACAGGGAACTTGCTTTCTGATTACACCATGAATGGGTCTTTCAGTATAAATTTGCTTAAAGTAGAATCAAATATTTGACACAAATTAACCTTAACGTTCTTTACTAGCTAGAAGTGTATTCTGAATAGATAATCCATAACCAAGGCTGCTACAAAAAGCAGCATTCAGCAGTTAATCTTAGACCCAATTACTACATGGGCCACCATTAAGAACACGCGAAGAACTCTGCTGGAACTGTGTCAAGTTTATCTAGTCAGCATCCCTTTCTCATAGTAGCGAGCATAAACTTTTGGAAAGCCTGCAAGTGGGACACACTGACAAGAATCTCTCCCTGTGTTTTTCTAGCAAATATTCTTTTGCTTTTATTCTATTGTTTTGTGTATATGGTAAATTGAAACTCATGAACCTGAAGTTCTATCTCTTTACCCAGGCCTTTCTTGTTTAGCTGTTGCATGTTGATTTGGGGGAGGGAGAGGGAGGAGGATTTTATTTTTTCAGTTATTCTACACAATTAGATTTTATTACTTTAAAACAGATCAAAAAGCTTATGTACTCTGCTACTAGAAGTCTTGTGACATGGAAGAGTCAAGACCAAATTAAATTAAACACAACACCTCCCTTCTTAAAAAGTACGGAGATCAGCATAGCACTGGGGTTGCAATCTTTTGGGCTCAATGGGTACATTTAGTTTCACTCATTAAATATTCCCTGCCACCCCCCTATCTGGCACATATTTTCTAAAGCATGGGCCAGATATATTACTCCTAGAAATTGGGGAGAATTTCATTCAGTTTTCTTTATAAAATGATCGTATTTAACACTACCTATATGAATAGATTTCTTCCCCCCCCCCACCAAATCCTGCTGTGCTGCCTCATCCTGTTGTATGTGCATGGTGGGGGAGTGTATGCCAAGAGTACACACTGCCAGCAGGGTTGCCCAATCCATGAAGGCCATCCCAGATGCCCAGGTAAAGCAAACAAGCATCTACAGTATATTGGGCAGCAGCAATATAGGAAGATGCTGGAGGAGGAGGATCACTTTAGTGACAATGGCAAAGGCATCATCTCATACTGCACGGGAGAAGGCAATGGTAAACCATTCCTCTATTGTACCAAGAAAACCACATGGATAGAAAATATTAAAAATGATTGATGATATGGTGCCAGATAATGGGCCCCTCAGATAGGGTAGCACTCAACATGCTACTGAGGAACAGCTGAAGATCTTTCAGAGTACTGATAGTGTTTATGACAAGGCTAGTTTAAAGCCTTCGGGACATCCAGTTGCTGATGTTGCCAATACAAAGCTGCAAAGACAGAATTACAGTGGGAACATGGAACATAAGAAGCATGAACATGCGAAAGCTCAGCACAGTGAAAGGTGAAATGAATCAACTATACTTTGATATCTTAGACATCAGTAAATTTAAATGGATAGGGATTGGACACTTTCAGTCAGAAGATCACACTGTTTAATACTCAGGACATGAAAAACAAAGAAGGAACGGTGTTGCTTTTATAGTTTAGAAGGGTATAGCAAGAACAGTACTTGGTTACAATGCAATCAATGACCAAATAATATTGATTAGACTTTGTGGACAACCCTTTAATATGATGGTCATTCAAGTTTATGCTTCAACCACTGATGCAGCAGAAGAGGAGGTTAATGAGGTTTATGATCAAGTTCAGTTTGAAATCAACATGCAAGTAAGATGTGCTGCTTGTGATTGGAGACTTCGGCATTCCAAAGTTGGAAATATTAAGAAGGAAAATGTACTTGGATTGTATGGCTTAGGAAGCCAAAATGAAGAGGCAAATGACTTATCAATTTCTGTCACTCCAATGACTTCTTCATAGCTAACACTGTATTTCACAGGGATGGAACTAGGGTATGTGTCACCTGGGGCAAACATGGATTCCGCACCCCCCATGGGTTATTTTGTCATTTTGCTGCACCCCAGGTGTCATTTTGGCACAGACCCCAGCATGGCGCCTGGGGCACATGCCCCACTTGCCCCCCTCCCCTAGTTGTGGCCCTGGTCTTTCAACAACCAAAATGATGCCTATTTACATAGACATCACCAGTTGGAGTACATAGAAATCAAACTGAATAAATTATTGCTAAAAGGAAGTAGTTATAACAGCAAAGACATTGCCAGGGGCTGACTATGAAAAAGATCATGAACTGTTCATATGCAAGTTCCAAGCTGAGCTACAGCAGCAGAAGGAAGACAACTAGTTTTAACTATATAATCTTGAGCATATACCCACCATTTTCAAGGAGAACAACAGGAATCACTTTGAAGTCCTCAATCACATTGATCAAGAACCAGAGGAACTCTGGAATGAACTTAAAGTAGTTGTTAAGAAGGAATGTGAAAAGAGACTGCCAAAGATCAAGAAACAGAAGAAAGCAAACTGGATGTTCAGAAGAAATAGTGGAAAACAGTGGAAAACCACCCAGAGTCCCCTTTGGGGGAGATGGAGCGGTGACAGAAATTGAAAGAATAAATAAAATAAATAAATAAATAAATAAATAAAATGCCAAGAAGAGAAAAGAAGCCAAAGCCAAGAAAGACAAAGCTCTCAGGAAAGAACTCAACAAAGAATTTCAGAGAGATGTTAGAAGAGACAAGAAGCAATATCACAGCAAAATCTGTAAAGACACTGGAGGAAATAGACACAGAAAAACATATGCTAAATATATATTAAGGGAAGTTGGATTGGAAGAAGATGAGTATGGTTATGAAACTGAAGGAAGAAACACCAGTAACCTGCAATATGCTGATGACAGTACTCTGATAGCTGAAAATGCAACGCATCTGCAAGCTCTAGTAAGAAAAGTCAAGGAGCATAGTGAAAAAATGGGGCTAAAATTAAATATCAAGACCAAACTAAAGACAACAAGAAGAAGCAGGATAGAAAGAATATCGATGCTTTTGAACATATTGTCAATCAATCGATCACTATGAATAGATGGACTAAAAGACAGCTATTCCAAATGATATTTATTTACAGAGACACTGACTGATAGTTGCCCAATTTTTTGAAATTCCAAGTGCAGCAAAATGTATATATTGCAAAATGATTCCATATAAATCCATAGAAACCCATAGAAACATAAGAGCCCAGGAACATATTACCATTGACCTAGCTATAATTAAAATAATTTCCATTGCTAATGGGAAAGCCATATCATTCAACCCCTAAGGCTGGTTGGAAGAAGTTCAAATTTTCATGGACTTTCTGAATATCAAAAGGGAAGGGGTCATTCAAATGTCATGGGGGGGGGGGCAAAAGGCATGCTTCTGTTGCCCCTTGGGTGGACATATGTTATTGGGATATAAATATAAATGGGAGTTATAAATATCTATATCTCAATGAAAACAACAAGGAAGAACACTTTCTGGGAGAAGTTGATTGCAAAATTATGCATATTAGGAAAATGCATATGAAAATATGTACAAATTGATATGCCAACCTTTTAAAAATAATGAACTGATACCGTAATGGGATAAAATAGAGAAAGGAAAAATGGGAGACATTGAAATTAACATTTTTGTATATCCCTCAGGAAATAAAGGGAAATAAATTATTTGAATGAGTGTCTGTATGGCCCATTTGACTCTTACATTACATTTGTAGTGAGAAAGAGGGAATGTGTTCTTCAAAATTCCAGCAGCTTCATTTCAACACAAACCAAATAATAATCACAATTATTGACAGAGGAATTCTAGCTTAATAATAACTACATACTTGACATGAAGAAGTACAGTATGCTTCTAATTCAATCTTTGGCATCACTATTTAAGCAGACTGGGTACAGGTGGTGGGGGGAATCATCTGCCTGAGACCCTGAAGGGTTACCTCACACCAAAACAGAAAATACTGGGCTAGATAAAAAAAAAATTGGTATGATCTGGTACAAAGAGGATTGTCCTAAGGAGAGAACAACACTCCCACCAACACAAGCAGGGCAAACCATGGTATATAAACTGAGAGCAAACACCACTCCCTTTTCGCACTGAGGATGTTGCCTAGTCTGGCAATGAAACGTCTGCAAGAAAACAACAAGGCTCAGAGAGCACCAAGGACTCCATTGTTCTGTTTTCTTTGATGTTAAATGGCATATTTCACATGTTCAAATTACTTCTTCACAGATATCTCAACCTGAGAAGAAATTGGATCTGTTATGGCTACCTACTAAGTGAGATTTTAGCCAGTGACTTCCCAGCTCCCACTCTTCACTTTCATGCACTCATGCACAGAGCTTTCATGCATGGTAGTATGATCAGATGATTCTATGTATCACCATACTGAGACAGAAGCGTCAGACCCCATTGTACCAAAATACAGGGGTAGCAGATTGAAGCAGAAATCCAAAATTCTTGCTAAATCCAATGGTCAAACATTGTCCAACCATAGCCAGGGGTCCAAAGTATTTATTTGATAGGAGTATTAATGTCCTATCCAAATTTAACTATTTTTATACATAATAAGGAACATGTGAAATAGATATCAAACATAGAAAACATAGGTGTCCTAGTGCGCACAGAAATCTAGGCAGATATTCCCAAATTGATGCCTTTAACTTTTGTAATAAAATATGTGAATCAACTGTAATTTCAGTTCTAGTGAATTGGTTATATTCCGTAGGAAAACACAACAGAAATTAAGAACCTAGAAAAAATTGCTTATATACATACCAGCATTTGAAAGATATCGCACATTTCTCATCACTCCTTCAGTGTAGGCTCCTGTCTCATAATTGTCCATCTCACCAGAAACAATGTCCACCACTCTTGCTGCCCGCCCACGGATGGCTCCAGCTGCACAGTCCAATTCATCAGGATTCTGCTCTCTCAGGGCAATGATGCACTTGTTCACATCCTCCAGAATATGACTTTCTATGAGAAAGGTATGAAAATAACTATGAGGTTATTTAGACCAAGTTCCTTGATTAATTTCTCCTCTGCCAATAAGATAAATGAATGAAACCAATTGAACTATGTTCTAGCCAAGATTTCACATGTGAGTACAGGTTGATATGTAAGCAGTACCAATATAAAGGAATTCTTTAAGGATCTATACTGTACATAAATGTCCATGAACTCTTATGGACATTTTGCAAAGTTTTCCTTCCTTTTCTATTTTTTGGGAGGTGTAGGTTAGGCTATAGATATAATAAAATAGTTGAAGATGGTGTGAGCACTTACTTCACTTGTTTATTTGGTTTATTATATTTTCAGCCTAACCTACCATTTTTAATTTCCAACTTCTGGGAAGATAAAGTAGGCTGAAGGAAAATGACTATTCCAATAACATCCAATATTCTTCACAGCTCAGTAAAAGTTAAATCCTCAGGTTAGCTCCATATTTTTTAAGGTTGGTTAAAACATGCTACAGGCAGAAAGAAAATCTATACCAAGCCTCCACAATGGTAATTAAAAATAGAATAATTAATCAATAGCTCATAATCTTTCCGTAGCATTAATTTCCTGCATCATTCATGTCCAATCATCTCTATATAAGAGCCTCTCTTCAGACCAAATGTCAAACTTCATACAACATATTAATCTGTAATGCAGGGATTACAGACAACTTTTCAGTCTATCTACGTAATTAAAAGTGTTCAAATAAAAATGTTCATTTTAGTGTTCAAAACAATCTGATTGGCAGGATTGTGTTAATGCTTCAGTTCAAGTCTAATGGCTAGACATTTTCTGCATTGGCAGACAATTTTCTGCATTGGCAGACATAATCTGTGGCAAGCAAGCAGGTTCAGCCAACCATAACCCATGTCAATGGGAAGAAAAACCCATAGCCTACATTACTGTAGATCACTGGAATCACTGTCCTTATCTCTTCATTTACCTCCTACATAGCCTTCTCATAACCCTCTCCTGCAGCAGGACAAAGAATGGGTTAAAAATTAAGCTATAACGTCAAGGGAGAAAGGGCAGTCCCACACCAGGGCAGCATGAACCCAAGAGTTCCAGCTTCACATAATAAAACATCGGTCTGTACTATATTCTAAGATGTCTTTCACAACTAACAATTACAAATCCTGCATCACACTAGCTATTCTACGCATCTGATGATGTGAGGTGCAGCTCACAAAAGCTTATGCCTCCTAATAAAGTTTGTTAGTCAGAAAAGATGGTACCAGACTCCTCCTGATTTTTAACAACGAAAAAAAAATCTTAAACTCAGTGCTTATTAACAAAGAAATTTACAGAACCAAGGGACCTAGTTGGTTTATGCACATAAGCCCTGTTCTAATTAAGAAATGCATATCATAACTTCTGCTGAGTTTTAAAATCACCTTAATAGGAGAAAATGAGTAAGAAATATTGGATAAGAAGATAAAACAATTGTTCAGTAATAGAACAATAAAGAAAAGGGCAGAGCTCACAGCAGTACTTATCTGGGAGTTCTAAAGTACTTTAATTACATTTCTCAGAGAATTCCATGCAAATGCCAGACTTGAGAAAGTGCCTCCCCATAGAAACACCACAGGAGCTTACAAGACGCTGCAGTGGCCATGATGTGAAGAACCCTTTCACAGGAGGCCCTGCCCTGGCCAAGGGCCCAGCGGAATGCTGGGAAGGTGAAGCTCTAGCGCTTGATAGTAAGGAAATAGTTCACCAGCAGGACAGAATGGAAAGAGAAGAGTTGAAAAGAGCAGGTCCAGGGAAAAGAAGGAAGAAGAAAACCATTTCATGGGAAAGAGGTGTCCTCTCTGGAATGGAAGGGGGTCTGACCAGCATCCTCAGCAGAACATCCTAACCTGGAACACATTGGCGAAACATCATGTGACTGCACTGCTGAGCGATGGCAGTGGGTAGTCCCCATTGCAGCCATTAGGCGAGGAGTGCACCATCGTTAAGTGAGGACCTCATGCTTCTCCTGCCCTGTGTGAACTGCCAGCTCCATCCTGTTGCCTCCTTCCCAGCCGGGCCAGCCAAGCTCCCTTTGGCAGACAAGGCTCTGCCACCTCTGCTTCAACTCCACCCACCCACCCATCTCCCCACCATCTCTGCCCTTTTGACTGCCCTGCACTCTGCTGCTGCCGCCTACCCCTGCCACCTCCGCTGCTCCCAGCTGTCCTTCGCCACCTTCTTCCTCCCACTGCTGATGAGGCATGCCCAGCTGAGGCAACTGCTGGCCCTTCACAACAGTGGAGTGAAGAGCAGGGCGGCCAAAAGGGCAGAGATGGGGGGGAGATACTGTAGGTGATTGGGGGGAGTTGAAGCGCATGCTGCAGTTATAAATGCAAGCAGGCTGCCAAGTGCCTGAATTTTGATCATGTGACTGTGGGGGCGCTGTAATGACTGTAACTTCAAGGACCGGTCGTAACTACCATTCATTCAGCACCGTCGTAACTTTGAATGGTCACTACCTGTATGCTTGTCTTCAGGCCACTCGTGATTTCTTTTATCTCATTGTACTGTTCTTCTTTAATTGTAAGCTGCCCAGATTCATTAGGTGTTGGGTGGCCTCTAAATTGTATGTATAAATCAATAAAAAAACAGCATATGAAATCATGAATGTGTGCAAATGAAGATGATATTTTTCAGTCTTCTACACTAGGGTGTTAGGTAGGCTGACCGTACGTCCTGTTTTGAACGGGACAGTCCCGTTATTTTAACATTTTCCAACTGTCCTTATCGAACATTCTCCCTCTCCAAAATTAGGTTAGCTCCATCCCTCTTGATGTTCCAGACATCCCTCAACAGCTGGTTATGTCACCAGGCCTGGGGGTGACAAGAGACATGTTTAGATGGCTCTACTACTAAGGTGGATATACTCATTCTCCCTCTGCCTGGGGTTTGTATATTTTTTAATTTTAATTGACTTCTAATTTTTTAATGTTGACTTTTTATATTTTTTAAATGCTTGCTTTATATATGTATTATTTTTTATTTAATTATTGTACACAACCCAGAGTCACTTCTCATGAGATGGGCAGCTATATAAATTTGATAGATAGATAGATAGATAGATAGATAGATAGATAGATAGATAGATAGATAATATATATACCAAGTATATTAATGAAGACAAGGAATGCTAAATTTTCTTCCTTTGTTTTATTTTATATTTAAGTCTTTAAATATTCCAAATGATGTTGCAACTGAATGACTTGAATAAAAGAAATCTATGTCTTATTGTGGCCTAATCAAGAGAGAAAAAGCAGTAAGAAAGAATTGTTATAATTGGAGGCATTTTTAGAAGATGATAAAAATGTGAGCTGCTAAAACAGACTTTTAATACTACAGGTAGTCCTCACTTAATGACCACAATTGGGACTGGAATTTTGGTTGCTAAGCAAAGCAGTCATTAAGTGAATCCAACCTGATTTTATGACCTTTTTTGCGGCAGCCATTAAGCAAACCACGTGATCATTAAGCGAATCGTGCAGTTCCCGATTGATTTTGATTGCCAGAAGCTGGCTGGGAAGGTCGAAAATGGCGATCACATTACCACGGGACGCTGCAACAGTCATAAATGTGAACCGATTGCCAAGCGCCGAAATTATGATCACGTGACCGCATGGACGCTGCGGCAGTCATAAGTGTGAGGACTGGTTTATAAGTTGTTTTTTTCAGCACCATCGTAAGTCCGAACCATCACTAAATGAATGGTTGTTAAGTGAGGAGTACTTGTACATGCATCTCCCACTCATTCTGACAATGCGAGAAAAAAGAGCATAACATAGATGCTAAACTGCTTTTTCCCCAAGGTTGTTTACTTGAAACAAAGCTTGGAAAGTATGAAATAAGTTTTCCACTCATCCTGATAGTGTTGATAAAACTTTTCAATCAACAGCTGAAAACCTTCAGTTAATTCTGCACTTTTTAAAGACTAAACTCACTTGGGGGGGGGGGAGAACACTAATATTTTAGGTTTATTCTCTTTGCTCCATTAGCATTATACGACTGCAGACATCTCTGCAATGTTTTTATTCTTTGTGCAATGTGAATATAGAGTGACTATCACATTAGATTATGCATTGCTAAGTGCTATCCATTTCAGAGATGGCAATAAAATATTGTCAGAAGATAATGGCCATCTGCTGTTCCTACATAATTGCTCAGGTGAAGACATTGTTTTGTGGAAATATTCTATTGTATCTACTATATATCTGTTTTACCAAACTCTGACACAAATGGAATGTCTGTTCCATGGCACTGAAATTTGTCCTCTATGTCTTTGCGAGATACCAGATGGAAACTGATTATTTAGGTTGCAATTTGCAAATCACTTACACAGCAGACTTGTACTTAATCTGGATGGCCTTGTCTTTTCCTTGAAAATGTCTGCAAGGTATGGGGAGGAGATAGAAGCAGAGAAGCAATGGGTAAGGTACCTAATTCTTTTGCTATTCTAAATCATCTGCTCTATGACATGCAGATTTCATTATTATACAATTTAGATAACAGAAGTGGATAGAGGATACTATTAATTAGACCCAAAATGGACCACTGGCACCTAGTTTGGAACTCAGATCTCAGAATGCAGAGAATAGTAAAAAAGGAGCTGTATTAATGCTTAATTGAGAACCACATTAATATAAAGAGCCCTGCATCATTCATTTTAAGTATGAATGTTGTTGGATTATGTTCCGGACGGCAGGCATCATGGCAGAAAAGGGTCTCTTGCTGGGTCCTGCCAGATAGCACTCCATTGCAGATGGGACCCAGAGCATGCCTCTCCTGCTGAAGAGCCAGTTTGGTCTAGTGGTTAAGGCAATGGGCTAGAAACCAGGAGACTGAGAGTTCTAGTCCCGCCTTAGGCATGAAAGCCAGCTGGGTGACCTTGGGCCAGTCACTGTCAGCCCAACTCATTTCACAGGGTTGTTGTTGTGAGGAAAATAGGAGGAGGAAGGAGTATTTGGTATGTTCGCCACCAGCGAACAGTGATAATGGAAGAATCAGAGATGAATTTGTGTAAAAAATGTATAATACCCTGAATGAATGTGACTCAGGAGAAAACAATTGACCAGTTAGGTGCCATGAAATGGATGGGTAGGAGTGCAATTGGGTTATTTAGAAAGCCAAGAATGAATGAAAATGGTGACTGCCCTGACATCAAACACATGCATGTATTGGCGGAATTTGCATTGTGACATCACAATGCATGCTTTATAACTTCTTTCCCCTCACCAACCACTGCAGATACCAATGCATAATGAGTATATATTTATGTCTGTGCAAATATATACTGTATATATCAGAGCTTTCCAAACTGTGTGTCGCGACACAGAAGTGTGTCGCCACACCACCTGGAAGCGGCGGCGCGTGCGTGCACGGCGGCCACCATGCACGCGCGCGCCGCCGCACGCCCCCGTGCCGCCGCACGCCCCCGTGCCGCCACACGCCCCTCCTGCACCGCCAACGTGCGCGCGCACCGCCGCACGCCCCCCCCACGCCGTCGCCACTGCCACCGCCGCTGCCGTGTCGCAAGCGGCGGCACTTTGGAAAGCCCTGGTATATATATTATCCAGGACCCGACTCGAGATAGTGGCCTCACCCCAGATTTAGTTTCCTTGTCAGAGCAGTGGCAAAGTGATCTGCGGGGAGAGCTACATCTTTCCCCTTTGTCATGGTCAGACCACGCCCTGGTAAGGGCGGCGAAACATCAATATTTCTCTGCTCTTATTGCATCCGCGGAATGCTGTCTGGCGGCCCTGTTTAAGATTACCCGATCCCTTTTAGGGAAAGGGGAGTCGGAAATCCACCTCCAGGGCCGTGCGGAAGAATTTTCTGGGCATTTATTGGATAAAATCACTCGGATTCGCTCTGGGTTGGACTCCAAGTATGAGACAGTCTGAAGAGATACCCAGGGAATGTACTTACCTTGTTAACTGGGAACGGTTTGAGCCTGTTGGACCTGAGGAAGTGGACAGAGTTCTCCGGACTGTAAATGCCACCACCTGTCAATTAGATCCATGTCCCTCCTGGCTGGTGAAGGTGACTTGGGAGGTGACTTGTAGCTGGGTCCAGACGATGGTTAATACATAATTGGGGGAGGGGGTGTTTCCAGCAGCTTTTAAGGAAGCGCTGGTATACCCTCTCCTCAAGAAACCATCGCTGGACCCTACTGTACTGGATAATTTTTGTCCAGTCTCCCACCTTCCCTTTTTGGAGAAGGTGGTTGAGAAGGTGGTGGCGTTGCAGCTCCAGAAGATTCTAGATGAAACGGATTATCTGGACCCCTTTCAGTCAGGTTTCAGGCCTGGTCATGGGACTGAAACTGCATTGGTCACGCTTATGGATGATCTTTGGCAGGAGCGAGATGGAGGCAGTGCATCCATTCTCACTCTTCTTGACCTCTCGGCGGCTTTCAATACTGTCGACCATGGTATCCTTCTGGAGTGGCTCAGGGAGTTGGTGGTGGGCAGCGTTGTGCTGCACTGGTTCGCCTCCTTCCTCCAGGGCCAGTTCCAGTCGGTGTTCATTGGGAGCGAGAGATCCAGCCCGCGGGCCCTTTCTTGTGGGGTCCTGCAGGGCTCGGTATTCTCTCCGCTCCTTTTTAACATCTACATGAAACTGCTGGGTGAGATCATCCATCTCCATGGGGTGAGATATCATCAGTATGCTGATGATACTCAATTATACATCTCCATCCCGGGGGAAGTAAGTGATGCAGTTTCTACCCTGTCCAAGTGCCTGGGGGCTGTAGGGGCCTGGATGGGGAAAAACAGGCTTCGACTGAACCCTAGTAAGATGGAGTGGCTGTGGATTAATGGCTCCTCGATATCTAGGAAATTGCCATCTTTAGTTCTGGATGGGGTGGCACTGCCCCAGACAGACCCGGTGCGTAACTTGGGGGTCCTCTTGGACTCACGACTCCTGCTCGAACAGCAGGTGGTGGTTGTGGCCAGGAGGGCCTTTGCCCAACTTCGTGTTGTGCGCCAGTTATGACCTTTCCTGGAACGAGAGGCCCTTTGAACGGTCACTCATGCCCTGGTTATCTCACATATAGACTACTGTAATGCGCTCTACATGGGGCTACCCTTGAAGAGTATCCAGAAGCTTCAGCTGATCCAGAATGTGGCCGCACGGACGATCTTGGAAGTCCCTTATCGGACACATGTAACACCTTTGTTACGCGAGCTGCACTGGGTTCCAGTTTGCTCCCGGGTCCAATTCAAAGTGTTGGTTATGACCTTTAAAGCCCTTCATGGCATGGGACCAGGTTACCTAAGGGACCGTCTTATCCCCATTACATCGTCCTGTCCCATCTGGTCATGCAGGAAAGGCATGCTACGGACCCCATCGGTTAAAGAATTCCATCTAACGGGGTTATGGAAGCGTGCCTTCTCTGCAGTAGCACCTGCCCTGTGGAATATTCTTCTCACAGAGTTAAGACAGTCCCCCTCACTCCTGGACTTCCAGGAAAAACTCAAGACTTGGCTCTGTCAACAGGTCTGGGGCGGGAAGAAGAGTATACACTCTTGGGGATGGCTAATACATTAGGATGGCCCTAGAATTTGATAGGATGTACACTGGCTTAAAGGGGAAAAACTCGAGGCTTGAGAATAAACAGACAAGAGTGCAGCTTTTAGGGCTAAAAGTATTTAACTTGTAGCATAAGGCAATAATGTATATACAGTACATTATCGCAAAAAGGAAAGTTGAATATACATGGTACATCATTGCCAAAGGAAAACAAAAATCAAACTTATAAGCAGAGTTCCGTGTATTGATCCCAGGGCCAGAGCTCACGCCATGCATAGCCTCCCATAGCTATGCACTGCTCAGTCCTCAAAAGTAGAATACACATGAAGAACTACATGGCTAAAAGACACTAGAAATCAAGAAGCATAGAACACCATTTTGCATGGTTGTATATTCAGTTCTTCTAGCTTTCTGATTGGCTGGAAGTTAGCTGTGACACACACCAGGCCTAAAGCATTAGGCCTAAAGCACATAGCATGACCTGCTATTGGGTGGCAGTGCTGCATCTAAGCGAGCACGTGATTTCCTCCCCCCCTCTGCTCCCTCCCTGGAGCAGGCTTCCCACGGAAGGATTCAGGAGACCTTGCTCCCATGCAAGCTAGCCAAAACAATACACACGTGACAGTTGTTATCTTGCACCTGCACTTCACGTCACCATGAGAGGCCTTTGCTTTGTAAAGGATGCAATTTGCCAAAACACTTTTGCTTTGTAGAGAAACCCAATTTGATAATCTCATATGAGAAATCTGACAGAATTGCCCGTTCCAGTGTTTTAAAAAAAGATACTACCATCTTGATTTTATTATATTTATTGTATTTTTAAATTGCTTATTTTAATGTTTATTTGACTCTATTTATATTGTATTGGAGTTTGTGTGGGATTGTAAACTGCCCAGAGTCCCTGTGAGGGAGTTGGGCGGTGATAAATCGAATAAATTTTATATATATATATATATATATATATATATATATATATATATATATATATACATACACATACACACACACACATACACACACACACACACACACACACACATACATACATACACACAGTATGTATATGTATATGTATATGTATATGTATATGTATATGTATATGTATATGTATATGGTAAAGGTAAAAGTTCCCCCTGCACATTTGTGCAGTTGTGTCCGACTCTAGGGGCCGGTGCTCATCTCCGTTTGTTAGCCGAAGAGCCAGCGTTGTCCGAAGAGGCTTCCACGGTCATGTGGCCGACATGACGCACACGGAACACTGTTACATACCCACCGAAATGGGTATTTATCTACTTGCATTTGCATACTTTTGAATTGCTAGGTTGGCAAGAGCTGGGGCTAGTGCAGGAGCTCACTTCGTCACGCGGGGCTAGGGATTTGAATAGGGATTCAAACCTCCGAACTTGTGATCTTCCGATCAACAAGCCTTGCATCTTACCCGCTGAGCCACCACACCCCTCATGTGTTTGTGTTTGTGTTTGTGTTTGTGTTTGTGTTTGTGTTTGTGTTTGTGTTTGTGTTTGTGTTTGTGTTTGTGTATATAGGGGGCGTGGTGGCTCAGCGGGTAAGATGCCAGGCTTGTCGATCGCAAGTTTGGAGGTTCGAATCCCTAGCCCTGCATGCGGAGTGAGCTCCCGCACTAGCTCCAGCTCTTGCCAACCTAGCAATTTGAAAGCATGCAAATGCAAGTAGATAAATAGGTACCACTTTGGTGGGATGGTAACAGCGTTCCGCGCGCATCATGCGGCCATATGACCGTGGAAGCGTCTTCGGACAACGCTGGCTCTTTGGCTAATAAACGGAGATGGGCACCAGCCCCTAGAGTCGGACACGACTGTGTGGGGGAACCTTTACCTTTTTTATATGTATATGTATATAGGCATATACATAGGCATATATATTTGGCGTTAACTACTGAAGAATAAAGCATTGAAATGATTGACATATCAGTATTTGAAAAAGAAATATAAGAAATATACTTTCTGCTAAATCTGAATTAAGTTGCCCACAAATATTTTAAAAATATAAAGAGAGCAGCTGTCTCATCAGCCTCTACTTTTGCATGACCTTGCTTTTTCATACCATCTAATCAAACTTTCTTGAGCAAAGTCAGTATTATTGCCTGGGAAGACATTCCTTGCTTTTAAATACCTTAGAATGAGAAACATTCTCAAATCTGTTCTGAGTTCCATGTTCTGCTTGTTTTTGTTTTGCTCATCTCCCAATCATCTTTACTAAGACTAAACATAATGATTCTGGTTTGCCATCATTAGTTCCCATTTCATTGCCTATTTTTTAGATTATAAGTCAATTTGCCTCATGCAACCAGGCAACCTGTAGATGGAAAACATGTATTAGTTGATTAATCTAGAGAAGGTCAATAGAAATAAATTGGATGCACTCAGCCTATAAATCAAATATAATATAAACAGCAGTCATGGAAATCAACATTTTATCTATCTTATCATTAAAAAGGTAAAGGTTCCCCCCGCACATTTGTGCAGTCGTGTCCGACTCTAGGGGCCGGTGCTCAACTCCGTTTGTTAGCCAAAGAGCCAGCGTTGTCCGAAGACGCTTCCACAGTCATGTGGCCGGCATGACACGGGCGGAACGCTGTTACCTACCCACCGAAGTGGTACCTATTCATCTACTTGCATTTGCATGCTTTCGAATTGCTAGGTTGGCAAGAGCTGGAGCTAGTGCGGGAGCTCACTCTGCACGCAGGGCTAGGGATTCGAACCTCCGAACTTGCAATCCTCTGATCGACAAGCCTGGCGTCTTACCCGCTGAGACACCACGCCCCTTATCTTATCATTAAGAATAGAAAAATATTGCATTTTAATTATGGTTCAAAGAGAGGAAGACAGAAACTAAATTTTAGCACTTTTAATGTCATGAATCATAGTTTTTACTTTAAATTATTTTACTGCCAAATATTTATAGAGCGCTTTCAAAGTTCATAGTGATTAAGATAAAATTAGCATAAGTACCCCTCACATAGCTAACAAAATGGATGGGGTAGAGAGTGAGATCCCGTCCACTAGGCATGACACAGATACTGTAGCAGTGCACCAGCTAGTCGCACACTCATGGCAGCTGCCACATGTTCTTTGTTAAGAAGGATGGATGGATGGATGGATGGATGGATGGATGGATGGATGGATGGATGGATGGAGCACTCACAAATTGTTGAAAAGTACCTATTGAATTCATCATAATGATTATGAAATTCAAACAAGGGATTTCCCTTAACTAAAATATTGCAACTCATATGCATTAGGGTATATACAACACCTGCAGATATTCTCTACCAGAACTCCTACATTTTTTTATATTCCTCAGTCTTTAAAAATTCTAAAACCCATTTTAAAAGTACAGGATATGGTTACAGTACAAACCTTCACTGTATGTATACATAGTATTAAAGGCAATCCTGGGTGATTCACATATTTTTCATCCAAAATCCAGTATATTGCAACTTTCATCATCCCAAAATGACAATTCGCTAACTAGCTTTCAGACTGGCATCTAGTTCAATATTTCTGTCTCACCTAAATCATTTATTTAAAATTGTGTAGAACAGTTCAGACTGACACAAAACTGATAAAAATGCTATGCACATTTTCCTTCATTCAAGCTCTCCATTGCATTAGTAAAGTAGTAACATATGTCCAAATGCAAGGAAACGTCTATGGCCTGCAGCTTTTCACTAAAGCAAAATGCAGGCAACAACAAAAACCCTATCTGCAGAGACGGTGCATCACAGGAATATTTATGAAAGTGAAAGATATAAAGTAACAAATTCTAATATGGTTGTAATTCTACACTCACCTACATAGAAGCCTTACCACAGTCAATTGCTTCAAAATCTGTATGTATAGGAATATAGGAGCATGTTTTGATGCTTTTTATCTTGTTTATTTAGACAGCAGAAATAATAGTTATTATTTATATATAGTTTGTCTAGGCATAATAGCGCTCCTGATTCTTTGCTTGCTTTGACAAAAGGACTAAACAGAGACACAAACAAGCATCACTTGAAACTTTTTTTTTCATTTTACTCTTCCCAGAATGAGGTTCTCAATATACAGGGTGAATGCTCAGAAAGGGGCAGGAATCCTGATCTATCATTATTTGCTTACAATCCCCCAGAGATCTTAAGCTCACCCCAGAGCAATTATACACTAGCATTTTCTTGCTAGATAGAATAATGAGAGGGACCTCATTAATGTCCTCTGTGTTTGTTATTATACTCAGCTGTAGGGAGTTTAATAAAAGTATATCTTAGTCAATGATTAGCGTGTGCCGTGTGTGTGTGTGTGTGCATGCATGCTATGGATGGACAGAATAAAATATATCCAGAGGGTTCCTTCTAAATTACTGAAGAAAGCAGGAATGGAGAGGGACATTGAACAACAGAACAGAATCTATTTTTGAGATTTAAGATTAATTTTTGAGAATCTATTTTTATGGGATTTAATTCTTATTGAATTGAAATTCACTACCCAAAGAATAGTGGAAACATGGGAATGTGGACTCAACCACTTTGAGTCCAGATTGCCATATTTCCACTATTCTTTGGGTAGTGAATTTCAATTCAACAAGAATTAAATCCCATAAAATCAAGGAGTTATGTGAAACTGGTACACATGCTTAAGGACATCCTTAAATGGGCTGAGAGGTGTCAGACCAAACTAGATAGCCAAGGAGCTTTTCAGTCTTGCTAACTATAAGATTGCACCTACTCAGCACAAATGAGGGCCTCCAAAAGTCAAGCTCAGTAAATCCAACAGAAAAGGGACAGCTGGCTAGGAAAGGCTAACATACAGCTCTTAAAAAGCCAATGTTGCTACACCCAGAATTATGAAACGGAGAACTTTTATAGCCAGGTTCTCAAGAATCCCACCTGTGGCTCAGCTGGCAGTTTAGTATTAAACTAAACACTGTCTGGTTCTTTTAGGAGTAGCTCCAAGACTCTAATATTCTGGAGGTGACGGACTCAACCATGGGGGTGCTGGGGATGGTGACGGCCGACAGGAAGCTCTGGCGTGGGCTGGTCCATGAAGTCACGAAGAGTCGGAAGTGACTGAATGAATAAACAACAACAACAACCAAGACCTAGGAGAGTCACCCTTTTTCTGACACTTACTTACAGTACTTACTTACTTACTTATTTATTTGTCCAACTTCTATCACTGCCCATCTCCCCCCACAAAGGGGACTCTTATTACAAGTTCTTCACTCAACACTAAGTCAGGAGGAGTCTGGTAGCACTTTTTCCTGGGATCACTCTATGCATCTGATGAAGTAAGCTGCAGCTCACAAAAGTTTGTGCCATTCAATAAAATTTGTTAGTTGGAAAAGATGCCATCAGACGCCTGATTTTTTGCTACATAAACTAACATGACCCTCCTGCTACAAGGTTCACCCAGCGCTAAAACTCACTGCTGGCTGTCATATCCCATGGTATGTTACAAAGGCGCCATGGGAATGGCAGTTACCACCATCATCAGAATGAAATAGTAGCCCTTCTGACTTCTGGAAATGTATTGGATGTGTTCTATCATTTGAACAAGCAAGGGAAGCTTTATTTATACATTTATTAAATTTGTGATAGGTAAAGGTAAAGGTTCCCCCCGCACATTTGTGCAGTTGTGTCCGACTCTAGGGGCCGGTGCTCATCTCCGTTTGTTAGCCGAAGAGCCAGCGTTGTCCAAAGACGCTTCCACGGTCATGTGGCTGGCATGACGCACGTGGAACGCTGTTACCTACCCACCGAAGTGGTAGCTATTCATCTACTTGCATTTGCATGCTTTCAAATTGCTAGGTTGGCAAGAGCTGGGGCGAGTGCGGGAGCTCACTCCGCATGCAGGGCTAGGGATTCGAACCTCCGAACTTGTGAACTTCCGATCGACAAGCCTGGCGTCTTACCCACTGAGCCAATACCCCAAACCAAACCAAACCAAACCAAACCAAACCAAACCAAACCAAACCAAACCAAACCAAACCAAACCAAACATCTTTATTACAATTTTGACCAGCCTTTACAGTAGAAAAAGAGAAAGTCTAGTACAACAATTCATTATCAGGGAGAAAAAGAAAACAATAAAACAATAAAACAACATATCTAATTAAAAGTTTTGCACAATTGTATGACTTGACGAAGATATTTGGCCACCTGGTATGTGAGTGTAGAGGTAGCATCCCTTAAAAAGTAATAAACATAAAATTTATCAGTATGACCCTCAAATTTAGAGATGATTGGGGAGACCAATCATGTCTTGGGGCATCATATAAAGGACACTGTATGAGGATATGAACAAGGGTTTCCACCTCCCTAGATCCACAAGGGCAAAGTCTCTGTAAATAAGGAGTTCCATGAAATATTCCTGCCAGCAGTGCTGAAGGGAGGGCATCAAAGCAGGCTCTGGAAAAGGCCCAACTATATTTGGTTAGGGTTAGATTGTATAGATACCCCACAGTAGAAGCCTTGAGGCTATCTAACATTTGGTGATAGAATTCAGGAGCACAGGTGATATCATTTTGGCGATCAATATCCCTCGTTCTTTCTTTTACTATTGATTTTACCTTCTCCAGGGTTAATTGGCCTAAATATTCAGGAGAGAGGCTAAGACTGCAAAGTTCTTCTATACAGGTATGGTGCCAATGAGATTGATAGCTGTCTGACAACAGCAAAGGCATCAGGCCTGTGGGATCAAACATGATTCTGAGTCCTGAGGTTAGAATCCTGGTCCAGGCCTGGGCCTTAATACTTGGCACGTGAGCTTCAAGCCTCAAGACTGCATTAGGCATTTTGGGTACTGAAGAAAGTCCTAAGGAGATTCAACTGAATGGCTTCATGTGCCCTCAGGTTTGTATATAGGCCAAGTTGTATCCCATATAATAGTTGGGCAACTGTTTTAGCCATAAACAGTTTGATTGCTACTGGAATGTAATTTGCCCACTGTTGCCTATAAAATTTAGTTATTGCTTGTGTGCTCTTTTGGGCAGTAGAAGTGGCATAATTTACCTGGGCTGTAAATTTCCTAGACGCCTGAAATTCTATGCCCAAGTATTTAAAACATTTGACCTGCTCTAATTCATGGGAATCAATTGTCCACTTGTGTCTTTGTCTTTTATTGGAAAAAACTAAAAATTTAGATTTATCATAATTGATTATTAATTGTTCCTCATTACAGTAGGATGCCAGGGTTCTTAGTGCCCGCTTCATGCCTACAGAAGGCAAGGAGAGTCTATTGGCTAATTTAGGTGCATGGATATCAGCTTTCTGAAGGATTTTAATCAGAGACTTGATACGTACAGTATGTATGTATGTATGTTAAAAAGCAATGGTGCTAAAATACATCCTTGTTTCACCCCCTTGACAGTCTGAATAAAGTCATAAAAGTCCCCTCCCCAGTTACATCTTACTCTAAGGCCAGTTTTATTGTATAGCTTATGAATTAGGAGCAAGAGTCTTTTGTCTATAGAGGATCTGCTCAGAATATCCCAGAGCCTAACCCTTGAGATATTATCAAAAGCTGCCTTGAAATCAATAAAGGCTGCATATAGATTCAAGTCAGAATGGTTTGTATATATGGCATATAGTTTGCTAATGATGTTCAATAAACTAACTGGCCTATAATTAGCCAGGTCATTCCTATCACCCTTTTTATATAAGGGATCAATTATGGCTTCCCCCAATCCTCTGGAATCTTAGCTATGTGGTTAATGTATGAAAAGAAAGAGGCCCACCAATTTGAATTGGATTTAATTAGCTCATGGGGAATGTGGTCGTTCCCATGGGCTTTTCCACACTTAAGTTGGTTAATGAGATTTTTCACTTCCTTGCATGTGACGGGTGCCATTGCAGTAGTGAGGACAAAGGTACATCCATCACATAAGTGTTAGCGTGCAGATCACAATAAAGGTCTTGGAAGTGATGTACCCAGGTACTTGAGGGGATGCTACAATGCAATTGTGTAATGTTGTCATGGGAACAATTTGTTAGAGTATGCCAGAATACGGAAGAGCTTTTGGACTTTGTAGCTTTAATTAGCTGTTACCATTTTTTCTTCTGATCTTGGGTTTTTTTTTCTTTCTGAGCAGAGCCTTATATTATCTTTTCTGCTCCTTTAAAATTTGGGTGGAATCTAATGAATTGGCCTCCAGTAAGGTAGCATAGGATTCCAATAAGGCTGCTTTGTCAGCAATGCAAGATTTGTTAGACCAACTCTTAGAATGCCAACCCCTCCTGATTGGGTTGGGCAATACCCCATGTTTTCTAGAGTACTGAAAGAAAATGTGTGATTATGATTTAAGCAAAACAGAAATCAGTTTTTAACTGACTTGAATTATATAACAATTTCCCTTATGGCTTGCAACTTGATCTCTCCCTCTAATTTCTTCAACTCGACTATCCAATCTTCATTCACCATTTCAACAAAAGTCCCGATCTCACTCTTAGAAGAGACATTTCTGTTGCTGTTAAATTCCTCAGTTTCATCCACGACATCCCCAACCAGATGTCACATTTTAGAACTCATATTTTCCACAATATCCTGAATGCCTTGCATAAAAACTTGGTAATAATAATGAAGAATCTGTTTAAAATCTCGGTGGAAGTCAGAGAAAGTCTGATTAAAATCCTCCATGTCTCACGCAGTAGATTATGGTGCCCCCTAGGAGCTTAACCAGAGAAAGTCGAAGATATGGAATGTGTTTACACAAGCGAAAGTTAGAGTTTCACACAGTTCCCCAGGGAAAGTAGAAGCAGAAAGCTGAAAGTTCAAAGCAGCCGATTTAACGTGTAGGAAAATGCTAATATCTTCAAATTTAGTACAAAAGTAGTAACAGGGAGACAATTATTTACTCTCAATCCTCCTTAATATTTGGATGGAAAGCAAAGTTGAAAACTTAAAAAGAATTTTTCTTAAAAAAAAATCAATCCCAAAAATAGTGATAGGCACCAAGAGAACTGGTTTCTCCTTGCTACAGAATGCCTCTCTTGTTTTGTTCTTTATTCGTTCAGTCACATCCGACTCTTCGTGACTTTATGGATCAGCCCACGCCAGAGATTCCTGTTGTCGGCCATCGCCACCCCCAGCTCCCCCAAGGTTGAGTCTGTCACCTCCAGAATATCATCCATCCATCTTGCCATTGGTCGGCCCCTCTTCCTTTTGCCTTCCACTTTCCCTAGCATCAGCATCTTCTCCAGGGTATCCTGTCTTCTCATTATGTGGCCAAAGTACTTCAGTTTTGCCTTTAATATCATTCCATCAAATGAGCAGTCTGGCTTTATTTCCTGGAGTATGGACTGGTTTGATCTTCTTGCAGTCCAAGGCACTCTCAGAATTTTCCTCCAACACCACAGTTCAAAAGCATCTGTCTTCCTTCTCTAAGCCTTCCTTATGGTCCAGCTCTCGCAGCCACAGGTTACTACAGGGAATACCATTGCTTTAACTATGTGGACCTTTGTCATCAGTGTGATGTCTCTGCTCTTAACTATTTTATCAAGATTTGTCATTGCTCTCCTCCCAAGAAATAAACGTCTTCTGATTTCCTGGCTGCAGTCAGCATCTGCAGTAATCTTTGCACCTAGAAATACAAAGTCTGCCACTGCCTCCACTTTTTCTCCCTCTATTTGCCAGTCATCAATCAAGCTGGTTGCCATAATCTTGGTTTTTTTGAGGTTTAATAGCAACCCAGCTTTTGCACTTTATTATTTCACCTTTGCGATAAGGCTCCTCAGCTCCTCCTCGCTTTCAGCCAACAAAGTGGTATCATCTGCATATCTGAGATTGTTAATGTTTCTTCCAGCAATTTTAACTCCAGCCTTGGATTCATCAATCCCAGAATGTTGCATGATGTGTTCTGCATACAAGTTGAATAGATAGGGTGAAAGTATACAACCCTGCTGTACTCCTTTCCCAATCTTAAACCAGTCCGTTGTTCCATGGTATGTTCTTACCGTTGCTACTTGGTCGTTATACAGATTCCTCAGGAGGCAGACAAGATGACTTGGTATCCCCATACCACCAAGAACTTGCCACAATTTGTTATGATCCACACAGTCAAAGGCTTTAGAATAGTCAATAAAAAAAGAAATAGGTGTTTTTCTGAAACTCCCTGGCTTTCTCCATTATCCAGCGGATATTGGCAATTTGGTCTCTTGTTCCTCTGCCTTTTCTAAACCCAGCTTGTACATCTGGCAATTCTAGCTCCATGAATTGCTGGAGTCTACCTTGCAGGATCTTGAGCATTACCTTACTGGCATGTGAAATAAGTGCCACTGTTCGATAGTTTGAACATTCTTTAGTGCTTCCCTTTTTTGGTATGGGGATATAAGTTGATTTTTTCCAATCTGATGGCCATTCTTGTGTTTTCCAAATTTGCTGGCATATGGCATGCATCACCTTGACAGCATCATCTTGCAAGATTTTAAACAGTTCAGCTGGGATACCGTCGTCTCCTGCTGCCTTGTTATTAGCAATGCTTCTTAAGGCCCATTCAACCTCACTCTTCAGGATGTCTGGCTCTAACTCACTGACCACACCATCAAAGCTATCTCTGATATTATTATCCTTCCTATACAGATCTTCCGTATATTCTTGCCACCTTTTCTTGATCTCTTCTGCTTCTGTTAGGTCCTTGCCATCTTTGTTTTTGATCATACCCATTTTTGCCTGGAATTTATCTCCGATGTTTCTAATTTTCTGGAAGACGTTTCTTGTCCTTCCTATTCTATTGTCTTCTTCCACTTCCACGCATTGCTTGTTTAAAAATAATTCCTTATCTCTTCGGTCAAACATCTGGAATTTTACATTTAATTGGGCATATCTCCCCCTATCACTGTTGCCTTTTGCTTTCCTTCTGTCTTGGGCTACTTCCAGTGTCTCAGCAGACAGCCATCTTGCCTTCTTGGTTTTCTTTTTCTTTGGGATGTTTTTTGTTGCCACCTCCTGAACAATGTTGCGAACTTCTGTCCATAGTTCTTCTGGGACCCTATCCACTAAATCTAGTCCCTTAAATCTATTCTCTACCTCCACTGCATATTCATTAGGAAAAATCCTTTCTTAGGGTACGCATAATGTGTATGTGTGTATGTGTGTGTGTGTGTGTGTGTGTGTGTATGTGTGTGTGTGTGTGTGTGTGTGTGTGTGTGTGTGTGTATGTATGTATGTGTGTGTATATATACATATGTATGTGTGTGTGTGTGTATGTATGTGTGTGTGTGTGTGTGTGTGTATGTATGTATGTATATGTATATGTATATGTATATGTATATGTATATGTATATGTATATGTATATATATATATATATATATATATATATATAGGGTGATTTAGAAATGGGGTGGCTGGTCTTAGTGTCATTTAAAGGCTACAGGAAAACGGTGATGTGCCAGCCTCCCGGCTGCTCTTACCACTCGAGCGCAAACGCTGTTTGCGATCTTCTGGCTGTAAGCAGCCATCCGGAGGACAAATAGGGTGAATCCGAGCATTTTCCTTTTTCCAGAAAAACACTCCTGGTCTTCAGGAAAAACCTGCCTGAGCCTGAAAAAACTGCCGCATTGTCAGTTCTGCCCGCTAAGCCCGCAGGCACAGCTGTTCAGTCCGCCATATCCCCACCGGAAGTCCTGCTCTGGGGATTTCTGTGTAGCTTGCAAATAGCTGTCTCAGTGTTATTTGCTTCAGTTTTGGAAGCAGAGTTTTGGGCCATTCAATAATCATTGCAGTACTTGTGCTTATGTCTAATGAGACCTGTGGTGAAAGGACCTTCATCTTTTTTTACAAGCCAAATATTGTTTTCTTTAAGTAAAGCTAATACATACAGAAAATCTTGAACTCTCCAAATATGTGATCTAAGTTCTCTCTTATATTCTGATCACAACCAGTTGTTTTTCCTTTTTTTGAATGGGTTTTTGGGGCAGGATTACATCATGCTCAGGTAACATTAAAAGCTTCTTTTCTTCAACTCCCCCCTTTTTGAAATAAAATTTCCACAACACATTTTCCTCTCTTTGCTTTATGTCATAAATTTTTCCTTCCTCTATCTTCCTTCCTTCCTTCCTTCCTTCCTTCCTTCCTTCCTTCCTTCCTTCCTTCCTTCCTTCCTTCCTTCCTTTTTTTTGTAGAAGGATATGTATATCCAGTGGGTATATTCCCCACTGCACATTATTTATTTTATTTTAATTTATTTTCTATCCTGCCTTTATTATTTTTATAAATAACTCAAGGCAGTGAACATACCTAATACTCCTTCCTCCTCCTATTTTCCTCATAGCAACAACCCTGTGAGGTGAGTTGGGCTCAGAGAGATAATAATAATTATTCATTATTGTATTGGCTATTTTAAATATATTTCAAAGCTGTTTTCCCCCTCCTTTAAAGTACTTTAAAGAACAGGAAATGCTGTTTCAAGCACTTTCCATCTTGTTTGCTTGTTCTTTTCTCCCATCTTGCACATGGTCCCATTACAAGGACAATGAACATTTAAGGTGAGACTCCCTCCCCCATACATACAGTACACACCAAATGCTGTTCGTGTTATCTTTGAAAATCAAAAGATTTCCAAAGCTTACATGCATTCTTACTATCCAGTCAAGGATACATCAGAGGCAAAGCGGTTACTCTTCACCAAGCACTCTAAATGTACAGATGATATTTGGACAGGAATCATATACAAAAGGTGAAACTTTTTAAAAATATTTGAGATCTGTTTTCCAGGAACCTGGCTCATGGAAGGCATGTTTGAAAAACGTAACAGAGACTGCTCAGAGACCCCAGCATTGCTATTCTTAGATTTTATGGGACAACAGGGAGACAGCATTTATCAGCAGCCCTAAAGATAGTTAATGCGAAAGCCAGAGCTCTATGGTGCTAGCTCTGTATTTACAAATATCACAATTCATTAGAGAAGATCTCATCTAAGTTTTTAAGAATTATGCTTTCAGTTCCATGTAGGCTATCCAATGGAGGTTTACACTTGAGTTAGGATAGGAAAACATCAAGGTTAAAGTTTGGCAGTGTGCCTTTAGTGATTGGCTAAAATGGTAAGACTCTTAAAGAAAGTAAAGGTTTTAATTTTTTTTAATCTGCACAACACAAGAGAAGGCTCAGTTCGCAAAATACAACTGTGGCAAATTTGTAAGAAGAGGGCCATTCGAGGGCTAAAAAGCTAATTGCAACACCAAAATGTTGAGGGGTTTGAAGTAGCTTCTCTTTAAAGGTCCGACCTGATCCTCTTCCAGCATCTCCTGTTGTAATTGTACCTTATCTTATTGCTGGTTTTCATGTAGACCCATTGCATTGTTTTTTTGAACATACTGTATACTGCATTGTAATGGGATCAGAATGAATGTTATAGGTATTTATGGATTAACTACATTAGTATTACATTTTATTAGTCCTACCAGCAAGTTTAACACAGGCTCTAATGTTTAAATAAAGGATTCTGAATTATTCCTTTCTTCTGACATGTTTCATACAGTTGCAAAGTATACCTAGAATTAGCAGCATGTGGTACACTCATCTGAAAGCTGATTTTATAATGGAAACAATATAATGTCAGTCAGATCGGTGATAAGATCTCAATCATCATTCTAATTTTGCTTATTTACTATGCACTCCGCAATTTATTTTGAATGACTTGAATTTATCAGATTCAATTGGAGGTCATCCTTTATTAATGGCGCTATGGACTTTGAAGAAACATGAGTACAGGGCGAAAAGGATAAAAGAGCTAAAAGGAAGGCACGTCAGGCAGACCCTCATCATGACCGTCTCCCACCCGGAAACCTATGCCCTCATTGTGGGAGGTTGTGCGGATCCAAAATTGGCCTTTACAGCCACTTACGGATCCACCGTTAAAATTTTACCTTTGGAAGACAATCTTACTCGGCTACGAGTGATCGCCAATGACTGTCTTAATATCTGCAACAGGTCAAAACTAATTTGAAACATGAACTTGAGCATAAGCTCAAATTTACTGTCACATAATCCTGTTATCAAAGCTCCTTTACCAGCACAAATTCTATTCATGTTTTGTAGATTTGCTGCAATGGCAAATGTAACGTTTTAATAAAATGATTTGGCAGGCAAATACTTAAAGCAGCATTGTGCAAATGGAGCTTATTTTTCTTTTCTTTTTTGGCAAGTTGCCTACGTGTAGCATTTGACCTTAGCAATTCCGTTCAGGATGGTTGTCCTAATACAATATTGGCAGCACCTCTCTGAGCCTTATCTGAGCATGGAGATAAGCAGGGAGATGCTGGTTAGGACTCAGATGGATGACTTCCAAGGAATATCACGGCTGTAGGCTAGACTAGAAAGCCAAAAAAACATGTGATCAAAAAGTCAAGATGGCAGTTGCAACAATGTGATTTTAGCTCCACCTGTTTTTTTTATGTGCATCACATATAAAAAAATAGATGGTGCTCTGATTGCCCCGTTGCAGCTCCCATCTTGACTTTTTTAACCATACCTGCAAACATCCCTGCCTTTCAATTTTGCTGCCAAGAGACCTTCATGGAATGGAACTCACTATGAAGGAGATAAGCTTTTAAATAAAACATTGCTTAATATGTCAAAATGATAATGAAAATTCAAAGTACAAAGAGGAGTGACCAGATTTTTAGCAACACTGAAAAATTTTAAATCCCAGAGCCCAGCTGAATATAGGTAACTTTAACCCAAGACTGAAAAGAAAAAACTCAAGGTCTCCTGGTTTCTATCCTGGTGCCTTAAACACTACACCAAAGGAGGAGTTACACTGTATGCAAATAGTAACAACATCATCAACCATTCCAGCTCAGAATTCCAAATGAGTTAACTTGGCAACATTCAGAGAGCAATGGCTTAAAATAAATGGTGGAAAAAACAAAAGCAGTATTATTGTTGCTTTTATATTGATCCACCCAATTATGGGCAAAACATGGATGATGTCTCCACAAAAGCAACTACAGATGTGTTTGTACATCCAATGGAGGGTGCTAATTACCCCAATATCTGTTGGAAGACCTACTCTGCCAATCAAGGTACTTCAGGAAATTCATCCTTTTTGTCTTGCTCCTTCAGACATTAAAGAAGGTACAATCAGATCAGATTTAGTTGAGGAAATGGAAGTAGTAGGAACACTGGGGGAAAGTGACAATGTAATACTGGAGTTCTTGATTTTAAGAGAAAGTCAGACTTAGCATAGTCAAACATACACCTTCAACTTTTAAAAATGGGACTTTAATAAATTCAGAATAAAGGTAGGTAGGATCCTATAGCAGGAGAACCCGATGAGAAAAGAAGCTCAGGATAGATGGATGGAATGTTAAACAATTCCAATGAGGAAAAAAAAAAAGGATGACAGCAGAATGGTACAATCTGGCTACATAAAAATCTTAGTGAAGATCTGAAATAGAAAGATGACCAAGGTCCCAAAGGCAAAGTACTGACAGGTAATCTGGAACTGTAAAGTTGGTGTCAGAAAAGCAAAACCTCAAAATGAGCTGAGGTCAGTGAAGAATAACTAGAATAACAAAAAGGGTACTTTAGATATGGCCAAAAGAAAAGGAAAGAATCTGTATACCAGCTGATCAATGAAGAAAGCAAAATGGTAACAGGTAACAAAGGAAAGGTCAGGGCCCAAGAGGCATGCAGATTAGGCCCCACCAGGTGTTGCACCCATAGATTCATCAATGGCAAGCCCTTCCTCGGCCAGTACTTGAAGCTTCTCCAGATGTAGAGAGTAAGGAAGATGACCTTGATGGAGATACGACTCACAGAGAGGGGGTTCCTAACAGTAAGAGCAGTTTGACAAGAAAACTAGAGTCATAACAGATTGGGGCAGCCTACAAAATCTCACAAATTAATAAATAACCTAGATAGGTAGTGTACTTCCCTTCACAGGATCTGTTTATGTAGAGGCCAGACAGTCATTGGTTAAAGATGCTTTAATCTGGATTCCTGCACTGAGAAAAGGGTGGGGTTTGTTGGTTTCATTAGTACAGCTATACGGGGATCTGGATTCTAAGGGGAAAAGGTGATTGAAAGCTCAGCAGCATTCTCCTTGAAGAACTCATTTATTTTCCTGGCCTCCTGCAGCTGAGTCTATGCAATCCCAGAAAGATGTGTGTTTGGTATAAGGAGGTGCCAACAGGTGCTAAGTGAGCACCCACGTGTGCCAAGAATAACTCATTCCCTTTCCAGTCCAGATTGCTACACAGCTCTACTAAATAGCTCCTTCCAATTCTACGAAGCCAGTCATACGATTTAGAGAGGGAGAGCATTTTTAGCTCATTCAGATTCTCAATGGCTTGCCCTAGACTTGCTCTTATATGAATGGGATTATTTAAAAAAGACTACTATGATCTCTCAAGTATTATGTCCTGAAGTCCCCACCTAGACTTTCACTGTGATGGAGAAGAAAGAAGAGAAAACTTCCCTCTTCTCGTTGTAAATCACCTTTATTTACTGAATTTATGTTCTACCTTTCCTGGAGGTAGGGTTACCCCATTTGAGCCCACAACCCTATTAATAGGTTGGA
This sequence comes from Charina bottae, assembly GCA_023362775.1. Taxonomy (NCBI): domain Eukaryota; kingdom Metazoa; phylum Chordata; class Lepidosauria; order Squamata; family Charinaidae; genus Charina; species Charina bottae. Next base: position 79,042,097 of record JALMGJ010000005.1, on the reverse strand, counting down.
CTGATAGGAAATGACTGGACCAAAGTCACCTGGTGATCTCCATGGTTAGGTGGAAACATGATCTTGGTTCTCCCTGGTCCAGGTCCAACCAGAGTTGGCTCTCTGTTGTTCTTGGCACTTATTCTTGGCTCAAAAAGTAAGGAAAGAGAAAGATGGTCTGAAGGTGGGGGACTGGTAGAGAAAGCTCTAGGCAGGGCCGCAACTAGGAGGGGCAAGCGGGGCATGTGCCCCGGGTGCCGCACTGGGGGGTGCACCAAATGATGCCCGGGGGGCGCCAAAATGACAAAATAACCCATGGGGGGGTGCAGAATCCATGTTTGCCCCGAGTGACACAGACCCTAGTTCCATCCCTGGCTCTAGGACATTTTGAGGGATGGAAAAGCAGTTTATGAGCTCTCAGATTGAAAGATTATTTATCTGAGCCAAATTCTTTCTTTTAAAAAAAAACTTTACATTTCCTAGTTAATTTAAAGCAAACTTGGAACTTATCACACATTCCTAACTTCAAAAGTGGGCATGCTGTCCCTAAGGGAAGGCTGTGTAATATTACTGATCATTTCTCCGATCTTCTGAGGAACCGTGACATTTGCAGGAATATGATTTGAAAATCACTGGCTTACATATATAACATTTCCACCTTCTCCTACAAAATTGTGATGGAAGAGCGGGTACAGCTTTCAAACACCTTTTTAAAGCAGCAGAGAACTAAATGTGGAAACCATCCACTTAAGTGCCCTGTCAATACTGCACCAAATCTGTTATTGCTATGTGCACTGTAATAAAGAAAAGATAAATGGAAAATGATTTTTATTGTTGTTTTAGTTTAATATATTATGTTAAATTGAAGACTGCCAATGAAATGCCTTTAGAGAACATTTTCAATTACAGGAAAAGCTATGCTTTTAACCCATATAAATTACAACCTTCAGTACAATGTAGTGGCAGCTACGTTACCAAAGGGCATCCACCCAGAAAGTCCCAACTCCAGTGAACACCATCTTCTGGAGAAGCAGAGTTGATGGCTCATATTGGTCAATAATGTATCATTTTTAATTGCTCCTTTTGAAGCTATTAGAAACCACATACAGCAGAACACATATAGTAATGTGGAATATTACAGCATACACTTTATAGTAAAGATAAAGATAAGCATAGGATCCTACTTGTTTCCATCATGCCAGGATGAGGAAGCTCCTCAAGGATTAATAATCATACCATTGCTCTGTAGATTCTTCTCCTTTAAATTAACAAAGTTATGTGTGTGCAGAACCTCATGTGGCGAAGAGTGGTAGGCGGCAGTATTGCAACCGAAACTCTCCCCACGACCTGAGTTTGATTCCAGCGGAAGCTGGTTCTCAGGTAGCCGGCTCAGGTCGACCCAGCCTTCCATCCTTCCGAGGTCGGTAAAATGAGTACCCAGCTTGCTGGGGGAAAGGTAATTACGACTGGGGAAGGCAATGGCAAACCACCCCTCTCTATAGTCTGCCAGGAAAACGTCGCAAAAGCGGCGTCTCCCCAGGGGTCATATGACTCGGTGCTTGCACAGGGGAACCTTTCCTTTCCTATGTGTGTGCGGTAATCACTGGAATTTTACTGTACAAGGAGAAGGAGTTTAAATCTTCATGCTGACTGTGATTTCAGTTAAACCCCCCTTCCCTCACAAGGAAATCAGCATAAGGAAATATAACCTACTATGATATATGATTACCCCCTTCTCTCCCTGCATCTGATATTTATTTTTAAAATCTAATATGATTGCTAAGCACACATAAATATATTTAAACCTCACCCTGGAGCTACTCAAGAGCAGTCATATGTGTTTGCCCCAGTCTTGTGCCTAGTTAAGGTTAAGGTTAACAAGACAAAGGCTATTTTAGCCATTTTCTCCCTATTCAGGTATCTACTGGCTTGAGGCTTCACGAGCAGGCTGCCTGTACTGTATAAGTGGGCAAAAGAGTCCCAGAAGGTGCGGTTGAGCTTCTGTATGGGCTGGGACCAGGCAAGGAGGCCTCATTTACTCTTCAGGTATCATAGCAGAAGCCAGGAGAAGAGAGCATGACCCGCACATCGGCTTATTCTTCTCCACTAACACTCTGCAGCTTTGTGTTAGTATAAGAGATCTCTTTGACCCTTTGCATCTCAAGGGCAAAGGGGTTATCACCCCTAACCCCAGTCCAGGGCAGCATCTGTACATCTCTAGAGAATCCATGTTGCGGTAAAACAGCAGAAAACAGAATGTATGAAAGTGCAGGGAAAGGCTCTCAAGATACGAAAGGCAGACAATTCCTGTATGTGCAACATAGACCACCAAAATCTATGGGTAGATGTTATTAAAAAATATATATACCCAAGGTACATACACTTGTGTGCTCACACACACACATATAGTGGAAACTGGAATGATGGACAGCAGCTTTCATATGCATTATTCTTTTCAAGGCAATTTGTGATAAAACTGGTAATAATATTACACATGCCCTATGAACTCCAACTTAATTCTACTAAATTGAGGTTAAAATTATATTTCTCATCCCAGAAAAACTGATAGTAAGCTCATTAAGCAGCAGTAAGATTATGGATAGCACAAAACTGAAAATTGCCAGAGGCTGTAAAAATGTCACACTGCATTCATAAATGTGAGATGTAGCAGCCAAGACTTAGCTGAGCAAATTTAAGTAACAAAACAAAACAAGGTTTTGGATATATGATTCCCATTTCTAATGAGGCTAGACCATATGAGCAGTTGGATCAGATTTGTAAAAGCATGCCACACAAAAAAGAACAAACATGGATGGAGGTGGGGAAGCATACATCTACACTGGAATTTAAATCATTAATTTTTCATTTGAGTCCAAAAGCTTTGAGTTTTTGGGGAGTAAAACCTAGACCCAAACTCTATTCATTTGAACACTTAAGCAAATCCTTTGTACACTATATTATATTGTTTTGTGCTCCTTGCATTTTGTTTCCTTTCCTTTGATCTTTGGTTAAAAAAAATCACATTCAGATGCTGAAAACCTAGTCTGAAATGTTATTTGCTAAATATATAAGCGAATGGGTTTGACATAACACAAGATGTTAAGTTCAAAAGAAATAATCTGTACAATGCTTTTGATAACTTGCTAGCGAGTAAAGATTGTAAGGCGCATATATTCATATTCATATTCATATTTTCATATTCATATTCATATTCGTGTATGTACAGTTACATACTGATGCAAAGACTGCTGTTAGGCTTCAACTAGAGTGAGAATCACAGGTGTTTGTTAGAAAGCCTGATTTCATTGGAATGACATCTCAGACATCATATCATTGCACAAATAACCTCTGTGATGACATCATGATGAGCATGATGTCATTGCCCCTCCTTCCTCCAGCCAGCAGGTATATTAGGGGTGTGGAATGCTTTTGATTTGAGTCTAAAGAAGTGGTTTGGCGCATACAGGAACTAACTCTTTAAAGCAAAATATATGTCCATAGACTCTGTGTAGTCAAGAATTCTGCTAGTCAAGGATCTCCCATCACATGGAAAGAACATCACATTGAATAAGATGTTGTCCTAAATGAATGAAAGGCTAAAGATAGTATTAGTAGGCCCACTTCATCTTTTATTTGTATTCAAGCAGCTTTAGTGGAACTTTTTCCTGATTTATTCTGATTTAGGTGATTCCTATTAACTAAAATAGATTTTTTTTCCAATTTATCAGAGCTGGTGGCACTAAGGAATCTTTAAATATTCTAGTAGACATCTCAATAATGGAAAATATAGATAAGCCTAATGGAAAAATACAGATAAGCAAAAAAGTAATGAATCAGGATATTAATACTATATACACACACATACACATATACTGAGAAACAGCTTATTCATGGAAAGGAAAAAGTATTATCAAAACTAAAATGAGACAGATTTTTAATGAAACGAACAGTTATTATAGAGAGGAGTGATAGATCTGATGACAGAAAAGTGCAAAGTGGAAAGATCTTTGCCATGTAGCACTGGAGACAGGAAAAGGAGACAACTGTGATTTTGAATGATATCTCAGGCTATGTCATATCTTAAGACTCTGTAACTACAGAACTGCACTACACAGTATAGATCCTACACCTTGCACTACACTAGTACAGATTAACTGGCAATGACTTGGTTGCTGTCTTTAGACTGGTAGCCAAGAAATGCCAACCTTCTAAAGGGGTCCTTCATATAGGTATACTTGCTCATTGCATGATGACTCAGTTCTTGTTTATTTATTTTTTTATTTTTTTTTATATTTTATATCCCACCTTTATTATTTTTATAAATAACTCAAGGCGGTGAACATACCTAATACTCCTTCCTCCTCCTATTTTCCCCACAACAACCCTGTGAGGTGAGTTGGGCTGAGAGAGACTGACTGGCCCAAGGTCACCCACCCGGCTTTCATGCCTAAGACGGGACTAGAACTCTCAGCCTCCTGGTTTCTAGCCCAGCACCTTAACCACTAGGCCAAACTGGCTATGGAATATAGAATGTGACAGCCATTCGCAAATTCAATTTACTATTTAATACTGAAATCACCAAGAACTAAACATGCATTTTGAACCAACCCATGGATGTACATACAGATATACACACACTTCCCAAATAATCTCATTCACAAACAGTAACTTTATTTATAATGCCAATTGTAAATTGTATACATTGTTTTATTTGCTCACAAGTAATCCTCTTCCTCTCATAAACAAGCAAACCTTAACATGTTTTTGCTCATAGGACTCAATAGTATACAGGTTTTTGTTGTTTATTCGTTCAGTCGCTTCCGACTCTTCGTGACTTCATGGACCAGCCCACGCCAGAGCTTCCTGTCGGCTGTCACCATCCCCAGCTCCCCCATGGTTGAGTCTGTCACCTCCAGAATATCATCCATCCATCTTGCCCTTGGTCGGCCCCTCTTCCTTTTGCCTTCCACTTTCCCTAGCATCAGCTTCTTCTTCAGGGTATCCTGTCTTCTCATTATGGTAATTGGGACCAGAATTTCCATCGCTAAGCAATGCGGTCATAAGGCGTGATGTCCCGTGACCATGCCACTTAGCAACGGCAGTTCCAGAAGTCCCCGGTTACCATCATTAAGCAAGGAACTTGTGGTCGTTAAGCGAGGACCTCATGTGATTGCAACTTCCGACTTCCTGCCAGCTTTCCCATTGACTTCGCTTGTGGGAAGCCAGCAGAGAAGATCACAAATCACAATCATGTGACTGCGGGACACTGCAACAGTTGGAAATCTGGGCTGGTTGCCAAGTACCCGAATCATGATCATGTGACCGCAGGGGGTGCTGTGCCAGCTGGAACTTCTAGGACCGGTTGTAACTACTACTCATTTCACTGTCCCAAGTTCTAACAATCGCTGAACGGGTGGTCATGAAACAAGGACCACCAACTGTAGTCCTTGAATATTTAATATCTAATATCTTGAAGAACCTTGTGGGTCATTCTGCAATCACATATGTATTCTATATGTGTGTGTTCAAAAATCACATATTTGTGATATTTTAATAGTACACATGCTATATTCCCCATAAAGTTGATCTCTGTTTAGGAAAAGACTACGTGCAATTCCCTTGTCCTATCAGGCTACTTGTCATTTGAACATGAAGTGAGTTTGAGCTTTCCCAGGCCAATTTTTGCATACTGAACTCCACATGCAGATGAAATTGTTACTTCTGATTTTTATCTCTGTAGGTAGCGTTGAATCACAGGGTGATAGGAAGGCATTCAGTGCATTTTCCTAATAAATTATGTAAAGGGTATATTCCCTCTCTTCTGGAAAAATAAAAGGCCCTCCATGGCATGGGACTGGGTTACTTGAGGGACCACTTCTCCCTAATTACATCTGCCCATCCCATCAGGTCTGGCAGGAAGGGCATGTTTCGGGTCCCATCAGCCAGGGAGCATCATCCGGTGGGACACAGAAGGAGATTCTTTTCTGCCATGGCATCTGCCCTGTGGAACATCAGCCCCCTCGAGATCAGATTGGCCCCAACCCTGCTAGCTTTTTCCAAGGCCCAAACTGGCACGGGGGCCCAGAAGAGCCGATGCAGTGGCTGTACTGATTGTTTTGATGAATGGAATTATCTTGGCTATGAGTTTTATGTATTTTATTATAGTTTTTAATATGTTTTTATAGTGGGTTTTTTATTTTTAAATTGTATTCTTTTTATATTTGTTTGGATTGTTTGTAAGCCACCCAGAGTCATACATATGAGATGGGTGGTGATATATATTAAAATTATAAATAAATAAAAGGGAAAGTATTGTTTTAAACTCAGGGCTGGATTTGTACACTTAAAAAAATCAGATCTACCTAAATTGCATATTTGGCAAGGCTGGAAAAGGAGCAATTTTAATTAGAAGGAAAAAATAGAAAAGACACTTTTAGACAGAAGAAAAAATTAAAGGGAAGTATCAGGGGCATTTGCAGGGGGATCAAAACAGTCAAAATAGCCACAACTGTATTACCAAAGCCCCATCCCGTTCTTAAGATCACATGATCACAGCCATTGCCACCATCTTGACTTTTTTGACACCCCACCCCTCCAGACGTTCCTGGAACTTAGCAGTCCTCTTCAGTCTTAATTTATGTGACTTGTGTAAGGAGTGCTGTTTTATTAGCTAAAGGATCGAGGTCATCACAGCTGTTAGTATTACTCCTGTAATCTTTTAAGTAGTTTAAAATTTTCTGAGTATTCACTTTTTCAGACACTTACTTTCTACCAAAACCCCCCTCTTCACTTTTGATGCTGTGATTTTGATCACTTAATGGCATTTAAAAATTCCAGCTCCAATGATCCTTTCAAGTTACCAGGCCAAAAGCTCTGCTGGTTTAGTTTTGACAGTTCCACTGAAGCTTTACCATTTTTTTCCTCAGGAATGATTCTGATTCATTTGCTTCATTGTCGGAGTTTTGTCTTAACTCCCACGTTTTTCCACTGGGTGCACATGAACCTACAGAATAGCTCTTCCATCTGTGCAATGTATCCTTTTATATCGACAGCAAATGCCTTCTGAGTGCCCACCAACTGCAGTCTGATAATCATTTGTCTCTGCTCACCATCCTTTCCTGTATTTTAACATTTTTGGGGTGGGATGGAACTGCTTTGATGCCTTCTCCTACCATGACTGCTGTCTCACAATTCCTGTGCCCAATGGCTTCCACTGTGCTTGAAAAACCCTAATGATAAGGCATACAGGTTGCTGTAGTTCCCAAAAGAGGATTAATAGGCTTGCTTTCATGTTGGCCTTTTACTCTCCCTGCATGAGAAAATAATTTTACTTTGATATAAGTGGCCAGGCAAGCTATTTTCCTAAACCTGGCTGTCAGTCTCAACTACTGTATGAGCCATTACCCAGTTGGCCATAATATCAAGGTGAATGCTGATTTGCCTCTTCTCCTCTGTACAGGATGGTCTGACTAACAGCAACATTCATGTCCAAAAAACCCCAAAAAGTCCACTCTAGCTCTTCACACTTGGGGACATTCTCTACAATCGCAGTATTTCTTCTTCAATGTAGGCAGGATAAACCTCTTCATCCAGGCACGTATCATTTCATTCCCGGCATAACTCCTATTTGGTGTCAACATGTTGGCAATGTTTGCAAATACTGGACTATTGCCATATTGGAACCAATATGTTATAAGAAGATGCAAAATGCTTTATGATTAATCACAGGGTATCTTGTATGACTGAGTGGCTATCATTAGTTCTATTCAACTAAATCTCAAGTAATCATATTTTAAAAGAGCAGAATGATTTATATGTAAAATGACTATATCTCATTTTATAGCACAAAATGCAGCTTCCTATTGCCCAGCTTCAGGCATAATAAATTAGTGGTTAAGCATTTGTAGCGATTGCCCTTCTAAACACAATTCCGTAAACTAAGACATCCTAAATAGTTGAGATTCCATTTATGCTTAGGAATCAAAACACTTCCTCTGCCTCACCCCAATCTCTTGAATGGAGTTGTTGGCATTTCCTTTCAAATAGCAAACCCATCCCATCCCATCACAATCTGCTTTCAGAACTTCATCAGAGTCACACAATTCACTTATTGGCATCAGCCATTTTTATACAGAGGATGAGGTTGGAAGGTTTTTAATCAGAATTTGCTCCTACACAGAGGGCTGCAGGAGTGGGCACCCATGGCAATGTGTTATGTTCAATCATGTGTTCACACTTTGGTTGCACACTGCTACCCCCATGTGCCTTCTAGTATATCTATAGCACTTATTCATCTATGTTTACCAAAGTGTTTTACTTAATGCCGCAAATTTTCATCAGCAATTTATTTTCAACAAATCCTCAGACACAAACAGCAAAAACACCAAAGCAGCAGTGAGTGATGCTTTTAATCAGTGTTCCAATCCTTAGAAAGGTCAGCATGTACAAATGGATACATCTCTTGTTCTACCTGAATAGGACTTAAACAGAAAAATGACTGTATTAATCTGGTCTCTATTGGGCAGCCTTACCCAATCTGATGTCCTACCAGCAATTTAGATTTTAACTCCAAAATTCCCAGAAAACATCACCAGAAGCTGGGCTGGCTGAGGATGATGGGAATTGAAATCCAGACCCTTGGAGGGCATCGGAATTGGGAACGGTATAAGACTGTTTATTTATTTATTTATTATTCAAATTTATGACAGTTTGTTCACTGTCAGCAAAGTTATCTGAGAGACTGTAGTGGCAACGCGGAAGACCATTGTTATTTAGAGGAGTTTAAGTGACATATTTTGACTTTCTCCCTCACACAAAGAAGAGTAGAGTTTATTTTGAGTTATAATGATGTTTAACTGGCTTGTTTTTATTTCTGTTTGGAATGGAGGGGGAGATAAGGGAAAACCCCAAGATTAAAAGTTTAAGAATAGGTCCACTCTTCCAACAACCCCTCCAGAAAGTATTTTTGTTTGGAACGGGGGGGGGGGGGGAGAGATGAGAGAAAACCTCAAGATAGTTTTTATTAAGCACTAGCTTATCTGTACAGCTTCCCCAGCTCTTGGAAACAGGTGCTCTGGACTCTGGGAACCATCCTAGTCAAGGTCGGGTCATTTTATTTATTTATTTATTTATTTATTTATTTATTTATTTATTATTTCAATTTATTCCCCGCCCATCTCCCTTGCAAGGGACTCTGGGCGGGTCCCTTGCAAGGGTCATGCAGCCTTGGTACCATGGAAACAGGGTCATGAGGTTTTAGGGCCAGATGATAAAACTCTTGGGATTGTCTTTTGAGTTTGGGAGCTTCTGCACAGATCTTAGCACTGGATGCTGTGGGAAAAAAGCCATCCTGGGGTATCTCTGCTGTCTTTGTCCAGAGGCTCCTGACAGCTAAAAGGGATAGGGTGTCAACTTGCTGATATGTTATGATTTCCTTTCTTTATGCTATGCTTTTTATGATTTTGTTTAATCTGCCTAAACTGTGTTTCTGCCTAAACTGTGTTTCTGCCTAAACTGTGTTTCTGGTTAAATTTGTTTGCTTAAGTTTATAATAAAGCTTAAACTCTCTTTATCCACTGGTGTGCATATTGTCTCTGGATCTAAAAGAATCAATTGTCTGAGCACCTGATCACTGCTTGGACACTTGGCAGAACAAAGACCAAGTCTCTGAAACTGCTATAATTACAGTATTATAACCTATTCCAGTAATGATGATTTAAGCAATAACACGATTGACTCAAAATGACTAATTCCTTAAGTTACATACACACACTATATAGATTGTTTATCATTTGTACTTTATCCTTTTGAGAATTTCCAAATATTTCCATTGATCAGCTGTTATTAACCATCTCCATCTTACTTTCATTAGTTCCACCACACCTTTAAGGATGCTGCTTAAAACATTTTGCCATTATAGACTAAAGCAATGCTTAAACATCAGTCTGAGTTTATCATCAAGGTGACTTCTTTTTCTTTGATTCTACTCGATATTTTTAATTTTTACTTGTTTTATGGCCTGTCACCTTACAAAACTATTCCCAATGTATCATCTTGAACACTGAGATAAAATTATTCAGTCAAAGAATTCCTGCAATATATAGTAAAATTAAGGAATAGATCTGTCTTACGGAAAGATTTCAGAGTACATTATAAGTAGGCTAACCATACAGTATTTCCTTGAGACAAAAACGGGACCCTAACCTACCCACAGCTCGCCGGACAAAGTGGGCATGCGTGCGTGTGTGCGTGTGCATGCACAAACGCACACACACATGCACGCACTCCGTCTAATAAAGCCTCTCCGGCAGCGTGGTCCCTGCGGTGCCCCAGCAAACAGGGTGGGTGGGCGCTCTGTCATTGTTCCCCTCGCCACCTCCAGCTCCGCAGCCCTCTGCTGCTGCAACGGGCATGGGAAGTACGAGGGTCACCCAATGTGGGCAGAAGGGTTCCAGGGGCAGGGGGGAGTGCGAGCTTGCCCCTCCTCAGCGAGGGCCACAGCCCCAGGAGGAGGGCACACTTGGTCCAATAGTAATACAAATGTCAGATTTCTTCACTTATATTGATGAAAGAAAGAAGTATTATGTAACCATTAATGTAAAACAGTTTTTGAAAACAGTTTCTCATATTTTTTCCCCTTCACCCTCATTCAGAACATTCAACCATCTTATTTTGGCTGGAAGGTTTTTCAGTAACTAAAGGATAATGAAAAAAGGATAGTTTTGTTTCCAGCCTGCCTTTGGCCTTCATGATGAAAACATTCACAAATGACTTGGTTTTCATTCAAGGCTTTTTGCTATCATACAGAGGCTGCTGGGAATGGATCTTTCTAACAGTGGCTCATACCAGGGAAATCACATACCAGCATTAAGACAATACTTGGAGAATAAACGTTTCTCTATAATTTAAAGTTCTTGTCACAGCATGTAAGATCAGAAACTTATATTGGCTGAAGAATGTGCTTTCTTGTGAAAACACATTCAAGTTCTGCACCAAAATCCAACATTTTGATTCCTTTCCTACACCCTTATATAACTGTTATGCACTGTCTGCATTTTCATAGATTTTTCGCTCCCGCTTGTCATGCTTGGAATTGGAGTGGTATCCCAGGATTTCAGCAATAGTCAAAGGAGATTAATTGCTCATATCTGAATAGGGACATTTTTTGTGCATGTAGGTTAATAATATTATTTAAAAAAATGCAGGAGAGACCATTCTTTGATTCTGCATAATGCTCTACTAAAATTTCCATGCCCCCTTTTTTCTCCCATCCATTCTAGTGTTCTCTGGGGGTAAAACAAAAAGGAAATGAAAGAGAACAGGAATGGAAAGAATACCATAAACCTTCCCTACAGGGAGCGGGAAAGCCTTCAATCCTACTCAGTCTCCAAGGAGCATCCTCTCAAAAGCTTCCCGCCTGGCAAAGATCCTGGAGTGCGCAAGGGCCATTGCACAGTTGCAAAAGCCTTTCAGAAAGCAATGCAAGAAGGAAGCCTATGCAAAAAGAACCCCGCACCACTGCATTATTTATTTATTTATTTATTTATTTATTTATTTATTTATCGTATTTGTCCACCGCCCATCTGGTAACGACTCTGGGTGGTTATACTGTCTATAGAATAAAATACATAATCTAGTAGCTTTTTGCAGGAAGGGCTAGTGCAGCGCTTTCCAAACTTTTCATGTTGGTGACACACTTTTTAGACATGCATCATTTTGCGACACACTCTTACAGCAGGGCACAAGGCAGGCACTAGGACCTGCACGGAATCACAGCAGGTTTGGAGGCAGCAGCAGCCGTGACACACCCAGACACTGCAACCGACACACTAATGTGTCCTGTCACAGTTTGGAAAGCTCTGGGCTAGTGTCTCAAATGGTTATGCTCATCTTATTTGCTTCAAGAATCTGTAATGTACACTTGATAAGGAGGCTAGAATCGTTACCGCCACCTCCTCCCATATTAAATGGCAGAATCTTGGAGAGAGTTAGTTGCAAAGACTTTTCTCCTTGTTAGCTTTGCTGCAAAGTTTATTTCCCTAGAAAGAGCACAGAAAGAAATAAACAGAAAATACTGTAGCAGCTGTCATTTGAAGAAGGCCCTTATAATCTGCGCAGGCACAGGCAAATCTGTCTTTCCACAGCCCTGGAAGAAGAATCTGCAATAGTTTGCATTGTGAAATGACACGACTATCTTCAACATAAAGTGGCTCATTTCCTGAAATGTGGGGTGAATGCTAAAGCAACACACACTTTCTTCAGAGTTGTATCCATACATTTTGTTCAAGCATATTTTAGACTCGATGAAAGCTGTGGGCAGCAGATAGGCAGGTGCAACCAAGCAGAAGCCTAAGTTAAAGTAACTAAGGATTTATAAAGAATATAGTCAACCTAGATTGGTTGAAATAAAGAGCTACCAGAAAATAACCACAATTGAATATAAAGCTGTTATTTGTTTTATGACAAAGGGTCTAAAATTTCTAGGCATTATACAAAACCTAGATGTAATGGCATGTGGGAATGACCTTGGGAGACAGGAAGAAGAGCCGCAGACTGGACAACTGGCAGGTAAAAGATATTTCAGCCCACAGAAGGAGAGGAGGCATGGGAAGCATTTCAGAAGGGACCCTCCCTAGTTTTCTGAAGAGGAAAAGGAAAGAATGGGGGAAATACTTTCAGTCCTGCAATATTCTGTTAATGTAATCTTACAGTAAATATAGAGCTAGTATTCACTGTCGTGCTTCTTGTCTGGACTACCTCAAAGGACTAACACTAAAATACAAGCCTTATCACACCAACTTCCAATTGAAAAAGTAAGGGCAGAGGAACCATTTCTATTTGCATATCAGAAATCTCTTGCACTCAGCATCTGTGTCTCTTCTTTTTAAAAAATAAAATAATCTATATATAATTTTAATATTCATATATGATGTTTGTTATGTATGTCTCTTGAATGCAATTCCAATATATGAATTTTTGCATCCAACTTTCTTTGTATATATAATGCAAGTCATTTTTGAGCTAAAAATTGCATCACGTTCTAAGCAGCCTGCAGTTCAAAGAATTACAGTACTTTGAGTCTCCCTTTAAGCTGGGATCTATAAACCAGTTCATTTAAAAATGTGGCCCAAAGAAATTTTCCCAACTGTCTTATCTATCTATCTATCTATCTATCTATCTATCTATCTATCATCAAATTTATATAGCTGCCCATCATACCAGAAGTGACTCTGGGTGGCATACAACAATCAAATAAAACCACAGTATAAAAACAATCATTATAAAAATATAGACAATCATTATTAAAAATTTAAAAATCATTTTAAAATTAGTATATACAAACCACAAATGGAAAGAGAAGTATAGCAACCACATATCACCCACAATAGGGGAGCCACCTTAAAACATCTCCAGTTCCCTGGGACCCCCAAGCCAGGTGACATAATGAGGTCTTGAGGGACTTCCTGAAGATTAATAGGGATGGAGCTAACCTAACTTTGGGGGAAAGAATGTTCCCCGCCTCCTGGGATCCATCAAATGTAGGACCCTCACAAATGGAGTATGCCCTCTCTGCCGGATCTAGTGGGACGGGCTGATGTGATCGGGGAGAGGCGGTCCCTCAGGTAACCCGGCCCCATGCCATGAAGGGCTTTAACGGTCAAAACCAGCACTTTGAATTGGACCCAGAAGCAGACTGGGTCAGCCAATGCAGCTCGCTCTTCCACAGTTATTCCACAACTCTCACGATAACATGAAATTGAACCAAGCTGGAAACCAGGATCAGATCAGCATTTTAGAAATACACAATGGATGATGGAAAGCCTGCCCCACTTTCCTACACAACTATCAGGCAGGTGCCGTACCTCGTCTGCTCATCTGGGGCTGAAAGGCAATCATTTCCCCATTGCTGAGCCCTGAGCTTTCAGAGGGAAAAAGGACAGTTTCAATTAGCAACTCTAGGAAAGCACGGAGGGGAGAATATAGTTCCAGTTACAGCATCAATGTTGGGTCAAGGTGGCTGTTTTCCAACTGGCCTGCTGAGAAAGTTAAGACTATTTGTAAAGAAGAGGAGATGATGATCTGCTGTTATCTGTTCTCTCCATCTCCTTAGTTATGATACTTTCATGTTTTATTATATTGTTCTCATCGTGTTACTAGCCATTTGGGAGTGGGCTAGAAGTTTAGAAAATCAGTGAGTTCAAGAAACGGCAATTTACCTACACATATCAAAGGACGCATGTGGAAAAGAAAGGTGGCTTAAGCATTAGCTTAAGGGTTATTTTTGAGTTGCCATGTACTTTGTTTCTGAACTGTAACTACGCCTGGTCTTTGCATAGACCATGATTTTTCTTTCCTCACATCTGCTGATGGAACTCTGCGTATGCTTTGTTTTTTTCCTTTTTGCAATAATGCACTATACATCCATTATTGCCTTATGCTACCAATAAAGATATTGTTAGCCTTAAAACACGTTGTTTGGATTAATCTGCGCCTGGAACCCCAAAAGCCAGCAACACCCCACATAATCATGTATTTCAAGAGCAGCTATTTTATCAATCCAATCCTCTTGTAAGAAACAAGTAGTGGAGTTCATTAATATAGTATTTGTTTATTTGCAAATGTACACAATGACCAGGGAAGATCACAAAGACATGGAAAGCAGTTTCGGTCTTCAAAATTGATAACATGCCCCTTGAGTCATCATAAAGTTCATTCTTGCAAGAAAGCAGCAGCAACAACAATAAAATGGTCCCTTTTCCCTCATTCTCTATTGCAAAATTGTTTCCCACAGCCCCTACCAAGCAGAAAAGATCTATCATAAATTCAAGCAACTGATTCCTACCTGCTTTCAAAGGCCATTAAACAAATGCCTTCAGCTTGTAAATGAAGACTTGAAGATTATTTTGCAAATGTTTTGTTGGAAATAAAGCGTGCAACAATATATTTGCAACTATTCTTCACTGGAAGAAGTCAAAGCACTTGTTTTAATGGAACAGGATGATGGCATTTTCATTAATTTAAGCAGAATCCCTAACATTCTTTTTTTAAAAGTGTGAACAAGATGCACAGAAATAAAAGCAGCCTAAACTATTGGAAAAGGGGCTTCTTCAAAATTTGATCCCAATGGGATTATTTAAAACTAAGCTAAAACTTGTTCTAAGTTTGCTGTTTTGCATTAAGACCAGGAAAAAAGTATCTCTGAAAATTACTGCTGGTTATAACCAATTCTTGTAAAAAGATTCTGGACAAGGACAGTATTGAATAATCTTGAGGAAAATAGATAAGTAACACTCAATTGGAACAGTTAAAGGTCTCTAGTGACACAATTATTCATATTTCCAGCACATACAACACTCTCCTATTTTTAAATGAAAATCAATCCAAAAATAGAATGCATCTTTAACTAGGATAGTTGTGCACTAGTCTTTCGACATGATGCCATAACAGTCTGCAAGTACAAAATGTTCCAGTGAGTAAAGAACATGGGGCAAACTTTACCATCAGTGCTATTGAAAATATACTGGATATTGATTTTTTTAAAAATCTCGGCAGGCAGAGAAATCCAGAGGAAGTTTTCCATAATGCCAATGAAAACAAGAGAATAAAGGCACATTTTCCACCTTCAGTTGGCTTGTAAAACACCCTACAGTGTCAAAAATATTGTTGCATTTTCACACCTAAAACACATGTCCTTCATCCTGACTTCTGGATAATTAGCATGCAGAATCCTGCAATGTATTCATTCCAATTCATACAGTCTCATTCTCCCAGCTAAGGAAATTTAGAACCTGTTACCCCATTGAAAGGTTGTGTATGATTTGTGCAAGAGTTGGCAGTTCATGCTCACCAGAAACCATAGAAAATAAGACTATCAATTTTGTTTGAATCAAGAACTGTCCAAGACTGTATGTGGCCCTAAGGCTGCAGACTGCCCACCAAAGAATCAGTTTACCTAAGACTGAGCTTAAGGAAATAAACAAGATTATACAGCTCACAGTGCATCCCCTTCCCAAAATGAAACAAATACTGAGAGATATAAATTGCTTTCATCTATTTTTTCATATTGACCAATTAAGGGGACACCGAGCTCTGTGGATCACGAGAGCAGAACTGGCAATGTACGTACCCCAAAGGCAGAAAAGAGAACGGGCCCAGGAGATCGTGTTGGGAACCTGGAATGAATTGACTCCACCCTTCTACCACCTTTGCAAGGAACTGCATGTTAGCATTTCAATAGGCTTCTTCTAGGCCAGGCTGTATGCTATCTGAAAGGGCAGGAATGCAACTCGGATATTACAGTACTTCCCCCCAGTTATTTCGTTGATAACACAAGATAATCTGCAATATTTTGGGGTTGAATTTTTCAGTTATCTCACAAATTAGCTCAGTAAAGACACAATGACAAAACCAAAGGGTAAACTTCAGAGCAGCTCAATACAAATACAAATTTCTCCAGATTTATTTATTTGATTGTTTGTCTATCTCACATATGTGACTCTGGGTGGCTCACAACAGTTAAAAACAATGAGAACAATAAAAATATAAATAAATGCAACAAACAGACAACTGTACTAAAACCATGATTACAAACTCAATTAAAAACAAAACATAATCACAGTCAGCAGGTGAACACCAATCATCCATCGCATTCAGTATTACTGTCGACAAGGCTCACTACTACCTCTGGACCCCCAAGTGTGGTGGCACAGCCATGTCTTCAGGCCCTTCCTAGAGGCCAGAAGGATAGGAGTCAATCTGAATTTTGGGGGAATGATATCCAACGGGCAAGCACCATGGGAGAAAAGGCTCTCTTCCTGGGTCCCATCAGATGATATTCCTTAGAGCAGGGGTGGGGAACCTTTTTTCTGCCAAGGGCCATTTGGATATTTATAACTGGGGACCGTGGTGGTGGGGGGCAGGGTTTCCGGGATTTCCGTGGACTGGGGGCCAGAGTTTGCAGGCGGGAGCCAATCACAAGCACTGGGGGGCGGGGTTTGTGGGCAGGAGCCAATCACATGGAAGGGGCGGGGTTTGTGGGCAGGACCCCCACGGGCCTTAGGCGGGAGCCCCACGGGCCTGACATTGCCCACCCCTGCCTTAGAGAATGGGACCTGTAACATGCCTTTCCTGCAGGATCTGATGGCATGGGTAGAGTAATGGGGGAGAAGTAGTCGCTCAAATATCCAAGTCCCACTTCAGTGCTTTATAGGCCATTACCACCACCTTGGAAGCACACTGGTAGCCAATGCAGCTCGCAGAGCAGAGGTGTAATGTGCGCTGCTTGAGGAGTGCACATAACTGCCCATGCCACCACATTTTGCACCAGCTGCAGCTTCTGAATGCTCTTCAAGGGCAGTTCCATGTAGAGCGCATTACAGTAACCCATTCAGGAGGCAACCAGGGCATGAGTGACGGAGAGCAGAGCCTCCTGGTCCAGGAAAGAGCACAACTGGAGCAGCATGCAAGTCTTTTCAAAAATGTCAAGACAGAAGCAAACTCATTGTACACAAGAAATAAGGGAGCCAACTGGCATTCCCTGTTTAAGTGCAGAGCAAAGGTCTTGCAGAAAACCTTCTAATGCAATCAATACCATAAATTTAAACTTCATACCATCATTATTGAATACTGTTTCACAGTGCATTTTCCATGACTACATATTATCTCTCTGAGATTTTTTTTTTAAAATGTGGGCTTGGTACAATATTTTTATTCAATTTAGGAAGCACTTCAAAAAAAATCAAAGCATTAGAGCGCAAATTATACACACAATCTAATCTCTGTGGGAATTTCATCTAAATATGCATTTAGTTAATGTTCACCCAGATTCAATTCAAAACTAGATAACTGTAGGTGAACCAATAGAAGAGAACATCTGTGGCTCAGGGTTGAACTGTGGAGTCCTCAGCGTTCTCTGAGTTTGGTTGTTTGCTTGCAGGCATTTCTTTACCCAACTAGATAACATCATCAGTGCTCAGTGCACTGATGATGTTACCTAGTTGGGTAATGAAATGTCTGGAAGCAAACAACCAAGCCCAGAGAGCACCAAGGACTCCATACAGATGAACCTTTAAAACCAGGTTCAATAAATACAGGTAGTCCTCACTTAACGATCATTCATTAACGTTGGTTCAGAGATACGATGGGGCTAAAAAAAGTTAGTTACAGCCCGTCCTCGAAGTTACGACCGGCGCACCACCCCCACAGTCACGTGATTGTGATTTGGGTGCTTGGCAACTAGCTCATATTTATGACCATTTGCAGTGTTCCATGGTCACGTGATTGTGATTTGCAACCTTCTCAGCTGGCTTCTGACCCGAAAAATCAATTGGAAACAATTGATTCGCTTTACAACTGTCGCAATTCGCTTTACGGCCATGTGACTCACTTTACGGCCACGGTGGCTCATTTTATGGACGCTGCAAAAGTGGTTGTAAAATCGGGTCTGGTCATGTGGCACTTTGCTTAACGACCACAGTGCTTAGCAACCGAAATTCCAGTACCTATTGTGGTCGTTAAGGGAGGACTATCTGGGCCTTTTAGCTGCTGATGAATAGTATTTAATGAATTAATAGAATTTAATGAATAGGCATAGAAGTTAATTTTATGATCCATTTATCTAATGCTAGTTCCAGTTAAATATAGGATAAAGTATTTAAAATAGTCACACAATAATCACACAAGAGGTGGCTATGGTTAGTCTACCAAAAAATAACTGAGGGGAGATATATAAAGGTAAAGGTAAAGGTTCCCCCCGCACATTTGTGCAGTCTTCAAATATTTAAAGGGTTGTCACACAGAAGAGAGAGTGGACTTTGTTGGGGGCAGGACTATTACCAATGGGTTAAAACTACACAAAGTAGGGTCAGCTAGGCAACAGGAAGAACTTCTTGACTGTATGAGCTGTTAGCCATGTGTTATCACATGAAGTTCTCCTTCACTGGAAGTCTTCAAACAAAGGCTGGCTCTCCTCTGTGATTAGATCTCACACTCAGCAGCAGATTGGACCAGATGACATCTAAGGCACCTTCCAACTCTATTGTTCAATTATTCCATGACCCCAAAACTAACAGGGTCCCATGACAGAACTAAAGAGGTTAAAAACAAATGGCAATTCCTTCCTTTCACCAAATTGTTGTTGTTGTTGTTTATTCGTTCAGTCGTTTCCGACTCTTCGTGACTTCATGGACCAGTCCATGCCAGAGCCCTCTGTCGGCCGTCACCATCCCCAGCTCCCCAATGGTTGAGTCCGTCACCTCCAGAATACATTCCATCCATCTTGCCCTTGGTCGGCCCCTCTTCCTTTTGCCTTCCACTTTCCCTAGCATTCACCAAATTAGGACTGGCATTTCAGATTGCCTGCACCCCTGCTTATATTACTAGGAATCTGCTTGATATAATGTAGAATCCTATCCTATTTACAGATCTGAGGTTTTTCAGGTTTTATTTAAACCCTTCATGTTTGCAGAAAGGAGTTTCAAAGCAGGAACATCTTTAGAAAGATTTTGTCCTGGGAACTGATCTAAACAAGTATAATTCTTTTCAGTCTCTTGTGTTGCCAGTCATAACTTTCTTTGTATTCCTCTATGGCTTATACCTTAGATATACCTTTCTCTGTTGTCCCCAGTACATTTCTTAATTATTCTTTTAAAGCATTCAACTCTGCTTTTCATTTGCTAAGGCTCTCACAGTGGCTTATATATGGTCAACTAAAATCAGAACAATTCCTGCCCTCTAGTTTATAAGCTGAGAAAGATAACACAAAAGGAAAAAAAATTGGGGTATAGGGAGGCAGAGAAAAGGGCTGATTCTTAAAACTGAAAGATCTTATAATAACCAGGGAGGATGGAGATAGTTAAGTAGGGTACTGTCAGAACTCTGGCATGGCCCGAGTCCTGCCATAGAGCAGAGGAGTGCAGGACTGAAAGAGACGGAAGTAACTGATAAGAAGAGACAATAAAGCCAGAAAGAGAGTGGAAAGACGGCAACCAACCACGCCTTGATGATGATAAACGTTTAAGCCCCATTAAGACTTACCTGAGCCAACCCTGGGAAAGTCCACGGTGGGGAGGGGGCGGGAGCCCAGTCAAGAGGTTTTAAAAACCCAAGCACACTTCCGTAAGCCATCTTAGTCTTTCTTCGTGTTCACCCTGTGTGTCAATAAACTGTTTACTTCCAAGCATGTGCGTCCTGCATGGTCTTTGGAAGCAACGTACACGACTCACAGCAAAGGAACCTCACATAAAGACTAAGATCAATACCAGCTGATTTTCCCGGGAACGAACCTGAGCCCTCAGGAAGTTCCGCGATTGAGATCGGCTCCCGACTACAGCTTATGGTGGGCAAACGGAGAGTTTAGCACCGAAGTAAGAATGGAACAAGTCGAGACATACCAAGCCGATGACAACACCGGCATGCTCTTGATGAACGGGACAGGAGCAGCATTGCAGACGGAGGCTGGAGGAGCCGCGGAGATCACCGGGCGACAAAAGGCAAGAAAAGCCAAAGGCAGATAGGTAACCGAGCCCTTCACACCCCCACCACCCGCGCAAACAACCCGACAGCCGAGTGGTCAATTGGGGTGGGAGGAGGCATGGCTCCAGCCCCAGGAAAGCAAGCAGCCAAGAAGCGAATTTCACAATCGCAGAGGATCGCAGCACTAGAGGCCAGGGCAGCACGTGTAGAAACAGGGCTGGAGAACATGGACTCAAAGCTAGCAGCAATCCAAGCCGCCCTGGAGAAGTTATTGAGGAAGCCACAGCGCCGGGAATGGGACAGAGGCACAATGGAAGAAGACAGCTCCCCCTTGATGTCCTCCGAATCCCAAAGCACAGAGGAAAGCGAAGAGGAAGGGGAGGAAGACAGGGATGAAAGAGACGAACCGGTAGCGCACGCAAGCTACGTGAGTAATCCCTACCAACAAAATAAACCAGCCATAATAACAAAGCTTAAAACTAAATTTGACGGGGACCCAGAAAAGCTAGCGTGCTTCCTGAACCATGTAAGAGGGTTCATGGAGGAATTGGAAAAATGCTTCCTTAACGAAGAAGCCAAAGTCAGATATGTTTCTAATTTCTTAATTGGAGAAGCTGCAAAATGGTTGGCAATGCTGCATGAAACAAGGGCAAAAGAACTGCATGACTTTAATATGTTCATGAAAGCCCTGCGTAAGAGATTTGAAGATACCCTGTCCCGAATGTCAGCCAAAGCAGAAATCCAAAGGCTCAGGCAGGGACACCGCACGGTGGTGGAATATGCGTTGGAATTTAAGAAACTAGTTAGCCGCCTCCCGAATTGGCCAGAATCATTTAAAGTTGAATACTTTCAAATGGAATTGAGACCTGAGCTGCTGGACATGGCGGTGGGGAGAGGGGCCCCAGAGACACTTGACGAGTGGGTCTAGTTGGCGGGAAAAGTCAAAAGCACAAAGCTACGAATCCGGTCATACCGCCAGCTCCAATATGCAGAGCGAACGACACATGCTAGTCAATTTCACCAGAAAAGGGACCATGAAAGAAAACAGTGGGCGGAAGAAAGAGAACGACGAACAAAGAACAAACTATGCTTCAAGTGTGGGAGAGAGGGTCACAGAATCAGCGACTGCACCCAACCAGTGGAAAGGCACAGAACAAGGGAAAAACAGCACAAAGCCATCACCCACAAGCAAACTACGGCAAAAGCAGCCATGGAAAGACACAAGTACAGGATACTGGAGTCGACCACGGACGAGTCCACAGACAAGGAATTCATGCCGGCGAGAAACGACAATGGCCTGCCCTAAAGTGTGCCGCGGGACAGGCCTTCGACAACGGGCGCAGAGACACCATGACGACCAGAGACTGCCCCACGATGCAAATCGAGGTAAAATTGGAAACCTTGGACGGGAGGGGGCAGTTTGTCAGGGCAACAATGGTGGACCCAGCGTGTACCAGATGCTTGATGCACCCTTCTGTAGCAATTGATACGGGACTAAAATTATTCAAACTAAAATCGCCCATCACGTTTTGCCAACTTGATGGGATGGAGATGAAAGGGGGGCCGGTGGGACACTTCACGGAAGCGGTGAAAATGTCAATGGGCACACATAACGAAACCCTCCGGTTCATTGTGGCCCCCATTTCAACGCAGCCCATTGTATTAGGACTGAAGTGGCTGAAAGAAAGAAACCCCCAAATAGACTGGGTGTCAGGGGAAATGGAGTTCATAGATGGGAAATACAGCAATGATATAAAGGGCACAGCAGGAGATGGAACAGAGCCAGGGGCGGCAGGAACTGTGAGAGGGGAGGAGTCACAAGAAAAGGGGAGGATAACGATCCCAAAAAATTATAAACCTGTAAAAGAGGTTTTCAACGAGCAAGAGTGTGACCAGTTACCCCCCCCCCCCACAGGAAAACGGATTGTGCCATTGAGCTGATCCCCGGAGCCATGTTCCGCAAGCCAAAAATGTATGTGATGACCCAAAAAGAACTCCAAGAACTGCGCAAATTTATAGATAAAAACTTGGCACGAGGCTTCATTGAACCAGCGAACTCCCCCTGGCTGCACCCATACTTTTTCACAAGAAAAAAGATGGGTCATTGCGACTATGCACAGATTACAGGGGGCTAAATGCCATTTCCGTCACCAACCAGTACCCCTTACCCCTACTAAAAGACATGCTAGCACAACTAGCCAAAGGAAAAATTTTCACCAAACTAGACCTGAGGGAAGCGTACTACAGGGTCCGAATAAGGGAGGGGGATGAATGGAAAACGGCGTTCAACTGCTCACTCGGCTCCTTCCAATACCGGGTCCTCCCATTCAGAATAACAGGGGGGCCAGGGATCTTCATGAAATTAATCAATGAGGTGTTGTATGAATTCTTATACCAAGGAGTCATCGTCTACTTAGACAACATACTAATTTTTTCGGAAAACATCACAGAACATGTAAGGCTAGTGAAAGCAGTACTAGAGAAACTCCTTGAAGCTAAATTGTATGTCAAACTAGACAAATGTGAATTCCATAAAGAGAAATTGGACTTCCTAGGGTTCTGAATCTCACACAAGGGCATTGAGATGGACCCTGCCAAGGTACAGGCTGTCCTGGGGTGGGAACCCCCACGAACCAGAAGGCAGTTACAAGCGTTCATAGGGTTCACCAATTTCTATAGGGAATTCATTAAAAATTTCGCACAAATTGCCCTACCCTTAACTGACCTACTAAAGACTAAAACAAATGGGGGCAAAGCAAATGCAAAACAGGCCAGTTCTAAGGTCAAATGGACCCCAGAGTGCCAAGAGGCGTTCGATAAACTCAAAGCACTGTTCACAGCAGAACCCATATTAAAACACCCCGAGGTCGACAAACCATTCATTATACACACAGATGCTTCGAATAATGCAGTGGGGTCAATACTATTACAAGCAGATGAGGACAACCACCTGAGACCCTGCGCATACATCTGAAAGAAATTCAGCGATACGGAGAAACGATGGCATGTTTGGGAAAAAGAAACGTTCGCCGTTCGCTATGCGCTTGCCACGTGGAGGCACCTCCTAGAAGGATCGTCGGTACCGTTCGAAGTTTGGATGGACCACAAGAACCTGGAGGCCTTAAAATCACCCAGGAAACTGAACCCGAAACAACTTCGATGGGCCGAGTTCTTCAGCTGCTTCAACTTCACACTGAAGTACTTCCCAGGGGGAAAAACTTCCTGGTGGATGCATTATCTTGACTACCTCAACACGAAGGGAGGACGGACGAGGTCATGGAAACACTATTCCCCACAACTACACACACGCCAGAAATAAAAGAACCACAAAACAAACAAGGGGGAAACATGGCAGTGACAAGGAACAAGAAAAGAAGGACAACACACAGAACCCCCTGGAGAACGACATACAGGCAGCAGTGGCAAGCGACACATGGTGGGGCGAGAACAAAGATGCACTGCAAGAACAGAATGGAGGGTGGTGGAAAGATGACAAACTATACGTACCTGCTACCCTATGTAAACGGGTACCTAGAAAAGAGCCATGATCATAAAGCAGCCGGTCACTTTGGCTTTGTAAAAACCATGCACCTCACTAGGTGTAAGTTTTGGTGGCCCACGTTGCGCAGGGATGTGAAGGACTATGTAAAAACCTGCCCAGTATGAGCAACAGCAAAGAGGATGATCGGGAAACCAAAAGGACTGCTGCAAACCATGGCCGAACCCTCCCAACCATGGAAGCAAGTCGCCATGGACTTCGTAGTCGACTTACCCATGAGCAGAAAGAAAACAGGAATCTGGGTAGTCACGGACCTATTCTCGAAGCAAGCCCACTTCATCGCTTGCAATGGAGTCCCATCTGCACCAAAGCTGGCCAAACTATTCATTCAACATATATATAGGGCACATGGCACACCAGAAAGAATCATCAGCGACCGCAGGAGTACATTCACGTCCAAATTCTAAAAAGCGTTTCTGAAACTAATTGGATTGGAGCAAGGACTGAGCAGCGCATTCCATCCGTGCACAGATGGTGCATCTGAACACCTGATTTCCGTACTAGAACAGTACCTAAGATGTTACATCAGCTACCAGCAAAATGACTGGGCAGAACTACTACCATTTGCGGAGGTGGCATATAATAACGCAGTGCACCACAGCACAGGATTTGCACCATTCAAAATTGCCACGGGACAAGATTTCGCAGCCATCCCCAAAATAGACATGATACAGAGAAAGGAAACGCAAGCACCCTTACGCAGAGATGAGTGGATAAATAAAATCACGAGCAACTGGCCGATCATGCTTCAAACACTCCAGGAAGCAAAAGCCACATACAAGAAACACGCAGACAAGAGAAGGGCTGTAGAGTGGGAACTAAAGGAAGGGGACAAAGTATACCTGTCAACAAAAAATCTAAGATCAACACAACCATCACATAAACTAACCCCAAGATACATTGGACCATTCCCCATAACAAAAGTAATCAATCCAGTGACAGCACGATTGCAACTGCCAAAAGCACTAAGAAAGGTCCACCCCGTACTCCATGTGAGCCTCTTAATACAGTACCACCCCTCAGAACAATGGCACCCGGAAACTCCAGAACCACTACCAACGATAATAAATGGAGAGCCGCACTTCGAAATCAAAAACATTTGTGACTCACGGATACACAGGGGACGATTACAGTACCTAGTCAAGTGGCAACACCTACCACAGGGCTTCAGAGAATGGGTGGCAGCAGAACACATGCAAGCACCAACATTAATCAAGCACTTCCACCGTACGTTCCCTGACAAACCCCGTTGAGCAATATACTAACATTGTTTTGTCTCATTTCAGATAATTGGACAACCGCTAAGCGAAAGAATCACAGGCGCGGGAAAAGACAAGGGGGGGGGGGAGAAGATCTTGGGCCGGAGGCATGTCAGAACTCTGGCATGGCCTGAGTCCTGCCATAGAGCAGAGGAGCGCAGGATTGAAAGAGACGGAAGTAACTGACAAGAAGAGACAATAAAGCCGGAAAGAGAGCGGAAAGACGGCAATCAACCACGCCTCGATGATGATAAACGTTTAAGCCCCATTAAGACTTACCTGAGCCAACCCTGGGAAAGTCCACGGTGGGGAGGGGGCAGGAGCCCCGTCAAGAGGTTTTAAAAACCCAAGCACACTTCCGTAAGCCATCTTAGTCTTTCTTCGTGTTCACCCTGTGTGTCAATAAACCGTTTACTTCCAAGCACGTGCGTCCTGCGTGGTCTTTGGAAGCAACATACACGACTCACAGCAAAGGAACCTCACAGGTTCTAAAATGGCTACTGCTACATAATAGCTGAATTTGTAGGAAGAGAGCCATGTTACTCTATGGTAGCCCAAAATCAGGAAGAGTCTTGTAGCACTTTTTCAGATTAACAAATTTTATTAAAAGCGTAAGCTTTCACAGACTATATAGCATGGCACTCCTTCTGATTTATGATTGCTGAATGAGAGCTAAGAGAGCTGGTCTCTTAGCAAAGCCAATGAAATAACTTTGCTTCTCTCTTTCTCTCCACTGCAGTACAGTCCTTGCCAAAACTTGCTAAGTTCCATGGGGTTTGCATTTCTATAATTTCTAGATTGATTTTGCATCATTACAGAAGATTCCAACAGAGCAATTTCATCAGGCTGGACTTTCTGTCAACAACAAAGTCTTTAGCTTATATGTACTGTATAGTAATCTTGTTTCTGGACTATGTGGAGTTGGCCAATACAACTTTAACCCAAGTGGCCAGAAATCCAAGATATATACAGTATACAGTATATATACACAGTACACACACACACACACACACACACACACACACACACACACACATATATATATATGGCGTGGTGGCTTAGCGGGTAAGACACCAGGCTTGCCGATCGGAAGATCCCAAGTTTGGAGGTTCGAATCCCTAGCCCTGCGGAGTGAGCTCCCGCACTAGCTCCAGCAATTGCCAACCTAGCAAAATGCAAATGCAAGTAGATAAATAGGTACCACTTCCGTGAGATGGTAACAGCGTTCCGCGTGTGTCATGCCGGCCACATAACCGCAGAAGCATCTTCGGACAGCGCTGGCTCTTCGGCTAAGAAACAGAGATGAGCACCACCCCCTAGAGTCTGACATGACTGTGCAGGGGAAAACCTTTACCTCCATTCAATCGTGTCCAATTCTCAGTGACTGCCTGGACAAGTCCCTGCAGTTTTCTTGGCAAGGTTTTTCAGAAGTGGTTTGCCCTTGCCTCCTTCCTAGGGCTGAGAGAGAGTGACTGGCCCAAGGTCACCCAGCCGGCTTTGTGCCTAAGACAGGACTAGAACTCATGGTCTCCCGGTTTCTAGCCTGATGTCTTAACCACTACACCAAACTGGCTCTCTGCTGTTAGTATTAGAGGGGATGTATTGAACTTATATGGATTGTTGTAATTTTATATGAATTTTGCTAAAACCTATGGTTGCAAATAAGTGTATATAGATACATTTATATTTATTTATTTATATTTCAAATTTTGTCACCGCCCATCTCCCTCAAAAGAGGGACTCTGGGCAGTTTACAAGAAAACTAAAACTAAATACAGATTAAAATACAATAAAAACAGTACCTCTTTATAAATAATATAAATATAAATATAAATATAAATATAAATATAAATATAAATATAAATATAAATATAAATATAAATATAAATATAAATATAAATATAAATAATATAAATATAAATATAAATAATATAAATATAAATAATATAAATATAAATTACAAGAAAAGTGAGCTGAACCATTACGGTCCACCATGGGGCAGGTCCATTCTGTAGTATGCTATTCTGCTGCCATTTAACTCTCTCAATTTCATCTGAATTGTTAAGCACATTCATTAAAACACAATACAGTGGAATAATACATTGTAATAGTAGTAGCCTCCAGCAAAGGAGATCGTTACCTTGTCGTGGTGCTGGAGCTTGAGCACCTCAATGAAACCATGAGCTAAACCGTGAAGGGACACCCAAGACGGGAAGGTCGTGGCAGAGAGGTCAGACTAAATACGATCCCTGGGGAAGGTAATGGCAACCCACCCCAGTATTCTTGCCATGAAAACTAAATGGATCAGTACAACCAAAGATATGTCGGTATACCATCAGAAGATGGGACTCCCAGGTCGGAAGATGGTCAAAATGCTACTGGGGAGGAACAGAGGATACGTTCAACTAGCCCCAGATGTGATGACGCAGCAGGCTCAAAGCCGAAAGGACGGCTAGCAGCCGACGGTGCTGGTGGTGAACGACGAATCCGATGTTCTAAAGATCAACACACCATAGGAACCTGGAATGTAAGATCTATGAGCCAGGGCAAATTGGATGTGGTTATTGGTGAGATGTCAAGATTAAATATAGACATTTTAGGTGTCAGTGAACTGAAATGGACTGGGATGGGCCACTTCACATCAGATGACCACCAGATCTACTACTGTGGACAAGAGGACCACAGAAGAAATGGAGTAGCCTTCATAATTAATAATAAAGTGGCTAAAGCAGTGCTTGGATACAATCCAAAAAACGATAGAATGATCTCAATTCGAATTCAGGGTAAGCCATTTAACATCACAGTGATCCAAATATATGCCCCAACCACAGATGCTGAAGAAGCAGAAGTAGATCAGTTCTATGAGGATCTGCAGCACCTACTAGATAATACACCAAAAAGAGATGTTATTTTCATTACAGGAGACTGGAATGCTAAGGTGGGTAGTCAGACGACACCTGGAATTACAGGCAAGCATGGTCTGGGAGAACAAAATGAAGCAGGACATAGGCTGATAGAATTTTGCCAAGACAACTCACTGTGCATAACAAACACTCTCTTCCAACAACCTAAAAGACGAATTTATACATGGACTTCACCAGATGGTCGACACCGAAATCAGATTGACTACATCCTTTGCAGCCAAAGGTGGCGGACATCTATACAGTCGGTAAAAACAAGACCTGGAGCTGACTGTAGTTCAGATCACGAACTTCTTATTGCAAAATTTAGAATCAGACTAAAGAGAATAGGGAAGACCCACAGATCAGTTAGATATGAGCTCACTAATATTCCTAAGGAATATGCAGTGGAGGTGAAGAATAGATTTAAGGGACTAGATTTAGTAGATAGGGTCCCAGAAGAACTATGGACAGAAGTTCGCAACATTGTTCAGGAGGCGGCAACAAAAAACGTCCCAAAGAAAAAGAAAACCAAGAAGGCAAGAGGGCTGTCTGCTGAGACACTGGAAGTAGCCCAAGAAAGAAGGAAAGCAAAAGGCAACAGTGATAGGGGGAGATATGCCCAATTAAATGCAAAATTCCAGAGGTTAGCCAGAAGAGATAAGGAATTATTTTTAAACAAGCAATGTGCAGAAGTGGAAGAAGACAATAGAATAGGAAGGACAAGAGACCTCTTCCAGAAAATTAGAAACATCGGAGGTAAATTCCAGGCAAAAATGGGTATGATCTAAAACAAAGATGGTAAGGACCTAACAGAAGCAGAAGAGATCAAGAAAAGGTGGCAAGGATATACGGAAGATCTGTATAGGAAGGATAATAATATTGGAAATAGCTTTGATGGTGTGGTCAGTTAGTTAGAGCCAGACATCCTGAAGAGTGAGGTTGAATGGGCCTTAAGAAGCATTGCTAATAACAAGGCAGCAGGAGACGACGGTATCCCAGCTGAACTGTTTAAAATCTTGCAAGATGATGCTGTCAAGGTGATGCATGCCATATGCCAGCAAATTTGGAAAACATAAGAATGGCCATCAGATTGGAAAAACTCAACTTATGTCTCCATACCAAAAAAGGGAAGCACTAAAGAATGTTCAAACTATCGAACAGTGACACTTATTTCACATGCCAGTAAGGTAATGCTCAAGATCTTGCAGGGTAGACTCCAGCAATTCATGGAGCGAGAATTGCCAGATGTACAAGCTGGGTTTAGAAAAGGCAGAGGAACTAGAGACCAAATTGCCAATATCCGCTGGATAATGGAGAAAGCCAGGGAATTTCAGAAAAACATCTATTTCTGTTTGATTGACTATTCTAAAGCCTTTGACTGTGTGGATCATAACAAATTGTGGCAAGTTCTTGGTGGTATGGGGATACCAAGTCATCTTGTCTGCCTCCTGAGGAATCTGTATAACGACCAAGTAGCAACGGTAAGGACAGAGCACGGAACAACGGACTGGTTTAAGATTGGGAAAGGAGTACGGCAGGGTTGTATACTCTCACCCTACCTATTCAACCTGTATGCAGAACACATCATGCGACGTGCTGGGCTTGAGGAATCCAAGGCTGGAGTTAAAATCGCTGGAAGAAACATTAACAATCTCAGATATGCAGATGATACCACTTTGATGGCTGAAAGCGAGGAGGAGTTGAGGAGCCTTATGACGAAGGTGAAAGAAGAAAGTGCAAAAGCTGGGTTGCAGTTAAACCTCAAAAAAACCAAGATTATGGCAACGAGCTTGATTGATGACTGGCAAATAGAGGGAGAAAAAGTGGAGGCAGTGACAGACTTTGTATTTCTAGGCGCAAAGATTACTGCAGACGCTGACTGCAGCCAGGAAATCAGAAGACGTCTACTTCTTGGGAGGAGAGGAATGGGAAATCTTGATAAAATAGTTAAGAGCAGAGACATCACACTGACAACAAAGGTCCGCATAGTTAAAGCAATGGTATTCCCTGTAGTAACCTATGGCTGCGAGAGCTGGACCATAAGGAAGGCTGAGCAAAGGAAGATAGATGCTTTTGAACTGTGGTGTTGGAGGAAAATTCTGAGAGTGCCTTGGACTGCAAGAAGATCAAACCAGTCCATACTCCAGGAAATCAAGCCAGACTGCTCACTTGAGGGAATGATATTAAAAGCAAAACTGAAGTACTTTGGCCACATAATGAGAAGACAGGATACCCTGGAGAAGAAGCTGATGCTAGGGAAAGTGCAAGGCAAAAGGAAGAGGGGCCAACCAAGGGCAAGATGGATGGATGGTATTCTGGAGGTGACGGACTCAACCATTGGGGAGCTGAGGATGGTGACGGCCGACAGAGGGCTCTGGCGTGGTCTGGTCCATGAAGTCACGAAGAGTCGGAAACGACTGAACGAATAAACAACAACAACAACAATAGTAGTAGCAGTAAACAAGGAGCAATAAATGCAACCAAATTTGAGTAGTTAAAACAATTTTTTTCTGAGAAATTTTAATTCCTTCTTAGCAAATCACCAATATCAGCCCAAACAAAGCAAAAGGAAAATACTTTTACAGAACAATCCTTCAGTCTTATGCTCACTTACTTGAAAAGGTCATAAATCAGTGGGATTTATTTCTGAGAATATATGCATTATTGCACTACATTACATATTATCTTAGTTCTATCATGCAAATTTGCCAATCTTGTAGATATTCTTCCCAACTAACCAGTAGGAAAGAGAGTTGTTCTCATACTTCACAGCTGGAGAAATAAGGTAGAGAGAGAAATATTTGCCCAAGAAAATGGGTTGGATCCAAAATGGCTTGGATCCAAATTTAGTTGTTTATAACAGTTGATCAAAGCTTTCTGAATCCACGCTCTTAAGACAAAAAGACAGCTGGTGTTTCTGGTGAAAGTACCAACAATGTTAATCATGACTCTTGATTAGTTCTTGATTACGCTGATTCCTACCACCAGCTCAAATCAGTCCACTCCTGGATGAAGCCTTCTTCTATTGAAGGTTATGGATAGCAATCTACCACACTTATCTTGCGCAGGTTGGTAGACAGACATTTTTCAACTTCCCAGTCTATGATTGGCCCAAAGTAATCCAACTGGCTTCTATACATAAAGGAGGACTAGAATGTGGATCCCCTTCCTCCTTGTCCAGCACCTTAACCACTACCCCACACTGGCTGTCATGATTGGAAAAGCCTATTAAAATCAATGGACTAAATTAGCTATTTTAGTTTCAGTGAGTTTGCTCTAAACATGATGAAGTCTGCATGCCACAGCCCATGTTCTTTTGTATTGTCAGTTCTACAGGGACACTCACTACCAGTTGATTACCCCCCTTTCATTTAAATTCCTGGGGCACTCTGATAATTTTTATTTGCATTATCTGTTAAAGAACCAAGATAAAATTATTTCTCTAAAAGTAGCAAACTTTTGCTACATTATGTGTAAGTTTCGCCCACAAATGGTTGCCAACAGTTATTGATGTCAGGGGATAATTTTAGAATGTATTTTTATTGGTCAATGACTAATCGGGTCGGGGATGCTATGGTGGGCACCGGAGGGCAAGTCATCTTTGGGGATGATGCCCCCGGTGTTCATTACCGGTGGCGTGTTCCGGCCCTCTGAGTTCAGCCCCAGGCCCTGGACAGCAGATCCGTAGGGGCCCTGGTCTCCAGCTGCTGCTACTTAACGCCAGGTCAGTCAATAACAAAGCCCCCCTCATATGGGATTTGATTATGGAAGAGGGGGCAGACCTGGAGTGTATTACTGAGACCTGGCTGGGCCCTGAAGGGGGCGGTACCCCTTTTGGAAATGTGCCCGGCTGGGTTTACGGTATGGCACCAGCCGAGACCCCAGGGCAGGGGAGGAGGGGTGGCTGTTGTCATCCGGGAGTCCCTAGTGGCCTTTAGGGGCACTGCTCCACAAGTGGCCGGTTGCGAGACCCTGTTTTTCAAATTGGGTTTCTGAGAACAGTTGGGAGTGTTGCTGTTGTACCAGCCTCCCTGCAGCGTAGAAACATCCCTGCCTGAGCTGCTCAAGGCCGTCTTGGGGTTGACAGTGGAGTTCCCCAGGTTTATGGTTTTGGGGGACTTCAACTTGCCATCCCTGGGACGTGCCTCGGGGGCAGCTCAGGAGTTCATGGCTACCATGGCAACCATGGGCCTGTCCCAGATTATTCAGGACCCAACTCGAGACAGTGGCCTCACCCCGGATTTAGTTTTCTTGTCTGAGCAGTGGCAATGTGATCTGAGGGGAGAGCCACATCTATCCCCATTGTCATGGTCAAATCACGCCCTGGTGACCCTGAGATTCTCCTATGCCACCCCCCTCCACAGGGAGGAAGGACCCATTCGATTGGTCCACCCCCGGTGACTGATAGACCCAGAAGGGTTTCAGAGGGTGCTGGGAGTTATACCTGCGGATCTGCTGCATGGACCAGCAGAGGCCCTGGCCGCTGCCTGGAATAGGGAGGCAGCAGGGTCCTTGGAGAGGATCGCGTCTGTGCGACGTCTCTTGTCCCATCAAACCCAACACTCCCCGTGGTTTATGGAGGAGTTGAGGGTTTTCAAGAGGATTAAGAGACGTCTAGAGTGCCACTGGAGGAAGACAAAGACTGAATCTGACCAAACACAAGCTAGAGGTGCTGTTAAGCCCTACCTTGTGGCGATTGTGCCGATCTAGGAACATTGATATTTCTCCGCTCTTATTGAGTCCACAGAATGCTGCCCAGCAGCCCTATTCAAGATCACCCGATCCCTTTTGGGGAAAGGGGGGTCAGAAATCCATCTACAGGGTCATGCTGAGGAGCTTTCTGGGCATCTGCAGGATAAAATTGCTTGGATTCACTCCGAGTTGGACTCCAAGCATGAGACAGAGCCTGTTGAGATACCAGGGGTATGTACTTGCCCAGTTATCTGGGAACAGTTTGATCCTGTTGGACCCGAGGAAGTTGACAGGATCCTCCGGACTGTAAATGCCACCACTTGCCAATTAGATCCATGTCACTCCTGGCTGGTGAAGGCAGCTCAGGAGGTGTTGTGTGGTTGGGTCCAGATGATGGTAAATACATCCTTGCGAGAGGGAGTGTTCTCAACTGTCTTCAAGGAGGCATTGGTGCACCCCCTCCTCAAGAAACCATCACTGGACCCTATTGTACTGGGCAATGTTCGTCCAGTCTCCCACCTTCCCTTTTTGGGGAAGGTGGTTGAGAAAGTGGTGGTGTTGCAGCTCCAGAGAATTCTGGATGAAACAGATTATCTAGACCCCTTTCAGTCAGGATTCAGGCCCGGATATGGGACAGAAATGGCATTGGTCACCCTTATGGATGATCTCTGGCAGGACTGGGATGGGGGCAGTGCATCCATCCTTGCTCTTCTTGACCTCTCAGCAGCGTTCAATACAATTGACCATGCTATCCTTTTGGGTCGGCTCAGGGAGTTGGGGGTGGGCAGCGTGGTTTTGCGCTGGTTCATCTCCTTCCTCCAGGGCTGGTTCCAATCAGTGGTGATAGGGAGTGAGAGGTCCGAGCCTTGGCCCCTCCTTTGTGGGGTGCCGCAGGACTCAGTTCTCTCTCCTTTTTAACATCTACATGAAACCACTGGGAGAGATCATCCGTCACCATGGGATGAGGTATCATCAATATGCTGATGATACTCAATTATACATCTCTGTCCCGGGTGAGGTAAGTGACACTGTGGCTGCCCCCTCTAGGTGCCTGGGGTCTGTAGGAGCCTGGATGGGGACCAGCAGGCTTAGGCTGAACCCTGGTAAGATGGAGTGGCTGTGGATTAATGGCTCTTCCGTATCTGGGACATTATCATCTTTGATTCTGGATGGGGTCGCACTGCCCCAGACAGATCCAGTGCTGAATCTGGGGGTCGTCCTGGACTCACGACTCCTGCTTGAAGAGCAGGTGGCAGTCATGGCCAGAAGGGCCTTTGTGCAACTCCGTGTTGTGCGCCAGTTACACCCTTTCCTGGATCAGGAGCCCTTTGAACAGTCACTCATGCCCTTGTTATCTCTCATATAGACTACTGTAATGCACTCTACATGGGGCTACCCTTGGGGAGTATTTGGAAGCTACAACTGGTCCAGAATGCAGCTGCACAAGGTATCATTGGTGCCCCTAGATCAGCACACATAACACCTCTATTACGCGTGCTGCAGTGGGTACCAGTATGCTTCTGGGTCCAATTCAAGGTGTTGGTTATCACCTTTAAAGCCCTACATGGCATGGGACCAGGTTACCTGCGGGACCGCCTCGTCCCCAATACATCATCCCGTCCCACCCAATTATGCAGAGAGGGAATGCTGTGGACCCTGTGTGTAAGGGAGTTCCATCTGGCGGGGCCCAGGAGGCGTGCCTTCTCTGCAACAGCACCCCCCCTTTGGAATATCTTGCCCCCAGAGGTGAGGTTAACCCCATTGCTCCGGACCTTCAGGAAGAACTTGAAAACTTGGCTCTGCCACTTTGCTTGGGGCCAGGAGGGGAATAGTCACTCTTGTGGATGGCTAGTGCCTTAGAATGCTCCTCACATACTTGGATGGAATCAGATCTTTTTACCACATCTGCCACTTGGACTCTATTCTTATCTTTTTAACTATTTAATAATTGTATCTTATTTTAGATATTGTATTTGTATTTTATGTTTTTGTTTTAATAGATCATCTTGCTGTAAACCGTCCAGAGTCCCTCCTGATGAGGGAGATGGGTGGTGATAGAAATTTGATGAATGAATGAATGAATGAATGAATGAATGAATGAATGAATGAATGAATAAATAAATAAATAAATAAAATAAAGTTTCTGTCAGTCTGTCTGTCTGCATCCTACCCAAAACCTTCATTCTTCTAGGCAATTCAGACAAAACCATGAGAAACTGGATAATGATATATAAATAAATATCTGTGACAAGTACATATTTTGGGCAGTACTTTTCTAAACTCCCTGAAAAAGAATGACAAAAATAGCATATGAGCTTAGGTGGCACTGACACATACTAGATTTCCACAAATCCCTCCACCCCTAAGTGTGGGCCAGTAATTCCAGAGGGAAAGGGAAGAGCTTTTATTCCCAAATTCCTTTTCTTCTTTCAGCTGAATTCAATTTTCTGGATATTCATCCCTGTTTTATTTCCTATTTTGTAATTCTAACACCTTATTAGAAAACACCTTATTAGAAAAGCAGTTGCCTCATCAGAAATACAATGTACTAACCATTTTTTGAAGGCAAGAACAGATGATGATTTCTTCTATTCACCCCCACCCCATGAATACAAACTCTACCTGTGTTTTCCTGCTCTGATTTCAAAGCAGTGTTTTTCAGTTCGAGTTGGCTCATGTATTGCTGTTTGATTTGCCTCCTGCACTTAACTTTGTTCTAGAGCAGTGTTTTTCAATTTTGGCAACTTTAAGATGTATGGACTTCAACTCCCAGAATTCTGGGAGTTGAAGTCCATAAATCTTAAAGTTGCCAAGGTTGAAACACACTGCTCTAGAGAAACCCCTGCACTTTGATTGGCTATTGCACTCAGTGGCAGGAAGGCCCGTTCCCCTGATTGGATGGTCACCACTATCCAACTCTGTAATATCTCCTGCAACTACTGCTATCAGTTATGTCACAGTAACATTGTGGTTATAACATTTGCCTGATATGCAGAGTGTCACTGGTTAAAAACTTAGCAATTTTTTAAAAATTACTTTTTTCCCCTTAAGGTACCCACTTCTCTGCTGGCTTAAAAAAAAAAGTCCAGTAGTGGATAATTGAAACTCCTTCCTTCCTTCCTTCCTTCCTTCCTTCCTTCCTTCCTTCCTTCCTTCCTTCCTTCCTTCCTTCCTTCCTTCCTTCCCCCAAATAGTCAAAATAAGTAAGTTCTGCAAAATCCCTTGTACCTCAAGTGATAGGAGAAATGATAAAATGATGCATCAGTGAACTCGTCTATTGGTTTCTTTGTTCACTTAAGCAGCAAAGTGGGTAGCTCAGGAAAAGAAAAATAGTAACCAACAAAAAAAATCTTCTGTGTTTTGACCAGTGTCATTCTGTATTCAGGCAAATGTTATCACCACTATGCTACTGAGAGACACCCACAACAATGATGGCAACAGACATTTATCAGCCAAACCTTGGAAAATGCCAGAAGGGATGTTTTTTTTTTTTGTTTTTTAAAGCTGATTGTTGTGCCACCTACAGAAAGGAAAGCAATTGGCAGTTACTTTCCTGGCATGGAAAGTTGAGAGGGCCAGCAGGAGGGGAGCTATCCATGGGAGGCTGTAGTCATCAGCAAATTATTGCCACAGTCTCCCAGTCCTCACGCAATTTTGTTAAACCAGCTTAGAATTCAGACAGTATCAGGACAGGACAGGAGCAGCTTAAGAGTGCAAAGAGGATATTTCCAAAGTGAAGAAGATACTAAAGATGAACAGGGAAATCTAAATTGGATAGTATCCAAGTATTGGTCTATTCTGTCAATTGTTTATTTAAAAGATCACAGACAGAAACATCATATGCAACTTCCCCATGAAGATTTCTGGAATGTACACATTTTGTGTGTACAGGACCAAATCACAAATGTGTTTGCATGTCCAAGCCATAATAAACCAGCCTATCTGGCTGCTGCATGAGGTGGTACTTTCTCTGTGATCGCTCTGCCTCTGTGGAACTCACTCTACAAGACATGAGTGTGACTGTCATCCACACTGGCTTTTAAGAGGACTTTACAAACATCAGTTTCAATTTGCCCACAGTGCTTAACTGCTCAGCTCAACATGTTTAAACCTTTTACCATTTTCTTACATTTTTAAAATTTAAATCAGGTAAGTTTAATTCTATTCCAACGTAAGATTTTACAATCTGTATATGTCATATATGTTTTCAATTGCTTTTAGATTTTTGGACATTTTGTACACCACCCAGGAACTAATAAATAAGTCAAATAAAAAAAATCAATCCAATAAATAAGTCACAATATGAGCCTATGAACAAGTCCTAACATTAGTGTTCCAGTGCCCTCCACATATGAGATCCTGGATAAACTCACCATTAATGCCCAATTTGGCTGGAATGTCATTTTTACTTCCTGAAATTGTCTGGAATGCGAATAGTTTCTTCTGAACTTTGCTGCTAATGGATATTATTTGAAGTGTGCCAGAGCTTTTACTGTACTGTGTGGTTGAATAACAATTTCAGAGAATATTTCCAATTACGTACAATTATAACTACTGCTACTTTAAAACCCAAGTGTGAATTGGGCCCACCAATTAGCTTTTTTCCCCTTAAGATAAATAAAGTATCTCAAAGCCTGCTTGGGAATGCTACTGCTTTTTATTAAAAGACATCCCACAGTACGTTAGATGCTTCAAGGCATGCTGTGCTTCCTCTAGTAGAAGTGAAGGGAGCAAAGAGCTTCTGCTATCTTTTGCGAGCTCCTTTGGGTACCAGAAGCAATTGCATTCTTCTGTCTTCAGACTCACTTTCCTTCACACTAATTTCACACCTGGCTAGGTACTAGAGGGTGGATGATATAACCCAGCTTCCTAAGGAATTGTGTCATCTCTCAAATAATCATTAAGAAAAGGTAGGTATTTCAAAGGGAAAATATGAAATTGAAAGCAGCACACCTGATACGCCAAGAAAGTCATCAATGCTTGTAATGTCATCCACGGCTTCTGTGAGCACACGTATGTGAGTCTCCCATGTGGTTTTATACATTTCCATGTTGCTTTTTACCACCTGGCTTTTGGGTTTGGCCGCCAGAGCTACAGCAGCATTGATAACCTACAGAAAAATAAACAGACCAACGTATTTAAAAGATCCTAAAATCAGACAGAAGAGCACTTAACTACAATCTAAGCACCCTGTATAGCAGACGTACACTATTATGCACATTGATTAAAGAAAAAGATATATATTAAAGATAACATATTTAAAACCCTAAAACAGAAAAACTTGCATTCTAATTTTTGCACCAAGTAGAAGTACAGTATCATACATAAAAACCTTCTCAGCAACTTAAACTTCAGTTAGGGATGATGGCAGGACACAGTGAGAAAATGCCAAGGAACCTGAACCAAAACAGATAGAAACCAGATCTGAGCCCCTTGGCTTCTTCATAACTTGGTAGCTTTGTGACAGAAGCTTTCCTTCATGTTCACATGGACGGCCAGAACATGACACTGTAACTACTAGCTCAGATAGGATTCAACTGACAGAAGGGACACAAACATGGTCTGGAACCAATTATGATTCTGGCCTGGCTCAGCCTGAGTGGCTTGAGGTTCAGGTGGCAATTAGATTCTCCAGGTACCCATCTGCTAGACAGTTTCCTGCTTCTCCTTCACTTCCAGAATTCCAATCTTCAACCTAGCTGCAAATTTTTTTTTCCTATGGACATGTAGAACCCATTCTTTAAATAATTAGCATTGACAACCTGATTTTGTAAACACTACCCTTGAATACCAGATAGCTCCCTACAATAGGCATGGAGAAATAACAATTACAAGATTTATTTGTAGCCCAGATTATCTACCTAGTAAGTGTACCTAGTGAGAAGACAGGATACCCTGGAGAAGAAGCTGATGCTAGGGAAAGTGGAAGGCAAAAGGAAGAGGGGCCGACCAAGGGCAAGATGGATGGATGATATTCTGGAGGTGACAGACTCAACCATGGGGGAGCTGGGGATGGTGACGGCCGACAGGAAGCTCTGGCATGGGCTGGTCCATGAAGTCACGAAGAGTCAGAAGCGACTGAACGAATAAACAACAACAAGTCTACCTAGTGGATGTAGAGAATGCTATTCATTAAAATACTACTGTTTCCTCCATGGTTAGATTTGTTAACAGAGACAAAAAATAAATATTAGAATTGTATTTGGAAGCAATCCTTTTCTAAGTCTGATTTCGAGAAGACAATTCATTGTCCTTCACACATTATAATGCTAAACTTTTCAATGCATAAATGGTATAGAAACATGATTTACTTTTCATCCCAGTGAAAAGTAGAATGAAAGATTAAATAGCACACAAGTATGCATTACACATAGTCAGTTTCTAAGATTCTGTAACCTAACCTCTTTTTTCCTTTCAAGAAATCTAATTAATAAGACTGTGAGAATAAAGCCTTCTTCAGTGATAAAGCAGCTGTAAGGGGCTTGACAAGAACCCCAGGTTGAAGCTAGAGGATAGGTATATTAACAAATACTACAAGAAAGAAGATGTTGGTTTGCCAGAGTTAAATCATGATTTTTCAATTCAATACAATTCAATTTAAATTTGAATTGAATTTAGTTAAATCATGACAATATCCCCCTTTCATGAAATTCATTGATTACAAAAGGTTATCTTAGTAACCTGTAGACAAAATAGTCCACATCCTTATCTATATACACCTGATGAAGACAACCTATTTCAAAATGTTAGGAAGTTATACTTTTCATATCCATACAATAATAGAGAAGTATTATTTATACAACATATCTTGTTTAATGTATCTGTTTAGATTTTGAACTATTCTCTCCCCTTAGCCTTATGGTTAGTTTTACTATTATATACAACATGAAAACACAGCTGCCAGTTCTTTAGCTGGTGTTGCCCTTCATTCGCATTGAGTTCTTCCCAAGAACCTAGGATGTCACAATGTATCGGTGTAGTATATGTGCAGATCTTTTGTAATTGACAGATGGAAATTTTGTCAATGTGCAGATTTTCTAATAATAATTCCAGCAGTGCATCATATCGTGGATATGGCCCAGGTATTGATGGCTTTGATGGTGTTTCCACCTTTCAATTTTGTCTTTAGCAATTTTCTCACTCTTTGGATGTATTCTTTACTAATCACATTTTAACCTGTCCATGCTTGATGTTATCCAACTGTAAAATGCCCAGATACTTGTAGGCTTCATCCTGATGGCTCCTGATAATTTGGCCATTCAGCTTTCAATTCCATTACTGTTCATGATTTTAACCCGATTTATGCTACTGTAGCACATTTCTCTAGGCTAAATTCCATTGCTATATCTCTGGGTGTGTATATCTATATCTCTGTGTTGTTGTTGTTGTTGTTATAGTACACTTTGAGGCTTAAATAATTCAACTTAAGCAAATTTCAACTAGAATAATTGCAACTTTTGTTTTAGTCTTCAGAATTTCAGCATTCAATAATGTTCAGAACTATTCCATTGTCACTAAGGTCTCCTACTCCAGATGGGTTTGTCAAAAATACAACAGATTTGCAATACCCAGCTGTCATGCTGGCACCCATGCCACCCTGACATGGTAAGTAGGTCAGATAAGCATATCACCCAGCCAAGACGCCAAAGCTGTCAATAGGAAGAACTAAACAACAAACCGCCAGACAATCACCACGTGGTGTGGATTAGACAGAAGCCATTCAGCACCTTCAATGGGCAGTGCTGAACGGGTGTGAGACAGAAAGAAATGAAACTGATAAACACATTCTATGGGGAGGGGGAAAATTGGAAAACTATTAAACTGCAAGATCTTGTAACTATGCTTCACTTGAATCTTTGAAAGTGGAATAGATCGCTCGCTGTAAATAAAGCTTTTACATATGCTACGTGGCGTGTGTTGGAGCTTTCGTTTATTAGTCGAAGGATCAAAGCCTCACACCAGCAGTGAAAGCAGAACTGGCAATTTTCAGCAAAAACACTAGATTAGAACGTTTTTGTTTTTTATTTTATTAATTTTTATTGCTTTTAAAAATAACAAAAAAACAAAAACAAAAAGTAACCATACACAAAGATACATACAGAGTCAAAAAAATATCAGAAAGTTTAAGAGATTACTACAAACTGGGGGTAGCTGTTAAGTTTATTCCCCTGTCAGAAATTTGCTTTTGGCAATATATGGGCATTCCATTTATAGAAGGAATGTCAGGTACAGAATTACACTCTATCTTGATGATTGATTGATTGTGTGCCATCAAGACAGTGTTGATTCTTAGCGACCACATAGATAGATTTTCTCCATCATGATCTGTCCCTAACCTGATTCTTCAGTTATTCCAACAGTGCACCCATTGCCACTATAACGGACTCCATCCATCTTGCCGTTTGGTCATCCTCTTCTTCTCTTTCCTTCCACCTTTCCCAGCATTAGAGTCTTCTACAGAAAGCTAGAGAGGCAATTGGAGCCTGCTTGGTAGAGTATGAAGGCCTTAGTGAAGATATTCAGATGCATTTATATGTCTATACCTACAAACATCAGAAGAGTACAAGCAATGGTATTCCCTGTGACACTCTATGGAAGTGAAAGTTGGACTTTGAAGAAGCAAGATAGAAAGAGTATTCATACTTTTGAACTTTGGTGAACACTCCTAAGAATACCCCTGTTTCTTGGACAGCCAAGAAAACAAATAAATGGATCATCAAACAAATCAATCCAGAGATTTCACTTGAGGCACAAATGACAAGGCCCAAATTCTTATATTTTGCACATATCATACAAAAAACCCAGCTCCTTTGAAACATCCATAATCTTGGGAAAGGTAGAAGGAAAACGAAGAAGAGAATGACCAGCAGCAAGGTGGATGGATAGACCTGAAGGACCAGGTTGGGGACAAATCATTGTGGAGAAAGTCTATCTCTGTGATCACTAAGAGTCAACACCAATTTGGTGGCAGATAATCAATCAATCAATAAAAACTATCTCCATAGATAATCTGGACAATAGTTGTAATTAAAATATACCATCAGGCTTGCAAACAGAAAACAGTTGCACCTACCACCCCCACTGTAGCTTCAATAATTCTCTACTTTATTGGCTTAACCTACACCCCAGTAATCACCAATCCTATACAGAAACTGGACAACCAGGTCAAAAGAATCCTTAACGACTTACTTACTTACTTACTTACTTACTTACTTATTTATTTATTTATTTATTTATAATTCGACTTGTATTTACCACTCCATCTTCCCGCAAGGGAACTCTGGGCGGTTTACAAAAAAATCGACAGTTAAAATTCAACAATTAAAACAGCATATATAAATACTCTCCAATACAATAAAATTTAAATAAAAAATCCAAGATTTGATGGGTCGATGTTTAAAAGGGCTCTATGGCACCAGCCATCCCCAAGAGGAGCTGTTCCCCCCCCTCCCACGCAAGGCGGCAGAACCAGGTCTTTAAGTTCTTTCTGAAGGCCGGGACTTAACCAAGAAAGGTCAAATCACAAAAGAAGAACAGAGGCGGATGAAAAGCAGTGGACCCATCATCCCACACTTCTACGGACGCCCCAAAATACACAAGCCCAACATACCACTCCGTCTAATTGTATCATTACCAGGGACCCCCACATACAACATAGCAAAAGAACTTACAAGAAAACTTGGGCATCTCACAGAGGAGAGCGAATACTCTATCAACGCCCCACTACAGTACCTCCAGAAAATCAAAGACCTAAAAATAGATGAAGATGAAATTATGGTGTCATTTGATGTCACTGCACTCTTTACATCCATAGACCAAGCACTAGTGATTGAATCCATGGCAGCAGTTCTATGTAACACACCTGACCTAACTAGATACACCAAGATCAAAATATCCAAAATCATGCACCTCATCAACCTCCGCCTGACCACCTACTTTCAGTTTGATGGACAAATATACCAACAAATCAAAGGAACACCTATAGGATCACCACTCTCAGGACTGATAGCAGAGATAGTAATGCAATGTTTAGAAAGGATAGCATTTCCACGCATACAACCCAAAGTATGGATCCGGTATGTAGATGACACCTTCGTCATAATAAAAAAGGATCAACTGGAGGAAACACATGAAACCATCAACAACATCTTCAAAGGAATAAAATTCACAAGGGAAGAAGAAAACAACAATACACTACCCTTCTTGGACATCCTCACAAGTAGAGGAAATGATGGTATTCTAAAAACACAAGTCTACCGGAAATCTACCCACACTAACCAAGTGCTCCACTACCAAAGCAATAACCCAACCTCCCACAAGAGGAGCTGTGTAAGAACACTATTCAGATGAGCACAAACGCACTGCAGCAACCCAGAACACCAGAAAAAGGAAACAGACCACTTATATAGCATCTTCCAGCAAAATGGATACCCACGCAACTTTATCAAAAAGTGCCTGACCACTCAACCTACCACAGCAAAACCAACAAAAGCTATGAAAAGGATTACACTGCCATACATCAGAAACATCTCAGAAACTACTAATAGACTGTTAACAACCACACGGCATCACTGTAGCACACAAACCAACCAAAACCCTTCAGAATATCATAAGTAAACCAAAAGACCCAGTAGCCCAAAAAGAAAAAACAGGAGTTATCTACAACATACAGTGTAAGGACTGTAACAGCCACTATGTAGGACAGACTGGCAGAAGACCAGCAGAACGCATCCACGAACACCAACTAGCAGTCAGAAGACACAATGAAAACTCCTTAATCTCACAACACATGGACAGACTTAACCATACTTTCAACTGGGAAACTGAGCATCTTAAA
The DNA here is from genome assembly GCA_023362775.1 of Charina bottae. Lineage (NCBI taxonomy): Eukaryota > Metazoa > Chordata > Lepidosauria > Squamata > Charinaidae > Charina > Charina bottae. The sequence goes on along the minus strand of JALMGJ010000005.1, from coordinate 78,998,396 downwards.
CCAAGCCAAATCCAAAAATACTAAAGAATTCCTGGAAGCTTGACACTCAGACAAAGCAGCCACCAAAAGACACATAGAGGTAAAGAACATTTACATACCATTCATAAGAGACAATAGAAAAGCCAGAACACCAGAACACCCCCTTGCCAGCAATCAACAACCCGATAGGCAAAGATTAACAGTTAGATTAGCACCAGAGGAGCAATCAAACAACATAATAGACCCTAATCAAGGAACTATTAACTCAGTCAATCCAAGCAGCAAACAACAACCCAATCAAGGAACTACCAAGGAGAGTACAACACCCCCACCAACACAGTCAGGACAAGCCAGGATATATAAACAGAGAGCAAGTCCCACTCCCTTTTCGCACTGAAGATGTTGCCTAGCCTGGCAACGAAACGTCTGCAAGAAAACAAGGCTAAGAGAGCACCAAGGACTCCACGGTTTTGGACTGCCAGGCTTTTGAGCCAGCCTATACATAAAGATACATTTTAAAACATTTGACTTCTCCCTAGGTGAACAATTCAGCACCTATTTGCCTAGAGCAAGCTTGGTCCATCACATTTAATATTCCATTCAAGGGATAAATATGCATCAAAGACAAAGGGAGAACTGTTAGCCAAGGGCTGACTAGGAGAGCACAGGGGTTTCTTATTATGCTCCAACAGCTGTGACCTTTGAGTCAAGTTCCATCCTGTATCAGCTGTTTCAGCCTAGAATACATCATAAGTATTTGAGCTAGCTACCTGCACTGTTTTCTCCTGCTTCACAACATGATTCTAATACTTACTCAGAACAGAATCTTCCTGTGTTTTGTGAAATGTATTCTCTGGTACATGGACAGAGGCTTAAAACAATCATAGAAACATACAGTTAAAAGAACTTAAACATCATCAGGCCAACTCTTGATCAAGAATCCATAATACAGGTTTATAACTACATGCAGGATGTAATCTATGAGTGTCCACCCTATCCTTAGCTACCTTCAGTGAAAGGGAAGCCTCCACCCCCTGAGGCATTTGGTTTCACAGTCAAACAAATCTTACAATTAGAAATCTACTTTTAATAGTTTAAATCTGCTTCCTGCAATTTCTAACCATTCATTCTAGCCCTGATTTTTGGAGTAGAGAGCAGCTTTATGCAACAACAATATCATGTTTCCCCTTAACTTGTTCTTTCTAATATACCTAGTGCCTGGTTTCCAAGCCTGCAATATTCTGGTCTCCTTAATCTGGGCAAGCTCCAGTTGGCCAAACACTGTGCTAGATGCTCTGATGTACACTTTAGCATTTGTTCTTTCACTTCAGTTGTTGTGAGAAAAAAGTTATGTTGCTACTGTTCATGAAATGAAAAGTTGCAGTGAATACTTGTCAGTATGTTTTACGCAATGCACTGTGATTGAATTTTGACTGCCAGAGGAGTTGCTCCAATTACAATTCTCTGCCTAATGCAGGTTGACTGTGTTGACATGAGTACTGTGCATCACTAGGCCAAAAAAAATGTGAGGATGGGAACTTTTTAAATAACAACAACAACAACCATATTAAACAATGCAGTGGCTAAAATGAGGATAAGTATTTTCTGAAAGGAACCAGGTTGGAAAGAGAGCAATTACAAATCCAAAAGGTGTACAGATTCCATAGCTTGGGCATGAAACAGGAGAAGGCCTTCTCCCATGTGCTTCAAGAAATCGACTTCTGCATGTAGAATTATTTTCAAAGAGCCTTTCCTCCAGAACTTAATAGGCAGGTTCTAAGTTATCCTAAAATCAGCCTTTCTTTACCTTTTGACCCTGGAGGAACCCTTGAAATATTTTTCAGGCCTCGGGGAACCCCTGCACATTCAGGCTCAAATATAGGCCAGAAGTTACAAAATTATTATATTTGTTTCATGTGTTGGCCTGTATATGTGCATTAACAGTGTTCTTAAACTAAAAATAATGAAATGTACCTCTTTAATGTGAAGTTGCCCAAATTTGAAATAACTTTAAAATAAACCGTGATCTCCCAGGGAACCCCTAGTGACCTCTCACAGAACCCTAGGATTCCATGGAACCCTGGTTGAGAAAATCTGCTTCAGATAGATAGTGCCTTGCCTGTTTAGAGCTTTAAGGTAAAAATCAATCCTGCAGCTTTTTGGCTATAGGCAAAAAGTGATCATGATACTATGTATCCTGTAGCAGCTTAACTACCACATTTTGCATTAAAATGTTTCTGCCCACCTAGTACGTTCTGGCTGAGTGGGTGCGCTCTATTAAATGTTGTCATCTTGTGTGACCGAGGAAGTGTGCTTTCTCTGTCATGGCCCCAACCTTCTGGAACAGCATCCCACCAGCGATTAGGACAGTGCCCTCTCTCTTAGGGTTCTGGAAAGCTCTTGAAACCTGGCTTTCATTCCAGGCCTTGTCTTGTGGGTTTTTTAGGGGTCCTCTGTTTTGTTTTATTTGATTTACAGTATGTCAGTTTTAGATCATTTTATCTGGGCTGTCTGTGTGGTTTTAGGTTTTATCTGTTTTTCTGGATTTTTTGTTTTGTTTTGTTTTTGTACACTGCCCAGGGTCCATTGGAGTTGGGTGGCTATAATAAATTTAATTAATAAATATCATGAGCATAATTATGATACCTCATACCAAACTGACAGATGATCTCTTCCAGAGATTTCATACAGATGAAAAATAACATGAGTGTGATGGACTGTGAGGGCGACCTTGGGGAACAGAGGGAAGAGAGGCTGCCTGGGGGACAATCAGATAAAAGGAAAGGGAGTCCACGAGAGGGTAACAGTCTGAAGAAGAAACTTAGGAAAGACCCGCCTTGACCACTCAAGCGATAAATAGGGAGGGAGGGAGGGAGATTTGTACTTTCAGACTTGCAAGATTCTGTTAATGTAGCCTTGCAATGAAGTAGAATTAGTTCATCTAGTTGTGTTTCCTGTCTGGTTTATCTGGAAGGAATGAGGGAATAGACTGAGGTCTGTAGTATTCCACATTGGAGCCGCCACTGGCTTGATTGCACTTTTGCCATGACTACTGGTTGGAACTGCCTGGTCAAATAGGAGAGAAATAACTGCAAGACAGTACCTTCAACCCGCAACTCTTGAAGGAAACTACGGTCAGTGAAACAGAATTTCACCAAAAGGTCTAATAGGGCAACTTTCCCTCTTTTCAGGTCCCAATGAACATCTACCAGAACAGTCAATGCATTGATGTTCTTCTAAGATCCTCTGTGGCCACCCTTGCTCTTTGGAATAGCATTTCCCCTGACCCCAATCCTGCCTTTAGGAAAGACATGGAGACCTGGCTTTTTCAATAGGTCTAATGACTAGGAGGTTTGTGATCTGGCTGGTATACACTGTTTGTATTGTTGTTTCACAACATAGCATCTTTCACTTTCGTTGGTGGGAAGTTGTGAGAAAAAAGTTATTTTGCTATTGTTCATGAAATGAAAACCTGCAGTGAATGCTTGTCAATCTGCTTTAAGCAATGCACTGTGACTGAATTTTTGACTGCCAGAGGAGTCGCTCCAATTAAAATGATGATTTATATTTGGTTATTGTTGTTAAAATGCTTTAGATTATTATTTTATCTTTGTATGCCACCTAGAGTTGAATGTCTTTCCTACAAATAAAGTAGGCAATAAAATGTCTTCACTCACATGAACCTAGGAGATAACTTTAGGCAAAAATAAGATATCTGTGTGCAAGTTAATACAGGAGTGTTGGGTCAACACTCAATTCCATTAACCTATGATTTTTAAGGTAATGTAGTATTTAGTAGAAAAGCAATATTTGTGGAGACAAGATGGAAAGGTGAGGTAGGCAAAGTTTTAGAAGGGGATCCCATAAAAGTCAAAAGAACTAAACAGACTTCTAGAAGTAATGAAAGATACTGTGGTGAAATTACCTCATGATGGGGCAAAGAATACATTTTAAAAATTCCCTTCTCACCCCTATGGGTAGTATGTGTTTTCCTCAACCTCAGGTCCTCTACCAGAGGCCTGGGAGTTTGAGGGTTCTCCACAGAATCTTAGCTGTTCCTAGCAGTCCACTCTTCTGGACAGAGAGCTCTGATGTTGCTCCTGGGATCTGTTGGAGCCACTGTCCCAGCCTGGGAGTCACAGCCCCGAGTGCTCCTACCACCACTGTGACCACTTTTGCCTTCACTTTCCACATCCTCCCTAGTTCCTCCTTCAGTACTTCTCCAGCTTCTCATACTCCTTTCTGATGTTGCTGTCACTTGGCACCACTACATCTATCACCACCACTGTCTTCTGGTCCTTGTCTGCTATATTGATGTCTGGTTGATTGGCCAGTACTTGCCTGTCAACTTTCTTGGAACACAAGAATAGTAAAAACTGAGAAAGTGACTTCATGCCATGGATCTATCTGATTTAAGTTAATAGGATGAGAAAGGAGGCTATTCAGGAAGTGTCATTATTTCCAAGAGCAGATGATGGTAGGTAGGTAATTTTTACTTCTGGCTAGAATGTGATTGAATCAAAGGAGGAAACTCAAGAACTGTTATCTGTTCCAAAAACAGCCAAGAACATGCCATGATTTGGAGCTGCAATGAGCTGGATTGCTATCAAGTGCACAAAAGTGCAGATGTATCTATGTTGACAGCCAGAGGCTGAGCTTGAGAATCCAGCTTTGAGAAGCAGATGAGGAATTATACTTTCTGAAATTTCATGAAATAGAAGAAGCTGGAACAGAAGAGGGGCAAGAAAAGCATCAGCTATAAAATATATCTCAAAATTCAATCAGTTGCTGAAATTCAACTGTATTTGATCCTTGAATGTCCCTGGCACCTTGACTGTTTAATGATTTTATATCTGTATCTTGACTCCTGTTTTTCTCTTGTTCCGTTCATGTGATCTTCTGGTTTTAACTTTCAGTTAACTCATTACAATGAGTAGTTTTTACCATTTGTTTGTAGAACTTTGGTAACAAGATAGAGTTTTGGGCAGGACACTGCAATCACACCTGCATAGGATCCATAGTAATGGACTGAACAAACATTTGCTATATAACTAGATAAAATCAGCATGTGAAGAGCTTCCTGGCTCCATATAGCAATGTCACATTTCTGTCCTTCAGCATTAGGACTTCTAGGATAGCTTCAATAAAGTAAATAATTGTCATTGACATTCTGTCTAAAAGCAGAAAAACACAATTTAACCAGCCACACAAGATAAATGCAGCTGTGGGAACTATGACAAGAATAGTCAGAACCTTATCCAAGGTTAAAGTGGTAAAAATATGTAACACATAAAAAAGGTTGGAGAACAGAACACGTGTAAAGTCCATTGGGAAAAGTTAAGGAAGACTTCTAGACACGCAAACGCATATCAAGAGGCTATAACAGATTATGTTTCCAGCAACCTGCCCAGGAACTGATGTGATTTGTTAAACTCCAGGCAGTTGACACCCTCCCAGCCTTATAGTGCTCACTACTGCTTTTGCATGATATGACCTCTTGAGAAGGCCACTACTCTCTGGAAATGCAGCCTTGCACTCTGGCTCCCTTGTGTTGCTCTGGTTTTGGGTGTTTGTTTGTTTCCTCCTGACAGAGCAGGAACAGTGCTATCTTGGACAAAGATGCTATCAAGTCCTTCGGGATCATCTCAGAGTTTCAGGATTCATGTACATGAAAGGGATTGGATCCTTCCCACTTTATACTGTAATCTGAATTCTTAAGGCAAGATAGGATCTACACACTCAATGAATTCATTTTCTAATAGTTTATCTTCTGAGATGTTCAGGGCAGTTATAATAGTTGGAAGAAGGTTATAGTTTTAGAAGCTCACAGAAGAGGCCCAAGGTTTCCAAAACATGGAAGCAGATCCACCCATATAAAGCCATTCATCAGTATAAGGAAAGATGGGAATCCCTTGAAGATGCAGATGAGTTGCTGCAGATATTGGGGCTACTGTTCAGTCGTTTAGTCGTGTCCGACTCTTCATGACCTCATGGACCATAGCACGCCAGGCCTTCCTGTCCTCCACTGTCTCCCGGAGTTTACTCAAATTCATGTTCATTACATCAGTGATGCTATCTAACCATCTCATCCTCTGCCGTCCCCTTCTCCTTTTGCCCTCAGTCTTTCCCAGCATCAGGGTCTTTTCCAGTGAGTCCTCTCTTCGCATTAGGTGGCCAAAGTATTTGAGCTTCAGCTTCAGCATCTGTCCTTCCAATGAGCAGTCAGGGTTGATTTCCTTTAGGATTGACTGGTTTGACCTCCTTGCAGTCCAAGGGACTCTCAAGAGTCTTCTCCAGCACCACAGTTCGAAAGCATCAATTCTTCGGTGCTCAGCCTTCCTTATGGTCCAACTCTCACAGCCATACATTACTACTGGAAAAACCATAGCTTTAACTATACGGACCTTTGTCAGCAAGGTGATGTCTCTGCTTTTTAATATGCTGTCTAGGTTTGCCATAGCTTTCCTCCCAAGCAGCAAGCGTCTTTTAATTTCATGGCTGCAGTCACCGTCTATGGTGATCTTGGAGCCCAAGAAAATAAAATCTGTCACTGCTTCCATTTCTTCCCCTTCTATTTGCCAGGAAGTGATGGGACCAGATGCCATGATCTGGGTTTTTTTAATGTTGAGTTTCAAGCCAGCTTTTGCACTCTCCTCTTTCACCCTCATCAAGAGGCTCTTTAGTTCCTCTTCACTTTCTGCCATTAGGGTGGTATCGTCTGCATATCTGAGGTTGTTGATATTTCTCCCAGCAATCTTAACTCCGGCTTGTGATTCATCCAGCCCGGCATTTCTCATGATGTACTCTGCATATAAGTTAAATAAGCAGGGTGATAATATACAGCCTTGTTGTACTCCTTTCCCAATTTTGAACCAGTCAGTTGTTCCATGTCCGGTTCTAACTGTTGCTTCTTGACCCGCCTACAGGTTTCTCAGGAGACAGGTAAGGTGGTCTGGTACTCCCATCTCTTTAAGACTTTGCCACAGTTTGTTGTGATCCACACAATCAAAGGCTTTAGCGTAGTCAATGAAGCAGAAGTAGATGTTTTTCTGGAACTCTCTTGCTTTTTCCATGATCCAGCGAATGTTGGCAATCTGATCTCTAGTTCCTCTGCCTCTTCGAAACCCAGCTTGCACTCCTGGTAGTTCTCGGTTCACATACTGCTGAAGCCTACCTTGTAGGATTTTGAGCATAACCTTGCTAGCATGTGAAATGAGCGCAATTGTACGGTAGTTTGAACATTCTTTGGCATTGCCTTTCTTTGGAATTGGAATGTAAACTGACCTTTTCCAATCCTGTGGCCACTGTTGAGTTTTCCAAATTTGTTGGCATATTGAGTGCAGCACTTTAACAGCATCATCTTTTAGGATTTTAAATAGCTCAGCTGGGATACTGTCTTCTCCGCTAGCTTTGTTGTTAGTAATGCTTCCTAAGGCCCACTTGACTTCACTCTCTAGGATGTCCGGCTCAAGGTCAGTGACCACACCATCGTATTTATCAGGGATATTAAGATCTTTCTTGTATAGTTCTTCTGTGTATTCTTGCCACCTCTTCTTAATCTCTTCTGCTTCTGTTAGGTCCCTGCCTTTTTTGTCCTTTATCATGCCCATCTTTGCACAAAACGTTCCCTTGATATCTCCGATTTTCTTGAAGAGATCTCTAGTCTTCCCCATTCTATTGTTTTCCTCGATTTCTTTGCATTGTTCATTTAAGAAGGCCTTCTTATCTCTCTTTGCTATTCTCTGGAATTCTGCATTCAGTGTATTGGGTTCAATTGGGTTCAATTCAGTGTATTGGGTTCAATTCAGTGTATTGGGGCTAAGGACAGACTAAAAAGTAGAAATTGGATCTGATAGTTTTGGTCTCCAGTGCAAAACTGCAGAAATAGAGGGAAGTACAAAGAGAGATCTGAAAATAAGCACTGTGAAAACCTCCTGAAGCAAAGTCATCCTTTTAATTCACAAGATGAAAGAGGATCATCAGAGGCAGTATGCAAAAATGGCTGGCAGCCACAAAGTTGGCGAGATTAGAGGTTTAACTCTTTGGAAGAATTCTAAGTTAAAAATAGGTTGAAAAATGTTTTATTGGAAAGTATGGGCAGAAGCCAGGATAGTGACTTGAAATCAATTATTATATAATCATTATTTTAAAGATTTTTCTCAGCTTCAAACTGAATTTGGTCTCCCTAGTTCATAACAGTAGCAGTACTTCAACTTATGTATGTTTTGATGGCTCAATAGAGGCCAGATGCTTTGGCAACGTCAAAGGTACCCGAGATGCATTCTCATCTGATGGAATCCATGATGGAAATTAAACCCAAAAGTTAAATAACATTTTTAACTCAATTACCAGTGGGATTTATCAATCACGGACTAAAGAACTGGACTCTCTGATAATGCCACATCAATGGGTACAAGTTCTTATAAATGTTAAACTGGCACCAACAGATTTGAAACTAAAATTGATTGATGAAAAATTGTATTTTGAGTCTACTGGATTCCCAAAAATGAACCTAAGAGGATGGACATCAGATTTTCTTTTTTGGAGATGTAAAAAATGTGAGGGTTTACTAACCCATATGATCTGGTCCTGTGAACTGTTGGTATCTTTTTGGAATAGCATATCAATGCACATTAGTAGATTTATGGGCAAATCCCTAAATGGTAAAGATGTTAATGTGATGCTGAATTATATCCCAAAACTTTGGAATCTGACTGTGAGAAATTATGATTATCAGGAAAAATTATTTTGAGAAATTAGAAAAGTGATATTAACCCAGATATTGAGGATTGGCTTTTAGAAATGTGCAATTTATCTGTTTTGGAAAAGGCAGTATTCCTTTTGGAAAAGGCAGTATATCAAAGATTGATAACACTCCTGTCTGGGATGGTCATCCTCTTCCACCAAGCACACAGTTTTGGGAGGGATGAACATGGAGCAGTAAGGGAGGAAGGGGATACCAGCCTACCCAGCCAGATCAGCCAAATCAACCCTGGTGATCAATGAGGTGGCAGATGTTACAGCCAGATCACCTTCCCATGTTTGACTTATTTGGATTCTGAGTCATACCTCACCAACAGTTTATAAATCAGGCACAACAAATGTTCTGAATTGTCTATTATAAGGGGTTTTTTATTCAGCCAAGTCTCTCAATATTCCCCACTGTTTCTGCAATTTTTTTAGTACTGTACTACTTATTTGAAGATACTAAAACTAATCAGATGAACCAGACCATTGCAAAGTAAAAATTTCAAAAAATGTTATCTTTTCCTTACAGATAATTATTGCAATCTAAATGAGTTATTGGCCTTCTACTAATCAAATTTCTTAGTACTTTTTCTTCATAGATGTTTAATGATGACATGAGAGGGGAACAGTCTAGATTTATTATGTTCCTATATTTGTCCCCTCTATTAAAGGAGATTGTTACCTTGTCGTGGTGCTGGAGCTTGAGTACCTCAATGAAACCATGAGCTAAACCGGGAAGGGACACCCAAGACGGGAAGGTCGTGGCAGAGAGGTCAGACTAAATACGATCCCTGGGGAAGGTAATGGCAACCTACCCCAGTATTCTTGCCGTGAAAACTAAATGGATCAGTACAACCAGAGATATGTCGGTATACCATTGGAAGATGGGACTCCCAGGTCGGAAGATGGTCAAAATGCTACTGGGGAGGAACAGAGGATAAGTTCAACTAGCCCCAGACGTGATGACGCAGCTAGCTCAAAGCCGAAAGGACGGCTAGCGGCTGACGGTGCTGGTGGTGAACGACGAATCCGATGTTCTAAAGATCAACACACCATAGGAACCTGGAATGTAAGATCTATGAGCCAGGGCAAATTGGATGTGGTTATTGGTGAGATGTCAAGATTAAATATAGACATTTTAGGTGTCAGTGAACTGAAATGGACTGGAATGGGCCACTTCACATCAGATGACCACCAGATCTACTACTGTGGACAAGAGGACCACAGAAGAAATGGAGTAGCCTTCATAATTAATAATAAAGTGGCTAAAGCAGTGCTTGGATACAATCCAAAAAACGATAGAATGATCTCAATTCGAATTCAGGGTAAGCCATTTAACATCACAGTGATCCAAATATACGCCCCAACCACAGATGCTGAAGAAGCAGAAGTAGATCAGTTCTATGAGGATCTGCAGCACCTACTGGATAATACACCAAAAAGAGATGTTATTTTCATTACAGGAGACTGGAATGCTAAGGTGGGTAGTCAAACGACACCTGGAATTACAGGCAAGCATGGTCTGGGAGAACAAAATGAAGCAGGACATAGGCTGATAGAATTTTGCCAAGAAAACTCACTGTGCATAACAAACACTCTCTTCCAACAACCTAAAAGACGAATTTATACATGGACTTCACCAGATGGTCGACACCGAAATCAGATTGACTACATCCTTTGCAGCCAAAGGTGGCGGACATCTATACAGTCGGTAAAAACAAGACCTGGAGCTGACTGTAGTTCAGATCACGAACTTCTTATTGCACAATTTAGAATCAGACTAAAGAGAATTGGGAAGACCCACAGATCAGTTAGATATGAGCTCACTAATATTCCTAAGGAATATGCAGTGGAGGTGAAGAATAGATTTAAGGGACTAGATTTAGTAGATAGGGTCCCAGAAGAACTATGGACAGAAGTTCGCAACATTGTTCAGGAGGTGGCAACAAAAACCGTCCCAAAGAAAAAGAAAACCAAGAAGGCAAGATGGCTTTCTGCTGAGACACTGGAAGTAGCCCAAGACAGAAGGAAAGCAAAAGGCAACAGTGATAGGGGGAGATATGCCCAATTAAATGCAAAATTCCAGAGGTTAGCCAGAAGAGATAAGGAATTATTTTTAAACAAGCAATGCGCAGAAGTGGAAGAAGACAGCAGAATAGGAAGAATTAGAAACATCGGAGGTAAATTCCAGGAAAAATGGGTATGATCAAAAACAAAGATGGTAAGGACCTAACAGAAGCAGAAGAGATCAAGAAAAGGTAGCAAGAATATACGGAAGATCTGTATAGGAAGGATAATAATATTGGAAATAGCTTTGACGGTGTGGTCAGTTAGTTAGAGCCAGACATCCTGAAGAGTGAGGTTGAATGGGCCTTAAGAAGCATTGCTAATAACAAGGCAGCAGGAGACGACGGTATCCCAGCTGAACTGTTTAAAACCTTGCAAGGTGATGCTGTCAAGGTGATGCATGCCATATGCCAGCAAATTTGGAAAACACAAGAATGGCCATCAGATTGGAAAAAATCAACTTATATCCCCATACCAAAAAAGGGAAGCACTAAAGAGTGTTCGAACTATCGAACAGTGACACTTATTTCACATGCCAGTAAGGTAATGCTCAAGGTCATGCAAGGTAGACTCCAGCAATTCATGGAGCGAGAATTGCCAGATGTACAAGCTGGGTTTAGAAAAGGCAGAGGAACTAGAGACCAAATTGCCAATATCCGCTGGATTATGGAGAAAGCCAGGGAATTTCAGAAAAACATCTATTTCTGTTTTATTGACTATTCTAAAGCCTTTGACTGTGTGGATCATAACAAATTGTGGCAAGTTCTTGGTGGTATGGGGATACCAAGTCATCTTGTCTGCCTCCTGAGGAATCTGTATAACGACCAAGTAGCAACGGTAAGAACAGAGCACGGAACAACGGACTGGTTTAAGATTGGGAAAGGAGTACGGCAGGGTTGTATACTCTCACCCTACCTATTCAACCTGTACGCAGAACACATCATGCGACGTGCTGGGCTTGAGGAATCCAAGGCTGGAGTTAAAATCGCTGGAAGAAACATTAACAATCTCAGATATGCAGATGATACCACTTTGATGGCTGAAAGCAAGGAGGAGTTGAGGAGCCTTATGACAAAGGTGAAAGAAGAAAGTGCAAAAGCTGGCTTGCAGTTAAACCTCAAAAAAACCAAGATTATGGCAATGAGCTTGATTGATGACTGGCAAACAGAGGGAGAAAAAGTGGAGGCAGTGACAGACTTTGTATTTCTAGGCACAAAGATTACTGCAGACGCTGACTGCAGCCAGGAAATCAGAAGACGTCTACTTCTTGGGAGGAGAGCAATGGCAAATCTTGATAAAAGAGTTAAGAACAGAGACATCACACTGACAACAAAGGTCCGCATAGTCAAAGCAACGGTATTCCCTGTAGTAACCTATGGCTGTGAGAGCTGGACCATAAGGAATGCTGAGCGAAGGAAGATAGATGCTTTTGAACTGTGCTGTTGGAGGAAAATTCTGAGAGTGCCTTGGACTGCAAGAAGATCAAACCAGTCCATACTCCAGGAAATAAAGCCAGACTGCTCACTTGAGGGAATGATATTAAAGGCAAAACTGAAGTACTTTGGCCACATAATGAGAAGACAGGATACCCTGGAGAAGAAGCTGATGCTAGGGAAAGTGGAAGGCAAAAGGAAGAGGGGCCGACCAAGGGCAAGATGGATGGATGTTATTCTGAAGGTGACGGACTCAACCATGGGGGAGCTGGGGATGGTGACGGCCGACAGGAAGCTCTGGCGTGGGCTGGTCCATGAGGTCACGAGGAGTCAGAGACGACTGAACGAATAAACAACAACAACAAAAAGCCCTAATGCCAGAGAAAGAGAGAGAGAGAGAGAGAGAGAGAGAGAGAGAGAGAGAACGAGAACAAAACAACTTTCTTGGAACACAAGAATAGTAAAAGGGAGAAAGTGACTTCATGCCATGGATCTATCTGATTTAAGTGAATAGGATGAAAAAGGAGGCTATTCAGGAAGTGTCATTATTTCCAAGAGCAGATGATGATAGGTAGGTAATTTTTACTTCTGGCTAGAATGTGATTGAATCAAAGGAGGAAACTCAAGAACTGTTATCTGTTCCAAAAACAGCCAAGAACATGCCATGATTTGGAGCTGCAATGAGCTGGATTGCTATCAATATTTGTCCCAGGCATCAAGATATTGCCTGTTATTTTTGCATTTTTAATTATTGCATTATTTTTATAAATTGTTTATTTTTGGTTGCATCAACCCGGAGATGTTTCTGCAGAACATCTAGAAGTCCAGGCCCTTCCATAGAAGTAGCCAGGACATAAGGAGATACAATCCATTCTGAGACCTACATTAAACAAGTGGAGCATGATAATACAGTTCAAGGTTCAGAACCACTATTCCACCTGTCTCTTTCAAATCTTGTAAAATCTTGAATTTAATTCTTGGGTTTTTTTTATTAGACTACATGTACTTCATTACTTGTTTATGCCAGTCACTTAATTCTTTGTTTTCAATATATATTGGAATCATTTGAAAAAGAAAATTAAATCAGTAATACTTAAAACAGGATATATGAATGACCAAATAGTACAGTATGACCAGAAAAACCATAAAATAAGCACTTAATATTAACAGACAATTAGTCACATATAAACAATCTATGTTGGAGATCCTTCCTGTAATTGTAACGGAAAAAAATTAAATGAATTAAACAAATATATTTCTGCCCTGATTTGGGTTCCCAGTAATGGTATGAGCTACAGGTAGTCCTCACTTAACAACCACAATTGGGACCGGAATTTCGGTTGCTAAGCTAAGTGGTCATTAAGCGAATCCGACCCAATTTTACCTTTTTTGTGGCGGTCGTTAAGCAAAACACTGCAGGCATTAAGCAAACCATCTGGTCGTTAAGTGAATCACATGGTTCCCCATTGATTTTGCTTGCCAGAAGCCAGCCGGAAAGGTTGAAAATGGCGATCACATGACCACAGGATGCTGCGATGGTCATAAATGTGAACCGGTTGCCAAGCACGCAAATCATGATCATGTGACCACGGTGACACTGTGATGGTCGTATGAGTTCCGGTCATAAGTCAGTTTTTTCAGCACCGTTGTAAGTCCAAACCATCACTAAACAAATGGTTGTTAAGCAAGGACTACCTGTATACCACCAGCCTAGAAACTGTATATGGTAACAGGGAAGTCATGAAAGGCATGTGCTTCTGGGGAGTCTTGTTGGTACCAGTAGCTTCAGTATGGAGATGGAGAGTGGAAATAAGAGAGTGACCTCTCATCTAATTGCAGAAGGGGTATTGCCAGAAACGTAAGATTTCCACACTCTCCTTTTCAGACATAGAACCTTGATGGGTCTGGCAATCCAAAAATGAAGCAACAGGTTGAAAGGTCTTGGAAAAATGGGGACTTTGGGACTGCAGCAAGAGGCAACATAAGGTATAAAGTGGAACTATCCAGAAGTTCAAATCATCACAGGACTGTTTCTGTGTGGTGCATTAATACTGATTGATAGATGTTGATCCTGAGAGTTTCAGAGAAACTGAGGAGGAGCCTAGGGCTATCCGTGGGTAGAATCCTGAGATCACAAGAGTCTGATTACTCAGCAAAAGCACTACACAATCACTGTATTGGAAGATTTGCACTTCAAAGGCTCTATCTCAGGCTGTGGATTCACAATATCATAAGAGCAAAGTGCTCATTGCCAAATAATGCCCAAAGACAGATAAATTGATTGTGTGACTTGCTGGGTAAAACCTAGAAATGGGTGGTGCTCTCCACAACATGACCTTCTGCAAACAAAAATAATAAAGGTCCCAATTGTGGTCACTAAATGAGGACTTCCCGTATTGGGAAATACAGGGTGGGCTGCATACACTCCACACTAGGGCGAGGGCTTAGAAAGGAGGCATTAGCAGCATTCCAAGCTGCTTCCCAACTGCCTCACCCTGCAGTGAGGATTTTCTTTTTCTTCAATGTTTTACTCGATAGCAGGGCTTTCCAAACTTTTCATGTTGGTGACACACTTTTTAGACATGCATCATTTTGCGACACACTCTTACAGCAGGGCATCATTTCGCGACACACTCTTACAGCAGGGCACAAGGCAGGCACTAGGACCTGCGCGGAATCACAGCAGGTTTGGAGGCAGCCAGGCACAAGGCAGGCACTAGGACCTGCGCGGAATCACAGCAGGTTTGGAGGCAGCCAGGCACAAGGCAGGCACTAGGACCTGCGCGGAATCACAGCAGGTTTGGAGGCAGCCAGGCACAAGGCAGGCACTAGGACCTGCGCGGAATCACAGCAGGTTTGGAGGCAGCCAGGCACAAGGCAGGCACTAGGACCTGTGCGGAATCACAGCAGGTTTGGAGGCAGCCAGGCACAAGGCAGGCACTAGGACCTGCGCGGAATCCTGGCAGGGCTCAGAGGCAGCAGCCGCCGCGACACACCCAGCCACTGCAGCCGACATGTCCCGACACACAGTTTGGAAAGCTCTGCTCCATAGCCTTGGCCTGCTCTAGCCCATTGTTCAGTCTCAGTCTTTCTCTTGCTGGTGTCTCCCATCCCACTGCTTTTAGTTGTTTTAGAGTTATCTGTGGATGGACAGATAAAAAGGGTCCCAAGCTCCTTTATGTTTCTTTCCAACCTTCCATTGGTCAGCTTGCATGCTGGACATGGTACTCTGTATTGTGCAGTTGTGCAAAACCTGTGTCTGTGATGCCTAGAGATCTCAGGAAGGAACTAATATTTTGGCTCAAATACCTGAGCTGAACAGTATGGAAGCATGTGAGAAACAGTTGAAATGTTTGGCTGTCAATGCAGAATGGTGGAATCCTGCCTTCCAATGCATAATGAATTTAATCAAGCCAGATTCAAGACCACCTTGGTTGCTTGAAGTAAAAAATAAGCTTCCATTTGTCTCACTTTGCTAAGCCTAATTCTGCTATCTATGGAATAGCCAAAGAAGTGGTCCACATCCAAGTTTCTGCTGCAGCAACATGCATGATGCAGATTCAGCACATCAAGTTTTCTAATAGTTTCTGCTGCGAATCTGTTATCTATCAGCAGTTGGCAAATGAGACATTCCAAGGAGGAGTAATAAGTGTTCTTGCAAAAATATGGCAATGTCAAATACATATTGTATTTTAATTTATATGCTAAATTTACACATCTGAAATTGTTTGATGGCTATTGTGAAGAGGGTAACCATTACCACACACCAGCTGATTTATTGCCATGTATTATTCTGCTGTTCAAAAGAGACTCAGAAAGTGCCAGCAAAACTATGGCAATTTATAATCTCCATCCTCTTGTCTTTGTTAATTATTGCTATAACTTGCTTCAATTCTGGACTTTACATTGATTCAGAGTACAAATGTTACCTTAAAGTGAAAGTGTGACTTTGTGTCAGGTTTAAGCTATTATTCAAATGTAATTTCAATACATATTTCATAATTCTCTTTGATTGGTACCACATATTTCTGACCCTGTTCCTTTGAATACTAAGGACAGCTATAGTTAGCCCAGGATGATTGCTTGTAATCTTACAATGGAGCACATACAATAGGAAGAAAAAAATGGTATCAGCTACATGTACCCACTGGAGTTGGGAGGGAGGGAGGGAGGGAGGGAGGGAAAGGAAGGAAGGAAGGAAGGAGGGAGGGAAGGAAGGAAGGAAGGAAGGAGGGGAGGGAGGGAGGGAGGGAGGGAAGGAAGGAAGGAAGGGAAAGAAACATACCTAGCCATAACCAGAGTAGTCAAGCACAGCGTTAGGCACCCATGAGCAAGACTCAGATATACATCACACATCTCCTAACTTTATACAGCTTAGCACCTGCCTTAAGTTAGGTCAGCCTTTCTCAGCCTTTTGACCCTGGATGAACCCTTGAAATATTTTTCAGGCCTCGGGGAACCCCTGCACATTCAGGCTCAAATATAGGCCAGAAGTTACAAAACTATTATATTTGTTTCATGCATAGGCCTGTGTATATCCATTTACAGTGTTCTTAAACTAAAAATAAAGAATGAAACTTACCTCTTTAATGTGAAGTTACCCGAATCTGAAATAATTTTTCAAATTCAATTGTGATCTCCC
Organism: Charina bottae; assembly: GCA_023362775.1. Taxonomy (NCBI): domain Eukaryota; kingdom Metazoa; phylum Chordata; class Lepidosauria; order Squamata; family Charinaidae; genus Charina; species Charina bottae. The sequence goes on along the minus strand of JALMGJ010000005.1, from coordinate 78,981,527 downwards.
AGGGAACCCCTAGTGACCTCTCATGGAACCCTAGGGTCCCATGGAACCCTGGTTGAGAAACCTTGGGTTAGGTCTTAGCAGAAGTCTCATAAATATGGTTTAGCCAGATATAAATCTTTATTGTAAATAAGGATGAAGCCTTGTTTACAAGGCTTTACAATGAAGCAGTTGATTGCCCACAGCCAGTGTGATGGTCCAATATCCCACAGCACTTTCAACCTGATACTTTTTCTTTCTGCCCTTCCCAAGAATGAACAGGCTGTTTGCTTGGGACTTGGTGGCCTTGAAGTCTAACAGGTCTGGAATGTTGGCCTGGGAACCGCTATTGCATTCTCTCAAAGACTCAGTCCAGCTTTCTTAAGGCCTTCCCAATGCTGTCCAAGGAGGTCCTTGAATGCAAAGGCAACATGTCTCCTTGGGTTGCTATGACACTGCCCCTCCAAATGGTTCAGTTAATCATTTAGTAGAATTTATACATAACATACATTTTGTTTACACTAACAGCAGCATGGGTGTAGTGTGTAGCCCAACTCTTCTGGATGTTAGATTTTCTTACATATAAAAAGAGAAAGGCACTTTGATCTCTTCCCAATAAACTGATTCTGCATGTCCAGGATCTCTTCCCTCCTTCACCAGTATCAGTCATGCAGACTTGCCTGCAGTCTGAAATCATATTGCCAAGGATTGGTTTTATCACCTCATCCGTGTGATTAGATAAGAACTTAATCAGGAAACAGGAGATACAATTTCTCTCCGTGCTTACACTGAAGGCCACATTGGATTTATGGAGGGACTCAGTACAGTGCATTCTGATAAAATGCATCAATATGATGTCTAGAGGAATTCCAAGAATGCCATATTGAAGAACTTAGGATTCACTTCATGTGGTACATGGATAAGAGGAAAACAATTATGAACAAATAACATAATAGGCTGAGTTCTTACTTAGCACCAAGCCAATGTAGAAAACCCCCAAACCCTCATGTTTTTTGGTACGAGCTGAAGAGATTTGTTTTTGAATTATTATGAGGGAGACCATTGACTTGATGTTCCATTATGTGCAAACCAGGCCATAGCAGGAATAAGAAATCCATGTTGGGAAACAACTGATTATCCAATTAATTTAACTTAGAAATAAATTTGCTAATTAAAAAACTTTCCTCAAATAAACCTACAGTTCTGGCCATCATTATTTTGCTTTAATTAAATATAGATTTACTGAATTCACTTAAACCACTCAAATTAGAAGTTGAAATAGGCTTGTTAATAAGAGCAAAAGAACAACCCTTGCATCACCTATCACTATGATTAAATCTAAGCTCTTAATACCACCAATTATACAAAGATTTCCATTTTTAATATGTTTAGAAATGGAATAAAAACAGCCCATCATAAGCTAACTTTTTAATTCAAAGAAAAGCACTATGATACTAGTAGTACTAGAAGCTGCATGATGGATGGACTTTAAGGAACAGGAAATAAATACAGAAATCTTTTTTTCCAAAGGCTTCTGACAAACATGAAAGAAAATGTGACCTTATAAATGTTCAGTGGCTAATTAAATTTGAGTGCAATTACCCTTTAAATATACTGCTACACCGTAGATCTGCCAAGGGTTCCTCCTCACATCCCCCAAACTGTAGCACAAATATGGCCTGGTAACTGGTTTAATGCTATGTCTTCATGATGTTGTCATTGTCTCAACCCCAGCTCATAGTTGAGGCACTATGTTTTAAAGTAACAGTTTCCCTCAGCAACCCAGAACACCAGAAAAAGGAAACAGACCACTTATATTGTATCTTCCAGCAAAATGGATACCTACGCAACTTTATCAAAAAGTGCCTGACCACTCAACCCACCACAGCAAAACCAACAGAAGCTATGAAAAGGATTACACTGCCATACATCAGAAACATCTCAGAAACTACTAATAGACTGTTACAACCACACGGCATCACCGTAGCACACAAACCAACCAAAACCCTTCAGAACATCGTAAGTAACCCAAAAGACCCAGTAGCCCAAGAAGAAAAAACAGGAGTTATCTACAACATACAGTGTAAAGACTGTAACAGCCACTATGTAGGACAGACCGGCAGAAGACTAGCAGAATGCATCCACGAACACCAACTAGCAGTCAGAAGACATGATGAAAACTCCTTAATCTCACAACACATGGACAGACTTAACCATACTTTCAACTGGGAAACTGTGAGCATCTTAAACCAAGCCAAATCCAAAAACACTAGAGAATTCCTGGAACCTTGGCACTCAGACAAAGCAGCCATCAACAGACATATAGAGGTAAACAACATTTACATACCATTCATAAGAGACAATAGAAAAGCCAGAAGACCAGAACACCGCCTTGCCAGCAATCATCACCCAGATATGAAAAGATTAACACCAGGATTAGCACCAGAGGAACAATCAAACAGCACAATATACCCTAATCAAGGAACTACTAACTCAGTCAATCAACCAAGTAGCAAACAGCAGCCTAATCAAGGAACTACCAAGGAGAGTACAACACCTCCACCAACACAAGCAGGACAAGCCATGGTATATAAACAGAGAGCAAGTCACACTCCCTTTTCACACTGAAGATGTTGCCTAGCCTGGCAATGAGACGTCTGCAAGAAAACAACAAGGCTCAGAAAGCACCAAGAACTCCAGTTTCCCTCTTATCCCAGCACAATTTCTGCCATGAAGCCAATCTAGTATGCTTGATGATGCAGTTGGGGCTGGGATCTGCTCAGCTACTGGGCGCTTTAGACATTTAGCAGACATACCCCTGGGGTACTGCCCTTCATGCCTGTTTTGCCTTGGGTTGCAGGATAGAATGGACATCTGGCTTCCAGGGAGGCATCTATCTGTACACTCGAAGAGAATATTTGTAGCTCAGGGTTGAACTGTGGAGTCCTTGGTGCTCTCTGATCCTTGTTGTTTACTTGCAGATGTTTCATTGCCAGACTAGGCAACATCTTCAGTGTGAATCCTTCACACTAAAGATGTTGCCTAGCCTGGCAATGAAATGTCTGCAAGTAAACAACAAGGATCAGAGAGCACCAAGGACTCCACAGTATCTGTACACTGCCTGATCTGCACTTTCTGAAGCAGGTCATTTCTTAATGTAAGCTCTTATAAACAAGCTCTTTTTAAACAAGCAATGTGCGGAAGTGGAAGAAGATAATAGAATAGGAAGGACAAGAGACATCTTCCAGAAAATTAGAAACATCGGAGGTAAATTCCAGGCAAAAATGGGTATGATCAAAAACAAAGATGGCAAGGACCTAACAGAAGCAGAAGAGATCAAGAAAAGGTGGCAAGAATATACGGAAGATCTGTATAGGAAGGATAATAATAATGGAGATGGCTTTGACGGTGTGGTCAGTGAGTTAGAGCCAGACATCCTGAAGAGTGAGGTTGAATGGGCCTTAAGAAGCATTGCTAATAACAAGGCAGCAGGAGACGACGGTATCCCAGCTGAACTGTTTAAAATCTTGCAAGATGATGCTGTCAAGGTGATGCATGCCATATGCCAGCAAATTTGGAAAACACAAGAATGGCCATCAGATTGGAAAAAATCAACTTACAGTATATCCCCATACCAAAAAAGGGAAGCACTAAAGAATGTTCAAACTATCGAACAGTGGCACTTATTTCACATGCCAGTAAGGTAATGCTCAAGATCATGCAAGGTAGACTCCAGCAATTCATGGAGCGAGAATTGCTAGAAGTACAAGCTGGATTTAGAAAAGGCAGAGGAACTAGAGACCAAATTGCCAATATCCACTGGATAATGGAGAAAGCCAGGGAGTTTCAGAAAAACATCTATCTTTGTTTTATTAACTATTCTAAAGCTTTTGACTGTGTAGATCATAACAAATTGTGGCAAGTTCTTGGTGGTATGAGGATACCAAGTCATCTTGTCTGCCTCCTGAGGAATCTGTATAACGATCAAATAGCAACGGTGAGAACAGATCATGGAACAACGGAGTGGTTTAAGATTGGGAAAGGAGTACAGCAGGGTTGTATACTCTCACCCTACCTATTCAACTTGTACGCAGAACACATCATGCGATGTGCTGGATTTGATGAATCCAAGGCTGGAGTTAAAATCACTGGAAGAAAGCAAGACTTATATATGCACAAAATTGGAAAAACCAGACTATACCTACAATACAGGACTGGATGTTAAAAGTAATGGAAATGGCAGAAAACGATAAATTGACATGTTTATTAAAAGAAAATACAAATTATTATTTTCTTAAAGAGTGGAAACCATTAATGGACTATTTACAAAATGCAGGAGGGGTAAAGCTTATATGGGGTTTTGAAGATTAAAATATACATAAATTGATATATTAGACAGGAAATGTTCTACAATGTTATATATAGACCTAGCATGTAAGGGACTATTTTTTAAATCACTATGACCAGAGATAAATCGGAAGTTCTAATTTCTATGTTTCATCTTTCTCTTTTTCTAGTTACTTTACTACACTTTTTTCTTTCTTTCTTTGATTTGTATTTCTATTTCTTTTTCCTTTTCAACCTTTTATCTATGTATATTTAAAATTCAATAAAATATATTAAAAAAAAAATCACTGGAAGAAACATTAACAATCTCAGATATGCAGATGATACCACTTTGATGGCTGAAAGCGAGGAGGAGCTGAGGAGCCTTATGATGAAGGTGAAAGAAGAAAGTGCAAAAGCTGGGTTGCAGTTAAACCTCAAAAAAACCAAAATTATGGCAACCAGCTGGATTGATGACTGGCAAATAGAGGGAGAAAAAATGGAGGCAGTGACAGACTTTGTATTTCTAGACGCAAAGATTACTGCAGACGCTGACTGCAGCCAGGAAATCAGAAGACGTCTACTTCTTGGGAGGAGAGCAATGACAAATCTTGATAAAATAGTTAAGAGCAGAGATATCACACTGACAACAAAGATCCGCATAGTCAAAGCAATGGTATTCCCTGTAGTAACCTATGGCTGTGAGAGCTGGACCACAAGAAAGGCTGAGCGAAGGAAGATAGATGCTTTTGAACTGTGCTGTTGGAGGAAAATTCTGAGAGTGCCTTGGACTGCAAGAAGACCAAACCAGTCCATACTCCAGGAAATAAAGCCAGACTGCTCACTTGAGGGAATGACATTAAAAGCAAAACTGAAGTACTTTGGCCACATAATGAGAAGACAGGATACCCTGGAAAAGATGCTGATGCTAGGGAAGGTGGAAGGCAAAAGGAAGAGGGGCCGACCAGGGTCAAGATGGATGGATGATATTCTGTAGGTGACGAACTCGACATTGGGGGAGCTGGGGGTGGCGATGGCTGACAGGAAGCTCTGGCGTGGGCTGGTCCATGAAGTCACGAAGAGTGGGAAGCGACTGAACGAATAAACTACAACAAATACTGTTTAGTATTACTGTTTATAAACATTGGTTTAGTGTACTGGGGAAGAGTGCTAAACTGGTGTATAGAACACCAGGTCTAGCAACCTCTTCATAGAACACTAGTCCTGTGCTGCAGAGGTCAGTTTAAACCAGGAAAGGGGATAAATCCTCAACCCACCCAGAACCAGTTTTTTAATTACATGAAGAGATCCATCAAAATTAGGAGACGGCTTCCTGCTCCTTATAACTGCTGGATCCCAAGAAAAAAGCACTCTTTGGCAAAGGCTTTAGAAGAACGGGATGAGTTTTCGAAGGACTCAAGTGATCCCAGGAAAGCAACTGGAGCAAAGCGCAGGAGATAAATATTGAGGGATTTTAGGAGAGAAGAAGCTGCTGAATTTTGATCTTGCCACTGTATCTCTGTGTGTGCGAGAGAGAGGTAGACAATGGAGGTTGTAGCTGACAATTCTATATCCAGTTACTTTCCAGGCTACCCACTGCTTCCAATGAATTTACTCCCATGTCAGTGCATACCAGACTGCTGACCTTGGTGTAATTTCCATAGACATTTGGTTTTGCTGGATTCTTCTATACCGATAGGAGTACAAAGGCCCTCTCAGACAAAGCAGAGCTGGTAGATCATGCTACACAACTGGGCCCTTAGATGATGGGATGTTCCATAGAGCAGAGCAAGTGAGTTGCTGATCACCTGCCAGCAAAGCTGCTTTGACAAGGCATATCTTGCTGCCAATGACGTCGAAAGGCAACTGAACAGAGAGACATATTTTGAGAGTCTCCACCATCACTACAGTTCTGATTGCATCTTCCCCTTCACCACTAGGTCCCTCCCCTATGCCTGCAACCTGTAAACCAGGCTATTTTGGAAATGGATTTAGCAGGCATTCAAAACCGCATGCTCAAAAATAGTCCAACCCAAAAACGTATGTTTATGTTCCAACTTATTGTATGAAATGAAGAGAGAACTCTTAGCACGTGGCAATGCATGTTCCATATCAGCTGGGCGTGATATTTTCCTAAAAGATAAAAAACCCCATTTCCCTTGGCTCAGGGTATATACTACATATTTGTTTCTTAAACTGATTTGTACCCAGACCTTCTACTCTGCCAATTAGTCAAGGTGGATAGTAACATTTTAAAAGCAAAAGCAGGATAATGTCAAAAATACAAATAAAATATTGCAGAAAAATAGTTACTAAAGATATTTAACATTGTGAAATCTAGTGAAAGAGAAAATCTTAACTTTCACTCCTAAATGGAAAGAAGAGGACTAATGTATGTGTATTTTCCATTCCAAATAAGGTTCTGACAAGATAACCAGCACAGCTTAGGTGGCACAGTCTGAGAGTGGTACAATACCACAGATCCATACTGTCTTGTGTTAATTCTGGTTGAATCCTATGCCCACAGAAATATTTAGCTATGTCATACTCCCTTATCACTTCCAATGTTTAAACATTAAACATGTGACATTATCTCTTCTATCAGCATAGAATCCAACAAATGATCAACTAGTATCCTCATTTGCTCATTTATCCTCTGAATGCAGCCATATCATATAAATGTGCAGTGCACCTGAACTGCACATCAAAGATTCCTTCCTTCAGTGAAGTTTATTTATTCTATATTGGCTACTTACCAACACAGAGCTTAGGCCTGGTCTGTAATCTGAAACTGAATGAGAAGGAAAAAATCTGAAGAGGGAGCACAGATTGTACTATCTCAGAATGCAGAAGAAAGCCACATTTTTGAATGCCCTCTCAATAAAGCAAAAGTTTCTATCAATTGAAAACAAGCCCAGAAAACTCCAGGCTTCAGAGTAGGCGGTTCCACAGGACTTGTAGGAGTGAAGAATGGAAACCTCCTTGCAATATAAGTGCAGCTAACCAGCCCAGCACTTCTCTTGCCGCAAGCAAAAGTTGGACTTTGAAGGAGGAGGATAGGAAGTGTATTGATGCTTTTGAAGTTTGGTGTTGGAGAACACACCTGAGAGTGCCAGGGACACCCAAGAAAACAAACCAATAGATCATCAAACAAATCAATCCAGAGATGACACGAGGCACAAATGACCAAGCTCAAATTATCCTATTTCAAACACATTGTGAGAAGATCTAGCTCTCCAGAAAAGGCTTTAATGCAGGGAAATATGGAAGGAAAGAGAAGAAGAGGACAACCAACAGCAAGTTGTATAGACTCAGTTACAGCGTCAATGAGTGCATCATTAGAAGACCTGAAAGAGCAGGCTATGGACAGATTGTCATGGAGAAAATCTATCTATGTGGTCCTTAAGAGTCGATGACTTCACAGCACATTATCAATCAATGTATATGTATAACCTTTGAATATTTTTATTCATGGGAGTAAAAGCAGATGCACCATTTCCTGGCATTCCACAACTGCCCACTGCAGTACGCTCACAGGAAAAGGGATGTTGATTTAAGCAGTTGCCAAGAGGTGTCTACCCCCCCAAGGAAAAACAAACAAACAAACAAAAAACGACTAACAAACAGGACTTCCTACTTTCCCACAATCATTTTCTACAACTATTTAGAAATAATCTCTAACATAATTATTTATAAAAACAATTATTATTTACATTAATTTCCCAATTGTATTTTTTGAGTTTTTTCTATAAATTTATAGAAAGGGCTCCAACATAAATTAAATTCATCCATATTCTTATCATTTAACAAATCCGTTAATTTAGCCATCTGTACTAAATCCATCGTTTTTATCAACCATTCATCGATTGTAGGTACGAAGTCCTCTTTCCAATGTTTTGCGAAGATGGTTCTGGCCGCAGTTATTAAGTAAAATAATAATTTCCCATATTTCTTATGTATGTCTGGTTTTGTAAATCCCAACAGGTACAGTTCTGGTTCTTTAGTAATGTCTTCTTCCAGTATTTCACATAAAGTTTGATGAATAGTATTCCAAAACATTTTGGTTTTCTGGCAAGTCCACCAAAGATCAAAAAAGGTGCCCACTGCTTTTTTACATTTCCAACATATATTGGATGTCATAATATTCATTTTTGACAATGTGTTAGGGGTTATATACCATCTGTACATCATTTTGAAAAAGTTTTCTTTCATATTATAATTCAAAGTAAATTTTAAATCTTTTAACCACATTTTTTCCCAATTATCCATTTGGATGCTATGGCCTAAATTTTCTTCCCATTTAATTATGCAGTTCATTTTAGGTAGATTTGTCGAATTAATTTGGATTAAAATATTGTAAATTTTAGTTATCAAATGGTCATTTTCTTTCCATAACACATTGTCCCAATTTACTGAATTTTCTTTAAACTTATAATTTTTATTATCCATTTTAAATTGTTATTTAATCTGTAGATATGTAAACCAATTACAATTAAACCCTTCTTTTAGTAAGTCTTCTCTTGTTTTTAGTTTGTAGTTAGTACCCTCAAATACTAATAGATCTTTATATGTTAACCAATTACCTATATTCAAGTTTCCATGCCACGCTTGTGCTTCCTGTGGTGAAATCCACAGAGGCAAATTGGGTAAGAGTGAATTTTTATATTTATTCCAAATTTTTAAAATTGATTTTCTAATAGGGTGATAATGCCGTGTTTGCTTTAATCTTATTGTACCAAAGGTACGCATGCCAACCAAATCTTCGTGCCCTTCTATATTAAGTAACTTACGATTATCCAATTTTAGCCAATCTCTAAGCCAACTAAGAACACATGCATCATAATATAATTTTAAATTTGGTAGACCAAAACCCCCATTTTCTCTAGTATCTTGTAAAAATTTGTACTTTATTCTCGTTTTTTTCCCCTGCCAAATAAATTTAGCCAAATTCATGGAGCAAGAATTGCCAGATGTACAAGCTGGGTTTAGAAAAGGCAGAGGAACTAGAGACCAAATTGCCAATATCCACTGGATAATGGAGAAAGCCAGGGAGTTTCAGAAAAACACCTATTTCTGTTTTATTGACTATTCTAAAGTCTTTGACTGTGTAGTTAAATAACAAATTGTGGCAAGTTCTTGGTGGTATGGGGATACCAAGTCATCTTGTCTGCCTCCTGAGGAATCTGTATAATCACTAAGTAGCAATGGTAAGAACAGACCGTGGAACAACGGACTGGTTTAAGATTTCACCCTATATATTCAACTTGCATGCAGAACACATCATGCAACGTGCTGGGCTTGATGAATCCAAGGCTGGAGTTAAAATCGCTGGAAGAAACATTAACAATCTCAGATACGCAGATGATACCACTTTGATGGCTGAAAGCGAGGAGGAGCTGAGGAGCCTTATGACAAAGGTGAAAGAAGAAAGTGCAAAAGCTGGGTTGCAGTTAAACCTAAAAAAAAAAAATTATGGCAACCAGCTTGATTGATAACTGGCAAATAGAGGGAGAAAACGTGGAGGCAGTGACAGACTTTGTATTTCTAGGCGCAAAGATTACTGCAGACGCTGACTGCAGCCAGGAAATCAGAAGACGTTTACTTCTTGGGAGGAGAGCAATGACAAATCTTGATAAAATAGTTAAGAGCAGAGACATCACACTGACAACAAAGGTCCGCATAGTCAATGGTATTCCCCATAGTAACCTATGGCTGCGAGAGCTGGACCACAAGGAAGGCTGAGTGAAGGAAGATAGATGCTTTTGAACTGTGCTGTTGGAGGAAAATTCTGAGAGTGCCTTGGACTGCAAGAAGATCAAACCAGTCCATACTCTAGGAAATAAAGCCAGACTGATCACTTGAGGGAATGATATTAAAGGCAAAACTGAAGTACTTTGGCCACATAATGAGAAGACAGGATACCCTGGAGAAGATGCTGATGCTAGGAAAAGTGGAAGGCAAAAGGGAGAGGGGCTGACCAAGGGCAACGTAGATGGATGATATTCTGGAGGTGACGCACTCGACCTTGGGGGAGCTAGGGGTGGTGACGGCCGACAGGAAGCTCTGGCGTGGGCTGGTCCATGAAGTCACAAAGAGTTGGAAGCGACTGAATGAATAAACAACAAAAAATTCCAATGTCAGAGACGTGCTAGAAGTGTGACTTCAGTTGCACTACCTCTTCAGCACCTCACAACTTACTGCCCACAAGGGAATTAGGAATTTTTTCAGTGCTCCTGTGCTATCTTTCACTCTGCCTGCTAATGTCAGAGGGTTTCCTTCTTGCACGCTTGCTCTGTGAATGATAGGAGGATAGCTAGGAGCTAGGCTTTGCTTACCCACCCATGTATTTCCTGTCATAAATCTTCTGTCTGTTAGAGATACAAAGAGCTGCTTCAGTAATCTTTGCTCACCTTAGATTTCCATTCTTCTAGAGCACATTCCAACAGCTTCCTGCAGCAAGAAGATCATAACGATTTCTCCAATAGCTGGAAACGATTTGGAGACCTCTCGCTGCTCTCAGAGGGACAGAACTGAAGTATCCGTCAGCCTCTGGGGATCTTTCCAAATCATGAGATTGCAGGGTTAATGACACTATTTTATTCTCTTTCTGCTTTTGCTGCTTTTCCTTTGTTTATGTTTGAATATTATATGATTGCAAAACAAATTAAAAATTCATGACACAAAAGATGTACCCCAATGATATGCATCACTTTGAATAAGCAAGTGTCAAAGGCATAATTGGTTCCTAATGTAAGTGATATGATTGACTGTTTGGGCTAAATATAAAAATTAGCTTCAGGTAAGGCATCTCTCCCCAGTTATTAGCAGGAAAAGAAATGCAGAGCCCCACGGCTATGAACAGGAAAGAACAACTTTCAGGTGCAGGCAGATACTCTAAACAAAGGGTGGGAAATCAGCTTTATTGTAAATATTCCAATTCTAAATGGGTTCGCCAAATTCTGTAAGCCACGAGCTCTCACAAATACTTCTGTACATTGCAGTGTTCCTCAACCTTAGCAACTTGAAGATGTGTGGACTTCAACTCCCAGAATTCCCCAGCCAGCAACGCTGGCTAGGGAATTCTGGGAGTTGAAGTCCACACATCTTCAAGTTGCTAAGGTTGGGGACGCCTGCATTATAGGATAGAAGGTGATAAGTAGCCAGTAATTAGGATTATGGAACATTTAGTTCCAGTCCACACAGAGACCCATGGACAAAGCTCATGGCTGACAAGTCTCAAGGTGATTTCATGGACCAGACGAGTACCCTGACAAACCTCTCAAAGCCCTGCTATGGCTGGACGGCACTCACTCGCTCACAGACATACCCCTTAGTGATGCCCTGGCTTGTATTGGATGCATCATCCCCACCCATGAAATTGTTTCTTTAATGGTGCACAGTAGAGGAGGGATCACCTGGTCTCCTAGTTTCCTTCCCTATTCTGGTACTGCTATGTACATAGAAGGCTTAAGGCTGGAACAACCAAAGGCTGCTTCCTTTGGGTCTGTCAATGCTAATTACCCACATGATTGTTTTCAATGGCTCTGTGCCTTTTGATTGATTGATTGATTGATATAGATCATGTAGACTGCTGATATTAACTCTTCTGCCCTTCTATATCTTGCTGTTGTTCATTTCTGTTTCTCCCCATTTTTGCCTGCATTTTGTCCTATTTTGCCAGTTAACTGTTCTTGATGTTTGCTGATGTTTAATAAATAAACATCAAACTATATTTTTGCTAGCTGAACGGAGATTGATGTACATCCTTGCTTTGATTAGGATATAGGGACTGACGAGAAGTCTGCTGGGCGCAAACTATACTGGAAATTACACATAGCAATTTTCCAAAAGTTTGGACCCAGAGGAGCAGGGAAGAACAGGTTCCAAGGAGCAGTCAAGTGCTGCCTATGACAACCACTGGCTCTTTTGGATCAGCATTTTGTCCCTTAAGTCTTAGGGTCAGCTCTAAGAAGAAAGCTTTCATCTATTCATGTTGACTTCTAATTTAATTGAATAACTAGGAGTAATCCTTACTGGGATGTTTATATGTGTATATCTGTGTGTGCATGAAAGAAAGAAAGAAAGAAAGAAAGAAAGAAAGAAAGAAAGAAAGAAAGAAAGAAAGAAAGAAAGAAAGAAAGAAAGAAAGAAAGAAAGATGGATGATAGTATTCAGTGATGCTTCTCTCATAGGAATGCACCATTTTGGATCTGATTCTTCACAGGTCTTACAAGCTCCTTCATGCATGTCTATGCCTGTAATCCCCACAAAGCCAGCTGTCCCAGAGGAAGTCCGTTCTGTCCATGCAGATGTGTGTACACTCAAGTTCTCAGGAGGCCATGAAGCAGCAACAATGACCCTTTCAGCAACTGTGGTGCTTCACAGTTTTGAGAAACAATTCCAGAGGGGCACTTCATTGTATGATCTGCAGTGGTCTAATATATAGCAAGATTAGGAAAGGGATTTTGTAGATGATTATGTAAATTACAATTGCCAGTGGGATCCTACTTTGTTAATGGGATTTTCTGTGAATTGGGGCAGAATATTACAGTAGTCCAGTGTGTAGTGAAGAATAATGGGTCACACACAATTATCATCCCTTTTTATAAACTATAATAGTCACCTTGTTATTCAGTTGCAGCAACAGAGATTACTAAGAGTGAATTAACAGCTATTTAAATTACTTTGGAATATTGGCTGAAAGCAGAATTCAGTAATGTGATGTAATGTCACTAAAGGGAGTTTAAGAGGACTCAGATAGTTATGCAACACAATGATCCATGCATTCCTTTTCAGCTATAATATTCAGAGGAAATGTGTTATTATTGCCAGAAACCACATTGAAAGCAGTACCTTCTCAGTGTATTCAAGGTGGCCAAAATTGTTTAGATTTATGAAAAGCAAAAAGCAAAAATGATCCAGAAAATGTTACAGTGCTATGCAAATCCTTTTCCTTTTCATGGATTAAAGTGGCCTCACGTTTACCATAACATATCCAGACTGGGCCTGGAGTTCTGCATAAGCAATGCTGAGTTTCATTTCTCCTTTCCTTCTGCACATCCCCCCCCACACACACACAAAAAAAAAACTGTTCCTGAATGTCAAAGCAAGCACAGGACCAGAATTCAATGATCCGCACAGAGCTACAATTGAAAAGAAAACATGCCAGTCTTCCTCTCTCACCCCACCCCATTTGCAGGCAAAAGCCCTTTCCACACATTCATGATGTTTTTTCAGACCCAATCAACATTCAGTGTTTTGAAAAGCACAGAATAAGACATCATAGAAGCATTGTTGAAAACCGCCTAAACAGTATTGGTTACTTACTGCCATATTGCCACTACACTCAATGAAGTGCATGATAAGATATTTGAAATAAATATATATGATAGTTTATTTAAGAACTTAAAATATTTTCAAGGGGCCAAGGGAACTCATGAATTAGGTATGATGGTAACTGGATAAGAGAATCCAAATGACATGTATATCCAAATGACAAGTATATCCCAATGTGGGAATTGCTGTAATGAAAATCTCAGTTATTACTGTGTTACTAGGTCATGTGAGAAGAAAAAGAAATTGCAAAAAGATATGTAGGTATTGTGGAAAATAAGATTTTTGTGCTCCAGCTAAAGAGTATAGAAAACTTGAAAAATATTAATGAAATACTGCTTTTACCACTAATTTAGATAACTTTGTGATTTTGATCTGAATAACCCTCACCATAGGACCTTTAATTAAAAGCTCAGATGGCATCATCCTTTGAGACAAATTATCCCAGGTAACGGTGCTTGGCTTTGATTCTATGTGAGTGTCTCACTATCAGGATCCAGAACTCAAGAAACCTTTCAGTCAGTTCATGCTAAAAAGGTTCATTTATTAAGGATCAGAATACATGAGGCAAAGGCAAAGCTTCAAATGGCCAAATTGGCGTGCATACTTTGAAATTAAGAACATCCCTCTGACATCATTTACTATCTAATTAAAAACAAACTAGTTCCCACTCCAGTTCGACCCCCTCCCTTCAGAACGCTCATTAACAGTCCAGGTGTCTTATCAGAAAACGGCCAAGGCAGGAATGTCAAGGCAAGCAGTTTGTTACAAGCAGCAAGGCTTTTGGCCCAAAAGCAAAAACCGGTCAAGTTCTTACAATGCTTGACACGTGTATGTATGAAACTATGACAGAGTGGAGCTAAAGTGGAGGGAGACTAATATTCTACTTGATTTGTCTGCCGTCTTACATCTTGGCCAATCTTAGCTTATTTCTTTGGATTAGGTATTCATATTCATAACTAAACTACTTCAATTTTGATATGCCTGGATGTTGGCTTATTCTATTAATTATGCATGGTCCTCAGAGGCTCTTATGCTGATGACTCCAACCAATAAATAACATGTAATGTATAATACATACAGTATATGGATACAAAAATAATAATACATATAACACAGAGCAGTATAACAGGTAAAAGCATAAGTCTAAAGATTCCTATTGGATCAGTACTCCAGCCCACAGTGGATTGGTCGCCCTTACCTGTAGTAAGATGAATAACTTTCCTTGAGATTAAGTAGCAAGGAAAGAGTTTGCTGGAGGCTTTTGCTGAGCAGGAAGAAGAGTCTTCCTGAGCAAAGGGGAAGAAAAAACAGAGACCAGTCCAGTTTATTATAGAGTGAGAATTTTCCAGAACTCAGAGAAGGATCAATCATGTGTAGATTTCATTACTACAAGATGGTACTAAAATAGCAATTCTTTTAATGAGCTCTGGACAATTTGCAGAAAATTTTGGATGGTAGATTGTCAATCCCTTATCTGACCTGAACATCAGCCTAAAGTTCTGGTTGTCATTGGAACTGAGAAAAGAAGAGATAACAAGAGTCTTTCAACACTTACTGTTAAAGTGAGGGGAC
Source organism: Charina bottae (assembly GCA_023362775.1). Lineage (NCBI taxonomy): Eukaryota > Metazoa > Chordata > Lepidosauria > Squamata > Charinaidae > Charina > Charina bottae. The sequence continues at coordinate 78,966,317 of JALMGJ010000005.1, read as the reverse complement.
TGACACACACAAGAAGAAATGGCATTGCTCTACTCTTTCAGCTGTTTGGCTGGAAAATGTGCTAAACAGCTGAAAACTGACCAGTTTATGGCCACCAGAAACTATTCACCACCACCTCCACAGCGATGTAACCAGCAGACCTAAAGCAATCATAGCCTAGGAGTGTGCATTTCCCTCTTCTAATAACATTCAGTCACTTTCTGAGGGAGGCACCAGCATTATCATCACTGGAGATATCAACTTGGAAGTAGGTCCTGGGATCCTATGCCATTATAAAACAGTGCTCAGCACTAGATGAGGATCCTATTCTCGGGCAATGTTTGTTGGAGGTGTGTTTTCTTGCACACGCAGAGTAGCAGAAAGCAATCAGCACCAGAGACCATAAATGACGCCAGTCATTTTAGTAAATTAGTTGCAGTTATATTAGCTTCTCATTCAAACAGATAATATTTACAGTCCTCTTCCAGATCCCTGGAAGTATTACAATTCCACATTCCAGATAGTAGTAACAAGCAAACAGAGTAAGCAGAAAGGAGGAAGGCCAGGCAGGCAGGCTCTTTTATACTCTTCAGCCTGGATCACGTGCTGCCTGACCTTTCAAAGTTTACAGGTGATTACCTAATAAGGCTATGTTGCTGTGACTTACTCCTCAAAAGAATAATACACCAACAATGTTTGCTTACAGTAGTAGCTATTTTGAAAGACTCCTAACCATAGAACAGACAATCTTATGAAGGTGTTGCTTGGGACATTTAACAATCATAACATAACAGACACTCCTAGCTAAGGGGAGAAAATAAATCAGACTGAGAAGCATCACTCCTCCTCTATCAGATCAAATATGGTGGCCAGCAACTGGTGGTTGCTCCCCCCTCCCCCATACTAGAGTGCTCCAACCTAATCAGGTTAACCTAATCTATTTGCAAATTGAACTTAATTCCATCAATAAAGATTGCTGGTTGGACAGAAGAGGAATAATTAAGTCCCTGGGTGGCCTGTTAAGATGTAATCAACAGGCTATTGATCTGAGAACAATAGTTTAGCTTCCTAGCCTCCCACTTCAGAAAAGGATTCTCCTTACCTACAGGCAACTATTTATCCCAACAATGCTGTTGTGTATAAAAGTTTTTGGGCCAACTTCTTTATACCCATAAGAGTTTTTAGAGATCAATTTTTACAGTTTCTCCTCCAAGGCAGAGGAAATAAGGAGACACATGCATCCCACTGGAGAACAACAGATCTTGTAGAGAAGCCTCACTCAACCTTAGTGGTTCAAGCAGTCAAGCATCTCCCACATATGCTGTATGAGTTAAGTAGGGAGGCTGCAAAGACTGGACCATGTAATTCACAGTCTAAGTCAACTGGGAGTGGGGTGCATGCAGAGAGAGGCTGCTGTCTGCCCCAACAACTTATCCCTAACTTTAGAGAAGATTTGGGAGCTGGTAGAAGCTCTAAATGCAAATCACTTCAAACATCAAAGAGATAAGGATAAAGTGCTGTCACCCACCCCACTCACCGCCTATAGAGCTATCCTTAGCAGACAGAGAGTAGCTTGGTTAATTCTCCAATATAAAGCATGACAATCCCTAATGGCCTTTGGAAGAAGTGGGGGGTCAGGACTGGGGGAGAATTCAATTTTGAGCACCCCATTTAAGATTAATAAACTCCCCACAGCCCTCCCAAGCACAAAGTTTGAGTATAGCCAAGCACCTGGCCCTCTTGGCACAAAGGGACAAGAAATAATCTCTCTTCTCACTAGAAGAACATCATCAATTCCAAAGGATCTAATCTCACTGAATTACTTGCTGACTCTTAAATCACACAAACACATGTCCATTTCATGGAATATAACAGGGTGGTTTTCCTGTGTTAAAGATCATCATTTTTTCAAGAATCTATCCAATTTTGATATTCTTTTTCTGCAAAAGATTTGGGCCATATCTAATACAGAATTAGAAGGTCATCATATTCACCGATGACAGGCATCTGAGAACAAGGCAGGTGGGCATCCTAAAGGTAGAACAGCAATTTTAATTAGCATGGGATTGGGAGCAAATTGTATAACCCTTCCCCTCTTGGAATTCTTGGTAGCAAATTCCTTCCTATACTTCAAAGAGATGGAAATTGTTATATTTAGTATCTATCCCCCTCCACTTAGAATGCAGGCACAGATCAGCCCCTGCAGGAAGTGAATCAATAATTATCTAGACCTCTTTACTAAAGCCCATCCAGCAGCCTCAGTTTTTAAAGACTCACATTTGGAAAGTGATGACTTCCTAGTAATACTAACAATAGCATTCAGTAAAGAATTAGCCAAACCAGTTGAATTGTTCTCTCCTCAATTACAGAACTGTAATTGTATGCATTGGAATGGTAAGAACACAACAGCCATCACTGAATAGCTAAAATCTCTACCCACTATGAAAATCCTCACTAGTTTAATCAGCACTGAGTCCCATCTAGGATGTACATAGAGATGTTTGAACACATCAAACATGTTTGAATGAATCTAATTAAATCTTATCTGAGGACAGAGAAAAGACGCAAGTGGGTCAACTAAGGCTATAAACTGCTCATTTTATTTGACCACGGATGTTTATAGATAAAAAAAATGCTTACCTAGGTTATAAACAGCAGCCTACACTGATACAGTATGTCAGGTGGCCCTTCTTAACATCAAATGAGGAAGACCATTAAAATCGTCAAGACCATTAAAATCATAAAGAGGAAGACCATGAAAATCGTCATGAAAATCTGGCTGGTGGTGATTTAATCTGTCAGAGATCACCACACTTCACTTTTCTGGCATTTAAGAGCTTCAGGCCTTTGTAATACACTTTCCAACCTGGTCAACCAAGTAACTACATTGGTGTGGGAGGAACATTATAAAGCTTTATATGCAGAGTATCTGCTACACAGTTTGTAATAGGGCCAACAGAGGTTGAAACAGGGCTCTCATATCAGAAACAGTAAAACTAGTAAGGTAGACAAGACTCTAGGTATTGACCAAGTTCTACCAGAAGCAAGAAAGCTGAACCTGAACTGGTGGGTACCAGTACTGCTTCCATTTTTTATCTATAGACAAAACTGGTTTCATACCTCTCTATAAGAAGGACAGTGGACAAGATACAATTAATTACAAACTAATTAGTCAGCTGAGCATGATCTATATGCTAAACATCTAAATGTTAGCACCTAAACTTGAAGTTTGGATTGAGGCTGAGAAAGTTATTGGGGATGAAAGCTAGCTTTAGGGAGGGCTGGTCAGCTCTTTATGACATACTTGTTCTTTACTATCTTCTCCAGAAGCACATATAAAAATGGAAATCTCCATTGTATGTAGCTTTCCTGGATTTAAATATACATTGTATTCCATCTCTAGAAGTCCATAACACATAGAACTTCATAAAATATCAATTGATAGGTGGCTTCTTCTTTTTTTTGTTCCATAATTTATATCCAAATCAAACCTTTATTATGGCCTTTGGGCCAGAAAGAAACAATTTCTAAGAAGTACGGTGTTCTCCACAAGGACTCTTGGACAGAATAGACATTCAGAGAGAGGTGCATCAGGGCTACATCTTGGCACCCTCCTTGTTCTATCATCTATCTATCTATCTATCTATCTATCTATCTATCTATCTATCTATCTATCTATCTATCTATTTCTCCCTCCATCCATCCATTTGATGGCATTAACTCTCAAAATCCTGATTTCTACAGCTCCAAATTGGCCCACTGCAAAATAGCCATCCTTTTGTATATAGATGATACTGCCATTGAATCCCAAATGCCAATTAAGCCCAGAACAGCAGTGAAAACCAGCACCCTCTATAGCAAGCAAAACAGGCTCACGCTCAATTATCAAAAATTCAAAATCATGGCATTTGGGAAAAGAACTGAACAGAGAACCTGGATCATAGAGTGGAATAAAATTGAAAAATACTTTGGAGTGGTTTTTGACACAAAAGTATCATGAAAAGCTCATCATGATTATGCCTCTCAGGCACCATTACGGTTTTTTGCTGCCATTAGGCATTACTTTTTCTTCAAGTGGGGAGAATTAATTCCTGCAACTCTTAAATGTTTCAAAGTCAAAACATTAGTTCAGATCTTATATGGAGCACCGGTGAGATTTACTGCCAAAAGCTACCTAACACTAGGTATTATTACAGCTTAGTTTTACCTGCAAACCAAACAGATACTTCTTGTTCCACAAACCATAATTTAAAATATTGCTTACTTTTTGGATTTAGATTAATCCTAGTTTATTTGCGATAACACCAAAAATGTCTTATATCCTTACATCTTAACTGAGTCAATGTTCTTAAATCCAATTGTTTATCATGAATATTTATTTAATCATATATTTTGCATCTTCTGTGATCACAAGGAATCTGAATTTGTATTTCTGACTGCAGTAGCTTCTCCCTGAATGTAGTAAATGAATATTGTCATGCTTACTGACATTTTTCAGATGAACCTTAATAAGAAAATCTTGATGCACTTGAAGACTGTCAGATGTCTTGATAGGTAGCAATAAAAACTAGAGAGCTACTTTCATAATATATTAACACATATATATATATTTAGAAAGTTTTTGAAATGATTCTATTCAATAAGCACAAACACATGGAGAGAAAAGTAGTATTCACAAGTCTAAATCATCATAAACTTCACCAGGAAATGGTGGCTGATATTTGTTGTTCATATCATAGAATTTGTCCTTGTATTTGTTCAAGTGTGGAATTTGTTCAAGTCATCCATTGCACACATACAAGGATTGTTCATTGTCTCCTACTGCATGTAGGAAGCTGGTTTTAACATTGAAGGAAAGGTGATGAAAAGGAATTAAGGAGTATCAGCTAAGGAAACACATAAACATAAAATTGCCTTAAAGTCTCCAACATGTACACATACAGTATCTGCACTGTGATCTATTTGCCTAATTTGCAGGAGCATTGAACATTAGTTCTGAATGATGAAAGTCCAGATATCAAATATTAATGACAATCACTTCTTCAAACACAGAAAAGGTTAGCAGCCATCAGGCTACAAATGCTTCTCAGCAGCTTCTAAGCCTGGGAATTTGAACTGCCCCTTCACAACGATGTTATCAAATGTTCTTGAGATCTTCTCAAAGCCACCTGATTTCTATTCATTTCCAACAGATCAAATTTTTCAGCCTTTGGGTTTCAAATCAAATCAAAATCAAATCCTTTATTACAGTCAATCACCAGATGTAGGTACAATTCAACAACAATATTATGGGGGGGGGGGGATAAACGTAGGTGAGCAATTGATACAAAACAGAGGAGAAAAGAGAGGTAAAATAAGAACAGCTGGTAAGAACTGAAGTACCAGACCATACAGTATTTAAATTATGTAGGGAAGATTGCAAGAAACCCTTAACTGTTAAGTAACTACAAAGCTATGTTGCTGTATGCCTGTCTAGTAGAGTGTTAGTATTATAACACTAATATATTAAAACATTAAGATAATTAAAAATGTGGTGATAAAACACCGAAATGTACACTACAATAATAAAGTTCTATCTGGAACACTTTGAGCATAATTGGTGATGCTTACTCAATACTTACTTAGTTTATTATAATCATAATTTAGGGTTATATAACAGGAGGAGAGAAAGAGAAGAGAAAGAAAAATAAAATAAAGTATTGTCAGATTGAGTCTTAATTTAATTGTTTCCTAGTCTTAACTGCTGCAGTGATAAACTTAACTATTGTGTAGGTTGGGAGGAAAGCTATGGCAAACCTAGGCAGCATATTAAAAAGCAGAGACATCACCTTGCCGACAAAGGTCCGTATAGTTAAAACTATGGTTTTTCCAGTAGTAATGTATGGCTGTGAGAGTTGGACCATAAGGAAGGCTGAGCGCCGAAGAATTGATGCTTTCGAACTGTGGTGCTGGAGAAGACTCTTAAGAGTCCCTTGGACTGCAAGGAGGTCAAATCAGTCAATCCTAAAGGAAATCAACCCTGACTGCTCATTGGAAGGACAGATGCTGAAGCTGAAGCTCAAATACTTTGGCCACCTAATGCGAAGAGAGGACTCACTGGAAAAGACCCTGATGCTGGGAAAGACTGAAGGCAAAAGGAGAAGGGGATGGCAGAGGATGAGATGGTTAGATAGCATCACCGATGTAACGAACATGAATTTGAGTAAACTCCGGGCGACAGTGGAGGACAAGAAGGCCTGGCGTGCTATGGTCCATGAGGTCACGAAGAGTCGGACATGACTAAACGACTGAACAACAACAACAAAAAGGTGATGTCACAAGTTGAGTTCCAGCTTCAACTGCCTTTGGCCAATGAGCATTTAGTAGCTTGCACAAAATTCAGACTATTTAGCAATTTCTTGAAATGAGCCACAAAGGACAGGGGATTATGACTTTTTGTTTATTGGACCACTGAAGTCATCCAAATATGCTAAATGCATAAGACCTTTAGGGGCGTGGTGGCTCAGCGGGTAAGATGCCAGGCTTGTCGATTGGAAGATTGCAAGTTTGGAGGTTCAAATCCCTAGCCCTGCGTACAAAGTGAGCTCCTGCACTAGTGCATCATGCGGCCACATGACCGTGGAACCATCTTCGGACAACGCTGGCTCTTTGGCTAACAAACGGAGATGAGCACCGGCCCCTAGAGTCGGACACTCTTGGGGATGAGATTAAATACTAAGAGAGGGTATATTGTTAGTTATTATCCTTCCTTTCTCACGTGAGTGAGATTAGCAGAGTACCATCCCTAGCAGCATAAAAAGTTGGAAGCTTGAGACAAGGTTGGTTTAACCTTCTAGAAAACAATAATCCAGGATGCTGTGAGGCAGACTGGATTTTCCAGGTATTACCCCTTTTTATCCCTCTTAAAACAACAATCACACAGTTTTGTGAAGAAATAAAAGTAATGTTTACTCACATCATTTAGGTCTCAAAAACAGCAGTTGCAGTAGTAGAGTGAAGGCAGGTTTAAAACATACTAAGTTACAAAAATAGAATATCTAAACTTGAACATGATGTCTGAGCTGGAGGGCTCAGACTCACATGCTTTCACTTCGAATGCATGATGAGAGAGAGAGGGACGAAGAAGGAAGTGATCTCACAGAGTTCTCTCTTCAGGAAGTCAGGAAGTCTCTGTGAGCCTCCGCCCCCTTTATGTGCTTATAGAGCAAGACATGAATTGTTGGTATGACTGCAATATTTTCCCACAGACATGACTGCACAAATGTGCGGGGGGAACCTTTACCTTTACTATAAGGCCTTTAGTTCATGATAAGAGAGAAACTGCTGTTGTTACTTTCAGCAAAAACTATACAGATGCACCTAGAGCATAGGTTTCCAATTGGGTGTCGCGACACTTTAGTGTGTCGCAACACACAGCTTAGTGTGTTGCGAAGCGGCGGCAGCGGGTGCGTGCACCGCGGTGGCGGTGTGCATGGCGGCAGCGGCGCACCATCAGTATTTCCGTGTTTTAGCGAGGCCGCTGCCATGCACACCACCGCCGCTGCACGCCCCCCGCACCGCCACCGTGCATGCCAACGCCACCGCGCCGCCACCGCAGCCGCCGTTGGTGTGTCGCCAACGGCAGCACTTTGGAAAGCACTGACCTGGAGCATAATCCTGAGATAGCTTTACTTTAGATCAGGAGATTGGAAGCTGGGTGAAACAGGAGTTCCCTTCAAGATGGAATGGGACCACCCACAAGCTCCATGGAATCATAGTGTTTCAAAATACTACTGCAGTTTCACCTATATCACAGCTGAGGTAGAAATAAATCAGCTCTCCAGCACTGCTTATATCACAGAATCAACAAGATTGGGATTTTTTTTCACAGTGATAAAGAATGGACACTCCCAAGTTGGTGGAAATGTCCTAACAGTCTTCTCTCAATCTGGCAGTGTCTGATTAAAACAGATAATTCTGATGTAAAATCAAGGTTAGGGGGTTGCCCTGAGAAGCAAAGACATTAACTTGTTAAAGGAAACAATTTAATAAATAGATTATGGAAATAGATATGGAGATAATGTGGAACCTGAAAGAAAAACAGAATAGAGGACCTCAGGAAGAGAAAGGGAGGTTGTCCTAAAATGTAGAGAGGGAAGAAATTAAACTCAGAGTTTGGAAAAGATATAAAGAGCTGTGGATGCAAAGGACTTCATTTGACCTGGAGACAGATAGATAATCAGGGGGGAAAAGATGCAGAAACCTAAAGGCAATAGCTAGGAAAAGAAGAAAGAAAAGAAAATTGTTTGCCTAAAGGCAGCTTAAGGAGATAAAGAGAATAAGAGACAAAGCTTTAAAGCAAGGAAAAGACAGAAGGACTACTTGTGAATTAGAGTTAAAAGAGAAAAAGCTCAAGATTTTCCTCCCATGCACTCTGCCCTGCCAGGATTCCTCCCTTCAGCTACAAGGGGACCACTTGGGGATGCAAAAGAACTTGAATTGCTTGGCACACCTGCCATTATGGAAAGGAGGCTGGCACGTTTCATCAGCAAGATGTGCCCGGTGTATTGGCTGGGGAGGATCGCCACCAAGATGAAGATGAGCAGACAGGATTCAAAGATGCCAGGATGAAGGAAGAAGAACAAACTGGTCCAAGAAAAATGTTGAGAAGAAAATGAGATGAGGCGCTACCTAAGACTTGGGGTGGGGGGTGAGATTTGTATTGTTTCAAAATGTACTATGCTTTGAAATGCATGTTCCCTTAAGGAGGCTATTTAGGCTGTTGAGTGAGAGAAAGAGAGAGAGTTTGATTGATGTGTCTGACATCTCAGGATGCTGAGATTCATGCCCACTGTGGTTTAAAGGTATCCTTGTTCCTGTATACTGCGTAGTGCTGCCTGTGTATCTCTACTGTTGTTGGTTTCTGAATACAAGTGGTACACTAAAGCTGTTCTTGTCTGTTCATAACTAGAGTTTTATATTTTTTCTTATTAGATTCATGGGGGTGGGAATGTCCCTAACAGCCACCCCACCCCCCAACCCTTTTGGAGAATTGGCAGGAGGCCTCCTTAAAGTGGATTGGATAGAATTTAACTGTGTTATAACAAGCTACACATGATCTACACTACCAATAAAGGTGCATTATGCCAATTCAGTTTGTAGTTCCTCTTTGTATGAGTGCACTGTCTTTTGCCAATTATGTGAAAGAAATGTTATAAGGCAGATGAACCAGTGAAAAGGAAAGATTAAAGAGGAAACATCCATGCACGAAAGGCATTCAAACTTTCCAATACAAATAGTCCGAAGCTCACAAGGAAGAAATGATTGCAAGTCATATTGAACTGTGAATTTGTCATTATTGGAATTTTCCACTAATGCAATAAGCTCCAGGATACCTATAACAGAGTCGTTAATTGCTGTAAACAAACAATGAAATTTCAAATTAAATATTAAATTTATAATAGGGTATTTGAGATGGAAATTTAGCTTTGTCTGATAGCAGAAAAATATTAAGGCCAAAATATCCTCACCCCTGCTGCCCATTATTATCAGTTTCCCATCATTCTGAGGCAACAAACATGTAGTATAAAATACATCTTACAGAGTTTCTTTTTTTAAAAAAAAGACCATCACCACCATCCCTGTAGCCATCTGAGGGAAAAATACAAAATATAGCTCTGTCTACACTGAATCATTCCCTCATCTGCCATGACCTTCAGCTCTCCCCCAAATTTAAGTGCTGCCCATGATCTCTAAAAGATTGCCCACTATGCTCAGGCCAGAATCGAAAGACTTCTGCAGTAAGTCCTGAATACGTAGAAAGATGAGCAATAAAAGGTGGTAAGCAATAGGCTAAAGAATAGGGATTTGCATCAGAATCATGACTGTAAAGGCAGTCAGGACAAAGTCCACTTAAAGATCCAGAACCACAAGGAGAGAGATGGGCACTGAAGTTGCCAGCAGCACATGGAGCAGGCTGGAAGATCACAGAGTCACAGTCTTTGCCAATATGGAGAGATGTATATTGGGTTGTTGTTTTTTAACTGCAATTTCTAAACTAGCATCTTCTCATGCATATTAAGGTTTGCATATTTGTATTTTATACTGTTCTTTTTGTCTCTTTTTAGTGCACTGTTTTCTCTTTTCTGACAATTTGGTCTAGTGGTTAAGGCACCAGGCTAGAAACCAGGAGACTGAGAGTTCTAGTCCCGCCTCAGGCACGAAAGCCGGCTGGGTGACCTTGGGCCAGTCTCTCTCTCTCAGCCCTAGGAAGGAGCCAATGGCAAACCAGGAGACTAAGAGTTCTAGTCCCGCCTTAGGCATGAAAGCTGGCTGGGTGACCTTGGGCCAGTCACTCTCTCTCAGCCCAACTCACCTCACAGGGTTGCTGTTGTGGGGAAAATGGGAGGAGGAAGGAGTATTAGGTATGTTCCCTGCCTTGAGTTATTTATAAAAATAGGGATAAAAAAATATTAAAAAAAGGTATAATGCGAATGGATGACCTATTAGAAAAAAATTATTACCGATGGCAAGATTAAGAGAAGTAGAAAAGGGGAAGACGATGGATAATGTTGAGGGACCGACTCCAAGTCGGACTGGCAGCTCGATAGGTCAGAGTATTTCAGACTCCTGAATGCCTGGCCTGCTTCCCCCTATTTGCAGTGATCTATTGATAAGATAAGATCACTGGAATGTTTCCCCGGAGAGGGGAGAATCGGAAGATTAATCACAAGGTCGTTGGAACTGTTTCCCTCCGCTTTTTCTGTTGGTTTCCACGGCGGAGAAAGTGAGAGGCATGCAACAGGGAGGCGACTGGAATTACAGCATTGCTCTCATAAGGGGAAGTAAGTTAGAGCTAAAGACGACTTTTAGATTATCACATTAACTTTTTTAGTTTTTTAAAATTAATTGTTTATCATCTAAGATCTATCCTTGGACTTTGTATATAAATGTTGGCAAATTTTGTGTTTTCTTTGCTATAATAATAATCATGGTGGAAACATGATGGATTTTATAATGGAAGTATAATGAAACATTTGCATTTTTTCTTTTTACCTTTCTAACTTTTTAGTGTGGATTTTGCTCTACTTGGAAGTACAAGAAACTCCTTTTTTTATATCTCTTAAATATATTTTATTGGACTAAATACTGATGAATTTGTTTCATTTTTTTTAATATATTGATTGACATTTATCCTTTCTTTTTCTTATAAACTGTTCGGAATATTATTTCTTCTTTTAATTTTGGGATTATTGGAATTTTTCATCTTTTTATTTTTTACTGAATAGATAAAACAGAACATCTGATCACTCCTTCTCTGGGAAAAGCACATTGTTTTGTCTAGAACGACTGGCTACGCAGCCTGAAGGAGGGGGTGGTGGATGAGAAATGGCTTTTTTAACAATACTTCAAGATTTAAAAAAAGAATTTAATGAAACTCTTTCAGAAATTAAAAAGATCAATAGAATCTATGTTAATAGATTTGGAGCCTCAGGTTCAGATTCAAAAAACACAAAAGAAAGATTTAGATATGGAAAAAAAAAATTTCGAGGCAGTAGAGAAACAGGAAGAAAGGATTTCAAATATCTTGATACAGAAGAAGATTTTGATACAATACAAGAGGGGGTTGTTTAAACAAGTTATATATTACAATTTGGGTCTAAACACATTGTTGCAGCTGAGACAGGAAGATTTAAATGTGCAAATTGATAACCATTGTGAAATACTGGGAAAGGCTAAGAAAAATATTTTGTCATCCTATATGAGCTATAGTACAAAACAAGTTGAATACTGTGACTTTGGCATAACTTAAACAGGAAAATGATGTGTGGGACACAAGGTTAATGAAAATAGATTTGGATTTGATATGGAATAATAGCTGATATGAGAAATTGTATAAACACATAAAAATGTAATACCAACTTTTTTATAAGATGACATATTTCTATAATTGTACGCATGTATGAATATTATAAGAATTGGCCTATTATGTGTTAGGTTATGTGTTAGGTTAGGTTATGTATCCAGTTTAAATGGACATTATCCCAAGGAGTGGAAATTATAGATAGATTTTTCCTTTATGGGGATATATATATAATATATATATATATATATATATATATATATATATATATATATATATATATACACACACACACACACACACACACACACACATAAGAAGATAATGGGATGATGAGGTGGAATTAGAATTATGTTAGGGTTAGGGTTAACATAGAATTATGTTATGACAGGATGACATATTTTTACAATATTATGTATGAATATGTATGTATGAACACTATAAGAATTGGTATATTATGTATTATGTTATGTAATATGTTAGGTTATGTATTAATGGAATATATAGTCATAATATGAATAAAATATATAGTATTTTATTAGAATTAGAAGTAAATAAGGCTTTTATTTGTTATACTAATTGGATTTTATTGAAGATACAAATATAGATATAAAAATGGAAGGAGCGAATAAAAAATATTAAATTGATGCAGCAATGAACATTTAACTGTTACTTCAAGGAGTGGAAGCTAAAGATGGACTATTGGAAGATAACAAGAAAGGTGAAACTTATATGAAGATCAGAAGATTGGATTATAGAAATTAAAGAGTATATGATAAAGAAAAGTTCCTGTGTATTGTATGAAGGACTAACATTTAAAGTTAAATATTGTATTTAAAGTTCAAAGATAGATTGGAGGACATCTATTTTCTGTTTCCTTTGTTTATTATTTTTTGACTTCACTTTTTCTTTACTTTTTTCTTACTTTGTATTTCTACTTTTTTCTTTTTCAACTTTTAATATGTATTTTAAAATTCAATAAAATTTATTTAAAAAAGATAATGTTGAGGGACCGAAGAGGTTTCAGGAATGTCCTTAGAAGAGCTATAAGTAATTACTAGGCACAAGAGAAGATGGCAATCATTTGTCCTAAGAGTCACCAAGAAATGAACTCCAATTGCAGCACACCAAATTAATTCAGTAGCCATCTCAGGCATTCCTTCCCACCTTCTGGATCTGTGAACAAATCGTGCTCTAGGAGCTGTGTATTTTAAAGTAACATTATAAAGGAAATTAAACATTGAGAGTTAAACAGGTGTAATAAATCTTTCTAGTCAGAATGGCAACAATTCTAACCAAGATGGGCCTTATTAAAATAGATATTCCACTCCTAAATATACTTCCCTGGAAGAAATTTACACCGACTTCCATTCAGCAGGCATAAGACTGCAGCAACAGCAGTAAAAATAGCATTAAAGCATTTTCCCCTGCTTTTTCAAACTGTCATTATCATTTTAATAGCACTAATCTCAAGATAATGATATGTACCTTTAATTAATACCCTTATCGGATGGCTGGAAATGGCACTTAAGAAAATGTTGACATTGTTAGAGAAACAACATCTGCTTTGCCAGGTTGAAGGCAGATGGCAAGCAGCTCACTGACTCCTTCTTTTACCCAATTTTTCTGCCCTTGTTCAATGCTCAGTATGTGTAGGAAATACTGTTAAGCAGGAAAAGCAGTGACACTCTGCATATAACACAGAGTGCATGTGTTAATAGATTCAAGATGGACCAAACCGGTAAGCACTTCAATTACTTTGATGAATAATATTTACAATTCTTTAAGGGGATCAAGATTTATAGAAGAAAACCAGATATATACAAGACATTTGTGGAAGGAAAGCAAATAAAATATACAGGAAACAGGTGCTTTCAGCTGCAATCCATAGTAGTACAAAGTGGAGTTTGAACTCTGTAATAGAAAGCAATAAATTGGAGAAATAATTTTGTTGGCTCATATTTCGCAATTTTATAAGCATACTGTAATTATGGTTTGGGGAGGCATAAATCAATGCATATGTGAACTAAGTAGGCTAAACGATTCAAAGTTCAATAAACACTAGGAGCAAAGGAAAGAAAAAAAATTGGAAAAAGTCATTGGAGGTGAGATAGAAATGACACATGTGTGCATCTTCAAGATTGCATTGTTGTAAATAGTGAAATAACTGCTTCTACTTAATGGATCAGTGACAATTTATAATAAGAAATGAGTAAAACCTTTTACTTTTTAATTGCTTCTAAAATAAAGCCTCACTAAATTCCAGAAATACAGAATGAAACAAACAATAACAGACTGGCATGGCCTATGGAATAGAGCTTCCAAACAGACCATGAATGTTGATCTGCAATAACTATTTCAAACACAATGCTCTATCCAAGTGCTATTTGATCAACAGTACCCAAATAAATACACTATCATGTAGACTAATAAACCATCTCTGTAACTACATCATGCCTCTATCCTGCTATTCTACTGTATAGGTAAAGGTTTCTCCCGCACATTTGTGCAGTTGTGTCCGACTCTAGGGGCCGGTGCTCATCTCCGTTTGTTAGCCAAAGGGCCAGCACTGTCCGAAGACGCTTCCGCAGTCATGTGGCCGGCATGACGCACACGGAACGCTGTTACCTTCCCACCGAAGTGGTACCTATTTATCTACTTGCATTTGCATGCTTTCGAATATAACAGCATAAATGTATTATTTGTATGTCACTCTCATAGAAGAAGTTTACAGAACAAGAGGCTGTACCCCACCCCCAAAGACTGTTTATTTTGGAATAAAATTAAAGATAGTGGCAACTATTTTAAAAAATCCAATAAGTACCAAAGAAACTCACTGATTATCATTCTTAGTAGAATGGCTGAAGTAACACAGACTAAGCACATTGGTTACATAATAAACAATTTGATATATAAATTGTACAGCTCATATAAGGTAGAGTATGCATCAGAAAAACAATAAGAATCTAGACATGATCCGAATTTGTTGAAATGCCCAAACTATAATGGCTTCATAATCTATTTTTTAAATTAGGATATGTTGCTTGGCCATTTGCCAAATATGTTCATATGTAATCCTGTCTGCCAAATCTTATCATCCATTGATATTCAGTTTACTGGACAGTTCACTGTATACAACTGCTTAAGAAAATCATCAAGTTCCAAATATGAAGAATTGTTTTAGGAGCTACCAGACTAATATAGAGAAATATTAGGGGCATACTAAAAACCAAATGAATAAAAGATTCAAGAGAGAAATGTTCTTTATTGGAGTAAGGTAGAAGAACAGAATCTTGAAAGCCTGCCCAATCTCTCCCAATTTATGCTAAACAAAATCAAGGCAAGGTTATTTTCAGTTTGTTTCTCACACTTTCCTCTTTCTCATGACTGTGTAATCTTTTCTGGAAATCCCCCCTTAATGGTTGACTCATGCCTTCTTTATTCTCAAAATTAGTTCTAGAAACAAAGGACACCAACCAGCCTTCACTAAACTGATCTGGCTTAACTTTTCAGATTTTCTTTGGACCACAGAATATGGAGGGAGATTTAACTCATTAGTCTGAACTAATCTCTGAGAAAGAAGGCTAGTGAAGATGAAAATAAAGACTTATAACAAAACATGAAATACTCATGTTTTATTAATCATGGGAGACACTTTTTTAAAAGAAATCAACACTATATCTCTTTGCTTTTGCTTTAATTAGACCAAACACAACAAAATGATTATTATCTATGCAAAACATTTTATGAGTTAATCTCAAAAAATGGAGAATACCAATATGCATTTTTTATCACAGGTTTTCATGTATTATTCCATTCTGTAATTCTATCATGTGAATAAGCTACAAGTTGGAGAGTTGCATTTATATTATTTCCCTTAACATATGTAGTTTATATACAACTTTTCTTAACGTAGTTTTAGCAACCCATTATACAGTTTATGCTTTTAAAAATATAATGCTAACATAAAGTTTCATATTCAATTTTTAAATTAATTTTATTGCTTTTTAATTAATAATAGAAAAAAGAAAAAGAAAACACAAAACACAAAACACAAATTACAAAAATAATAATATTAAGATAAATAACCCAGCAAGGAAAAAAAACATAACAGTGCTATTACAAAAAAGTGAAGAAATACAACAAAGGGGAAAAAAACTTGTCATAGTATGTCATTATAGTTACAAATCTATATATATTTATCTACTGTAAATACTATTCAAATGCATATATATTTCTACTACTACTTATAGGGACGCGGTGGCTCAGCAGGTTAAACTGCTGAGCTGTAGACTGCCAATCAGAAGGTCGGCAGTTTGAACCCCCCACGCAACGAGGTGAGCTCTCGTTGCTAGTCCCAGCTCCTGTCAACCCAACAGTTCGAAAGCCTAGCAAGTAGATAAATGGGTACCACCTTAAGTGGGAAAATTTGCTGGCGTCCTGTCGGGAAGTCGGTTCCACCGGAGGAGAGAAAGATCGGAGGAAGATCGAATGGCGGTGGTGACGACGAACCCGGAAGTAACATCTACAGGAAGTCAGCAGCCGGCTCAAGGCATCTTGGGAATTGTAGTCCGGAGCCTTAGAAGAGTCAGTTCCCTTACCCCCTCCCTTCACGCACAGTGAATTGTATAATTGTATAAAGGATTGTGGATGTAAGCCGCCTAGAGTCCTCCATTAGGGAGGGGATAGGCGGGGTATAAATATCACAATAAATAAATAAAATAAATAAATAATACATTTATATGACTATATAATGTATATATTTATATATTTAACCTACTGTATTTTTCATTATACTTGTCTATACAAAGTCTACATCTATAGGCAATCCACTCATAAGTGGCAAGTGCAGTCAGGTCTTCAATCCATTGAATAAATGGGGCCATACGTTTATCTTTCCAATGCTGCAATATCAGTCTTTTGGCCATAGTAAGGGCACGCAGAATCCATTTATGTTGTCCAGATGTCAGATTCCATGTACTAGGTATATAGTTCGAAAGAATATTATCCTCTGAGCATTTTAGCTTTTGTCACACAATCATATTTATATAGTCCACTACTTTCTCCCAAAATGTAGTAAGTATAGGACATTGTAAAAATATATGCTTTAAAGAGGCATTATCCTTATTAAATCTCCAACAAAATGCTGTTTTTGACAATCCTTTTCTATATGAATGTTGTGGAGTCCAATAAATTCTAAATATTATTTTTTGTTGCATAATTTGTAGTTTAAGGTCCATTGACACTCTAGAAGTTAAGACAAGTTTCATATGCAATTTTTCCAGGTACAAACATTTCTTTGTTTTAAGTAATTTCCAAATGCACAAATTCTCCAGGATGCATCTTTCCTAATATATCCCTCCTTGGACATATTTTTGTGCAGAGGATGATCAATACTGATCATTGATCATTGATAAACAGTGATTTCTGTTTATTGTTGCCCATTTTCTGCTGCAGCTGAGTCAGCTCAAGACAATATATGTAAGTATCAGGGATGTCCACTGGTGTGGTTAAAATAAAGTCAAGATGCTAGCCATGATGGTGTGATTGAAGCTCTGCCTGATTTTTATGTGTGTCAAATGTACCACTTTGGCCGCCATCTTGACCTTTTTTACCCTATCCTGCAAACACCCTGGTAAGTATTAAAAGGAATGGTAGATATCCAGAGAAGATAGAAATTTCTATATCTAAGTAAACTGATCATCCTATTCACAACTTGATCCACAAGGAGAATCATAAATAATCCCAGATGACTTTCTAGTTTGCAAAAGCCAAACAGGGAGTGGGTAGCATGTAAATTGGTATTAAAATGGCACTAACTAAGTGTAAAGTTACACTTGGACTATAGTAAATCTGCTCAATGAAAATGTTCCAACTACCTCACACATTCTTTCAGCATTTTACATGCTTATTGGCTACTATATGACATTTTAATGGGCTTTTTGAAACAATAAATATGGGTTATCTTTGCCAAGCTGCCTTCACAATCTAAAAAGGCAAAGCATGCTTCTGAAATGTACTGTGATAGATGTTTTAATTGTCATATAATATTAGATTATAATGTTAAAATATAATTATAGCATCTAGAGCTCACCAGCAGCGAGTCAGGAGGACATTAAGAAAAATATTACTATACATGAATATGTCTCATATTTGTGCTTCCGTAAAGCAATGGCGGATGTAAGGATAAAAACAGATGGTTGTAACAATGTGCCCATATTGTAACACGGTTCTTGATATAAGCTGGGATAAAAAATTAAACTTCCACAAATATCTTATTTTAAAAACTATATTCCACTTGGATGTCTTAAAACTGTGGTGGGTGCGAAAGTCCTAGGTCAAAGATACCAGCTGCCTGCTTGGACACTGGTGGTGGCCAACTTGTAATTTTAATTAGGAATCAATTAAATGTCCATTACACTTTCTCCAATGGGATATTCTTCCAAACTTGTTTATGAACTGTCTGCAAATGTTGATATCCCTATGTTTTAAAAAAGGTTAAATTCAATCACTACTGCTATGGCTTGCATGGGAAGCCTCAGATCATACCAGCCTGCCATGTAACTGCTGAAAAGTTTCACTGAGTAGCAACCCTAACTTAACAGCAACTACTAGTAATTGAACACAGACTTTTCAGAGTGATGCACTTTATCTTCCCATTTGTGAAGCCTTTTGCAAAGTTTGTTAAATTCTTTTTTCAAAAAATGAGCTGCACAAAATTTACATCGACTTCTAGAGTGACTCTTCCCAGAAGCTATTTAAGGAGAACAACAGGTCCAGGACCAAGTAGCTGATCCTATTCAAGTGTTCCTGTGTTGCTTTTTCTCTTGTAAAATAGCTACTTTTACCCCAGGCTCTCAAACAACAAAAGCACAGGACAAAGTCAGTGGCCCATAAGCTAAAGATAAAAGAGCTAGAACTCATCAGACTGGGAGATAATGCAGGACCAAAATCAGGAACAGGGGACACAGACTGAAATCAAAACAACAACCCACGAGTCAAAAGTCAGGCACCCAGTTCACTACAGAAGGTGAATGGGGTCATAAACAGGCTATCAGAAGCAGCCCATAATGAATCTTTCCCCATTAGATTTAAAGCCAGAAGTATCCTTAAACAAGGGGGCGTGGTGGCTCAGTGGGTAAGACACCAGGCTTGTTGATTGGAAGGTCGCAAGTTCAGAGGTTCGAATCCCTAGCCCCGTGTGATGGAGTGAGCTCCCGCATTCACCCCAGCTCTTCCCAACCTAGCAATTCGAAAGCATGCAGATGCAAGTAGATGAATAGGTACCACTTTGGTGGGTAGGTAACAGTGTTCTGCGTGCATCATGCCGGTCACATGACCGTGGAAGCATCTTCAGACAATGCTGGCTCTTCAGCTAACAAACAGAGATGAGCACCGGCCCCTAGAGTAGGACACGACTGCACAAATGTGTGGGGGGAACCTTTACCTTTTTATCCTTAAACAAGTTATCAGGACACTGATTTTCGAATTGATCTAAGTCTTGCCTTGCAGCAAATGGAGTCTTTTCAAATGATGTGCCAGCCTCCTACCATTTATGTATCACAGCCCTGAAATTCCACAGGGCCTTCACTTTGGCCAGGCTGGTTGCATTGCCTTCTGCCTTCTTATTAGGATGATTCATCAACATACAGTATATGTCCTTGTGGGGAGAGATCAATGGAGTCTTTGAGCCACACGTTCCCTCATTGCTCTCTCTATGATGGTTTGTAACCAGTTATATCCTCCACAGCAACCATTTTGTGAATGAGAAGCCCTCCCATCAGCCATTACATGAGAATATTCACAGCCCAATGGCCCAAAGAGGTTGAGATCTCATGCCTTAAAAATATGGATATGTTACTGCAACAACTTGTGTCTCAATGTTTTAGTCTTATAAACAACCACCACCACCAAAGTTAATCTAAGGCAGTGCTTTCCAAACTGCTGCCATTGGCGACACACCAATGGCGGCAGCGGCGGCAGTGCGGGGGCACGCGTGGGGGCAGAGGCGTGCACGGCAGCAGCGCGGGGGCAGAGGTGTGCGGTGGCGGCGGCATGCACGGTGGTGGCGGCCTCGCTAAAACGCAGAAGCACTGAGGGTGCGGCACTGCCGTCGTCGCTGCGGCCACCGCCGTGCACGCCCCCACCACCGCTTCGCGACACACTAAACTGTGTGTTGCGACACACTAAAGTGTCGCGACACACAGTTTGGAAAGCTATGATCTAAGGAGAGAAGCATTAGTGGAACTTTGGCCACATCCCTATACAAATTTTACCTGGGAGTAAGCTTTGTGTGTTTTATGTTCATACAAACATGCATACGACTGCTGTGGCTAACATTTTCTAATATTAAAGGTATCATATCTAGACAAAAATCCAGATGGCCTCTAGATGGCAGGGAAGATACATCCAGCTCTAACTCTTTGGTGCCATCTAGCAATCATTCAAATTGTGCAGCCCAAATATGGCTTGACTAGGCTGTATTGTGGGAGTTGGCCTTGCTGTTTATATCAATTTATTTATTTATTTAAAACATTTACATAGCTGCCCATCTTAAAACAACTCTGGGTGGCTTACAACCAATAAAACAGTATAAAACTATATAAAATGGCATAAAAACCAACAGCAATAAAAATAAAAACAGAAAAACCTGGCGTCGCGGCCACACTTCTCTAATGCACCCTCATTCTCACCCACCCTGGCCTCGCCCTGTCCCCACGTCTGGGGGAAGAGCCAGGTTTTAAGCGCTCTCTGGAAGGATAGAACAGTGGGGGCCTGTCAGATCTCAGGGGTGAGGGTGCTCCAAAGGGCAGGGGCTGCGATGGAAAAGGTCACCCAAGTATTTGAGGGAAGGGACCTGGAGTCTGTCTACCCTCTCTGCTCTGGTGGGATGGACAGATGTCCTCAGAGAGAGGCAACCCTGCAGATAACCTGGTCCCAGCCAAGAGATCCTGATCCTCTCCTATATTTTGAACTACAAAGAGCAATTTCAGCCCTGAATAATGAAGCTATGGCAAAGGAAACATAGAAGCTCTTTTTTAAGTGCTAATAAATTATACTATCAAGACTTTTGCTCTAAGGGAATATATATTCTGATCAATAGTCCTGTTGACCCAACAGTTCGAAAGCTTGGCAAGTAGATAAATTGGGTACCACCTTAAGTGGGTAAATTTGCTGGCGTCCTGTCGGGAGTCGGCCACCGAACGGAAGATCTTCAATGGCGGCAGTGGCGACGGATCCCAAAGCAGTAACATCTACAGGACGTCAGCAGCCAGCTCCGACGCAAGGCATCGTGGGACATGTAGTCCAGTAGCCACGGAAGAGTCGGTTCCCTTACCCCTTCCCTTAGCGTGCGAATTAATGGATGTAATGTATAAAATGAAATGTATACATGTATGTAAGCCGCCTAGAGTCCTCCGTTAGGGAGGGGATAGGCGGGGTATAAATATCAATATAAATAAATAAATAAAATAAATAAAAATACAGAAAAGATTGCAGCTCAAATGAACAGGAATTGGAGGCTGAAAGTATGATCTAAAGTGGATTAAACCTTTCTCACTTTTACCAGTATAGCATCCTTCAAGAAACAGAGACATAAGGGGGGGAAAAACCATACATTGCACAAGAGTACATATGAATCCTATTCTCAAACTGTTCCCACTCCAAATCTACTTAGTCCAAGCATGCATGGGAATCTAGGACCAAATTGTCTTTCACTTTCCATATCTCTTGGTGCACTCCTATCATTTAAAATAAAAACACATATAGACATACTAATAAGTGTTGCTGTTACTACTATCAGTAGAATAATAATAATAATAATAATAATAATAATAATAATAATAAGAAGAAGAAGAAGAAGAAGAAGAAGAAGAAGAAGAAGCAGCTTGTATGCTGCCCAACTCTCAATGAATCTGGGCAGAATAGTAGTATAAATATAGATTTGACTTTAAAAAAAAACATTTTGTCAGGTCTATAATAGCTTTTTGTAGAAAACAGTGATATACGGCTATAGTTTAATCTTGTGCTTATGTGAGGTATCATGGATGGGAGATATTGCTCAGCTCACTCCTCCATCACACTAGTGAGCTTGGCCAGTAGTAAGAGATAATGAGAGTTATGGTTCACCAAGGGGAGGCCACAGGTCCTGCATCCCTGTGCTATAATGTAGAATGAGTTGATTAGATTTTTATAGCTTGTGGGATCAGGACTGATCCTGCCATATATCAGGGACAAGTGACCTACTTCAGATGATCTAGGAGGTAGAAGAGATGAAAATAGGAACTGTTGTTTGAACAGAACCACAAAACATTTGAAAACATTGGCCCAGCAGTGATGGGGATAGGGTTAGAGTTTGTATCCATTGGCCTCCCCTTAAAAGAAATGTCTTGTGACATCATGGAAGATGGACACCCTTGCCTCAGAAGCTCATTGTTTACATGGCAGAAAGATAGTTTGAAGAAGAGAGAGTTAATAAGTGGTTTTATGGGGTCACTGGGGCAGACAGACAGCACAGTTCTCCAACCTGGAGCCTTCCCAATCTTTTGGAAGCATGTGAATTCTGAGAGCTGTGGTGGTACCCACATATCTTGAGGGCACTGCATTGGGGAAGTCAAAGCACAGGAAAGATGAGCAGCAAGATTGCATTAGGTAGGCTTTGAGAAGCATTACACGGAAGGTCTGTAATCTAATATTTTATATTTACAGATATAATTGATTGGTGTTTTGTTCATTTAGTTATGTAGCACAAGAACTATTATGCGAATGAAGAATCATTGTATGTACTTATGTATTTACAAGTAGTAAATAGAAAATTCATACCTGAGGGCACAAAGTCTCCAAGTGACTGGCTGCCGTTTGGACAATGTTTATTCCCTCTTCATTTGTTGATACTGAGCAAGCAAGATTAGCCACCTGAACAGGGGTGGGGGAAAATAGTATTAGTATTTTTTTTCAACAAGCCATACATAATCTGGGAATATTGTTTTGGGACACTAATTTTATGATTAACCATCCCTTACTATTGATACCCTCTAATTTCATACACCACATAATGAGAAGACAGGATACCCTGGAGAAGAAGAAGCTGATGCTAGGGAAAGTGGAAGGCAAAAGGAAGAGGGGCCGACCAAGGGCAAGATGGATGGATGGTATTCTGGAGGTGACGCACTCGACCGTGGGGGAGCTGGGGGTGGTGACGGCCGACAGGAAGCTCTGGCGTGGGCTGGTCCATGAAGTCACGAAGAGTCGGAAGCGACTGAACAAATAAACAACAAACAACAAAAATTTCATACAAGGTCATTCCAATAGTCAGAAGCTGTGATGGAGACTTGAAGATTGTTGTCAGCCCTTCCAGTTAAACCAGACAGGAAACACAACTAGATGAACTAATTCTACTTCATTGCAAAGCTACATTAACAGAATCTTGCAAGTCTGAAAGTACAAATCTCCCTCCCTCCCTCCCTATTTATCGCTTGAGTGGTCAAGGCGGGTCTTTCCTAAGTTTCTTCTTCAGACTGTTACCCTCTCATGGACTCCCTTTCCTTTTATCTGATTGTCCCCCAGGCAGCCTCTCTTCCCTCTGTTCCCCAAGGTCGCCCTCACAGTCCATCACAGAAGCATGGGGTGCTAGGAAGCCAGCAGCAAAAATGCTGGGCCTGCAGTCAGATACAGAAGAGGACTGACATTATTTCTTATACTGCCAGATGTAGACCTTATTTATGGAGAAATATTTATTGCCATCTATAGCTGATGAAAAGATATAATAATCCAGAGCAAAACTGTATCAAAGCTAAGTTTGTTTTTAGAGTTTTAGAGTTTTTTTATCCCGCCTTCATTATTTTTATAAATAACTCAAGGCGGTGAACATACCTAATACTCCTTCCTCCTCCTATTTTCCCCACAACAACCCTGTGAGGTGAGTTGGGCTGAGAGGAGTGACTGGCCCAAAGTCATCCAGCCAGCTTGCATGCCTAAGGCGGGACTAGAACTCACAGTCTCCTGGTTTCTAGCCTGGTGCCTTAACCACTAGACCAGACTGGCTCTGTTTATATTTTTGATATAATCACAGAAAACCTTGCATGATCTTTTGGCCTCAGATTGCATGGATTGTAATCAAGGCCCTTGATATCAACCTTAGACTGATCTGGTGAGATGCATTTTATTACAAGTAATCCTCGCTTAATGACTGCCTTGTTTAGCGACCATTTGAAGTTATGACGGCTCTGAAAATGTAGCTTTACAACCGGTCCTTGAACTTATAATCATCACAGTGTTCCCGCAATCACGTGATTGCCATTCGGGTGCTTTGCAACTGGCAGGTGTTTACGACTGTCACAGAGTCATGCGGTCATGTGATCACCATTTGTGCACTTCACAGCCAGCTTTCAACAAGCAGAGTCAATGGAGAAGCCGGCAGTAAAATTGCAAGTTGTGGTCATGTGATGTCTCACTTAACAACCGTGAGGAAAAGTGAGGTCGTAAGTCCGTCACAGTCACATGATGTCTCACTTAATGACTGCATTGCTTACTGATGGAGTTGCCAGTCCCAATTGTCATCATTAAGCGAGGACTACCTGTATATAGCTTGAACTTCTTTGTAATCCACTGATACTTTTATTTATTTGTGAGCAATATTTTGATCTTTGACTAAACAAAGTGACTGAGCATGATGAACATTCTGACTAAGTTTCAGGACATTGAAACCTAAACATAGTGCTTGAGTAATATCCAGATTATGGGATGACTGCCAATTGCTCACTATTAGTTAGGACTGGCTATTTAATCTTTGACTCAGTAGAGTTTTTTATCCATTCAATCATGTCCAATTCTCAGAGACTGCCTGGACAAGTGCCTGTAGTTTTCTTGGCAAGGTTTTTCAGAAGTGGTTTGCCATTGCCTCCTTCCTAGGGCTGAGAAAGAGTGACTGGCCCAAGGTCACCCAGCTGGCTTTGTGCCTAAGGAGGGACTAGAACTCACAGTCTCCTGGTTTCTAGCCCAATGCCTTAACCGCTACACCAAACATGTCAGTAGAGTTTAATGGTTCCTTAATCAGCAGTCTGTCTGCAGTCTGATAGAGGCTTGAAGCAGTTAGACTTTGGGCAAAGAGATCATGTTCCCACTTCACATTAAGCCATCATTTTCATAACTTGATTTGTTAATTAAACCACAATTGCCTGGGTCTACACATTATAGAAATATAATCATATAATGTGCTAAATCAAGGCCAAACAAGCCATATGACGGTTTAGTGCAATGCGTGATCCCACTCAAAATGTTGGAGGGAGGGTGCTTGCCTAATACATGGAATCTCGTGTGGGTTGAGTGGTCATGCTCTCTGCTTTAAGAGTCTTTTGTTTTCCACTACATTTCTCTTGTACACAGAAATAGATACAAGCCTCTAGTGCTCTGCAAACAGATGTTGCAAAGAAGCTATCCATGAAAATTCCTATTGATAAAGAAATAAGGTGAATAGCAACCTCCTCTTTTAATTCTGCTTTGAAAAATGGGTAACAATCTGCTCTCTGAGGAGTGAATCTTAATTAAATACAGCAGTGTTAATCAGGAAGGTTACAGAGAATTTCAAAAGATAGCTCCTGTAAGAAAAACCACAAGCTACTTTTTAATTAAGCGTCCACTCAAGTTGTCTCAGAAGGACTTGTTATCATGAAGAAAAAAAAGCCCACTGCAGCCTAATAGTGAGATCAGCATATCACAGGATTTGCAATCTATAAATCTGTGATGGATGGTTCAATAGATCTTCGAAACCTTTTATGCTCTTTGTTGCCTTCCAGTTCTCCTTTATGTTGGCAAGTCTAAATACTGTAGAGTGTTCCACTTGAATAGGATGACTGTTGTATTGCCAAAGTGAGAAGAGTTGGATGCAAACACAACCTAGTGAAGAATTATTTTATATTCTTTCAATATTGTACTTTGCTTAGGTTGAAAAACCTTTGTCTCAAAAAAGACTGTTAACTTCTAACAAAATCCTTTCAGTTTATTAAAATTGTTAAGATAATTTGCTGAAAAGGGCAAAGAAAGAAATGGAAACAGTGAAGAGAATCTGCCAAATGTAATTATAGCTTCAGGACATCTACTGTACAGTTCACATTGGTAGCATCCTCCCTTATTGTTATAATCTGATACAATATCTCATGCATACTCATTCCCCTCTGTCACTAATGATCCTATTAGAGATACAATCAAGAAGCAAAGTGCTCAATTACTTGCATATGCAACATTTAGAACATACAAATCTAAAAAGTATTGTGAGATAATCTACTCATTTAAAAATGTAACCATTGGACAATGTTCTTTATTCTAATCTGAAGATATCTGAAATATCATCTGTGAATTGGAATCCATTCTCTTAATGGAATCAATTGAATACAACTAAGCAAATACAAGTGCCATCAAGATTATTAAATGGGAAGCTAAGATACCTGAATATATTTAAAGATAAAAAGAAACAAATAAATAAGGGCATATCATCATAAATAGGAATGTGCAAAACATTCTCTTTCAGAGGTGGAATGTTACAGGGAAATACAGAACGTTCTGCTTTTCCTCTGGAAGATCCTTGGAACATCATAAACCACTTCCTGTTCTGGAATATTTTCTTTAAAAAAAACTGCAAAATATACAGGAGATATCTTTTAGCCTAGTTTCAAACCTAAACTGACTCTCTGAAAGGAACATGCAGACTTCAGAATTATTCTTATCGTCAATTATTAACACCTAAGACAGTGCTTTGTAAAGTCCCGCCGTTGGCGACACACCAACGGCGGTGGCGGCGGTGTGGCGATGCGCGTGGCAGCGGCGGCAGCAGCCTTGTGTGTGGCTCTAAAACCCGGAAGTGCTGATGGCACGCCGCTGCCACCACCACCGCACACACCACCGTCGCGTGCTCCACCGCAGGGGTGGCGGCGGCCATCAGCACTTCCGGGTTTTGTCGCAACACACTAATGTGTCGCGAAACACAGTTTCGAAAGCTATGATCTAAGAATACTGTATATAGCATACATCTCATACTGTTTCAAGTGCTTTTCATATGACTCTTGGAATTTTGATATAACAAAAGGATGTAAACTTGATAAAATAATTGCTGGGACTTAGATTGATCATGTGCTCTCCTGTGAAGGCAGAGTATTACTGGAATTTTAAAGCAAAACAAACAAAAGTTATGTAGCACCTTAAAGGTTGACCAGTTTTATTATCCCATCCACTTCATCAAATGAATGGAACGAATTCATATAAAGAAGATTTTAGAAGTACATATCAGGGAGGTAATATAGGACTCAGTGAGAATAGTTGTATCACATTGAGGGGCAGGAGACATAGCAACAAATTGCTTAGATAGTGGATGTAAATAAAGTAGTTGTATGAAAATTGTCTTGGTCAGATACGTATCCCTCTTAAAGAAAAATGTGATCCAAATATGATCCCTCTCTGTAGATGATACAGGATTGATCTCTCTCACACACACATAAAGGATTTCCTTGGAAGGAGAATGGACTAAACAAAAATCTATAAATCAATATGCTGATAAAGAACAAGCCATTCTTTCCCCAAAATGCAAGGAACTGCATCACATACTGGAAAGTCAACTGGCCCAACAGTGTAGAGCAGAGCTTTCCAAACTGTGTCGGGACACGTTAGTGTGTCACGGCTGCTGCTGCCTCCGAGCCCTGCCAGGATTCCACGCAGGTCCTAGTGCCTGCCTTGGGCCTTGCTGCCTCTAAACCCACTGTGATTCTGCGCAGGTCCTAGTGCCTGCCTTTTGCCCTGCTGTAAGAGTGTGTCGCGAAATGATGCATGTCTAAAAAGTGTGTCACCAACATGAAAAGTTTGGAAAGCTCTGGTGGAGAGGAAAGCCTTTGGGAACAGAAAATGGCTGGTATTTATTATTTTTTAAGGGATAGAGGATTTGATTCCTGCAATGAAATCTCCCTTTGACAAGCCAGTGCCAGTTAGAGTAGACAATGATGGACTGCATAAATGAAGAGCTTATAGCAGTATAAGACAGCTTGATGTATTCTTACGCAAATTGGGAAGGTCAGCACCTTGTAGCTTTAATAACTAAAAAATTAGAAATCTCATTTATATGGAATATCCTTTTAATACCTCTTAACTTGCCACAGACATTCCAAAACATCATCATTGTATGATTTTTATACTGATGTTTTAGTTATGCTAGAATTGCATTTGCAAATTTTTACCTCCTTTTATTTATAAAATAATCTTAGAGCAGCTTAAAGAATGCTTTAAAATATGAAGCATAGGAAAAAGCAATTCCAGTAGGTGAAATTAATGTCTTATAATACATCAAAGATAAGATTAAACAATTCAGTATAAAAAGAATCCATACGTATAGCAAAAATCATCTTCATCATCTTGTGGTGTTACTTTGTTAGCTGAGTAATTCCTAGGTTCCTGGATGGAACTCAAATCAATGGGTGATTCTTTTTGTTTGTTCTTTGTATTGTGTTATACCTTAATGAGCAGCAGCAGAAGGAAGAGGAGGAAGGGGAGGACATCACCATCATCAACAACAACAACACAACCAGTTCAGAATATTTAGAATGGGTACAAAAAATTCTAAATAGAAAGTTAAATGGTGGAAATACAATGAAAGCCATAGATACATGGATGATACCAATAATCAGATACATTGTTGGTACAGTAGAGTGCACACAGCTTGAACTGGACAATTTAGACTGGAAAACTCAAAAACTGATGGCAATGCATTGTTATGCATTTGTATCCACAAAGTGATGTTGATCAACTATACTTAGTACAAAAAATAGGAGGCTGTGGTCTACTGCAGGCAAAGCAAAGGGAAAATGCTCATTGAAGTTTGCAAAGAAAACATCCTGAAAATAGAAGAAGCAAAATAGGGCTATAAAGTATGTTTATTACATTGGAGAAATAAGCCATTACATGGTCAATACATTAAAGAAACTGAAAACAATACAGAGAAGACAAAGAATTAGCAATGGTTACAAGCTGACACCATCAAGAAGGAAACAGAAAGATAATTTTTGCAACTTAAGAACAAACATTAAAAACAAATATGATGAATCAAGGATTCAATGTGCAGCAAACAGCAGCAAACATAGACTTTGTAAAGAAAAAAATAGACTGTTGACCACATAAGCAGAAGATGCAGCAAAATTGCTCAGACTGACTATAAACAGCATCATGACAGATGAGCCAATATGATCCATTGGCATCTGTGCAAAAATTATAATTTCCAAGATTCCCAAATGTATGATCACAAAACTGAGAAAGTTGTTGAAAATGATGTTAAAAATTTATGGGGTTCTTGCATATAAACTGATCACCATCTAGAACAGAATGCACCAGATATAAAAATAATTGAAAAGAATAATGTTTTTGTAGATGTAGCAATACCTGGGGACAACAAAATCGAAGGAAAAGTATGGGAAAATACATACATACATACATACATACATACATACATACATACATACATACATACAAAGTCATCCCTATTGTTACTGTTGCATTGTTATTGTTGCAATAACAAACAGATTAAAGAACTGCAGATTTTTTTGGGGGGACCACTTTTCTGGGCACATGTTATATCTTACACTATTACTTACTGTAGATAATTCCTGGGTTCCTGGAATAGTATGCAGGAAAGTAACGGAGGTAGAACCAATGGAGATGAAACAGAACTTCAATGAAATGATTAGCAAAGCAAACTCCAGCAATGTGTCTGGCTGTTAAATTTTGTGCCAAGGCTTCTAGATGCTCTTCAGTTGCAGCCCTGCTACATGGAACACATTAGAGTACCTTATATGTCAGGATGTCATCCATGCCATCCTGCCATGGCACCATCCTGCCATTTGCCATGGCAAATGAGCTGCAGTTAGCATTAAAAACTGATGGGTGGTTGCAAACCAATAAAGCAACCCTGACAGAGAAGAAGGAATTCTGGTGGAGTGGGGATAGGCTGTATATTCCAGAGTCCTTGAGAAGGAAAATACTAAAAAGATGCCACGATGCGAAGTTGGCTGGGCACTTCGGATTCCAAAAGACTTTGCACCTTTTGAGGAGGCAATTCTGGTGGCCATCACTTCACAAAGACATGGAGGAATATGTAGCCAGTTGCCCGATCTGTGCCATGGCCAAAAGAGTGGGGGGAAACCCAGAGGAGTATTGCAGAATGTGGCAAGCCCCACCCAACCTTGGAAACAGATAGCTATGGACTTTATAGTAGATTTACCAGAGACCCACAAGACGACAGTAATTTGGGTAGTAACTGATTTATTTTCAAAGCAAGCCCATTTCATTCCTTGCACTAGTATACCAAATGCAGGACAGCTAGCCAAGATGTTTCTGCAACACATTTATAGATTACACAGGACCCCTGAATGAATAATAAGCGATTGGGGCATACAATTCACCTCCAAATTTTGGAGGGCATTCCTAAAGATGATTGGCGTAGGACAAGGCTTAAGCTCCGGGCATCATCCAGAGACGGACGGGGGCTGTGAACATACTAACCAAGTGTTGGAGCAGTACCTTAGTTGCTACGTTAGTTATCAGCAGGACAATTGGGTGGATCTACTTCCATTCGCTGAAGTGGCTTATAATAATTCAGTACATCAGAGTATGGGCTTTCCCCCTTCCCAAGTAGTGAACGGGCAAGAGTTCGTGGCATTCCTGGAGTTGCCAAAGGATAAAACCAAAATCGTCCCATTGGATGAGTGGATGAAACACATAGTGGACGGGTGGCCAATAATAGAGAGGGCATTGGAAGATGCCAAAGAAACTTACAAGACATATGCTGACTGCAAAAGGGCACCAGAATGGCAACTGAAAGTGGGGGAGAAGGTATACTTATCTACAAAGTTCCTAAAATCCTCACAACCCTCAAAAAAGCTGGGTCCAAAATACATGGGACCTTTTCCCATCACCAAAATTATTAACAATGTGGCGGTGCAGTTACAGCTACCAAAAAAATTGAGAAAAGTCCACCCCGTTTTTTACTGTAGTCTGCTGAAACCAGTTAAAGACTCAGAACACTGGCACCCAGAGCAACCTACCCCAGTTCCAATGATGGTTGACAGAGAACATCACTTTGAAGTGCAAGAGATACTAGACTCCAGATGGCACCGTGGGGGGGAGGGGGGCTGCAGTACTTAATTCAGTGGAAACATTTCCCCAAATCTCAGAGTGAGTGGGTGGACACTCATCAAAATAGAAGGTTTGAGAAAAGAGAGGGGAACCTGTGTGGTGGGGGAAGTGTATTGTATTTTGTATTTTGTATATAAAGTGTATTGTTGGCTGTTGTGGGTCTTCCGGGCTGTGTGGCCGTGTTCTGGAAGTTGTGGTTCCTAACGTTTCACCAGCATCTTTGGCCGGCATCTTCAGAGGGCAGGAACACAGACAGAAGCGATCTCTCTGTGCCCAGAAGAGAGATCGCTTCTGTCTGTGCTCCTGCCCTCTGAAGATGCTGGCCACAGATGCTGGCGAAACGTTAGGAACCACAACTTCCAGAACACGGCCACATAGCCCGGAAGACCCACAACAGCCATCGAACTCCGGCAGTGAAAGCCTTCGACAATACAAAGTGTATTCTGTTTTGTATTTTGTATATAAAGTGCTAAAGGTGGGAGATTCATTTTTAGGGAGGCGGTATGTCAGGATGTCATCCATGCCATCCTGCCATGGCGCCAGGAAGCATCCCACTAGTATGTTAAAACTCACAGGGTCGGTTGGGGGGTGCTTTGCAGTAAAACCTCCAGACATGTAAGCGGAGACTTGGTGTATTCACAGAACTGCAAACTATGTTAATCAAAGTATCAAAGCAAGCGATTCAGCACCCAGGACAGATCAGAGGGCGATACTGCAGCGTTAGTTGATTCGGACCTAGAAAGAGAAAAACTGAGAGACGAAGGGAAGGGCGATCGAGCAGTGAATCCCGATTTGGGGGGGGGGGGGACTTGGAGATTATTAAACTGTTGGTTGCGGAAGCTTGATTCACTCAAATCTTTAATGTGCAATGGATCACTGGCTTTAATAAAGATTCCTTCATATCCCTAAGTGGCTTGTATCAGGAACTCTGATTTAATAGTCAACGGATCAGGGACATCACAATAAAACTTGGTTGATCTCAGCAAACCAAAGAGAGTTGGACCTGTTTATTATTTGGGTGGGAAACCATCAGGAATACCAGAGCTGTAGTTCAGTCTGAAAAGTGAGAAAAGGGAAGCCTGTGGCAAACCACTTCCATATTGTTGCCAAGACAGGTCCATGAAGTCATCAGAAGCTGAACTCAAAGAAGACTGCTTTTTAATTTGATAGAGCTACAATACAGAATGGGAAAGCAAGATGGCTTGATTTCTACTTTTACAGAGCTGTGAGGTTGTGTGGCCTTTCAGGTGTTTCTGATTAACCATTCCTAATATCCCTCATGATTAGCTAAACTGAATGAGGCTGCTGGAAGCTGTAATTTAGCAGCATCTGGATTTTTGCAGGTACCCTGAGTCAGAGTAACCCATCCAGAAGGAGAAATTTATTTTTAACAGGGTGTACAGTATGCCCAAGCACATAGGCTAACAAATTGGCAACCATAAAAATATATGAATTCCATTTTAACTAAGGCTATATCTGAGCAACACTTTTAAGAATAATTAGTGTGCAAAATAGATGGAAATTGCAGCTCTGACACAGAGATGATTAAAGTGCTGGCTCTACTCAGGCAGAATTTGCAGCTGGGCCATCCTGTAAATCTTAAGAATGTCCATCTTTGCAAAAATACCCCTTATGTAACATATTACAGAAAAATACAGGTATAACCCAACTAAAAACCTAAGCCTAGTTCTAGACAAAAAATCCTAGTTTATAAAAGTTTAAAGCTTCATGTCCTTTCTTTCCCAACAGTATGCATTTATATAGATTGACTAGACAATTATTAAAGCAGACTTATAAGTGTTAAAATTTAAAATCAATATAAACCAATACTGTAGAGGCTTAGTATACTGCATAAAATAATTAATTGTATAAACATACTATTGATAAATGTAACTCAGCACACATTTCAAAAATAATTATTAATAATTATAGTTACCTTACTAATACACAAATCTCAGGAGATTTTTTTTTTAAAAAAAGAATACATTGGAGCTAAAATCATCATCAATACCAGAAAGATTAAAATAGTCCAACATTTTGAAAAATATAGGCAATTTTGTTATTTATTATGCTGCTGAATTATTCAGATTGATGTCAGCTTACAGCAGTTTACAGCAAAATAAAATACAGTAGACCATCCACTGTAGGCCTGTGCCTTTAGCAACGTTTTTACAACACCTGCCATGAAGACTGCTGCAGCTAAGCCAATGAGCAATTTTGAGTCACTGGAGTTTGGCAGGGAAAGGCATCCTGTCTAAGATATATTCAGTTTTAACTGATAGGGAAAAGCCCACTGAATGGGTTACCACTATGCTGGGAGGATAATTTGGGATTTTTTTTTCTCAGATCAGGATTGGAGCTCCATTTGGTCCTGATGGGCAGGAATTCACTCCTTCACTAAGGCTCCAGAAAAATGTGGCTTAGGTGGTATAACCCCCCCCCCCTTGCAATTACAGTAGTCCATATTATTGATAATACACCATCTACCTGCTGGAACAGCTGCTGATCCCTTGATATATATATATATATATATTGTTAATAATATGGACTACTGTAATTGCAAGGGGGGGTTATACCACCTAAGTGGTTATATATTAGGTTTATACCACCTAATATATATACACACACACGTAAGTGGTAGAAATGAACTTTCACTGCTAGCTTTTGGCAGGAATCTAAAATTACATTGCTGTTATAATGATAGAACCACTTATATCTTTGCCTGAACCTTGTTTATTGGACATGTATAAGGATTGCAATAGAAATATTAAACATTAAATAAAATTGATCTCTTCTTTGCTGCTGGCTGCGTGAGAGACTGTGGTCAGAAGTTGGGAAGATCATTCAAATTTCTTTGAGATTTTTTGGGATGCTAAGGGGTGGAATGTAGCCCTTGCAGAGAAAATTACATGTCAACTTGAGGTTGTTAAAGGCTCAGCTACAACAGACATTTTTGACTAAGTGTGGTCTTCATTGAAAGCAGCAGTTTCAAGGCTAGAAGTTTATCTCTCTTCTCTCCTATTCTTAACAAGTTTAGATTTTACTTCATTTTTCTGTGTTGTTTTCCTTTTCCTTTTCCTTTTCCTTTTCTCTTTCTTTCTTTCTTTTTCGTATGTTGATAGATATGTTTGCATATCATTATATTCAATAAAAATTTTAAAAGAAAATCTTTTAAAAAATCCACTGTAAGAAAAACAAAAAAATGTAAATAAAACCTCCATGATAAAGGAAAAAATAAACAATTAAAAATTTACTCAACAACCCCCATAACATCAGAGCCCAGAACAACTCATAAAACTAAAATGAACAGTAACAATCAAGGAAAAAAAAAACCTTAATAACAATTAACAATAGTGAATAGTAAGGTAGCCAGTCTAACTTCTAAAGGGAAGCTGTTCCAAAGAATAGGTGCTATACATGACAATGACACTTTCGGCTGTGCGCTTCACAAAAATGGAGCACTACCAGCAGCATCCCTTAGGAAGACGTCATCAGCTAGGTTAACACTGTGTGGAGTAAGCTGCAACTGGCATACAAGTAGTTTAGACATGATAGAGCAGGGCTTTCCAAAGTGCCACCGCTGGCGACACACCAGTGGCAGTGGCGCGGGGAGGCATGCGGCGGCGCATGCGCGCACGGCGGCGGCGCGGGGGCATACGGTGGCGCGCGTGCGCACGGCGGTGGCACAGGGGGGGTGCGGCGGTGCGCGCGTGCACGGCGGTGGCGGCAGCCTCCGCTAAAATGCGGAAGCACTGATCCCACGCCGCTGCCGCCGTGCACACGCACACCGCCGCTTCCGGGTGGTGTGGTGACACACCACGCTGTGTGTGGCGACACACTTTTGTGTCGCGACACACAGTTTGGAATGCTCTGTGATAGAGGATCATATTATTAATATCTTCAAGGCCTGAAAAACATAAAAAATATTAGGATGCAGCCAAACTGACAATGTTCTGCCAACTAGGAGAGATTCTATGATAGAAAAGGGCACTCTAACATTTGATGATGCAACATTTGAAAGGAAAGATTTCAGGAGGTGGAGCAATTACACAAAATAGGCAGGACTATGTACAAAATCCAAGACACAAGTAGATAAAGACAGGAAGAGTTGTTCCATCAGATCCTCAGCTAAGTAGAGTTTTGTAACCCCAAACGAGCACTTTGAACTGGGCCCAGAAACAAATTGGAAGTTACAGATGGGCTAGTATAATACCCTCTTATATTTCATACCATTTTATTTTCTCCAACTTTCTTCAACACTTCAAAATTCTTGCTACACTGAGAGGCTCTCAAATTAAATGTTGCTGAAAGCAAGTGAAATTCTCTTGAGGTCCATGATTGCTGAGGTGATTTTTATTCTTCCGTACTTCATTGAGACTACCAAAGCAAGATGTATATTTCACAGATTTCTCTAAAATGAAGTAAAATAGTTGAAGTAAAATAGTTGGCTTACCTGACTGATATTTAAGTAGCTGAATTTGCAAGGCAAAAGAGGGAAGAAATCACTCTAGTGGGGCCAGAGCAATAAATTCCCAGAGCCAAAAGCACTGGGAGAAAATATAAGGGCTTCCAAGATGTCCTCAGCCTCATCACTGCTTCTCTGCTCAAAATAGTTTCCCCTGCAGCTCTTTTCCCCCTAAATCCCCCTAGATTGGTTGGCACTTTCATATGTGTTGTACACCAGCTTCCATCACCAATGGAAGCTGTCATTTTTTAGCTTTGTTTGGAAAATCTACCTCAAATAAATGGCATGCAACACACACACACACACACACACATATACATACAGAGAGAGATAAATGCACACAAATAGGGCTACAAACATGCATTATCCCAAACACTTTAGAATTTTAAATTGGTTCCTCACTTCTAAATATCTTACAAACTAAAGTTCAACACACACATTTAGCTGGTGCACAATACTTGTCATCCCATTAAATACTTATCTATTTCCTTCTTCCCCATTACTGGCAAAGAAGTATATGTCAGTCAGGGAAAAGCAAAGCCAATGACTTTCCTTCTCACATCCTGACAAACACTGAGTTGAAACAACAGTTTAAAAAATCATTAGAAAAGCAGCAACTCATTTATTAGTAATTCTGGTTTCATAAAATGTCAAGATATTATGAAGAGAGAGAATACTGATTGGCCAAAAGAGGTTATATGAACAAAATAGTTTCTCCTCTAATTAGTAGCTGAAAAATAAGTGGAATTCAACAAACTGTTTATGGATGGAGAAAAAGGAAATAAAGATCTTGGGGTCTTCTCCCTCCTTGGTCTTTCTAGGCTTTTCTATTATCTGTCCAGTCAGTCAACTAGGGGTAAACTTTTAATTACCATAATTGCCATGTCAAGGACTAACTCAGTAATTGGAAACTAATTCTTGAAAGCAATTGGATTTTCTTACAAGTCGCTAGGTAGATTTTCCTACCCTGAAACCATAAAAAGGCCTCATGGTGTTCTGTACTCCGAGAGGGGGAAAAATGAATAATAAAGCCTGAATATTGCCTACATAGCCAGCCAGCTACATGTAGAGTTCCAGGCAGTTTTCCAGCTCTTCTTTATGCCATAGATGTAAACACTAATGTAAATACTAAGATAGGGTTTCAAAAACAGGAAAAATGTAGAAATCTACCCTGCATCCATGCCTAGTATGGTTGTTTTGGCTTTGCATTGTGATCCTCCCTATAGTGATTAACAAAAGCAATGATCCTAGTATGATTTGCCAGGGTGAGAGGGATATCAAGTTTTGCCCAAAGATGTGGCAGTACTCAGCAGGCAAAGGGTACAGAATCCACTCAACCCTCTCATATACTGGAAAATGAGGTCAGATAAAGATGTATCTGGAAGTCTGGCACCAACCAAGCTTCTGGGCTTTGCCCACTCTCAGGCTAGCTATAGGGGGTCCAAAGCTGGCTTGCCCCTTTTTATTCATCTGGTATGAAACATCCCTGCTCAGCTGTCTCTGTGTGTGATTTGGAAAGGGCCTTCTTCTTAACTTTGTGCCCTGTTTTTGCATTGGAGGCAGTGGGATGGATCCAAGGTGAGGTAAGGAGGTGGGAAGGATCAATGATCCTGGAATGGGGCAAAGCAGGGAGCACTTTCACAGCCCAGGCTCAATACCCCCATCACCTGATGATGTTAAGTAAACATTTGATCTGTTCATGAAGAAGCTTGCTCACAACCTACTATTTCTATCAGCCCTTTGAGATTGTCCAGTCCGGGACAATCCAGACTCCACAAGAAGACTAGAACTAAGCTTTACTGAGATGGGATGTATTAATAGAATCTTGAAGTCTAATTGTGCTTTTCCTCCCCTCCCTCTTATACCCTACTGAGTAAGGGAGGAGCCAGCCTGAGTCTCTTCCTAATACTCTCCCCTTTCCCAAGGAATTCCTTAAGGAATGCTTCTGCACATTTTGTTTTGCAACAGTTTCAGATATTTGCCTCCAGACCATCTCCATGGTTCTCTACAATGGCTGGGATTGGGTTCCAGTTTTGTAACCGGGAGGTTCGTGGACACTACACAGAATTTGGATCCACGTCCAATGCAACATCAAACATTATACCCTACGTTTCTGAAGTCTGTCCTGCTGATACTTTTATCCCTGATTCTATATGAAGGATTGCCAGGAAGAAAAATGTTAAGTGGACAAAACCTTGCTCATTCCTGTTCAAGGTGTCTGTTATCATCCTTTGTCATCACTGTGTGATCTAGGAGGCAAAAGAATCATCTATCCACATTGACTGAGTGTATAGTGTGTACTTTAAAAAGAAGAATGGGTAACTTAAGGTTGTATTTCATCTCATTTGGAGAGAGGGCAGCATCTTGGGAAAGGCTGAGTTAACTGCTAGGGGCTCTTGTTTGAAAACCTGGAGCTATTCCCAGGCAGAATTCCTTTGAGAATAGAAGGAGTGCTACCACGTTTGATAAGTATAAAGTTTTACCCTGTGCCAGATAAGACAAGAAGAATTTCACTAAATTGCAGTGGGATTATAACAATGATGGTGACCCTAGTATTTACAGTATTTGACAATACCTATGAAACATGTGTTTTACAACTGGTGTTCTTTGCCTAGCTGTCAGGTAGAAATATAGATGCTAAGATTAATAATTGCTAATAGATATGATAAAAGAGATCAAATCTCAACAATATAACAACTGACTTTTGTGAATCTTTCCATGAGAGAATGTCTGGCTGTTCCTGGATTTACTCAAGCAGCATTACAATTAACACACACAAAACAACTCTCATTGTTTGCTTATGCTTTTTTAAAAGCAAAGCAGTAAACTGATACAACTATACAGTATACTATAAATGGTCCACAGTCAGTATCTTGACATTTGGACACCCACTCCAACCCCCATGGACATCCTGGCTGAGGACATACTTTTTTTTTACACTGAAAACCTCAATGAGCCAGTTAGCTCAATTCTTTAGGAGATCATTGTGGATCACCAAGCATCTAAATTAGCCTTTAGTTATTACACAATCTCTGTCTTAATACAAAGTTAGTGCATGTTATTGCTGCAGGATCTTCCATGATGTTTTGAGTATAACTCAGGGGTCCCCAACCTTTTTGGCGCCATGAACTGGTTTCAAAGGATGATTTTTCCACGGACCGGGGGGCAGGGTTTCTGGGATTTCCGTGGACTGGGGGGTGGGGTTTGCAGGCGGGAGCCAATCATGCACACTGGGGGGCAGGGTTTGCGGGCAGGAGCCAATTGCGCGGAAGGGGGCGGGGTTTGCGGGTGGAAGCCCCGCGGCCCAGTTCCTAACAGGCCGCGGCCCACTAGTGGGCTGCGGCCCACAGGTTGGCGACCCCTGGTATAACTGATTGGAATGTAGCTAGAAGTTTAGCATGCAAAGATCCCTTACTGTTTTTACTATAACACACTTTTTTTTTCATTCTTCCCTTATATAGTAAGGGTTGCGACCACATGATCAAAACTCTGGCTTCTTTTTTTATGCACATTACACTTTTTTTTACTTTTCCCTGCAGAAACTCTTGCAAGTAGATATTTTTGAATTTTTGAAAATATAAAATTAAACAGGTCCAAATACTCCCAAAGACCATAGCATAGAAGTCAGCCCCAAATATGAGCTAGTATGAATTCACTAGATGAACTTATGACAGCTACTGAAATATCTGTCTGTCTGTCTGTTTTATTCATATGGCTGCTCAATGCACAGTGCAACTCTGGGTGACTAACATCTTGATAAAAGCAACAGATGAATTAATATCAGAACAAAAACATATCATGTCTGAGGCCATTCACATATACCCAACAACAACCCCCCTATAGTAATAGCCTGACACAATAAGATGGTTGTATATTTCACTGATATTGTGGTTGTGTATATGCAATGTACTACTTCTCATATGCTGCAGAATGAACATGTAATGTAATAAATTCTAATTTTCATTTCCCCCCCAATATTGGGTTCTTTGCAGTATTACCCACAAATAAAGTGGTTCATCATCTCATTCCCTTTCATGTGATGAAAAAGGAGATTCCATCTTTCAGAAGTTGGATGAAATAATCATCCTATGGCTATCATCAGCACAAAGACATTACCACTCGTTTCGCTTGGGACAGTTCTGGATTTCTTTTCTGATTCAGATCTCTAGCATCACAGTTAAGCCAATCTTGAAAAATTACAGAACTTCAAATCTGGAATATGTTTGGGTTCAGAGTGAAAAAGCACCTAAAGCTGATACTTCCAAATGAAATGTGTGCCTTTTAACAAAAAAACACTTCAAATGGCTATGTCTAGGCAAGGATTATCAATTCTATTAAATTTGCTTTCTACTACCTAGATTCTGTAAGATCTTATTTTGTTGCTCTGTTAATGGAAAGAAGAATGTTTTATAGATACCAAAAATGATGAAGTTCCTAGAGGGGGTAAAAGTGAGAAAACGTGATGAGGTTTTAGAGACATAAACTGTCTGGCAAAATAGCAATATACTCATGTATTATTACTCCTGAAATGAAAATGATTTAAGGTATAATAGATACTATCCCTTCTAACTAGTACTTTTCTTTTTCTTCTGAAGTTAGTTATTGAGAAAAGAACTACAAACTGAAAGAGAAATGGATTTCATTTAGAGCTTTCAAATGCAACAATGCTGAGCTGAGAAAATGAGGCTACCATTTCTCAGAGGCAGAATACCATTGGCAATATTAAGGAAACCACATTCCAGCATTGTAAAAAAAAGAGAAAACCTTTATTTCTATTATTTTAGAATAGGACAAGTAAGTAAAGAAGTTTTTCTCATTGTATATTATTTAATACATTATATATGTGAGTGAGAGAGACCTGAAAGTAATATTTATTGTAGATTGATACTTTCTGATAATTTATTATATTACACTGATAAAACTGGATTCTCCAATTCTGCAACCCATCTGTTTTACAGTCCTGCCCTAAGGTAACTTTTTCATAGTTTGTGCATTTTTGGAACACTCTTATTTATATAGGAGAAGGTAAGAATGATTACAGTGCAACTGTACAAATTCAACATCAGGGAGATCAGGATCAGGGAGCACAGTGAATGCAGGCTCATATAATAACAACTTAAATAGCAATATGTTGATTTTGAAAACATTGTTTTATATAAAAGTTCAAGTCGTGCTCCTGAATGCATCTAGGAGGCCAATTTAATACAGTGAAGATGCACCTCATATCTGCAATTTGGATAGGCATTAGCAAAAGGTATATAGAAAGGATTTTTTTAAAAAAAGGGAAGAGAACAATGGTAAAATCTTGTATTGTGACAGCAGCAGGAGATTGCAGTTCTGTATGTGAAAGCTACACAGGTAGTGTAAAAAAAAAGAGGCACAAATTTCAGTCCAAGGATTTTAACTTGCATTTCCAATTCATAAACTAGAAAGTTGATGGGAAGCAGCACAGTCTGAGAGAAAATAGAACTAATTGCCTAATTATGATCACTTCCCCCAGCTTGGGAAATAAATTGCATGTCATATAAAATTTGAGAAATGTGTCCTGTGTATGAACTGCGCACAATTTGTAAAATGTGCTTTTGTTAAGATAACAATTAGAGCTTTGGAGATTTGAAAACTTGATTCATATATATGCCAAGAAAATTTACTATCTCCTCAAAGTCTCATTTTAAAAAGAAGACAAATGACTCCCTTTCAAGGCCTGGGATAGCAATTAAAAAACAATACCCAATTCAATGCTTAGAGTGGCTACTTTCTCATTCTACCTAATATTAGGGTGAAGACTGAGTTATTAGGAGTTTAAATCAACATCAACCTTAGTGGATTGTCTCATATATAGTCCTTTTGAAAAATATTGACTCTAATCTGGTCCAGGTAATTAATCTGGTTTAAGAAATACATATCTAATTTCTTTTATCAGGGTTCAAACATATTTGGAAAATGCAAATGATCTGCAAGCTCTAGTAATAAAAGTCGAGCAGAGAGAAAAAAAATGGACCAAAATAATAACAATAGGTATAGCAACCAGCCTTAGAACTGACAATGAAGATATTACAGTGGTGGATAGCTTCTGCCTTTTAGGATCAACTATCAACAGTAAAGGAACCAACAGTCAAGAAATACACCACAGACTAATATTTGGCAGAGGAGCCATGAAGACCTTGGAAAAAATATACAGATGCTGGGATATCTATACCTACAAAGATTGGAATTGTGCAGGCTATAGTTTTCCCTGTGACACTCTATGGAAGCAAAAGTTGGACTTTGAAGAAGCAGGACTGAAAAGTATAGACATTTTTGAACTTTGGTGCTGGAGAAGACTCCTGAGAATACCATGGATAACCAAGAAATGGATCACTGAACAAATCAACAAATAAAATTCAAGGCACAAATGACCAGGCTCAAATTATCCTACTTCGAACACAGTACACAAAGACCTAGCTCCTTTGAGAAGTCTACAATGTTGGGAAATGTGGAAGGAAGAGGAGGACGCCAACAGCAAGGTGGATGGGTTTAGTTACAGTGGTGATGGGTGCACCCATTGGAAGGCATGAAGGACCAGGTTAGGGACAGATCATCTATGTGGCTGCTAAGAAAATAGACTGACTTGATGGCACACAATTAATCAATCAATTAAAATTCTCCTGCAGGAAGGATAAATCCAGTATATACTGATTCAATACTTAATATTGAATATAGCGAGCCAGTTTGGTCTAGTGGTTAAGGTGCTGGGCTAGAAACCAGGAGGCTGTGAGTTCTAGTCCCACCTTAGGCATGAAAGCCGGCTGGGTGACCTTGGGCCAGTCCTCTCAGCCCAACTCACCTCACAGGGTGGTTGTTGTGGGGAAAATA
Source organism: Charina bottae (assembly GCA_023362775.1). Lineage (NCBI taxonomy): Eukaryota > Metazoa > Chordata > Lepidosauria > Squamata > Charinaidae > Charina > Charina bottae. Next base: position 78,924,012 of record JALMGJ010000005.1, on the reverse strand, counting down.
GGAGGAGGAAGGAGTATTAGGTATGTTCGCTGCCTTGAGTTATTTATAAAAATAATGAAGGGGGGATAAAAATTAAATAAATAAATAATATCCTTGAGATATAGAAGAGAACAATAAATTACTCCCTCAATGGGCAGGCAACAGGGGCAAATGACAACAATAAATGATGACATCATACAAATGCCATGACTTATGTTTTTGTGTCAGACTTCAGGACACAAGCATGTCATGGTAGGATTTCTGTGATGTCACAGAAATTGATGTCACTGCTGTTTGTCACAGATGCCACTGACTCCCAGAAAAAAAAATTAACCAGCTTTGCCAGCCAGCTACACATCAGAGAAATTTGCATTTTCACAATTCTTATAGGAAAAAAGACTAAGGGATTTCTGAATGTGTTTTCGAAAGCTTACAAAATAATAATGCTGTCAACAATATCATACACAAAGGCATATCTCAACCAATGTCTTCTGTTGAATGTGCTAATTTAGATTGTTTATAGTATCTTCTTTGCTTAGTTCTATACACCTTTGTATATGCTTGTAGGAAGGCTTATGCAAAGATGCATTACAGTTATATGAAACATTTGATAGAACTTGTAAATAATCGTTTTGGTTTATATTTAAAGTAGGTTGACTTCTGATGATTGAAAAATGATATCACAGGCCACCTTGAATTTTCACCTTAAAGACATGATAGATATAGAGCCATAACTACCACACAACATCTTTGTTGCTTCTCAATTTTATTTTTGATACTTTTAGAATTAGGTTAGAAAGCCAAAACAAAATGCCCTTTCTTAGTATGAGCTATATTTATTTAATATCACCTTATGTTGTACCTTTCCTGTCTCCACTGATTTCTATACCAATCTCCTTGTTTGTAATTAAACAAGATTTCCCCAATGTGCCCAAATCAGTAGGCTCTGACTTAGAAAAATAAATCATAATCACACTAGAAAAATAAATCATAAAGTGATATTATCTTAATTTGCAAATGTTTTAGCTATCGTTAAGCCAACATTCATCTATCTGAATGTAAACAGAAACTCCAGTTCATTACAACCCAGTATCTTTATGCCAAATTGATGTGTAACAGAATGAATAGGGAGAATTCCACTCAATCCCCACACTCATTTCCAGAATTGTAAGCCATATTTTAGAAAGCCTCAACTTATTATTCAAAGTGACCCATAGTGCATGACTAATTCTTTAAGATAAACCCAATTGATTCAATCATTTAAGTCTGAAAACTCTAAAATATTTCAATGAGCATACCACTTTTTGATATTTGAAAAACTCAATTCTCATAGAAAATGATCCTAGGCAGAGTAATCCAACTAACTTGCCTTCTTGAGTCAATATTACTTTAGTTATATATGATTCTATTAATGTTACAGTTGCTATTGATTTCAAAACAATTACACAACATGTCCACTTGGCTTAGTAAAGAGAAATCTGTCTTATTAACAAGGTAAGTGTCTCACAAAAAATCATATAATTGTTGAAACATTTGCTTGGATTTTAACTGTCAAGAATGCTAACAGAAGTTGAATGTGCCACTTAGAAAAATAAAAAGTACACGGAAATTGCTCACAGCAATACTGTACACTTAATTGTTCCTTCTTTACAGATCGGTTACCACTGTAGTATAAAACTAAAATAAAAGTTGCATGAAAATGTGAATGGCAGGCTTTTCGCATTTATCCCAAGGCTTCAAAATGCCCCTTCTCCTGAAAAGTGTTGGGCATAGCATCACTCATTTTCTCTTAGAGACAATGTCAAGCATATTTATTCTGTAAGGCTTTCTTTCTTTCTTTCTCTTTCTTTCTTTCTTTCTTTCTTTCTTTCTTTCTTTCTTTCTTTCTTTCTTTCTTTCTTTCTTTCTTTGAAATTAATTTTCCATATAATGTATCTTCTAATTAATTTAAGAATTGGTGCCACCAAATGTGCCTCCTAAGTCAATTGGCAGTGAACAAATCAATGGCTCATAGGTTTATTCATTAATATTATGCTAGTTCTGGTTCAAAACTAGAATGGCATTCAATTCAAGTTGCTGGAAAATTAGAGTTGGAGAGATCTATTTCTTTCATGTCCTCTGGGGAACTTCCCAGGCATCTTCCTCTCTTGGTCTGAGGAAGCTAAGATCTAGCTAAGATCTTCTTATCTTTTCAAAGATATTATAACTATGAGCAAAATTCTGGCTCTATCACACAAAGTATATACAGTATAAGTTCATTTTAAGCCCATTCCTAACCTAAGGTGGAGTTTGCAAATGATTTTATGCTTGCTCTCACCTTTATTTGATAAATCCATGATATCTTTCACTTATGGGGGAATTCATACTTTCTGCTCAAAAAATCCATTTCCCTTCCAAAAGTTTAATCAGAGCTGTTTCCATGTCCATTTATTTGATGAATGCTACAGTTTTTGTTTGTTTTTTCTAAAGCACGAAAAGGACAGTTCTTGAGATGTGAACAGCCAGGAAATCAATAGACATTTCTCCCTTATCTCTGCTGGTAACATTAAAGCCAGCATGAGTCACAGCAATGAAATCAGCAGGGAATTGTACCTTCATAGCTGGGAATTACAACAAATGTGAGAAGACTAAGAACCCTTTCACTGGAAGGCCAGTTTATAATCCTTTTAGCATCACTGAAGTCAATGAGTATTTTATCTTACCTCCAGTGGTAAGATGAAACCCAGCACAAGAAAACATGAACTGATACAGGAATGGATTAAGATGTGGGATAACAAATTGAGCTGTAATCCAGAAAAGGCAATGGTGATATCGGTCTATAAGAAAACCCATCTATGATTTGGTACACCACCAGTCTTGGCAGTTCTTTTATATGGGGAAGGGTGTAGGGCTGGCAAAATGCTCTCTGGTGTTCTTTCAACCAATTTACAGCAGCCATTGGTGACTATTTGTAATGACTCCAACTTCAATGCCCCAATAAACACTTCTCAATGCACTTCATTGAAATGCAGAATAAGCTTTATTAAGGATACATGTAAATCAAAGCACTCCCAAAGATCCGAATGCCGGATTTGCGCCAAACAGCCCTAACTTAACTCTCCCCCCTGCGTGCCAATTTCGCAACGCCTACGATGTCAATGTCCATTGCTTTCACTCTCCATTCCCAGGCCGCTTTCCAACTCCTGCAGGTGGCCAACCTTGGCGCTGCATTCCACAGCCTCTGATGGAAACCACAACACCGTGCTTGGCACAAATTGCCCCCTCCTCACATTCCACAAGCTTACACAAACACTACGCAATTAATGGCAGGATTCAACTTTGAACCCTGACACTATTCTTGGCATTGGCCAAGGACTGATGTCTGATCTCAAAATTCTGGAAAACATTGCATTACCAGGTCTCAGCTGTGGCCAGCAAAACCTTGGTACTGCTCAAGATGTCTTACCTGCTCTTTTCATTTTGATATATATCCTACTTGCAGAGGGCAATCATGCATTGTTACATTCCTTCCCGAAAAAGAAAGATCTGGCCACCATGACACAAGCCTCAATCACATCTATTGTATTACTGCCAATTATATTGCTGTCATTATGCCTAGGTAGGATATTTTGGAAAAGTGTTACGTAACCAGCTGTTGTAAATATAGTGACCAAAATATGATTCTAGTGCTATTCAACCAATACTGATGAACACACTGTGTCTGGGCATAATTCAATTTCTGTTATTACCTGTATTAAAAGTAAAGGTAAGGTTTCCCCTGCACAGTTGTGTCTGACTCTAGGGAGTGGTGCTCATCTCCGTTTCTTAGCCGAAGAGCCAGGGCTCCGAAGACGTTTCTGCAGTCATGTGGCCAGCATGACGCATGCGGAACGCTTTTACCATCCCACCGAAGTGGTACCTATTTATCTACTTGCATTTGCATGCTTTTGAATTGCTAGGTTGGCAAGAGCTGGGGCGAGTGCAGGAGCTCACTCCGTCATTCAGGGCTACAGTCTTGAACCGCCGACCTTCTGATTGACAAGCCTGGCATCTTAACCACTGAGCCATCGCGCCCCTATATTACTTACTTACCTGTATTACTTACACATTTTTTTGGGATTTGGATAACTAAAAGCACAGTGCCTTGTCTATTGCTTTCAAAGACACAATGCAAGGACTTTGGAGCTGCGTCCTTCCATGTGTGTATCTCCATATCTTAGGAGGCCCAACTATCCATTTCACTAATAGTTTTTCAGACCTCTGCTAAGATTTCATCTTGCCAAACTTTGAGTTAATTTAGTTATTAGCTAAATGCAACCCTTTTTTCCCACTTGCTATTTCTTATGCATACATTTCTATTACTTTGTTATGTATAAAAAGATAAAGGTACCCCCCGCACATTTGTGCAGTCGTGTCCAACTCTAGGGGCCGGCGCTCATCTCCGTTTGTTAGCCAAAGAGCCAGCGTTGTCCAAAGACGCTTCCATGGCCGCATGACGCGCGTGGAACGCTGTTACCTACCCACCGAAGTGGTACCTATTAATCTACTTGCATTTGCATGGTTTCGAATTGCTAGGTTGGCAAGAGCTGGAGCTAGTGCGGGAGCTCACTCCACATGCAGGGCTAGGGATTCGAACCTCCAAACTTGCAATCTTCCGATCAACAAGCCTGGCATCTTACCCACTGAGCCACCACGCCCCTTCCCATTATGTATGTATACTTTATACTAAATTTTAATTTGGAATTATGTTGAGGATCCCTTTAAAGGTTGAAGATGAAACATGACAATTTCAATAAACAAATAAATAATGGGAAAGGACAGATTGGCCATTAATTGAACTTTTCCCCCCAGAAATACCTCATAATATATATTATTTTTTGCATATTTATTTGGTGCTGAAGGGCAGGGATACAGTGGGGATTCTTTGGGGAATATTGGCCATCCTGACACTCACTAAGTGTCATGACCAAGAGTTCAGATTTGCTGGGAAACTTCGAAATCCAACTAATTGGCACATTCTATATTCAAACTGACTAAATGTCAGTTTTGCATGTCAGAGTGGATTTTTTTCCCTTCAGAATATTGCAGAATTTCTCAAGCTTTGATCTATAATTGAATGTAGGTGTCTTGTACAATTCATACTACGGTGCAAAACCAGATCTCCTGACAACTAACTTGAAAGTCACAGCATTCACAGGTTTCATCAATGCCATCCTATATAAAACACATCTTTTCTAGTGACCCGATTGATGTTTGCTACAAATCATTATATGGTTCTGTGTTTTCCTTACATTTATATGCAATCTCTACATCATAGTTGGGACTTCCAAGTCACATGTATTCTTCTAACTCAGTCTTCATTTGTGCTTTAGACCTCATATAACAATATTCTGAACACATGATCAAAAGGCCAAAAGTAATCCTGTTGACATTTTCTGATTCCTGGAAGAGCAACTTGCATCAGTAGATAAAATCACTAGATGTAGGCAGATGCAGCTTAGAAATTAATGCTGAGTGAGTGACAGATTCCATGCTGCTCAAAAATAATTTTAGCTTGATTCAGAGATTTTGATCAAAGAATTACATTTAAACCCAGCAATAGGTCTTGCTCTGTGTTTTATATTACAGAATGTACTGTAAATGATCAGGTTGACATATTCAATATGTAGGTAAACTTTTCCACATTCTCAAATCCTAAATCTGTAAGAGTGATCTGAAGAACCTGTTGCAAAATTCTTCAGTTCAACATTTACCATTTATCCAGTCAGTCAATTACTACAACAGAGGTAGCCTCATAGCAAATTCTGAATACATAGAATGTATAATTCAGTACAAGCTTCAACTTGTAGGATAAACATGACATTCTGTCAAAGTGCGAGCATGGAGCGGCCTGGTTCTTCTTCCTTGACACCAGTGATCCACGTACTATGCAGTAAATAGACTCCAAACAGAGATTATATAAAATATCCTATTTACTTTATATACATACGTATTTACAGATCACGTCCACACGGGTAACAAATGATACACCAACGATACAGCATACAAGAGGTAAAATGAGAATGAAGAATTCCTGGATTCTTCTGCTTATATATACAAACTGACCAATCACCTTATAGGTCACTCTCATTATCCACCACACCCAACTAAACTCTTAGGACCTGTTGTATGAGTCACACACTGACACATCATCACTACAACAATGGCTGCTAATTGGATGACTTGCAGAATAATTCCCCTCTCACCTAGATATCAAGCCTCTCTGGTATAATTTATCTAACTGTAAATTCCTGGGTCTATACAAACCCCAACACATTCATATTCTGTCAAAGCCCACCTATGAAAGTTCTACAACAGCCACAATGACCAGCATATTCTGTTTCTGAACACATAAAGACAATAGAAGCTATAACAGTTTAATTTTAGACAGATTTCTGTTTCATTAGACACTATAACAAATTAATCATGTATAAAAATTGTTTTATTGTATTTTAATTAATATTTATTCTTGTTTTATTGTAAACCGCCCAGAGTTGCTCTTTGAGTGAGATGGGCAGTGACTACATTTGAAATATAAATAAAATAAATAAATAAAATAAACAATAAGTCACATACTTTTGAAGTAATCAAAGTTCTCTGGTGTTCTACTTGATGTTTTAAAAATTGTGCATTTGTGTGTGCTTGCATATGTGTTCATAAATGTATAACTTTTTAACATTAGGAATACACACACACATGCATGTTCAGTGTGTACATGTATGTGCTTCTATATTTAAACACTCTGTAATCCTAAATTAATTTCTTCGCAATAATATTTGTATCAAATTAAACTTGCTTACAATTAATATGATCATCTTGGTATGAGACCTAATAAATGTTCCAAAGGCAAGGAATTGAATTTTTAATGTAAGATGCCCGAGACCTTTTGATCTAATGGATTTATAAAGTACTTTGACTTACTTTCCATTTCCAACTAGCCCATGAGAGCTGTTCAAGAAAAAGACGGCATCAAATAAACACAGAGCTGTTAAACTAAACAAAAATCTCATTTGGTTTGTCATTTTATTGCTAAGTATATTGACTGTAAATATTAATGCTCGTATTACCAGATAAGATCATATATATCTGTGATGAAGTTGATCCTTCAGCTTTTAATGCAGAAACTCCCACTACACGCTACAAATGGTTAGGAAAGAGTTCTTTTATTAAAACAAGTGATCTCCTCCAGGTAAAGACTAGACTGAATATTCCTGCACAATCAATCAATAATATTTATTCGGTCAATGACCAGCAAAATTTAAAAGGAGAAAAACAAAGTAAAACAGAGAAATACAATAATAGACTACCAACTAATAAAATATATCACATAATAATATAGCATTCACTCTGCTATTACTATATTAATACATTTGTTCTCTAGGTCGCGAGCCTATTACATTAGTAATATAATGAAAGGGTCTAAGCAAACTTGGGCCACAGAGTTTGGCTTGGAAAACACCATGCTGTAATGCTCCCCATAGTGCAACACTGTTAGAACTCCACAGAGCCAAAGTTAGTGCTTGAACCAAAGACCTGTTACCCAAGGGTGACCCTTGAGATGGGAGCCAGCAAGGCCCAAAAGAATGCTGCATAGAAATGCTAAGTGTTAAGCTCTGAAACTAATTCTAATTCTACCTCTCTCAGGAATGCATACCAGCCTGGGACCGCCCATCTGGTCAGCATCCCCTTCCTGAGACAAGTTAACATATTTACCTGGCTATTCTGTAGTAAATCCTTTGTTTCCCTCCTAAGATATAAATGTGCAAAGATGTGATTTTATGGTTTTGACCTCTTGTAACTTACTTTGCTTGTATAAACCGAATGTTCCTAAACCGTTACTGTTATCTGTATAAGATGCAAGTATTAATCTGTGTCCTCCAGGATGAACCCATAGAACAATTGGTGTGAATGTTCACAAGATTCCATCCCTTGTAACTATGTTGATGACCCACGTCACCCTCATGACCTGACGGATCCCAGAATCCCTCAGCCCTGGGCGGGACCCTGATCCCCAAAAGCTAGCCAATCCCAAGAGATGGTCAAAGGACACCACACCCTCATATGGGCATACCATCATCATCCTCATTTCCTGCTTGTAATCTCTGTATAAAAGTTTGTGCTCTATTGTCTCTCGGGATGGCTGCTCCACTCAGAGGTCACCTGCACATGACACCTGTAGGACTGCCATCCAGCAACCTTGCTTGGCGCCAAATAAATTTGCTGCTGTTCCTTTTACAAAGTCTCAGTTGTGTACTTGGTATTTCTCTAAGAGGCGCGTGGTAAGTTTTGGTGCCTTACATTTTTGGTGCGTTGGCCGGGAATCGGGGAGTACCTGTGAACCCCCTTAAAGGGAAGCAGACTCTCTGAACCAGCCTGTCAGGGAAAAGCAGCTTGGAGATTAGGCAACGCCACGAGCGCTCCCGGATTTGTGTTTTTCCGGTGGCTTTCTCTTGCCTCTCAGCTGCCAGACTCTGTACAGCAAAGAACCCTAAATTGCCTGCAACCGAGACTTTGAAAACGAACCCCTCGTCAGGATTGAAAAAGAATCTACCAACGTTGGTGAGTACGACTTTTCTTAGGGGGGGGAGTGTTGTGTGTGTATGTGTGTATAAGAGCAGTGGTATTTCTTCACAAGGAAGTAGCCACCAAGCAAATGTGGAGGCCCTTGTTGGGTCTCAGGGAGATCTTTGCCGCAGTTCCCAGAAGCCCGACTTAATTGGGTATCTAGACTGCTATCGGCTAGCTGGGTCGGCTTTGATCGCATGCCAGGATGAATGTTTGTTGATCCCTGATGAAAACTCAGTATTGAGAAAAGGAAGAGCTAGCTCTGGATTTGGATTAGGCCTTGGTTGAGGGAGGACTGTCGACATCCCGGCAAGCCGTGGGAGAGGGAAGCTGAAGGAATAGCTTGGACCCTGGATACTCCCACCAGACTACCGTAAAATCCCGAAGAGTGCCTGAGGGGCCGGAGAAGGCCCGGTGGCCGGAGAAGGCTGGTTTCCCTATTTATACCTCTCCCCCATAGCATATTTTAGCATATCTTTGTGGGGCAGACACCCAAATCTTACCTCTACCTCAGAGACATATTGCAGTTAGGGTTAACTGCTTATCCTCTGCGGCGGACAACCAAGGCTCTCCTCCACTCCCGGGGAATACTAGGACTGTAAAACGTCAAAAGCCCCCCTTCGGTGGAAACCTCCCTCCTTCAAGCAAACCAGCTGTTGAATTCAAGTGGCCAGCCTTTAAAACTCAGCCAGCGCCTGCTGGGAGGTTGTTGGGGAATAGAACCTTAAATTTATCTGACTAGCAAGTCCAGCGCCTGCTGGAGGTTCAACAACAACGAACCTTAAATTTGTTGCCGGCTAAGTCCAGCGCCTGCTGGAGGTTCTAGTTCCGAGAAAGGACAAGAAAAATCTGATTTGCTCCCCTAACCTGCACTGTTTCCTGGACCATCCCCTTTTAGCTTCCTGTTGCTGGCCATGGGAAATTGTCATGGCCACACGAAGAACGACTTGCCAGCCAGCACAGGAAATAAGGGAAGTCCCACTCCGCTCCGCTGTGTCTTGAAACATTGGAGTCTTCTCAAACCAAAAGCGGGTTGCATGACACCCCCCAAAAGTCAAGACTCCAGGCCTTTTGTGCAGAAATTGGCCCTTTTACCCGCCCATTTGCCGAAGAAATTAGCCACTAGATGGGTCACTGGACCCTGAATATCTTAAAGTTTTTTTCCAAACCTTCTGGCGGGCCAAGAGAGAGAAGAACAACAGATTTATGTCAGAAAGTTTATTAATCTCACTAGCCGAGCAGATTTACTGAAACAAAGTGGCATTTTTGTCCCTACAAGCTGCTCTTAGCCGCACCTCCCTCCCACCACCAACAGAGGAGGGGGAGGAGGATGGCGTCTCTCAACCCCTGCTAACAAAGTGAAATTAAAGGTCCCAGAAGTCTGGAGATAATTGCAAAACTCACCACCAGCTATCTCAAAAAGGGGCAGCTTTAAATGCCTCATTCTGTTTGTCCTCTGTTTAAATGTGTGAGTTAAGTTATAAAGCAAAGGTGTGAAATTGTGTGGGTCTGTCCCTTTGGAATGCTTGGGAAGTAAGTATGAAAGCCTTTTCCCCTCCCCATTGTTCAGCTGTCTCCTGACTCTTGTCTGTTTAACTTTATGGCAAGATTTGCCAGTCAACAGCTTCGTTCACTCATTTTTAAGTGTCTCTTCTAACTTGTACTCTGTATGGTTTGAATGCATATTACAAGTTGAAAGGTGTTTTTCCTGCGTGTGTGTGCATAACTATCTAGGCTCTGCCTTTCCACCTTCCAATGATTGCCTTCTGTCTGCTACTCAAACGCTTGTGGGGGAAAGACAAGGGGGAGGAAGGAAAGAGACAGAAAGAGAGAGTGAAAAGGAGAGGGGGGAGAAAAAAAAAAAAGCCCACAATAGCTCTGCCTCCCTGATTAACTAAAATATTGAGAAGAATATGGAAATGGCTTAATTAAGCATTTAGATAGAACTGGGAATTTTCCGGAAGATGGGCGAGGAGACAGGGGAAAAGGCAAGGATTTTCTGATGCACAAGGGGTTTGTAATAAACCAGCTAAACTTTGAACCCCTTCATTAAAATCTTAACTGAGTCTTAACTTATGACTGTGTGTTTGTGTGTATGTGTTTTCAGTTCATTAAACTGTCTGGTGTGTGAATAGCAGAAAGAGAGAAGAAATTTTTCCCTTTTTGAAAATGTTTTCCTATAATAGAGCCTCCATGGATTGGCATAGTCTATCTGATGGTTTTGTTTTGTGTCTATTTGGAAATTTTTTATTGCACAAGCAGTCTACACATTAAAATACATTGTGCCAATGCTCAGGTTGCTTTCTTTTAGCCTTTAGGCTCGTTTTTGAAAAATAATTGGACATTTTAAAATGTTATGTGTCAATGTTTTTACTTAACATGGCTGTGCTATTTGGTCACAGAGATGATTGCCAATGTTTTATTGCCCTTCAATTTTTACTTGGGATATTCAGCATGATTTTTACAGTCCTTGCCTGTTGCTAACAGTGCTAAGTCCCAATAGTTTTTATACTAGTGCCCCATTCCAGTGAGGTCTGCCACAAAAATACAGGACCCAAAAAGCCATCTAGCCAAATTATGCCAGGACACCCATCTTCCCTGGTCAAAAGTCCTGCCTCTGGCACTCACCCTTATTCACGCCATGCCAGGGAGAAAACTAGGACTGTCTCCCTTTCCAATGATGTATGGCCACCTGTTTGTTGCCTATCCAGTCACTTCTGCCAAGGAGAGAGAACTTAATCTCTCTGCGTACTTGCAGTTTCTGGCGCGTATTTTGCCTTCTATCTCCAAACAGGGCAGCAACACTTTGCCTCCAGCTCCGGACCAGCCACCCCCTTGCTGAGATCGGTTCATGGGTCCGGGTATAAGAACTTAGCCCACTCTGCACCGAGCCACGCTGGTCACCGAACCTGCTCACCACCCCCACAGCTGTAAAAGTCGAAGGTATCCAAGCCTGGGTCCAGGCTTCCAGAATCAACAAAGTGATCTGTTCTCCAGCTGCCTGGCAAAGCAAAGCCCTTACCACACTCAAAATTAAACTCTCCCACATACAATCCCCTGCTGACCTTGACTCCCTCATCGCCAGCTCTCTGCCCACTGTTCCACCGGGAGAGAACAGTGGCACAGAGGAAAATTCCGAAAAACAAGGCTCTCTGCTCTCTGCCCCACCGGAAGTGGGTGGAGACACAGACGAAGATCTTCAGGACTACACAACCCCAGAGGCAGACGGGAACACAGGTGAAGACTATACCCAGGAGGACATCTAAGATCATCATTTCACTGTGGTTGCAAATGTTGTTTTAATGTAGGTTGCAAAGCTTTTTTGCTAAGCTCTCTTTCAGGCTGAATACCACAGACGCCGGACCAGGCAACCACATATAACAGCTGCTACTGGACAAAAGCTGCCAAGTATTTTTCCTGATTACTTCTCCCTGCCTCTCCTCCCTGCCTCTTTTCCGATTAGTAAAAATAAAAAGCGGGGGAAGAGGGGGAGTACCTGGTGGGGAAAATGAAAATGTGCTCCTTTAAAAATTTTAAAACTTTTCTTCTGGGGCTCCTGGGGGTCTATACAATTCTGAAACACCCCCTCGCCCACCGTACCCTCACACGCAAGCCTGCTAGCCCTGATTACATTGAGCAGACCCTTACCTCTGCTTACAAATTACTGAAGCCATTCCAGCCAGCCCCCATGTCTGGGCCAGTTCTAGGGTAGTCTTAAACCACAAAACTCCTCCTGCCTTTAAGGAAGGGGAACATCCAGATAGCCACCTGTACTCAGATTTTGACTCACGGCTTAAGACCTTGGGATTGAATCCATCTATCCCTATCTTTAGCCCAGTGGCGTCTCTGGTCCCCTTAATTGGCTCTGCTCCTTTGTGTGTTACTAGAACGCAACCCAAGGGAGGGGTTAGGCTTGGGAAACTTCAACATCATCAATACCTAGCGAAGGTGACTATCACCGCCTCTGATACATTTGAGGATTTTCACATAAAACCTCCATTGTTCTCAGCAGCTGCTGGAAGATACCGGGGCAAAGTAACATTTTCTGCCAGACCCACAGTCTCTGTCGCTGGGGAAGAAAAGGAGGGACCCGCATGTAACTTGGCAGCGAAGCTTCTCTTAGCAGCCTCATCTCAGGGTCCTCTGCTTCCCCCATGGCTTGGGCTACCCACTGATACCAAAGGCTCAATGCCAGCATGGCTTGGTCTGAAAGATGACCAAGGTATTCCTTGTGCTCCCTTGCCTTATGTTAAAGGGAATGCCTCTGATTATTTTGTTTTTCCTTCTATCCCTATAGTCAAGGGTCCACCCCATCTTAACACCGCCCTACAGCCCCTCACGGGGATGGTTCTAGCAGGGTCAATCGGGGTCTGGAACCCATGGAAAAGGGAGAAACCTATCTTTTCTATTGACCTAAGCATCTGCCTTGAACAGGGTATGTTTTTCCTTTGTGGAACTAATGCTTACCTCTGTTTACATGCTAACTGGACAGGCACTTGCTCTCTTGTCCATCTTCTACTGCAAATCTCTATCCTTCCCAAGGGGGAAACACCTCCTGGAACACTGACTCAGGCCAACTTTTCTCTTGGATTCCAGGGGCAGCCTGGATCAAACAACTTGTATTTATCTTTGTCTGTGGCCTGACTGCGCTGGCTGTTCTACCTTGCATTGTTCCCTTAGTTCGTAGAATTGTATTGTCCTCCCTTAGAGGGTTAACCGTGGTTACCCGCTCTGAGGGTCAACCAGCCAAACTCTTGACACTTCATCCAGTCTCTAAGCTCGGAAAAAAGCATTTTTCCATTAAAAACAAAAAGGGAGGAATGAAAGGGTCTAAGCAAACTTGGGCCACAGAGTTTGGCTTGGAAAACACCATGCTGTAATGCTCCCCATAGTGCAACACTGTTAGAACTCCACAGAGCCAAAGTTAGTGCTTGAACCAAAGACCTGTTACCCAAGGGTGACCCTTGAGATGGGAGCCAGCAAGGCCCAAAAGAATGCTGCATAGAAATGCTAAGTGTTAAGCTCTGAAACTAATTCTAATTCTACCTCTCTCAGGAATGCATACCAGCCTGGGACCGCCCATCTGGTCAGCATCCCCTTCCTGAGACAAGTTAACATATTTACCTGGCTATTCTGTAGTAAATCCTTTGTTTCCCTCCTAAGATATAAATGTGCAAAGATGTGATTTTATGGTTTTGACCTCTTGTAACTTACTTTGCTTGTATAAACCGAATGTTCCTAAACCGTTACTGTTATCTGTATAAGATGCAAGTATTAATCTGTGTCCTCCAGGATGAACCCATAGAACAATTGGTGTGAATGTTCACAAGATTCCATCCCTCGTAACTATGTTGATGACCCACGTCACCCTCATGACCTGACGGATCCCAGAATCCCTCAGCCCTGGGTGGGACCCTGATCCCCAAAAGCTAGCCAATCCCAAGAGATGGTCAGAGGACACCACACCCTCATATGGGCATACTATCATCATCCTCATTTCCTGCTTGTAATCTCTGTATAAAAGTTTGTGCTCTATTGTCTCTCGGGATGGCTGCTCCACTCAGAGGTCACCTGCACATGACACCTGTAGGACTGCCATCCAGCAACCTTGCTTGGCGCCAAATAAATTTGCTGCTGTTCCTTTTACAAAGTCTCAGTTGTGTACTTGGTATTTCTCTAAGAGGCGCGTGGTAAGTTTTGGTGCCTTACAATACATTAGTAAGTATAAAATAAAAACATATATCCCCTAACAATTTATTAATTAAGATATTCTAATTTAAAAGTAATTTTTTAAAACAAGGGAATTACTTCTTTCTTTAGCTGGTTTTGTCTTATTTCCATTGAGGCAACACAAAATTTAGCTACTGCACACGTAATGTATAGTTTTAGATCCTGAAGAAGATGGTTCATGTAAAAATTATCTGGATTCCCACGGAATTTATCTACTAGGGGCAAAATGTCCCTATAGAATTTACAATGTAAAAGTACATGTGAGATGGTCTGATTGCCCCCTCCTCTCCTCTCCAGTATTTTAAGTGCTGACCTCCTCTGGTGGACATGATGTCTCCACATTTTATTCAGTCTAGTCTTCCTTTATTAAAGCAAGTTATCTCCTCCAGGTAAACACTAGACTGAATATTCCCGTGCAAAACGTTTATATTCCTTCCCTACATACTAGCCCCTCCCCCATTTCCAGTGGTGCCACCCAGCGGGCCTAAGATTCCAACTGAAAATTAACGGTCCATTCCCAACGGTTTTGCATTCAAATCAGGTTGCTGCCTCAGAGTTCTCCATCAATCCTGCCGGTGCACGATTTGCTGTAATATTAATAAACCTGATTATTAAATACAATAATCCCAATGGCATGATGTCCATCCTGACAATATCATTGACAAAGCCAGGCAAACTCAAAGCAATACCCTTCAAAAACAAGGTTTTTTTTCGCACTCACATTATAAAAGCTATTTCAAACATTTCCTCAATTACCATTAAGGAAAGTAAACTTTATAGTATAATCCTAGAAATGTCATGGGGCAAATTCCAAGTACTTCTCCACAGAATTGTGAAGGGGACCATTGATTCATGCTCTCAAGTAAGACATCCTTTCCTTCTCTCCTTTACAAAAGTGAAAAGATACCACAGATCACAAAAGTTCCCTCCACCCCCACACACCCCCACACACCTATCTAGTTCCATAGCTACTCTTAACATCTAGAAGCCATCTGTATGCACCATGTACACATACATGATTTCCAACTGGCAATTTATGACCTGGCCTTTGGGCTGGATGTGGATTATCTTATATAATTTACTAGTGAATTTATTTATTTATTTATTTATTTATTTATTTATTTATTTATTTCCAACTTATATCACCGCCCATCTCCCCCCACAAGGGGACTCTGGGCGGTTTACAGTCAAGTTAGTAATTAAAAACATATAAAATACTTTATAAAATTTAAATATTAAAAATATAAAATCCAAGAGGCTGTTATGTAATGTTTGCGAGCCGAACTCTACGGCGCAAGCCATCCCCAAGAAGAGCTATTACTCTTCCCATCCCAGGCGAGGTGGCAGAGCCAGGTCTTTAATTGCTTTCGGAAGGTCAGGAGTGTGGGGGCTAGCCTCACCTCAAGGGGCAGGATGTTCCAAAGGGCGGGTGCTACTGCAGAGAAGGCACGCCTCCTGGATCCCGCTAGATGAAATTCTTTTGCTGATGGGATCCGCAGCATGCCCTCTCTGCATAACCGGGTGGGGCGGGTCGATGCTCTGGGGATGAGGCGGTCCCTAAGGTAACCTGGTCCCATGCCATGTGGATGGATCTCTTTCAGATAGAATGAGGGCATGGGGACTGAGGAAGACAGGAAATGGTGTCTAAATGGAGCAATGGGACTTTTCAAGATGTTGAACCAAGCAGGAGGGGTATCTGGGCCCCTCTTTAGAGAGCAACATGTGTTAAACCAGGACTAAGAATTCAGAATTCAAAATACAGCTCAAATGTTTGCGATTTGAGACCAGCCATGCTAAGTGAAGGAATGCCTGCCTCTGTCTTAGTACCAAGACCCTAATGAAAGATGATCTTCAAGTGTCTTTACTGTCAGAAACAATAAGCAGAAATGGGAGTGGCTTCCTCACTGATGGAGGCACTTTTCCTTCTTTGCTTCTTTCTTCAGGACCCAAAAGCTTTTAATTCTCCAAGGCTTTTAATTATTAAACTGTTGGCAGATTTAGTCCTCCCAGTTTTATGCACCAGCTCCTGGTTTATACTTCTGGTTTTGTGTACTAGCTCTGAATAAGCTCCAAATTGAATCTCACCTCTAGCATGAATCCTCCAGGATGTTTTTCTCATGGTTATTATGCCATGTGTTTAACAATAGTAAAAATGTTTGCCTCAGATGTCTCCCTTTTTCTTTTTCAGTCATGAAACTACATTTAGATTTCCAGAACTAGAAAGCAAGACATTCAATCAAACAGAAGATCTCAAAATGTGAACCTTTAACCTGGAGATTGTGTTCAAAACTATTTATTACTGACAATTGATATTTGAACAACTGTGTCAAGAATACCCAGAAAGTTCATGCTGAACTGCCAATTGACCAGAACTATGAGTACAAATCAATCAGTATTTAGGAAACCTTCTTCCCAGACATCTGCTTGGATGCACCTGCTCTCTTCAGAGTGGAAAAAAACAAAGCAGAATGTTCTGTCAATAAGTCCAGGAGGCCCCCAACGTTTCAAACCCCTAATTAAAATGAAGAGTGCAATTTTCATCCTTGTTCACCAATTTTATGAAAAGCAAACTTCTGCTGCTGTTTGGTAACTGAATATGTAGGAGGTAACAGGGCAAGTTTGAGGGGTTTTTTTTGTTTTTCCTTAAACATTTGCCTGCTTATTTTAATTCAGTTTTTGTTCTTTACTTATTTTTCCATTCACAAGCAGGACAGCAGCTTCCCTCCAGTTTGCAATCTAAACTTTTCTTATCCTGAAACTATGCCAACCCTTCAGTGTTTTCTTTGCAGCAAAGAAATAGGAGTGGGAAGTGCTGGAAGATTTCATATTGGCTGGGTTCACACATCATGTAGTTTGTTCAGTTTTGTCTTAATTGTATGAGCCCATCTGTTTGGGGTTTTTATACTGGATAATAATTTACTGCAAAAGAAAAATCCAGCCAATTGTGCCTTGGTCAGTAAACCATGGTTAAACAAATGTTGGTTTACCACAACATGTGAACCTTGTCACTGAGAGACATTAATCCTAGCATTTTGAGGACAGATAAAACTTTGCAGCTGAAGTGACAGAAGAATGATGAGATACATCAAGAAAAAAAAAGGCTCTGGGACAGTGATTCCCAACCTTGGCAACTTTAAGATGTATGGATTTCAACTCCCAGAATTCCCCAGCCAGCATGGGGAAGTTGCCAAGGTTGAGAAACACTACTCTAGAAAATAAAGTGTATTTTCCTTTTCAAAGTAGTTGGCTTACTTCTCCCGGTCTTTGTTAGACCAGAAATATGAAGGGAATGTTAGCGTAATTAATTCTCTTCCGCATGAGTATGAGGGGAGAGTACATTGATTAATCAATTTCCTGACAGGCATCCTATGTGTGATGACACAATAGCCAGTCTCTCTCTGTTGATAAAACCACTAATATCAGCATGTAGTCACAATGGCAGATCCCTTTCTCTTAAGTCTACAGGAGGTTTCTCATCTTACGGGCAGAGAGCATTAGTCAGGAAAAAGAATCAATGTACGTTGTATCATAGAAACAGGCAGCAGCATGAGCAGTCCGTTTCTTTCACTACAGCATTGTCCCACCCACTCCCACCCCACATATTTCTTTCTCATAGAGTGATGTTTGCATTTGTGTGTGCATAAGACCATGTAGGTATAGACTCTCATTCTGTACAAGAAATAGCAGTGTGAAATCACTGAGCAATAATTTGCTGAGTCTCTTGGAGAGATCCATTGACAAGCCTCAGAAGAATGGCAGGCACGAGGCTGGTCTTCTGACCACTGATGGGCAACCTGAGGCCTCAGCATTGCAAGGTGCCCTTAGGGCCCCTTTCTGTGGCCCACAGAGCACCATCTGACCTCAACCACTGAACACTGTCAGCTTGGTTTCCTGTCATTTTGAAGTGGGAAATGAATGAAAACAGGGAATAGATGTATGTATTAGGTTTATATGCTTAATTTTTTTCTTAGCACAAAAAGTGCCAGGAAATCCTGACTATCCCATGGATATGAAATCTCCAAAATCACTGCAGATCTTGCTTCTCCAAAACTTGTCAAGTTGGCCTCCGGTACTCAAAAGGTCTCCCCCTTACCCCCACCATAGAAACAATACAACATCACAGCACAGGCAGAGCAGACCAGGAAAGCAGAAGTCAGCAGGCCACAGGTGGAACACAGCAATAAAGCTGTAAGAGCACTGCCTAGCTTTCCAAATATTACAACATGTACCTTGGAAAGACCAAATTACAGGGAGTGGGACAAGTCACTAGTTGATGGTTACAGGAACAGTGGAATCACTGGAAAGAAGGGTGGGATACCAAGCACATGGCCAGAAGCTGGGAGCTGAATAGGGTTGTAAAGGGGCAAACCCACAAAAATATAAATTTGGTGTTATGTAATATAATGTATAAGGGGCATGGTGGCTCAGCGGTTAAGATGCCAGGCTTGTCGATCGCAAGTTCGGAGGTTCGAATCCCTAGCCCCGCAATGACGGAGTGAGCTCCCGCACTCGCCCCAGCTCTTGCCAACCTAGCAATTTGAAAGCATGCAAATACAAGTAGATAAATAGGTACCACTTCGGTGGGAAGGTAACAGTGTTCCGCACGCGTCATGCCAGCCACATGACCGTGGAAGCATCTTCGGACAACGCTGGCTCTTCGGCTAACAAACAGAGATGAGCACCGGCCCCTAGAGTCAGACATGACTGCACAAATGTGCGGGGGGAACCTTTACCTTTACCTAATATAATGTATGTATGTATTTATTTATTCAGCTTTAGGAAAGGTACTAGAAGGAACAAGGCATACACAGAAAGGAAAATAAATATGAAGCAATTGTATTGCATACCAAAGTAAAATTAAAGGGAAGAGAATAAAATTTGGGGCCAAGCTACCTGAAACAATGTTGTCTGCCATATTTATCTACCAAGATCCTTCAGAGAGAGGCACCTACATTTTTAGACCCACTTTGAATTTGCCACTCATTTAGAAGCTTCTTGGCCTTTTAGAACTTTCATATCTTGTTTTGACTTTACTGTGATGTTCAGCTATATTTATTGCCACTATTTTTGCTGTCCCTGATTTTATCCTATCTATTGCAGTCTTCTCTATTTAGGTTTTTGTATTGTGTGTGTGCATCTTTTTTCTTTTAAAAAGGCCTACAGTATTTTAACCAACTGTTCTCTCTCCAGAGAAGCATTACTATTGGGCAAAACAGTACGATTAATAACATGTACAAATGAGTAGCTTTGGAATGGAAACATGGTTTGGCAAGCAAGGGAGGGGGAATCTCTGCACCCAATATTTATAGAATCTATTGGCCATCAGAAATGCCATCAATATATTCTTTTCATCCTTCCATGCTGTAGGTATGTATCTCCGTCTGACACCAAGCAGCTGTGAAGCAACACTATAATGAAATTCAATTTGTTTCTGTTAATTTTGAGACACCACAATACCTAAGATAAACTTGATTAATTTAGTTTTAATTATTGCATTAGCTAAAATTCGTGTCTCCATTATTTCATCCCATTAGCTTACATTCAGGCCTACCAAAATGTTGTACATTGAACACAAATTCTGTGCTAGAAATGATTTATGTAGATAACTAAGATCCATGTAGATGTTCTTCCTTGAACAAGCCTATATGTTCAAGCTTTATTCTAAATTGGACTACTGCCTGTCATTTGTAGAAGGGCTTTCTTTTTTTAACTTCGCTTTCTTTCATTTCATTGAGCTATTTACAGGCCATTTTCCAAGTTGCCAAGAGCATTTTGAATCCTAAGTGATGATATTTGTGCTATATTTTATTTTTAATAAACTTTCTGTAATAGGTTTTAAACCACTGGGTGTACAAATATTGTATGCTGTGTGAACCTGGTATATGCTGATGAAGAACAAATGTGCTTATAATGCACTGTTTCTCCCAAGAAGTTGTGGTCCATCTCATTTTTATCCCCTGATTTGTGAAACAGAATGAAAGATTATGAATGCCTCATGGTTATTATAATTAAATCCACTACTATACAAATTTGCTTGCTAAAAATGTTAGGTTCCAAGTATTATTATGTTAAAATAGAAATCAAGAATTCTTTTCCATTCTACTTTTGTTTTTAAACATCTAACCACAAATGTGAAGCCTGCTTTTCTTTGACCAGCTATTCTGAATTGATCTTCATCACTTAGGCTTTCTGACACTTTCAGCAATTCAATCATTTATTCAGATTGGGGGCAGGGAAGCTGCATCTCTCCCCGCACCATCCACAATATTGTTGAAGTGCAGTTCGCAACAGCCTCAGCCAGAATGGCTAATGGAGAGGGTTCCTGGGAATTATAATTCAGCAACATCTGGAGAACCAAAAGTTTTCTTACTCCTGGTTTAAACTGACAGTGTGGGATTCCTGTAATGTATTCACAATAGGTGAGGCAGAAAAAGGTTATATTCTATAGTTAGACACATCTATCAGGATGTAATCCATGCCATCCTGCCATGGTGCCAGGAAGGAACATCCTGCCAGTCTGTTAAACTCACAGGGTCATGTAAAGTAGGGGAGAATGTTGGCGATGGGGCTTTGATGTATTCACAGAACTGCAAATATGTTAATCAAAGTATCATGCTGAGCGATTCAGCACCCAGGATAGATCAAAGGGTGACACTGCCGCATTAGTTGATTCGGACCCAGAAAGACCTGAAAACTGAGAGACAAAGGGAAGGGCGACCGAGTCACGAATCCTGATTGGGGGGGGGGACTTGGAGATTCTTAAACTGTTGTTTGTGGAAGCTTTGTTCACTCGAGTCTTTAACGTGCAATGGATCACTGGCTTTAATAAAGATTCCTTCATATTCCTGAGGGGCTTGTGTCAGGAACCCTGATTTAATAGTCAACAGATCCAGGGCATCACAACATCTTTTGTTGTTGTTTATTCGTTCAGTCGTTTCCGACTCTTCGTGACTTCATGGACCAGTGCACGCCAGAGCTTTCTGTCGGCCGTCACCATCCCCAGCTCCCCAATGGTTGAGTCCGTCACCTCCAGAATACCATCCATCCATCTTGTCCTTGGTCGGCCCCTCTTCCTTTTGCCTTCCACTTTTCCTAGAATCAGCTTCTTCTCCAGGGTATCCTGTCTTCTCATTATGTGGCCAAAGTACTTCAGTTTTGCCTTTAATATCATTCCCTCAAGTGAGCAGTCTGGCTTGATTTCCTGGAGTATGGACTGGTTTGATCTTCTTGCAGTCCAAGGCACTCTCAGAATTTTCCTCCAACACCACAGTTCAAAAGCATCTATCTTCCTTCGCTCAGCCTTCCTTATGGTCCAGCTCTCGCAGCCATAGGTTACTACAGGAAATACCATTGCTTTAACTATGCGGACCTTTGTTGTCAGTGTGATGTCTCTGCTCTTAACTATTTTATCAAGATTTGCCATTGCTCTCCTCCCAAGAAGTAGACGTCTTCTGATTTCCTGGCTGCAGTCAGCGTCTGCAGTAATCTTTGCGCCTAGAAATACAAAGTCTGTCACTGCCTCCACTTTTTCTCCCTCTATTTGCCAGTCATCAATCAAGCTCGTTGCCATAATCTTGGTTTTTTTGAGGTTTAACTGCAACCCAGCTTTTGCACTTTCTTCTTTCACCTTCGTCATAAGGCTCCTCAACTCCTCCTCGCTTTCAGCCATCAAAGTGGTATCATCTGCATATCTGAGATTGTTAATGTTTCTTCCAGCAATTTTAACTCCAGCCTTGGATTCCTCAAGCCCAGCATGTCGCATGATGTGTTCTGCGTACAGGTTGAATAGGTAGGGTGAGAGTATACAGCCCTGCCGTACTCCTTTCCCAATCTTAAACCAGTCCGTTGTTCCGTGCTCTGTTCTTACCGTTGCTACTTGGTCGTTATACAGATTCCTCAGGAGGAAGACAAGATGACTTGGTATCCCCATACCACCAAGAACTTGCCACAATTTGTTATGATCCACACAGTCTTTGCTTTGTTCTTAGTTTTTAAAAAATCTTATGTTCCCACTGCATACCTGCAGTATGATAGGTAACCATTTTCTAAGAGTTTTTGTAAAACTACACACACACACATACACAACAACAACAACAACAAACCCCCAAGCCATAGTTTTATCACTTGCATATATAAAAATCAACAGATGATCTATTATGTTCTAATTTGCACATGCCAGCCTCATTTATCTGGTTGTGATGGAAGTGGAAGCATTCCATATGTGTGTGTGGGATTCATCTCATTAGAGCACGAATCTAACCTCAACAATTTGAGTGAAGCAGGTTTTATAACCATAATAGAAAGGCAATTTATTTAAAGGAAATACATTAATGGGGTAGCACCTAGCTAACTATATCTTACTAGGAGAACAGTCCAAGAGCATGGGAAAAAAGACAGAAAGAAGTGCTAAATTAGCCATCTCTTACAGAAACAGCAGGCAGAGGGATAGGCAAAGAGGGGATGCAGAATAAATCCTTAACCTTCTATGTACACCTTACACCCCGCTGTGGCCAGTAGGTGAGGAGGCACTGAAGAATCTGGGCCACTGAATCCATACCTCCAATAGGTTAGGCTGCAGTTCTACTTGGAAGACTCCTCTTTTTCAAACAATGTACTATGGAGTCTTTGTGCCCAGTCACACTTGCAGCAGAGCATTTCTACCAGTATTCCAAAACCAGTGGAGGCCATGGGAGAATTTCTGGAAGTACATCATCTGACCATTTGCTTCCATTTCTGTCAGCAGAGTAGTGTGAGTCGCTGTGTCTGGATGAGTTGTGTGCCTGTTCCCCAGCGTTATTTTTTTACCTTTCATTATGGTATCATTTTCCATTCTATTAGATTATTTTAACCTTTGTTAGCCACCCGGAGTTGCCTGGTGAGTGGGTATGGACATTTATACATTTAACATGGTTATCCTGAAGATTCCAATCAGCTTGCAATGGGAGTAGGATTTCAGCCTAAATTATTTAATTACTCCATGACAACCTTATTCATTTCTGCAGGGCGGGGTCTGCCAAACCCAAACAGAAAGTCACCTTCATCGTCATCTTACATGGACCTTTTTAACCAACCTTAGTTGTAGACATTGTAAGACCTTCATAACATTATAACTTGCATTATTATAAGGCAATGCTAAACTTCATTAGGTTTGAGTCTGATGTATCACAACCATTTAGGGGTGTCCACAGGAATGGGGTCAAAAAAGTCAAGTAGCACCATGCAATGGAGGCCACCTGCCCAGGATTACATCAGCTTCCTTATTCACCACTGCAAGAGATATTTCAAAGGACCAATTCCAAAGGGGACTGACTTTTTAGGAATCCCTTAGGTTACCCTACCTTTGTGTAAAGGTAGACCTCATTTATTTTTCTACGTGTATATGGGTATCAGGACAGGATGGGGGAAGAATGTAGATTTCCGGTTGGTTCTGGCTTGATGTTAATGTTCCAGCTCCTATGTTAGTTCTCCAACTATAAAGTGGTTGTAGTCAGCTCTTGTTATCTGAGGCCTCCATTAAATATGAAGCAAAACGTTTTCTTGTATTAACCTTATTTTAAGATCATACAAAACTAATTTAATATTTTTTAATGAAAGTCTCCATTGATTTACCAAAATCAATCAACATTCAAGCTCATTATACCAGCAGCAACATAAATATTATCAATTTCCTCAACTTATTTCAACTTATTTCAAACCCGGGTATCCAGGAACTTACCATCTTTGGTTCTGGATGGGGTTGCACTGCCCCAGACAGACCTGGTGTGGAACCTAGGGGTCCTCCTGGACTCACGACTCCTGCTAGAAGAGCAGGTGGCAGTCGTGGCCAGGGGAGCCTTTGCACAACTTCGTGTTGTGCACCAGCTATGCCCTTTCCTGGATCGGGAGTCCCTCGAAACAGTCACTCATGCCCTAGTCACCTCCTGTATAGACTACTATAATGTGCTCTACATGGGGCTACCCTTGAAGAGTATCCGGAAGCTACAACTGGTCCAGAATGGGGCCGCGAGAGCAGTCTTAGGAGCCCCAAGGAGGGCACATATAACACCATTGCTGCGCGAGCTGCATTGGGTACCAGTTTGCTTCCGGGTCCAATTCAAGGTGTTGGTTATGACCATTAAAGCCCTACATGGCATGGGTCCAGGTTACCTGAGGAACCGCTTCACCCCCATTACATTGACCCGTCCCACCTGGTCAGGCAGAGAGGGCATGTTACGGACCCTGTCCATGAGGGATTGCCGATTGGCAGGGTCCAGGAGGAGGGCCTTCTCTGCCATGGCACCTGCCCTTTGGAACAGCTTACCCTCGGAGGTAAGTCAGGCCCCCACTCTCCCGGCCTTCCAGAAGGGGGTGAAGATGTAGTTATGCCACCTCGCTTGGAATGGGAGGGGGGATAGCCATTCATGGGGGGTGGCTGGCACCTTGATCGTGCCAAGGATAAGATCCTATTGCCATCTTGAATTTTATATTTTATACTTTTCTATTTTTATACTTGTGTCTGTATTTATACTGTTTTTACTGATTGCCATTTTATTATCTGTAAGCTGCCCAGAGTCGTCGTATACGAGATGGGCGGCAGAGAAATTTGACAAATAAATAAATAAATAAATAAATAAATAAATAACCATCCATATAAAAAACATTGCTGGCTTAGGAGACATAAATAATTCCTCAAGAACCTCTAACTACTGGAGAACTTCAGAAACAACTGTATCTGGGCCAAATAACCACCAAAAAAGGTAATAAAACCCATTCTTTCTAATACAATAAAGTGTTGGAAAAAAAATACATAAAGGGGATCAGGATTCTCTCCATCCAGCAGGATAACTCTCCAAAAACGAAACAGAACAGGACCAAATTTGGTGTGAGGGAGGAGCTGGCAAAAAAAAAAAAAAGATTTACTGTACATTCAAAACTTGGCTGGATCAGGCCAGGAGTTGCAAAGAAAAATGAGTGATCCCTTCAGATTCAGGGATCACCCATTTGTGGCCTCTCAGCTGCCTGTGCTCTGGAAAAAGCACTCTTACGATGCTTTTGGTGATGATGGGTTTGGAGAGATTTCCAAGACCAAGACTAGGAGCAACATATTTATTTAGAGGAGATTTCCATGGTGCTGCATTGGACCCTTGTTGAAGGGTTCTGATCTGAAATGTAAGCATTTCAAGCATCACCTAGTAATCAATTTATTTATTTATTTATTTATTATTCGACTTGTATTTACCGCTCCATCTCCCCGCAAGGGAACTCTGGGCGGTTTACAAAAAATCAATGTGCTTACAAATGTGACATCTCTTTGTGAAGGGCCATGCTTGTGGAACAGGAACATTCACATCTAGATTTTTTTTTACTCCCCCGCCAGACCCTTTTTGGACAGCAAGTATAACCCTAATGTTAATTTTTTTAAAAGCTTCATTTTAAACACCATGTATATTTCAGCAAGGTTTCATAAGGGCTAATGAATCCATTACTCAGAAAAATAGAAAACTGCCTATAAAAAAAACTGGGGTGGAGATTTTAAAAAGACAGAGATTATACAACCATTACACTTTAGTATTAATCATTTGCCAGAGGCAAATCTTTTATTTCTCTTCTTTGGAAATGTAAGACGGCTGTTTCTGTCCATTAAAAGAGAATTCAGGCAGACATGGCCTCGTGGGAAAGTGGAGATCAGCTATTGCACAGCAGTGAGAGATTGCTTTTCATATACAATTATTCAAAGTGCCAATTGTCCCTACCTAAATTAAAGAGCTGTAGAAGCAAGCTGTATCTCTTCAACCAGTACTAGTAGAATTCTCCTTTATGCATTAGATAATCTTTTGCAAATATAAAATCATTGCCAAGTATGTTGTGTTTTGATTGTAAAGCTGTTAAGGGAACAATCCAGGGCAGTGTTTCTCAACCTTGGCAACTTTCAGATGTGTGGACTTCAACTCCCAGAATTCCATGCTGGCTGGGGAATTCTGGGAGTTGAAGTCCACACATCTGAAAGTTGCCAAGGTTGAGAAACACGATTTAGGGAAATTTCAAAGTACTGTATTTATTTATAAAATGTGTGGTTACACCCTTAATACATCGAGGTCTACCTTTTCTCCTCTTCTGTTATGCAGATCTGCTTGTCCTTCATGGTAATATAACCTCTGCTTTGACTGCCAGGATAATGTATACTTCTATAAAAAGGTAAAGGTTCCCCCCGCACATTTTGTGCAGTCGTGTCCGACTCTAGGGGCCGGTGCTCATCTCCGTTTGTTAGCCGAAGAGCCAGCGTTGTCCGAAGACGCTTCCACGGTCATGTGGCTGCATGATGCGTGCTGAATGCTGTTACCTACCCACCGAAGTGGTACCTATTCATCTACTTGCATTTGCATGCTTTCAAATTGCTAGGTTGGCAACAGCTGGAGCTAGTACAGGAGCTCACTCCGCACGCAGGGCTAGGGATTTGAACCTCCGAACTTGCAATCTTCCAATCGACAAGCCTGGCGTCTTACCCGCTGAGCCACCACGCCCCCTTGTATAGTATAGTATACTTCTATACTATAACATACAAACTGAGTAGATAAGATAAAAGTTATTTGATCACTCCAGCACTTTAATTTACATAGACTAAGTTTATACATGGTTGCCTTAGTTATGGTTTTTTAAATAAACCAAAATCAGCTCAGTTCCAATAGATACATCTTATGCACCAATTGCGCCCATTCCTGGACTGGAAGGCCTTGCTCATGGTCACTCACACCTTGGTCACTTCCTGTTGGACTATTGCAATGCACTTATTGCAAGGCCTGGGGTTTGCCCTTGAAGACCACCCAGAAATTGCAACTGGTCCAGAATATAGCAGCTTACGCAGTACTTGGCACCTCTCAGTTTGCCCATGTTGCACCACTGCTGCGTGAGCTGCACTGGCTCCCACTTTCTTTCTGGGTGCAGTTCAAGGCACCGGCTATCACCTTTAAAGCCCTACATAGCACAGGGCCAGGTTATCTGTGGGACCGCCTCACCCTGAAGGTATCTGCCCATTCCACTGGATTGGATTGGATACAGCAGACACACTCCAGGTCCCTTCCCTCAAATGTTGCCATCTAGTGGACCCAGGAGGTGTGCCTTTTCCACAGTGGCCCCTGCCCTGCCCTTCCCCTTCAGATCCTGCAGGTCCCCATCCTCTCAACCTTCCAGAAAGCCATTAAGAGCTGACTTTTCGCCCTGCACTCGCACAGCGAGGTTGGAACTCAGGGGACTGTATAGTTGGATGGATGTAGCTGTTGGACTGGGCACCTGGTTTCTCTTGTTTTTGCTGTATCATTGTTTTTATTACTGTTGTTAGCTGCCCAGCTGTGCTTCACAAGATGGGCGGCCATGTAAATCTTTTAAAATAAATAAATAAACATGAGAAACCAAAAATGACTGTTCACAGAACATGCTAAGCCCCAGCTAAAGCAAACCATAATATGGCTAACCTTGATGTGTGAAGCCAAAGATTCCTAATATGCACTACTGCACACAGTTTTCCTGTTCAGAACTTGCCATGTTAATTATGTCAGCTTGCTCTTGTGTAATCAGCTTTTGGCTTGCAAGTTAGCATTTTATTTCATTTCTGTGGCTGATTTTCAAACATATTGATACCGATCAATTGTTCCGATCAAAATTGGATTTTTTTCACACACAGAACCATCTTGCCCCAAAATCAAGAATCTGCTCAAGGTAGGGCTAAAGCTTCTAATGCTGATCTCCACAGAGAGCCGGGCTCATTCGGTTTCATGGTGCCTTCTAAAATTTCCACTGTTACTTCACCATAAATTAAATTCCATATATGTAATGATATTCATACATAGACATAGATAGCAGACTAGAAGAAGCCTTTCATAATAAATAGGAGATATAATAATAAATAGGTATGTATACATGGCAAATGCATATCGTTAAAAATAGTATTCACATTCATATATAATAATAATGGAAAACCTTTAAATGTAGTAGCTGTGATTACAGAGCCATTCCAAAATTCATAAATAGCAATATCGTCTCTGTTATCACCAATGGACAAGTGTCCTCTCCTGGGTGAGCTGGGAGCTTTGCGATGCCAATCTCCAAATAAAACGGCCACATTTACAAAATACACAGCCAAGCTTGGCTGCCGAGAGCAGATTCTTTGTTATAAAATATTTATCCTTATGAGAAGTAACTCATCTATGGATTATCCTATTAACATAAAATTATTTTTGCATTCATATTCTATCCTTCCCATAAAAGGTAGCTGCAGCTTCTTCTTCTTCTGCAGTTTGCAGCGTGTTGCTCTTTCTGGGCAGAGTGCGGAGATCCAGGGACAAGGGTTATCAAGTTTCTGCAGTTACCGTGGAAACACTGAATAGAATCTGAAAGTTCTAGTTCCTAACATTTTCTAAACATTTGTCCCATATAGATTATTTTAAAATAGTAACATTGGATTTACTAAAAACATGCTTTTGTGCCTCTAGAACGCATTATTTGATCTTAATTCAGTTTAAAATGATAACATCGTTTTACAGGATTTCTTGTTCTTTACAATAAAAATACTGTTCTATAAAACTAAATGGATCAGTACAAACAGAGAAATGTCAGTATACCATTGGAAGATGGGACTCCCAGGTCAGAAGATGGTCAAAATGCTACTGGGGAGGAACAGAGGATAAGTTCAACTAGCCCCAGATGTGATGAGGCAGCTAGCTCAAAGCCGAAAGTCAGCTAGCGGCCGATGGTGCTGGTGGTGAATGATGAATCCGGTGTTCTAAAGATCAACACACCATAGGAACCTGGAATGTAAGATCTATGAGCCAGGGCAAATTGGATGTGGTTATTGGTGAGATGTCAAGATTAAATTTAGACATTTTGGGTGTCAGTGAACTGAAATGGACTGGAATGGGCCACTTCACATCAGATGACCACCAGATCTACTACTGTGGACAAGAGGACCACAGAAGAAATGGAGTAGCCTTCATAATTAATAATAAAGTGGCTAAAGCAGTGCTTGGATACAATCCAAAAAATGATAGAATGATCTCAATTCGAATTCAGGGTAAGCCATTTAACATCACAGTGATCCAAATATACACCCCAACCACAGATGCTAAAGAAGCAGAAGTAGATCAGTTCTATGAGGATCTGCAGCACCTACTGGATAATATGCCAAAAAGGGATGTTATTTTCATTACAGGAGACTGGAATGCTAAGGTGGGTGGTCAAATGACACCTGGAATTTCAGGTAAACATGGTCTGGGAGAACAAAATGAAGTGGGACATAGGCTGATAGAATTTTGCCAAGACAATTCACTGTGCATAACAAACACTCTCTTCCAACAACCTAAAAGACGAATTTATACATGGACTTCACCAGATGGTCGACACCGAAATCAGATTGACTACATCCTTTGCAGCCAAAGGTGGTGGACATCTATACAGTCGGTAAAAACAAGACTTGGAGCTGACTGTAGTTCAGATCACGAACTTCTTATTGCACAATTTAGAATCAGACTAAAGAGAATAGGGAAGACCCACAGATCAGTTAGATATGAGCTCACTAATATTCCTAAGGAATATTAGTGAAAATAGATTTAAGGGACTAGATTTAGTAGATAGGGTCTCGGAAGAACTACGGACAGAAGTTCACAACATTGTTCAGGAGGCGGCAACAAAAAATGTCCCAAAGGAAAAAAAAACCAAGAAGGCAAGATGGCTGTCTGCTGAGACACTGGAAGTAGCCCAAGACAGAAGGAAAGCAAAAGGCAACAGTGATAGGGGGAGATATGCCCAATTAAATGCAAAATTCCAGAGGTTAGCCAGAAGAGATAAGGAATTATTTTTAAACAAGCAATCTGTGGAAGTGGAAGAAGACAATAGAATAGGAAGGACAAGAGACCTCTTCCAGAAAATTAGAAACATCAGAGGTAAATTCCAGGCAAAAATGGGTATGATGAAAAACTAAGATGGCAAAGACCTAACAGAAGCAGAAGAGATCAAGAAAAGGTGGCAAGAATATATGGAAGATCTGTATAGGAAGGATAATAATTGTAATAGGAAGGATAATAATTGGATTGTAAACCGCCCAGAGTCCCTTTGAGAGAGTTGGGCAGTGATAAATCAAATAAATAAATAAATCAAATAAATAAATAAATAATATTGGAGATAGCTTTGATGGTGTGGTCAGTGAGTTAGAGCCAGACATCCTGAAGAGTGAGGTTGAATGGGCCTTAAGAAGCATTGCTAATAACAAGGCAGCAGGAGACGACGGTATCCCAGCTGAACTGTTTAAAATCTTGCAAGATGGTGCTGTCAAGGTGATGCATGCCATATGCCAGCAAATTTGGAAAACACAAGAATGGCCATCAGATTGGAAAAAGTCAACTTATATCCCCATACCAAAAAAGGGAAACATTAAAGAATGTTCAGACTATCGAACAGTGGCACTTATTTCACATGCCAGTAAGGTAATGCTCAAGATCCTGCAAGGTAGACTCCAGCAATTCATGGAGCCAGAATTGCCAGATGTACTAGCTGGGTTTAGAAAAGGCAGAGGAACTAGAGACCAAATTGCCAATATCCTCTGGATAATGGAGAAAGCCAGGGAGTTTCAGGAAAATTCTATTCTATTCTATTCTATTCTATTCTATTCTATTCTATTCTATTCTATTCTATTCTATTCCATTCCATTCCATTCCATTCCATTCCATTCCATTCCATTCTATTCTATTATTTTTTATTTATTATTTAAATTTGTAGCACCACCCATCTCCTCTACACCAGGGAACTCTGGGTGCTTTACAACAACAATCTATTTCTGTTTTATTGACTATTCTAAAGCCTCTGACTGTGTGGGTCATAACAAATTGTGGCAAGTTCTTGGTGGTATGGGGATACCAAGTCATCTTGTCTGCCTCCTGAGGAATCTGTATAATGACCAAGTAGCAATGGTAAGAACAGACCACGGAACAACGGACTGGTTTAAGATTGGGAAAGGAGTACGGCAGGGTTGTATACTCTCACACTACCTATTCAACTTGTATGCAGAACACATCATGTGACGTGCTGGACTTGATGAATCCAAGGCTGGAGTTAAAATCGCTGGAAGAAACATTAACTATCTCAGATATGCAGATGATACCACTTTGATGGCTGAAAGTGAGGAGGAGCTGAGGAGTCTTATGAGGAAGGTGAAAGAAGAAAGTGCAAAAGCTGGGTTGCAGTTAAACCTCAAAAAACCAAGATTATGGCAACCAGCTTGATTGATAACTGGCAAATAGAGGGAGAAAACGTGGAGGCAGTGACAGACCTTGTATTTCTAGGCACAAAGATTACTTCAGATGCTGACTGCAGCCAGGAAATCAGAAGACTTTTACTTCTTGGGAGGAGAGCAATGACAAATCTTGATAAAATAGTTAAGAGCAGATACATCACACTGACAACTATAATATCTATAAAAGATATTAAAATGCAGTACCAGAAAGGAACATATCAAAAACATTTATACAAATGATAAACAAAGTTGATACCGAGATCAAATTCCAGCAGAATAGAGCATTTTATTCAGTGTAGTTTTGCAGGGTGTAAATCATTACATGGAGTTAATCTTTTAGACTTCAAGTCTCAGGGAGAAAAAGCTCACAATCAATGGATTGGATTCAGACCAGCTTTAGTTTCACTGAAATCAATGGAATTGAAGATGTTCATTGAAACAGCAGAAGCTAAAAGTGTTTTATCTTTTCATTTGATTTTTGCAAATTCCTATGTGAAACTCTCCAATCCTCACTTGTTGGATAACTATGCAGATAGTTATACTGCAGTGTTTTATATAGATTGGTCTTTCCCATTTACTCTCTTAATGTTTGTCTTCTTAATAGATTGTTTTAATCCTACAACAGCGTTTTAGATCAAATCATACAGTCGGTGATCACATTGAACCTGTTGCTCACTGCAAGTATACCATTAAAACATTCTTGATAGATGGCTATCTAGCCAATAGTTACTCATTCAGTGAAGGGGAATGCACCATTGTTTTAGCTAATTGGTGTTATAGTCAAAAGTTTTTCCTAATATTCAGCTAGAATCTTTTTCCTGTAACAAACATATATACTTCTGTATGTGTGTATGTTGAATAAAAAAAACCAGGTATTTGCCTTTCTTTGTGGGACGTGCATTCAGCTACTTTGATTTTGATTGATTAAACATTCCAGTTCCCTCAATTTCAATCTCTTTCATAAGACTTAATTCCTAATCACTGGGGATTTTCATTTTCCTTGTCTGAACTTGGTCTAGATTGTCTAAATCCTTTTTAAAGTGTGATGCACAGAAATGGACACAAAACTCAATGCGAGGTCTGACCAATGCAAATGTATACTTTTGATACATAACTACTTATTTTTCATCAACAAAGGCAAAGCATAAGGGAGTGGAATGATGGAATGATGGAAGATATGGTTTTGTTGATAGTATATTTGGATTTCCAAAACGCTTCTGACAAAATCCCTCACCAAAGGCTCTGGAGGGAAACTGACAGAAGGAATAAATGAGCAAATGTCACACTGGTGAGATGTGCCAAGTGGGGTCTCCCAGGGTCTGAAGTTGAGACTGGTGTTTTTTAACTTGTATATAAATAATCTAGAGTAAGGAAGCATCCATGATACCAAGCTGGTGAAAGCGAACAAACACACCTAGAAAGAGGTCCAGTAAGATCTCTCCAAGTGAGTAAATGACAGGGGTATCCACAGAGCATGTTACAAAAAATGTTAAGATTACAACCACAATGATGTGATCAAAGCATAAGTAAAGGTAAAGTTTCCCCCCGCACATTTGTGCTGTCGTGTCCGACTCTAGGGGCCGGTGCTCATCTCTGTTTGTTAGCCGAAGAGCCAGTGTTGTCCGAAGATGCTTCCACGGTCATGTGGCCGGCATGACGCATGTGGAACACTGTTACCTACCCACCAAAGTGGTACCTATTTATCTACTTGCATTTGCATGCTTTCGAATTGCTAGGTTGGCAAGAGCTGGGGCAAGTGCAGGAGCCCATTCCGTCACGCGGGACTAGGGATTCGAACCTCCGAACTTGCGATCTTCCGATCGAAAAGCCTGGCGTCTTACCCACTGAGCCACCATGCCCCTTATCAAAGCATACAACACACATAAAAATTGGTAGAGCTTTGATCATATTGTTGTGCCTGCCCCCTTCACATTTTTTATCATATGCTGTAGACCTCCCTGGTGAATGGGCTTCAAATGACAAATGTAATTCAATGTAATTAAATTTAAAGTGCTGCATATTGGCACCGCCCCCAAAAAGAAACCTTTACATTTACATTAATGGGATCTGCATTCCTCACTCCTGATATAAATGTGGGAACGTTACTGTGTTCATCACTGTACAGCTGACAATGTCATACTAAAAGAAGACCTTTTGAGTTAGATTTCTATACAGCCAGCTGTTTCTATACAGCCAGCTGTTTTTGTTACACATGGAACTTTCAGAGGAGAAAAAAAGTTAAAGGCTGTATTTTTCAATGGACAAATACTGCTGAGCATGCCCCAAACAGGGGAGGGGGCTTTCAGTGCTTTCAGACTTGCAAGATTGATGTCAGCCCTTCAGGGTAGTCCAGACTGGGAAACCAAAACCTTGTGTACTAACATACCTTTATTGTAAGGTTACAGTAACAGAAACTTGCAAGTCTGAAAGCGCTTTCCCCCTCCCCTGCCTTTACATTCCAGAGAACTAGGGAGGGTCAATTCTGAGACGCTTTCTCAAATTACATTTCTGGTTTGTACTCAGATTTCTCTTATCAGACCGTTGTCTAGGCTGCGTCTCTTCCTCCTGTCTCTCAAGGTTATTCTCACAGCCCATTAGAATTACAGTATGGACTTCTGCCTTTTGTTTCCTTTTTGTTGTTATATTCCTGTATTTGATTATGTTTATTGTTGACATACCTTTACTCATCCTTTCCTGCTTGACATTGAGCATCTGTGCTCAGTTGCTACATGCCCTTTCTATTTGCCCCAAGCTTTCTGCCTATTATTCCTGATTGTCATAATAGTTTGTTCTGAAAACTAATTGATTTTTTTCCTCTTTGAAACATAGGAAGTAATTATTTGTGCTTTGAATTTCACAGTGTCTCTCATCTCTTTCTTAGCTCCTTAGATTCTTCATCATATAAGTTAAGGGGTTCAAGAAAAGTACAGCTCAAAACACCATTCTTCTAAGAAGATCATAGAAAGGAAGAAAAACAATTCACAACTTGGCAGCAGTTCAGCAGTTTCCACAAGAAGTTAAAAATACTTAACAAATATCCTATTCTTAACTACTCCTGCTTGGAAAAACTCCCCCCCCCCAGCTCTTATGGTCTGCAGAGTAGAGAAGAAAGCATTCCAAACCGTGTGCCCTTTTTCCAGGAATTATCACATTAACAGTTTCTTCTCCACTGTTTTATAATACAGTATATACTTCCAAATACCACAGCCTTTCCATTATCAAATGCCCCCCAGGGCTTACTCACAAACTCCTTTCTTTCTAGGATGCCAGGATATGACCTACAGTTACTTTCCCCTTTCAGCACCATGAAAACTTCTCAAAAATTGGGATCCACCTATGTTAGGGATGCAGCCATTGGCATCTTGTACAAAGCCTGGTGCAACCTCAAGCCAATGGCAGTAGAACATCCCTGCTTTAACCCATGGGTTTCTGTCTTTTTCAAAAAAAGACAGAAACATCACACAACCTGATAAACCAAAACCAAACCAAACATATTATCACAGCCTAAGCCACTGAGTACATTCCAAGAAAAAAAGCCAATCCAGAAACTTGTCTATTTAATTATGACAAATTTACTAATATGATATTCATCCTCTGCTACATGCATGAATCATCTAGAGGTGTGTGTGTGTGTGTGTGTGTGTGTGTGTGTGTGTGTGTGTGTGTATGTATGTATGTATGTATGTATGTATGTATGTATATATTCCCTTCTCACCCCTATGGGTGGTATTTATTTATTATTTCAATTTATTCCCCGCCCATCTCCCTTGCAAGGGACTCTGGGCGGGTTACAACAATTGAAAGTTTAAAAACTGTAGAAAAACAATATTTAAAATACATCCAATAATAATAATAATTTACATAAAATCCAAGATGGATTGGGGACCGTAGGATGGATCGTATTTCTACGGGGCCAGCCAACCCCAGGAGGCACTGCCGCCTCTGTTATCCCAGGCCCAGCGGCAGAGCCAGGTCTTAAGGGCCTTCCGGAAGGCCAGGAGTGAAGGGGCCAGTCTCACCTCCGGGGGCAAGATATTCCATAAGGCGGGTGCTATCGGAGAGAAGGCACGTCTCCTGGACCCCGTTAGATGGAATTCTCTTGTTGAGGGGGTCCGAAGAATGCCCTCTCTGCATGCACGGGTGGGGCGGGCTGACGTTATCGGGATGAGACGGTCCCTCAGGTACCCTGGCCCTATGCCATATAGGGCTTTAAAGGTAATCACCAACACCTTGAATTGGACCCGGAAGCAAACTGGTAGCCAATGCAGCTCGCGTAGCAGAGGTGTTACATGTGCCGATCTCATGGCACCCATAACTGCTCGCGCCACGGCATTCTGCACCAGCTGAAGCTTCCGGATACTCTTCAGGGGTAGCCCCATGTAGAGCACATTACAGTAATCTATACGGGAGATGACAAGGGCGTGAGTGACTGTTCGGAGGGCCTCCCGATCCAGGAAAGGGCGTAACTGGTGCACCACACGAAGTTGTGCAAAGGCCCCCCTGGCCGTGACTGCCACCTGCTCTTCGAGCAGGAGTCGCGAGTCCAGGAGGACCCCCAGATTCCGCACTGGATCTGAGCGAGGTAGTGCCACCTCACCAAGAACCAAAGATGACAACTTCCCGGATCTAGGGGGGCCATCAATCCACAGCCACTCCATCTTACCAGGGTTCAGTTGAAGCCTGT
Source organism: Charina bottae (assembly GCA_023362775.1). NCBI lineage: Eukaryota > Metazoa > Chordata > Lepidosauria > Squamata > Charinaidae > Charina > Charina bottae. The sequence continues at coordinate 78,887,779 of JALMGJ010000005.1, read as the reverse complement.
TGTTCCCCATCCAGACCCCCACAGCCTCCAGACACTGAGATAAGGCATCAACCGCATCACCTACTTCACCCGGGATGGAGATGTATAACTGGGTATCATCAGCATATTGGTGATACCTCATCCCGTGGTGACGGATGATCTCGCCCAGCGGCTTCATGTAGATGTTGAACAGGAGAGGAGAGAGAACCGACCCCTGCGGCACCCCACAAGTCAGGGGCTGCGGGTCAGCCCTCTCCTCCCCTATCAACACCAACTGGGAATGGCCCCGGAGGAAGGAGGCGAATCAGCGCAAAACTACGCCACCCACCCCCAACTCCCTGAGCCGTCCCAAAAGTATACCGTGGTCGATGGTATCGAAAGCCGCTGAGAGATCTAAGAGAGCTAGGATGGACGCACTCCCTCCATCCCGCTCTCGCCAGAGATCATCGATAAGCACGACCAATGCGGTCTCCATCCCATATCCCGGCCTGAAACCTGACTGGAAGGGGTCTAGATAATCCGTTTCCTCCAGAATCCTCTGGAGTTGCCACGCCACCACGTTCTCAACCACCTTTCCCAAAAAGGGAAGGTGGGAGACTGGGCAAAAATTGCCCAGGATGGTAGGGTCCAGGGACGGCTTCTTGAGGAGGGGGTGCACCAGCGCCTCCTTAAAGGCCTCCGGGAACACCCCCTCACTCAAGGACAAATTAATCATCACCCGGACCCATCCACATGTCACCTCACTGGCCGATTTCACCAGCCAGGAGGGACAAGGGTCAAGCTGGCATGTGGTGGCGTTCACAGTCCGGAGGATCCTGTCTACTTCCTCAGGTGCAACAGGATCAAACTGTTCCCAGATAACATGGTAAGTACGAGCCCCTGGCATCTCCACGGATCCTGTCTCATGCTTGGAGTCCAACTTGGAATGAATCTGAGCGATTTTATCCTGCAGATGCTCAGAAAACTCTTCCGATCGGCCCTGTAGGTGGGTCTCCCTCTGCTCCCGACCCAACAGTGATCTTGTAATTTTAAAAAGGGCCGTCGGGCAGCATTCTGCGGACGCAATAAGAGCGGAGAAATATTCACGTTTCGCCGCTCTTACCGCCACAAGGTAGGCCTTAACTGCGGCTCTAGATTGTGTTCGGTCAGATTCAGTCTTCATCTTTCTCCAGCGGCGCTCTAGACGTCTCTTAACCCTCTTCAAGGCCCTTAACACTTTGGTAAACCACGGAGAGCAGCGGGCCAAGCAGGGCTGGAGAGGTTGCATAGGCACGATCTTGTCCAGGGCTCCGGCCGCGGCCCTATTCCAGGCCGCGGCCAGGAGCTCGATGTGTCTTCCTCAACCTCAGATCCCCTACCAGAGGCCTGAGAGTTTGAGGGTTCTGCGCAGTATCTTAGCTGTTCCTAGCATTGCACTCTCCTGGACAGAGAGCTCCTGGGATCTGTTGGAGCCACTCTCCCAGCTTAGGAGTCACAGCCCTGAGTGCTCCTACCACCACTGGGACCACTTTGGCCTTCACTTTCCACATCCTCTCTAGTTCCTCCTTCAGGTGCTGGTACTTCTCCAGCTTCTCATACTCCTTCTTCCTGATGTTGCTATCACTTGGCACCGCTACATCTATTACCACCGCCGTCTTCTGGTCCTTGTCTACTACCACAATGTCTGGTTGATTGGCCAGTACCTGCCTGTCTGTCTGGATCTGGAAGTCCCACAGGATCTTAGCTCTGTCATTCTCCACAACCTTCTGTGAAATCTCCCATCTGGACTTGGGGGGGTCTAGCCCATACGCTGTGCAGATGTTCCTGTACACAATGCCAGCTACTTGGTTGTGCCGTTCAGTGTATGCTGTTCCTGCCTGCATCTTACACCCTGCCACTATGTGTTGGACTGTCTCTGAGGCCTCTCTGCACAGTCTGCACCTTGGGTCCTGTCTAGTGTGGTAGACCCCTGCTTCTATGGATCGGGTGCTTAGTGCCTGTTCTTGTGCTGCTATGATCAGTGCCTCAGTGCTGTCTTTTATGTGTGTGTGTGTGTGTGTGTGTGTGTGTATACTGTATATATATATATATACACACACACACACACATATACACACACACATACATACATACTGTATATGATGATATATGATATGATATGATATGATATGATATGATATGATATGATATGATATGATATATTATATTATATTATCATATATATCATATCATATCATATCGTATTATATATTTATATTTTATTATATTATTTATATTATATTTATTATATTATATATCATATCATATCATATATTTATATTATATTATATTATATTATATTATATTATATTATATTATATTATTATATTATCTATCATATCATATCATATCATATCATATCATATCATATCATATTGTATTATATATTTATATTTTATTATATTATTTTTATTATATTTATTATATTATATATCATATCATATCATATCATATATTTATATTTTATTATATTATTTATATTATATTTATTATAATATTATATATCATATCATATCATGTTATATATTATATTTTATATTTATTATATATGTATATGTATATATATGTATTCACTAATCTTAATTCATATATTTTTATGTCCTTGATAAAGACAGCCATATTATAATGTTAATATATTATTTTATAGGTCAGTGCAAACTTTTTAAAGTTTCTTGTTTGCACAGTGCACCATCTGCGATGCCTGTCCATCTGCTATGCCTGTTAACTGTAGGCTGATTGACATTTCTACATGTTATTGAAATATCTTTCTTAGACACCCTGAAACAGGAATAGTTGTTCATATTTCATCTTATGTAACCGAAACTGTAATTAAACCAAGTAATCAGAATATAAGCATATGTAGCTCGAAGCTCAGTTTACTAAAGCCAAGAGATGGAGTTGGCTAAATGAATTATGTGGAGAACTGAAGCTGTGATCTAATTATTTTCATAATGTGAGATGGGCCAGTGGAAAGTGTGCTATTCCAGAGGCATTCTTGGCATCATGACTACAATAATCTGAATGCACATTAGACAGGGAAAGGAGGGCAAACAAGCATGAATAAATAGAGCCTTTACCAAGGGGCCATGCAAAATTTGATTATCTTGTCCAAGCTTCAGGCCTTTAAAACAGGAGTTATTTCTTCTAATATGGATGTTCTTGGATATAGGGCTGCATCATACATGCTTTGGCCTTCTGTTCTAGATGCATCTAACAATGGCCATCTTAACTAGAGTCACCAGAGTGTCTGGATGGCCACTTTCTGGAGCACTTTTCCTGAGAAGATAATATTAGCAACAGCCAATATTTAGACAAATCCATCACCGCCAATGATTAAGAACATTTTGCTGGCTAGCAGATGGTTTTAGACAGTGGGAAGAATTGCATGGAAAGATAAACACTCAAGTTAGGAGTATAGTTTATTTAAGAAAGTGTTCTTGACACTAGTGCTCGCATGAAAGAAAATAAATTTGTGCTTTATGTAGGAAATATTATTATTTAAATTCACAGATCAAAGCCAGAAGAGAAAGAGAACTGAACTGAACTGAGAAAAGAAGGAAGTGGTAAAAGCCCTGAGAATATTATATTAACTAATAGGAAAGATGTTACATAGAGACATGCAAAGTAAGTATTTCAGAGAAGGAAAGGAAATGTAATTGCAGAGTTCCTCTGTTAGCTATCTTTACATTGACTGTCCCTAGTGGTCAATAGGTTTATAGGGGACAGAAAGCTGGTGTATATGAAATTGAATTCCAGCACTTTTTGTGAGTGATTTCTATAGTGCTTCCTTCAAAATTTCTGCAATTACTCCCACTATCAATTTTTTTTAACTATCTCCAGAACATATTCAGCCTTCCCTACTTACCTGCTAGATGTTAAAAACCAAAACAGGTAAGTCTTAAATATAGAGAGACTATACCAAATATCTCCAGATATTTTAACATTGTACATGGAAGCAATCCATACTCCTGCTAAAAGCACATATTACACTTAACCTGTTTCCAGTCTGGAAGCCAGTTTAGAGCTGATGACAATATTATCTGCAAAAGTTGAAGGTTACCATACCAAAAGTTCTACAAGACCATTTGGGATATATTCAAGGGGTTCCATATCATCTACAAAACTCCTACTAGGTAGTACTGAATATACATAAGGAACACAGACTTTCTTTACCAGTTATTATCTTAAAACATCTGTAAACTGGAGTACTGTATGAATTCATTCACACCAAATAACCCCATCAGAGTTCAAGTCATCATCTTAATATAATGCAAGCTTAGCAAATAATCTACTTTTCTTCAAAATGAAGATCTCCTCTGGATCTGCTCCTGAAAGCCTCAAAGCAGTTGAACTAATTGAAAGTTGGGTTTCGTTTTCAAGAAGGTACTTCAGCAGGATGCCAGTGCTGAGCAGCTATGACTGCTTTATAGTTTTCAGCTGGAGATGCAGAATGTCCTTCACTTCATTGAATGGCTTGTATAGACCTACTGAAATGTCAGAAAGTCAGTCCAACTTGCCAGCAAAAGACTTTTATCAGTTACTGTATTGATTTCCAGGTCATCTTCACATCACAGAGATTCTCCAGGGCAAGAATCACTAGATTCTTTCATTTGTCAAAGCTTTGTTAATTTGTCTCACCAGGTATTGCAATTATAATTGGATTCATATTTATTTGTGGTGTTGACACAAAAATTGAGTAGTCCTTATAAGCTGTACACGGGGCGGGGGGGGGCAACCATATTTTTGGTTACAATACCCCTGGAAATGTCATGGTGTGTCATTGTTTTCCTTGGGGCATTGGATGGAAGGTGCCATGATGCTTGAACAACACTTCTGCCACTTGCAAGAGATAGAAAAACCTACTTGTCTCTAAAAATGTTATATGTTATTATTTATTATAATTATTATGGCTACCCATTCCAAAAGACTTTTGAAGCCTCCATTTAAGGGTTTTAGAGACCCTTTAGTCTCTCCTTTTGCATCAAGTCTATGAAAGAGGCATAGACTGAGAGCCATATTTTGTTTTCTTTCCCAAATCTCTGCCCATTTACCTTACCCAATAAAATTCAGTAGCTTTAGTCAGCGTAACCTTCAGTCTCCTTCCATGTCATGTCCATTTTTTTGATGTGAAACTAGGAGGAGACAAAACCTGGAGTTTATTCTTTATATATCTATAAAGTCTTTTAAACTTGAAACCTGAGGTTTAAAAATCTTTCTTATAGCTAATTGAAGGCTGAAAATCCATACTGAGCTTTCAATCTAATTTTTCCCCTACAGAGCTGTAATTAGAATAAAGTGCAGTGAAAAATGATATATGCTATTTACATAGGCTGACCATATTTCCTTGAGACAAAAACGGGACATTGGGATGGAAAAAACGGGACAGGGGTCCCCGCCCCCAGGTCCACGTGATTGGCTCCTGCCTGCAAACTCCGCCCCCTAGTCTGTGCGATTGGCTCCTGCCTGCAAACTCCGCCCCCTGGTCCATGCGATTGGCTCCCACCTGCAAACCCCGCCCCCTGGTCCACACGATTGGCTCCTGCCTGCAAACCCACCCCCGATCCGCGTGATTGGCTCCCGCCTGCAAACTCTGCCCCCTAGCCCGTGCGATTGGGTCCTGCCTGCAAACTCCGCCCCCTGGTCCACGCAATTGGCTCCTGCCTGCAAACTCCGCCACCTTCCGTGCGATTGGCTCCCACCAGCAAACCCTGCCCCCGGTCCACCCAATTTGCTCCCGCCTGCAAACCCCGCCCCCCGGTCCACGTGATTGCCTCCCGCCTGCAAATCCCGCCCCCCGTTATGCGCGATTGGCTCCCGCCTGCAAACCCTGCCCCCCGTTATGCGCAATTGGCTCCCACTTGCAAACCCCGCCCCCCAGTCCGTGGAAAAATTGTCTTCCACGAAACTGGTCCTTGGGTACCAGTTTGGGTACCCCTGCTTAAACAGATTACTGTTTATATAAAAAGACTTGCGATCACCCACAAGGTCTGGGTCAAGGTTCCCTTTTGCAATAGGGTGAGACTGGAAATATATATATTGACTGTCAAAGGGAACCTTGACCCAGACCTTGCCCTGTTGCCAATTGGTCCTATATTTCTAGTCTTGCCATATTGTCAAAGTCTGACAATACGGCAAGACTAGAAATATAGGACAAGGTCTAACTAAGGCACACTGGAGTTTGATATCCTAAGATGTTATGGACTGCAGATCTCATCAGCTGTGTCTATTCAGGCGGGAAGGGGCGCCCAGCCCACCGTGGCCCCAATGGTAGACTGTGCCTGTCCAGAGGGGTTCTCCCGCCAGCACCAGCTCGAGCACCCCAGACGCGAACATCGCCTCCCCCGCGCCTGTTCCGAAGGGACAGAACAGGATGTAGCCGGCCCCACCGCCATCCTGCATACCTCCAGCGAGGGCTGGCATCACCAGCAGCAGCAGCAGCTCCAGGAGGCAGAGGCAGCTCCGTACCCAAAGGGGCTGCATCCCACCGCGTAGCTCGGCGGTGCCCCGGCCAACCAGTTCCCTGGCTTGCTCTGGCTGGGACGGCTCCTCCTGCCCGGCATGGACAGTTGGTGAGAGCGCTCTCCTCCCATCCCGGGGCCCGCTGCTGCTACCGGGGTGGAGGAGCTCAGAGCGCCACGCCGGGAGGCTTCCTGCCGTGCCTCGCTCAGTCCTCCCAGGGACCCGGGACAGCTCGGCTCAGCAGTGCTGCTGAAAGAGGAACTTCTCCGCCTGGCCGGAAGTTTGGAAAGGGTGTGTGAGCGCACGTTAAGCTAGGCTGGCTGCCGGGGCAGAGGGACTGGGGGCCGTGAGGCTCGACTCGGCTGCAAGAGCGGTGGCGAGGCGAGGCAGCAAGACTGGAGCGCACGAATCGGGCAAAAGTGGCGGAGAGCCCAGCGGATTCCAGGGGGGAAGGCTGAGTGGGCGTTTGGACGCTGGCTTCTTGGCAGCGAGGCAAGGCTTGGCAGCGGAACTCCCGGCAGAGAGGCAGGGATGGGATTCAGGGACCGGAACTTTGGTCAGGAGGCAAGGCTCAGGGTCAGGACTCACCACTGCAGGGCTTCGGAGCATGCGGCACCGACAGGATCAGGTAAGGAGGCAGGAATGGGGTGGACTGTGGTGCTAGTTCTGGCGATGGGCTCGCACATGGCGAAACAACCGGGCTTCCAGGGCAGCGTAGAAGACCGGTGTAGACGGGTGTCTCCGGCAGCGCATGTTGGCTGCGCTGCCCCTTTTATTATTCGCATTTCATGCCGTTTGTGCGTCTTGGCCACCTCTCCACCCTCCTTTGCTGCGCGCTGATAGGTGGGAGGGCTTCATTTTCCAGGCTGTCTCCCAAAACGGGACAATACTGAGATTTTTGTCAAAAAGACGGTACGGTTCAAAAATGCTAAAATAACGGGACTGTCCCGTTCAAAACGGGACGTATGGTCACCCTATATTTACACCTGCTCTGACAAGGCTTGGGATAAGGTTGGAGAAAGTCCAAATAAAATAAATTTCTCTTCAGTTTATTTGCTGCACTCTTCCTCCAAAATCTCTAATGCAGATTCAGAGAAGATTTGTTCCTGTTAATATTTAAGTAGGCTTCTGCAAACTATTTTCAGGTAATGAAATAGCATGGCTTTTGAACTTCAATCCATAAGCATAGTGCTCCTGAGTGTTTCAATCTCTTAACTGAATTAGGAAATCACCAGCCTGTAAAACGGTGCATGTTCCTTACATCATTCTCCCATTTAGGTCAATTTGCAGAAGGCAATTTGGCTTCAAACAATTAACATTTCACAGTCGAAGCAAATTCAGATGAATGCATTCTTTCTCTAAAGCCCTATTGTTTGCATTTAAGTGGAACTTGCATGTTCAAACAAAAATAAAAATCATGTGAGAAGAGCTATCCTTGATACTGAAGTATTTCTTCCCATTTTTATTGCCTACCTCCTGCTAGAGAAATCTGTATGAAAAGTAATATCTTTGCCTTCATAAACTCCAATTCCATGCATATTGTATTTGAGATATACAGTTATCTCATAATATTCCATTTATTATGAATAATAATGGTATTTGATAACATCAAGTTGCAATAAATCTTCTAAATCAATCAATAAATATAGCCACACAATTTGTGCGATAGTAGCGACGTCATAATTATATCACATGTACAGATGAAAAATATATAGTATCAATTGTCCTTCAAAAATATATTTACCAGTCAGCAATTATGTAATGGTAAGGATATGTGCATATGCACAAATAAACATTTCATTGGCAAAGTAGGAAAAGAAATAAACCAAATGTGCTATATAATCATTGTGACTGGTAGCCATTGATACTCTTGTTCTCCATACATTTGTCTAAACTTACAGGTAGACCTCGCTTAACAACTGCCCTGTTTAGCGACCATTTGAAGTTACAACGGCACTAAAAAGGAACTTTATGACCAGTGCTCGCATTTACAATCATTGCAGTATCCCACAGTCATGATTGCCATTTGCATGCTTCACAATCAGCTTCCGACAAGCAGAGACAATGGAGAATTTGGCAGTAAAATTGCAAGTTGCAGTCACATGATGTGGTGTCTTGTTTAATGACCCACGGTGACTCACTTAACGACCAAATGGGAAGTGACATTGTAAGTCCATTGCAGTCATGTGATGATCGCTAAGCGAGGACTACCTGCAGTAGCAAGAATGTATGAACAAGGTTGGTAATCTTGAGTAGCAGTTCCTGTGAATGACTGCTTAGGGAACTAGAATCCACAGGCAGACTGTGTTGGGGGCTTTCTACCTAGGATTATGGAGTACTAGGAGGAGGGACTCCAGATCTTCTCATTCAAAGGTGTACAAGTAAAGGCTTTTGAGGTACGTAAAGAAATGAAAAGTGTGTAAAGGATTGTGGCCCTAGTTCATCAAAACCGCAAATTTTTTACGGCAATTTTTCTGCACATAGCAAAATGCCCAGCTGACCCAATGCTGCTTGTTTTCTGCAGCCCATACACTACTATGCTCACACACAAACAAACACGAGGTTAGCAGGCCCAGGGGAGCCCAAACTTATAAAGTATCAAAAAGAAATCCTGGAGGGTGGTAACCAAGGAAGAAGACTTTCTCTGAGGGCAGTTTGGCAGGAACAGAATGGGAAACTAAAGGAGATCAGGAACAAATGGAGTATCCTAGAAGAAGATGTGGTCACCTGGCTGGTTTCCTGGATGGGCACATTCCACATACTGTAGCAACATTTTGTGGCAAGTCACATTTAGTCCCACTATTTGAGAGCACTCCTGATTATAATTGCCCCGTTACTCTCCAAAAATGAATGGCATCCAAAGTTTTAGGACAGGGCTTTCCAAACGTTTGCCATTGGCAACACACCAACGGCCGGCATGCAAAACCCCAGAAGCTTCCGGGTTGCTGCCGCCGCCACCGCACTTTCGGGTTTTTGCGCGATGTGGTGGTGGTGGCGGCAGCATCCTGAGTTGTCGCGCGACAACCAGGAAGCGCTGATGGCTCACTGCCGCTGCACACACTACAGCACACAGCAGCAGCAGTGTGCTATCAGCGCTTCCGGGTTGTCGCGCGACACACCTGGGGCCCCCAGGCGACACAGTATTGTGTCGCGACACACTGTTTGGAAAGCCCTGTTTTAGGAAGTCTACCCCAAAGGTCTGGTTTGCCTTTCATGGCATGGCCCAATAAAAGGACTCATTTTCTCTCCCTCTACGTATTTTGTCATTTGGTGATTCTGACTACGGGGGCATCAAACACAGGCTTTTCATTAACAGATATTCCTCCACTAGCTAGATGAATGATAGAGTATCTGTGCTTTAGGAAACAGTCAAGCACCACCTTGGGAAAGTCTGCTCGTCCTCTGTTGATCTGTCAGGACATCAGCATTAATCAGTTCTAATCTTTTTGTGCTCCAATGCTCTCCTGTGCAGTTATTCTTGCACAGAAGGGGACCCCATAATAAACTAGATCAACAGAATCATTTTAATGCAGAATTGTGGCTCGTTCCCAGCCCAAGGTCCTTTAGTGGAGAGAGATGAAAAATAAAATACCCAACAGAACATGGAGAACAGATTTGTAGAGTCTGTGAAGTCCTGAGAGGCTCAAGGACAAACCTGTACTATTATAATTCATTGTTTTCTGAGCTCAGGAGCAAGTAGGAAATATCTGAAAGTGCCATATTTTTCAAACATTTGCATTATTTGAAGTAAGCCCCCAGATATTTTAAAAATCACTTAATTTGAAATATCCAATAACTCTGCTCTGCGCAGAACAAAGATGTCAAGGGAAACAAGTCTGTTATGTTAGCTATTTCTGTTTTCTCAAGAAACAGTCTGCCAAAATCAATCACAACTTAGTAAAAACACTTTTTCCAAATTAAAATGGATGAAATATGACCAGTTAAAGGTGTCTGGCAAATGGCAGCATCATAATTTTGAATAAGTAAGTTGAGGCAGATTCGGTTCTCTAGGTGTTTTAATTCATTTAATTCCACCAGGAAGTCTGGTTTTGTGGAATTTTCAAATGGTGGGAGTTTTTCATTATGTTGCACTCTTATAATTCTAAAATTGAAAATATGATTACTGGAAAGGTAAGCAGGGGCACACACAGGGGATCAGAAATGTCAAGATGGCGGCTGCAGCTCTACAATCAAAGCCCTACATGTAAAAAAGAGGAGGGGCATCAATTGCACTGGCATGGCCACCATCTTGATTTTTTAAAATTTCCCCACCCCCCATCCCATGCCTTTGCTGGTAAGATTATATAATTTTGGATATCGCAAATTGAGAATACAGGGTAGGGGGAATGTTGGAAATGCAATCTCCCCAAATGCAATGATGAAGATTGCTAGCTATTCTTCATCCCAGTCAATCTGCTGGAACGCTATTCTAGCTCAGAATGTTGGCTCAAGTCTGCTCTCTTATACAAACTGACCTGGACAAATATTCAGATTAGAACACAATGATCATTTCTCCATCATTTTCCACATTTTCTGATACTGTTTGCAGCTTCACAAAAGTACTAAAATACGTATCTTGAGTAAAAAGTATTCAAACTGTTTTTAAATTACAGATTGAGGTGGAAGTATGTTTTGAACATGGAAAATGACATAGAAAAAAACAGCTCTGTCCTGCCTATTCTTAGCATCTAATTTTGATGCTAAAACTCTTGTTCATTGTAGCAAACTACACACCACTGAAGGGAAGAATCATCTTCTTCTACAGATGCATTATGTCAGCTAGGTGGAATCAATACACATCCTAATTTTGTACAACTGCTATTCCAGCTTAAATTGCAAACACCTCTTCACATCTTGCAGCATTTTACATTTTTATCTTACTGTGTTGTGAGATGTTTTATGGCATATGTCTATCGAAGATTCTTACACCTTCAGAAATAGTGCATGTTATGTCTATTTCCTTGTGGTAGATCTTGTTGAGACTACTCTTTGACCTTGTGATAAGTGAGGCTCACTTGTGTTTTCTCTTTATATATCCAGATCTCAAGAGTGATATACATATATATATAATATTAAGTTTGAGAGCATTTTTAATTTCCTTTTGCTGCTGTTTGATCAACCTAAATTAGCATGTGTAATGGCTCTTTGAAGTTTTAATTATGACAGTTTATCATTATAAAAGCCTACTATAAGGCAGCCCCCAATGATGTTTTCATTTAGGATACCAAAACTGCAGTATTTTTGCCAGTACAACAAGGTTGTGAAAGCCCCTTGAAGGTTCAACTCGCTGATCAATCACTTTTTTTAAATGCTCTATCAAATGGTCAGTAAAGGTCTCCAGTTTTTTCCTGTGCTTTATTTTGTGCTCTTCTTAAGCAAGGAATCCCAACATGAGGAATACAGCTGCTTGATTCCCTAAGAATCATTTTAAAGCTTTTCCTTTATATGTGGGCTAGATTTCCCTTGAATTAGTTGAAGCCGCTAATTGGACTGGGCCCCGTTCCAGCTGAAGAAACTAGGCTGCACTGATTATACAATTCTGAATTATTCCATTTCTTGTTGGTCTAGAGTGGGTTGCAATGTGAATTTAACACTCACTGAAACTTGTTCAATTACTTCAATTTTCACCACTGCAGGCTTTCCTATTCTATATTGCAGTCTGAACACACAGCTGCTTTATGTCTGTTTCATTGCCTACATTTCTAAAGGTGGGGCTTATACTTTTCAAATCTCTGGCCCGGGTTCACATACCACACAAGTGCTAAGCCATGATTTTGTCAACTCGGGTTTGTTGATTAATCACACTTGAGGGGCCCTGTCACAATGGGAGTCATCTTTCTCCCATCGTGCCATGAAATACAGGCAGCAAGCAGTGAGTGGGGGGGGGGGGCGTGCTGAAGGAAAGCCGCGCAAAAATAAATGGCCAGCATTCTTTCCCAGACCACGGTGAAGGTGTTTGGGAGGAAGGGGGGGATAGGATCAAGGACACATACCACCTGGAGTAAGCAGGAGATGGCATGGGCAAGTGAGGGGGTGTACAGAGGAAGTCAGGGAAAGTTACTAGTGGGCGCTTGGAGGGAGGAGGGGGTTGGAAGTAGGGAGGGGGAAACGGGGCTTTTAGGTACTGAATTGGGTGCGAAAAGTTAATTGTGACTTCGCTTTGGAACTGGAAGCTAATCTTCATTAAACAGAACTTATTCATATCCTATGTGGCTTGTGTTTAAGTTACTTTGAGAAGATTTAGAACTAGGATCCTCACAGGCCCCATACATCAGCCAAGCCATATCAACTGTAGTGCACAAAACAAAATGACAAGGTTCAAACAATACACAAAACTAAAGCCAAACCAACTCTATTCCACTTTAGTATGATGTGTGGACCCAGTTTGTGTTGATTGTGTCTTGAGGGCAGGATTTTACCATACCTGGCAATATGAGCTATTATTTTAACTGACATTGAACTGGTTTTTTTATATGTTTTATTTACAATAGTTAAAATAATGTCAGAGGGAGTGCTGTATATTCTACCCTTTATTCCTGGAGGAGAAGCAGGATGTACTCCTAACAAAATAATAAATAAATATATGTTATTGATCAAGATGTTAACATTTCCTGCTATAGTCTCCAAATTAGAAACAGCACTGCATTACTCAGTGCAGAGTCCAGGCTATAAGCTATGCAAACTAGTAAACAAAGCTGCATCTTTTAGTTGCACAGAATAACACAGCATTGGATGGTCAAATTAGAATAGCCACATCTTGAAGCAAACACAGTTCCCCCTTCTGCTTGCCAAGGCTCAATTCAGGATTCACATGGTGGGTCTACCGGTATCTCCAGCTATGGATCATGAATTTCTGTGGGGAATCGCTTGGGCTGTACACAGCTTTCGAACACTGCAGCCAAAAAACATGCAGCAGTCAACTCCTAACAGTACGGGCAGCTCCAAATTGCCTAGAAGCAGATTATGGTGGTGCTTTTCTAAACTGCAAACACATTTGCTGGCAACACACCCTCAGCCACATGCAGCTGGTCCTGGATAGCATGCATCTTGAAATGCAATCCTAAATGCATCCATTTTTCAAGGAATGAATTCTTAACTCAATATACATATATACTTCTCCTTTAAAAAATGACACAGAGGCTTCCACATCCAGAACACTGGTAACCACACCCACACATTTTTATTGTAATTTGTTCAGTATTGATATGCAATATATTTGGTATAAAATATATTCTGTCTTTGGATAAGATCTTGATTGCATAATCATTATATCCACATTCATCACTTTCTAGTTTTGCCACAAAATTTCATTGGCCACCCTGGCTACTTTGGGTATAGTGCAAAAACAGTAAAATGATACTTTTAGTATTACATCCATATTTATATGATAATTACCTCAGAGGCATGTGGGCAAATGAAGTTTGCACAGAAATGATTGGATTCCTGATCAGATAATCTACAAAGCCCAATATGGTAGCCATTTTTAACATTCAAGTTTTCTCTTACTTTTCATACCTACTGTATTTATCTTATTTTATTACACTACCTTTTCAAATCCTAGTTAACCAGTATTTCATTAAAAATGGCTTTTTAATCTGATGAGATAATCACATGGTTTAAAGGCTGCAGAAGCTTTTTCATCCTTTCCATAAATTATCAGTTGCAAAAAATAAAAGCATTCAAGGAAAACTCCCAACACATGTGATTCCTAATAAATGTATATAGAATCTTTACAGAGGGTTTATTTTAAAATAATAATAATTACATGGCACCTGATCAAATACTTTTATAGGAGAGAGAAGTGTCAGAATTGAGGGATACTAAAAAAAAAACCAAACAAAACCAGATGAAGACAGAATTAAAAATCCCATGCACAAAAATACATATAAACATCTGCATAGTTTCCCAATATACATGATTCATTCATAACTGCAGAATTGCTTTCTCATGGGCAGCATTACAAATTTTGACTTGCAATGAAAAATTGTTTCTTTCTCTGATCTAAATGAGAAGACAACACAAGAGAGATATTATTGCATTTGCAGTAATTACTAGGACCAGACTTAAATTTCACAGATGTTTCCACTTTGTTCCCCTCAAAGATTTCATAATAGCACAAAATGCTACTAACATATTTTGAAGTTTCCATCAATTATGAATTTAATATAGGTATTTGACCACCGGAACATGGATCAGCTACTTTCTCAGCTAAAAGAAAAATGCCTAGAGAGGGAACTATCCCTTTTCGCACTGAAGATGTTGCCTAGCCTGGCAATGAAACGTCTACATGAAAACAACAAGGCTCAGAGAGCACCAAAGACTCCCCAGGGAACTATTTAGATAAGGCTGGGGAGAATTGAGAGATACTCAAATCAGTTTTAATCTGGTGCATTTTGGATGCAAATATCTCCAGATTTTTTTATAGACAACATTGCCTAATTTTTTTCCCCTACACAATTTTCTATAGTATACACTGTATTTTCCGTGATGCCAGGAGAGAGAGAGACAGACAGACAGATAGGTATAAAGGCTTTTCACACAACTTTGCTTTAAAAATTCTAATTTTATAAGGATTTATCCACATTTTTTCTAGCAAGGAAACAAGGAATGCAGATCTAGTCTTGGGAATGGGGAAGGTATGAGAAAACCATTAAGGGTTTCAAAAGAGATTACTTAGTCCTGAGAAAGAGGAAAGTATGAGACAGGAACTCAAATTATTATTGTTATTATATACAAATCAACATGAAATCACAGCTGCCAGTTCTTTAGCTGGCGTTGGCTTTCATTTGCATCAAGTTCTTCCCAAGAACCTAGGATGTCGTAATGTATTGGCATAGTATATGTGCAGATCCAAGCAGTGTGGCCTTTTGTAATTGACAGATGGAAATTTTGTTAATGCGTAGATTTTCTAAGTGCTGTCCAAGGTTTTTTGGTATGGCACCCAGTGTGCTGATAACCACTGGGACCACCATGGCCGGTTTATGCCATAATCTTTCAACTTTGATTTTCAGTTCTTTATACTTTGTGATCTTCTCCAATTCTTTGTCTTCTATTCTACTATCCCCTGGTATTGCCACATCAATTATCCACACTTTCATCCTCCTCCTCCTCATCATCATCATCTTAAATTTATTATAGCTGCCCACTCCAGTAGACTTGGGTTACTCTTCCGCATAAGATGGGGCAGATTTTGTCAGAACCTCTGACAAAATGTCAAATTCTGTTATTCTACCTTTCAACAATAAAGAACATTCCTGAAATTCTTGCCATGCCTGTTTCTTGACCTGGCCTGCCTCAAAGGCTTGACAAACGGATGGCTGTGAATTTTAACCATGTGAATTGGAAAAGAGATGGCTTTGGCTATTCTCAGCATTTTGATGGAAATTAGACCTTGCCTTGCATTTGTGTACTCCTTTCATCACCTAGCTCACATTCCATCTAGGAACAGACCTGCATACGAAGTCATCAGCCTCAGTGCCCACTGAGAAGGTAACAACATGCAATGCCACAAGTCTGGAATTGGCTATATGAAGTTGACCAATACATATAAAAAGGTGGGATAAATTATTATTATTATTATTATTATTATTATTATTATTAATGCAGGTTTTGCATACCAACTATATTCCAATTCTGATTAACAGAAAAGCTACAGTAAAAGCATCTATTAGTTTTAATTGTTTTCCTTTCTTTTAACTACATAAGCTACCCAGAGTCATTTGGGAGATGGGGAACCTTCTAAATAAACAAACAAACAAACAAACAAACAGTATTGTTAGTTTTTGGTGTGTTTATAGAAAGATGTCATCCTAACTAAAATGGTTCTTCACATGAAAGATCTTCATTCATCTGTATTCCCCTCTTCCACTTTTCTTTTAATTATGCCAGAAAACATTTAGGTTATTTCTTTACATCAATAAATTTTATAATTTGTATGTCAAAGATCCCCTTGTGTGACTGCTTAGTTGGGAGTATTTTAGAAGTGATATACTCCTAACTGGTTAGATGCAATATAGCTGCTATCTAATTAATTCCCTGGCGAGCCCAGCACTCCTATTTACTGAAAATGCCCTCAATATCATTAATCACACAGTGGCTCAGAAATGCATGTAAGTACTAAGCCATATCATCAAACTTTTAAATAAAAATTTCTTATAGCTGTATAAGAAAACAACAATAATTTACTGTAAACCGCCCAGAGTTCCCCTTTTGGGGGAGATGGGCAGTAACAGAAATTTAAATAATAATAATAATAATAATAATAATAATAATAATATAATAATAATAACAACAACAATAACAACAACAACAACAACAACAACACGTATTGGTCAGCTAAATGATAATCACTCATATCGCTAAAAATGAAAGAGCAGAATTGTTAAAGAAGCATGAGAATTTATCTGAACCAGTGTTAGCAGGATTAAAATAGCCCTCAGCTACCTTCTTAATATATTCAGAAAACCAAAAATATGTCTAAAATGAAGGTAGCACTTATCTTTAAGGGAAAACCCATCTATCACATATATACTTATTACTCAGAACCTATGAAAGATTGCTAAGTAAAATTCGTATGTCTTGGACAATTAGAACGCTTCACTTACAGATCTATGTATTCAAGAGAACATTTATCTGTGGTTGGTTTAATGGTTGGCTTAGGAATCTTTGCAATTCCCACTGCAAAAATAAAACTGGGATGCCAATTCTCTTTCCTACATATGCCAGAAGATCCCAGGCTGCTGCATATAAGAAATTTCCTTAAGGAGGCCCTCGTTAAATTGAGCAGAGATTCAGTGCCTAACAGATAATATAATTGCTTTTCTTTGTGGCATTTTCCTCACTTGGAATGTCTTTGCAGCCTTGCCAAGCAGATTAGAAGAAAGCTAAAGGAATACTGATGAAGGTGATATGTAATGTGTCTTAGGCATACTTTGCTCTGTCTTAGAGGAAGCCTTGTTCTCCATGCTTTTCCAATAAGTCAACAATGGGCAACTTTTTTGTATGGTCCCAGTCCCTCCTCCCCCAGATTACATTGCTGCCGTTTAGCATGTATGATTTTTGAGAATTGGATTTAACAAAATAGGAAGCAAACTAAGTGCATTAAGATGGAAGTTCCGGCCTCTTCTCCTTCAGGCTATCATAGCATCACTGACCTATCCTTTGTTCCTCCTCTTCCCCTTTTTAATGCTTTTTATGAATTGTTCTTTTATTGTCAGTGAAAAAATAACTCCTTGCCCCTCTGCAGACAGAGTTTGATTTCACAAATTATAGTAAAAAGGTACCTAAAGTTCTGTTAGAACAAGCACCAGTTTCCATGGACTCATTGTTTTCAGCTGTGCATCTGCAATCTCCACTAAATCCTACCTATTTCTTCCCAGACTTTCACTGAGAGAATTTTCCATTGCTCTTGCTTGCTATAGCTGCCTCTAATCTATCTCATCTTAATCGATTTATCTGGCCAGCAGATCCCCAGGCTGCAAATTCCTGAGTTAGCTACTTTCTTGTAGTAGAAGCGCTTAAGGAAAGATACTAAGCCAAGGGTGACATTCCCAGCACAATGCCTTTATTAAGACATTTATTTTTCCTTCCCCTAGATCAGTGATGGTGAGCCTTTTGGGCTTGGCATCTCAAAAATTCAGAAAATGCCTAACTTGACTCTGCTGGCATGTCACCCCCCACCCCTGAACAAAAGAGAAGCAATCCTTTACATATTCATTTATTTTTTTAAAAAGTACAACACTATCATGTGTGGCCCCCTCTTGCGTGGAGCCGGTTCCTGCAGAAGCCACTTGCAATTTGCAGGCGGCTTCTCCAGGAACTGGCTTTGCGCAAAGCCAGCAAAAGCATGCCCCTTCACTCAAAGGCTCCCCTTCGCGCCCCTTCATGCCAAGGCATGCCCCTTGTTGGATGTTGGTGAACGCTGGTGTGTCACCCAAAACATCGTGGCATGTCACCTTTGACACACGTGTCATAGGTTTGCTATCACTGCCCTAGATACTGCATAATGTTTACTAAACGTGACAGAGGACACCTTTACTCACAGTACATTTGCCACTATTCCACTCATTGTGGAAAGGGTGTAGAAAGGTGCTTGACAAGAAAACTAACAGTAAGCGTCACAGAAATTTTAGTCACTGTTTATCCAGTAAATGCTACAAATGAATATTATTTAAAATTTTGTAATGTATGAAGCAGCATTAGGTAAATCAGTAATAGTAGTAGCAGCAGTATTAGTGTCTTCCTAATTGTAGTGGAAGCAGTAAAACAGAAATAAATGATTAAATGAACAAATTAATTGATTAAATGTACAAATTAATGTGTGCTAAAACAGAAAGCAGGAAATGCAGATGCACAAGAAAATATACAGGCAATGTTTGCTAAACGGCTAGCTTCCTATTTATAACTTACTATTAAAGAAAATGTTCCTATTCCTAAAGGGCTAGCTTCCTATTTATTAACTTACTATTAAAGAAAATGTAAATGCATGCAAAAGCATTTTCATCAAAAGGGAGAAGGGGAAGAGAAGAACAAACTTTAGAATTTTCAAAGAAAGTATGGGATACAGCTGTTTATGTTTTGCTGAAGTTTATAATGTTTCTAATATTACTTGAATTCACATGGTTTTGCAGTAAGTTTCCTTTTTTAAAAGTTAGGATGCATAGTTTAAAACCAACTTTTCAAACATCACAATTAAAAACCCATGTTTATGAGCTCAAATTCAATTAAAGACTTTTGTACAAAGCATACAATACTACTTAAACTGAAAACACTAAAGGCAGATGTTGCAGGCCTTCTCATCATAAGCTGTCTTGGCTGTTTCAGAAACTATTCCATATAAATTTACAAACATCGCCAATTTTCATGATTTTTCTCTTTCATTTGAAATTCTCATCAGGAAAGTGATTTTCTTTTTCTTTACTCAAAGTCCACAATACAACACTAGGACCCAAATGGAGTTGTGCAGAGTTCCTAAATATAAATGAGCTGGATCTCATTCTCTGTTCAGTCCAAATTTATGTAGCAACAAAAATGTATCGTATGCTTGACCTCTATCTTAATTTGTTTCAGAACTTCTGATTTGTTAGGTCTAGTTGGCCCACTTTTGTTATTATCCATATTTACTAGGATCAGATCTCTTTGCTTGCAGCTTAGTAAAGCATTTCCATATTTGGCACTGATTTTTTTATTTTCTGGAGAAATTAACAAGCTAGGCTGAATACCAACACATACATTAACAAATAAACAGTCTGAAGTAGTGCAGCAATTTTGAGCAATTTCCCAGACTTTTAAAAGCTTAATTTTAAATATGAATTGGGCAAGGCTAATACGTCTATGAGTTTTTTAAAAAAGTCATGCCATTTCAAGTGGCAGCTTGGCGACGGCTACAGCCACATAACTAAGGCAGACTGTCACTGAAATGCACGCAAAATTAGGGCTGCAAAAATCTAGGCAACCAGGAGATGGCAACAAAGAAATTTTTTAAAATACTATTTCCTGCCTTCTAGTGGCCATTCCAAATGGTGCAGCCCAGATATGGTAACCCTATTAAAATATAATCTAAGTGTTTTTCAAACTTAGCAACTTTAAGATATGTGGACTTCAACTCCCAGAATTCTCCAGCCAGCATGCTGACTGGGAATTCTGGGAGTTGAAGTCCACACATCTTAAAGTTGCCAAGTTTGAAAAGCACTGATCTAAGTCATGACATAAACTATTCTAGCACCCTCCAGATATTTTTGACCAACCTCCATAATTCAGTGCTGTGAGGAAATGATAAGAATCGTAGCCTAACATACAGTCCCTGGAAGCACCAGTTTGGTGGTGGTGGTGATGGGGGGAAAGTTTCTGCTTAATGAACATACTGTTTGCAAACTTTACTCCTCACGGCCAGAAAGTAATTAATCATTGTGAACCATGTTTCAAAAGCACAGTTCTTCATTTACATGCATAGACATCACCTCTATAATAATGGCATTTATTTTAAGTCAACTGAATAATTCCTTTTCTTTCCATGTATAATGCAGTGTTATATTCCAAAGCTAAGCAGATACCTGGATAGGATCTATTTTCTATATCATGCCATTAAAAAGATGATTAACGTAAAAAGGCATGAGTGGTTATAAAGAGACAACACAGGCACTTTCATTAATTCCTCACTAGATCCTAATATAAAACATGAATTGTAGAACCCACTGGGAGTTTTTCTGTGCAAATCTTGTGAAAGAGAGAAGTTGGACATCACACTTTTGCACAGATCCCATCAACTAAATGATCTTTATACCAGAAGGAAAATATTTTCTTGAACTAAAATCAAGATTGGTTAAATTGTTTTTCTGCACACACACACACATACAAACAAGCATCAGCATCACCTTGTGACATCATACTCTTCAAATCCTTAAACAATTCTACTATACTGATTAAGCTAACAATTGACAGAAAACTATATACAATAATCAATGTTAAAGTAAAATAGCATTGCAATGTTCTTTCCAATGTAATTTGACATTTGCATTTTCTAAACAAAATCTGATTTATGCCTCACATGAAATTATACACTTTGGTATATTTCACCCAGCCATAAATAATTCCATAGATGCAAATCAGTTATTGAAGTTCAGAGTGGAATGGGCAGGAACACTCAGGAACCTGTGACAAGAAGGTCTCCTAATTGCTCAAAAGAAGTGCTTTCAATGCCAAAGAATATTGCCTGATATGCTTTGGCCACCAGTGTAAAGAAACTTCTTAGTGAAGTGTATCCAGAGGCTCAACAATTCTTTCTTTTGACCAGCATTGAATAGAATAGACCATTGGAGATCATGCAATAAATTAACTGGAAACTTAAGGCCAGGTCAAGAATTGAGAAGCCTTAGACAAAATGACTTCTCATGGGAGTCCTCCTTTCTGTTTGGGCCTTCCTATGCTTGGTTAGGTGTAGCTTTTGTTTATTTATTTCCCACAATGCCCATAGTTAATGGTACATCATGGCACTGATGTTAAAATAGTAGCTAAATCTAGTTGGCCAACAGCATTCAAAGTATTAGGATGGATTTCCTCACTCTGCTGGAGATCAATGTCAGGCATCAACAGTGGTCCATATATTTGCTTGGTAGACTTCCTTTGTATCTGAGACTGATATTAGGATTCCAACAAAAAAACAATGTAGATTCTGTACTTTGGGGATTTGTCTAATTCTGGCTAATCCCATTAACACTGAGGAAAAGAGTTTATCAACCTGCTAAAGTAATTAGATAGCCCTTAGATAGTAAATAACTCATAATGACAACTTAACTATATGCTTCCATTGACAGCATCAAAAATAATAGCAGAATACTAAAAACAAACAAACAAACTTCTGTGTGAATTGAAACCAGTCCATACAAAAACATTTAAACGAATTAAACCTGCTAAGAAAAACCAAATATATGTCACTGAGAATATTATTACTAATATAATTCCTAATCCATTGTATGCTATATATTATAGCGTATTTCTATCAGCCTCACCTCAATAAGTCTGTGTGCATGCTCTGTGAATATTGCAGCATATTCTTTGATCTCTTTTTCTCGCCCATTTTTAGCAGCTTCAGTGAGCACTAGAAGTGGCACCGTTGTGTCCATGAAGGAGTCCGAGATATGATCAATGATTGCTTTGCGAAGCTGGAAAAAGAAAGCCATCATCAATAAAAACCATTTTTACATATTTGTTTAGCATTAACCTTTCAACTAAGTACAATCTAAAATGTACAAATGGGTAGTCTAATCTTCAGCACCATGGAGCAAATTATTGTCAAACAGTTTTAGGTCAGGGATGGGCAATCTAAGTCCCAAGCCATGCATACAGTCCTCAAACCTCTCTTTTATGCCCCCCCCCCAGAGAGTCATCTCCAGTATCTGCTGAAAAATGAAGTCCACTACATTTCTTCTTCTTGATCAGTTATCATCCAGTTTGTAGCACATTTACACAAAATGTGATATACATTTAAATAATAAAAAAATGTTCCTTGAAAATGATCATCTTACTTGTATATGCTGCTTAACTGTTTTTCAATCGCTGCAGTCAAGAACAGTTTAAAGAAATCAGAAATTTATTAGGTGGAAAAGATTAATCTGATATCCAAACTAGGAGTCCTGATAGTTCCTCCTCTCATATGCCAGGGTTGGGAGTTGGTTAACAGATTCAGGTTTGTTAGTGTAACAAGAAATCAGGGTCCAGATTTGATCACAGGGGAAAAAAATCATCTCCATTTTTGTTTCCCATCTTGGCCAGGTAGCATGTATGGCTCCCATCAGTAAGAAATTCACCTTAACCCAGAGAAGAAAATCACAGAAGAAATAAGGGAACAGCCATATAAGCCAAATACATGAAAATCAGGGACAGGCAGACAGACAGACAGACAGACAGACAGACAGACACACACAAACACAAACACAAACACAAACACAAACACAAACACAAACACAAACACAAACACAAACACACTTTTTTACTAATTTGTTCTATCTGTATTGTGCATTGTATCAGTATGTGCATTCACGCCAGGAAGATAACTGAATGAAGTCCTAAAGCATGACATTTCCCTTTTCTTTTTTCTTTGTCTTCAGTTCTCAATTGGCTCCCAAACCTTCATCTCTATATTACAGCATGTACATCTTTTTTGAAATCTATAGTCTCATTCTGAAAATGGAATTTAGCCTGCCACCCATCCTTTCCACTCTGTTATCTACAGCAGGACAAGAAGAAAATCCCACTTGCCTCCTATGAAATAAAATTGCAGAGGAAATTTCTCTGTAATAAATGATGGTGGCAGTGATCAGACATATCTTCCCTCCAGATTATGGGAGGTTGCCCAGAAGACTGGGCAGGAGAGACCTCACTTGAGGGAGCCAGAAGGAACAACCCACCACACCCCTGTTCACACATGTACAAGTATGTGCCCCATTCCACCTACCATGCCCTCCTGTAGACACTCATAAATGGGAACAATGTATGCTGTTTATTAGCGATAAGGCAGAATTATCAGCAATTTTGGCTGAGCATTTTGTTCAAATCGGATAGTTGAGTTTCTCCATCGGTACATATGCACATGTACTAATGGATGCTAAGTATTGTGCAAATCACTATTTGATGCCAGGCCAGACTGAAACCACTTCCCAGCACAATCAAACAAGTCCCTGTTTACTTAATTCTTGAGAATGAAAACCAACCCCAACAGAAAGGTCTTGCTATTTGGACATTGTTTCATATAAAAGCTGATGGAAAGTTAATGCAGCAAGTCAATCCAGCAATGGGAGTCACGCAATTCATCTCCTGGTGTGCTTTGATGCTGCTATGTTGAGAGGCAGTGATCTGCTTGGTAAGTGATAAGGTAATAATTTAAAACATCCAACCTATGGCAAACAGCCTCCAGGGGTGGCTGCATCAGGAAAGGCAACCTTTAAAATAAAGCTATTAATGCCATTGGTTAAATTATTCACTGAGAAATATTTATTTCCTGCTTCTTAGCAGCAGATTTGAAAATGCTAATACAGTAAAAGGCAACAACGAAATGCTTTCAAAATGATGTTAAGGAGAAAAGATACTCCCAAAGGATATTCCCTGAGTCAGAATGCATCTTCAATTTCCTGCAGGTAGCAAAAGCAAGTATTTGGCAAGAGTGTAAATGCTTTCTAGAAGCCAGGATGGTCCGACAGAGTGTATTGCTGGTGCTTAAGCAGCCTTAGACTCTGTGCTAAACGATTCTGCTCTCCTCTTTATTATATACTATTTCATTTACTTCCAAGGCTATCCAATTGTATTTCTCTCCCCCTGACCCAAAACTGCTCATTCTGCTGAGCAGAATTTTGGACTTCTGTTCTAAACACCTTCTGTGATAGTTTGTGATTAACGGCAGGAAGCTGTAGTCATACAGCTTCAAAAACATGATTTCTCTTTGTAGACATTTGAATGCAACAAATGTCTTGTTCTTTGCAAGGGAAATTTCTAATGGATATTCTGCCAAGGACAAGGACAGAATTGCCACCTTGAAAATGTTGTTCCATGAATGGTTGCTTTCAAAATGTATTTCCTAATAGGAACTGAAATTGACCATGAGGAAAATTAGCAAAAGTGATGAAAATAAATGTGGTAAATAGAAAATGTTTTATTCCTTTTTTTGTAAATAACAACAAAATTTGTGCTTGACATAATACAGGGCAAGTAGATAATGAGAGAGAGAAAAGAAGTATACTTCCATGTTAAAAGGAAATATCAGAGGAAAAAAAGAAATCTTAGCATCTTTAGAAGACCCAAAGCACTAGCAAATTGTTAGCAAATTCACCGCCAAAATAAATAATGAATTATTATCAAGTGCCGCATGCAGGAATGCATAGAGCGTAAATTCCTTCTGGAGAAAAGCACTACAGAGAGAAAGTTAATTTTATAGGGCCAAGTTCGATGTCCACACCTAGCCAGCCTTGGCCAAGTTGATAAGGTAACCAGAGTCAGACCTAGACAAAAGCCTGATGGGAGATCACCATACACCGTAGGCCTGTAGGCCAGACTGCAAAAATAATCACAAAGTGCTTCCGTGTTGTCGCCAGGAAAACTACATGGCTGTGTCCATGAAGTCGCGAGGAGTCAAGCTTAACTTGAAGAAGATCCTATTTTTAAGAATTATTTAGAGAAGCAAAAGAGGGGGGAAAGGGGGAAAGCAGTACTGCCACCTTGAAAGCATTGCACCCACAAAGAATTGCACTGGCCAGAATTGCACTGTTTGTTGACTCACCCAAAGTTTGTAAGCATGGGGGGTTACTTGATCTCTGGGTTGTGGTTTCTTACCGTATAAGACTTTTCCCTGCCAGTCTTTACTGCCCATTAAGTCATTATATTTGTTATCTCTGATGGAAAGGCAGGGGATCAACTTCTCTATGTATATTTTATATATGAAAAAAGTGCTATATAAGTGCTATATAATGCACCAATAAAATAAAATATTTAATATAGAAGATCAAAAACAAGGAGTCCATCAAACTGACAGTACTGAAATACTTTCAAATAGGAATTAAACAAATCAGAGGCAAACGTAGATGCCAATACAGAAGACATCTCCTCCCACAATCTACCAATCAAGCATCTGACAGAGACTGTACATGCCACAGAGCTTCCCATATGAACGGATCAGGTGGCCATTATTTAAATACCGTGGTCTTAAACATTTAGGACTTTAAAAGTAGTGTCCTAACACATGATTCAAATCTAGCTGCAACATTTGGGTGAAATCCCATCTTGCACAAACTAAAGTCTCCACATGTGGCAGGACTTTCCTCTTCCTCTCTTGCCCCATTTAGTCCCCAATAGTCCTCACAATTCCCCAAATCTGGACCACAACATCCCTGACCTCCTGGAGAAGACACAGGGAGAAGCAGGGAAAAGAGAAGTCATCAGGAGATGCCATGCTAGAATGCTCCCATTCTGATGGAAGCAGGTCCATCAGCAGAACCCCCAACTTGATTCCTTCATTTGTGTACGCTGCGGCTAAGGATGCCTCTCCCGCATAGGTCCTTGCTGTATGGATGCTCACTGTGGGATGCTAATATATCATATTATCATATTACATGTAGAACCACAGCTTTTTCAAATCTACTTCAGCTGACTAACAAAAACTAATTCTTCAAGAGCTTTCAAGGGTTCTAATATAAAAAGAGTTATAAAGCATTTAAAAAAAACTATAAAAATATTTTCCATTCTTTCAAATGAAATATTGTTGTGCAGCACATTATAATAACCTGTTTTCCAATTTCATATTTAAGAATTAAAAAAACCAAGTAATAATAATTAATACCTGGTGATTACACTTTATTCTTAGCCCATCTGACAGAGTCAATCCACAGAAATGATATCCGGATTTTTAGCTCTTTTGCCCAAATATCACTATTCTTCCCCAATATTGTGTGTAATTGTTTAATATCCTCATCAAGGAAGTTAATTCTATCCTAATTGCCTGCATAAATCTAACACGCTTTGTCACTGGGGGGATTACCTGTCTGCGGAGATCTCTTGTTTTCTTGCACATATTATCTATTGCTGTATTCAAGGCATTGCCCCTTTCCTTCTTGTCAGCCTAGAAGAAAGAATAGAATCACATTTAGAACATGCATAAAATTGGGGTGTTTAACATATTTGATACAGCCTCTGAGCTCTTTTAAAGTTAGAAGGATTAATTATGCTTTAGAATAGTTTGAACAACCCATGTTTCTTATTTAAAAAATGCCTGGTGATATCCCCCCCCCAAAAAAAGGTTTCTTTAACCCCATGAGCTATTATCTACATTAACAGAGGTGGAAGGTAATATAATAAATATTGCATAATATATAAAGCGCATTAATTTGTAGCTGGGTTTCATGTCATATACAGACAGTGCTCCATGTACAAGCATTATGCAACCTCTAGTTCTTGTACAATGTTGTACAATGGAACTAAATTTATAGCCTTCTCATATTTATTCCTTTTCCCATCTTCTTCCCATGTTTCAGTTGCATATTGAACATTTTCCAGAGGCACAACACATGCTGAGGTAGATGCTCGTGTAACTTGGATCTCAGGAAGTAAGGAAATAATTTTTGACCCCCACAATGACTAGTTAAGTGCTTGGAACATAGTATTGTGGTCTGCTACTACTTTAATCACAGACATGAAGACCACATTACAATCTTTTGTGTACACACACACACACACACAGTAAAAAGAAAAATAAAATAAAAAAATCTAAGCTTCCATAGAATCTAGATTACAATGGGGCCTTCAATATGAAGAAATATTGAATATGAAGAAAAGGCCTGAAGAATGAGAACATGAAATAAGGTTTCATTAAGGTAAAGTTAAAGGTTCCCCCCGCACATTTGTGCAGTCGTGTCCAACTCTAGGGGCCGGTGCTCATCTCCGTTTGTTAGCCGAAGAGCCAGCGTTGTCCAAAGACGCTTCCGCGGTCATGTGGCTGCATGACGCGTGCGGAACGCTGTTACCTATCCACCGAAGTGGTACCTATTAATCTACTTGCATTTGCATGCTTTCGAATTGCTAGGTTGGCAAGAGCTGGAGCTAGTGCAGGAGTTCACTCCGCACGCAGGGCTAGGGATTTGAACCTCCAAACTTGTGATCTTCCAATCGACAAGCCTGGCATCTTACCCGCTGAGCCACCACGCCCCTATAAAGGTTTCATTAAAGCGATAAAAATATAATCATAAGCAGAGATTGTGTTGCTGACTTTTTACAAACTCATTGATTGGGATGTCTACAGAACTGCAAACATCACTATAAAGATAACCTCAATACTGAAGGATAGCCCAAGGAGATGCCCACATCTATATGAAGTGACTTGCTGAAAATAGTTTAAGAGGAACAGTAAACTGGAGAACACATCTAAATGAGGACTAACACAAAGTGCTTCAGTGATGTTGGGAAAGTCAAGTAGGTAACAAAGGTTCCCCTTGGAAGGCATCTCTGAACAGATCACCAGCAAAGCCTGGCTTAGATGCTAGATTGAACAAAAAGGGTATTGGACTCACTTTCACTTAACCAAAAGTATTAGATTTAGCTCTGTTTGGTGCTAATGATTTGAATTTATAGAGGGAATTTATCCTTTACTATTTAATAAAATTAAATTTTATCTAGCTCTTTTTATGGTTTTCACTTCTGCACCCGATTACATGGTCTAGTAAATTTCCAAGATGTGTCAGCATGTGAAGTCAGCTTGAGCACATTAGCACTTTATAGGATGAAAGTGTCCATAATGAAAGCAACGTGGAAGCAATGGTACCTCACCTTCTCTGAGTTTCTATAGGAATGACTGGTTTAATCCTTTAAACCAGCTTTCCTCAATCAGGTGCTTTTCAGATATGTAAGATTTTAACTTTCCAAAGGACACGTTAGGTGAGAATTATGGCTTCTCGAGGGCTTAAATTTGGGGAAAGCAGCATTAAATGATCAGAGTAACCATAGGCTTCCCCTAAGGCATGCACACATAGACACACACAAAAGATGAGGAGAAATCGTGCTAAATAAAGGGAACAATATAGTCAAAGGAAGAAGTTACTTGTCATGAAAAAGGAAAAGCAACTGATAAATGACATAATGACAATGACATAAGTTGTCAAATCCTGTGGCTAACCATTCTTGTTCATTCAGACTGTTCACTGTGGTCTGAAATCTTCATTTGCTGGACTTAAAACTTTATTTTCCCCAGCAATTCAATAAGGACTGCCATTTTATAACTAGCCTATGGTTTCTGAAGATGCTATGGGCATTAATATTGGCTTTCCCACAAATTCAGAACCATCACAAATACTGTAAATGAACTGGCAAGTACTCCCATGTGCTTTGTCTATGCATCCTATATGCAACCGAATGCTGCGCTCACATCTGAGACATCAATTCCTTCCATACTTTAACAATTAATATTCAATTAATTCAATTCAATTTCCATAAAACCTCCTCAAAAGCAGCTCCACCCTCTTTTGATATTCGTTTCTCTTCAGGCTGACTGACAACATTCCTTTTTCTTAGTACTAGACATTAGCAATTAGTAATATTTCAGGAAAATAAAAAAAAAGCAGAGGCTTTCTTCACTGGCCTTAAGGTTTCCCTCTAGGACACTGTTCCCCTGTTCATTCTCAGAAATAAGCAACAGTTCTTTCTTATTCAGTTTTTCACTACAACTCCAAGCTATTCTTTATCTATCGTGCAGCCCTACTCAGCTATCTCTATCATATAAGTATGGAATCAGGGAAGGTAGAGAGTATAGGCCATTTTCTTAGCCATTTCCCCCAGCTAATCC
This sequence comes from Charina bottae, assembly GCA_023362775.1. Lineage (NCBI taxonomy): Eukaryota > Metazoa > Chordata > Lepidosauria > Squamata > Charinaidae > Charina > Charina bottae. Next base: position 78,858,510 of record JALMGJ010000005.1, on the reverse strand, counting down.
AATACAGTTTCTCATACCCACTTGCCCTTGGAATATGGAAATCTCTTCTAAACCTACTTTTTAAGTATAACATTCTTGCTAAAATATATAAAAAGCACATTATATTTTGTTCATTGTTTATGCCTATCCCAGGAGCCAATTTAACTTAAAATAATCTCTTGAGAAAGTTGTATGCCAAGAATGATAGCATTTACCGCACAAAATTCAGCAGAGCAGCATTTTACACCAACACCTTGCTCTATCAGTATTAATGACATCTCATGTGATAACCAGGTTACTTTTAAATGTTTGGTATTTCTTGCTTTGTTTTCAGCAGCAGTTCTGGAGCTGCCCAATAATAGTGTATAAGAGTCTCCCTAGAATATGTTCTTAATTTTTCTTTCAATCAAAGAGAATATCTGTAGCTCAGGGTTGAACTGTGGAGTCCTTGGTGCTCTCTGAGCTTGGTTGTTTGCTTGCAGACGTTTTGTTGCCTGACTAGGCAAAATCTTCAGTGCTAGAAGGGAGTGAGGTTTGCACTCTGTTCATATACAGTAGCTTGCCCTGACAGTGTTGGTGGGGGTGTTGTTCTCTCCATGGTAGTTCCTTGATTAGGCTTGTTTGTCTGAGTTGGTAGTTCCTTGATTAGGGTATTGTTTACTGCTTGATTGTTTGTCTGGTGTTAATCCTGGTGTTAATCTTTTATTATCTGGGTGTTGATTGCTGGCAAGGAGGTGTTCTGTTTCCTTTTTAGCATTTTATATTGTCTCTAATACCCTACAATACCCTATTCAAGGAACTACCAACTCAGACAAACAATCAAGCAGTAAACAACAGCCTAATCAAGGAACTACCATGGAGAGAACAACACCCCCACCAACACTGTCAGGGCAAGCTACTGTATATAAACAGAGTGCAAACCCCACTCCCTTCTAGCACTGAAGATGTTGCCTAGTTGGGCAAAGAAACATCTGCAAGCAAATATCCAAGCTCAGAGAGCACCAAGGACTCCACATAAGTTTTGTTTCTTTAGTGCAATGGAAATAGGTAGTATGAAACTAAAACTAGAAAACAAAAACTGCTTTCTAGGCAGCCCTGCGTAGGTTGTTCTGCATCGTCCCATTACCACTTGCTCCTGGCAGCCAAAATGGGTCCCTAATGAGACAACCAGCTCTGCTTAAACATTCTAAAACACCGTGGAAGATGAATGCGCATACTGAGAAATGGGACTTCATTTTTCTTTCTTTTCTATGTTAAAGTAACATACACATTAATTGGAGAGCCAAAATCATTAAGAGAGCCAAAATTGCACATAAAAGACCCTTCTAGTCTAGAGATATATATGCATTCTTTTAAACAATTATTTGCGTCACTGAGTTTTCATAACAAGTAGTACAGAACGTGGCAAAAATGGCAATCCTCTTTCCATAGAAACAACAATAATTATAATTAGCTACTCTCAATCGCTCAATTTTAATTGACACATACGTTTATTTTTGTCCCACTGTTGACTCTGGGAATTCTGAATGGTTTTTGAAATGCTTCAGAACATCAAACATTTATTTACTGGAGTCAGAAACAGAGAAAAAGTATTTATCAAAGGCATTATGTCTCTCTCATACCATCGCCAACATTTTTTGGGAGGGAAAAGGTTCTCTCCTATCATTGTGTGACTTTACCATTTAATGTCTTTTAAAGATGATTCAAAGGTTTCAAGCAACAAAAAAAATAAATGCTAAGAATCATGATGCACAGTAGAAACTGTGCAAATAATACTCAAGAGAGATATAGGCCCTTTCCCCAGTTATGACTTCTTGTGTCTTGGAGCATCACTCAACCATCACTGAGGCAATGTAAAATGTATCCTTGTCCAGGCACAACACTGGGTAGATAATTCTCAATACTGTAAGTCACTAGTGGAAATCCTGCCTTAAATCTGAAAATAATATTTAATTAACTTGTAGACTATTTGAAGGGCCAGTAGGCTGTATGGTCCTCTAATCTGCCTAATAACACACAACTAGCCTATGAAAATATACAAAGAAATAAATATAACTAAAAATGTAAATGAACCCATATCTATAAATTAAAGGGTCAGGACGCATCCTCAAATTTGTCTTAGAAGCAACTACCTCTCTTTGTAATAGAAACAATTGGTACCACATCAATAGCTATTTGCTGTTCACTAGAGCGATTTTATTTGGGGGAAGCTGTCCACAAATTTCAGTAGTATTTGTTTCTATGATAAACTACCTTACAAATGTTTCAAAATTATACTCTATGGAAAGGCAGAGAAGAGAAACGGGTGACATAGAGGAGAAAAGGCTTTAAAAGTATAATAGAGCTTGTACTACAGCAAGATCAAAAATTTCCAAAGACTCTCTTGAAGTTTTATCTATAAATTAAATCACATATATAATTTATGACCCCATATGTAAATTGTATGGCTGTGAGAGTTGGACCATAAGGAAGGCTGAGCGCCGAAGAATTGATGCTTTCGAACTGTGGTGCTGGAGAAGACTCTTGAGAGTCCCTTGGACTGCAAGGAGGTCGAACCAGTCAATCCTAAAGGAAATCAACCCTGACTGCTCATTGGAAGGACAGATGCTGAAGCTGAAGCTCAAATACTTTGGCTACCTAATGCGAAGAGAGGACTCACTGGAAAAGACCCTGATGCTGGGAAAGACTGAGGGCAAAAGGAGAAGGGGACGGCAGAGGATGAGATGGTTAGATAGCATCACCGATGTAATGAACATGAATTTGAGTAAACTCCGGGTGACAGTGGAGGACAGGAAGGCCTGGCGTGCTATGGTCCATGAGGTCACGAAGAGTCGGACACGACTAAACGACTGAACAACAACAACAACAATGTAAATTGTATAAATATGGGATACAGACACAAATCCACAGATGGCACTGGATTATTCTATATATTTGCCAGGATTTTCCTGGAGTATGTTTCTCCATTAACAAGTAAGTGAGAGCCCTGTGGAGTGAGAGTAGGTTCATCACTACTGGCATCCTTCACTCCCACCATACCTACGCAATACTTGTGAAGAGGAGTCTGCCGTATTTAAGTGCATCACATAGGGTTCCCAGTCACAGGGAATAATGCAACAGGGAATGCTTTCTCTGGCTTTGCTGCCACAACCATTCTATTCCCATCACCCCCACCACCCACCTTAACCAGTGATTTAGGAACAAGGTCAAAAGAAAGCAAATGCCCTCACCTTTCTGTTAATTGGGAAAAAAGATCAAAAACACAAGAGGAGTTTAAGAACAGCAATTGGACATGAAGTTGCAAAGATTTAGGCCACATGAGGTGTGTTATCAATGGCCATGGAGGACAGTGATCAGAGGAAAAGCAGCATTCCTGCCATGATGCACAATTGCACGATGCCAATAGGAGCGGAGGGGAAACAAAATCCATTTCATTTATTGTAGAGCATCCCCATGTACTGCAAGAAATACATATAGACAACCAGGGGTATCCACAGGGTATGGTCAAAAAAGTCAAGATGGTAGCCATGATTGTGTCTTCAAAGCTCCACTGATTTTTTTAATGTGTGTCATGCGTAAAACAAAGCGGGTGAAGCTTCAATTGCAATTTTTTTACCATACTCTGTGGACACCCACAGTTATCTTGAGAAGTTAGTAGAGCTCTCCAATGCCAAACACAACCTATATTTAATGAAACTTGTCAGGTTTCTCCCAAACTCTTATTATTTGCACTCAAAGGCAGGCAGATATTCAAGGACACAGTTCTTTGCTAGTTTCAATACAAATATCAAAAAAGCCAGAATTAGGGCAAAAAAACAACAACAACTGCTAACTAGAAGCCTCAGCTCATACTGTATAGATCTGTTCCCAGGCTCAAATCTTTTTCCTGCCTGTTGCAATATACTGAGAACTGGCTGTTTCTCAGTTCTCACTTTGATGATCATTATTGTAAGGACCAGTTTGGCCTCAGGCTCTTGGTCTCTGTTCCTGGTCTATCTAGTTTCTAGATGAAATGGATTTGAAGAATAGAATACCACACACATGGTATACATACTTAAATATGCTTGCATAAAAAATTACAATTAGGCAATAAGAATGAGCTTTAGCAAATTGGAAGACATCGCAGAGGCCCACAGCCAGACTGGTAAGAGCCTGAATACATAGCGGTTATAGCCACAAGAAAGATTTGGGCAACGTGGTTGTATGACACCCCTGAATATATTTCCACTTGACTGTTCTGGAAGCTAGAGAGACCCTCATAAACCTGGAGCTGCAATTTACTCTAAGGGCTAGAGTCCTTGGGGGAATGAAGAGACCGGAAGCAAGGATGAGCTTTCGTTTTGAGTCTGTTCACAGATCGCTTGGTTGCTGAGTTTTATGCAAGCATATTTAAGTATGTATACCACACACATGGGGCGTGGTGGCTCAGCGGGTAAGATGCCAGGCTTGTCGATCGGAAGATCGCAAGTTCGGAGGTTCGAATCCCTAGCCCTGCGTGCGGAGTGAGCTCCCGCACTAGCCCCAGCTCTTGCCAACCTAGCAATTCGAAAGCATGCAAATGCAAGTAGATCAATAGGTACCACTTCGGTGGGATGGTAACAGCATTCCCCACGCGTCATGCAGCCACATGACCGTGGAAGCGTCTTCGGACAATGCTGGCTCTTCAGCTAACAAACGGAGATGAGCTCCGGCCCCTAGAGTCGGACACGACTGCACAAATGTGCGGGGGGAACATTTACCTTTACCTTACCACACACATACGCCCCCCAAAATCCACAGCCAGACTCAGAGCTGATTTAAAACAGCCCACATAAAAGGTTCACACTAATGGCATTCATGCAGAAGCACTGAAAGATATGAAAACAGTATCTGACAATTTCCTTTACAACTATTTTTCTATTTGTATGGCATGCCAAAAGAAGCTGACAGATTTCCAAACTAGCTTTGTCATATATTCTTCAGATATTGTAATCAAAGTATTATCACATCATCTTTGTTTCAACCTGCCCCCTCATGACCTGATCAGAACAATGAAGCTATAAATAAATTCACATCAGCATGCATCCTAATATTAGCAAAACAAATCTGAAAAATAAATTTACCAAGGAGATATGCATGTGGTAGAACCCCAAGTTGCATTAAAATTAGGAGACTGAAAACGGCAGCTACTGAAAGATTTTTACCACTAACTTCTAGCCATCCCCACTTTAGATTAGGGAAGGGAGGCCTATGCATTTAAAAAAAATATTTTAACATTATTTCTTATGCAGAATTGAATTCCATAAGAAACATGCCCTGAAGAACTATGTGCAAGATTGGATTGTCAGTTTATCATTCCTCATCGCTTTTCTGCTCCTAAAAAAGCAATGGGCAGAGCCAACTCAAAGGCAAAGAAAGGATCAAAATAATTCCATCTCACAGACCTCTGGCTTCCATCTCTGAAAGAGGACAAAGGTGATGCTTTAGTCCTTTGTAGACAGCAAAGGAACAGACAGTCAGAATGCACCATTGTCTGTCTTTTCTCAGGGATATTAAGACAGCAAGACATTCCAACTGCTAACAAAGTCAGGGATTACAAAGCAGCAAACACAACAGGCAGATGGAAAACAAAGCTCAGGCCAAGAGTTCACACATAGATTTCAGGTGAGAATCAGGATATAAAATGTAGGGAAGGCCCCATGGGCAGACTTGTAGTGAATCAACAGGAATTCAAGTTATAAAGCAAGGTCAAAAGCTGAACTCAGACACGGCCATTGTTCGAGAACTGACTACGAGGAACTTCTTTATAAGATTTTCTGGGCTCCAGCTGCTAGCCATTATGTAATCTGCACTGGTCCTACTGTTTCACCACTCTTTAAGCCTACATCTCAAAAATGTAAGGACACAACCCACATAGATCTTGCATCATGTTTAGCGTTACTTTCAGGCCTCAAGGGAGATTTAATTATCAGTCTCCTGAGTCCAAGACTGCCTGAACTGTTATGGACATTCATTCCAGATCTTATTTTTTATGTATTAATTATAGGCCTAACAATCAAACCTCCGTCCTTTTTTTAAAAAAGGATTTGACTTTTTTTGCGGACACCTCTAATTACAGGATATGCCCATCTCCTCTTCGAGAGCATCCCATGTTTGAATATTGTGAGAAACAAAAAAACTGGATTAAGATGGAGCTTGTTCTAAGAAAACAACATTATTCTTATGTTCTTATGACTTTTTGTTCCAGTATAAAGCCAGATAAATCAGTTATTATATTGGCAACAGAATTCATGGGGAGAAACTAAATCTACAAAATAAATAAATAAATAAAGTATTATGGTTAATTTTTCTATACATACCCAAGATGTGATATAGAGCAATGATTATGCTTCTGGAAGACTTAAGAGACAGAGCCTGCAATCTGGCTGAGGATATGAGCACAGATCTGTATTATTGCCTTGCATTTGCAACAGATGTTTTAACTTGTTGATTTTTTTTTAATAGCCGTCATTACTCAGAGCAGTAACAGTCAATGTGTGCAAACTGCAAATCTAAACAGACTTGAGACAATCATCCTTCCTCCAGTACAAAAATAAGTCTTTCTTGAAACTTGGAAGCTGTGGATTGATTTGAATATGCCTCATACCATTTAGATTGTCTCACTGAGAAAAAAAAAAGTTCCTACCATGTAGATTTCCATATAATTGTGTCTCCAGCATATCAGGATTTAACTGCTATGCACCCATCCTATTATAAACTCCAAGAGACTTCATATGCATGTTAAAGCACATGGAAGATAAAACCTTTCCAGACCTAAACGTCAAATAATGCATAGTTGAAGAGAAGCCACTAATACAGGGCTTTCCAAAGTGCCGCCGCTGGCGACACGCCAGCGGCGGGGCGGAGGCACAGCGGCGTGCACGTGGCGGCGACACAGGAGGTCATGCGGCGGCGTGCGCGTGCGGCGGTGCCACAACCAGGCATCCAGTGGCGCACACGCGCACGGCGGCGGCGCGGCCGCCGCTGCCACCGTCCACACGCGCGCCACCACTTCCGGGTGGTGTGGCGACACACCACGCTGTGTGTGGCAACACACTTTTGTGTCGCGACACACAGTTTGGAAAGCTCTGCACTAATATTATCTACCAATTGCTAGATCTGGGTTGCAAACATCCAGACATCCAGCAGAGTAGCTTCCAGATCTGCTAATCTTAATACTACCTTCTGAAGCCTACCCTGCAGGTCCAAATAAACCCACTGCATCACCACAGCTTCACCCTTCCCAGAAGATACCATATTTCATGGTATAAGCCTCCAGCTATGATAACCACAAAATCCTCCAAACCATTCAAGAGTTTCTGTTCTTTCATAAGCCTCTGAGTGTAGAACTTCTTAAAGGATCTGCCATCCCTGAGAAAAGAAACTAATCTAAATGTCATCAGGAAAAGATAGAAGCCCAGTAACAAGACTGGCGGTCAACCATCAAGGTTCTTTCTAATCTCTTGCCCAGTTATAAATACTAGATGCAGAGTGTTTCTTATGTCATGCTGACTGTGTATTGAGGCAACCTCACAGTTGTCATGCTGCCCAAAAAGTCCCAAGAATTCCACATACTTTTTTAAAAAAATTATCCCACCTTTATTATTTTATAAATAACTCAAGGCGGCAAACACACCTAATACTCCTTCCTCCTATTTTCCCCACAACAACAACCCTGTGAGGTGAGTTGGGCTGAGAGGGAGTGACTGGCCCAAGGTCACCCAGCCGGCTTTCATGCCTAAGGCGGGACTAGAACTCACAGCCTCCTGGTTTCCTGGGGAAGAGGATAAATTGCGTGGCAGCAACAAAAGATCGGACATCCTCGGAAGGAGAGAGCGACAAATCTGAAACGGAGGGAGATCGTGGGGTGACTAGTTTGGTAACTGCTCACCCGCCTCGTGGCTGAACCCAAGCCGGGGCGATAAGATGAACCCCGAGCACAGACAGGACGTTTGGGGTGAGAGACTTGAAGGTGAAGTTCGCTGGGGACCCTAAAAGCCTAGCCTGCTTCCTAACCCACGTGAAGGGATTTATGGAAGGGTTGTTTCCCACCGAAGGCTCCAAGGTGCAGTACATTTCGACCCATCTTGAGGGCGAAGCAGCAGATTGGCTCGTAGAATTGCATGACTCAAGCTCTCCGGAGGTAGAGGATTTTGAGAGTTCCATGAGCAATCTGAGGGATAGGTTTGAAGATCCCCTCTATAAGTTAAGAGCCAAGACCAGCTTACAACATATTAAACATAGAAGCAGGTCAGTATCGGAGTATGCCACAGAATTCAGGAGGCTGGCTGGGAAACTGACAGACTGGCTGGAATCACTGAAAATCAAATACTTCCTAGGGGGATTCCACCCAGAGATCCTAGAGTGGTCCCTAGCAAGGGGGGACCCCGGGACCCTAAGAGGATGGATTTGTCTCTACGGCGAAGTAGAAGACATGCAAATCCTCTTTAAGAGACAGCAACGAGCCCAAACGACGGGGACCCTTCCCTCGGAGAGACAGGGAGCTCATAAGTCGTGGGATGAAGAGAAGGAGTGGCGGGCTAAGAAAGGACTATGCTTTAAATGTGGCAAGAAGGGTCATTGCATTGCCAGCTGCCTGCAATCTGCAACCCCGACGAAGAGTAAAGAGAGAGAGAGTGGCGCAAGGATATCGGGGGTGAAGACCAAGGGAGCCGCAGCTGCCATGTTGGAAGGAAGGGTTCATGAAGCCCTATCAGAAGGAGGAGACTCGACTGAGGAAGAATTCCAGCCGGCAGGAAACGACGAGAGCCTGTTCTAAGCGGCGCCGAAGGGCAGGCAATTATAAATAGGTGCGAAGATTCCATGGTGAGTGGAAATTGCCCAGCAATGCTGGTGAGACTAAAGATAGAGACATTAGGGGGTCATGACAGCATGAATCTAGTGGGGATGTTGGATTTGGGGTGTACCAAATGTCTCATGCATCCCACCCTAGTGACTGGACTGAGACTGAAAGTGAGAAGGCTGAAAGAGCCCATCAGTTTCATTCAACTTGATGGGATGGAGATGAAAGGGGGCCCAGTAGAGTATTGCACCGAAGTGATTTGGATGCAAATAGGAAGCCATGAAGAGACTTTGAGATTTATAGTGGCTCCTATCTCTGATCAATCTGTAGTATTGGGACTAACTTGGTTGCGAGCCCGGAACCCACAAGTGAATTGGGTCACTGGGCAATTAACTTTCACTGATGGAATTTATAAGGGGTTAACCCTGGGAGAGCAGATGGGCGAGCCTGAGCTAATAGGCACAGTGTCCGAGATGTAGGGGGAAGTGGCAGGAGAGGAGAATGATCTCATCCCCGTGCAGTACAGAGATTTAAAAGAGGTGTTCAGAGAAGTGGAATCTAACCAGCTCCCACCTCCTAGGAAGTCGGACTGTGCTATAGAACTGGAGCCTGGTGCCGAATTGCCCAGAACTAAGCTGTACTCCATGACTCCCAAGGAACTGAAGGCATTGTGGGAGTTCATTGACAAAAACGTAGAACAAGTGTTCATTTGCCCGGCAACTTCATCGATGGCTGTGCCCATTCTTTTCAGAACCAAGAACGATGGATCACTGAGATTGTGCACTGATTACCGTGGGTTAAATGCTATATGTATTTCCAATAAATACCCCTTACCACTGATGAAGGACATGCTAGCCCACCTATCAAGGGGGAAGATTTTTACCAAATTAGACTTAAGGGAAGCATACTTCCGAGTTCGAATTCGGGAGGGAGATGAGTGGAAAACAGCATTTAATTGCCAGCTGGGGTCCTTTGAGTACTTAGTAATGCCCTTCGGATTGAAAGGGGCCCCTAGGGTCTTCATGCATTTAATAAATGAAGTGTTACATGGTTTCCTGTACCAGGGGGTGTTAGTCTATTTAGATGATCTCCTGGTTTATACTGAAACGATAGAAGAACATGTGTCTTTGGTGAGGGAAGTGCTGAAGCAGTTACTGCAAAAGCAATTGTATGCTAAATTGTCAAAATGTGAATTTCATAAGGAGCAATTAGATTATCTGGGGTATTGGATATCAAGCAAAGGGATTGAAATGGATCTGGCAAAGGTGCGAGATGTGGTGGCTTGGGAACCACCTTGAACTAGGAGACAGCTATAGAGTTTCTTGGGGTTCGCAAATTTTTACCGGCAATTCATACCCAATTTTGCACAAGTGGCTTTAAAAAGGTAAAGGTTCCCCCCGCACATTTGTGCAGTCGTGTCGAACTCTAGGGGCCGGTGCTCATCTCCGTTTGTTAGCCGAAGAGCCAGCGTTGTCCGAAGATGCTTCCACGGTCATGTGGCCAGCATGACGCGCATGGAACGCTGTTACCTACCCACCGAAGTGGTACCTATTCATCTACTTGCATTTGCATGCTTTCGAATTGCTAGGTTGGCAAGAGCTGGGCCTAGTGCGGGAGCTCACTCCGCACTCAGGGCTAGGGATTCGAACCTCTGAACTTGTGATCTTCCGATCGACAAGCCTGGTGTCTTACCCGCTGAGCCACCACACCCCTAAGTGGCTTTACCTCTCACTGATTTGCTAAAGACTAAGGGGAAGGGGGACCCTAAGGTGGTGAAAAGACCGGGGGCGAGTCTGCAGTGGACGACAGACTGCCAAGAGGCTTTTGAACAGCTGAAGGCGTTGTTCACTTCGGAGCCAGTATTAAACCACCCTGACCCCACAAAACCCCTAATCGTACAAGTAAATGCATCAGATGTCGCTTTTGGAGAGATTTTATTACAAAAGGATGGGGAGGGGGAACTGAGACCTTGTGCGTACCTTTCCCGCAAGTTCACCGACACGGAATGCCGCTGGCATGTATTGGAAAAGGAAGCGTTTGCAGTATGCTGGACTTTGATTAATTGGAGGCATTTACTAGAAGGGGCAGCTCACCCCTTCGAAATTTGGACAGATCACAAGAATTTAGAAGCGCTGTGCACTCCCAAGAAAGTTAAACCCCAAGCAGATTAGATGGGGTCAATTCTTTAGTAGATTCAATTTCACACTAAAGTACTTACCCAGGGGAAAGAACGTTTTGGCCGATGCTTTGTCCCGTTTACCACAACACAACAGCCAGAGGGAAGAGGTAATAGATTCTATCATCCCCACCCAACAACTGGGGATGGCAGCAGTCACAAGAGGTCAGAAGTCCAAGCCCAATTAAACAGTAGAAGGGGATTTATGAAATAAACTGCAGTTGGCACTAAAAACTGATGTGTGGTTTCAAACTAATAAAGCAAACCTGACAGAGAAACAGGAATTCTGGTGGAGTGGGGATAGGCTGTATATTCCACAGTCCCTGAGAAGGAAATTACTGGAGAGATGCCACAATTCGAAGTCGGCTGGGCACTTTGGATTTCTAAAGATTTTGCACCTTTTGAGGTGGCAATTCTGGTGGCATGCATTAAGCACAGGGAGATGGGAAAGTATTAGAAAAAGACTTAGACTGCCTTCTGGGATATAAGAGAGGGGGGAGGGGAAACACAGGCAACTTTCAAGATTCTATTACTACAGCCTATCTCAATAAAATATAGTTCTAGTATTCTTGTAGAGTTGGCTCCCTGATCTGGTCTACCTCATAGGGCTGACATTTATCATCTCCTTGTCCCCCTGGCATCTCATCTGGTGCTGGCTCTGGGTGCTGCCTTTCAGCTTCTAAAGGTCTGTGCATTTGGCCCAGTTGCCTTCATCCATTTGCTCCCAATGAAGAGCAGGTAAAGATAGGAATGCTGCATCGCTTAAGGACCTTTCTACAAAGACTATGCATTTCCAAAGTACAATTTTACTGAGAATGCCACTGTGCCAATCCTCATTGGGGAGAGGTTTCAGCCTGTATTAATCAATATCAACAATAAATGAAAACTTACCATAGGGAAAGGGAGGTAATAAAAATCAAAACAAAAGGGGTTGACTCTAGAGACACTGTCACTTAATTAATCAAGGCAAACATATTTTACTGTTGGTACATATTTCCAATAAAGGTAAAGGTTTTCCCCTGCACAGTCGTGTCCGACTCTAGGGGCCGGTGCTCATCTCCGTTTCTTAGCCAAAGAGCCAGCACTGTCCGAAGATGCTTCCACGGTCATGTGGCCAGCATGACGTGCACGGAACAATGTTACCATCCCACCGAAGTGGTACCTATTTATGTACTTGCATTTGCATGCTTTCGAATTGCTAGGTTGGCAAGAGCTGGGGCGAGTGCGGGAGCTCACTCCGTCACGCAGGGCTAGGGATTCAAACCTCCAAACTTGCGATCTTGTTTGACAAGCCTGGCGCCTTACCCGCTGAGCTATCGCGCCCCTCATATTTCCAATACTACCATTTAATTTAATTCTAAAGTCTTTAAAAATAAAAGCAGGAGTAAAGAGCTGCAAGATCATTGATTCAGGGCAGAACTGAGTAAATTCCACACTCTGTTACTCATTTAAGAAGGAACAATAACTGAAAGCTATCCATCAATTCCTGTCATAGGCAGAAATAACCTTGAGGAACTCAAACCTATTTCGTTTAAAACTTTTAGCCCACAGGTATATTTCTTTTGAAAAAATCCATAAGCAAAACATTTAGCCTCTAATCTGAAGAAGATGCATCTAGGAAGATATTGTAACTTTTGTTAAGATAGTCTTGCACATTACCCAAAAACAGTAGACTGCTGTTGAAAATATGTACCCTGGAAGTGAAGCTCTTCACAACTCACTGATGAATGGCTATGTCTGGTATTTGTTTGCAAACATATAATAGTCAAATTCATCCTTTATGTTTTAGGTGTATTTTTAAAACCTTTTATGCACTTGAAATAGTAATATCTGCAGTGGTTTTTATTGATATTCTTTGTAGCAGGAGCACCCAATCTGACACCTCTGGAAGGTATGGACATTAGCTCCCATCGTCATTTGATATACTGACTTGATTTGTAGCTTGTGGGAATTGTAATCAAAATTGCCTATCCTTGCTGTAGAGAAGTTTATTTTCTTGCATTCCAAATAAGCTGTACTTTTTGTTTTTTTAATCACCCAATGTTTATTCTCATAATTCAATACTACAATAGTTGCTAAAATAATATATGAAAGGTTAATCTTATGTTTATCTTTCTAAAATTTTTGGTGCCCATCTCAACCTAAAAATATCCATGCCACATCCAGGTCTCTAATTGCTCTTGGAATCTTACTACAATACTTAAAGTAAAGATAAAAATAGGAATGGATGCTCAAGTCATTCCAGGCCTGTTTTAAAGAAGACTTCAGAACAGTGTTGACTTCTTTTAAAAAAAACCATACAGCTATTATGGAATATGAAGATGGGACTCTGAGAACAGAAGCATTCTGGGAACTAATTCTGGGATGTCCCACAACCTTCCTAGGTCCTGTGAAATCCTTGGTGCTGCAATGGCCACAGCATTGAAAATAAAACTGGTCTGAACATCATGGAAATTTCAGTTCCACAGGAGTAATGGGTCCCTGATTTTTTACATATTCTTTAAGTTAGTGGATTTCAGGTGCCTTGATTCAAAAATTGTTGCAGCATAATGCACCGTTTTCTTCACCAAAAGGTGAAGAAAAAAAACATGCCTGCAAAACTATCTGGTTGGAACATACCTATTGAGGAAATAGGTCTGCTGCTGAATTTCATGCACAGGATTAGTAATACAGGTTTTGATCTACATAAGGACTTGGGTCACTCTATGCCCAGGTGATGGATGCTTTAGCCATATCATCTGCATGCTGAAAAAGGTTTGCACCATTAAAGAAAATACATGGTATAAACCAGGGATAGGTCACCTAGCACCACTGTAGTCCTAGATATATTTCTTGGAGCCCCTCAGCCCCTCAGGCTCCTTGTCCACTAGATTTTAAATAAATACATACACAATAGAGTGCTAGCATGTAATAAGGGAGAAGGCACCCTCAGGGTTGAACCAGTCCTCCTCTGAGGCCTTTCCGTTCAGAGGTAAAGGCGTGTGTGGGCGAAGAGCAACTGAAAAATGAGGCCTCCTCCGTTCTCAGCTGGATTCTCCCTTCCACACCAGCCCCCTGGGGAATCCAGAGGGGATTGAGGGGAAAATCCAATGGCTCTGGCCAAACACAGAAAGGAAATTAAATAAAACTTTGGGAATCATTGCTCAGCCAAGCTGAGGCAGGTGCAAGAAGGCAACCAGTCAGCAGTGAAACAAAAAATAATCTTTATAAAAGGTACCAAAAGAAAATAAGCTTACACACACACAACACACAGTTTAAATTGGAAAAACCCTAACACAATTCTAAATATAGCTAAATAACTTTCAACCTTGCCTGAGATAACCCACTCATCCAGGACTCCCGCCAACTCTCTCACAATCCCTTCTCTCTCCAATCACATCTACCCATCCCATCAGGTCCGGCAGAAAGGATGTGTTGCCGGTCCCATCCACCAAGGAATGCCATCTGACAGGGCCCAGGAGGAGACCCTTTTCTGCTGGGGCCATCGCCCTCTGGAACATCATTCCCCCCTGGTCAGATTGGTCCCAATCCTGCTGGCCTTCCAGAAGGGCCTGAAGACATGGCTTTGCCATTTGGCCTGGGGATCCTGTGGAGGTGTGGAGCCTGCAATGTGGCTGTTTTGGCAGGAAATTGGGTGCCCTCTCCTGCAGATTATGGGGGGGGGGGGTTGTTATGTTTTTTTCATGTTTTTTATTGTTTTTATTGTTTTTCATGTTTTTTATTGATTTTTGTTGTTATGTTTTTTGTTATTTTGTTGTATTGTTTTTGTGTTTTTAACTTTGTATGCCACTCAGAGTCACGTATGTGAGATGGGCGGCTATAAAATAAAATAAAATATAAATAAATAAATACAAAATAAAGTACCAGACTCAGTGATTGTTTATTTGTTTGTTTTTCAATTGGCACAAAAATGATAACCATTTTGTGAGTGTGCCCACATGTTCTCAATATTCCTACCATATTCCAACAAAGATACAGGAGCCCTTAGCCTTTCCATACAGAGGCACATTAAACAAAAACCTATAGAGTTCCAGCTGCTAACTCATAGCTTTCCAAAGTGTGTGTCGTGACACACTACTGTGTCGTCTGCAGTGTCCTGGTGTGTCGCACAAAAACCAGGAAGCGCTGATGGGGGAACCGGAAGAAGCGGTGCTGCTTCTTCTGGTTCCCCCCATCAGCACTTCTGGGTTTTTTGCAGGACAGACCGGGACACCGCAGGCCACGCTGCTGCCGTTGGTGTGTGTCACCAACGTGAAAAGTTTGGAAAGCTCTGTGCTAACTATTCAGCTTCTTCCCACCCCCTTCCCAATTGTTTTTGTTTTTCTCCAGCAAAGCTTGACAATAGCTTTAATGGGCAGAATTCTTTTGTTTAGCTATAAACATTAATGATTATTTCTTCACTGGCAACATACTGTATATTTCCCATAGGAGGTTGCTTCTCAGTCCCACATGTCAGTCTGGTGCAAATGGTAACAAGGACTAGTCATTGCTCCCTGCAACCAAGATTTCCAAATCTCCCTAACCTTCTCAATCTACATGATTAGAACTTCAGAGCAAAGTGCTGGACAATACAGACATAGTATATTATTGTCCTGAATTTTGGATTAATTATCTTAATTAAAGATAATTCATTGACTCATTCCTGAACATCAAAGCAAGTAGCAGAAGCCACTGCAGGTAATCCTTCAGCAAAGGGGCTCTCAACTGTGGGTCATGACCCTCAGGGTAGTCCAAGCAAATCAGAAGGAAAAAATAGCAGCTACCAAAGTCAGTGGTCAATTGCAGTTTGTCCATCTCCACCTAGGCAGATGGTGGTGGGTTACTCTACCACAGTGTTTCTCAACCACGGCAACTTTAAGATGTGCAGACTGCCCAGAATAGTCTGCAGAGGGGTCTAAGTCTGCTTCAACTGAAAGACAAGGCAACATCCACTCACGTCCTATGGCCCAGGTGGCCATGCATGTGCCAATCACACACTGCCCGTGCTGTGTTGTGCCCAGGGGATGCAAGGGAGCACGTGAAGAAAGTACATATAAGTGCAAGGAGATGTTTCTAAACAAAGAGGTGCCAGGCCTTAATGGTTGCTAGGTTTTTCTTTCTTACAGTAATTTCTTCGCCACTTATTCCAAACCTTTTCAGAAAAAAAAGAGAGGAGATTATAATAGGACACAGGAGACTAATAAGACAGCAAGGTCTTAAGAGCTGACACTGAAAAGTGTTCCCTTCTTTCTCCCAAGCTTTTAATGGGGTCTGCATGGGGATCATTTCAGAGGAAGGGATAGTCAAGGTGAAGGGATATACGTATCTCCCCTGCCCACGTCTGCACAGATCAATGCGTTTATTTTGGTCCAAGACCAAAGATGCAAAAAGAAAACATTTCAAAAACAACACATCAACAAAATGCATAGAGGAAATGGTTAATGCAGAATCAGAATTGGACTTAACCCCATGAATCAACCTTCCTACTGCTTGGGATGCTGTTTGTTTCTTATCAAGCATAGTTCCAGAAACACACTTCACCACCTTATACGCAATGTCTGGATTTGAATCAGATAAAAGGAGAGTGACACCAAATTAATCTAACCTACCTGGGTAGTTACTTAAAAAAGGTTTTTTTCATAGATGATCGGAGTTGTTATAAACAGAACAATACAAGAAAACATGGGTCTCCTTTTTGCAACCTTTGTTGACTTTTATTTATTTATAATTCAAATTTATCACCACCCATCTCCCCCAATGGGGGACTCTGGGCGGTTTACAAAATATCAACAATTAAAACCTATAAACATAAGTTACAGCTAAAACAATATAATAAATAATATATAAAAATCCAAGAATGGTAAAATCATATATAAAAGGAGGACATTATGCAATTCCAGCAATTTTATATGCAGGTGATATAGTTATTACGTCCATTTCCATTTCACAGCTGAGAATGAGAAGGACACTAAGGGCACTGCTTTTTTCTTTTAGAAGAAAGATTATTAATAAATTATCAGAAAACCAAAGTTCTAGTATTTGCTCAACACTGTCATAAAATGGCAAATTAATGGGACTCAAATTGAGCAGGTGCATACCTATAAATACCTTGGAGTGCTGCTCCACAGCTCTTTATCTTGGAGCACACATCTTCCCTACCAGGCTAACATTGCTCAGTGTAGCTCCACACCTATTATGAGAGTTTTGCCTTGAAAGGGAGCTCATCATATCCCTGCAGCCTATACGGTTTTCCTGTGTGGTTCCCTTTACAAGGACTCTTGGATGACCCTCCTCTACCACATCCTGAAGACATTTCCAGGCAGAGAGAACAGCTTCTCTTTGTTGCTCCTCCTGTCTGATAATAATTCCAAGTATATCTTCCCAGGTTGCTCAGTTCTATGCCTCTATATGTCCCATTCACCTTACTTGTAGCTGAATATTTTTACTTTCATCTACTTACTTGTATCTTATGTTATCTTATTTTACTGCTATTGCACTCCTCTTCTTGTGTTTATATTTTTTATTTTTATTCCTTGCTATATATTTTATGTTTATATTTACATCTTTTGTGTGTGTGCGTGTGTAAATTTTAATCTTGCAATTTTCTGGCCTTAGGACTGTAATAAATTATTCAGTTTAAAATAAAACATGTGTGTCTGACTCGACAGACCCTGAAAGAAACCTACTTCACCTCACATAATTGCAGAAGGTAGGGCATTTAGTCAGGCTAGTGAAAATGCGTTGGAAGGAAGTCACTGAAAAGGTAAGAAGCCAGGGCAGAGATGTTAATAAAGTTTTTGATGGCACAGCATCAGGCCATTTTGTTTATTGGTGTCCCATGTATGCTGTTTTCTAGCTTCTTTGGCCTTTAGATATCCCACTGATGTCATAAAAGGTCGTGAAAAGCCATATCCCTTTAGTTTTGTTTCCAGAGAGTATATCCACCAACAATGATTAGAGAAAGCTCAGGTTTGCATGAAGAATATTTATGCATCCTAGAGAGAATGAATAGATTAATCTACACTTTGTTTGTTCTCCATCAACTTCACGGTGACACTAGAGTTACTGGTGTGAGTCAACCTCTGCGTAGAACTGGAGGGTGACAGTAGAGAGGGATGAAAGAGCATCATCTGGGTGAGAAGAAGGGGAGAGTGGCATGTTCTCCCCAGGACTAAAAGTCCTGATCAGCCTCAGGTGAGAGCAGAGTCTGGGGGTGAGCAGAAGTGGCTGCAGGGCCAAGTAAACAGATACAGTAGATAGGCTGAGGGTGGTTAGTGTGGGGGTTGCAGTCAAAGGAAGATAGTGAAAGCAGCCATACAGTGTGAGTCTAGAGTGGGGAGGAGGGAGGAGGGGAAGGTTAAGTTACTTGTCAGCTCTTCTGGGTAAATCAGACAGGAAAAACAACGAGATGAGCTAATTCTACTTTATTGTAAGGCTACATTAACAGACTCTTCAGATGACCAAAGGCACTGTTTTGCAGATAACCAGTTAGGCTTGAAGGATAAATTAGGGGAGTTACTGTTGAATACTACACAGCTTCATCCCTGCCTGAGCTTCTGGACCTCACCATGGGCTTGGTGTTGGAGTCCCCTAGACAACTGTTTCAGGGGACTTCTATTTGCTTTCTCTGAGGTGGAAGAAGTAGCTCATGAGCTCATGGCTACCAAGACAACCATTGGGCTTTTCACAGGCCACACATAAAATCAGGGTTTTGTCTCAGAGCAACTGAGAAGTTATCTAAGGATGGGAGATATATCCGTCAGTGTTTTGTCACAGTCAGATCACTCCATGGTTTCCACCAGTGTACCCCAGGCACCTCATAAATCTGTTTGGTTTTCAAAGGGCTCTTGGGAATTTCCTGGAGCCTTGGTGGGCAATTGAATAAGGGCTTGAATAAGGGTCAGCAGCAGTGCCTGGCAGGATTGCTCCTGAGCACCCTCTTCTTGGTCACCAATCCAAGGGAATTCCTTGGTTTACTGAGGAGGTCCAGGAAATGAAGTGGCAGACAACTGATTCTGGCAGAAAATGAAGCATGACATAGCTAAGAGCTGAACTTGAACCAACATCATAGTGGTAAGAATAGTGAAGCAAACGTATTCCTACATCCTTACCACATCTATGGATACCTACCTAACAGCATTATTTAAATTATCCAGTCCCTGTTGGGGCAATCTGAGCCAGAAGACTGGCTGCAATTAATAAACAGAAGACAAAGATGTTGATAAAATATGAAGATCAAACAGAATTGATGAATAAAACAGGTTTTAAGATTAAAAAGAAGGTAAAATACTTGGGTATAACTATGACAAATATGAATTGTATGTTATTTCAAAATAACTATGTTAAGACATGGAATGAAGTTAAAAAAGATATGTCAAGATGGGACAAATTACAATTGTCACTGTTGGGTAGAATTTCTGTGATTAAGATGAATGTTTTACCTAGAATGATATTTTTGTTTCAGACAATAACTGTTTTGACAACTGATGTACTATTTAAACAATGGCAGAAGGATATATCTAATTTTGTATGGCAGGAAAAAAAACACGAGTTAAATATAAGGTACTACAAGATGCAAAGGAAAGAAGAGGATTGGGTCTACCAGACTTGAAATTATATTTTGCTGCCTGCTGCTTAGTTTGGATGAAGGCATGGGTATTGTTAAGAAATAGAAGGTTATTGGAGTTAGAAGGACATGATCTGAGATTTGGGTGGCATGGATATTTATGGTATGACAAAGCGAAAGTGAATGTAGATTTCAAAACTCATTATGTCAGGCGGGCCATTCTTAGAGTATGGAATAAATCACATTTGGGTTTTGCCCAAAAAGAGCTTTGTGGATTTCAGTGCAAGAAACATTTTATAGACGAGAAATTATAAGTAAACATAAAAAAATCATAAGAAATTTTAAGTAAACATAATTTACCATGATGTACTAGAATTTTCTCAAGGAGACTGTAAAATAAAATCAAGAGAAGATTAGACAATAGAAGGGTACCCTCGTCAATGGTTTTCTTGCGTGCAATTAACAGAAAGATTTAAAGTGGATAAAAGATTTTATGGTTTTGAACAATGTAAGATTGAGTTTGAAACAGAATTATGTATTAATGACGAACATGTTATTGCTAAATGTATAAACTTTTGTTGAGGTATGAAAAACAAGTGAAAGAATGTACTGTATGATAAAAATGGACTAAAATATGTAAAAATGGAACAATGGGAAAATATGTGGCTGAAAGGATTGAAATTTACATTATGTTTTAACCTTAAAGAGAATTTGTATAAAATGATGTATTGTTGGTATTTGTCACCAGATAAATTGTCTGGAAGGTATAAAGGTGCTTTGAACCTTTGCTGGAAATGTGAACAACATGAAGGGACATTTTATCATGTTTGGTGGACATATAAAAAAGCCAAAAATGTTGCATACAAACACAAACATTAATTCAGAAGATTTTAAAGATTAAAGTACAACTGAAACCAGAGACTTTTCTTTTGGGACTAATGGACATGCAACTAGAAAAAAGTCATGGAACTTTGTTTTTATATATGACGACGGCAGCAACCCTACGCTCAAAAGTGACACTGCCCACAATGGAGGAATGGTTGGTGAAGATGATGGAGCTAAATTAACTTCCTTGATCAGAGAAAACTCAATTATCTACATTTATGGTTGACTCGAAACCCCTTATAGACTTTCTGCATGAAATGGAAAAAATGCACGTATGATTTGTGGTTTTGATGATTAGAAAAAAAAGTGGATAATAGAGAAAAGTGGGCTTTTTTTTGTAATCATAGAGTAAGATATAATTTTGTAATCATATTTGCTGCAGAGAAAATCGGAAGCTTCTTTTTTTCTCTTTATTCTTTTCCACAGCACTTTTGCTTTTGCTTTTTTCCTTCTCCCTTTCTTTCTTTGTTCTCTCTATTTTGTATTGGTTTGTGTTAGTTTTTATGTTCTCTTTAAAACTTTTAATAAAGTTTATTTTTTAAAAAGAATTGCAAAACCACCTCATCTCTGCAGCAGCTCTGTAATACAGGAAAAAAACACAACTATTGGAAAACAAATAATGCAACATTAAACAGAATTGACAAACAGAAAACCTGATAAATCTCATATTGAATGTATGGTAAACATTGGAGCTTGTTTTCCAGCTGCATCAATGTGTCCAAGAGTGACACACTCAAAGAAGGAGAGTTGGGATCCTAATAATTTTGCTAGTCTAAAAAGAGTATTCTGAGCTAATAAATTCATGATGGGACATAAATTAGAGAAATCTGAATATAAACATGTTGATGTATCATTTTCTAGTTATCTTAGACCAGTGTTTCTCAACCTTGGCAACTTTAAGATGCCTGGACTTCAACTCCCAGAATTCCCCAGCCAGCCATGGGAGTTGAAGTCCATGCATCTTAAAGTTGCCAAGGTTGAGAAACTCTGTCTCAGACACTGCCTAGATATTCTTGCTTTTTGTTTTTTAAAGACAGTCATTTGTTTCCAAACAGACTTGTCTATTGATTGGCAAAGCCTTGTAAACTTAATGACTACAAAAGCCACTTATTCTAGTCCTATTCAAAGAAATCCCTGGAGTCACTATTGTCTTGTTGGCAAATTAGTGGGCAGAATGCAGCCCCTATTCTTCTAGATTTATACAGAATACCAGACTTTAGCAACTGCTGCTGAGTATAAAAATTGGTATGTTGGTCTTATGTCACATTTCTTTCTGACACAGTACTGACTTTTAGTCTACATGTCACTGCATTCAATCTAAAATCAGTAAAGCATTTATGAATTCTGCCACATAGTTTTGAAGTAACAATACCTGATGTAAATGAGAATGACGATCATAACATGAACATAGCAGAAGGAATATGTGATAAATCTGAAAGTCCTCTGTTGCATTAGCTAGCAGATAACAATTTCCAACCAATGTCATCACTGACCATTGGCCCTACCACATGAGGAATGATAGGGAACTGCAATCTGTTATCTAGGAATAGCAAAATTGGAAAGGCTTGGCTAGAATACAGGTAATTCCTTTGGATGTAAAGAGGTTTGGATGTAAATGTGTATATATGTGCGAATCCACATGTGCAAAAAGGTAAAGGTAAAGGTTCCCCTACACAGTCGTGTCTGACTCTATGGGCCAGTGCTCATCTCCATTTGTTAGCCGAAGAGCCACCATTGTCCAAGGACGCTCTGCAGTCATGTAGCCAGCATTACACACGCGGAGCACTGTTACCATCTCACCTAAGTGGTACCTATTTATCTACTTGCATTTGCATGCTTTAGAATTGCTAGATTGGCAAGAGCTGGGGCGAGTGTGGGAGCTCACTCCGTCATGTGGGGCTAGGGTCTCGAACCGCCGAACTTGCGACCTTCTGATCGACAAACCTGGCATCTTAACCACTGAGCCATCATGCCCCCTTCCACATGTGCACTCATACTTAAAGGAGTAATAAAATCAACATGTCCCACACTACCCCCAGCTCTTGCCAACCTAGCAATTCAAAAGCATGCAAATGCAAATAGATTAATAGGTACCAATTTGGTGGGTAGGTAACAGCGTTCCACATGCGTCATGCAGCCACATGACCATGGAAGCATCTTCGGACAACGCTGGCTCTTCAGCTAACAAACGGAGATGAGCACCGGCCCCTAGAGTTGGACACGACTGCACAAATGGGTGGGGGGAACCTTTACCTTTTTTTACTTTTCAACCAGATAGTATCTCATCACTGTGCTTCTTGCCCCATGTCAGATGATGAGAGAAAATCTGAAGGAAATTACCTGAAACTGTTTTGAAGGCATTACGAAGAGACTGAAAGAAGAAATAGTAGCATTAGTAGTTAAACAACTCCTGTTTAAATAAATGTTCACCTCAAATATTCTAATGATGCATGTTCTATGCTGACTCTACCAACATCCATCAACATTTTATGAATGACTGAACTCAGTAAACTTCAGACTTAATGAATCCCAGGAGTAGAAAGTCTGAGTGCTACTGCCTTAGAATAAAACATGACAATAATTACATTATGCAAACAAGAATAATAGGACTGCTCTGAAATGTAATAGAAATCTGACATTAGAATTAAGCATGGAATATCATCAACACCACAATATTTGATGTCATTCATAATGGGTAAGATGCTGCATCTAGCCAGGGTACTTTAATGCCAGAGTTCAGAAAAGAATTAGTCTCTGTTCAAAGATGTCTCTATGAAAGTCAATGTTCACTGCTCTAAATGTACCATTTGGAAACTTCTAGTGATGTAGTGTTGATCACATTTAGAGACTGGATGGTATCAGAGCTGCTGATGTGAGTTGCTCTGATCTTCCATAAAGACAAAGTATAAATATATAGATCAGTGTTTCTCAACCCTGGCAACTTGAAGATGTGTGGACTTCAACTCCCAGAATTCCCCAGCCAGCATGGCTGGCTGGGGAATTCTGGGAGTTGAGGTCCACACATCTTCAAGCTGCCAAGGTTGAGAAACACTGATATAGATAAATAAATGTTTTCAGAACTCTTTGCAAGTCTGAAGGCCCAATTCTACACAACAGCCTAATCTCTTTTTCTCCCATGCTCTTTCTGGCTTGAAGCTGATTTTAAAAATTTCAGCCTGAATTGCAGTGGCTTATCAACAGGGCTGGACGGATGCTCAGAGTGGACCATGGCCCTTGCAGGCTCCAGCTGGTCATTCCCTAATTCTTGTCCTTCTCATCCACACAGGGAAGGCAAGACTTGCTGGCTGGCCCACATGGGAGGGTCTATCAATGTTTGCGTTCTCTTTATAGGGATTGTTCTGTCCTCTCTAGTCCCTGCTCTTTTCCTTTGCTTTATTTCACACGTCTTTGCCAAGCATCTTTTTCCTTGATAATAGTGCAAACCCTCCCACCTACCTTTCATCAATGTTGCTTAATAGTCTTAATACTTAAGACAAAAACTGGGGAAAGGGAACCAGTGCAGTGCAATAGGCACAGGATGAGAAAGAAAGAAGAGTATGTGGCACCGAACCTCAGCAGAAACAAAAAGGGAATTCTAAGGATGGAGTGGAAGTGCACTGGCAGAAGAAGTGAGTGAAACGTTGTGTCCGGGAGATTTCACTGACCTCGGTGGTCTTTATGGGCTATAATGCACAGGGCAGCAACCAGCCACTAGAGGGACAGGGGCATGCCAGGTGCAATAGCCAATTGCAGCTGGGGACGGGCTCTAGATTCGAACGAAGTGCAGTAGACCAACCACTTGGAATGACTTAAGACCGCTCAGGATGGAAAGACATATTTTTGAAGCAGAGCTGGGTGGAAGACTATGTTGTCCATTCCTGCACTCATTAAACGGTGGGTGGCTTGTACTAGTGATGCGGCAAGCAGAAAGGGTGGGTCTGGCAAAAGCCAAGCAAAAGCAACGGTCAACACAAGTTAGGATTAAAAAGAGGTTGTCTTCCTGCGCCTTGACCTCAGTGTTCTTCTGTGTGGGAACTGTAAAACCAGGGAAAGTTCTAAAATCCTGAAATGACACTGATAAGAAAAGCAAAATGGCAACAAACAAACAAACAAACATTAGACTCTCTAGAAAGGTGTAATAGTTCCCAGTTACCCTATGTGTGTAATCTAAAGGCCAGTGAAGACGTTTTAAAGGTTTACATGCTAAAACAAATATCTTCAACTTTATTCTCATTATTCATAGTCATCCTCTGAGGATTTAGAGTCCCAGGTTTCTATGCCATGAAAAGGTGCTCCTTGGACAAGGAAGTGGTTCCCTCTGAGATCTGGATGGCCCCTGCTTTGCTGTTGTTTAGGAGAACCATGAAGACCTGGCTCTTCACCCAGGCCTTTGGCGAAGGAGAATGAGACCCCTCGCTTCATTCCACTTGCCATCTTTTATCTTTATCTTTTATTGATTTGATTGTAACTTCTTTGTTTGATTGTTGTGAGCTGCCCAGAGTCACTGAGTGTCGGGCAACATACAAGCATAATAAATTATTATTATTATTATTATTATTATTTTTATTACTATTATTATTATTATTATTATTATTATTATTATTATTATTATTAAAATATACAGTACCTAGCTACAAGTTCCTGGTCACCTCTTCCTAACAAAACAATATCAAACTAATTTTAAATTTTATGCCATAAAACTGTTCTTTTTTAATGTAATATTTATGGTATCCAGATTCCACAGTTGTTTTAACTCGGCACTGTAAAGTGCAAAAAATAAATACCTGAGTTGTTTTACTGGTCACTGCAATAGTTGTCATCCATAGTTTATATTACAATTCACATAGAATCATTATGTAATTTGGGAAATGAGTGAAATATCTTACATTTTGCACATAATTGTTTTTTGAACCACGGTGTTTTCAGTTAAATATCTCTCCTTTTGAAATATCTGGCAGGACAATTTTGTATCAGTAGGATCATTTTATATCAGATGAAGAGCTCCATCTTTGGCAATTCTCAATAGTATAAAGAGGCATAATTTTGCCCTCACAATTCATAACAATTTTCTTCGAGATGCAGTCATTATGTTGATATAAAGTAAAAAAGCATTATGGTACATTTCTATTCTTGAATTCCTGACTTAAGACATTCCCAATTAGCACAACTGAAATGTTTTGCTGAACTATTCAGCATATAATTCAGAGGTAAAGTCAAGAGTAGTTTAGAACCCACTTATGTATAATAATTCAATGAAACACACCAAAGACAGGTCTATATTTAGGCAAAAAGATTGAAAAGATAAAGAAAATCAAAAGGGAGGACACAGATCTTTTTAATATGGTGAATCGTACAATGACCTCTTTCTAATGACTTTTCCTACTGTTTGTCCCTTACTGAAAAATTCAGAATGGCACAAGAGAATGCAAATGCTATCAGCTGATAATAACTCCTGCTCCCGTTTGCTATAGTGCCTGTTTTTTTCAGTGGAGATGGATAATTATCAGCCTGAATTAGTCCACTGCAAGATGAATACCTCTTCACTGAAGGTTATGGACCACTGAAGGATACACTGCAAAAATAAAATCCCACCAAATACCTGCCACCCAGTCTGTTAACAAGGTTTCTGTCAATGTGCATCACTGCATAGTCTTGTTAATACATTCATTATTCTTAAACCCGTTTGTGATATCATCCCCATGTGTTACCTATTCTCAGCCTTCAACACACTAATAGCCTTCAGATATTTTGGACTACAATTCTAATTTTTCCTGTTCATGATCATAACGGATCTGGAGGACATTCCACTGGAAAAAGTTTCACTAAATAATTATGTAGATTGCATCCAAATTTAACCAATGAGAAATACAGTATATCACCAAGTGTCAGTAATGCATTATTATTAACAAGAGTAATATTTTTACTATGCTAACATGTTTATGAACAAAACATTCATAACGAGATAAACAGGGTTCTTCAGTGGTGAACATCAAAAGATCATTGTTCTCGATCTGATTCACAGTGGAACCGCCACTTCTTAATAAGGTGTGCCCATAGACCTTGGGCCACATGTAAACCACAAAATCCTGTTTGCAGGGAGTAGGGCCAAAATATTTGGCCTGTTTGGAGGGTGGTTGGGAAAAATTGGGAGTCTTTAAGAGGCAAAATATTTGCCTTAACCTTTTTAAAAAAAAACAGTCCCAAAGCAGGCCTTGTTGTTGTGTTGTTCAGTCATTTAGTCGTGTCCGACTCTTCGTGACCTCATGGACCATAGCACGCCAGGCCTTCCTGTCCTCCACTGTCTCCTGGAGTTTACTCAAATTCATGTTCATTACATCAGTGATGTTATCTAACCATCTCATCCTCTGCTGTCCCCTTCTCCTTTTGCCTTCAGTCTTTCCCAGCATCAGGGTCTTTTCCAGTGAGTCCTCTCTTCGCATTAGGTGGCCAAAGTATTTGAGCTTCAGCTTCAGCATCTGTCCTTCCAATGAGCAGTCAGGGTTGATTTCCTTTAGGATTGACTGATTTGACCTCCTTGCAGTCCAAGGGACTCTCAAGAGTCTTCTCCAGCACCACAGTTCGAAAGCATCAATTCTTCGGCACTCAGCCTTCCTTATGGTCCAACTCTCACAGCCATACATTACTACTGGGAAAACCATAGCTTTAATTTTACGGACCTTTGTCATACCTACAGTACCTAGAACATGTTGCTCTCAGAATGCTTAGCAAATCTTGGTGCATACTCAAAGTTATACATCCATACTTTAGGTCAGCGGACACATGAGCAGGATACCTTTCCATATCAACCTTTCATTTTAATGTAATGGAAATCCAGGTTTACTTTGGTGGGTCCTGAGCTAGCTACACAAACCAGCTGGCTCACTGAAAGCAGGTTTGCACATGAACAGGTTCTACAGGAGTTTATGCACTTTTAAAATTTTAACTGAAAATCTAGGACCAGTATGTAGAAACCCTAAGCCAATTTGTCTGTTCTACCTACATCTCCCCTGTTGCCTTTCAGTTTGTTTTTAACAATCCAAGACTATATTGTTGGAATTTTGTAACAGTGGATTTTAGGTGACACTCCATTATTTAAAACCTTACTGTTTCCACATTCATCTATGCAATCATGTGGATTTCTTGTTCTATGGACAAACTGATGTTTAAATATGCATTATAATCTATTCCATTGATTAGAGATGGTAAAGTTGCCTTGAACTCTTATATTCATACTTAATTTACACTCTGCTTTTGTATATATAGTTTCCCTTGATTAACATCTGAAAAAAACAAAATCACAACAAAGGGACAAACAGAAATAGAATGAAGCATGTAGATGAAGAAGTGTAGATTAAAAGGTGTGTTTCTTTAGCCTTGGCTAAAGAAATTTAACTTCTAGACTGTCCAACCTTCTCTACAAATGCATGAATCTTTTCCTGAATCAGTTAAGCCATCCACAAAATAAAGCACAGCAGTTGATACCAGGTAAGAGGACAAATGAGATATATGCCCTAAGAGCAATTGCTTCTGTATCTCACCTCCTGGCCCTGATCTGGTCTTGCCACATCCTTCCCAAGAGCCTTGTGGTATAACTTCTGTTGGTTTGAGGACTGCAGCAGACTTGTTTCAGCATGTCAAAAGCCATACACCAAATGTGGAAACAGAGGAAGTCTAGTAGTGGGAAGTTAAACTGGTGAAGTAGGTGCTATACGTGTCTGCAAAGCTTAACTCTTCCAATCACCCCATGACCCACACTTTTTGAACTTTTACTGTAGAGGGCAGGAACATAGCCTCTTACCAAGAAGTCTTACATTCTTTTGGTAGTCTCGTGGGTAGTCCAAATTTTACACATACACACACACACACACACACACACACACACACACACACTATGATGATGAAGATCCTCCTCCTCCTCCTTCTCCTCAATATCAAGCTGAATATTTTCTCTGCCTTATCACTAGACAGCATTTCTGCTCTTACAACTGTCACAAAGGAAGAACTGCACTACAACCTTTCAGAAATAAATTATCTCACCTCCAGACAACTTGGGGCTGACTAAAGCACTTCATTAAGCTTTCTCCTATCTGCTTCAACTGTTTCAACTCATACAAGCAACAACTAGGTCAGGTTAAAAACACGTTGCCTTTTGAGCCCTATCAACTAATTTTGTTAGAGAGCTTTTCTACTTCCTACATGAAAGTACATTTTTTCTGTGAAAAATATTCCTATGGAGTTGGAAAATATTTGTCAATCATTTCTAAAATTCAGTGATCTTACATTATTTCTTGGCAACTAGACTGTAGCTTAGAAGAAAATAGCTACATGGGGAAGTAAATGATTTGAAACAGCAATTTCCAAACTCTTGGTTATCAAAACCAGTTCCCAGTTCAGATTCTGTCCCCCAATGCCAGTGAATGATCTCTTAAGAAGCACCTTGGACCTACATCTTGGTTACACAGCAGGTTTCTCCTGCAGTTGTAATCTGTGAGGGGCCTATAGCTAGGCTGACCATACGTCCCGTTTTGAATGGGAGTCCCATTTTTTAAACAATTCCTGACCGTCCCATCGTTTTAAGAAAAATATCCATTTTGTCCCGTTTTTGAAAGTTCCTGCGGCAAAGTCCGCATGCACACACGCGCGCCCACTTTGTCCAGCGAGCCGTGGGTAGGTTAGGGTCCCGTTTTTCACTCAAGGAAATATGGTCAGCCTACCGATAGCCTATTAATACTAGAGGATGGGACCAGATCCAGCGAGAGAGCTCTCCCTCCCCACCTTCACCTCTGTTATACAAGCTATAGAGACAGGATTTTCCTACAAATGGACCAAATAATGAACTGGGATTATTTAAAGAAAGAGTAGAGGGTGTTTTAATTGTTTCTTAAGAACCCTAAATCATGGAGGGTGTATGTATAATGACCTCTCCTGATATTCATCAGAGGACGAACACACAACTCCACAGGCTTCAAATAATGAAGGAGATGATTCAGTATCACTAATGTAAATGTGGTAACAGCATCCTTAGGCTATAATCTTTATTGTAACACCAAAATGAAAGCCATTTCTCATAGCTGAACCATCTTGACAATTATGGTTTTTATTCCATCTTACATTATCTTGGATTCAAAACTGCTTCTGTCTCCTCCCCTGTTTTCCTCAATATGATAGTAAAGATAGCCAGTCTGGTATAGTGGTTAAGGCATCAGGCTAGAAACTGGGAGATCATGAGTTCTAGTCCCTCCTTAGGCACAAAGCCAGCTGGGTGACCGTGGGCCAGTCTCTTTCTCTCAGCCCTTGGAAGGAGGCAATGGCAAACCACTTCTAAAAACCTTGCCAGGAAAACTGCAGGGACTTGTCCAAGCAGTCACCAGGAGTCAAGACTGACTCGAAGGTACCACCCCCCAAATGGTAAAGTTGCCTTAAATTACCCACAGAAGCAGTTGCCTGTTTATATTCCCTTCAGTGTTGTTACTCTTGTTCAACATTTTTGTACTTGAAAATTTATATATTTTGAGATGTGGGACATTTTTTGCACAGAACGAAATCTCCAGATTTGCTTTGGAATTTGTTTTAGGCAACATTTCAATAGCAATTTATCAGACTTCAAATCCCTTCAAATCACCAAATTCAATGGAAAAATTCCAATGAAATCTGGGAACTTCTTCATGAAAAACATGCCTAACATTACCTAACCATTTATAACAGTGCATATAATTCAAGTTTTTATAGGAAAAAAACTTTAAAACCTTTAATTTCTTTTCATTATCAGGCTTGTAGTTGTCCTGATGATCAGTAGTCTGATAAAGCTTCAATCTAATTTTAACTACAGTATTGGTTAGGTTTCTTTTTTCCTCATTAAAGCTGTATGAATCCAAGTAAACTAAGCATTGTAATGAGTGAATGAAAAATCAAGAATGAAAGATGACCCAAAGACATTCCAATCTATGCAAAACAATTCTGTGCCAAGCAAAGAACTATATCAGTAAATATTTGACTGTTTTCTCTCAATATTTTTGTTTTTTTCCTCCATTCAGTGTATTAAAAAAGTACATGCAATCCATTGCAATGACTCACATTGTATCAACTAAAGTGTCTTCTTAAATATGCATTAAGTTGACTCTACCACCAAAATGTGTTTGCATTTTTAAAATTGAGGCACTGTGACTCACTCAAAACAAAGACAACTTGTTTTATTATACTGAATACTTTAAGTTAGAGAAGTGTTAAATGACCTTTTATATAATATCCCCTTGATATGAATCAATGTAAATCCTATTAATAACAATCATGCCCCTAAAACCAGTACACACTGGTTCATTTTATTGGGGTTCTAGATTTCCAAGAAGATAAGGGCATTTGGTGGGAAAAATACACACTTGCTAATGCTATTTATTGGTACCATGTAGTAGCCGTCTGTGAGGGGAAGGCTATTGTATTCTCACTGCTAAAATAAAGGAGAGAGAATAAAAGAAAATGGAAAATGAGGAGGCAATCTTGTATGCACTATCCTGGGAGTAAACCCTATTCAATTAAATCACACTTTTATGCATGGGGTTTATTCCTAATTAACCATCTCTATAAGGTTCCTTCCTTTTGATCAAATCCCTCTGGACAACTGGTTAAAGTGCTTGCTCCCTTCATTAAATTTGTTTAAATAATTTTATTTATTAAAATTTGTCTCTTGGACAGAAGGTGGGCATCAACTGAAGCCAACGCTTTTTCCAATTCTTGGGAAAGAAAATATTTTTCCCCTTCGCAGAGCCATAAATAGCAAACTAAAACTAGCTTTGTGTGGTATAAGAAGTTGGATGGAAGAATCTGTCAGTTTCAATTTCTCTCAGTTCCTTATTTTTCCCATGTTCTTCATTCCAACTGAACTGTTTATTAGCTTGCGACTTTTCAATAAAAAATACCTCCACACAAAAATTCATGTGCAATTTTCTGCTCATTTTTTTAACATATATATTTTTGACCCATGATTCTCTAAAATACACAATTTGCCTTATACACATTATGCAAAATGCTGCCATTTTGTGTGCATTTTCCCTGATGGACACAATTTTGTATGTACTTCTTCCTAATTGTACATATTGTTATATATTTTTTATTACTTGGCTGAGAACTGTGAATATAGAAGAGTAATTGCAGCCTAGTTCACGTATTGATTTAGAAAGTACCAAGCTGATTAGTCCTTATCAAAATGCAAAATGCATTAAATTCTTCCTGTCACTTATCAGAAGGCCTGAGCAGGAGATGTACAAAGAAGTAAAATACAATTGTTAATATTGTAATTCCACCATTCCGGCAACAGAACAGGCAACAATTATGTACCAATGCTTCTATGTACACTATATATTTTAAAAATAAAATAAACACTATAATGTGTCTCTGACAATGAGTATTAGGAATAAAAATAAGTCATAATTGGCTTTTAGCAAATAATTAGTTCCAAATATTCAGAGTAAGTTTATGACAATTGTCTTTCTACATGTTCAACTACTTTCTGGAACAGTTCTTATATACAAGAGGAGGATTGATCCAAGTTGTTCAAGGATACTGTGCTGATTTTCTTCACCATCACAGCAATTCTATTCACCCATGGTAATCACAGAAATCTTCTCTGGGATCTTTTGACAATATCTGTATGATCCATAGAAAGGTCAGATAGCAAGGATGTGTTCCATGGAGACTGGTCTGCATGTCTACTTATTAAAATCACTAAAACCAGGGTGGATTACAATGCCATAATTCCCGATCATTGACTTTCTGTCTGGAGCTGACAAACATCCAAGAAAATCTGGAGAAATTTCTTATTAAAAGATCTAACTAAGCAATGAAACCATGTAAATAGCAATTGAGCCACACTCTCAAAAAATGTAAAAATGACCATTGCTTCTGAATCCAACAGAAAGAGATGTTTCCTATCCCTAATTTGTATATAATCTTTTATATACATCACCTTTCTAGTTATAGACTTGTACAACTTTATATGAAACATTTCAAGATGGGGTCCTTCAAATTCTTTTACAATGTAATTTAGTCTTATCCCAAAGTGTTACATTTATCACTGAATCATGCAGCTGAAATATAGGGGGCTGATGTGGCAGAGGGAAATACTACCTGTATTGTTTGGTAGATAGGCGCTACATGTGCAATTCTGTGTAAATATATTGTGCACATTAGATCTAAATCATAACAATGAAACATAATTTTAACTATAACAATGCACCTAACATATTCAGTGTGGCCCTGCAGATGAATAATTTGAACCCAGAAGATATATGAATTAGTCCTTCTCAACCACTGAATAACTTGGGCCAATTATTTTGTCTCAGCTTCAGTGCTCCATCTGTAAAATGGGGATAAGCGAACATCAGAAGATGCTGGGAGAAAAAAGAGTTAGTTATAAAAAGCACTGTACAAAGCAAGATTCTTAAGGAATTATTTTGTGCACTGACAACAGGGAAGAATTTCCAAGTTACAACTTAAGCATTGACTGAAGAAGCTCCTTGGATAAGGAGTGAAACGTTTCCACTAAGAAAATAGAAATCCAGTTGACATGATTCAAGCCACAGACTGTTCCACCTGGATGACTGAGAACCTTCATAGACAACTTAAGCATTGGAGATTCTAAAATAATTATTTTAAGATTGCTGCACCTCTGGGGACCTTTTCAGGGTTATTCAAGAGGTCGCAACAAATATTAAATTGTGTTTCATTTGACTGCATATTAAATTAAATACAATTTTCTGGTCTGAGCTTGGAAGTCTGAGCAGGTAACTACCATGGAATTCCAAGTGAACCACACTGGGAAAATGAAAAAGCATCCTAGAAAGCAGCAACAGCAAACTACTGTTTTGTCACCAGAAACAATGCATGGACATGTCTATGTAGGAAAATATCTATCTATCTATCTATCTATCTATCTATCTATCTATCTATCTATCTATCTGTCTATCTCAGATAAAAGGTCCTATTTTTACCAGTTTTCTAAGTATTTATGCTGCCATTACTTTCCTTCCCAAGAGGAAGAGCAGATGAGTCCTTCAGTTCTACCATCTTGTAGATAAGGTGAGCAAAGTAGATTGGTCAGCAGTGGCAATCATGCAGTACACCCATTACTCCACAACTGCACTATGTACCCACACCCAGTCATACCCATTCGCCTCAAATCATGCCCCCATCACATCACTCCAAAAGCAATGATATGCCAGGAAGAAATAAGAATATAAAGAGGACTGCCCTTCACCAGCAAGCCAGACTCACTTCGGATCTCTGTCTTCCCACTGCAATTTTCTGGTCTGTTTATCACTCAGATGAAGGGGGATGGTTTCCTGGGACATGCAGATACGCCCATTGTGGGTCTATTTTTCCTACCATCAGCACCTACAACTGAAAGATTATTGTCAAGGTTGAAATTTGGTTCCTGACATTTAGCCTCGGTGAATGGAGCATTTCCATTTCAACCTACAATTCACCTGGTTCCCACAACAAAGGAAAAAAATGGTTTGGCTTACTAGGAAGATTTAATGATTAATAGTAAGTTGCCTTAGGATCTCAGGCTCCAATGGGCCAAAAAGGAGGGACAAATAGATCATATTGTATAAATATAATAAATAAAAAAGTGCAGCAATATGGTCATATATGTCCAACAGTTTTTGAGTAAATTTAATTCCACAAAGTTGCCTGTGGAAAATAACAAAATTGACCATAGAGTCTAAACCTATGCTATTAATCATCTCACTGTTGTGGAAATAATAGCATATCCACAGGGTGAAGGGATTCGTGCAATATATAAATTGCGGCGTTAAAAATGACTTGGAACTAAACAGAAAATGTAAGTAAGAGCTATGAACATTTCAGAGATGCTATTTGAAAGCTTTTTCACATAACTGTGACTATATGTACACCATCTGAAATTCCAGCACATATTGTCTGTCATTCTGTGTCAAACCCATTATTGACATTCACTGCCATGAGAACAGTTTTGGTTTGCCATCAAGTGTATTGTGTTATAACCTAGTCAGGTTGCTCCAGAACTATCTGGGCAGGTCCCGGCAGGGTGGAAGCCTTAGCCAAACCCTAGAGAAAGAAAGTAGCTTGGGGAACTAACATGATTTGGACCTGGGTAGCCTTTCCTGTCCAATGGAACCCAGGCAAAATCCCATTTTCAAACTTATTGTATGACACTAAGGTTGGCAATGGGATTATTCAACCGTAATATTGATGTGTTTATGTTATGTGGTCCAATGGAACTCTTTTGATTTTCAAATGTCTACCTTGGAAGTAATTCCCCAGGAAGACAGGATTACTCAGTAGTGTGCTCAGTAGTTGAATATTCAGCAGGTTTTCAATTTATAAGTGAAATCCAGATAAAATTATCTCATTCATTTTGAATGAAAAACTAATATTATTCTTTCCACATAATAACCTCAAGTTCGTTCTGCTTTAATGATTTCTTTTTAGGTTGTATTACTTGATAGTATGGATATGATTGCTGATATTAATGGTCCTCAAAGAATTACTGGGCAATTCAACTTTTTGTATTAAGTGGTACAAGATATATTATTAACCAGTCTCAACTACTCTTTGTCGGGGGAAGCATAAGTCTCAAGTCCAGTTTTTTCTGTATGAAACTAATTTCTACTTCAATCTGAATCTAAAATGATCTCGGCCATATTGATTGAGGATTTTCATTGAAAATTAGGTTCAGATTCAATCAGTGAATAGAAGAAAGCAGACCTACTACTTTAAAAGTTAAGGAAGAACTAAGAAAGGCTAGAAGAAGAATTAACTGCTGAGTGTGGGCATGTACTAGGAAAATCTGACTAAGGACTCTAAGTAGTTTATGTAATTGTGTTAATTAAATAAACTAAATTATTGCTGTTCATCTAAAAGTCTTGCATCAGTTCATAAAGAACAAACAAAATGGAGGACACTGTGTTGATTTTGCTGGGTTCTCAGTGCTCCTATCTTTCTGGGCTGGGCTCTGAAGGGATTCTGTTGTTCTCTGGAGATATTTCCAAGAGATGACCCTGTGGCTGCTTTGTTCAATACCATATTTTGTGATGTGGGGTCCTCAAAATTCTATTCTGTCCTTCAAGGTACATGAAACCGTTGGGAGCAGTCCAATGTCATTTTGGATTACAATATCCTTGATAGCAGATGCCCTTCAGCATTATCACTTCCTGCCTAACAACCCCAAGGAAGCTGTAGATGTCTTCAGTCCAATCTCTGAAGTCAAAAGCAGGCTGGAGTACATTTGGGCAAGACAATGTTTCTTCCAATCATTTGTAAGAGTTTCAGTCTGAATATTCAGTGGGTTTTGAAAGAGAGTACCTTCTGTCTTGAAAAGTAAGTTCCACAGATGGGGTGCATACTTTTGAGTCGAGCCTTAGTTCTGGATTTTCAGGTTTTAATGGTAGCCAAGAGCCACAGTTGCATAGTTATAAGTCTACCAGGTATGTTTTCTTGAATTTTCCAGACTGAGTACATGGATACATACTTCAGCCACATCTCACAAGTCCTCTCACAACAACGCCTTTCAGTTATCTTAAATTTATTCAGAATGCTGCAGGTGAGCTTCTTAGTGAGGTAGAACATAAAGTTCATATTAATTCATTTTTGGACCAAATGCATTGGCTACCTCTTTGGTTCCAAGCATAGTCCAGTGTGCTGTGTATAATCTATAAATCCTTAAGTAAACCAGATTTTTTAAAGGACCATGCTCTTCAGTGCTCAGGGTGACTCTTTTATGCTATCGCTCCCTCCACTACGGGATCTGTTTGATTACTTCTCTGCTTGTGTTCTGGGGGACAATTAAATATTGTAAGCATACTCTTATACCCTCTACCTTTTACATCTAAGAGCAAGTTAGCATTTATTTTACTTATTTTATTTTAATTTTTCTAAAAACCATTCAATGGCCAAAGCTCTCTGGGTGATTTACAATAAAATACACTAATATTCGGATTGCCTCAATCCTCTTGGTCTTCCAGAAGGCTGGGATGTTAGGGAGGCCTAGTATATATGTCTGTTTTATGCAACTGTTTCGTGGTGCCTCAGTTATTTGCTTGTCATTTGTACTGCAATATTTAAGGAGCTAAGGGTTTCTATATTGGTTTGTATGTATACAAAATAAAAAACACCATACCAATTAGGAAGCAAGAAGGTAGTTGTCAAAATCTAGAGCAGAGCTTTGCAAACTTTTCATGTTGGTGACATACTTTTTAGGCATGCATCATTTCGCGACACACTCTTACAGCAGGGCATCATTTCGCGACACTCTTACAGCAGGGCACAAGGCAGGCACTAGGACCTGCGAGGAATCACAGCAGGTTTGGAGGCAGCAAGGCACAAGGCAGGCACTAGGACCTGCATGGAATCCTGGCAGGGCTTGGAGGCAGCAGCAGCCGCGACACACCCAGACACTGCAGCCGACACACTAACGCAGAGCTTTCCAAATTGTGTGTCGGGACACGTTAGTGTGTCGGCTGCAGTGTCTGGGTGTGTCCCGGCTGCTGCTGCCTCCAAACCTGCCCTGCCAGGATTCCATGCAGGTCCTAGTGCCTGCCTTGTGCCCTGCTGTAAGAGTGTGTCGTTAAATGATGCCCTGCTGTAAGAGTGTGTCACGAAATGATGTATGTATAAAAAGTGTGTCACCAACATGAAAAGTTTGGAAAGCTCTGCACTAACGTGTCCCGACACACAGTTTGGAAAGCTATGATCTAGAACAATACAAATTCAAATGTGATTAGCCTGGGAAAATAAAAAGTCGGCACCGGAATGATGCTAATGGGGGTGCCTGTTGAGTCTTTCTGGGAAAGAGGTTTATTTATTTATTTTATTTATTTATAATTCAATTTATATCACCACCCCATCTCCCCTGAAGGGGACTCTGGGAGGTTTACAGTCAATAATTAAAATAAGTAAAAATATAACACAATACATATAAATATAAATAAGTTAAAGATAAAATCCAAGAGGCAATAAAATTGTTCTTAAAAGGGCTCTATGGGACCAGCCATCCCCAGGAGGAGCTGTTACCCTTCCCATCCCAGGTGAGGCGGCAGAACCAGGTCTTTAATTTCTTCCGGAAGGCCGGGAGCGATGGGGCCTGCCTCATCTCTGGGGCTAGAATGTTCCAAAGGGCGGGCGCCACCGCAGAGAAGGCCCACCTTCTGGACCCCGCCAAGTGAAACTCCCTTACCGACAGGGTTCGCAGCATGCCTTCTCTGCATGGGATGGTTCGATGTTATGGGGATGAAACGGTCCCTCAGGTAGCCTGGTCCCATGCCATGTAGGGCTTTAAAGGTAATAACTAACACCTTGAATAGGACCCGGAAACACACTGGCACCCAGTGCAGCCGGCGCAGCAGAGGTATCACATGTGCCGATCTTGGGGCACCAAAAACTCCGTGTGCAGTTGCATTTTGGACCAGTTGCAGCTTCCGGATACTCTTCAAGGGTAGCCCCATGTAGAGCGCATTGCAATAGTCTATGTGGGAGATGACCAGGGCATGAATGACTGTACGGAGGGCATCCCGATCCAGGAAAGGGCGTAACTGGCGCAGAACACGAAGCTGTGCAAAGGCCCTTCTGGCCACGGCTGCCACCTGCTCTTTGAGCAGGAGCCGTGAGTCCAGAAGGACCCCCAGATTCCGCACTGAGTCTGAGTGGGGTAGTGCAACCCCATCCAGAACTAGAGATGTTAACTTCCTGGATCCAGAGGAGCCATCAATCCACAGCCACTCCATCTTACCAGGGTTCAGTCGAAGCCAGTTTTTCCCCATCCAGGCCCCCACAGCCCCCAGGCACTGAGAAAGGGCAGCCACTGCATCACTTACCTCACCCGGGATGGAGATATATAATTGAGTATCATCAGCATACTGATGATACCTCATCCCGTGGTGGCAGATGATTTCACCGAGTGGTTTCATATAGATATTAAATAGGAGAGGGGAGAGAACCGAACCCTGCGGCACCCCACAGAAAAGGGGGTGAGGGTTGGATCTCTCATCTCCTATTACCACCAATTGGGACCAGCCCTGGAGGAAGGAGGTGAACCAGCACAAAACTACGCTGCCCACCCCCAACTCCCTGAGCCGCCCCAAAAGGATACCATGGTCTATGGTATCGAAAGCTGCTGAGAGGTCGAGAAGAGCCAGGATGGATGCACTCCCTCCATCCCGCTCCCATCAGAGAACATCCGTTAGCGTGACCAATGCAGTTTCTACCCCATATCCCAGCCTTTCCATTAGTGGGGTGCCACCACAGGAAAGGTTCTCTCTCCTGTAGAGACATACCTCACCTCCTTTAGTGGGGGGACCTGGCAGAGGGCTTTATTTGGAGATCTTAAGGTCTGAGTAGGTATATATAGGAGAAGGTGCTCCTTCAGGTAACTAGTCCCAAGCCTTTAAAAGAGGGCCTGGAAACAGAATGGCAACCAGTTTAGATAGCAAAGTACAGGCATAATATGTTGTATTGGACAGTCCCAGTAAGTAGTATTTTGAACCCCTTGATGTTTCTGGACTGTTTTCAAAGGAAGCCCCCATTCAATGCACTGCAGTAATTCAATCAGGAAGTTACCAGATTGTGAGTACTGTAACTGTTGCAAGGCTATGTCTGCCATGGTAAGTTCATAGTTGTTAAATCAGCTGAAGCTGATGAAAGGCACTTTATTCCATGAAGGCCATCAAGGTCTCTAGTGACAATGATGGATCTAGGACTATTTATTTGTTTGTTTGTTTGTTTGTTTATTTATTTAATAAACTTACATGGCTGCCCAGCTTGTATACATGACTCTGGGTGGCTAACAGTTAAAACAGAATAAAAACACAACCAATAATTAAAAATATAAATAACACAGCATAAAAATCTCCACATGGCGAACCTACTCTTTCAAGGTGAGTGCAGACACCTCCAGCATCAGCAGAAAACTACTCAGCTAGACAGATACACCACCTACAAACAGTCTTGTCTGGATTAAATCCCAGTTAATTGGTTCTCAACCAGTCCAATTCCCTGCCCAAACACTGGTTCAGAACACCAACTGGCGCATCTGCATTAGATGGAAAGGAGAGCTGGGTATCATCTGCATATTGATGGCATCTCAGCCCATGTCCCCAGGTGATCTTGCATAGTGGCTTCATGTAAAAAGCATAGAGGACAAAATGGATCCCTGTGGGACAGCATAGCCTAACTGCCATGAGGCAAAATCCCCCAAAATCACCTTCAAGACATGGGCATCCACGTAGAAGCAGAACCACTGTAGTATGGTGCTCCCCACATCCCAACACAGACAGTCAATCCAGGAGGATACCATGGTCAATCGTACAGAAATCCACTGAGAGGACCAGGAGGAGCAACAGAGTTTCATAACCAGATTGAAATGGATCTAGAAAATCAATTTTGTCCAAGAAAGCCTGGCCAACACCTGCTCAAGAACTTTGCCCAGAAAGGAAATATTGGCCACTGGCCTATAGCATTTTTCATCCTCCGGGTCCAGGTTTGGTTTCTTCAGGAGTGGCCTGATTGATCACTACCTCTTTTAAAAAGGCCGTAACTGCTTCCTCCCTCAGTGAGGTATTTACAATCTCCTATACCAGGGCTTTCCAAAGTGCCGCCGCTGGCAACACACCAGCGGCGGCGGCAGTGCGGTGGCGGCGCGCGCGCGGCGGCGACACAGGGTAGCGCGCGCGGCGGCGGCGGCACAGGGGGCATGCGGCGGCGCGCGCGTGCATGGTGGCAGCGGCGACAGCCTCTGCTAAAATGCGGAAGCTGCGCTGCTGCCGCGGCCGCCGTGCACGCGCCGCCGCTTCTGGGTGGTGTGGCGACACACCACGCTGTGTGTGGCGACACACTTTTGTGTTGCCACACACAGTTTGGAAAGCTCTGTCCTATACAATTTAATAAATTATAGAAATAATTTAATAAATACATACTCTAGCCTTAGAACTCCCACAGAAGTTTTACCTAAGCAGGATGTTTTATACTGACTTCAAATTTCAGTTAAGCAAGATATGGCATCCTCCTATGGCTAAAATAGACAATACACAAATGATATATCAGCTCAGTCCAGCTTCCAACTTTATGTACTTAATTCTAAACACACATTGATTGAATCTGAATTGGGACTATCATGCACATGGAGATGTAACTGTAATCATTCCCGCCTGCTCCTATGCCCTTTTTAAAGCTCCCTGTACAGGCATTGGGTTAAATAATAACTCCATTGGAATTGGTGGAGGTGTATGGTTTATGGTGTATGGTGTATGGTATGGCCAAATCCAAAAACGCTAGCAAATTCCTGGAAGCTTGGCACTCAGATAAAGCAGCCATCAACAGACACATAGAGGTAAACAATATTTACATACCATTCATAAGAGACAATAGAAAAGCCAGAAGACCAGGACACCTCCTTGCCAGCAATCAACACCCAGATAGGCAAAGATTAACACCAGGATTAGCACCAGAGGAACAAGCAAACAGCAC
The DNA here is from genome assembly GCA_023362775.1 of Charina bottae. Lineage (NCBI taxonomy): Eukaryota > Metazoa > Chordata > Lepidosauria > Squamata > Charinaidae > Charina > Charina bottae. The sequence continues at coordinate 78,817,611 of JALMGJ010000005.1, read as the reverse complement.
ACCCTAATCAAGGAACTCTTAACTCAATCAATCAACCAAGCAGCAAACAACAGCCCAATCAAGGAACGCCTAAGGAGAGAACAACACCTCCACCAACGCAAGCAGGACAAGCCATGGTATATAAACAGAAAGTCCCACTCCCTTTTCCCACTGAAGATGTTGACTAGCCTGGCAATGAAACATCTGCAAGAAAACAACAAGGATCAGAAAGAACCAAGGACTCCACAGTGTATGGTTTTATTTCTCTCTCAAATCCACAGCTGTACAAAGAAAGTAATAGAGCTTGGTGGAATAGATGTTGCCCCTTCCCACTTCCCAAACAGTGTGACCTTCTTTCTGAATTTCTTTAATCCCCAAATACCACCAGATGGTTTACCTCAGCCGATCTTCCAAATGGGCAATGAAGTCACTCTAGGTGACTTCAATGGCAGCTACAGTACATTCATTAGTCACTAATTTGAATTAGAACTTTTGCACTGAGATAATTTTTTGGGCTGGCTTGTTAACATTACTAGATGAATTACTCTTTATTTGGAAAAGAAAAACATAAACTGACTTAACCATATGCCTTTAATGGTGCTGACAGTGGACCAATCTACAAGTCATATCAAGAGTGGTTTATAAAACCAATTTCACATGCTTAGAACCTATCATGTTTATGCAAACAAAGTATCTGGTCTCTCCTATAAACAAGATTTGGTACTATGAAAATTGTGGGATTCCCAATAAATTATAATCTGACTCCAATCTATACACTTTAAAAATGGATATACTTCAGTCACATAGTCACCATAGTCAAGAAACTTTATTGATTTAGTCATTGGTTTTAGTCTATTGGTTTTATAGATTTAGATCTGACCGATTAAAAACTATAGAACCAATACAGAGAAAATAGTAAGACATATTCATAATACTGTAAGTCGTCACCCCTACAATTAACCCCAATCTGTTCTAGATAGTCTGTTGTCTTTGAAATGGCCTTTGATATAAAAATTGCAGTCTTGCTATGATATGCAGGTTCATTCCCTGCAAGAAGCAAGACAGTTTCTCCTGGGTGTCCCAGTATTTTTACTTCAGTGAAAGCCCAAACATTAGACAGGTGTTATGTAGTTTGCCCACTTAATACAATACCATTTGTGGCTATAAAAACGATAATACATTCTTATTATTGGATTTAACTTAATTTAAAGTATGTTTTACAAGTTCTGTGCAGTACTAAACACTATTATGCAGAACAAATGCATTTTAAAATGAATCAAACTATAGCTTTCTTCCTGTAATTATTTCCAAGATAACATACATGGATGGATGGATGGATGGATGGATGGATGGATGGATGGAGAGAGAGAGAGAGAGAGAGAGAGAGAGAGAGAGAGAGAGAGAGAGAGAGAGAGAGAGAGAGGAGGGAAGGATGGCTATACGTCTGGCTCTGAAATATAAGTATTTCCCCAGGTTAAGAGATGTTGGGAGGCTTTTTGGTCTTACATTTATATTCTTGTGATGGTTGAAGGATACACAGGGTTTATACAGGATAGTCTCTGAAATCCCTAACCATCTTTTCAAATGAAGGAATGTATAAAATGTATTGAAATTTCAAGGATGCCAAGTGTGTATTGGAAAAAAAGGCAAAATCAATGGTGCTAAAAAGGCTCTACAAGGTATATAGACAGACTATAGGAAAGCAGACTGTGGGTAGGTGGCAGATAACCTGTAGGTGGCAAAGATTATAGGAAAAAGAAGTAATAGGAAGAAAATAACTGGATGATTGAAAAAAAGAGGAATAGCAAATAAAATGTCATGTTAACAGACTTTAAGGAGAGTGTGTATGTGTCTGTATGTTCATATGTGTGTCACATACACACATGCATGTGTCTGTATGTTTGCACACAAACACAATAAGCACAATAAAAATGCAGTAAAAATGCAATCAAGCACTCAGCTACGCTGCTGCAACTGTAAATATTTCAGACTGGGAGAATTGGATATTAGATTGCCGTCTCAGTTTTTCTAGCAATTAATTATGTTAGCCCAAAGATCAAGATACATTCTTCAATAGGAAATGGGTTTTCTCTACAGTTAGTGAAAAGGTGAATTAATGTACAGTATAAGATTTAAATCCATTTTGGGAGGGGAGATAAGAATCTCAAAGTGGGGATTTGAACCAATAACAGATTTGAAAACTCTTAGTTTAAATAACCGCCTATATTAAACCTCTAAAACCATAAATCCCTTGAGCCCTATGACTGGCCACGCTCATATAAAACTGCATGTCAAAAGTAGGATGCAGTACACACATGTGTGCGCACCCCACACACACACACACACAGTCTCATCACATCTCTGGCAAACTGTGGATGGAGTGAATCATTTGGTTCAAAACATCAATTTCCAAAACTATAGTACGTTTTCCACTTGGGTGTGAGTTAGGTACTCCTGGAAACACATTTATGCATAGTGTGCCTATTGTGCTCACACCCACACACCCCATCGGCAGAGTAGAGGAAGGAGGGGAATTTGCAACATAACATCTCCCTCCTTTCCCCAAAGGCTCTGGTGTGTTCTTTAGTCATCCAGTAGGGGTGAAACTCCATTGGGAGAGATCATGCCACATGATAGAAGTTCAGAGAAAGCCAGGGTGGCATGATGGTAGTTGAGTTATTATTTGGTCACAGATGAAATATGGTGTGGCAAAGCTCAATTCTAGCTGCCAGTCCTAGTTAGCCAAAGGCCTGAGGAATTTTAATTGCCAACCATAACTTAATAGGAAGGGAATTGCATCATTTAGGGTACTTGGGTCAAGAATGCTATCTCTTGGATTGCCACCCAATGAATTGCTGGCAGATGTGGTTCCTCAAGAGACCTTCCCATTGGATTTTAATTGCCAAGCAGGTGCATAATGGAGCAGCAGGTCCTAAACCATAGCCTAAATATAATCAGCCACAAACAGGCAGACAGTGCAAGGCCTTCAGAATAGCTGTCATATGTTGCGGTAGGTTGCTCCCTTCAACAACCTAACCATGGCACTGTGCATTAGCTGCAGTTTTGAAGACAAGTCAGAGGGACCCCCATATGCTGCCTCTTGTAAGAATCCAACCCTAAGGTTATCGATGTGTGGATTACCATAGCCAAGCTGTTCCTATTTTGGAAAAGGAGCCAGAATGGAAAAAGGAGGTGTCTCCACTGATAAGGATGGCTCTGGGAGAACCTAATTCCCAGACCCATCCACAATACTTCAAGTTTACCGACACCTTCCTAACTCATATGACACAGAAAAAAATAGAATATGCATCTTCTAACACTTCTGTTAACTAAGATCACAGTTCTGTTGTTAAGTTCAGAGAGGAAACGATTATTCCTGATTGGAATCCTCCACAATGACACAATTTCTGGAAAGCTGATCCACTTAAGACAAACAATATACAATATACTTCAAGGGTCTTTTCTTCCCAAAATTTCATGCACAACTTTGCACAGAATGGCAGAGGTTTGTGATTCAAGACTGTGCAATTTTATGTGCGCTTATCTGCAGTAGGTCCCATTGTTTTAGTGGAACATAATATTTTGTTTTGTATTTTTACACAAAATTGTGGGGCTATAAATACCTACAGTATATGTACACACCAGAAAACAACACATGTCACTTGTAGCAGTGAACAGTTACTATTGTTTTATACAGTTCTTTTTGTGGGATGAATAAAGGGTGTTACTGTATAAGAAAAAGTGGGAAAGGCTGAAGGTTGCGAGCATAATAGCAAACAGCTATGTGCATAATAGCCGAATCCCTAAACAATACAGTGTAATAGCACTGACTGTTTTCCCCTATCTCATACCACTATTTCTCTATATTAAAGGGACATGGTAAGTTCTATTTCAATATATAAGTGGTTTTGAAATGTGTTAGAATAATGTGACATTGAAATGAAGGGAATCATTTGAAATATGTTTCTAATGGTTTTTATTGTTTTGTATTTGTATTTGTAAGCCACCCAGAGTCTATGGGAGTGGGTAGCTGCTATTATTATCAACAACAACGTTAGGCAAAATATATATTTCACACATACTGTGCTCTGCATTTTTGTCTTAGAAGTGATTCCAGCTGCAGAATCTAGGGGTGCAATTCTATATATTTGCTTCAGAATAAGCTCCAGTGGGCTGTAAAATATCAGAGCAGAACCCAATATTTTGCACCACCATTTAGCCATTCCTTGCTTCTGTGGCTCCTGTTTTTAAAAATCTCAGAGGTTGTTACTATTCTTGATTTCTATTCCTGCAATAAAAGGGCTTTGAGCAGATTCTGCCTGAAATTTTAGTATTGGGATCACATGACAGAGTGATCCCACAGAGAAGCTACTTCGATATGTGCATTTACATGACATTATTAGGCACAATATTAGGTGAAACTGAGTTTCAAATGTTGTCACAATTGGCCTACACAACCGGTTGGATTTTTTCATATTTGGAGAGCTCAGTCCTTAATCCACAAAACAACACAGACAATGTTCCAAAGACTGAGTTGCTCTATTATTTCTATGAAAAAATAAATCCAGAATCCCACGATAGCAGCAAATTTATCACAACATGACAAACATCCTGAGTTCATCTTTTGTTCTCATCCAGATTCTGATGTGACAATAAATACACTTGCTCTAGTTAGCATGGTGACATGTAATTCAGATATGGACCCAAATGTAGCAAATACACAAATTTGTATCTGATATCTATTCAGATCAAATGTTTGTGTTAATAAATAGCTAACTTGTCATTCTGAAAGAAAGAGGAAAAGAAAAAGAAAATGAAACACAAGGAACATACTTCTATGAAATGCTTCAATTATTCTTCTCTTTGTATTGTCTTTGGGAGGGGGGGTAAGCATGGTTTTTCCTGGTTCAGTGCATGTTTTTAAGACACTGTTTTTTTCCCAAAGATAATTTGAAAAATTATTTTATAGATTTCAGCACCTATTTCTGAGAAATCTATATTTAACTGGAAGCCACAAGAATCACAGACAAAAAAATACATTTATTTTTATTTTTACTGTTCTTTTAAACATATGTTTAACTGAATGATGATTATTTTGACAGAATTCACTTAGGAAATTTCAAGTGGTAAAACTTCTCTGCTGTAAGAAAAGATCACACTCTGCAAACATGCAAATGAGACTTTCGCCCACAGCCAACTGTAAACTTTAGTCTTTGTACTCTTGACCTTTTTTAAAACATGGTATGATTCTGTAGCATTGATACATCTTGAATATCTTCTATTTGGTAAGTACAAACAAATTGAAAATGGGAGGATGATATATGAGAAAATAATATCAATCAAAGAGAATATTTGTAGCTCAGGGTTGAACTGTGGAGTCCTTGGTGCTCTCTGAGCCTTGTTGTTTTCTTGCAGACGTTTCATTGCCAGACTAGGCAACATCTTCAGTGCGGAAAGGGAGTGGGACTTGCTTTCTGTTTATATACGCTGGCTTGTCCTGCCTGTGTTGGTGGGGGTGTTGTACTGTCCTTGGTAGTACCTTGATTGGGTTGTTGTTTGCTGCTTGGTTGATTGACTAATAATAGTTCCTTGATTAGGGTATATTGTGCTGTTTGATTGTTCCTCTGGTGCTAATCTTGGTGTTAAAATCTGGTATAGATGGCATAGATAGGTTGGACAAAAGTCCAAAGGAAACATTACTTTTTGAAATGTCAGTAAAAATGAGTTCACATTAAAAAGAGAGATAAGCTTGAAAATGAAAAAAAAAATAAGTTACATAGATTTTGAGAAATAGTCATCAAGAGAAATATTTTTCAAGCGAAAGGGTTATTCAGACAGTGGTCAAAAAGTGGGAACCTTACACCATCCAACAGTTCTGGGTTTCCCACTGAAAGACAGGAATCTTGAACTCTTTCATGTACTAGAAAATTTCAAAATTTTGATTTGCAGAAGGACTGTTCTCGTGCATGTGACTGCCCAGAGACCACCACAAACAAAACCAAGCTAATACTTTAATGAGTAATATGATGACGATATAATAGACTATAATATGATGATGATATAATAGGCTATTGAAACGTTGCTTACTCCTTTTATTGGCAAGGGAAAGATTGTATTGGGGGATGCAAAAAGAAAGAGGAATGCCAGTAAGAGAAGATACTACTGAACTTGGCAAATCTCATCCTTCACCAGAAAATTCTTTTCATGTTCTTACAAGATATGAGCCAGGACCAGCCAAGGCTAAATAAAAGTGCTGACAGCTAATTAACTAAACAAGGCTGCCTATACAATTAAGTTCCTGCATTTTCCCAAAATATCACCTATTTCAATTAGATAGCTACTTACAGTAGCTCAGCTGTTTGAACAAGGTTTGACAGATTTTATGCATAAATATACAATGCAGAAAAGAATTATTTTTAGTATGGAATTTTTCCTCCTGTCTTATTCCACCCACTCAGTCCCACAGAATCTCACTGGAGCTCAAGGGGAGCGGCTAATCAGGCAATTGCAATCATTATGAATAGACCAGCTTGATTCTAGCCCCTGAATGAATATAATTATATATCTCTTTATTCATTTTCCCTTCTTTCACTTGCAAATCCAGTCAACGGCTATGGTGTTGTTTTACTTAAGATGTTACTGAATATCATATGAGAGCAGTTTTGCCCATCTGTGGGTCTCCGCACATGTTCTCACACTTCGGATCTAAACATCTCATACATGAATAAGCACTTTATTTATACAGTTCAATGGGCACTGTCTCAGTATATCTTACTGCTAAGATACAGGTTCAAAAGTGAAATTACAGTAAGTTCTAATGGATTTTGAAAAGACAAGTAAAACTAAAAGAAGAAAAGAGAAGAGGGATTTCATTTTCACAACAGTCTTCATATGTACAGATGCTAACAGATGTTATATCCTTACACAGCCATGCAAATTCACCCAGAGAATCATGAGAGCATTTCCTTGGAGTGTTATCTCACTTCAGTGCAAAATAGGTGAATACTGGCCCAAGGGGGTTCTTTCCCTTCCCAAAGATTGCTACGTGACCTTTTTTTGACCCCTCTCCTACAGACAGTCCTAAATGTGGCCTTCCTCTCTGCAGAGGTCTCTGAAGAGTATGGTCAAAAAAGTCAAGATGACAGCATAAGTAGATTGATGGAAAATCTTTAGATGTTAAAGATGTTAATGTGATGCTTAATTATATACCAAAGCTTTGGAATCTGATTTATGGTTGCACTGAACATTGGGGTGGGGGAGGTGGCTAAAAGAATCATATTGAGAATTGGAAATGTGATATTATTCCAGCTGTAAGGAATGGCTTTCAGAAATGTGTGATCTGTTTTTGAAAAGTCAATATTTTCTACTAATCAAAGGATGAAGCAATAAGTATGATAATGGCAGAGATGTTGTGATTATTTTACAATAATATTTTGTATTAATCATATTATAGTAGCGTATGGTACTTCTGAGAGCCAGTTTGGTGGTGATTAAGGCGCCAGGCTAAAAACCCGGAGACTGTGAGTTCTAGTTCAGCCTTAGGCACAAAGCCAGCTGGGTGACCTTGGGCTAGTCACTCTCTCTCAGCCCTAGGAAGAAGAAGGCAATGGCAAACCACTTCTGAAAATCTTGCTGCAGGGACTTGTCCAGGCAGTCACCAGGAGTCAACACTGACTTGAAGGCACACACACACAAAAAGGTACTTCTAAGTAAACCAGTGACTATTGATATGTATAATATATAAGGTAGATTTTCCCCCTCTCTTTCTTAGTTTGTTTGGTTCCCCCCCCCCATATTTTCCTTTCCTTTCCTTTTTTTGGAGGGGGGTTCCTATTAATTTTTTCTTTAAGTTTAATGGTTGATTTGTTAAGTGTGTGTGTGTTTTAGTGTACTTTGGTGTTTCATCATTTTTTTCTTATAAATAAAATTTAATAAATAAATAAATAAATAAATAAATAAATAAATAACAAGATGGCAGCCTGACAGTGTGATTGAACTTGGAATGGGGCTTTATTGACCACACTCTACAGTCACACCTGTCTGTTAGATGTCCACCTGATTGTAAAAATGCCTGCAATATGTTCCCCTCCCCGGACAAACTTCAGAGCCACAAATATGCTGATATATGCTGATAAGGACATTTATTTAGTTCTTTATTTGTCCAATTTATATAGCTGCCCATCCCACAACAAATGACTCTGGGTGGCATACAACAAAGCTAAAACAATTAATACCCAAAAACAGTTATCATTACTATTATTAAGAACATTAAAACTATAAAAAACACAGCTAAGACAAAGAAATAGTAGGCAAAGGGATGTTAATAATAAGGGAGCCACCTCACTAGTTCACCCATCGCCTGGGGTCTCCAGGCCTGAGGGCACAACCAGGTCTTGAGGGACCTGTAGAAGACCAGAAGTGATGGTGCCAGCCTCACCTCAGGGGAGAGAATATTCCACAATGCAGGCGCTACAGCAGGAAAGGCCCACTGAAGCAGAGGTGCCACGTATGTTCTACCAGAAGCACACATAACTGCTCACCCTGCTGCATTTTGCACCAGCTGAAGTTTCCAGATAGTTTTCAAGGGCAGCCCCATATATAGCGCATTACAATAGTCCAACTGGGAGGTGACCAGGGCATGAGTGACTGTGAGTAGGGCCTCTCAATCTAGGAACAGGTGTAACTGCACACAATATGAAGTTATGCAAAGACCCTCCTAGCCATGACTGCTACTTGTTCATCGAGCAGGAGTTGAGTCCCTCAAATTGTGTACAGGGTCTATTTGGGGCAGTGCAACCCCACCCAGCACCAAAGATGGCATAGTCTAGAACTGGGGGGGGGGGCAAAACAAAACCCAAAGCCACTCAATCTTGCCAGAGTTCAGTTGAAGCCTGTTGTTCCTCATCCAGACCCTCACAGCCTCCATACACTGGGATGACGTCCACAGCATCACTTAATACGCCAGGAGCAGAGATGTACAATTGGGTATCATGATGATGATACCTCACTCCATGGTGACGGATGAGCTCGCCCAGCAGTCTCATGTAGATGTTGAATAGGAGAGGAGAGAGCACCGATCCCTTGTCCCAAGCAGCAACCAAGGCTTCAGATGGACCATGCAGCAGACCAGCAGGAACAACCCTTAACTCCCTCTGAAACCCATCTGGGTCCATCAGTCGCCGGGGGTGGACCCATCTAATGGGTCCAGCCTCCCTGCAGTGGACAGAGGCACTAGAGAATCACATGGAAATTGGGGCGTGATCTGACCATTTTTATTTATTTATTTGTCAAATTTATCACCGCCCATCTCTACAAAAGTAGACTCTGGGTGGTTGACCATGACCACCAAACCAAAAGCTCCCCCAATTGCAGATCACATAGCCACTGCTCTGACAAAAACACCCGATCCAGAGTGTGACCACTGTCCTGTGTCAGGCTCTGGATGACCTGGGATAGGCCTATGGCTGTCATGGTGGCCATGAACTCCTGAGCCAACTCAGACCCCATTCCTAGGGAAGGCAGATTGAAGTCCCCCAGGACCATAAGTCTGGGGAACTCCACTGCCAACCCAGAAATGGAGTTAAGGAGCTCAGGCAGGGAGGTTGCTATGTAGCAAGGAGGCTGGTACAACAGCAACAATCCCAACTGATCCCTAGAGCGCAACTTAATGAACAGGGTCTCACATCCGGTGACCTGTGGGGCAGCGCCCCTGAAAGCCGTAAGAGGTTCCTGGATGACAGTCACCACACCTCCACTCCTGCCCCAGGTTCTCGGCTGGTGCCACACCGGCTGGGCAAATCTCCAAAAGGGCTACTCCCCCTTCCGGGCCCAGCCAGGTCTCAGTAATACATGCCAGCAGAGCCCTCTCATTCACGATCAAATCGCAGATGAGGGAGACATTACTTGAAGGTACCAAGTTCTACATTTGGCATTCCTAGTTAAAAGGATCAGGTAACAGGTGATGGGAGAAAATCACTACCCAAGATCCTGGAGATCTGCTGCCAGTTGGAATAGGGGACTAAATAAGAAAAGCCATCTGATCTGGAATAAGAGAACATTCAGTTTTCCTATGGGTGGGATCTATAAACAGAAAAGGGCTGTACTGGTTTTTCCATGTACTTTCTGTGGACAGCAAACATTTTTCAGGGTTTTTTATGAAAATCAGAAATGTCAATGAGCTGTCAGCTGCAAATTCAGCAAAAGAAAATCACAGTTAACAGGAGGAGATATATCTTTCTCCTGAAACTTTTTATCATTGCAGTAGAAAAGGCAGTACTTAAATCAAGACTAATCAATTTAAATATGAATAACGATCTAATGAATCTTTGTGGTGAACTCTGTAAATAATGCTGCTAATAAGATGAGGGTGCTATCAAAAGAGGGGGAAAATGTAGTGATGACAATGGATTAATCAAAAAATCCCTAACCTTAATCTTGTGACAGCTCTAAGAAATTAACAGATATAGAGCTTTCAACCTATCAAAGGAGCACTATTATTTAGCCAAATCACAAAATATCAAATACTGCTTGGAAGTTTCTATATTATTTTTTTTAAATGTTAGTTTGGCATGGTTTTAATATAATATATGCCCTGCTCCAAGAAATGAAAAGCATTGCCCTGAAGTTGTCAGTGTTTACCAATATAGAAATAACAATGTGAAGGATGGAATGGAAATTCACCATTGTGTATTATATTCCCAGTTTTCTCAGATCAACTGGTGAATTTAGAACCAACCTTAAATCTGAATTTCTCCTTATTTGTGACATGACATCCCACAGTGCTTTAAGAAATAATGCAGTTGAGAAGTTGTAGATAAGATCTCCTGAGTCTTGTCACTGTTTGAAAGGTCAAAAACATTTTATACAGAAGGAACTCTACAATTTAACACATCTCACAACTGGGCAGACAGCTACTTATTGCAGATTGGAGAAGTAAGTGAAATATGTAATAGCCTTTTAATTTTTCCCCAGGGCTCTTAGGCATTCTATTGAAATTTATTTCAGAGTTTTTATTTACAGGGTTACACATCGTAAAGACCTTTAAAAACAATTCAGGATAAAAAATCCTACACCCAAGAATAAACTTCATTTAGCACTGTGCAATTTGCCTGCAGGTACATAAGCATAGGACTGCACTGCCAATGTCCAAGTTGATGGACAGATTAACTAGCCAATAGCATTTATTCCATTGTGACACTTTGTCTCATAACTTCATTGACTGAAATTCAATTTTAAAAAATGAGATGATTCATATATGGTCATCACAGAAGCTCATGTTTCATTTCATAAATTCATACTATTCCTTGGCTGAGATTTTCTTTATGCATATCTGTTTATACAAATGTGAGTGCCCATTTCTCTCTGTGTGTGTATATGTATGTCTGTGCATCAGACACAATATTCTATACATAGAATCTGGGTAGTCTTTCACATACTAGCACCTTCCATGGAAAAAATCCATAATACAGTATGTGGAGAAATCTATATTAGTACAGTGACTTAGTCTTTAGAAAAGCTCTGAAATATTTCTATATCCCAGTTATTATGCAAATGGCAGAATGCAAAAAACAGAATTACAAATCATCTGATGGTTGACAGCTGAATACAAGTGGGAAAGCTACTAAAAATGTTAGCTCCAAATTCCAGTTTCCCAGAACACACAGGCAAAAAAAAATCTTCCAAACAATGAATTTTATACATTTTTTTCATTAATCACAGGCTGCAGTTCATACACATTTTAGATGCAGAACACTTCCATTACCTTACAGATAGAAAGGTCTCCTGAACCAGTATTGGGTTCTTCTTAGAAGCCGCTACTAAACATTATGAGGATGCTAAGCAGAGCAACAAAAGAAGTTCTCTATTTTTTTTATCATTCTCCTAGCCTATATCACAATGGCAGTGAGGAAATTGTTCTTCTCGATCACTCTGCATGTGCACAGAGCAGTCCAAAGAGCAATTTGCTCAAAGCATCCAAATTTTGTAGGAAGAACATGTAGTCCATTCAACCATACATTATAAAAGGACAGTACAAGATTGATTGATTGATTGATTGATTGATTGATTATGTGCCATCAAATAAAATTATTTATGGCATCTAAGATGGCATAAGTCCAGTGGATATATCTGCGAGTTTGCTTGTTCAGTTATAAGGTATACTTTTCCAGTGATATAAAGAGAATCTTGCAGAAGTGAAACCTATCACAAGTGCCCTTGATCTTTGCCTTTCCTAGCTTGTAAAAGCAGCCTCAAAAGGGCTATAATGAAATGTTTGCTTAAGTTAATTCATCCTGAACCAGGGTCATGGCCCAGTAGAAAGGAGGGCAGAACAGAGGTTCTGTTAGGTGATTGCCAAGCAACGGAGTAAACATTCCGATGAGTGGCAGTTGGCTGCAGCCTATATAGGAAGAGGCTGGGCTACCTTTGTTCTCTTTGCTGGAAACAAGGTCTAGCTCAGGTGTGATCCCTGTGTAGGAATTTCACTCTTGAATCGTAGACCCTTGGACAGGCTGCCAACCTTGACCTGGCTCTTGAACCTTGGACCAACTTTAGAGTTCATTGCTTTGATTTGACATTCCGGAATATATTGCTAACTCTGTTACCTGAAAATAAAACTGATAATCTTCCAAGAAACCGTGTATATGTGTGAGGCTGAAACCTGAAGTAGGACAACCATGGACATCTGGGCCGGGGGGGGGGGGGGGATGACAAAAATTTGTGTCATAACTTTATGATACGAATTCCAACCACTTGGTACTTACATCAGATATCACCTGCGGTATGCAAGGACCGGATCTTCCATCATAACATCAAATGCATGAAATCATGGCTTCCTGCAGACACCCATGCCCTGAACTTTACCATGTTGAATTATTTCTTTACCAATTTTCAATATTCCATGCTTGGCCAAGTGCTGCAATGTGTGGTAACATCATAGTTTCAGACATTTCAAAATAGTTTGGATTAGCTAGATCAATTCCAGCCTGGATAGATGTCATTTACAAGAAAAGGAAAATGCATCTCCATTGATTTGGCTGAACTTCTCAGTGGCCTTTAACATAGGCATCATTTCCTAACCACAATGATGCCAAAATGGTGAAATGTACATCATGACATCATAATGTAAGATGCCTGACTAATTCCTAGTGTCATAATATCTCTTACAAGTTTATAATGGGTGAGGCTTGCACTGTGATGTTACAACACACTTTTGTCCCTTCCTCCCCTCTTGCAGACATATTTGGCCTCTGATACCATTCAACATGGTAATATTCTAGGTCACCTGGCTGGAGTGTGACTTGGAGACCTATTCTCTCTTACAGATGAGATCAGATAGTGATGCTGAAGGATTCTTATTGCCATAAACAATGCCTGTGGTGTCCTCTGGGGTCTATCTTGCCTTCATGTTCTTCCACATAAATATTAGGGCTGTGCAGTGCTTCAGTTCTGAAGGGGAAAATCTGTTTTGAAGTGTGCAGAAGCACTCATGAAGCACTTGTTGGCAATACGTTAAAACTATCTGTGTTTTTTTCCAGAATTCATGCTGCCCTCGTCAGCTGCAGCATGAACCCAGGGGAAAAAAATCTATTTGGTCAGTTAAGACCAGTACAAATAGGTAGCCTGGAACTGTAGAGATGGTATCAGAAAAGCCAAAGCTGTAAATGAGCTGAAGTTGGCAAAGGATGCTAAGAACTAAAAAAAAGGATTTATTCAGTTATAGTCAAAATAAAGGCAAAAGAATCAGTAAATCAGAGGCTCACTGAAGGTGTAAAAACATTAACAAGTAACAAAGAAAAGGCAGAGCTACTCAGCTCCTATTTCAGTGCAGTCTACTCCAAGACTGGATTAAATCCTGATAGTGATAGAAACATGGTCAGGGAATATCTCTTTACTTTGAATGCATATACATCTCCAGGGCCACCCTGGAAAATAGCTGATGGTCTGAAACAACCCTTTGTGCATAATCTTTGAGAAATGATGGGAGGAGAGGAAATGTTGCCCCTATGTTCAGTGAGGAACTAAAGGAAGATCCAGGAAACTGCTGACCACTCTAGTAAAGGTAAGGTAAAGGTTTTCTCCTGCACAGTCGTGTCCGACTCTAGGGGGCGGTGCTCATCTCCGTTTCTTAGCCGAAGAGCCAGTGCTGTCCGAAGACACTTCTGTGGTCATGTGGCCGGCATGACGCACGCGGAACGCTGTTACCATCCCACGGAAGTGGTACCTATTTATCTACTTGCATTTGCATGCTTTTGAATTGCTAGGTTGGCAAGAGCTGGGGCGAGTGCGGGAGCTCACTCCGTCATGCGGCGCTCAAGTCTCGAACCACCGACCTTCCGATCGACAAGCCTGGCGTCTTAACCACTGAGCCATTGCGCCCCCGCTGACCTCTCTATCTGAAATTAATATCTGTGAGGATTCTCTAGTGTCATAAAGAGATTGATATGTAAGTACTTTGAAAACAATGTGGCCATTACCAGAGAGCAGCATGGATTTGTCAAGAACAGATCTTAGCAGTCTATAAGTTTATCTTATTTTTTACTGAGTATCTTGCTTAACAAATTGTGGAAATGTCATACACACAATATCTTGATTTTGGCAAAGCACTAGACAGAGTACCTGATGACACTGTCTTAAAGTCTTTAGTAGCATTCTTAAACATCTTGCTATTTATTTGTCCCCAGTCAGCATAAATCTCATGGTACTTAAATGTATACATACTGTAGCTGGGTCAAAAACTCTACTCAAAGAATGCTCATCCATGGTTTCTTACCAAATTGAAGCAAGTGAAGGTTTAGTCCTGGCATGTACTTTTCAATGTTTTTTATTAATGACTTGGACTAAGAGGTATAAGGAATGCTTATCAAATTTGCAGATGATACAAAATTAGGTGGGACAGGTAATACCCTAGAAAACATCAGTGTCTTCATAGGACAGATACATTGTTGGAACTAATAGAATGAAGCTAAATGCAAAGTTCTTGATTTAGGAAATAAAAATCAAATGTATGGGTATAGGATGGAGAAAACATGTCTTGGTAATGACACTTGAGAAAAAAATCTTGCAAAGTAGTAGATTGCAGATTGAACATTAGTAGTAGGATGTGGCTGCAAAAAAAGGCAACCCAATTTTGGGCTGCATCAATGTTATAAGAGTTTCCAAATCATTCACTTGTCACAGTTTCCTGCAAGTTTCCTGCCCATAAAACACTTTCACTCCCACTCTCTTTATCTCTCCTAAACAAGCACAAGAAAGTGAGATAAGTAGCATTCCTGCAGAGAATTAGGAAGCTATACAGAGTGTGGGGGAAGGGCACAGAAAACCTCTGAGAGACAGACAGAGAGGGGGCAGGGTCAGTCCCAAGATTCAAATCCTGAGGGTCTTAATCCTGCCTTTTTGAGCCAAGAGAATTTTTGAAGGCCTTTTCTCGGCCTTGAAGCTCCCTGCCATCTGTCCCTTGTTCACCAAATGACTTTCTCTGGCATGAGAATCAGGGACCATCATCAGCCCCAACTCTCTTAAACTCTTCATATTTAGTGAGATACAAACGTGATAAGTAAATAAATAAGCTCAGCCAAAATCTATTGAAATATCACTCAAAACAGATGTTCCAACTTTACAATGTATCAAGCTTGGGATGTTATAAATATCCTTGGTTTTTAACTGTTATATTACATTTGTACTACTTTATCTTATGGCAAATCAGGCAAAGGTATAAATATTCAATATAAAAAAGTTCAAGACAAAAGAACCAAGTAAAATTTGAAAACATGCGAATGGCATGGGACCAGGATACCTGATGGACCGTCTTATCCCCATAACATCGACCCGCCCCACCCGATCATGCAGAGAGGGCTTGCTACGGACCCCATCAATAAAAGAATTCCATCTAACGGGGTCCAGGAGGTGGGCCTTCTCTGCAGCGGCGCCCACCCTTTGCGATATCTTACCCCCAGAGTTGAGACGGGTTTCCTCCCTCCCAGCCTTCCGGAAAAATCTGAAAACCTGGTTCTGCTGCCTAGCATGGGAAGGAAAAGGTAATAGCTCCTCCTGGGGGTGGTTAATATCATAATACCCTCCCTAATTTGCCAGATTGGATTTTATATTTATATTTTTATGTCATATTGTATTTATATTGTATTTTAATCTTGTTTTTATTGTACGCTGCCCAGAGTCCCCCATTGGGGGAGATGGGCAGTGATATCAATTTAACTAATGAATAAATAATAATAAAACAACATGTTTAATTAACATGCTTCTATATTTTCTTTTAATCTTCTGTGGCACTGTAACATTGCCCAACATTTGTCTGCAACAGTGAGGGGGTATGTGCACATAGTTATATGTCTGTGTGTGTGCACCCACACATGCACATTTGTTTGTGTGTGTGTGTGATTTTTATATTTGGAATTCTGCCCTCAGCATCCTACCATCTTGGTGATTCCTTACGTGTATTTTTACCACCCTGACTGGTGATACCATGATCAGATTCTGGGTTAATTTGAAAAACCAGATTTCCTTAGCTAAATTCTGCCATGCAACAGCAGCAGAAAGATAGAAAAGATTTAAGATGCAGACAGAAGATAAGAATTCCCCATACCTTTTTAATAAACATGTAAAAATTCCATGGTGTTCTTAAAGACAGAGGTCATAAAATATTTGCTCAGCTAGATCAGAAGAAAAAACTAATATTAACAGGCAAAACAATGTTGGCTTTTGCCAAACTCTTTTTACAAGTTATTTCATAGTAAATGTGCATATGTACAGTATATAGGTACATTATGTATGGGTAAATATGTATGCAGGTAGGTGTGTGTATATATATATATACACTATACACTATACACTATACACTATACACTATACACTATACACTATACACTATACACTATACACTATACACCAGAGCTTTCCAGACTGTGTGTCGCGACACAAACGTATGTCGCCACACACAGTCTGGTGTGTCGCCACACAACCTGGAAGCACTGATCATGATCAGCGCTTCCAGGTTTTCCCGCGGCGACACACCAACTGCAGCGCGCAAAACCCAAAAGTGGCAGCAGCGCTTCTGGGTTTTTGCGTGCTGCCGCAAGGACGGCACTTCCGGGTTTTCCCGCGGCGACACACCAACGCCGGTTGGTGTGTCGCCGCGGGAAAAACTTTGGAAAGCCCTGCTATATACTATATACTATATACCCAAATAATTCAAAAATCAATTTTCTTAACTGTATACTTGACAAAGCATAAGATAAAACTTCTCTTGGGAATTTAATTTATCTTATGATTTTTTTATTATTATTTCCTGAAAAAATCCTCAAATGTTCCACTAAGCAGGAACCTCAAATATGCTTTAGGCAAAACGTTGAAGCAGATGACATCAGGAGAGCCTGTTATTGTAAAGCGTAGACAAAATCCACTTTTCCAATCTATAAAACTTAATATAAAGGGAACACTATTTTTAAATTAAGTCAGTGCAGTTCTCTTTGAACTGAACTCTGAATATTGAATTCATGAAACTTAAGTTTACAATATAACTTCAGCAGAAATACTTCCCTTAATTTTTCAGATAGGATAGGCATGTATTTCCATTGACTGAATTTTTTTCCTCAATGGGCAGACTGCTCATATGACAATGGAACTCTCCCTTCTGGGACTCATGACATTTTCACTGGAGAATTTTGAATGGAAGGAAACTCTGCCACCCAACTGTGTGATATTACATACACAAAGTAATAACCTCTATCAATATTCTTTAAGAATAAACCAATGACATTGCAAATGACATCTTTAGCACCATGTCTGGTAGGTGCATAGTTTTCTGAAGCAGTGGTGATACCACAGAAAGTAGCACGATAGCTGTGCATCTCTATCCATTCCCGATGAACAAAATGTATTTGCTCTGGTTAGAGTTATTTTTATTCTAAATCCATACATATGTACATCAAATGCCATGTCTGAATATGTGACTAAGAAATCTTCAAGATGAGCAGCTTTTCCATCTTCCTAACCATCTGAAGCCACTCTTCCACAATTGAACTGAGCTGTTCAGACTATTAGGTTTTCTTGTGGAATATTCTTTAAAAAAAGGTAAAGGTTCCCCCCGCACATTTGTGCAGTCGTGTCCGACTCTAGGGGCCGGTGCTCATCTCCGTTTGTTAGCCGAAGAGCCAGCGTTGTCCGAAGACGCTTCCACAGTCATGTGGCCTCATGACGCGCGCCGAACGCTGTTACCTACCCACTGAAGTGGTACCTATTCATCTACTTGCATTTGCATGCTTTCGAATTGCTAGGTTGGCAAGAGCTGGAGCTAGTGCAGGAGCTCACTCCGCACGCAGGGCTAGGGATTCGAACCTCTGAACTTGCGATCTTCCAATCGACAAGCCTGGCGTCTTGCCCACTGAGCCACCATGCCCCCATATTCTACAGTATTCTACAATATTCTACAGTGACATATTGACATGTTTATGAGTCTGTAGACACTGGCCAATCACTGCAAAACCATTGGCGTTTTGCAGCTAATACCTGAGCACAGAGAACAGTCAGCCAACCAGTGCTCAGATGCTGGTCAGTAACTTACTGCATTGCACTATTCACTCAGGCTTGACCTAAACATGGACCATTTCCCCTAAGTAAAAAAATGAAAAGGAAACAACATGAAATTTCTATGCCACGTGGTGGCAAATTTCTTACTTTAAAACTGTGACAAGTCAGGATTTGGGCATGTGGGTTTCTTTATACATCAGCATACATGGCAGGATAATAGCTGGAAGGCAAGGCAGGAGAGCACAGACCACCATTCGGAGCAACGCTCCTGATTCAGACTCAGCCACTTCTCTCTTGAATGGTTCCTCACCCTCACCAAATATTATAGCCACAAGCTTCCAGGTAGGATGTTCTGTGTTAACTACCAGATAGAGGGCCTCCTTTGACTTTAAGAATTGAAAAATTCATCTGGGAGAGGAAGGAGTTCACTAGAAACTTTGAGCTTTAACATTTTTAAAGCATGGTTTAGTGAGGATATCCCAGAATATAATTTTAGGTGCTGTGCAATGGAAGGCAGGGAGCTGCACATTTAATTCAGCTCAAACAGAAGATGAAGACTAACATTGTCTTCATGGGAACAGGGTACCTGCAAGTACATCTTACACACTTCCTCAAATATAAGATGGGCAACTCATGGATTGCCTGTAGTATCTAGCCCCCTTTCTGCATTCCTTGTAGCCTCTTCCTCACCATGCTACCCCTATTCAATGGCAAAATTCTGGCATTGGGCAGCATAATTTCTTTGGGAGAGAGGGTCATGGATAGAAATAAGAAGCAAATTGAGTGATTTAACTGCTTGGCCTATTGTACTACATATACATATACATATACATATACATATACATATACATATACATATACATATACATATACATATACATATACATATACATGTGTTGTTGTTGTTGTTCAATCGTTTAGTCATGTCCGACTCTTCGTGACCTCATGGACCATAGCATGCCAGGCCTTTATGTCCTCCACTGTCTCCCGGAGTTACATATACATATATGTAATACATACATATACATACTATATATACTATATACTATACTATATATACTATATACTGTATACTATACTATATATACTATATACTGTATATATACTATATATACTGTATATATATTACTATTGTACTATACATTTTAACTTAAAGAGGGCCTCCAGTGATGTCACTGCATTAGTGCCATATCCCAGGGGTCCCCAATCTGTGGGCCATGGCCCACTAGTGGGCCGCAGCCTGTTATGAAGTGGGCCGCGGGGCTCCCGCCTGCAAACCCCGTGCCCCCTGGTGCACGCGATTGGCTCCCGCCTGCAAACCTCGCCCCCCTGGTGTGTGCGATTAGCTCCCGCCTGCAAACCCCGCCCCCCCGGTCCATGCAAAAATCGTCTTCCACGACTGGTCCCTGGTGCCGGAAAGGTTGGGGACAGCTGCAATATCCCATGTACTTCTAAAAGGCCAATTTGGAAAATAATGCAAGTCCTGAATATGAACGGTTGCCTGCTGTTGTTCTAACACAATATTTTTCAATGGCTTCAAATCACATATTTGGGTGTGAGTCATCAAATTATGTGCACACATAGTATATGCTAATATATGAGCTCACCGATTTATGTCCTATCCCTTCCAACCTATACTGTTGCAAGGTCCCCTGGGAAATACTGAAGCACATCTGCATCCGCAAAAGGGGGAGTTCATCTCTGCACAGTCCAGTCTTCACACACAAGAACGGATCAAGAGAGCTGAATATTGCCCTTTCCACATGTCCATATATCTTCCATGTGCAGTGGGAGACAATCAACAAGGAAACAACACAACTGCAGATTGGAAGGACCTGGTATGCTGCTAGATTTAGCCTCCATCTCAATCAATCCACCCAATAAGTATTGGAAAGCTGGAGGCTCCCAACTAATTAATGGGCAGGATAAACAAACAGGGGCTTTACTTTTGCAAACCCCTAACTATCTATGCTTCATTTTTTGGAAGTTGGACATTTTGGGAGGTCTAGCCACAAGAAGGGCAGGGAAGCTGCACTGCATCCTAGCACTGATTTTGTATACCACAATAACATCCATTTTATCATCCTATAAACATACAGTACTCAAGTTAGTAAAAATGGCACGAAGCTGCATATTTGGCATTACAAAGCTAAAGTTGACGGATTCCAAATTGCAGTAATAAAGTTATCTTAAAAGTGGTGCCAAAGTAACAGCCTGACCAGAAAATGAACAGCTACAGGTTTAGCTTTGCCTCATGACCTCCAGCCATATCCAGATAATAGTGGAGGGGGGTCTGCAGCAAAACTTCAGAAGTAGCCCTCAGATATTAGGGCAGATTCGTGTGGGGGTTCTGTACCTTTCAGAGATGTAGGGAAAACATCCAGAATGACTGCTGTACATTATTTAGCACAGTGAGGTGTGTCTACAAGCACACAGACACACCAGAATACAGAATACAGAACAGAAGTTATCTTGCTGCTCATCAAGCCTTAATTTCTCATGTTACTCATAGATCTTACCAACTGTATACCAGTGTTAATAACATGGACCAGTGTGTTTCAAATAACGTAACATCGGAGGTGTTCAACTGCGTTTATGGTTTAGACACAAGGTATGTATGCATTACTTGTGTGCTACTTTCATGCCCAAATGAAATGTGACAATGATGCTTCATGCTAAGTAAAAGTCCCAGCAGCAGATGTTGAGCACAAAAGGCTCTGCTAAATCACCTAAAAGAAAAAAAGGGGGGTG
Source organism: Charina bottae (assembly GCA_023362775.1). Classification (NCBI taxonomy): domain Eukaryota; kingdom Metazoa; phylum Chordata; class Lepidosauria; order Squamata; family Charinaidae; genus Charina; species Charina bottae. The sequence continues at coordinate 78,796,341 of JALMGJ010000005.1, read as the reverse complement.
GGTGGGGGGGAAGGGGGCGCAGCCAAAACCACCGCTTCACTAGTGCACTAGTGAGGCTGTCCAGTCTGCTTCTATTTAGTGACCCAGAACAATCACTCATTTCCCAGCACAGAGCTTATTCATTTGCAAGATTGAAAAAGAACCGAAAAAAGGAAAAGAAAGGAGACATTTCTGCACATGCCCGTAATATTCTCCACCACTGGGGGCAGCTTTACATAAGACTGCATTCACTGAAACCAAAGCAACAGTCGGAGAAGCTTTCAGAGTGACAGGATGCAGAAGTGAACAGTGCTTGTTCATTGTACCGGGTCATCCTGGCTCCACTGCTTCAACGCAGCTTCCTTAGCTGGATTGAGGGTGCTGACTGTGAGAACTGCGGCCCAGTGGAATACAGATGGGTGAATTCAGACAGCTGAGCGTCACTTGGAGGAATCTCTCAAGCTTTGCACAGGGAGATTGTAAAGAAGCCGGGTCCACGATGTAAAGATGCAAAACCAAATTATCCATGAAGACCCTATTACCTAGGAAGAACCTGACTTTCTGCTGCAAACGCTGGGTTGGGATTTATTTATTCCAGGGATGTTCTGCATGCCTGGCAAAGGATAATGATCCAAAATTGGTCCATTTCCCAGGGGGTCCAATTTTCCTTCCTTGGTGTCAGCAAGCCCTGACTCACCAAAGAGCAGCTGACGGGGGCTGTCATGTTTGTGGCCCCTAGGCAAAAGCAAAAGACCTAAGGACGACCTTTGAAAACACAAAGGATGGGTATGTTTCCATTTTATTCCTTTCTAGTAAGCCTACAGCAATCCCTGCAATGCTTCTGTATTAATCACTCTGTAGATTGGCCTCTGTGCGAGCTACGACTAGAGGTACATTTCAGCGTGATTCAGTCTGACTCGGTCTGGCTTACATGCGTTATTTCTTTTTCTTCATTAGATTGGTCACCTTAAAATACGAGGGGGGCCATGGTGGGGGGGGGGGGGAGTAAAATAAAACTGCTTGCAAAGTACTTATTCTGCTGGGGGTTTCCTCTATATTGAAGTAGCATTTCTGAGCATGACTGAAAAATATCTGGACTGTTCTTTTGGGGGGATAACTTTTCTAAGTTATTTCTATTTCCAGGTTTCAATGCATTTAGGCTACTGAGCGGATCAGCAGTAGCCCTGGTAATAGCCCCTACTGTATTACTGACAATGCTTTCGTCTGCTGAACGAGGATGCCCTAAGGGCTGTAGGTGTGAAGGCAAAATGGTATATTGTGAGTCCCAGAAATTGCAAGAGATACCCTCGAGTATATCAGCTGGCTGTCTAGGTTTGTCCTTGCGATATAACAGCCTTCAAAAACTAAAATACAACCAATTTAAAGGTCTTAATCAACTTACCTGGCTCTACTTAGACCACAACCATATCGGCAGTATTGATGAAAATGCTTTCAATGGAATACGCAGGCTTAAAGAGTTAATTCTGAGCTCCAACAGAATTGCCTTTTTTCTTAATAATACCTTCAGACCAGTAACAAACCTCCGAAATTTGGATCTCTCCTATAATCAGCTGCATTCCCTGGGAGCAGAACAATTCAGAGGCTTAAGGAAGCTGCTGAGTTTACACCTGAGGTCCAATTCCCTGAGAACAATCCCAGTCCGGATTTTCCAGGACTGTAGGAACCTGGAACTCTTAGACCTGGGTTACAACAGGATCCGAAGCTTAGCAAGGAATGTCTTTGCTGGCATGATCAGGCTGAAAGAGCTTCACCTGGAGCACAATCAATTTTCTAAGCTTAACTTGGCACTTTTTCCAAGGCTGGTCAGCCTACAGAACCTTTATTTACAGTGGAATAAAATCAGTGTTATAGGACAAACCATGTCTTGGACCTGGAGCTCATTACAAAGACTTGATTTATCGGGAAATGAAATAGAAGCTTTCAGTGGACCCAGCGTTTTCCAGTGTGTGCCCAATTTACAGCGCCTCAACCTGGATTCCAACAAGCTCACATTTATTGGCCAAGAGATTTTGGATTCCTGGATATCTCTGAACGACATCAGCCTTGCTGGGAATATATGGGAATGCAGCAGAAATATTTGTTCCCTGGTAAACTGGCTTAAAAGTTTCAAAGGGCTGAGGGAAAATACAATTATCTGTGCCAGCCCCAAAGAACTGCAAGGGGTGAATGTTATTGATGCAGTGAAAAATTACAGCATCTGTGGCAAAAGTACTACAGAGAGGTTTGAACTGCCACAGGCCCTCCCAAAGCCAACCTTTAAACCAAAGGTCACCAGGCCTAAGCACGACAGCAAGCCCCCTCTGCCCCCAACCACAGGGGCCCCAGAGGCCAGCGCGGTGCCCGAGCACAGCACCGAGCAGATCTCCTTCCATAAAATCATCGCTGGGAGCGTGGCCCTGTTCTTGTCCGTGCTTGTGATTCTGCTGGTCATCTACGTGTCGTGGAAGCGCTACCCGGCCAGCATGAAGCAGTTGCAACAACGCTCTCTAATGCAACGGCACAGGAAAAAGAAACGGCAGTCGCTGAAACAGATGCCTCCAACCACCCAGGAATTTTACGTGGACTATAAGCCCACCAACAGTGAGACCAGTGAGATGCTGCTGAACGGGACGGGACCTTGTACGTATAGCAAGGCAGGCTCCAGGGAATGTGAGGTAGGAACTACTCTCTGCACATTTAAATGCTGTATGGGTTGAACTCTGCTGTGTTTCTCTTCACTTTTCAGCTGCAAACCTTTCGTATCAGATCTCCTCCACTCGGCATACGTTAGCCTTCCCCTTATCCTTTTTAAAAAAGCTTGCCTCCCTACATCCCGCAACCCTAAAATGAACCCCGTGAAGCCTGGGCTCAGGTTTTGCCCAGCCTCTGTTGTATAGCCTCTTTGCTCATTTCATCCCTTTGCGTGTTTTACCCACCCACAGAAAACTTTTTTTGCACCTCCAGTATAGCTGCAGTGCTCCGTCTTCCCCATTTAAACATGGAACAGGCTCCTCCCGGAGCGATGTGTTCATATGCAATGATAATGATGGGGAAGAATGGTGCAAACAATCAACAGCATGCTGAAATTCACAACATGCTTCAAGGGCAATCTCTAATGCCAGGTGTGCTGTGGCTTCATATACACTCCAGGACTTGCTTGGGCTTAGGATGGTGCAGGCACAACCCTGGGATAATGCTTGATTTCTATCTAGTGCAAAGCATCCTGAGAAGCCTCTTGTTAAAGCAGCCTCCAGAGCCATCAGGGGTGGGAGAAAGGGGAATCTTGGCTTGGCTAAACGAAGAGGGGTGGAATCATACCATTCCTAAGGAATACAAGAAGGGGCCGTCAGAGCCGTCTGCCTTTCAGAAAGTAGTCAAAAGGCATTCATTAAATGAGGGGTCCAAATTCCTTACTGATGCAATTAGAGGAGCTGAAGTGTACAGTTGCAAAGGCAACACCACTTCCGGCATACTCTTGCTCAGTTGCTCATTAGAAATTCTGTTTTCAACTGTGTCAAAGACATTAATGTGATTGACGATGGAGTCCTTAAATCTGTCATTTTTCTTCCTTCAAAAATGCAACATTGTCTTCAATGGTGTTTCATTATGCAATGTGCCATTTGGGGTATTTAGAAAGCTGATGGAGCTACATTTTTAAATACAGCACAGCAACAGGGAGAAGCTTGCGGGGAAACTGGACACTTGCCAATCTAAGGGAAAGCACATCAGAAGGATTCTCTTTAGGAAAAGTCAATGGATCAATGGACAAGGAGTAGGGGGAAGGAATCAATCAATGCTGAATTACATTTTAGAGATGTGTTTTATTTATTTTTTAATGTATTTGTGATGGGAATCATGATGGGCACTTATAATTCAGGGCATCCATCTCAAATTGTTATGAGAATATATAATTCACTGAAATCTCCTCTTGACATTTTCTTATATATTACAATCAATGAGTCCCTTGCACAAATAGTTCACTTGTTTATAATAGCTGGTAAAGAACTTCACTACCTATATTGCATAACTTGATTTAGCTTTGTACACTGCCCATTTCTGACCACTTGGGAGAGAGTGTTTCTATAAAGCAGATGCACTGCAGCAGTCTAGAAAAAAAGCATCCATATTCTCTCGCCACCCCCACCCCTGATTTTCTGGGGAAAAAATTAATAAAATTACCCAAAATGTTCCAGTGCTATGTGTGAGCACTACTAACTTAAGATGATTTTCAGGTAATAAAATTGCATTTTTTTTAAATGAGAAAGAAGTAGAAAGGAAGTGCTTCATAATATGAAATACACATTCGTTGAAAACAGAGAGTCAAATAGTTCAGCCAAATTGACCAAATATGCACAGGTCACTTTATACAACATATGTGATTTTCTAATATTTTTATAGCCTTTCTGAAATACATACAACATGGCCATAAAAATACATATATAGTGTGCCATCAGAGGACCAACATTTTTTCTTGTAACATGTTTCCACCTTGGCTTGCTATAAAAGCCTGGAACATTAAAGATATCTATGTATCTTTAATACATAGGGTATTAAAGGGCCCAGGGTCCCTCCTTGTGGGGGAGATGGGCAGTGATATAAATGTGATGAATAAATAAACAAATGTACCCTGTATGAATCAATGTACCATCATCTAGCCATTGACATTCAAAATGTAAAAAAATAATAATACTATCAAGAATGATGAACTAAAAATGTTCTGCTAGCTTTTGACTCTTGATTTGCATTAATCATTTACTTCAGCATGCTAACCAGAGACTATTTTGATATGAAAACATGGGAGTATTTTATCCATGTTTCCCATTATACTGAAAAACAGGTTGCAAATACAGGGAGTGACTTTAAATATAGTACATTTTTGAAGGAAACACCTCACTGGAATAAGCCTGTAGTCTCCTATGCAGAAAGCTCAGGCTAGAATAATGTGCCACTTGAGAAGCTGTCAAAGGTGGGAGGGATTAAAAAAAAAAAACTGGTGAGAATATTGATGTTTCAACAAATGTCGAAGAGTGGAATATTGATGTTAATAGCTCCTCATCATAACAAGGCAGAATGAATATGTTGAAAAATAATACCCGGGCATGTAGAAAGTCAACTAACTGTATTTTCACTGGAAGGACTTCTTGCAGACTATTTAGATGTGCAGATGAATGTGTCATTATTGCTACAGCTATCTTAGAAAGAAACTGCTGGCGGATTGTGCAGCTTCTATCCAACCCTGCCAATAACCTCGATCTACAGAATTTTTGAAATAGAAAACAAACAACATTTAATAAAATTGGGTCCAGGTGCTGAAAACTGAAGATAATGCTTTAATTCATTATTCCGTGTAGCAAGCGAAAAGTAGCCAGTGGTTTCCAGGCTGTGTCTTGCCAAGATGCACACAGCTCTCTTTCATGTAGCTTTCATGTTAGGCACCAGAAGGGATTCTGGCAGGTAACTGCTTGACACAGAGAGATGGAAAACTGCATCTCCAATCTTCTTATGTCAAGCGAGATAATATTTGGGGACCCTGAACTGCTTTGCACAGCATCACCCTAAGTTTATTAAAGTGGAACTAAAGTTCTCCTGCCTCATTCTACCACCCATCATCCCCATAACACACAGCTGTGCTATATTTTTTGAGATACAAGCATTACTACAAAGTCATGCTTTTCTCATGTGATAAATTGGCCCCATGGAAGACAACAAAATCACAAATTTGACAGCAAAAGACTATGGGAAATGCATTTTTCTTGACATGTTATGCTGTGGTTTAAATGCATCTATGTATATTTGTAGGGGGATACTTTCACAAGATATGTTATTTCATTGTTAATGGTAGGAGAAAATGATAAGATAGATACTTTCATAACAAACTTCAGCTATTAAATTCACTGAGATCAGATCCCAGCGAACAAATGGAAAAGTTTTTAGGGAATAGACATAATAAAATGGACTACTGCAATGCACTGTACATGGGGCTAGCCTTGAAAACTATCCGGAAGCTGCAGCTGGTGCAGAATGTGGTGGCATGGGCAGTTATGGGCGCCTCTAGGGCTGCACATGTAACACCTCTGCTGTGTGAGCTGCATTGGGTGCTGGTTTGCTGCTGGGTCCAATTCAAGGTGTTGGTTATGACCTTTAAAGCCCTTCATGGCATGGGACCAGGTTACCCAGGGAACCGTCTCGTCCCAATTACATTGACCCGTCCTACACGGCAGGAAAGGCATGTTACGGACCCCGTTGGCTAATGAATTTCGACTGGTGGGGTCTAGGAGGAGAGCCTTTTCTGCCGTTGCCCCCGCCCTATGAGTTGGCCCCTCAGGTGAGTTGGCCCCCACTCTTCTGGCCTTCCGGAAGAGCGTCAAGACCTGGCTCTGCCAACTAGCATGAGGATCCAATAGTGGCAGGCAGCCCTGGGGGTGGTTGGTGGCTTGAGGATGCTCTCTCCACCTTTTAGCTTCTGACTTTTAACTTTGTATATTTTTAATAATGGTTTTTATGACCTTTTATTTCTAAGCCACCCAGAGTCACTTATATAGTGAGATGGGTGATGTATATATTTGATTAATAAATAAAGATCAGAAGAGAAAGGAAGTAATAAACAGATATAAATCTATTTTAAAGTTTTCAAGGGATCAATTTCAAGATAGGGGCAAAGCTCACAGAACTCATTATCAATCTGGAATTAATAAAGACCTGCCATTCAGTCATCATCTTTGAAAATGAAAGAGTAATTGACTAGGGCTACTACTACTTGGACTAAAAAGATCTGTTATGGGATCTAGGGAGATGTTTTCCTCATCTGGCTCATTCTATAGTTTTAAAAATTCTGATACTTGATGGAGACAATTGGCCATTGCCTCAATCACTTATTTTTCTCCTTTGCAAAATAATGACGCCAAAATGGAAAAAAAAACACTTCCAAGTGGGCAAATCTACAGACTAAATTGGAGTAAATGCAAGGAGAATTCATGGAAACAAGTAAGATCAATCATATATGTTGGCAAAAAAGAAACGAACCGGGAATGTGCTTGAGGAAAGAGTATATGAAAGCAGAAATTTGGCATGAAAATGGAACAAGAAGTAGAAATGAGACATGGGCCAAATACTTAATTGGAAGCAAGAATAAATATCAGATTTTTTAAATTACCTATGTTGACACACATAAACATGGAGTACAACATTGATCACATAGTTGCAGCTGCCATCTTGACTTTTTTTATTCCCCCCACCCCTCATTCCCTTGATTTACCTACTTTAATCTAGAGCAGCTTATAACTAATGCAATGAAAACATAATGTAGAGAGTAAGGAAGATAACCTTGACAGAAATATGCAAGAACCATTATCTAGAACAGAGCTTTCCAAACTGTGTGTCGCGACACAAAAGTGTGTCGCCACACACAGCGTGGTGTGTCGCCACACCACCCGGAAGCAGCAGCGGCGCGTGCGTGAACGGCGGCCGCCATGCACGCGCGCGCTGCTGCACGCCCCCCGCACCGCCGCACGCCCCTCCTGCGCCACCACCGTGCACGCACGCGCCGCCGCACGCCCCCCCGCACCGCCGCCGTGCGCGCGCGCCGCCGCACGCCCCCCCGCGCCATTGCCGTGCGCGCGCGTGTCGTCGCCGCCGCCGCCGCCGGTGTGTCGCCAGCGGCGGCACTTTGGAGAGCCCTGATCTAGAAGGAGCTGAATTTTTTTTAAGTCCTGAGAAACAAGTTAATATTCAGAAGCAGCTCAGGCAGACACCTCCCTAATTCACTGGAGTATAAGGAGGAGGAGGAGGTACAGCGCAATCAGACTTGCAGGATTCTGTTATTATACCCAATCTCAGTAGTTTTAACCTTCCTGTGGAGTTAGTTTCCTAGTCTGGTCTACCTAGTGGGGCTGATACATAATTAGTAAGCACAAATATTTGAACAACTTATTCCAGACCTCCCAACTATCTAGAGACAAGTAAAATGTCAAGGAAATTAGGTTTCCAGAGTATACCAAGAGTATGATTTACAAACAGGGGAGTCACAAGATATGGTCAAAAAGGTCAAGAAGGCAGTTGTGATGGTGCAACTGAAGCTCTGCCCATTTTTCTCCCCCTTCAGTAATGGGAACACTGCCATTGATGCCAAAGGGAGGGCAATCCTGCTCCACCGTCAATCCTCCCTAGATCATGGAAAAGGAGCAGCCCATTATTTACACTGTTGCCTCTCATCCTGGTGATTTAGTTTAATTCATCAGTGCAGGGGCAAGCAAAAATCATCATCATCATCATCATCATCATCATCATCGAAGGGATGAATTCTTTTAGGGGTACCTTTGGGGTTTTAATGTCAATGGTGGACAGGACTAACTCAAGTGCTGGGTGGAATGAGAAGCCAAAGTGGGTCTTTCCCCTTTTCCTACTTCTGATGCACCTTTTCTCACACACCCCATTCTCTCCATCCCCCAGCAGACTGCTAGGAAAGAGGAACTAAGTTGTACAAGGGATCTAAATTGCTTGGAGAGGACCTATGGCACTAGGACAAAGCCACATATGTTGCATGGTTTCAGATTGTCCATCATTTACTCTAGGGAGCAACATATCCCTCCTGTTTGTAAATCAGAAAATTGGTGGAATCTCACTTGACTTCATAGATACCAACAATGGCACAGGAACATCTTCCTCTTTGTGTGATTCTACACAGCTCTATTTTTAAGAGGAACCATTGGCACAAATCTTACTCAACTAGAAGCCAGAGCTAGTCCAGTGCTATCACATAGGAAACATGAACAAATCTTCAGTCTTAAATGCCTCAGGATGTAAACCAGCTGGAAATCCCATTCCTATAACTTTGGTGAGCTCCCAGATGTCTTTCAGCCCCTCAGTACTTTGATCCTACCTAGAAAGGTGTTCATTGGCCCACAAGATAGACTGGATCTGCACCTCCACAAGTGGCCTGCTCAAGGGGGAGGAAATCTGACCTTGGATATCCCTTCCCCAATCCTATAAAAATTACCTTGGAACCTAGACTCTCCAATATTGGAATTTAACATCACTACAACAAAAAAAGGAATGTGTTGGGAGGGATGTTACTTGCAGATCACAACAGGTTTTAGATTTGCAAATGCGAGAGTCTCCAGGCCCAGACAGGGAAACAGAAAGGAAGAATGGACAACACTGCTCTTTCCTTCTGTATCCTGCTGTAATTAGGTTGCCAGAGCTTCTGCAAGCTGTTTTATGCCAATGGAATTTAACTACCACCACAACATTGGAAGACTCTCTTAACTCATGTTGATAGTACAAAAAACTGTACACTTTTTTCTACTGAGTAGATATTCTTATTTGAAGACATCAGTTCAGTGTTCAGAGAAAAGCAAATGCTGCCTAACAATTATTTCCTTTTCTATATTGGTTTAGAGAGCCAGTTTGGCATGAGAGCCAATTTGGTGAAGTGGTTAGGCTAGAAACTGGGAGATGGTGAGTTCTAGTCCCACCTTAGGCATGAAGCCAGCTGGGTGACCTTGGGCCACTCACTCTCTCTCAGCCTAATAAGGAGGCAATGGCAAAACCACTTCCGAAATCTTGCCAAGAAAACTGTGTGGATTTATCAATGCAATCACCAGGAGTCAAGACGGATGGACAGACGGACGGACGGAAGGTTTAGAAAGTGTGAATTAGGTAGTACATACTAAAATGTGAACTGAAATATTTTCAGACACATGCCCAGTACACAGCAGTCATATGAGTGAAACTATCAATGTGAGCATTACTACTCTGAAACAGTTAATTTATGGATAGCTTTAGTGAACTATTTTCAATTAGTAATTAAACTAAAGACAAATATATATTCATATATTCTCCAAAATGAGTTTTTGAGATAACCATTTTATACTAACTTGAATATAATTCACTAGTGATCTTTATGATAGGGACACATATTTAGATAAATATTCTAACAACCAAATTTTCACAGAAAAGTAGTGACATCCAGTGGCAATATCAAATAAAGCAGATGACAATGGTAGCTCTTTAAACTCTGCTTGCTGCTTTGTTCACCTTCAGATATTTTAAATTTGGGTTACCTCATTTTCTTCCACCCCTTGCTTGAGTTACATTAAAACCACACACCCTCCTACATCAGAGATGTAAACTAAATGAGGACGCCAAAGAGGTAAAATGCATTTTAAAAACTGTGAACATGCAAGTGTTATTAACCCCTTTTATTAGAGGCTTGATATTTTGCTGAATCTGAAAACTACAACCCTCACTTTGTTCTTAATATACCCAATGTTTGTTTTATACACACTATATATATATATAAATACAGTATATATATATTTTTTTCTTATAATATATGGAGACCTGAGATGCAGTCCTATAAACAGATGCAAAAAACATTAGTGCATCTGAAAAATAGTTATTTACAAGTATATAATAATATAGTGCTGATATTTTTATTTATTTTTATTTTATTTATTTTATTTTCTATCCCGCCTTTATTATTTTTATAAATAACTCAAGGCGGCGAACATACCTAATACTCCTTCCTCCTCCTATTTTCCCCACAACAACAACCCTGTGAGGTGAGTTGGGCTGAGAGAGAGTGGCTCGCCCAAGGTCACCCAGCCGGCTTTCGTGCCTGAGGCGGGACTAGAAGTCTCCTGGTTTCTCGCCCAGAGCCTTAACCACTAGACCAAACTGGCCCTCATTAGGCCAATATTTATTTACTACCATAGATCTCTTTAAATTTTTATTGAGCCAACAAAATAATAAGGAGAAAAAGCATAGCATAGCATAGCATAGCATAGCATAGCATAGCATAGCATAGCATAGCATAGCATAGCATAGCATAAAAGGTAAAGGTAAAGGTACCCCCCGCACATTTGTGCAGTCGTGTCCGACTCTAGGGGCTGGTGCTCATCTCCGTTTGTTAGCCGAAGAGCCAGCGTTGTCTGAAGACGCTTCCACGGTCATGTGGCCGCATGACATGCGCGGAACGCTGTTACCTACCCACCGAAGTGGTACCTATTCATCTACTTGCATTTGCATGCTTTCGAATTGCTAGGTTGGCAAGAGCTGGAGCTAGTGCGGGAGCTCACTCCGCACGCAGGGCTAGGGATTCGAACCTCCGAACTTGCAATCTTCCGATCAACAAGCCTGGCGTCTTACCCACGAAGCAAAATTAGAACTCAAAAAGCTGGACTCTTGTCAGCAAAATGTATGATATCTGGCATTCTCATACTAGTCTTTCAGATATGGTAAGATGCTTCAATCCAATGTTTCTTCAATTTTCTGCAGTCATGGGCTACTCAATATACATTCAGCAAATGGAGGCACTACCCAATTAAACAAACACCTCCTCTCTATGTTTTCATGTTCATGTTTTTTGGCAAACAGAATAAAAGTTATAACTCATTTGTTATGCCTTCCCACCCCCTCCATTTTAAAGGACTTTTTAAAGTAAGCTTCCTTATTTATATTTTATTTTAATTTTACATCTCATGATGGAGTTACCCAGATCCTTTTATAAAACAATGGTTGGGATAAGACACCTACAAGCTTGACTGATGATTATGTGAGTTTCTTGATAAACAAAGTCACTCATATCTGCTCTGGGCTGAACACCACCAGTCAAACAGAATCCATCATAATGAGCAAAACAGGGACTTCAGTTGTTATCTGGGATTTGAGCTAACTGAGCCTGAGGAAATGAAGAGGATCCTCTGTTGTTGAGCTTTTCTACTTGTGGACATGATCCATGTCCTTCCTGGAACCTTTGCCCAGCTTGGGAGTGTGTGAGTGGCTGGATCAGGGAAACTGTCAATGCTTCTTTGAGGGAGGAAATCATGGGACCTATATTAAAAGATATGGTTGTCCATCCTCTCTTGAAGGAACCCTTCCTTACAGCTTTTCTTGGGGTGAATTTTCACCCAGTCTCAGACATTCTACTCTTAGGGAAGACTGTTGTGAAGGGGGTGATAACTCAGCAACAGAGAGTTCCTAGAAAAAAATAATTATCTGGACTCCTGCAAATCAAGATTCAGCCCTGGTCATGGAACAGAAACACTCCCTTGTGGGATGACCTTTATTTATTTATTTATTGATCAAATTTGCATGCCACCTGACTCCCTGTAACTCTGGACAGCTTGACCTTGATGGGGGGGAGTACACCCCTCTTGATGTTATCAGACTTCTTGACATTTTTTTTAAGTAACACCAACTGTAGTATTTTGCTGGACTGCCTTTAAAGCTGGGAGTTGGAGGGACTGTGCCTCAGTGGTCCTCTTCCTACCTGCATGGAGTCTGTACTCATGGATGATAGTGTTCTAGGCAGTGGTTGCTCCATTGCAGGGTACCCCCACCATGTTACTTAACATCTATATAATGTTTCCCAATCTTGACATTTTCTGATGTGTGACCTGTAATGGTCTGTGGGAATATCCTTGAGAGACAGGAGGAGAAAGAGCCACAGCCAGGGCAACAATCAGATAATATACATTTCAGTCCACAGAAGCAATGGGGGCATGGTAAGCATCACAGAAGGGACCCTCCATGGCTCCTTAGAAAGTAAAGGCAAGGGGGAAGAGATGCGCTTTGAGACTTGCAAGATTGATGTCAGCCCTTTGAGGCAGTCCAGACAAGAAACCAATACCATGTGTACTAACACTATTGTGAGGTTGTTGTTGTTGTTGTTTATTCGTTCAGTCGCTTCCGACTCTTCGTGACTTCATGGACCAGCCCACGCCAGAGCTTCCTGTCGGCCGTCACCATCCCCAGCTCCCCCATGGTTGAGTCTGTCAACTCCAGAATATCATCCATCCATCTTGCCCTTGGTCGGCCCCTCTTCCTTTTGCCTTCCATTGTGAGGTTACAGTAATAGAATCTTGCTCTTCCTCCTCCTGCCTCTCAAGGATATTCCCACAGACCATTACACCTTCAGTACCAGAAATTCCCTAGCCAGCATGACTATTCCTGGGAGTTGACATCCGTACATCTGAAAGTTGCCAAGATCTATATCAGTGAAAATAGTGATCTATATGAAACTCCTGGGAGAGGAGATTTAGGTGAGGTGTCATTGCTATGAGGAGGACACTCAGTTATACATCACCACCCAAGGCTGGACAGAGGATGCTGTGGAAAGCTTTTCAAATTCTCTGAAGGATGCCAACAGTTAATATTGCTTTGCCAGCCAACAAAGTAGAATACAATTCCTCTAATCCTAGAATAAAATACCCCTACCTAGAAAGGTTCTCCCCCCACAACATCCCACCTATTAGTTGGGAACCTTCCACCTATCTCCAACACTCATTTCCCAAATGGCACTACTACTGAGTCTGAGCTGCCTCTCTAATAATGATGGCAGCATCCTTCTTTCCTTCTCCTCTATCACCCCTTCCTCTCCCAAAAATTGCAGCAATACTGGAGGTCACCATTTTCACTGATTCTCTTATCATACCCATCCAACCCTCTCCATCATCTCTATTGACTTTCTCCTCCAGTCTCATTCACAGAATGATCCATTTGAATTTGTGTCACCTGTGTAACTCTTTCCCCAGATGTCTGTAGCTTGAATCATGTCAACTGGATTTCTATTTTCTCAGTGGAAACGTTTCGCTCCTTATCCAAGGAGCTTCTTCAGTCTGAGCAAAGTTGGTAAGGGAATCCTAAATATGACCTCAGGTCACACAGCTACTTAGAAACATATTTAGGATTCCCTTACCAACTTTGCTCAGACTGAAGAAGCTCCTTGGATAAGGAGCGAAACGTTTCCACTGAGAAAATAGAAATCCAGTTGACATGATTCAAGCTACAGACAATTCCACCTGGATGACTGAGAACCTTCATAGACATATCTTTCCCCAGATGCGCTCACAGTCTCTCCATCCCCACTACATGCCAGCACTTCTGGCTTCTAATGTCCTTTGCACAGCTCCCCAGGTAGTGTATTCTATCACTTGGGAACCTCTTCATGCCGAACAGAAGGGCCTCTACAGTCCAGGGACAGTTTTTCAGGATTTAACTCTTTCTTAAGTGAGAAAACAAAGCCTTATTATATTATTTACAACTAACCATGCACAACCATTGTTACGTATAACTATGTTATTAACCACTTCTAATTATATGCCAATTAAAATTGTTCAACAAATAAAATAAAGCTTCAGTTGAATACTCTATAAGGTGAACCAATTAAATTTGCTGCCTTACTCCATTTCCTATTCTTGAAATAGGACTTTTCCCCAGAAACTTGAAGAAAAAGAGATTTAGTCTCAATTAGCAACAGTTTCCGTTCTAGGCTGTTATGAAATCAACACTCATTGATGTGTTAATGTTTTGGAGAAGAAATCCAATAGCATCACATAGGTAAAGGTAAAGGTTCCCCCCGCACATTTGTGCAGTTGTGTCCGACTCTAGGGGCCGGTGCTCATCTCCGTTTGTTAGCCGAAGAGCCAGCGTTGTCCGAAGACGCTTCCGTGGTCATGTGGCCGGCATGACGCATGCGGAACGCTGTTACCTTCCCACCAAAGTGGTACCTATTAATCTACTTGTATTTGCATGCTTTCGAATTGCTGGTTGGCAAGAGCTGGGGCGAGTGTGGGAGCTCACTCCGTCACGCGGGGCTAGGGATTCGAACCTCCAAACTTGCGATCTTCCGATCGACAAGCCTGGCATCTTACCCGCTCAGCCACCACGCCCTCACATGCTTGATTATAAATTATGAATCTCTTTTGAGAGTATAACTAAGTATGTAAGTCTTGTAACTAGGCACTATTTAAAACTGTACTTTTAAAAACAGTATTTACATTTTAAGTAACTATAAATCCATCTCTGATTTGCTGTCCTCACAATTTTCTCTGAATATGCACCCTCACTCCTCACCTTACAGTGGGTACTCTGGGCAGGCCTTCTCACAATGTTCTTACTGGTTGGGCAGATTCAACCTTGGCATGGCGATGCCTGATGTATCCCAGTGCTATGCCATACTGGACTTTGTAGGTCATCACCAGCACTATGAATTGGGCCTGGAAGTCCTTCGGTAACCAATGCAGTGACTTCAGTAGCGATGTTAGTCTACTATTATGAGATTGTCCCCTCTAGACGTCATATTTTGGACCAGCTGCAGCTTCTAGGTCATCTCTAAAAGGCTGTCCCATGTAGAGCACATTACTGCAATCTGACCAAATGGTGATGAGTTATTTGGCAAGGCATTATCTAACTATTATTAACAATGAGAGTAGGAAACAAAAAAAAGAGTTGTTTTTGTAGAAAAAAATGATTAGATGCATTTTTACATTAAACTTTCAGCTAATGTTACTCTATTTATTAATCTCTATTCTAAGAAAGTTTACTCAAACATGAAATGAGATGTCACAGACCCTGGAAGTGGGCAGGATACAGATCTTATAAATAAATACAAATGAATAAGTAACTCTTGAGTGGGAGGGATATTTTCCCCAAGGAGGAGGGTATAAATGGATAAATGATTCATATTTTCTCCTCTTAAGAAGAATGGAATGGGTATCACTAGGCGTATCAATAATCTTTTAAAAATAAATGTGACATATTTGACAGTAGTTCAGAAGATATTTTGCCACATACATTATTCGTCCTCGAAGAAGAATTTATCTGTGGTAAGGAATAAAAAGCCACTTCTATTCCTAGGATATTGATTTTGGTTAATACTTCTACAAACTGTATTTCAGCTGGCTGTTGTGGGTCTTCCGGGCTGTGTATTTCAGCTCTCATGGCTTTCTAATTACTTACTGTACAGTATTGTATAGGGGACGTGGTGGCTCAGTGGGTAAGACGCCAGGCTTGTCGATCAGAAGATCGCAAGTTCGGAGGTTCGAATCCCTAGCCCTGCATGTGGAGTGAGCTCCCGCACTAGCTCCAGCTCTTGCCAACCTAGCAATTCGAAAGCATGCAAATGCAAGTAGATTAATAGGTACCACTTCGGTGGGTAGGTAACAGCGTTCCACGTCATGCCGGCCACATGACTGCGGAAGTGTCTTTGGACAGCGCTGGCTCTTTGGCTAACAAACGGAGATGAGCACCGGCCCCTAGAGTCGGACACGACTGCACAAATGTGTGGGAGGAACCTTTACCTTACCTTTACAGTATTGTATGGTGCCACCTCTGCCTTCACCTTTTAACTAAACCACAAATAATTCCATTCAATTGCAGCATTAAAGTATGTCCTTTCTTCCCCCCACCTTCTCTAGAATTCACAAATATTATCTGTGAGAATTATAACTACATGCCCTGAAGTAGCCCTATGGTACTGGTAGGTTAAATTTAACATCCAGCCAAACCTGTTTTTTGTTCTTATTGTTGATGCTAGAAAGGAAAAGGTGCCTTGATTTTGTTTAGCTTACTTTGGTTTCATCTGTGGTTCACTCATAATTTCATCTGCTTTTCTTTGAGACATTAGCATTAAATATAGTTCAGATGCAGGGGGCACGATGGCTCAGTGGTTAAGACGCCAGGCTTGTCGATCGGAAGGTTGCAAGTTTGGAGGTTCGAGACCCTAGCCCTGCGTGACGGAGTGAGCTCCCACACTCGCCCCAGGTCTTGCCACCCTAGCAATTTGAAAGCATGCAAATACAAGTATATAAATAGGTACCACTTCAGTGGGATGGTAACAGAGTTCCGTGTGTGTCATGCCAGCCACATGACCACAGAAGTGTCTTCGGACAACGCTGGTTCTTCGGCTAACAAACGGAGATGAGCACCAGACCCTAGAGTTTTTACCTTCTATAGTTCAGGTAAAGCCACTATAGAGAGCCAGTTTGGTGTAGTGGTTAAGGTTCCAGGCTAAAAACTGGGAGACCGTGAGTTCTAGTCCCATCTTAGGCACAAAGCCAGCTGGGTGACCTTGGGCCAGTGACTCTCTCTCAGCCCTAGGAAGGAGGTAGTGGCAAACCACATCTGAAATTTTGCCAAGAAAACTGCAGGGATGGTTGAGAGTAGCCAGAATGACCCCACAGAATCCACTGCCTGTAAATGTTAGCAAACCAGTTTTGCTCAGCTCATCAAGTTGGGCATTTTGCAGGTGAAGAATGGGATATCTTCTTGTTTTATCACCATGGCAGTTGGCTGAAGGAAGGAATTTTAGATAGTTTGAGGTGGGACTGGATACACAGAGCAAGCTCAGAAAAAACGAATCAGCAACCATGGATATTATAGCAAAAGTCAATAATTTGGGGGGGGGGGTTCTCTCTCTCTCTCTTTTAAGACCTTAGATTTGCCAGCACAACAGCAGCTGTAGAATTCTTCCCGCCACTTTCTTTCCTAAAATATTTCCAGGAAGGGAATAGAATGGCATTAGTGATCAAAATATTGCTATTATTGCTCAACTGCCAAAGCTGCTTACCCAGCCAGAGTTTTTTTAAGTTAAAAAACAAAACAAGGAAACCTATTCACTGGTTGCATTTGCAAATTGTGTTGCTGCCTCAACTGTTTATGTGTAATTCCTCCCTCCCTTCCAAATCTTTGGTAAGCATCAAACTAAACAAGACCAAATCTACCTGGGATTGGTAAGAATCATGCATGATTCCCACTCTGTCCCACAGTCATGTAGATAACTCAACGGCTTAGGATAGAAAGTTCACTTTCTCTAGTTGGGGAGCTTCCTTGAGTTTGGTCATATAAATTCCAAGCTTTTCCTTTGTTCCCTGCCATCTATTAAGGTAACACAATTTTCTGGAGTCTTAAAAATTATGATCTATAGGACTTTTTCTATTGTAGTGGCAATGCCTAGCTTGGTGAAAGTGATCACCAGGAATTTCCAGGTCCGCAAGCTTGATCGTAAAGTAGCAAGAACATCCCAAAAGAAGGCAACGACAAGCAATTTCCATATCCCTGCTAAAAAACAAAACCTGTTTGGATATGTACATGTAGTCATCAGAAGGTGAGGTCAAGTTGAGGAAGGCTTTATCTTTTTTATATATATATATATATATATATATATATATATATATATATATATATATATAGTGTGTGTGTGTGTGTGTGTCCAAGTCAGTGTTGACTCCTAACCCAGTACCTACAATCAGATTTCCTCCTTCCATAAATGTTTTAATATCATTTTTATTACCAGTATATTGGTAATACTTTCAGAAAACATGGACAGAAAGCAGATTTTCAGGAGAAAATGCCATTTCAGAAGGCAGGAGGCTGTAGTGGAAAATACCATGAGTAGTTAGTGTAATGCTACTTCACTCTAGAAGCTTAGTACACATATATACAGGTAGTCCTCATTTAATGACCACAATTGGCCATTTTGGTTGCTAAGCGAAGCGGTCATTAAGCAAATCTGACCCAATCTTATGACCTTTTTTTGGTGAACGTTAAGTGAATCACTGTGGGCATTATGTGAACCACGTGGTCGTTAAGCTAATCACGCGGTTCCCCATTGATTTTGCTTGCCAGAAGCTGGCCGGGAAGGTCGAAAATGGCAATCACGTGACCACGGGATGGTGCAATGGTCATAAATGCAAACCGGTTGCCAAGTGCCCAAATCGTGATCACGTGACTATGGGGATGCTGCAATGGTCATAAGTGTGAGAACTAGTCATGTTATTTTTTTCAACACAGTTGTAAATCCAAACCATCAATAAGCAAATGGTTGTTAAATGAGGATTACTTGTAACTATCAGAGGGTATAGCTTATAACACTGGTAGAGGAGGACTTGGCATGCACACAAACAACCCCTACTTCCATCTCCCCCAATAAAAGGATGCCCACCCCAAAGAATAGACGATAATAAGGCATCCATAAAGAGGATCTCTTCAGCTTTCAGCTGCCAATGGGCAGCACAAATTAGCTGTTTAAAACTCAGTGAAAGGTTAGTCTGGGAGATACCATTTAGTCCCTCATTGTCTTCATTCCAAACCCACAATTGTCGCTCTCTCTTAGAACTACCAGATCTGGGCTACTGGATGCTGGATGAGCATCAAATGGAAGCAAAGAGTTGGAGGCATCGATGTGCTCAAACAAGTACAAATTAGCAATGGTAACAGTCATTATGGAAACAGAAATGAACCCAGAATTTCCTACAGCCACTATTCAAGGAGCCATGTTTTGTACAAACAATGTATTTCGTTTTTTAAAACCTAAAATTAAATCCTGCCTGTCAGTGACTACAAACCTTAATAAAAACAAATCCTTCTCATTTGTTTCCACCACTCTATAAAGGTAGTGATTTCCATGCACTGATTTATATGTAGACACTGTGACAAATTCAATATTTAAGAAACCTAGTTTCTTTGAAAGACTTGGAATAATTATGTCCAACCAGGGTGCAAAAATGCAGTCTCTTTGTAAAAGAAAATAGGACTTCAATTAAATGTTAATCCTAATTCAGCACTCTGAACTCTAAATTACTCCAACTCATTACTGAGCTAGTAAACAAAATGGTCCTAAATGAATACATTGTGGAAGAAATGCATTACAAGCATTCATTATTTTCCTGAATTCTAAAGCATTTCGTTTTTTGCAATAACTCATTTCTCACATACAGTATACATGGGGAAACTGAATCTTTCCAAAACAGCTTAAATTAAATGTGATGATAAACACAGACTTGGCTAAGTACAGAAGAGTCTTGGGAGGAGAGGAGTGAGAGAAGTCAAGATTGTGGCTGCGAGCAACAACAACCAATAATGTTGAGGCACATTAAAATAAAGGGGCAGGACTTGATTGCAGAGTTGTGAATGCCATCTTCACTTTATTGGCACCCCCATGGATACCCCTGCCCAAATGACTTTCTTCTTTCTTTAACGGTTTGCAATTATAAGAATATGAGAATCAAAATCTTCATGCACTTACTGCCCAGCACTTCACATTATTGGCTGCTATGCTAAGAATGATGTCATATTACGGAGAGAGGAGAGGAAAACTCAAAAGGGGTTACTATTCTCAACTGCATCCCATATTCATTATGGTACCCAATTAAACTCTAAAGATACCTAGCTTGTTTAAAATTCTGTACCTTTTTCTTCAAAATATACTACAGGATTATGTTGCCTCTGATGTTGATTAAAATGCTTAGATGTTTGATGCATAAAAGCTCACTAAAGCATCCATCCAACATTATTTAAACATTTGTTTAAAGCTACAGTATTTGAGTCAAAACCCAGTCACAGCAACTAATTCTTGAAATACACTCAGCAGCAGACAGAGAGGCTACAGTGGAGTATCATTCTCAGTCATCAATTATAATGCTAAATATGAGCTGATAGGTAGCTTAACCATGCCACTGGGAAATGTCAGATTCCTTACCTCTCTAACCTTCTTTCTTTGTTTTTTTAATGTTCTGAAGGGGTCTTAGGTAGAATAAATGAGAATATCCACTTGTCATACAGAATGCTGAGAAAAATTCCGTTCATTAACTCAGCTCCATCCAACAATGTAGGATTACATGTCTATGCTGGACATGTAACACAGAAGTGGGAATCTTGTTTGCCAAGGAAAACAAAACTTTCTCCTATAATAACTAAAAAGAAACAAAACTATTGTTGCGATAATATTCTGAATTTCAAACAGCACATACTTCTGGTTTTGTTTTATTTTATTTGAGGGGGGGAATCATTGAATGCCACTTGCATTCATGGAGAAGAAGACAGGTACTAATCACTCTTGAGGCAATCATAGCTGGCATTCACATGGAGTAGACTACAGTTGGAATGACATGATAAAATGGTAAAAAGGATAATATACCATTCTGACAAAGCCAGAGGTGACATTTAAAAATATATATATTTCCGTCTTCCCAATGTTAATAATTCAAATAGTAAGCTGTACACCCTCTCCTCATTT
Source organism: Charina bottae (assembly GCA_023362775.1). Lineage (NCBI taxonomy): Eukaryota > Metazoa > Chordata > Lepidosauria > Squamata > Charinaidae > Charina > Charina bottae. The sequence continues at coordinate 78,775,565 of JALMGJ010000005.1, read as the reverse complement.
AGTGACCGCAATCCATTCCAGCAACTTTGTTGTTAAGCAAACTGGTTGCTAAGTGAACATATGATACAAAGAGAGAAAGAGAGATGCTGTGAAGATCACTGATTGCTGCTGTCTCATTCAGATAAAGTTCTCTGTAGAGTGTCCTGTGCCTGATCCATTTTTCCCCCTTCTTTGCCCCCTCGCACGGCGGGGAGATTGCTTAAACAAACAATCTGTTCCTGAGCTGCTTTTCTCTGCAGCACAGCACTTCCCTAAAAAGTGCCAACTGCAAGTTAACAAGCTCAGCTCTGTGACCCCAATTAGTGGATTAGAACCCTTGACTGGCTCTCCTTGCTGCCTGAAACTGACCAGATTTTAATCAGTTTCACACTGAAGGCTTTTGTTGTCAGGCACACGAAATTTAGTCCTAAATGCACGCATTGGTCGGAAAATGAATTATTATTATTATTATTATTATTATTATTATTATTATTACCATCATATTTGCGAATGGTCGCTAACTGAGGTAGTTGCTAAACAAGGAGCAGCTGTATAGCAGGCAATGGAGTAAGGTACATCTTTCCCATGATGCACTAGTATTCCACTTGCAAAAATGTTTCATTTTGGGAGCCATAGAAAAGTTATATTCTTGCATTCTGAAGTAGAACATCTCAGAACATTCTAATCTTATCTGTTGAATGTGTAACGCGTTTCTCTCATGCAGTTGGAGAGAGGAAGCAGACACAAATCCTGAAAGGTGTTGGCTTCTGCTCCTCAACCCTTCAACAGTTGAATAGATGATAGAGACAGGATGTACAGTAAAATGGCCATTGAGTTGAGGAACCAATCAGGTTTGGGAACAAGGAATCATTTAAACTCTAAAGGCTAAGTAAGTGCTCCCCTCCCTAAAACGCTCCTTATAGTTCTTTTATTAAATGAAAAGACAGATCATGAATGTCAGGAAGAACCAACCATGTAGGGCATCTTTCCATTAAATGGAGGCAATGTCCTTGAGAGATGGAATTTAGATCCTGGGCTGGGTCTCTTTTTTAAAGGGAGTTGAGATCCAATTCCATCTTCTTCCCTGCCTATAATTTTATATAATAATAATGTATGCCATCGGAAGATTCATGACATTTTGTGTTTTGCCCAGAGATGGAATGTAGATGCCAGGCTTTCTATTATTGGCCTGCAAAATTCCCCCTTCCATCAACTCTCTTTTCTAATAAAAGTATCCCAAATGTTTTAATAGGAGAAGACTATGTTCTATAGCATGTAGGGTCAAGTCCTTTTGTTCTATTAACCACTGCTATTCATATCCATTCAGAATTGAACAGGCTTGTGCTAAAAGGTTACTTTCATTAAAAGGTTACTTTCATTCTTCTTAGTCGAAATCTTTTGTTTCTAAGTCTTAGCTAGTCCTACATTGTCTGGGGAGCAAAAATATATGTCTTGATCAAGCAACCCACTGTAAGCGAACATTAAGCAGCCCTACTAAAATCTACTGGAGCAGCAAGATGTGTGTATCACCAGAATAAATTTTGTATAACATATTCATATGATGTTTCAAATAAATGGCCACGCTTGGAGATTAATGTCTGTGTTATTGCAGAGTCAGAAGTCTCATGAAGTAATGTGCTGATTAGTTGTGAAGGCAGCATTAGATTTCTTAAACCATTTATACTTGGTCATAGCGCCAAAGCTATAGTCTAAGGTTTCCATTAAAGAGAATTGGGGGGGAAATGTAAGGTTATAATTTATTGGGACACATGAGTCATAGACTTGACATATCTTTATTAAGTTGCTGCAGTCTTGCCCAGGGCTAATTTCACACTAGTTCAATTATTGAGAAACATCATCATTTCAAATGTAGTTTTCTAAGTATATTCAAATGGGGCAGGGTAAAATGGAAGCCCAGGACAGAGAAGCTGTCTGTTAACTGACGGAGTAGTTTGCAGGCAAATAGCTACAGTGCAGCACGTAGACCACATGTCATTGCTGAGCTTGTTAATTAAAATGCAAGCTTACAACAGGCTCTCTCTAAGCTGCAGCTGAATCATCTGTGGCTCCCCCCTCCTTGAAAACCACAGTGCACTTTGGGTAAATAGGACAATTCTAGAAGAGTTTAATCAGAGAGTTACAATCTGTAGGATGACACTCTCCTTCTCTCACTTGCTGGCAGGAGTTCAGGCACAAGGCCAAGGCTTAATTTCTGAAATGACCGGCAAGATGCCAAGATCCAAACTTCCCTGTACAATCATCTTTATGGATATTCTAGATTATTAATTCTAAAGTAACTTTGCACTTAAACAATTGTAATAGTCCTAAAGAAAGTCAAACTCACAAAGTTTATTAGTAAGAGGGGTACGTTTGGCATATAGTGGTATATTTGGTTTAAAGAAAACTGGTTGCCCCCACCTTGTGGAAAAGGAAAGAAATTGAGGCACCCAAGATAAGATCATATGAAATAATTTAAATAAGCCTCCCTCAAAAGCAAACTGGACTCCCAGTATGGCTTTCCAGAAGTTACAAAATGGTTGATCATCATCAGTAGTTTTATTTCTTGCTCAATGTATATAGTAACTGTTACTTTTGATTTTTGATTTTTATTAAATTGGATCATATTAGGTTGTTACTGGGTTCGTGGTTTATTTCTTAGTGTCAATATTTTAATATATTTTATGCCACCTTGATTCTAGATAACTTTGGGCATACAAAAATTGATGACAATTACAGTCATCGTCATCATCATCATGTTATGTTATGTTATGTTATTTTCGTTAATTTTTCTTTCTTTAAAGGCAGAATTGGTGTTCCTTAGCTTGGTGTTACTTTTTGCAAGGAAGTTACACACTGAGTGGCATTAACATTTATGATTTTCCTGGTTTAAATCGCTGAAGCTAAAGTAGAGGTGAACAATCCATGGACCGTGGGTCAGATGAAGCTGCCCAAAGTCTGATGCAGCCCCTAGAGCCCCTTCAGATGTGCCAGAGCATTTCTACAGCCAACAAACACACTGGTTCCACTTTATCCACTGAAGCACCAAACCAGAAGGAAATATCAGATTCCATATGCTTTCCTTGTGTTAAGGTTCAGTCTGGGGGGGGGGGGGTGTGGGTGTTAATGACAATAGATGAGAGGATCAACATGTCATGTACACAATTTACTTCACCCAGTCTGAGGGGAAATCAGCTAATAGCACAACCCCTGTTCAGAGTTAGAACAATTAGATGCAGAAAAGAAGTTCTGTAGGAGAGTCCATTTCTGCAAACACTTCTCATCACTGCCAAATTCTCTCAATTATAGGAGCCTCATGCACCTTTGCATCTGGTCCCAGGAGAATACTATTCGTGCAGACATGCTTTTCTTTGTGCTCCTTTCTGTTAATTAGAATGAACAATTCTGTTAGGGGGAAAAACAGTGAAGAACCTAAACCACTGCAACCAGATTTGAGTAGCATCTTAATAGAGGGGATATTAAGTTCTGTGTTTTTCAGCTCTACCATGCTGTTGATGAGCACAGACCCACGTTCTTCATGAGGACGCAGTAATATGGAAAAGAACAACAATAGCCTAGTTGCTGCAACAATACATTATGCTCTCCTGCCTGCTAACCATCCCAGGAACCAAATCTTATACGGCCTGTGGGACAGAGACAGTTACACAGCCTTCTGTGATGTTTCTTTCTTCTTCAATCCTCACAGTCTGTATGAGTTTAATATCTGAGCTGTGCAGCTGTGGTTTGAAGAATGTAAGAAGGTGCCATGTGTTGCAAATCAATGGATAATAATATTGAGATATCAATATCTATTACATAGGTCCAAATAAAGAGCTGAATACTATCACCTAATTAACTTGTAACATGGTTGAAGTTAACATCTATAACTTTTCTCTCGCCCATTAACAGAAGATTTCTAAACACATATTTTTTAAAAGCTTGAAGGATGGGAGTATGTCCCATAAAGTAACACAATCCTACTGAGCAGACAATGGGAACCTGTATATAATCCTTGCTTTACCATTTGCACCCATAAATATAATTCAGTAGAACATAAATACATTAGTTTTAGCATGCTTTCTAAACAGTAATGCATGGTTCATGAATATGTTAGTTAGCATCACAATGAAAATATGTCCTTTTTATTGAATTGAAAGTACTTTTTCACCTATCCTATGATTGTGTTGACAGAGAAACTCAGACTTGAATTGTTGGAATTAGTTATCCTGGGATGAAAAGGAAGTAGAGTATCCTTCATATATTACAAGGAATCGGAATCCTAGGCATACTTCTAAATAAAGGATTATACTGCAGGCTTCAGTCTATTACAATCTTTCTAAGTGATTACATAAAGTTTTTTTTAATCAGTTCAGGATAAGCTATTGTAGAGTCAATGGATAGAAAATCAGGAAGAAACAAAGGTTAACAATGAGCCAGTAGGTGGGGGGGGGGGGGAAGGTTAAGAATAATATTCTATTTTTGTTTGTAAAATATTGGATGGTAGGAGTGTTCTCATATTTAAGAGAGATTAAATAAAGGTTAAAGGAAAGTATCCTTATCTCATAGTTATAGAGAGAGGGCTGGAAACACTCAGTATGATGATAAACACAGAATCCTAGTTTAAAGCATAGGGCCTGGCTTCTCACAGAGTGCTAAGCAATGGACTTAATATTCTGTGAACCATCCACTACAGTTTGGAAAGCATGATATATGCCTTAATATTTTGTGTGAAACAAGCCAACTGTATATTAACCACTGTTAAGCAAGATATAGTTTATCGTAATTTGCTAACCCAAACTGTATGAAGAAATTATTTGTTAGTTACTGAAGCCTATGCACTATTTCCTTTGTGTGAACAAAAGTCAAATTGCAAATAGTTTCAAAAGACATCTGAAACCTAGGATGTGGATACAGTAAATGTGCTCAAACAAGCAAAGATTCACATACTTATAAGAAACCTGGGGTAAACTGGATTGTGATTATAGCTTGTTTGGGTCATACTTAACCATAATCTCATGACCAGATACTGTATCAGTCAAAATTATCGTAAAATTATATAAGAAAATAATTCTTATATGAAAAAAGTAATAAAATTAATTTAAAAATTAGTTACAGATTATATGCACCAGCAGTCAGCTTATGATTCCTGGGTTATACAGTATATTATAACCTTTATATTATTGTGGCCTTCATATTATTGTGGATTGTTTCCTGTTTTTTTTAAGGTATACATTTCAAACACTGAACAGGGTTTTTCAAACACTGTTGAAGGATTTAATGAAATGTATAAAATTGCTTTTAAATATCTTAGGAGGACCAGAATTATAGTTCATCAAATGCTAGAAAATGCTAGAAGACCTTTTTCTAGTCCATTATACAACCACTGCACTCATCACACAACTAAGGGGAGTGGATGATGACAATGAGGTTTCTTAAGACCACCAGATTTGGGGTGAGAACATGTGGACAATCACTACAGGGCAGCCAAGAGTTAATTGAGCTGCAAAAATCTGGATGACCCTTGGTCTTGGCTGCCCTCTAGTGATTGTCTAGATTTTTTCAGCCCTAATCTGGTTGTCTTAAGAAACCTCACTGCCATCATCCACTCCCTTTATTTATCCTAGTTACAATTATATCCGGCATTATTTGCAGGTTCACACCATTTCGAGACTGAGGCTTCTGAATGCACACAATTACATACTTTATAGCATAGCTTTCCAAACTGTGTGTCGCGACACAATACTGTGTCACCTGCAGGCCCCAGGTGTGTCGCATCAAAGCCCAGAAGCACAGTGGCGGTGGCGGGGGGCCATCAGCGCTTTCGGGTTTTCGCATGGCACACCAGGACACTGCTGCCACCACTGCTGCGGTGCACGAAAATCCGAAAGTGCCATGCAAACCCCCCGAAAAAATAAAAGAGAGAGTAGCATCAGTTGAGCAGAAACCCCCGGCATGCAAAAACCCCGAAGCGCCGCTGCCACTGCCGCAGCACGCAAAAACCTGAAAGCGCCGCAGTGGCAGCGCTTCCAGGTTTTCGTGCGCCGCCGTTGGTGTGTCGCCAACGGGAAAAGTTTGGAAAGCCCCGCTTTATAGGAAGGATTCAAAACAGAATAAAATTCTGAATTCTCATCTCCCAAATAGTTTGATAAGTATGATACAAATGATGCCAATTTGTAAGCCTCTTAAATTCTAAACAATAAACAGTTTTGCAGACTTTCAGTAAGAGCATATTGTTCTCTCTGCAAATCAGCAGAAAAACCAGTATCTTCCTCAAAGTAAAGATTAACAATCCCAGGGTCACCAGAGAACCATTTGGGTCATCAACATAAAACAGTAGTCAAAGGATCTAAGATTATGCCCCTCCCCAACACAATTATCCCCCTCGCCAACACATCCATTCTTCTGTGACAGACGATCTCTAGTCTAAAGCCTCATTACGCTAAGCAGGCCAAAGCCCTGACAAGAGAAAATGATTCCTTGATTATATGATTAAGTTCAGTGTGCTGCAGAAAAGGCATCCGATGCCTTCCTGCAGTGAATACTATACTTTTGCCTTTAACATGCACCTTTACAAAAATAAAAGAGAGAGTAGCATCAGTTGAGCAGGTGGGAGTGATAATTCAGGGTAACTAAAGGTGTCTTTACTATCATGCATTCAAATACAGCTGTGAATTATTGTATTTTTTGTTAATAAAATTAACTCAGTTGCATGACCAAAAGTGACCCTAATTGAACTAGTTCCTGAATCTGAACCTCAAGTACTTGTGTAAAATCTTGCCTTTGGACCCTTCTTAGAGATGTCATCACTGCTTCCTGGAGTTCTCAATTCACCTATCTTAATTGCCACGCTATCTTGACTATTTTTCTTATTTTGGTTAGTAAACAAAAACAGCAGTACAGGTAGTCCTCGACTTATGACCACAATTGGGACTGGAATTTCCATCGTTAAGTTATTGCAGTTGTAAGTCAGGTCACCACGTGACTGGCCCTGATTTTATGACCATTTTTACGGTGGTCATTAAGCAAATCCAGCTTAATCCACACTGAACATGAAGGAAGGAAGTCTTGTACAAGCACATGTGTAGTACCTCTCTGCCATTTGTTAACTCCACCCAACATTTTTCAAGTGTCTGGGCTTCAATGCAGATACCTGAAAAAAGTTGGGTTACTGTAACGAGTAACAGAGAGGTACTGTGGTCCGGTATGAGTAATTTTCGAAGCCTGCACAGCTGTAATATACAATAGTGGTGAAATGTAAGCCTCCTTATTGCAGATACTAGAATGTTCTGGAAAGGCGATGAAAATAGCACAGGAATTGGACCAGAATCAACAGACTGCTTTCTTTCCTGTTAAGCTGAAACTGTGAAACCCAAAAGATTAAATTCTGGGAGCCCTGAAATGTTCTGTTTAACAGACTTCAAAGGCACTGCCACTTGGCAACACATAAAGCCATAATTATCATTTAACTCTACTGGACGAAAACTAGCTAAAGATACATATTACTAAAATACAATTCTGAAAGGGGGGAAAACGTTAATATCTCTTTGGTTTCCATTCTTCAAATCAGTGAAATGGAGGAAATGAAGACCTATTCTATTACAGTGGCAAAGACTGAGATTATGATTAGATCCCAGTAATGTAAGATTCAAATTCTCCTAAACAGCACAAAGAAACTTCTGTTCCTCTGTGCTCTGCAAACAGAAGGATGAAGGAGGCAAGACAGTACATGTGTTTGCAAGGCAATGCACAAATCAAAGCACATTTCTTTCTAAAAATACCTATTATTTCAGCAATTCATGCATCAGTGAATCTATATTGCAGCTTTAAGATAAGAAAAGCAACCCTTTTCTTATCTTCAAATTGTAATATAGGACTACTATTCACAGTGTAGATGAAAGATCCCATGGATCCACCTTGTCTTTATTGGAAATATCTTCACAGAAGAATTGCAATTTTCTCCCCTTTACTGCTCAGAGAAAACAATGCAGATAAACTGTACTTGGCAAAAGGATAAGTAATAACAAAACTAATAATAGTTTGAATAAGGAGAAAATATATATATATATATATATATATATATATATATATATATATATATATTAAAATACACAGAATATCTTGATTGAATGGAATCTGCCAGTCAATGCTTATATGCATGAAGATATATTATAACTAGTGAATATTTTAAAGACAAAAATTAGTTTTCTTATGCAACTACTATATTAAGATACCTAATCATTTTTTTCCTATCACTTATTATTTGGGAGGTAAGAATTAATGTCAAGAATTTCCATCTCATGAATTTGAGGGCTAACTACAGAAGCATATTTAACTTGTCCAATTAATTTTATTAGCAGGAAGAAATAGCAACCATGGAGGGAAAATATTTTTTTTTAATTTGCAACCTGTATGGTCCCCCACCACCATAGTAGTTTGTGTTTGATGGGGAAAATGGAGTGATGAATTGCAAATTATTAAAAATGATGAAAAATTAGACCAAGTAGATGAATTTGTACACTTTGGTAGAATGTTTACTTGAAGACGAGAAAACAGATGATAAAGTTTTAAGAGAAAGCCAGTTTGGTGTAGTGGTTAAGGCATCAGGCTAGAAACCAGGAGACTGTAAGTTCTAGTCCTGCATTAGCTTACAAAGCCAGCTAGGTGATTTTGGGCCAGTCCCTCTCTCTCAGCCCTAGGAAGGATGCAAGAACAAACCACTTCTAAAATCTTGCCAAGAAAACTGCAGTGATTAGTCCAGGCAATCACCAAGAGTCAACACTGACTTGAAAGCACCAAAACAACAACAAAGTTTTAAGACATGCAAATGCTGGAAGAAAAATAGTGGTTCTGCCTACTTTGATATATGGAAGTGAAAGCTGGGTAGCCCAGGAGAAGCCTAAAAGTAAACTGAATGCAGCGTGGGTGGGTTAGTTAAGGTATCATAAAACAAGAATGGATATGGTCAAGAATGAATTAGTGATGAAAGAATGCATATTGAATATAAAGTGAGCAACCAGGAAAAAAGAAGTATGTGAAGGTGGTTTTGTCATATAGAAATACTAGACGAGGATTGAATCACCAAACAATTATATGGAGAATGAATAAGCGAATGCCGAAAGCTGGTCCCCAGATTCAACTTTTCAAGGTCCCCTGTCTTCCTAAGCAGGCACAAGTAATGCAGTGGAGCATACAGGGTTGATTCCAGGTCTGTCTACAAAAGTCTTTGAGGCCCGACTAAACTAGGGCTACTGTACATGGGCAGCAAGAATCCAGATGACCACTAGAGGGCTGCAAAGAGCTACAGAACAGGCTAATGCTGTCATCTGGCCACCTGGTTCTTGCAGTCCATATGTGATAGTCCTAAGTCCCACTTTTGTGAAATCTTTTCCACAAGGAGTACCTGACACTGCTTTTCTCTAGAAAGCAGGCACATCCCTTCCCTTATAGAAATGGTATTTAATTCTCTAAATAATTACAATTACAGAAAAGTCTTTTAAGGCTGTAATCCTACAGCAACTGGGAGAGCATTCCAGAACCCATGGGATTTATTGGTTTTCATCCTCCGAAGCTGGAGACAGAGCTATGACTTCAGAGGAAAGCAAACGGCATCCAAGGCCTATCTTCTGGCCTCCCCAGCCACCCTCCATGCTTGTCTCTTTCCATGAACACCAGAAGAAAAACAGGGCTTCAATAATACAGCATGTCAGCAGAAAACTTCAGTATAGCTATAAGAAAAGACTTGATCAAAAATGTGCTTCTGATTCTTTTTTTTAAAAAAAGGCTTCCTAGATGGTTTGCTTTACGGTTGATTAGGACTCTTACCAAGGCTCATCCTGCATTCCTCTCTCTTCTGAAAGAAACAAGCAGCAAAGACATTCAGGCAGTCTGTCAGATTTCTTTATTATTCCCTTTGTTTGTTTGCAAAATCCACTGGACATGGATTTTTTTCTTTCCCGACTGTAGACCACAAACGGAGTTTTCACAGCTATGCTAATTAAAACAATGCCAAATCACTATGGAAGTTTTTTATTTGGCAGCAGTGCTTCATCTTTCTTCTGCCTCCATATAAAAACCTTAATGATTTCTAGCAGTTTGCTGCAAGACTTCACACTAGTGAAACAGCAGGCCAATCATACCGAGCACTACACAAAACCCTTTTGACATGTTGAGCCCTGTGAGATTAGGGCCAATGCTGCTATCCATTTTGTTGGTTTTATACAAATAATTTCAGATTTATAGCCCAAACAAAGGACTATTCTGGCTGTACTTGCTCTTCTTTTTGTTCCCCTTAACAGGATGAAAGCTTACTTAAATCTCTTAGATGCTATTGGAAGGCTTCACCTCTGCACCATTAGGCAATGTTCATCTCCAGCAACCTCCAGTTTTCCTATGACATGTTTCCTATGAGACAGCAGTCACAATGATTCACCATGAATTATCAGTCCTAAAGGTCCACATGAGGAGGTCAACAGTGTCAACAAAGCCTTCAGAGCCACTCAAATCCCTGATTCTGGAAAATTCACCGCTGGATACAGAGATTTCAGAATGTGAAATGAAGAGCAGAAATTCAGTGGATATTCAAAATACAAAGACATCTTTACAAAAGCAGCCAAAAGCATTTTGCCTATTTTTACTAATAGCAACATCAAAATATACTGTTTTTTGTTGTTGTTGTTATTTCCTTCCTACTAATGATATTCTTCCAAGCACTATATTTTATTTTATTTATTTATTTATTTATCAAATTTATCACCGCCCATCTCCCCCTCAAGGAGGGACTCTGGGCGGTTATACGCATAAAGAGATACGTCATGTACAGGAGAAGGGTGGTATAAATACTGTACATATATAAAAAATATTATTAAGTTACTGAAGCCTACTATACCAGTCCACAATATGAAAATGGAATGGGATTCAGCTTAAAGGCTGAGAAGCCCAGATAAATCTGAATGAGTTCCACAGGTTAATTGTTTTATGTTAACTATAACGATGTTCAGAATAAGTTATTGTATTTTAATATTGCTCTTTAGCTCAATATATTAGCTAAATACATTGTTTAGCTAATGTTATCATCTTGAAAAATTATTGGCAACACCTATGTCACTCTGTTTATTCTGCTTTTCTTGCAATCTCATTTATATTTCATAAAATCATTTACCACAGAACTCCTTACTCTATATAATGCAAAAAATCAGTCAAAGTATCCAATTAAATGGATTTTCCAAATAAATTCAAATTTTATATTCAGATTAATTATTTGTAGTAGATCCGAACCAATCTATCAACTCTTCCTGAAATATGCTGAAGAAGTTTAAATTAATGATCACTAGCCAAGAAATTTTCCATTGGATTGCAATGGTTTGCTCCATTAGAAGGCAGATGACCTTGTAAGAAATGATGACATTCTCCTAATGACAATTATTAGAAAAGAACTGAAAATAAAATTATAAACATCATAATGCCATTGTACAATATAGTACAACTCCTTTTGGTATACAATATACAATTTCAATCATTACATCTCAGAAGGGATGTTGAAAAGCTTCAAACAAAGCTTCAAACAAAATTATGAAGAGATTGAACAACTCCTTGATGAGAAACAGTTGCAAATTTACAAGTCCCTTATTATAAAAAGAAAAAGAATGGGGATGAATAAGAAGTGCATAAAATTATGCAAAATGGAAAGAGAGAAATATTTTATCCTCTCTTATAATATTAAAATTCAGGATAATCCAGTGAAATTAAATAGTGAGAGACTCAGAGATAGTTAAACCTTTGGATTTATTACAAGATACAATAATGGCCACCAACTTGCATGGCTTTACAAGGTATTAAATATATTTGTGAGAGATAAAAATATCAATACCCACATATCTCCATTTTCAAAAACACAATTTCTTTAGATATCAACTCAAAAGGTACTGTGTTCATGTCCTGCCTATGGACTTCCCATAGATATATAGTTATCCACTACAGAAACTGGACACTGGAAAAGATACAGTAGACTTAGATCAAATTCAGTGTGTTTTTTCCTAAATTCTTGGGTTTGTTCCAACAGGCTTTTACCAACTAAGCGTTTAAATATGGTCTCCATCTCTGTATGTTTACGGCCTCTAATTTTTTCACATATTTTGTATTGGACAGATGGCTTTATATTTTATTTTTGTGGTCTGCTCTGTGATGTTGATGGATGGGTACTAGAGGAGTGGGAATTAGATGCAGACCCAACATTTTACAATGGAAAATAGGCACATGCTTCTGTCACTCCAGGTTTTCCCCCCTATCCTAACCCTTTTCTATTACACTAAAGAGAATTAGACAAAGTAATTTTATTTTACCCATATAAGCTTACTTGTCTGCCTCCTGAGGAATCTGTATAATGACCAAATAGCAACGGGGAGAACAGATCACGGAACAACGGACTGGTTTAAGATTGGGAAAGGAGTATGACAGGGCTGTATACTCTCACCCTACCTATTCAACCTGTATGCAGAACACATCATGCGACGTGCTGGGCTTGATGAATCCAGGCTGGAAGAAACATTAACAATCTCAGATGTGCAGATGATACCACTTTGATGGCTGAAAGTGAGGAGGAGCTGAGGAGCCTTATGACGAAGGTGAAAGAAGAAAATGCAAAAGCTGGGTTGCAGATAAACCTCAAAAAAACCAAGATTAGGGCAACCAGCTTGATTGATAACTGGCAAATAGAGGGAGAAAAAGTGGAGGCAGTGACAGACTTTGTATTTCTAGGCGCAAAGATTACTGCAGACACTGACTGCAGCCAGGAAATCAGAAGACGTCTACTTCTTGGGAGGAGAGCAATGGCAAATCTTGATAAAATAGTTAAGAGCAGAGACATCACACTGACAACAAAGGTCCGCATAGTTAAGGCAATGGTATTCCCCGTAGTAACCTATGGCTGCGAGAGCTGGACCATAAGGAAGGCTGAGTGAAGGAAGATAGATGCTTTTGAACTGTGGTGTTGGAGGAAAATTCTGAGAGTGCCTTGGACTGCAAGAAGATCAAACCAGTCCATACTCCAGGAAATAAAGCCAGACTGCTCACTTGAGGGAATGATATTAAAGGCAAAACTGAAGTACTTTGGCCACATAATGAGAAGACAGGATACCCTGGAGAAGATGCTGATGCTAGGGAAAGTGGAAGGCAAAAGGAAGAGGGGATGACCAAGGGCAAGATGGATGGATGATATTCTGGAGGTGACGGACTCGACCGTGGGGGAGCTGGGGATGGTGACAGCCGACAGGAAGCTCTGGCGTGGGCTGGTCCATGAAGTCACGAAGAGTCCGAAGCGACTGAACGAATAAACAACAACAATAGGTCATAGCAACTCTTCCACCTGACTCTTCCAGCTGGGTTGTTGCTGCATTGAGAAACCAGATGGGCAGAGCTGGTCAAATCCACGCCACCCAGTTCACTTCCAAAGTCTCAGCATTAAAATTGGCAATACATGCCCACTTCAGCTCACTCAACCATGATCATGCCATATAAACTGATTTGGCATTTAATAGCCACATCACCATAGAAAGGGCATCAGAAGTCCTGCCACCAGATACCTGATATGGGTTGGGGGTTCCAGAGAGTAATGGCTTGAGACTGGGAAATAAAGCCTTGTAAATAAATAAATAAATAAAATAGCAGAGAGCAAAATTGGCCCATCCTCAAAATCACAGAAAAAAACTCCCCTAAGTTTTCAGCCTCAAGCAGAGTAGTGTAATTGGAATGGACTATTTTGGCACAGATTTTGCAAAATTTGTCATCAGCAATTTAAAATATAATTCAATGGCTTCAGTAACTAAAATGGCTTGCAAGAACCCAGTCCTCTGGAAGAAAAAGTCCTGTAGATTCTTTTTTTAAGGGTTCCATCAGGAATAGCAGGGAATGAAATTAGTCCATGCTCAAAATCACAGAAAAAATTCCCCCTCCCCCTTGACCCCATTTACCAGATTCAAGAAAAGTACTGTAGTATAGTCAGAGAGGACCATTTTGGCTCTGACAATGTAAAATTGGCCATCAGAAATTCAAAATATAATTCAGTAATAGCAGGAGCTGCACTACTTGTTGCCTTAATGCCAACTGGAGGCAGAATTCAGGGGAGGGGAAGGAAAAGGCCTGGTATCTCTAGAGCACATTTCTATATTACTTTAAGATCTTCATAATTGAAGATTTTATTTCTGTTATATTAGCAGAACCCAAAGCACAATAAATTATTTAGAAAAACCAATTTCTCAAGCCTATTCCTGCTACCAAATTTGCATGTGTGTGTGTGTGTGTGTGTGTGTGTGTGTGTGTGTGTGTATGTATGTATGTATGTATGTATGTATATATATATATATATATATATATATATATATATTTCATGTTTTCAGGCACATTCTGGATGAAATAATGTACTTGAATTAGTGCTTCTATGCATATATTTGTGTGTTTGTGCTTCGGGCATACAGTGCAGTAATAGTGTGGATTATGGCAGACCAGAGATATGTGGGGCTCTACTTTCTCAAGTTAAAATTCAAAGCCTAGTTCCCATGCTTTTTTTAAATTGTGCATGCACTAGTGAACAAGTTAGATCAAAACCCCACTAGGAGACTCAACATTTGGAAATTTCTGGAAAGGGTACTAAGTAGAACTCTAAAAAGTACACCAATAACTCATGAGGCATATTTATGTGGTAAAAATATGGACAAAATTGAAATGTATGTCTATCAAGTTCAGGGTCCAGCAAGAAATATCCCAACATGGGTGCTAGCAGGGACATTAATATCCCCTCTAAAAGAAGATGCCTATCCACACACATCACAAAGGACAAATTCAATGGGAATTTAATTGTATTTTGGGACAGATATTTTACTAACTGTCCAGATTGTAGGTTGATTTATGTGCTGCAGTTTATCTACGAATTTGCTGTTCTAATTAGCTGTCTGAAGGTCTCAGACAATGAGTGGGCTAGTTTCCATTCTAATTAATGGCACACAACATTTAATTCTAGTCTTTGCCTATAGTATTTTGCTATTTTCAGGATTTCTATTTGGAAGAGGGTTCCTTCAGATGCCACTGGGCAATGTTTGATGGCTTTGGCCAAAGCTGTTAGTGAGTATTGTAAGAAGGGATCAGGAGAGGTAGAGAGTTAATTTAAAATTACTTCACCTTTGAGATCCAATTTTTATGAATCTAATAAAACTTATTTAGCCCCAAATGAATTCCATTTAAGAAAGAGAAATTCTTCTTAATTTAACTTTTAATTTTCTTGCAAAAATATCTAGGTCTTGCCAATCACAGAACAAAACATCTTTCACATCTCCCAGATGATTCACCTATGATTCATCCAAGTGAAAAATGCACTCTCTTAGGACAAATGCTTTGTAATTCCACAAACCCATTATGGAACTTACATTATGGAAGTATTACCCATTATGTAGTACTTTTCTAAACACAACAAATTCTATGTGTGTTTAACTACAGAAATGTGGCATTAATTATGATTATCCCCTTAACAACAGCCCAGCTGAGCATATAAAATTAGTTAAGATGATTAACTTTAGAAAGCAGGTGCCCAGCAAACATTGCCATAAACTGTATAGAGAAAAGTATATATTTGCAGATACAGTATCCAAGTTCTGTATCCTTAGTCACTATTACAGATGCTGAGCAAATGAAAGTCTACTTCAAAGCAAGCAGATAAGGAACAATGTATTGTCGAAGGCTTTCACGGCCGGAGTTCGATGGCTGTTGTGGGTCTTCCGGGCTGTGTGGCTGTGTTCTGGAAGTTGTGGTTCCTAACGTTTCGCCAGCATCTGTGGCCAGCATCTTCAGAGGGCAGGAGCACAGATAGAAGCAAAATCTCTGTGCCCAAGTAGAGTGGCAATGAAGATGCTGGCCACAGATGCTGGCGAAACGTTAGGAACCACAACTTCCAGAACACGGCCACACAGCCCGGAAGACCCACAACAGCCATAGATAAGGAACAATCACTCTAATTTTTTATCTACCTATCTAGGCAGAGACAATTGAGTTTTTATAAGTAGATCAATGGAAGGAAAAAGTCAAGCTGGATTCATATAGGATGCTTTTGTGTGGTTTGTTGGATTTTGGCTTAGTACAATGGAGTTGTAAATCATGGTGTAGAATTTTGTGCGACCTGTGAATCCAGCCAATTGCTGGTTATCTAGGACAGTAGGATGGAATGTGTAGGACCCAAGGGCAAGTACCAGTGTGAGACTTCTCCCTGGGCAGTTACACATGAATGAGCCCTGAGTAACTCAGGATGTTTGGTTACCCGGCAAGAGAATTCCAACGCATTCAATTAACTTTCAAGTTGAGACACTAATTTCTCTTTCTTAACACTGTACACTGCCATCATAATTAGAAGACATCTGCTGCAACGGTATAATTTACCCAAGTGTGTTCTGCAGCAGTTAAGAAGACGTTAATGGAACAACAGCAGAAAGAATACTTTTTAAAATATCATTGAGTTAATAGAGATGATAGCCCTGAACTATTCTATGAATGAGTTCATCTGCTGCCCCCTCAGGAAATAGACATTTTCCTGCTGTGAGCAATTAGCCAGTTTCATTGTAGAATGCCTTCATGAGACAATAACCTTGGAAAGATGACAAATGACAAACCATTTTTCTTTCACTATAGAGCAGTGCAATTATAATTTGTCACACAAAAAATGATGACTTACATCTGAAACCAAGTTTATTACCATGATATTTCATGCCAATTTAGAACCTTGAAATGTTCAGATTTTTTATGTAGTGTGGGTGATGATCCAATATTGTTTGAAACCACAATGCTCAGGAGCCTCTTAAATGTTTTCACCCTCCAGCTAAATCCCTCCTCTTCACTGGAAGTTTGAGATAATCTAAGTGACCATTTTGGCTTCCAGAAGCTTGAAAAACTACTACTAAATATTTAAAGGTCTTAACCTACTCAATGGTATTTCAAAATGCACAGAGATCAACATCAGCTATCCAAGCTTATTATTTTACCCAAGGAGCACAATTTATACTTGTTGCAGTTAAGTTGCTTGCAGCTAAGACTCAAGCACAACTGCTATACAGAGCACAACTAGGACCATATTTATTATTTATTTATTTATTTATTTATTTATTTATTTATTCGATTTCTCACCGCCCAACTCCCTCAAGGGACTCTGGGCGGTTATAACATATAACAACATGGCTACCTTGGAGAGAGTCCAAATTAATTTTTTAAGAAACATCTTCCAAGTTATCCGTTGTGTCCCAAATGCTATACTTCTGCAGTAAGTAGGAGTCAGTAAATGTGAATCCAGTCTTTGGATAAATATCTTTACTTACCTACTGGCTGAAACTATTCCACAACCCTTGGAAAAAGCAATCCAAAAGGAAATTGAGCCATTACTGCTTTTCTAGCAATTTTACCAGTAGGGCCATATCAAGCTAAATTAGCCTTGACAAAGGAATTTAGACATAGAAGGTCAAATAGAAACTCCCACAGGATATATTTACTGTATAAATAGGGGAATTTTAGCTCCCAAACTAACTTCATACCTAGTCCAAACTTCAACCCTAAATTGAGACGACCTTTAACTCCAGCCCATTTCAATGCCCTCCCCAGAGCTGCCTTGGAAGGGAAATATAGACAATTCCTTTTGAAGCACGATATTGTCCCTGCGGCGTGGGTGCAATTGAAGCCACCGTCAATATTCTTCTTTACCGTCAGTTTTGTAGGGTCATTTGCTACCAGCTGATGACCTCTCTTTTAACTAAATTTCCACAACATTCTGAAATATTTATTGATGCTGTCTGTTGGATGATTGAGATAACTCCATATCTTTAAAAGTAGCAAAATAAAGGCCAATAACAGTTACTGGCACAGTTACAACAGGTGCTAAATTTATTTATTTATTTGTTTGTTTGTTTGTTTGTTTGTTTGTTTATTTATTTAATTTTACTCTGTATATATTGGTCTACAACCGTAATAAAGATCTGTTGTTGTTCATCGCGGTTTTTCCTTTTTTTGTTTTCTGAAGCCCCCACACAGGACAGAGAATGTTGCATACCACGTAATGGGAGGGGAGAGCGTTAAGCGTCTTCTGTTTGCTGTGGTTTTCATCGAACTACTGTACCTATATACCTGTAATCCATGTTCAGAAAGGCAACTACTATGCATTTAGTGTAGATAAATTCTATTAGTAGAATAAAAGATAAGAGAATAAAGGGGCAACAAGGAAATAAAATATTCATTCTAAAGCTTTCTATAAATCTGTTCTGGATGAAAATAAAATGAAGGTGCATTTCAAAGAGTCAACGTCCATTATGACTTTCCCATGATGATGGGGGTCTTAACTTTCCCAATTTTGGGGTTTATCCCCAGACAGTCTGTCTGTCTATCTACCTACCCATACACGCAAAAACACTATAGAAAAGATAAGATGTAGAAATGAATGGAACAGCCCTTTCTACGTTCAAGGCTGAATTTGAGCTCCATCTCCACTAGATTAGTTTTCACAAAAGAACAGTAGAGTCATTTAATGATCAAGTTTAAATGAATAAATGTTACCTTGTCTTGTCTAATGGTACTAGATTATTAACAGTTTAGCCAATAACACCCTTGTACCATACAAAATAAGAAATATCTAAAAAACACAATCAATATAAAATAAATAAATAGTTAATAATGAATTATTTAACCCAATGCTACTCAAAGTATTTATGAGAGCAAAAGGAAACTTTGCTTGCTCTGTTCAGTTCTTAGAAATAATTTGCATTACACTAAGATAACACAGGCACAAACCAGATGTTTTGTCCTTCTACTCAGACATCTTATTGTATCTTATTTTCTGTATCTTAAGATCTCATTTTAAGAATTAACTAGCACAGTCTGAGTAATTTGCTGTCATCACCCAAGAAAGTGATGTTCCGGGTCCGATCTGGACCCAGATTGGTCTGGCATTTTTTCTCCTTCTTATTTATTGGCTAGAGGAGGTGATGATCACGTCCGCTGCTAGTGGTACTTGGCCACCCATTGCCATCACTGGGAAACAATGCAGCAGCTGCATTAATATTTTACTCAGAGAACAGCGACTGAGACAGCATCCACTAGGGCTGTCAGCAGTCATTCGTGGCCTTCAGGATGAATGTATTTAATGGAATCCCTCAATAAATAGCAGAGGACTAAATATCTGATAGCAAACTGTGTTCATGCAGTGAACTTGGCTTACTGAAGGAATGCCAATCCTATTCTTTCCTAACAGCCAGAAATGAGTCTTTCCTTCACCCAGGTTTGGCCACGTTCTCCTTACCTTCAGCATTTATAAAATGTTTGCCTTCTAGTTATGACTGCCCACAGTTACATTTTTCATAAACTGTAGTTAACTGTAGCTGTAACAACCAAAAACAAGCCAGCTTCATATAGTATACAGTACATGTCCCATTATTTGTCCAATTAACAATTAACTGCAACTTGCCTGGGTAGTTGCAGTTAACTTAAAATGGAAAAAAAAAGTTCTTACTTCCACCTCCTATCTGTGCTAGAGAAAGACAGGCAGGCAGGTGTCAGCAACAACACAGCAATCATGGCTGCTTGGACATCCTTTTCTGGGTGGGATCCATCCACACACCAACTTTGAAATTAATTTAGATTCTTGAGATCATGAAACCTCTTGTGATTTGGAGATTCTTCCATGAATTTTATGCAAGAATTTTTCTTGCATAAAAATTCCAACATTTCACAGAGATTTGTGGGGAGGATGCCCATCTTTTATACAGGATCAGGCATTGACTATTAGGGCTCATTTGTTTATTTGTTAAACTTATACCCCATCATAAACTAGCAATTCTCAGTGGCTTACATAGTGCAATATATAACAAAAAACACTCAAACATCCCCAGGATGGTTAAAATGAATCAGTAACAATTCTAAAATCCCTCCAACTAAAATAACAACACTAGCAGCAAATTAAAAACAAAAATAACAGAGTAAAAGATGGCACAGCATGCAGACTTAGGAGAATGCCCTCCAAAATAATTCCATGTTTAACATTTTCCTGTCAGGTTTTGAACCTGCAACTTTCATTTTGCCATACAAGCGTTATAAGCTCCATGCTATTATACCATTATAAATAAAGACAGCTGTAGAAGCCATTAGAGATGAACAGTAAGAAAGGAATGTCTACTTTAAAGTTGGTTGTTGTATCTGCATGTATGTGTAGTTTGATGTTTTAACTTTGCATATAATTTCAATTTAACTCTGTGTGCATGTGCGTGCATGTGTGTATCTGTATGTCATAGCTTTCCAAACTGTGTGTCGCGACACTTTAGTTTAGGCAGTTTAGTGTGTCGCGAAGTGGTGGCACGGGGGTGCGCGCAGTGGCACACATGGCAGCGGCGGTGTGAATGGCGGTGGCGGCAGTGACGACGGCAGCGGCGCACCATCAGTGCTTCCGCATTTTAGCGAGGCCGCTGCTGCCGCCGCTGCCGCCGCTGCCATGCACACCACCACACGCCCCCCCCCCGCACTGCCATGCACGCGTGTGCCCCCCACGCCGCCGCCGCCGCCACCGTTGGTGTGTCACCAACGGTGGCAGTTTGGAAAGCACTGCTGTATGTACAGTATACAGTATATGTACAGTATATGTATACACAATGTGTATTGTGTTTTTATGGTTTTTAATTCTGTAAGCCACCCAGAGTCACCATGTGTGAGTTGGGAAGCCTTATAAATTTGTTTAATAAAATAAATACACACACACGTATACACAGAAGTATATAGTCCAGCAAGACACATCCAGAGAAAAAAAAATGTTGTCCTAGAACAGAAAGGTGGGAGGGCCCAGCAGCAGGCAAATTGTCCAATAGGAGGATGTACAGATTGAATACCTTGCAAGCTGTTCTGATTTGGACAAGATTTTCTAAAAACTGGATTAGCATCAAGCCACTATGAGTGCAGAACAGGAACAACTTACAGCTGCAGTGCAGATATGCCTCTAATGGCTGAAAAGGTTGTTGATTCTTGACCCAGCCAGAAGCAGACACATTCTAATAGCACTATAATGTTGCTTTTATTTTTATTTTTTACTTCTAATTATTAGTCACAAAGTTCAGATGCATTTTCTTTTCTTAGCTTAACTTCATCCTCAATACAGAAAGAATCAGAACATGCAGAATTTGGCAAAGTTGCTCTACTTATTTTACATATTTTTCAAGGGTAACTTATTCTGAATATTAAACTATAGGCTTTTCTTTGGTCTCCATTAAATCACTGCTCAAATCATTTCAAATGTTCAGCAAAAAGGGAAAGCTTTTTTCAATAGAAATGTTGACAATTGTCAGGATGTTTTATCCTTCCATGGCGACAGGAGGTGACATCGTGCCAGTCTATCGAATTCCGCAGGGTCAGCGGGACGCTTTGTGGTGGGCATACCTGCAGGGTCGTTGGAAATGCTTTTTAGTGGAAACTTGCCAGACCTGTAGAGTAGGTGAGAATACTTGTAGTGGGGTCTGGGTATACTTGCAAGACCGCAAGTTATGCTGATTCAAGTATGGTATCAAACAGTTCAGCACCAAAGACAGATCAAAGAACGCTATCATCATGTTGGTTGATTCGAGATTGGGAAGACCTAGAAATTGTGAGATGACAGGAGGGGCTGTCAAACAGCAGATACCTGATTGCGGGGGGGGGGGGGGACCCTGAAGATTTTAACAGTTGGTTTGCACGACTCCCTTCATTTGAGTCTTTAAAGTGTAATGGATCGCTAGCTTTAATAACGAACTCTTCATATCCTTAACGGCTTGTGTCGAGAGTTTCCGATTTAATAGCTAAAGGATCATGAGCATGACACAATTTTTTTTAGATATTAAAGCCTACAATAACATGGTTGGTTCCTTATATTAATCTGTTTGTATTCTGTTCTGTCCATAAAAGTAAGACTACTTAAGACATTCAGTAACCATGGATACCAAATGCATAAAGTTTTTTTTAAAATACATGCAGTCACATGCCCCAGCTGATATATATTTGGTATCAAGTCTGAAAGAGGCAATATATCTTTCTTTGCTGTCACCAAATACACATGCCCTGAACAAAACTTAAGCAATCTGCCAGCAAAGTATGAAATTGTGCACAAGGGAAAATATGCAGAAAGGCAAATATGTAATTCTGTGGACCTGGAGTTGACCGGAGGGGTAATTGGAGGGTTACACAGGAGAAGTAGAAAAAAGAGAGCATTATAAAATGTGAAGAACCAATTCAGCTCAGCTTTCTGAAATCCTTTGGCTGGCTTATAAAACAATTATTACATGTGCCTAGTATTTACCTACCTGTCTGTTAAGAGATGAAGCAGGAGAGAAATTCATTGTTCACAGGCCACAACATACTAGACAGAAATTAATTTCAGCCATGATAAACCAAGGCAATTTAGAAATGAGCATCAACCTTTCAGCCAGAAAACCAAAGAACATCCCAAGGTTAAAGGTCATTTGAAGCACCTTTCAATCTAGATAATGGAAGTATACTTTCAGACATGGGAACTACAATAAACTGTTTTCCAATTAGGTTTTCTTAAACAAAACAAGATGTATGAAGAACTATTTCAGTTACGAAATATGTCTTTCCTTTCTAGCTATAATCGGAAGTTTTCCATTTCTGTGCAGGGTGCAAAAAAAATATCAAAGGATCAATAGCCAACTTTAAATTGCATAAGCAAGTTATTGGCATTAATTTATTTAATTTGTAATAACCAAACTATAATTTTTGCTGATGTGAATCTTTTCCATTGGGCTTACTAAGCAAAGCTGCACTTCCAGTTCAATATGTTATTAGGCTCAGTCCATTTGGTTTATGGAGTGCTGTAGTATATATTTGACTTTTCCTTATATTAATCCCTGAAGCAACAGTATCATGGAGAATTAGCTCTCTATCCAAGCTTGAGTTGAAAACCAGAAAGCAGAGAAGAGGATTAAGAGAATAATTCTGAGAACAACAGAATGTAAATAGTGGGGTCTCCCAAAAATCTGTAATCTAGGTGGGAGCAGTGAGGTCTTTTTGTGGAAGACAGAAAACTCTTCAGAGACATTAAAAAGAGTTCCAAATGAGGCTGTTTCCCTTTTCCAAACTACTAAACCCCATGTCATATATTGAGGCTGAGTGATGAGAGACTCGGAACACAGCAGATAAAAACACACTGTTTGTCATACAGAGTAACATTAATTTGTGGGAGCTGTTGTGCAAGATGAAGCGATGGCCAATAATATGGAAAGCTTTAGAATCTAGGACCTTCTGGATTAATATAGGATCCATTTTTTCTCACAGGGCAAACAAAACCGCATTCCTTTATGTGTGTGCAACTTCAACAATACACATAAGGGATGGTCTTCAATGGTGCTGCCGTGACCACTGTGACTTTTTTGATGCAGACACTGCTAACTAACAACATAATAAAAATATAGAACAAAACAAAAATCTGAGTCAAGTTCAATTTTAACTTTAATGTTGTTGTTGCTGTAGGATTTTTCTAAAATATATAGTTATGTAAAAATTATTTCACTTATCATCACTTGCTCAAGCATGCACAAACACACGCAGACATCTCTCTTTTAAAGATTATGGTTCAATAAAAAGGGACTGTTTTGATAAGTGTTAATTTCCTTCATGGGCTTCATTTAGTGAAAGATTTCAGTTGCTAGCAATTTGGTTCCAAAATAAATCACCAGGACTGTTATTATTTCTGCAGACGCATTAGAGAAATGCAATTAAAACGTGGCATCTTCTTCTGTCAGGAAGAAGTGATCATAGCCTTGAAAGTTTTATTCTTGGAAACATGCCTAATGGTCCTTGAAAATATATAAAAGTGGTTCCTTGGCACTGCAAGTCACCCACATAAGCAAGCCAAAAAGTTTTCTTATTAGCTCCTGTATAAACTCTAAAGTGAGATATCTGGTAGTCTGACATCATTCATTAAGCAGAGAGAGCAATGTACGTCTTTGCCACATTTGTTAGCAAATTACTGTCATTTTCTGATGCAGACATTTTTGATCTTCAGGCAGAATAGAAACATCCACCACCATTAGTTTCATGGAGTAATTGGCTTCTCGGAGCCTGGGAAAGGTGATAACAGTTTGCAAAACATTACAAGCAAAGAACATCTGTACATTCACCCTTCATCAGGAAAGTGGGTAGCCACCTCCCCAATATATCAGTGAGTTGTTAGCAAGAGGATAAAAAAAAAATCTCTGCTCTAACAAACTCAGAAATAACTTGGGTGTTAAAGCAAACATATCCAATTATCAAGATTTCTATAAACTAATTCCTATTTTCTTTGAAAAAAATTGGTTAAAGGAAACTAAGAATCTTGCTTTTGGGCTGTAAGCAGCTGCTAAGAGCTTGATAGAGCATATCCTGAATAGAAGCACACCCACAGCATCCATAGATTGAAATGCTGTCAAAATCTTACAAGCAACCAACCAAATAAATAAATAGCAAACCATTTTGAATTTTTTCTAAAGCCATCTGTGATTAGCATGTTGTCAGAAGGAGCCTGTGGAATGTTAAACATTTTAGGCAACTTGGTCAAACCAAAAAAATAAAACCCCTCCTTGGACTCTCCTCTTCAAGCCAAATATTAATTTAGGCTAATTCTTATTAACATCTATTCCACTTGGATTTTATATTTATTTTATTGATGTTGTAATTTGATATTTATGTTTTTAATTTGTTTTATTGTGAACTGCCCAGAGTCCCCCGGTTGGGGGAGATGGGCGGTAATACAAATTTAAATAATAAATAAATATAAATAAATAAATATATTTAGCTGTATTCTTCGGTATAGAGTCCCATGTTCAAGGCAGCAGGCCAAGAAGGCTTGCAAACCAGTCTATTGTAGCAGCTGTACACTCTGAATCTTCTGTTTTCAACATTGCCACCAGACTTTTATTTCTGACATAATGACAATTACAACTTCCCACAACCGAGAGCAGTTCAGAATTGCCTAATACCTGGAAAAGCATTTTCCCACACATTTATTAATCAGAATACAGTCCTTCCTAAACTGTCTTGGGAATAATATGAATGTGCATAAGATTGATTTCTTAAAAATCACCGCATTCTGATGATGCATTCTGTAACAATGGTTGGATGGGAGAAAATGTATTATATATATGATCTATGACTTTTTATCAATTGGAAAGGGCAAGTGAATGAATCAACATTTGTAAGAGAGAAGGAGAAGAAAAAGAGATAAACCAGAACTAAGGAACAAACAGCAGTTTGACTGGAGGTGGAACAGCAGAGACCAGATATTGTAATCATTTGTATCACAAAGGAATATGGACATTTTATGAGAAACAATATATTCTCATGGTATGTAATTCATCACATGAATTAATACTTTCCAGTTTTAATATAATATTTATTATATTATATCAGGCTACAAACCAGGAGGCTGTGAGTTCTAGTCCCATCTTAGGCATGAAGCCAGCTGGGTGACCTGGGGCCACTCACTCCCTCTCAGCCCAAGGAAGGAGGCAAGGGCAAACCACTTGTGAAAAACCTTGCCAAGAAAACCATAGGGACTTGTCCAGGCAGTGGCCAGCAGTCAACACTGACTCAAAGCAATATCTGTATATGTGTATGTGTATGTATATATACAGTGTGTGTGTGTGTGTGTGTGTGTGTGTAAGACATGGAGAAACTAAAGGCTATCTTAGATCAAGTGTTATAAAATCATCAGGGAAGGTCTGAAGTGGCTGAGTTCAAGGTTGTGGCAATCACAGATCTGAATACAGTATATCACAGACGAGCATATGCATTTCCGGAAGAATTCCCTTTGATTCCAGAATAAATCATGTCAGTGTGCCATATGCAGAGAGAATACAGCTGTAAATGCCAGCACAGAAAACAGCAATTGACCAATTCAACAAATTAAAGGGTGAGTGAAGGAGTTGAAACTGCCAATGCTGTTTATCATGTGAGTAGCTGCTTTAGATCACCAACATGTAGATTGCATAATTCTATAGCAATTATCTGAAACCTACTCATAGTGCTGTCTATGCTCTTTCATCCCACATGAGCAAATTATTCTGAAATGGCAATTTTGGAAAGGTCATACTCCTGTATGATTTTGCACTTAGATTCAGGTTATATTTATACTGATTTAATGGAGTTACATTGCTGTTCCTTCCAAGGAATTGGAGGAAACATAATTGGAAATGAAAGAAATATTACTGTACCTGACTGTAGATCAGTACAGTGAAAGAGACTGCCTGTTCAAAGATAATCCAGCAAGCATCAGGACTGAACATTGGTTTAAACCCAGGTTTATACCTAGCAATTTGAAAGCATGCAAATGCAAGTAGATGAATAGGTACCAATTTGGTGGGTAGGTAACAGCGTTCTATGTGCGTCATGCTGGCCACATGAGGCCGTGGAAGCGTCTTTGGACAACACTGGCTCTTCGGCTAACAAACGGAGATGAGCACCGGCCCCTAGAGTCGGACACGACTGCACAAATGTGCGTGGGGAACCTTTACCTTTTTTTATTCCTGGTACAAATGCAAGGCTTCAGCCAGTGCACTGGCAACAAATCCAATAGTGACATGTATGCACATCAGGAAATTTTTGGACTGCAGTTAAACTGGCATTTGATGATAGCAGTTTCCCCTCTAAGTTATCGAGTGATTATTATAGTTACTGTGATCATCATCATATATGCTTTCACCTGCAGAGGAAGGGAGAGACTAGCACTTCCCCATACTTCAGAAAGAAAGATTAAGCATCCACTTGGTGGAAATGAAACAAATCAATACTACTGATAAATGTAGTCAAAAGACATGCAGTGCTGGACAACATCATCATTGAAATTAGCTAAATCAACTGTATGCCCAGTTGACAAATTTAAAAAATGTATTAGCACTTGGAGAAAAACAGATGCAATTTAAAACATGAAGATGTTTTGTGAAAATTGTCTGGATATTTTCCAGTTGCTGTTCTGTAGTTACATTCTCACCCATAAACTCTCTTTTTAAGCTTCTTGTTGCCAAACTAAGTACTGGAATTGAATTTCTCCCCATTATTTCTATAGCTCTTTTAATTTGCTGTGCTGGCGATGCTGTTTTCCGCAAGAGTATTTTATGGCAGAAGGGTTTATGTCATCACTACTAAGCCTTACAGGCCTTGAATCAGGGAATGGACACACTGATTTCATTATATTTCATTATTATTAGAATTTCATTATCTCAGAGATAAGGCAAGAATGAGACTGAAAGACAAGTAAATACAGTTTCTGTGGTTGCAACAGCTGATGTCAGAATTCTGGGAGCTGAAGTCCACACATCTTAAAATTGCCAAGGTTTAGAAACACTGATTCAGGGGGTCCTGTTAGGTTTTAGCTATGTCCACTATCTTCATTTCTCTAAAGAGCCTCTGGTTGGCATCTTCATAGCAGGCATCATACTATTTATTTATTAATTCGATTTCTCACTGCCCAACTCCCAGAAGGGACTCTGGGCGGTTTACAAATCATCAAAATTACGAATATTAAACATTAAAACATTAAAATAATCATTTAAAGTACCATAAATATAAAAATTAAGAAGGCAATGCAGCATGCCTGCTCGGACTATATTTTTTAAAAAAGGGGGAGGGGAATGCTGCACAGTGATAGGTACAGCCTGGAATCCAATGAGGTAAGATAGACAACCCATGTACCGTGGAGCAGACATTAATGTTCAAATGTACAACTCTTCAACCCGTGATACCCAACAGTACGTGTTTCATGCATAAGATTAAAGGTACAGGTTCTCCTCACACATTTGTGCAGTCGTGTCCGACTCTAGGGGCCGGTGATCATCTCCGTTTGTTAGCTGAAGAGCCAGCGTTGTCCGAAGATGCTTCCATGGTCATGTGGCCGGCATGACGCACGCGGAACGCTGTTACCTACCCACCGAAGTGGTACCTATTCATCTACTTGCATTTGCATGCTTTCGAATTGCTAGGTTGGCAAGAGCTGGGGCGAGTGCGGGAGCTCACTCCGCACGCAGGGCTAGGGATTCGAACCTCCGAACTTGCAATATTCCGATCGACAAGCCTGGTATCTTACAAGCTGAGCCACCACACCCCTATGCATAAGATTAGGCCAGTACAATTCATCCTTATTTCAGAGTCCATCTATTTCACAAAGGTGCAATTCTGATTTGTATAGTACATTCATGTGCAACATATAATCAAGCAGCTGATCACAAAGAATTTCAATAATCTGGTCGTTGCAATCAACCAGAGAGGCTTTTGTCACATCCCACCAACATCTAAAGCAGAGGCAGCAGCAACATTAGAGTAGACAAGCAAGGAACTCCCTAGTTAGTTAGGTCTACCTTCCCTCTCTAAAATACATGGTTGCATCTTCTTAGTGGGCATTTTAGGGGCAGAAGGCTTTTTACCCTGTCAAAAAGGGAGCGCTTTAACTGACTCTCTAACTTTTAAGTTGCTACCTTCTGATTTGTTTAACTTCCTATTTTGTTGATTGCCTGGTTGATAAATGTGGCACGCTCATTTTTAAATTTTGTTACAGTTGCATGGTTTTTTTTAATGGAAAGGGATAATATATGAAATATAAGGGGGCGTGGTGGCTCAGCGGGTAAGATGCCAGGCTTGTCGGTAAGTACGGAGGTTCGAATAAACTGTTGGATATGATCAAGAGGCAAGATAGAACCAATACCGATTATCTCATTCCCTGAATCAATAATGGCATAATGAGGTGCTAATGAACTATTATGCCAAGGCCTTTACCAAGAAAAGAATTAGAGTGACTAATTTAGAATATTTCTAAGAAGTTTGATCCTTGAGCTTTTGAGTAAAAAGCCCCCTATTTCCCCACATTTATGCATCAATAACCCCATTAGCTTATCTCTAAGAGCTTCCTCCCACCAATAGAAAGGACATTACTGGCAGACTAAATTCTCTCCCCTCTGATGCCCCTCCCAAATCTTACGGGATCTTCTAAAGCAGATTTCAGGTCTGCTGCACAAATAGAAGTTCACTCACATACTGTTGTATTTAGCCCAATGAGTTCTATTGAGTTTCCACCCAAGTAAGCAGGAATATGATCTAATTCTTCATTTCTGTTGAAGGAGGTTGGTTGGTTTTGATGTTTGGTGTGTGTGTGTGTGTGTGTGTGTGTGTGTGTGTGTGTGTGTGTGTGTGTTCTTTTACAGGAAAAAATATAGCATCCTTCTCATTCTACCATTCCAGCTCAAGTCATGTTTTCCAGCTGTAAGCCTGATAGGTTTATGTAAGGTGGATAGCCTTGTGCATTCCAGATGTTATGAACTTCAACTTATATCAATTCCAGCCAATTTTGCCAATGTCAATGAAATGTGGCAGTTTTTGTCCAAGTTTAAGTGACTGCCAGCTTCTGTTCCTTCAGGGTCAGTTTTATACTTCAGAGAGACGCTTGGAAGAGGGGATGTTTATTTTAATATTTATTCTCTTTGTTCTATAATAAAGTCAGTGACAGCTGATAGTAAGCACTTCACAAACATGGAGCACATGCTTTTGCAGATGGCATTACATACAGATCCAAAAAAGTTGTAACATTAAAGTGTGAAATACATCTCTCACACAACTTTTGAAAATGGTTTTTTTTACTAGATGGTAGCACTACAGGAGAGCCAGTTTGGTGTAGTGGTTAAAGCATCAGGCTAGAAACTGGGAGATGGTGAGTTCTAGTCCTGCCTTAGGCATGAAGCCAGCTGGGTGACCTTGGGCCAGACACTCTCAATCAGCCCTAGGAAGGAGGCAAGGGCAAACCACTTCTGAAAAAATATGTCGATGAAGGTTCTCAGTCATCCAGGTGGAACAGTCTGTGGCTTGAATCATGTCAACTGGATTTCTATTTTCTCAGTAGAAACGTTTCACTCCTTATCCAAGGAGCTTCTTCAGACTGAAGAAGCTCCTTTGATAAGTAGTGATACGTTTCTACTGAGAAAATAGAAATGCAGTTGACATGATTCAAGCCACAGACACTTCTGAAAAACTTTGCCAAGAAAATTGCAGGGACTTGTCCAGGCAGTCTCCAAGAATCGGACACAATTGAACAGATAAAAACAAAAAAGGACTATAGGAGCAAGCAAAAACCAACAAAATAGTATGTGCATACATAATAAGCTGACCCTGATATATGTTTCTAGACATAGAAAAATACATTAGCCCATCTGCCTGCACAAGAAATCCTGTGTGTCACATTAATGGCCTAGAAGAAACAGGAAACAACAAGAGCTTCCTTGCCTGGTCACTTAGAAAGGACTCATACAGCTGTTCCTCTTGGCCTATTAATTATTGTTTCTCCCAGTCCTTAGTCAGCAGAAAAGTCTGCTAGCATAATTCGCATTGACCCAGAGACCAAGCTTTTATCTGACTCAGTAACACGACTTGTGAGAGTCCTGTCCTTACAGTTCTCATGCAGGACAAGTTAAGAAAAAGAACTGGTATGGTTTCATCTTTGGTCTCATTTTCTACCTGCTGGTAGAAAAAGCCACCACTAATTTTCTTTAAAGTATAATGGGGTGAGTGTGGGCATTTGTGCTTGGGTGCCTGGGGCACAGGCTTTAGCCACCTTTCAGGTTGACTAAGCAATAGGTTGCCAATGCAAAGATGCTCCACAATGATAGCCTGTCGCTCAGACTATTTTTGAACATGGTTCTGCTGGTACTCTGAAGACCAGTAGAGCTGTGTTCCAAACCTTTCTGGCTGACATGTTATTGGGGCGGAGGAGGGAGGGAGGAGAAAACTTGCATGGCTCATCACGAGAGCGCCTTCCCACTTTATCCAGGAACATTCCCAAATCCACCAACTTGTCAGATTGAGTAATTAGGGGGACAGGTTTACCAGCCTTCCAGAAGATCAGTAAAGGTAAAGGTACCCCCCGCACATTTGTGCAGTCGTGTCCGACTCTAGGGGCCGGTGCTCATCTCCGTTTGTTAGGCGAAGAGCCAGCGTTGTCCGAAGACGCTTCCGCGGTCATGTGGCCGGCATGATGCACGCAGAATGCTGTTACCTACCCACCAAAGTGGTACCGATTCATCTACTTGCATTTGCATGCTTTCGAATTGCTAGATTGGCAAGAGCTGGAGCTAGTGCAGGAGCTCACTCCATCACGCGGGGCTAGGGATTCGAACCTCCGAACTTGCGATCTTCCAATCAACAAGCCTGGCGTCTTACCCGCTGAACCACCACACCAGAAGATCAGTAGACTTGTGTTAAAAATAGTACAGCTGATAGATCTGTGTGGTGGAGAAAGGTTGTGAACTGAAACAGGAGAGAGCTCATACAGCATATTGAGAGATCTCCCTCCTACTTCATAAATAGCCCACCTTTCATACCACTGGTCAGCTGGGTTATTTTTGGACAGTGGTCTACCCATATTTCTGTCACTTCAGCTAGAAGGGGAAATTGACAACATTCCAATATTGTCCTCAATATTCCAAATGAATGAGTCCTGAAAGGGAATGGCTGCAGTGGTTGTGGTCAGAATTATCTGGAAGTATTCCATGGAAAGGACAGAATGGTAGTCTCCCCCCCCCCCCGAATAAAAAAGTAGGACACATCACAACACCCCTTGTCAGCCGAAGAAGGAGAAAATGCACTCATTTGGGACAAAATCAGCAACCCCTCTTTCCCAATTTAAATTAACTGGCAGCCTTTTTTACAAGCAGGCCTACTAGTATTTTGAAAGACTGATGAACATGAGTTTAATAACAGGTTGCACAATCTTCCAGAGCATTGGCATATCAGTGGATATAAGGAATCTGTGTGATGCCTGAATAGCATCATAGAAACCAGGTCTCTGGTTGGTCCTACAACTCAAGATAAAATGGCCTCTGCCAAGAGGGGAGGGGTGCTGCCCACAAAAATCTTACCCAAACAATACAAACTAAAGAGGAAGCCACATCATCACGAAGATTTATTTATTTTATTTATTTATCAAATTTAGCCACCGCCCATCTCCCCCTGAAAGAGGGACTCTGGGTGGTTTACAATATGAGCTGTTGTAGATCATGCATATACCAAGACTTGCGTTTCTTCCCCCAACTACATTAAATCTAAAACAGCTAAGGTTGAATTTAACCTATTTGGTATCTTGGGGATGAAACAAAGGCTGCATCTTGAGGACATGTCCTCTAAAACGGTTAGCGGGACATCTTTGGGCTATTGTTAGGTAGACCTGAGGAATAGCCCACAGAAACAGTAGTAAAGCAGACAGTCAGCTACTTAGAAGCTGCCATGAGTTGTCATGGCAGCTTGGAGACCACAGTTAGCAAATGTACCAAACAGTGAAAATAGTATACCTACATCATTTAAAATAGCGGCAGTTGCACCTCCTGTCATTCCACCGCCCCCCCCCCCGGATTTCTTGCATTTCCTACAGCAAGAATGGATGTCACAGGGGGGATTTTGATTGGCTCAGAGTTCCAAAATTAGGAACATTGCATGTTTTGAAGTGTCAAAAGATATGATAGCAAAGAGCTGCCAGTCTCCTTTAATCTTATGGCTTGGGTACTCAGGAACTTAAACCAGGCAAAAAACCTAGATTTTAACCAAATGCCCTTTCAACTGCAGTTTTGCTTGAATACAGCGGAGAAGCTAGTTGAGAAGCTCCAAATCCCTAGAAGAGCTGTAACATTTTGCACGTTCATGAGTCACTCATCCTGTACATAACACGCTGTCTTTCTTGGCATGACAGCCTAAGCAGAAAAGTTTGATTAATGGGTACACTTGCAGTTCCATTTTATACTATCTCCTCACTGCATTTTAGTCAAGATTTGAAACTACCATGCCCTCCTGCAAACCCTGGTTACAAAGATTATTCAAAATGATGACCATTTCAGGCCAATTCAGTAAACCTCCAACCTCATTTCAAGTGCCACATGTGACTGGAGATAAGGTAGCATTACGTGTGCACCCATTAATCAAGTATTTTGGCTTAGCGTATTATGAGAACATAGCCACTGCCATTTTATTGGCCATTTTGTCCATCTAGGACTACCAGATGTAAGATGAAAAAAATCTGGATTACCACTAGATAGCAGGAAAGATTTGCAGGTTTCTGTGCTTTTTTGCTGCCATCTAGTAGTTGTCCAGATTTTTGAAGCCCAGATCTGGTAGCCTTACATGCATCATGTTAAGCCACTGGTTAGCTTCTTTTAAGGCACTCAGGCCATTACACCTCTTTATGTGAAGGTGCAGAACCAAACTAAATCATATTTTTAGTGGCCAAAATATTGCAAGGTTGCCAAATCTCATGAGGTTTTGGAATCTCACCCAAACCCATAAGAATTTAACTTACTTAAGCAGTGAAATCTTGTGAGACTTGGTAGCCTTATGATAATTGAAAAATTGGAGTTTCACAGATCCTTGCTATGACGTCTGCAGGCATTATGTTGTTAACTTCTGCAATAAACTACAAACCACAATAACTGGAGGCATGCATGCTGAAACCAAAGACAAACCATATTTTGCAAAGTGTGAACTCAGCTACGCTATTAAAATTACAGCAGAAACTCCAGACAATAATACAATATTGCACTAAATAGCATTCAACATTTTTCATAAATGTTTCCAGCTTCAATTTTCTGAGCCACATCTTTGAGAATATGTAATAAAGATAAAAGACAAAGAAAGAAGCTTATTAGTGTAGTATCTTTCAGCACCCTGCTCTTTTGCTGCACAATGCAGAATGGTTCAGTGCCAAAAATATATCATTTATTACATGGAAAATAAAAGGAGCAAAGTTTTTATGTCAGATGGTTGAGCACTTCACTTTCACAGTGGTTTAAGCTTATTATTTTGGAGATGACATCCAAAGAAAGCAGTAAACAAAAAAGAACTCAGACAAAAAGCAATAGATGACTGAAGATACTGATCTTGAGGTAAGAAAGTTAACTCTTCGAATAAAATTTCCTAGCACAACAATAGCAAAAATGAGCAACTCATTCTAATTGCCATTCCCTTTGATGTGCACCAGGTTTCTGTTTAATGTGAACACTGCACTCTTTCCCTTTTTTAAATGAATTCCACAAGGAAAATATTTCATTGCCAATAAGCTATGCAAGAACATTTTTGTTGGAACAGAACATTTTGCAGAGCTGAAGCCCTCCTTTCTTCCTCGAAAACCTAAATAATGAGCTATGTAGGAGTTTCTCTCTTTGGGGGCTTCTCCTTCACACAGTTTTCCATTCCAATGTGACAAATGCTAATATAAGTACCATATTCTAGTGACTGAAAGGCAGTCTCCTTTGTATTATCATTTTGAGCATAAAATAACTTGTAGACCTAAAGAACTAAAAGTGCAATCTGTTACATATTTACTCAAAAGGAACTATTACTGAGTTTAGTGGGCACTCCACTGGTAAATAAACAAAAGACTGCAGCTTTAAATTCCATTCTGAGTTTCATCTTATGGAGATTCAAAAATAGAAATGAGAAAATTCTCCACAGACTCCTATGATATTAGGGATCTGGCCTGTAGAAATCTAAATCACCAGTGTTGCTTTTCAATCATTCATTCAATCACTTCCAATTCTTTGTAACTATGGACTTCATGTCACCAGGATTTATTTTCAGTATCTTCTACTTTGAGTTCCTGTAGGTCCCTGCTTGTGTCATCAGTGATAATATAAGCCCCTTCTGTTAACCTCTTTTTAATTGCCTTTCATTTTTCCCATGTATAGGATCTTCTCCAATAACTCTTCCTTTCCCATTATGTATCCAAAGCTTTGGCTTCATTTTAAGCACATCCAGTGAGCAGTTTGCTTTTACTTCATCTAGGATAGAATGATCTGTACTTCTTATGGTCCAAGTTTTCTCAAGAATGTTCTCCAGCATCAGTTTTTCTTCATTCAGCCTTTCTGATAATTCAGCTTTCACAACCATCTATTATAACTGAGAAAATCAGGACTTTAGCAATATGTACCTTTCTTGTCACAGTGAGGTCTCTGCAATATTTTGTTTGGATTTGTCAGAGTCTTTCTTCCAAATACCAGATGTTTCTTCCATGGCTACAGTCACTGTGAAATTTTGTGCCTAAGAAGGTGAAGTCCATTACTACTTCATCCTACTACTTAGTCTTCTTTTCTGTTTATTTGCAGTGGATTTGCATTGCCCATTGATATGATCTTAGGTAGTTTTTTCGGTTTGGTTTGGTTTGGTTTTAATATTGAGCAGCTTTTGCACTTTCTTCTTTCACCTTCAAGCAACAGATTCCATAAGCCTTCCTTGCTCCCAGCTATTGAAGTAATATCATCAGCATATAAGATTTGCTGTTATTTCTCTCAGCAATTTTAATTCCAATTTCTATTTCTTCTTGTACGGCATTTCTCATATTCAGTATATACATTAAATTACTAGATTATCACTAAATGGCAACAAAGAGTTTTCTGTATCACTTTAGTACCATCTATTGGTCACCCATATTTTGCAACCTCGAGATGATAGGCATAGTAACAGAACAATCTGAAGGATCTGGAGGGATGCTTTGTAACTCTATAGCCAACTATGACGAACCTACGAAGTGTAAGGTTTTCTGTCATGGAGCATGATTTATCTACCATGCATTCTAATATGTAACAGGCCTTGATAAGTGATACATTTCTCCACGTTAACAAATTTGTTGTTATTTTATTAAATTTAGAGGTCACCTGACTCCATACGATTCAGAAAAGCTTACAGTTTAAGTACAAGTTACCTGAAGTTTTTATTAAAGCTTTAGCATTAACTTAAAATGAGGCCTCTCAGAAATTTAGGTTGCCTGATCACTCCTAGTTTAAGGAGAGAAGATGGCTAGGATCATAATAGGAGTAGTTTAGTTTAGTTTAGTTTAGTTTCTGGAGTCCTTGGTGCTCTCTGAGCCTTGCTGTTTTCTTGCAGACGTTTCATTGCCAGGCTAGGCAACATCTTCAGTGCGAAAAGGGAGTGGGACTTGCTAGCTGTTTATATACCATGGCTTGTCCTGCCTGTGTTGGTGGGGGTGTTGTACTCTCCTTGGTAGTTCCTTGGTTGGGCTGTTGTTTGCTGCTAGGTTGATTGACTGAGTTAATAGTTCCTTGATTAGGGTCGATTGTGTTGTTTGATTGCTCCTCTGGTGCTAATCTTGCTGTTAATCTTTGCCTATCTGGGTGTTGATTGCTGGCAAGGAGGTGTTCTGGTCTTCTGGCTTTTCTATTGTCTCTTATGAATGGTATGTAAATGTTGTTTACCTCTATGTGTCTGTTGATGGCTGCTTTGTCTGAGTGCCAAGCTTCCAGGAATTCTCTAGCATTTTTGGATTTGGCTTGGTTTAAGATGCTCACAGTTTCCCAGTTGAAAGAATGGTTAAGTCTGTCCATGTGTTGTGAGATTAAGGAGTTTTCATCGTGTCTTCTGACTGCTGTTTTGTCTAGTCTAGTCTAGTCTAGTCTAGTCTACTATATTGCTCCAACCCAGCCGTTATGGTTATTATGTGGACATAGATCACTGTATTCAACAAATCATGGTTTGCTACATTTATGTGAATCCAGTTAAAAAGAAAGGGCATTCTCCATGAAACCAGGCCTCTACAGCACAATTTTTGAAGCTTCTTATATTTATTAATTTAATTTAATTTAATTTAATTTAATTTAATTTAATTTAATTTAATTTAATTTAATTTAATTTAATTTAATTTAATTTATCTCCACCCATCTCCCCGAATAGGGGACTCTTATTCCTAGAAACCAATAGGATATTGATGTATGATGCTATTCTTTCCATGTTTTAGCATAGGTTGCTGTATGATTACTTTATGCTTCAGTGTCTTATGTGCACCCAGAAAATTAAATTCATTGCATTAGCCATAGTTGTGTGAATAAAGCCTTGAACTAGCTTTAGGAAAAGAACTTGTCTGCTGCATTCATTGCTGGTGGTTTCTCAACACTCTTTAAAAATGGATAATTTCTGTGGAATAAAGCAACAGAAAATAACAACCTCTGTTATTTTCTGAAACCTATCTATTTTCTGAAACCTGCCTGTTAGGTAGGAAGAGAACCACAAGATAGCAGTAATTCAGTTTAATCTCCACCACTGCAATAGACTGAGGCTAAGGTTTCCTACAGTCTATCAACAGCCTATTCAAGGTTCTTTCAAAATCTGGCCAGATGGAAGAGGATTTATGGGCTCAGTGTCTGATAAACAATAAACATGGTACAGTGGGAAACTGAGCAGTCATTATTTCAACTAGGGGATTTGTGTCAGATTTAATAAATTCTCAGACTGCTCTGAACAACCCAGCTGGATAACACTGAGTGACAAAACAGTGGTAGACAAACATAAGAACATTTCACCAAGAAGCCATCTGTGCAAATCATCTGATCATGGGTGACTTGGTGTTAACTTATGACATATTATACTAGGAAGCAGAGGGACAGGAACTGGGGAATCATATTGATTCCTCAACAGTATCGTTTTAAAAAGATATGACAGTTACCCAGCAGCCATTTCTTAAAACTTTTCCTAATTTTATTATTTCTGACTGAGTTTTTTTAAAGGGGTTATTCTCAGTCACATGAAGTGCAAAAATACCTAAAATAAGACTAATTGAAATGTTTTTGGTTTTTTTAGCAGATAACACATACACATAATCCTTGATAAAACGTATCATTCTACAATTTAGTTCATATAATCCATGAGCCCAAAATACATTAAGTTATTGCTGAGTATATTGTATGGGGATGATTTTGCAAAGGATTTTGCTTTGAGCTGAGCATTTTCACATTGGTTATAAAAGTTTATTTCTCATAGACTCAGGAAAGCTGTTGGAGAATATTAGTTTTAGCTATTCTGAGCAAACCAATGGCTGCTTTGCTAAACATGCAGTCAGTTCTGGCTCAAGCACAACCTTTTTCCTATTTCAAGTGTCAGGTCATATTTGTGGCAGCTCTGTATCAAGGTTTAAGAAGGATCCTAAGAGTCTTACAACTAGCGCACAGTACATTAATGCACTTTGCACACCTTAATGAAGGGTTCCTTTTTTGTCTTACACTAAGATACATATACTTCACCAATCTGCTAAGCTGAGTACAATGGGAACAAAGTTAGGATAGTGGAGGAGAACAGTGCCAATGTATCATCATTATCATTATTGTCATTATTATTTAAAGTTATATGCTGATTCCCAGAGACTCTGGGTGGTTTACAAATTGTTAAAAACATTTAAAAACAAGGAACAATACAAAAACACAAAAACAACACAAAAGATCAGAGATGGCAGAGAAAACAAACCCAGATGGGAACAAGGAAAAGGAAGAAAGGAGCGTCCATCGTCCTTGCCAAAGGCCTGGGCGAAGAGCCATGTCTTCATCCATGATTTACCATCAACACTACATTCCAGGCCTGGGGAGTGCTAGCCTACTCAAGACTAGAGTATCCCAAACTGGCAACTTCCACATGTGCAGAATTCCATAACCGGCATGGCCATCACTGAGAACTCTGGGAATTGAACCCCACATATCTGAAAGTTGCACAGCTTGGGACACACTGATCTATATTTATTGATATCATATAATTCCACTGTAAGATATTAGGCTATTTAAATTCAGTAAGTTTTACCAATGGTTACATTTAGGATTACAAGTAAGTATGACCCAGAATCAAAAAAAGCCCGTAGCCCTTTGGGTCAAACAGCCTGCTCAGTATAGGAATCCACATTGATTGTTATTCCAATTCTGCTTCAACACAATATGTGAAAATGAGTTCATCACCTCACTAGATAATTTTTGTAATTAATTCTGTGTCTTCCAATCTGGGACAGTATAGAACAAACCATAGCCTTCTTTTGTGTAACATTCCTTTTGTTATTTAAAGAGTGCTGTCATAGTCCTGCTCAGATGTATCTTCCCAAGGCTAAACGTAACATTCCCTGCACAGGAGTTATGTTCTAGGGTGGTGCAATCATTTGGATGGGTGCTTTGAAGAGTGAGTTGGTCCTCCAGAAAGCTCAATGCAGCACCTTTCAAAGTTGTTGCCACACACGTCCATGCACAGCTCATTTGCTCCGCTGTACTCTCAGCAGAAATATTGTCTCTACATGCAGACAATCTCTCCAAGTAGCATTAGCCACACTGGGCCTCACAGAGGAGAGCTGACTCAATATTTTGAGGAGGGGAGGTTCACTCACACCTTTTGAACACTTTGCACAGCCCTATTCATTTCCAATCCTTTCATCATCCTTGTTGCTCTTTTCTCAACCTGTAGTTAGAATCCTTCGTGAATTGTGATGCTCAGAACCCAGGCATCTGCAGCTGACTGCAATGGCCAAAAAAGACATGGGATGGCATCAAGATGCCAATCTCTCCATTTGGTAATTGCAGCCTGGCACGGGAGATGCAACTATGTACTATGTCACAGAGTTTGCAATATGACCTGGTACATATTTAGTTGGTTGTCTCCCCTCTGAACACTTACTGCTATGAACTGGAAACTGTAATTAAGGGGAGGCCTGACCTGTGCCAGATGGAGAGCTATTCTTTCCTAGTCATGGGACTGTAACTCTGAGCAGCAGCAAGACTGGAACTGCTGAAGTTTTCTCCATCACTTTTATTGTATTGTGTTGTGTTGTGTTGTGTTGTGTTGTATTTTTATTTTTTTTATTGCTGACCATCAAAGTCTCTCAGCAGTTTATAATAAACGTTTCTGCTATATATTTTCCCCATTGAGGAAAACAAATAGATATTTCCTAACCAGGGCAAGATGCTGACTCCACAGAGAAAGGAAAACAGCTGTGGTAGATGATTTCTTATGTACAAATAGCAAGAAGACATGATTAAACAGCCTCATCCCTTGTTGCTCTTCTGTTAAAACACAACAGCCTAAATAGATCACAACTATGAGGCATTAAGCAAGATAAAAGAGGAAGTATTAGTTATTTACCAGTGGCAATGGTTCTCTGAAAGATAATCTGCACCAACTCACTGCTCCATTTGGAACAATCCAGACCTTGGACTTTGGCAGGAATGTCGCTGCCCCATGGGATGCCTACAGCACCGTACTGTCTCTGCTGTCTTTCAGACCCTTGAACCAAGCAGTAATCTCACCAGTTGATGAGTTCCTTAACTGGAGGAAGACCGGCTACTCATCAGTAGATCAAGAGTGCTGATTTGCCAAATGCAGAGATTGAGTCTGTAATATTTAAAAAATTGAAAACCTGGTTCTGTCATCATGCCTGGAACGGGAGGGGGAATAGTCATTCCTGGGGATGGCTAGTACCCTAGAATGGACCGAGAATGACCCTTACGTTTGCAGACTGGCAGAGAACATCTAGCCATCTAGATTTTATCTCATTTATATTTTATTGTTATTTGTATTTGTATTTTTATATTTATTGTGCTTATGATTTATTTTGAATTTTAATTACTATTTTATTGTAAACCGCCCAGAGTTCCCCTTTCGGGGGAGATGGATGGTGATAGAAATTTAATAAATAAATAAATAAATAAATAAATAAATATTTAATATTACATAATTCTTGCAAAATCTTGAAACCTTTTCCATTTACTGTCCCTGATCCTCCTTGAATGGTTTAAAGCAAAAAGGAGGACCTTCTTTACCTGTGATTCAGCACAGGAAATGTGACATACATTGAGGTTGACAGTTAACTAGTCTTCGTGTCACATGCATCCCTGTATAGCCCTAGCAGGTTTCATATGAAGAGTAATAAGAGAAAATCCCAGCTAGAGCGCCTTACAACTGAAATAAATCAAACTTAATGCCACCACCATGGAGTAAACATGATACAGTTGGCAGTCTTCTGCTTGATCTTTGCAGTAGACTGAATCAATAATGAAATTGGAGGGAAGATACAGTATAACTGCCATTACTTGTATTGAACTGCTTCCCCAAGAAATGCTGCACTAACACCAGCCCTTCTATAAAAAAAAGCCTGCACTACTGACTTGCTCTGAAGGTTAAAGTGTCCATAACAGAGATATCCCAGTGATCAGAGAACTTAAGGAGTGCCACTTCAATTCCCACTCATTGTTTGTCTGCGGAGGAGCATCTCAAGCAATGCATCAAGTGGCAGCCTTGTCCTAACAGATTGCTACCAAATGATCCTTCAGTGCCAGTCCATATCTCAAATGTAAGCTAGAGCAGGGAGGTCAACTTCATCTCCTTTTGTTTATTCTGATTTCAAGTCATACTTAGTTGTTTATGATTGTGATTAACCAACTGTGTAGAATATGGTATGAGCTTGGGTTTATTGCGTAGAGATATTGATAAAGAAATGACTTCTAGCAGGAAAGCATCCATAGTCAAGATTATTAATGAAAAGAGAGAAACAAAAGGTCATCTGAATTTGTTTACCACAAAAGGTAGTCTCCCCGTGGGCTGAGGCACAGTGAGACAAAGTTAGGTGAAACAGTTTGAAAGGAAAACTGCACCAAGGAGCCATGTTTGCAGCAGATGTAAACAGAGCTTAACAAAAAGGATAACTTTAACAGCAGATGCCATAAGGCACAAAAGATAGAGGAACAACTGGGCAGGGAAGTTTGGCAGACTGTCAATCTGACAAATTACTTGATGGATGGACTGTACCTCTTGTACAGAAGGAACGCCACTCCACTTCACAGTTGCATCTAGGCAGCTACCAATAAAATTCAACATTTGGAAAGGAGAAAATTGAGATCCATCAAGACTGAGTCAAAAAACTCAAAACAAAAGATTGGTGCATTCCTGTCATCTTTAAAGAGTTACTGTCTTGATGAACCAATCAGGGGCCAATCATCCCAATAAGAATAAGCACTGAGACTGCAGGGATGATGCTACTAATACCATATACTGTACACACTGGATCAGAGATGCCACAGATAACTTAACTAATATGCCTTTAGATTCACTAAGAGGTATAAGTATTTTCAAAATAGAGCGAGATGGAAAGAGGGAAGTCAGTACACGTAAGATCAACAGTGGTAAACCACTGCAGTATACTGGAGAAAAACCAATGAGAATTACACCACACAGAATCTAGAAATTGGTATAAGCAGAATAAATCATATACCCCTAAGTTCCTTAGGACCATAAAGTATCTTGAATAGAATCACTGGTAAATCTCTTTTGATCACCCCTATCTTAATCAAAATATGTTATAACTACAGAGCATAATAAATTTAAAATATTTGCCTGTTCTTATATTGGCTAATACATCCCCTAAATATAACAAGTGATCCTGAGCGATGGATCCAGATATCTTCTGGAATAAAAGGAACCATATTAAAACCTCAGTTGACTTCCTGTAAAACACCGGTTTCTATCAAGATGCAGGAGGGGAGAAAGTCTACAAGTATTTTAGACACAATCCTGGTGCTCAGTGGTCCAAAAGGTGTTGATCTGGGCTGTGAAAGGTACATCCCCATGAGTCAAGTAGTACTTTGGAGCTTTTTCATGCTTTCAAGGAATCACCAGTTTTGGCACTTGAAGAGACCATCTCTATCAGAAAGAAAACCCTCCTTGTAAAACTAAGACCAGAAAAGAGCAGCACACATAACATCAAAGAGCACTGGAGGTTGTCATGTCCTTTTGCCCCTTCAGGTGTGAGTCAATTCTTTTTGTCAACTGGCAAGTAAGGAAACCAGCATATACCTTTTCACAGATATTTTTGTGAGGGAGTGAAGTTGAGAAAAGCAGCTGCAGCCAGTCAGAAACGCTTCTCACTCCATTTCCACCATACATTCATTCATTAACTCACAACTTTACTCACAAGCATCCAAGCTGGCGTTCCAGCTGCCTGTGATAATTGAGTCACACCCTCACGTTTTCAAGGACATGCTGACGCCCAGAGGCAGCCTCACCCCACCCTGGCTCTTAGCTTACAAAAGTAAATGCTAAGACAGAGTGGGGAGGTGTGTGTAGGAGGAAAGGTGATAAGCAAACAGCATACAGACGGAGAAGCAGAGGTGATGTCTGGAGAGTGGCAGCTCTTACAAGCAGGCAAGAAGACTATCATTCAACTGCCAGGACCATATGTTATGGTGAGCAGCATATCCTGGTGGGAGTCCTGCTTGGAGCTTTGCCAGGAGCTCAGTAGCAACCAGAAGAAGAACCACCACACTGAAGCAGCACCTTATCCCAACTAGAGTAAGAATGTTTGGAAGGAGGAGAAGGTTGTTCGCCACTTTACTAATAGACTTTTGCTTGAACTAAGTGTTAAAGGACTGAGGATTAAAGACATATTTATTTGACAACATCCCCTTGCAAGTCTTAGAAGGGGGGAGAGCAATAGTCTGTTGTTGGGGAAGGTGTGTGCTGTAATAAAGCATTTTGTACAGATTTGCTACACTGTGGCATGTCCAGTCTTTGAAAAGCAAAGAACCCTCACAATTTTGTTTGGTAGTTGGGGATTCTAAGTACCAGCAGCCACAGCATTCCGTTTCTTACCTTCTTCATTCATTAGAATACATTGATGATTTGAGGTATGATCCAGTGTCCTCCTTAATGACATAATTTGGAGAGAGGGGTTGAAAGAATCAGTCAAAATCTTCAACCCTTTATGGGTTCTTAGTCAATGAGAAGTAGGTGTCCTAGAGGAACCAGAAATTCAGTAGAAGCCTGGTAGTATCTTTTCAGACTGACCAATTTTACAGATACATCTGATGAAGTCAGCTATAGTTCATGAAAACTTATACCTTTTAATAACATTTGTTAGTCTGAGAAGATGCTACCAGACTCCTTCTGGTTTTTAGTTACCATCGACCAGCAGTTCTCAAAGTGTGATCTGGGGACCTCTGGGGATCCCTAAGACCCTTTCAGGGGGTTCATGAAGTCAAATAAATAAATATTTTAAAATTTCTGAGTTTTAATTTCTAATACAGTAAATATCAATAGATAAA
This sequence comes from Charina bottae, assembly GCA_023362775.1. NCBI lineage: Eukaryota > Metazoa > Chordata > Lepidosauria > Squamata > Charinaidae > Charina > Charina bottae. Next base: position 78,731,700 of record JALMGJ010000005.1, on the reverse strand, counting down.
ACCCACATAAACCAAAGCTCTTTGGGGTTGTCAATCATTTTTAACAATGTAAAAGGGTCCTGAGACCAAAATGTTTGAGAACCTCTGCCATAGACTAACACTTCTTCCTCTTAAGTCTAGAGCAGTGCTTTCCAAACTGCCGCCATTGGCGATACACCAACGGTGACAGCGGCGCGGGGGCGCGCGCGGCAGCGGGGGCGTGTATGGCGGCGGCAGCGGCCTCATGTTTTCCGCTAAAACGCGGAAGCACTGATGGCGCGCCGCTGCCGTCATCACTGTTGTTGCCGTGCACACCGCCGCCCCTGCACCACCACCGTGCACGTCCCCGCCGCCGCTTCCAGGTTGTTTCGCAACACACTAAACTGTGTGTTGCGACACACAGTTTTGAAAGCTATGGTCTAGAGCAGAGCTTTCCAAACTGTGTGTCAGGACATGTTAGTGTGTCGGCTGCAGTGTCTGGGTGTGTCGCGGCTGCTGCTGCCTCCAAGCCCTGCCAGGATTCCGCACAGGTCCTAGTGCCTGCCTTGTGCCTTGCTGCCTCCAAACCTGCTGTGATTCCGCGCAGGTCCTAGTGCCTGCCTTGTGCCCTGCTGTAAGAGTGTGTCACAAAATGATGCCCTGCTGTAAGAGTGTGTCACGAAATAATGTGTAGGGGTTAGCTTAACCAATGCCATTATGCTTCTGGAAACTGCTTGCGAAAGGGAATGAGGTGAAAGGGAACTAGATAACGCACAACAAGGTTGTTTAGAATACCAGGAGTCACAGAGACTGCTGAGCTCTGGAAATGCAAATACAGAGACCTTGCACGCTGTCTCACTAGGAGAGAGTTCGTTTATGCTTTCTTACTGAGCTTGGAAACCCTATATAATGGTTGGAGCTGCATTATGGGGTGCGGATCTCTTCCCAGACACTCAACTGCCATAGTGTCTGTAGAGATTCCACCCAGCTTTGCTTGGCCAAATAAATGCTGTTGTTTTAACCTCCAAGCCCCGACTCAAGTCTCTTTTTGGCAACCTCAGAAGCTTGGGTAAAAAGTGTAAGCCAGGGACCCTACAGATGCATGTCTAAAAAGTGTGTCACCAACATGAAAAGTTTGGAAAGCTCTGGTCTAGAGGAACCAGGTATCCTAAGTCATCTTGAGGAATACTGACAGGACAGGAATCAAAATTCTGGACACTATGACAACCTGAACTAATTGGAAAATCAGATAATATAGAAGTTATTAAGAGCTGAATATCCGGCCCAAAGAATGCATCATTTATATTGCGTATATGCTCTGAACAGGTGTGTGATAAAGTGGTTGCAGTCATATCCCCCACTTCAGTATCTGGGGAAATTAGCCCACAGAGAAGGAGTTTAGTCAATGCCAGAAGATGTCATGCTGTGATACGGAGCAAGATCAAAATTGCCTCCCACTGCAGCTGAGGGGCTAAGGCAGAAGGCAGCAGCATCCGGAATGACAATCAGTACCATCCTCGGTGGGATTGTTTGCTGTCAAGGCAGGCTGACCTGTAGGCCAGGAGACACCTGGCTGAATATGCCTTTGGAACACAAGCAGGCACAGGTGGAAAGGGAGGCTGGCAAGATAGTGTTGCCATTACTACTTTTTAAAAGAGGACTTTATATTTTTATTTGAATTTCTTACCATTTTCTTACCATTTTCAACTACAGTACTACCATCCTTGCTGATAATCTGGTTTCTGGTTTCTTTACAAGAAGTGCACATTTTCTGCAGTTTCCCCGCACTGATAAGCCTTTAGCAAATATGCAAAGTGAAATAGACCTTCCTTCCTCTGAGTGTCTTTCAGGAAGCGATAACCTTCAATCTCTTCTGCATCTGTTGAATTGCAGACCCAGCTGCCTCTCTTCTGGGCAAAACTGACCAGGAAATCTGGGGATTCTTGCCACAACACATTTGGAGAGCAACAAGCTGCTTTAAAACATGTGCTATAATGGTTAGTTCCTCACCAGTTTTAAGATGCTTCCAATGAAATATAAAATTATTCTTCAACCGTACTGTGTTGTATTTTAGGGGAAAAACCTCTTACAGGCATGAACTGATAGACTCTTGCCTCTGTGGCCAATACAAGGTCCTACCATAGAAGACTTCAGTAAGAATTATGGATATAATGTGTAAAAGCAATTTGACCATTCCAAATTACAAAACAATTCCTACTCTGAGTACTACTGCGGCTATTATATTTATTAAATTAGGAAGTTAGCTGGTTACAGCACTTTTATCCCACTATTTCAAATGACTCCAGGCAGTTTTTTTCTTGATGATAAGGCTTTGATGTTAATTCTTCTCCTACTTCTGGCAGTCCTCAAAGTGACTTGCCTTGCTTTGTCTTCCTCATCTCTTTCTTCATGTTAGTTATTCCCTGTAATATTCCACAGGACAGCCAGCTTCTTCCCAGATAGCTGCTGATCACAGCCTTCAGAACGTATGCATTTTGAACCCTCTGAGTCTGGGGGAAGGCCCACTCCCCCATCCCATCTGGTTTATTCATTCTGTAATGAATTTCAGGAACTTTTTTAAAAAAGAAACTCAACTGCAACATAAGATAATCTCATTATTCTAATTCACTAAAAGATTAATAAAAACACCTTTTTGGCCTTCCCCACTAGTATCAGTACTTCATTTTCAGAAGAAGTGGCATGATACATTCCTATTTCTCATCTACGAGACAGAGTTTTAAATAGTAACATATGTCAGACTTCCCTTGACTTTTCAAATTCCCATTTTAAAATGTGACATTATTTTAAATCAGTACAGTGGGTGTGTAAATATACATTCTGCATTCATATTATTCTGAGAAATAGTTATTCTAAACTATTATGAATAAGAATTAGCTATAAAATGCCATTGGGCCTGCTAATATAGTAAGAAATTCATTTTTCAATTAGCATTCATTTTTTCTTTATATGTATTTGTATAGCAGTAAAATTTTGACATCTGAAATCTGTGATAGACAGACAGACAGACAATCAGGCACAACAATGAAATTCTAAACAATGCAGAATAAATATGAATATTTACATAGAAGTTGAGAATTTTAGCTTGTTCACCCAAGTATAAATATACATAACAGAAAATAAAATGGGTCCAGATGGCAATTCTGAGAAATATAACAGATTAATTTTGATACTTGAAATTTAGGCCATTTCTTCCAAGTGATTTATAGCACATTTTAGTGTCATCCAGGCATCACTGAGGCAATACGAAGCACTGTTATAGCAGCCCAATGACACAGTGGATCACTTGAGGTTAAAGGACTTTAGCCCACTATGCTGAACTTGGTTTGCTAGACCATAAATGGTGGAAGTGTGAGGACCATAGAGAAGTATCATCAGTATGCTGATAATATCCAGCACTATTGCTCCTTGCCAGCTTAACTCCAGCAAAGGAGATGATACTAGTGAACACGGATTAAATCTGATAAAGAACTGGTTGATTATTCATAAAATGAATTTAAAGCCAGGCATACAAAGGCTGAGTAGAAGTGGGATTACGAGCATCCTGGATGGGCTGCTTTTTTACCCCTAAGGAGCAGATTCTCACTCTTTTTGAAGGCCTCATCAAATTCACCCAACCATGACTTTCTCAGTCTTCCCTTTCCTCTCAAACCACTTCCTTAGTGAGTGGAAATCTATTCTACTGTTCTGTGCCTACATGTGAAACATCAATTTTTCCCTATCCAAATCCACTTTCTTAAATAAGAACAGTGAGAATTGTACCAATCGAACAGAATATTTGTAGCTCAGGGTTGAACTGTGGAGTCCATGGTGCTCTCTGAGCCTTGTTGTTTTCTTGCAAGAAAACAACAAGGCTCAGAGAGCACCATGGACTCCACAATGAGAATTGGGTTCATTTGTCATACCAATGGTCCTGGAAGGAAGGTAACAGACTTATACCTGCTAGCTATGACACTTGATCTATATACATTGAATGTACATTGTGTACAAGCAGTCTGCACATCGTCTCTGTGGAAGGAATAGGCTTCCAGTTTTACGCTTGAGATAACTTTCAAAGGAGTTTTCTCCAACTTCAATAAAAATGTTTCCTCTTTCCAATAGCAAAGAATATGACCCCATTGTGGTCGAATTACTTTTATGTCCTGTACAATGGAATAGATGTATCACAACTTCAGCCAAAGACAGAACGGAAGACAACTGTTCTCTTCAAAACCATAATTCATAAAATCAACCCAATAAAAAATGGAGGGGGCGTGGTGGCTCAGCGGGTAAGACACCAGGCTTGTCAATTGGAAGTTTGCAAGTTTGGAGGTTCGAATCCCTAGCCCGGTGTGACGGAGTGAGCTCCCGCACTCACCCCAGCTCTTGCCAACCTAGCAATTTGAAAGCATGCAAATGCAAGTAGATTAATAGGTACCACTTCGGTGGGAAGGTAACAGCGTTCCGCACGTGTCATGCCGGCCACATGACCATGGAAGCGTCTTCGGACAACGCTGGCTCTTCAGCTAACAAACGGAGATGAGCACCGGCCCCTAGAGTCGGACATGACTGCACAAATGTGCGGGGGAAACCTTTACCTTTACCTAATAAGAAATGGATTCAGAATATACATTCAAAAAAAGCATTTTTCTCTTGCGGGAGAAATATTTTAAATGTATATCTGACTGGAAAATTAAGCTAAATTAAGCTAAAATTAACACTGGATTTCTAAGTATGTGCTGCAAATTTCAAGTAGGCCTGATTTGTTTTTGTTTTTTAGAAATTTGTCAAAGTAACTTTAGTTAGGCTTTCTAAAAGTCCCCAGACACAAATATTAAAAACCCCTGGATTTCAGAATTTTTCAAATACTACTATTCTTTTTAATCCCTAGATTCTTTAATCCCCTTCTTTAGTACAGTATAAATGACATTATACATTTAGTATAAATGTATTATTGTTAGTCCTATGTAACATCATGAGTGACCGCTGCAAAGCCAATTCTATCAATGGTAATAGCCTTATGTGTGAAAATCTTTCAAATGATAACAGTATGTCAAAATGAGAAAGGCAAAATCATTCTGCAAACCTCTGATCAAAGGCACCATTATGATTGCCAGATCATATTCTCTGGTGTTTTGCTCTTCCCTGTCCACCTTCTAAAAAGGTTGAGTGCAAAAGGAAGGGGAACGCTGTCTTAACCAAAAATAGCACAAAGAGCTCCTGCTGAGACCCATGGGGACCAATTTTACATTTCACCTGTGCTATTATTCCTGCCGAAAATTGTCTTCTTTCTGCAGAGCTGAACTGAACCATTCCAAAATTGCTGATGCTACCAGTTTGGGAGCAGAATCCCTTCCCTCTTCCTAAATAAGCAAGTGTGATTTTGATCAGGCAGACAACATGATTACTGGTAGTTAAGGGAGAGGCGGCTATCGGAGCAGTGTTGCTACTGCTGATGCCTTTTCTTTTTCTTTGTTACTATAAAAGGAATTTTAGTTGCTGCTTTGGGTCTCAGCTTTAACAAAAAAAAATAAAGAATGCAAGGGACAATGAATGCTAGCATATTTCTAAGTCATTCTAGGTAGAATCGTTTTAGCTGATGCTACAAGACCGTTCTGCACATTTAAACATCTCCCTTGAGTCAGCTTCGACTCTTAGTGACTTTTTATTAAGATGTTGTGTTGTTTTCTTGACAACCATGCTTCTCACTGTCTTTTTCTGGTTTTCTTTTCATTTACTTCTTAGTTGAGCCCTCAATACCCATCCAAGTGCTATCCAAGACTGACCCTGTGTAGCTTTTGAGTCAAGGTCAACCACCTGAGGAGACTATAGCTATGTCTCTCCTGTATAATAAATAAAGAAAACAAAAAGCAGCACTAATAAAGTGCAACACCATCTATTAGGTAAAGTATCCTCATCCTTTCCCTAACTCCATCATCAAAGACCATCTAAAAGGGCCACCCTGTTTTGTCACCATAAATTGGGAGGCCATTTTGATTTAGCCTTATAACTTCTATTGCCCCTAACAGTATGATTTCCTTCAAATTGCAAACAGTGTATTCAGTCAATGTAATGAGAACCCTGTCAGTTTCATCTTGGGAAAAGGACTATCAAACGTAGAACAGCGTGCATGCAGGGTTCCCTACACTTTGCTTTGGCCTAGTTATTGTCAATTTATGCCACAAGAAGACTGAAATCATATACAACAGGGCTTTCCAAACTGTGTGTCGCGACACAATAGTGTGTCGCCTGGGGGCCCCAAGTGTGTCGCCTGACAACCCGGAAGCGCGATGAAAATGCCCTTGGTTCCGGCAGGGAGGCGAAAAGCCTCGCCGGGCGCGCATGCTGCCGGGCTGCTTCCCGCCGCACAGCTGATCGGCATGGAGAATTTCCACCCCGGCCCCCTGCGCCAATCAGCTGGGCAGGAGGGAAGCGGCCGGCAGCGTGCATGCACAATTTTCGCCTCCCTGCCGGAACCAAGAGCATTTTCGGGGTCCCCGGAGCCTGCCCTTTTGAAGGGGCAGCGGCAGCAGCGGCGGCAGGCCACCAGCACTTCCTGGTTCCAGGACGCCACGGCGGCGGCGGCACTTCCAGGTTTTTGCGCGCCGGCCATTGGTGTGTCGCCAACAGCAAAAGTTTGGAAAGCCCTGATATACAAGGTTGACTTGGGAATTATGAAATAATAGCTTCTAGAAGATACTACTCTGTTGTGGTATTTTTGTTTTCATACAGTACAACAGTGTTCAGAATAGCAAATACATAGCTGTTAAATAGTGCTTCCAGTAGAAAACATGCAAAGGCTGAAAGACAATTTTCCCAAAACTTTGTATTAGTTGTACAGCACATTGCCTGCAGAGTGTATATGCAAGGACAGTTGTCAGATGCTTTAGCCATTTTAGCTATCTAACATCATGACAAGCTCTGCATGCAGCAGGTTATCTGGAATTGGGATTCTAATTCCATCGATCTCTTTTCCAGAAAGGCAAATGTGTGTAATAAAATAGTAGCTGTATACCAGATAGTCACCTAAATAGACTGGTAGTATCTTCAGTGATTCTGGAAGACTCTGGACTGTTTTTCCTGAAATAAATCTGAGCACGATCATCACATATTATTATTGGTACTATTATGTATTCATAAAGGATGTAAATGCTAATGCTGCATTTAAAAAACAGGTCTTGCCTACAACCTTACAATGTAAAAATATAGGCCACTCATTTGTGAGAAAAGGATAGTAAAAGCTGTCCAATTCCCTCCTATTGAGCCAATTCTCAAGATTTGCTGGGGTTCTCAAATGTGATGCAGTGGAAGCTGTGGAAGGGAGTGAGAAGCAGTATTTTAGGGGGAGGGGGAGAGGGAAGCAGCAGAGATATGGCATAAGGAAAGGAGAAACCGGAGCAAAACAGGGCAAAGGGATGGGAGGAAGATGGAAATCCAGCAATAGCTGAACACAGGGGGAGCAGAAGGTGGAAAATGAGGAGATGTGGGGAGTTTCACCTAAGTCTCTGCTGGGCCACCACTTGGCTGCCTTTTTGCATGCAGGGTCAGCTATGATGTGGAGGTCTGCCAATGGAAGGAGAAAAGGGGCAGAAATCATGTCCTCTCCTGCAGATGCAACTGTGCCTTCTCCTTGCACAAAGCAGGCTTCATTAGTAACCCACTTAATGTATTGCAGTGAAATGCCTAATTGATAAGGAGAATCCTCTTTGTATATTATTTTGTATTTTTCACTATTGCAAGTAGTGAGTGAGCAGTTCCAGGGACAATGCCACCCAGGCAGAGTTTCTTAATGTGGAGAGATAACTAAAGAAGACCCATAGATATTTTTGTAATATGTGAGTTTTACAAATGTAAGTAAAATATACATCAGGGCTATAGCACAGATCCATTATCCCACATCCCCACAGAGATATATTGCTGACTGGGGCATTCTGGGAGTTGAAGTCCACACATCTTAAAATGGCTAAGGCTGAGAAACACTGATCTACGCCAACAAGGTATCTTCTATTAGTTCCAACCCCTTTGTGAAAGCTACCTTCTCAACTAACCACCCCAAGGAAGAAGAATGGGACATCATATAAAGATCTATAATGTGATCTTTCCTGTGAGGTATGTTTATTCTATTTTTAGCAGTGCACGTCATGACTTAGACTTCTCCCTGACATGGGTTTTTTTCTCTCTCTCTCATTACCCAGCTAGTGGGAGTGGGAAGTTGAAAAACCTCCCTGCAGAATGCACTGGATGCTACTTATAATCAATAAATGCAATGTTCCACGTAGCTCAGATGTAATAAAATATACCAAAAGGTTATTTTTTTTCCAAATCAGTACCCAACTATTTCTTCTGGTCTGGTTCCTTGAAATGTTATATTAACACAATGAAAGAAAGTTTTCCATTCCCCTAAAACTTGAAATAGTTTTTCAGTGTTAAGTTTTAATGCACATTGGTGAGGAAAGCATTAACAGTGAAAAAGACAAAGAAAACAAAGGGGAAAACATACTGGTGCAGTCAACAAGGTCAATGCATGTCAGTGGGGATGACATGGAAACAAATCAACAGGAGAAAATTTTTTGGAGAGGGAACCATGACTACAGGCTTATATTACTGCTGTTATGTTATGACTGAAGTACAGAGTTAATGTAATTGGACTGTTTGGCATCCAAAGCAGTTACACATCCATAGCTGTTTAGCCACTGATCAAATGTTGACTCAGCATCATGCTTCACTGACTGCTACCAGAAAGACAAAAGAAATAAAAAGCAATCTTTTCAACCTGGATGAAAATGCAGTAAAAGGTAAAAGAACATGTGAATGTTTTCCAAAATGCACATGATCTTCTTCTGTCAAAACAGGAAGGATATAAAATTCAAGATTTGTCCTCTCTGGTACAGTGCAAAATGTGATGGGCTACAAAGTATGCCAAAATAACTCTGTGACCCAGAACTCCACCAATAGATTTCTGAATAGGCTTAGACCATTTCCCAACTACCATCTTCTATTATCATCTAAAGATAGTGAAAGTATTATAAAGCCTTACTCTCCATCAGCACAATTATGGTTCAGTGGTTGGGTGACTATGGAAGATGCTATAAGTCTCAAAGGGGAATTCTGCCTTAGACCTTTGTATTTTTAAATAAATCAGCCAACAACATATTGTGTTGCAGTTGCTTCTACATAAAACAGTTGTTTGATATACATACACATGGCAGGTGTGCCCTGTATATGACCAGCTAACTATCACACCAGGATTAATCTTCTATGGGTTTGTGAAGAAAAATTGGAGGGGAATAGATGATTGAGATTAGAGTTAGATGCACATTATTTTTATATTGCTGATCTCTTAACTTAAAAATAAAACTCCTCCAGCCATATTTCACTTTGATCCACTTATCATAAGCAGATTTACTCAGATCTGGTACAGTTGAGTAATGCTTGTTACTGTCTAAAGTGTTTAGTGACAAGGAAGTGAAGCATTGGATTATTATTTACCAGTCTAAAAAAAAGGAAATAGGACACAGTTCACTATAGACTCTCAATAATTACTTGCTAGTGATTTCCAATGGTCACTCACTCCTATGACTGCCTGTAGCAAAAAATCATTGTTTGCCAACTTTAAAAAAAAGAGAAAGCAGCAGACGAAACAGGCCCTGCTCCAGTGCCTTAGAACAGCAAGCTGATTTTCTTGCAGACATCAGTAAATGCTGATCTCAGTGCTAAACCAAGTTTTCCTTATTATTTTTGACAGATCAAGCTGGTATGAAAGCCACAAGGGAAGGGCACAATGATATAAAAGGCACACAAGTATGTATAGCCCTCTGCCTTGGTGGCATGCCATAAACAAGTTAAAGCTGTTCAATTCCAATCTGCTTTCAGTCCCAGCTGGCTAACTCTGTGGGCAAATATCCTGGGTTTTATTTGGGGTTTTATCCTTGCTTTTCTTTGTGGTTCTGTTTTATTCTTGATATTTGTTTGCATTTCAAATTACTTGCTATTATATATTTTTTTCTTATAGTGAAGTTGTATGCCACCCAGAGTCTTTTGGGGCTTGGACAGGTGATAAGTAATGTCAAACAAACAAACAACAAATCTATTTAGAAGACCAGCAGGACCCCTGATTGTGTAGTGCAACAATGGAATCTGCAATTCATAGTGTGCCCTTGTAAAGAAAGTTCAGACAAATATGGGGAAAAGACCCTGATGAACAGATTCCTTTTTCACCCCAAGGAAAGCTGTCCTTCCTTTAGCTACCTGCCTGAAATGGTTTCTCTCAAAACATTTGAGAGTCAAGACCTTTTTCTTTAGGGAAAGCACTAGGAGAGCTGGTTATTTCCATTATAAATGTCTGTATTACTAACACAGATTGTATGACTAACTCACTGATTTTTATCTTTTTTTATTTAATATTTTATATTTAAATGCTCTATGGCAGTGTTTCTCAGCCTTGGCAGCTTTAAGATGTGTGGCCCAGATAAGTTGCCAAAGTTGAGAAATGCTGCTCTATGGTATAGCTTTTTATAAATTCTTGGTAAGATTTTTATCCATAATAAAAAAGGTGATCTACTCAAAATAAATGAATTGCCTGGATAATGGATATTTAAATCTGAATGCAACCACAATGATTCCTTTGTGATTCTCTCTCAGTTTAACCTACTTCACAATATTCTGAGAATAATATATAGAGAGAGGGAGAATGAAAAGAAATAAAATTGAACTAGGATTGAAAAGAACCAGATTTTCACCAACATTAAGCATAAAATGAATAGAGTACAGGTGGCGTGGTGGCTCAGCGGTTAAGACGCCAGGCTTGTCGATAGGAAGATTGCAAGTTCGGAGGTTCGAATCCCTAGCCCCGTGTGACGGAGTGAGCTCCCGTACTAGCCCCAGCTCTTGCCAACCTAGCAATTCAAAAGCATGCAAATGCAAGAAGATTAATAGGTACCACCAGCCCCTAGAGTCGGACACGACTACACAAATGTGCGGGGGGAACCTTTACTTTTAAGCAAAGGCTATGCAAGCTACTTATGAAAACAGATTCTCAAACATAGCCACCAGAGATCTTTGACACTGAGTCCAGGTGTTTTCCCCTTGATCCCTTTAATCTTTATTTATTAGTATGTATTAAATGTATACCACACCTTTCTGTTCATATAAACACTCAAAGCAGCTTACAATAATTTAAAAATACAGAATAGAAGACGTAACAGATCAGTAACTTTTAACATCAACATCAATTCATTGAAGTCAATGCAACGCAAGTAAAGAATCAGATACATCAGTAGGCAGCAATGGTTGCCCACATGTCCAAAGCCCATGGCATAGCACATCTGCCCAAAGTAGGGATTTCTGCCTAGGCCAGGTTCAGCAGTTCAGTATGTGCATTTGTAAGAATAAATACACCTTGCAAATGTGCACCAAAATCGAATAATGGATTGATTTACTTAATTATTGTCAACATTTAATTTTTACTTCTTCGGTGATGAGTTCTGAAGTTTCTAACTGCTTCACATACAGTAAATCTGTCACTTGGCATTTAAGCTAAAAGGACATATGTATAATGGTCACAACATCTGACATTTCTAATCAATGAGACTTACATGTCTTTTAGATATTAAAGAAGAGTGACTGAAAATATGAACAACTGTATTCAGCCACAGACATCTTCAGATGGAGTTTGTTGGAATGGAATGGAATGGAATGGAATGGAATGGAATGGAATGGAATGGAATGGAATGGAATAGAATATAGAATTTTATTGTCATTCCACTATACACAAAGTGCACATTGAAATGAAATTTCATCGCAATTGGCTCAACCAATAAAATAAGAATACCATAATTACCATATATGTGATATATGTTCATAGCCCATTCCCCCCTCTAGTCTTTATCTCTAATAAATAAATATCAGTCCTACACACAGCATATATATCCATGAAGAAAGAGGGGATTACTAGAAGTTCAAGAGTCTAATAGCCCAGGAGACAAAACTATTGCCTAATTTGGCTGTTCTACATCGAATGCAGCGGAACCTTTTCCCAGAGGGTAACAAGGAGAACAAGCCATAATGAGGGTGGGAGGAGTCTCTAACAATCTTTTGGGCTCTAGACAGACAGCGTGTATGCGCTATGTCCTGAATGAGAGGAAGTGAGATCCCAATTATCTTCTCTGCTGCCCTCACCACCCTCTGCACAGACTTCCTATCCGAGGCACTACAACCTCCAAACCAGATAGAAATACAATAATTGGTTAGTACACTCTCAATAGTGCCTCTATAGAAAGTAAGGAGGACGGGAGGTGGAAGATGTGCTTTCCTCATCCGGCGCAGAAAATACAAATGCTGCTGTGCTCGTTTTACCAGAGCTGCAGTATTTGCAGACCAAGTCAACCTAGCAAAATTGCAGCTATAAAATTTCTCCTCCCCATCCTCAAAACTGGTTTTAGAAGGTTGGAGGATCTTCCAGAACAGATTCTGACGAAGGTAGGGTTACCAGACCTCTGGCAAAAGGAGGACATGTCCTTCTTTTTGTCTCCATGTTCTCTGTCCAGCAGGTATAGCCTTAAAATCAAATACCGTCTGGCTTTTTGAGTATCTCTTCCCGAGCAGCTTTTCTCCAGGGCTTCCCTAATAAGTGCTAACCACAAGTTAACAAGCTCAGCTCTGCCACCTTAATTAGTTCATTAATACCCTCCAGCCCCTTGCCCTGCTGCCTGAAATTGACAAGACCTTAATCAGTTACAGGTTGAAGGCTTTCGGCTCCTAACTGGCTCTAGCACATTCCTGCAATTGAAAAAAACAGTCTTTCTGATGCTGGGGAAAGTAATTTCATATATTTTTGTTGTTGTTTATTCATTCAGTCGTCTCTGACTCCTTGTGACCTCATGGACCAGCCCACGCCAGAGCTTCCTGTCAGCCGTCACCATCCCCAGCTCCCCCATGGTGTGGGCCTAAGTACTTTTTTTTTTTTTTTGCAGTTTTTCACTGTAATTTTTGTCACAGATGTCCTCTTTTCCCCCATCCTTTGTCCTCCTTTCCAATCGTTTGTGTCCTCCTTTGCCTCTTCAGATATCTGGTAACCCTAGATCAGAGCTTTCCAAACTGTGTGTCGCGACACGTTAGCGTGTTGGCTGCAGTGTCTGGGCGTGTCGCAGCTGCTGCTGCCTCTGAGCCCTGCCAGGATTCCGCGCAGGTCCTAGTGCCTGCCTTGTGCCTTGCTGCCTCCAAACCTGCTGTGATTCCATGCAGGTCCTAGTGCCTGCCTTGTGCCCTGCTGTAAGAGTGTGTCGCAAAGTGATGTCCAGCTGTAAGAGTGTGTCACGAAACAATGCATGTCTAAAAAGTGTGTCACCAACATGAAAAGTTTGGAAAGCTCTGCCCTAGATGAAGGTACCAGAGGCTTCAGAGGGGAGGAAAGAAGATCTCACTATACAAGCAAGCCCCCAATACACATTAGTGTATGAACTCTATGAACTGAACATCTGTTGAGATAGTTGCCACACTGAGAAAGAGGCCAAAGGAATCTTGCTGATTTTCAAGAGCTAAGCAAAATGTACTACCAACATCAACATCCTATAACAAAATTAGAACTAGGTCACAAGGAGTTTGACTAGCAGATTATTTTGAACACATTCACCTCATTTCCACAAGTTCAGAGCTGAACATTTCCAAGCCAGATTTCACATGTCAGATAAGTGCTAAGTAACTGTTGTTACTTCCCTTTCCCTGAGAGTTGATTTTTTTGCAGCCTGTACTGGCAAAGAACTACAGACCTTGAAAGATTAAGCTGGCATGGTATATACTCCTGAATGTTTTTGCAAATTTATTACACATTTAAAGTAGGCAGGAATTACCCTCCTTAACTGCCTTTATCAGCTCCTATGGGACCTAATGCTTTGGAAGTAGCAGCAGCCCCGTGACATGAGTCTCTTTCCATTCAGAATTTCCCAATGGCACCTGGCCAATCTTCTGTGTTCTTTTACTATTATGCAAGATCTGCGCTCTTTACAATTCCACTCAATTTCACACTCCAAATTTAACTTTCCATGTGATAAGGATTGGAATCAGTCAAATATTTACACAGTTAATGCTCACATTGCATTGTGTGTTTTTTTTTACTCTTTATATGGCTTGTATATATTAACCACGCTTCACTGAGATCAAGACTGTAAGCTTGACGCAGCTGTCCTGGGTATCCAGCGTGGTTATAAACTGAGGTGCTTTCTTTGTCATGCTATAACAGAACTGATATTGTTTTTATTTCTTCTCCATGATAATTTACTCCTAGGAGTTCATGGGCATCCTTCCCACACATTTCTGGCAAGGAACAATGAACCATTTTCTATATAACATAATGTAATTTCTTTAAAAGGTTTCCTTGGCATATCATGTTGACAAGTCTAGTGAGGGAAGGTAAGCATAATTTCCACTTACTTGCAGTAAATATAAATAATGTCTCAGTCTGAATATCATTTTCATAAAACTTTTGTGGTGAAGTTTAATGATTAAGCATAATACTGATATTAGAGTTTTCTAAAATAACTTGCCATACTATTAGTTATTTGAGATAGAGAAAGTAACAAGGTGTTCACATAAATTATGTTAGTAGAAAGGAAGAGTAGAGAGAAGTAGTAGTATAGTAGAGTAGTAGTAGTAGAGTAGTAGAGTAGTAGAGAGAAAATGTAAAAGGAACAAAACGCAATTTCTGCTTAAAAGAAATTGAGGTACTTAAAGAAACTTCTTCCTGCAAGCATTGTAAGTACAGTAATGAACATTTCTGCTGTAAGCTAGGAAATCCCAAGCTGCTTTTGTTTTACCGTGGGAGATCTCTCCCTCAGGAACTAGGAATCTTTAGGCCCATGTTTGTCCATTATTGACACTTAGAAACATTCACCTATCTAATTTCAGCTGCAGCAAATAGGTTAAGATGACTCAAGGACTCTAAGAAACATTTAAAGAGAATGGAAATGAGTTCCCCAGCCTGATTTCAGTGCAGTGCTGAGGAAAATCAATAGACCAAATTATCCTGAATACATTTAATTGAGAACAGTCCAAGCCACCTAAGAACATCATTATCACAATCACTGCTAAACAGTAACCTCTAACTCAACCTATTGGGGGGATCTGAGGGCTTGGCTACCTGGCTCACCCTTCTCTCAGCGTGCCATACACCAGGACGTAGCAGAGCAGATACCATATCTTGCTTTCAGGAGCGCCTTCGTTCTTTGGCTCTGAAGACTTGCGGTGAGCTGGACCCATGGCCAGAAATCTTTAAGAACAGGATCTTGATAATGGAGACAGTGCTCAGTTCAATGACGTTTTCAGAAAGATTGCATATCTCAAAGCAGCTGCCGCCTCCTTAGTTTTCTCCAGGTTCCATGGAGGTCTGATCAATGGTCCACTGGTCCTCTGTTACCTGGCTTTAATGACTGGCTCCCAGGACTATGGTCCTTCACATTGCAGCTACACCCTTCTTTCAGCAAGGCATAAGCAATTTATTCCACACCAAGAAGGGCTGGCAAAAGATAAAAACCAGCATCCCAGATGCATGGAAATCTATAACCTGTGTGCCGTTGAACATGCCTGTTACTGCAGCTTGAAGCCTCCTTGTTTGGGGCAGCATTTTTGCTAGCCTTCTTCATGGACTTTAGGGGTTGAGGGTATTAGCACCATCTAACAACAGTGTAATATACCCACAAGGAAAAGATTGTGAATATACTTGAGGCAGTCTAAGACTGAGCAGCTTGGATAAGATATATATATATAATGTTCACCAACATAGAAGCACTGGCCGACACACACCAGCAGAGTGTTCTGTTTAATCTGGCCAACTTGCTAGGACATTTCCGGGTGGAGCAGCACTCTTACACAATTCTAGTTTATTGTGATTCTATGCTTGCAGGTGGTAGCTATGGGACATCTGGTGGATTTTGATACTCATCCATTTAAATTTGGGGCAGCCACTTCTGCATTCACTTGGAACTGCCCTTAAGCTGCATGTAAGCCATAGGGAGATGGAGGTCAGGACTTAAATGACATACATAAGATATGCACCAATGTGCATCACCAAACTAATTTTTCACTTATTTGTTTCTTGTTCTCCCCTCTCCCCACTGAAGGAGACTTTGCTTGGACAGAACGAAGCAAAGCTCAAATGGATAAGCAGCCATAGCACTGTCTACTGGGCTCAGGTGCAAACATGCAAATCACTCTGAGGATTGCATCTCAGCCTGGAGAACAAGGCTACGTAGGTAGTACATGTCTGGGGAGAACATACAGCCCTGCAAATGGTATCTGACCTTACTGAATGCATTGGTCATCCTATTTAGTGAGAATGACCCTGGCAAGGAGGAGGGCTGGACCTGCAGCAGCTGCAAGATATATTCCCAGGCCTTGCTGATGTGAAGAGCTTGGCAGGGTGCCAGAGACTGAAGTAAGTTTGGGGAAAGGTCGGTAGGCCCATGGAACAACTTATACCAATCAGCTGGGACCAGATTGTGCATCACCCAACAATTGTCCTGACTTCGAGTGAAGGAACACGCTGAGACTTGGTGTACGGGCTCTAGTGTTTTATTGTTCTACTCTGCTAGACAGAATCCAGCTAAACTAAAATGAACTAGTAATGCTCAGAGAAAAGGCCCAGGAAACTAGGGTGGGGCCTTCTTTAGCCTCTTGGGAGGAAAGCAAAGTGATTCAGTACTGCACATGCGTTTATCCCCCTGGAGGGAGCCCCCTCCTTCTTCACCAGTTATCTCCCTGACAACAATATTGTTAAAGCTAGAGGACATTTTTCAGGACAATGGAATTTCTTTTTCTATTTTGAAGCTGGATTTGTGTTTGGAAAATATTCAAGACACCCTTTTACACAGGTACAGTGTTGCACTGAGGCCCTAGCACAGCTTTTGGTGATTGAGGCTAATTCATTAAGTCAGATTCATAGAAATGCTTTATTGAGTCAGATCTGGTCTCAAGTAGTGGCAGTGACAGTTTTCAGGTATTGTATGTCCTAAAACTTTCCCTGCAGGTTCATTTATAAGAGTTCCCTTATCTCATTCATTAATATCATTAATATTATAAAAGGGATACAATTGTTTTTCTTTGCTTTATAATTGTTTGAGGCTTTGGAACTAAGAGAGATGTGAAAGAAAAATGGATTGTGCACTATGCACAAGAATACATGACACAACAGAATAGCAGTATTAACATAATTATGATGTAAAATGCAGCAGAAGTGAATTATTTTAAAACAAACAAGTGGTATTATTGTATCATAAATTGCATATAGTCTCATGCATGGCTGCTTTATGATAAATCTGACCATAATATAGCTAATTGAATATATAGATATAGATATAGAAACTATACACAAAAATAGTCAGTTGATTCATGGGCAAGTATTCTACATTTGAATTAAATCTAAAGAAGGTAGAATACAAGTCATCCAGTGCATACAGGTCCAGCCCAGTTTAATTTCTATGCATTTCCAGCTGACGTGATAGACCAACAATGGCAGCAGAGGTTTGCTTGGAATAAAGGGCTTTAAGAGCTTCCCAACAGGCATGTGCAGTCTCCAAATTACTGATATGCAGTAGCTGTGATGATTCTAGTCCCAGAATCAAATTGCCATAAGCACGATCCAAACACAACTGCACTTCATCAGTAATAACACCAGCTGGAGGTGCATCTCTCACATACTTCCACAAACCTTCTTTTAGGAAGAAAGACTTGATCTTCACACACCAGGTCCGATAGTTTGTGCCATTCAAACGCTCAAAGGGCAGACTGGTTAGCCCTGCAGCAGCAGCCATGCTGACCACTCAAAGAAAACACGTTTACTTCAAAATACAGCCTTAAAAACAAACCCCGTTGTTACAGCTAGATCCAGCGCAGCAAAGAAAACGCAAAATTCTCTCTGGGCCCATAACCTATTGAGTGATGGTTAACTATTTGGGGTTTCAGGCTTGAAGTAATCCAAACAACGTGTTGTAAGGCTAACAATATCTTTATTGATAGCATAAGGCAATAATGGATGTATAGTGCATTATTGCAAAAAGGTAAAATCAAAGCATAAGCAGAGTTCCATCACCAGAAGTGAGGAAAGAAAAACATCATGGTCTGTGCAAAGACCAGGCATGGTTACAGTTCAGATACAAGTACATGTAGATAGCAGTCTACATAAAGAACAGAAGGCATATATAAGGAACATAGGTGAGAACATAAGTATGAAGGAATACCCATGGTTCATAGCTCACATCTGATTGGTTCAAACATGGGCATCTCTTTCAGCATAGCATTTTGGTAGTAATTGTACTTACTATAAAGCGTCACACGATGGCGGTGTTGTGTATTCCCTCGAGCTACAGTTCTCTTGAGAACGATCGTGATAAGGGTTTATTATGGCTAGCTAGAGGGACATCTGCTGCTTACGTTTGGAATGTTTTGAGAACCAAACTTTCAATGCAGGGTCACTTGTAAATTGTTTTCTTTTGTAACTTGTACTTTTCCACTCTCTGGCCAGATTCAGTGGAGGAAATGCCATGCGTTTAATTCTGCATAGAATACTTTAACCAAATAACTTTAACAATCTTCAGTATTTTCTCTGAGCATCCACTTTACATGGCAGAGGGCCTGGTTATCTGACAAACCACCTATCTCCAATTCTTTCTGCCTGCCTGGCACATTCGGGCAGAGTGAGTGCACTCCAGGTCCCTTCACTTCACTTCAATGTTGCCATCTTGTAGGACCAAGGAAGTATGACTTCTCTGTTGAGCCCCCCACCCTCTGAAACAGCATCCCCCAAGAGATACGGATGGTGCCCACTCTCCTAGTGTTCTGGAAAACCCTTAAGACCTGGCTGTGTTCCCAGGCATGGGGTTAATGTGGTTGTTATGTATTGGTGGGGTCCCTGTCATATTTTTGTGATGTTTATTGTTCTAGTTGTTTTAGTCCAGGCTGCCTGTTTAAGTGGGTTTAAACTGTTTTAATTGTTTTTGAGGCATCTGTGTGAGCCTTCCAAAGGATATCACTGGTTCAATACTTTGCACATATTAATGTGCTTTACGAGGCATCTCTTTTGAAATCTTTCCACAGCCCTAGTGAAAAATAAATCTCATAGTTTGATAGTTAGACTAGGTAGTATTTAAATGGCATGGTAACATCTTCCAAAGTTAGCTGATATGCCAATAACTACAATCTTGTAAGTGAATGATGTAGCAATTTTCCTGAAAATCTTGGCAGACCTAAGACAGACAATTTGAGCCCATCTTGGTAGACCTAAGAAAGATGATTTGAGAAAACATTAGGAAAATATTTAACAATAAATTATCTAAAAACCCAAACTTATGGCCCTTCCAAGAGAAATAGGAAGCAAATAAATGATGTTAAAACCAAGCAGATCAAATTCTTCAAATATCTTGGAATCATGTTTATTTTTATTCTTGGAGGGTACAAAAAAGATCAGCCACAAAAAATGCACCAAGAAAGGTAGCAACTACATCCCAGCTACTCTCAAAATATTCTGCCAAGGTAATTGTGCAAGTGCTTTATGGTTCCAAAATTTGGACTTATGAAGATACCAGGATCTTGCAAATTGTCCAGTCCAAATCTGTAAGAGCAATGTGTGGGACTGTGCTTTGTATATCAAATATTTCTGTGAATATTGAATCAGGAGTGTCACCTGCTGAACTGCCAGTCAGCCCTACCATTTAAATTACTGTCTTAAACAAATATTTTCCAATGATCTCTAGCATTTCTAATCCTGCAGGATGGTTTTAACTAACCCTGGAAAAAAGCAGTTGAAGCAGTTGAAGGGGAAGCATTTGAACCCACATAACTGTGGGTTTTCCTTTCGGTTTCTGATCTCACTAGCGTTGGACAAGCATCAACATTCAGAATGTGGCTCCTCCTCTCCTTAGGGAGAGTGAAGACAGCAAGGTTTATTACCAGCCAAGTGCTTATTTAACCTTGCAGGTACAAACTGAAGATTAAGTTTGTTCCTTAGCAATATTCAGTGCCATACCTTTACCTTTACTACTGGGGAAATTTAACAGTATTCCTATTAAGCAATAGGAAATGTGGTAAGAAAAATAGAAACAGTGGGTCATATATTATTACAGTGTCTGTTCTACAAAGTATCTTCAGTGTCTATTCTACCATGTATGTATTTTTTCTATAGAGGACCGAGGAGGAAGTCAGGGGAAGCACATATTATATTATTCCTATCAGATCAGAATGTAGAAGTTACCAATGGAACTAATAGGTCTTTCTACCAGCTATGCATTGCATAGGCTATTCAAAATGTACTCAGAGTATTAACATGCTATTCCTTCAGTTATGGATTATCTTCTGTGATTATCTTACTTTTATTTTAATATTTCTGTCTTATCTTATATAAAGTTATTGCAGTCTGTTTATAAATAGCTCTGACTTCAGAATAGATATGTGAAGGAATGAGCTACTTGCCACTGTTACCTCCAAGCAAGTGGACTATTCTTCTAGAAGTGAGAAAGTGTGTATGTGTGTGTGTTACTCTGCTAAATTGCAGCTGTTCAAAGTTGCAAAGCTGCCTACAGTTATGTCAACAATGTCTCATGATGCAAGTTATATAGGCCAGCTCCCCACACACAGAGGCACACACATGCAGGATAGGAGGCTTCGCTCTGGAGACACTGAACAATTTGTATTTTTTTTCTTTTAAAAACAGCATAATTATAGATCCCACTTCTCTACCTTAAGGGTCCTCAATTCATTGCTAGTAAACCTATGGCAGAATGATTTAAATATTACAAAGTTCTATTGCAACGACACATTCACATATGTCATTACTAATGCTTCCATGTTTGTAATGATTGCATTTTTGTTCAGCAATTCCACCTCTCATTAAGAGTCTAGTTAGTGCAGAGAAAATCTAGCTTTGAATAATTAAGGTTGGGAGGAATAAGTTAGAGCTACTCCTTTTCCATTTTCACTTTATTTAGCTTACTTTGATAATGTCTTGATTTAGAATAAAACAATTATTTACAAAAGTGATATATACCTTTTATGTAGGAAATGGAATGTTTGCACGCAGTATCTCAAAATTATGCAAGAAGATCTTTGATTCAAATATTATTTCATTCAGATGAGGACTTATAATAATAAAATCTAATGTGTACATATAGATGGTGGCAAAAAACCTCCAAATGGTTGTTCCACAGTGGATCCACAGTCACATTATTGAGCAAAAGTCGGAGCCCGCTGAAGGTCACTCTGCACAGTCAGGCAAGAGTGTGTAGTTGGCAGACACTGTAGCAAGAGTGGCTGGAATGGACTCCTGAAGGCTGAGAGAAGTCCCTTAATTATCATCAGAGTTCCTTAAAAATTAGATAGATGCAATTTAATGTAGTGACCATGTAGGGCAGCAAGGCAACGAGGAGAGAAGTGATCTATTCACAGTGGCCTGGCTGTGTCACAGGGGCAAAAGAACTAGAGCAGAGGCCACAAGGGCTGCGGCGTGATCACCCTCAAGAGATGCCAGGAAGTAGAGTGTATGAATGGAAAACTGCAGGCTCATGCTCTGTGATTGAACAGTGTTAATTTTTCTCCAGTGTGGCACCAGATGAACAGCAAGAAAGAAAAAATGAGAGAAACAAGATGTCTTTATTTCTCTAGATCCCATTCCCACCTGTGACTGATGGCACTCTTTGGAGAGCTTTTTGGATATTTTGAGTTCAACTGCCAGAAATTCACAATGGGCATGGGCGTGGGAGTTGAAATACCATCATCTCTGAATAGCCCCAGGCTGGGGAAGACAGAGCCGCAAATTATTGGCCACCCCATTCAGGCTGTGCGTAAATGTAATGGTAAAAGGAGCTATAATAGAACAGAAGAAAACACAAGCTGTATGCAGGTGATCCCTGTACTGTAACCAATCCAGTTTATTAAGAGACGGTCTCACAAAACAGTTGCCACATCCCATCACAAAACCCATTTAGATTAACTTTCTTCTAACTCTCCTGGCTATCATCTCCCAACTCCAGCTTTCCTGAATGATCATAAAAGCAAATCAAGTTCTCCCAGCCATTTTGGTTTCTAAATAAACATATGGGACCTATTTAGGGCCAAGAAATATTCTCAAAATAACAATGATGCTGGAGAATGCCATTTTGCTTTGTAGTATGCCAGCTTCCCATTTCATTTGGAGCAGAAGGCAGGGTAGACAGCAGGGGAGATGTCCACCATCACATAGTGCCCACGGGCAACACATTAGAGACCCTAGGAGAGGTGGATGAATATCTTTACTTAATCATCTTTTGGACTCCAGATAGTACAGTATGGGGAACTTCTCCTTTCAGAATGTTTGAATTAACACTCTTCTGCAACATAGCACATACTGGTACAACAGCAGTCCTGGTAGTAGATTAAGATATCAACATTTCAGTGATGATGATATTTATCCTACATTGGCTACTGAAATGTCAATAACCCCCAGAAGATCCTCTGCAAGTTTTGTATTTGATCCATTCTTTTATTTCTGATATGGTACAACCAGTTTTGAAGCATAGCTTCTTTATAAAATACAAAGACAAAAAGCTGAAGCAGAATACAAGAATCATCTCCTGATCCTCTCTTTCTACTTAAGAAATACAAAAGAATAAAAGCCAGTTTACACCCACAATATCCGCAATAAAAGCCATTTACATCAACAACAGAATGACTAATCATATATGGCATATTTACTCCAGCAACTAATTACGGTATACAAAAGATTTTAGAACCAAAGTTATTTCCCCCTTTTTTTTTAATTTTGAAGAGATTTCTGAAATTGCACTTAAATCCTGCCTCTCGACAAAGCCACCTTCTGGCTTATAAATAATAAGCCAAGTGCATTCATTTGTGCCCTCTGCACCACAACAGTCAAGAAGCAATCTTGCGTATTAACCTCACAATTGAAATGCTATTGCTGGGAATTGGCACTGAGACCAAGATCTGGTTACTACTCTTCTAGTTATACGTACTTACAAGAAAAACTTAAATGGTTCATTTATATTGTGAAACAGAAATAATGGCAGATGGAAAACCTTTTATCAAAACCATTAGGAGAATTAATACATTCAGTCTATAATAGATTTAAATCCTCTAGTTGAAAACTCAGAAGGTATTAATGTTGGAAATCCCATATATAAATTCTTCCAGTGTCAAAGATTACATACAATCTAACACTGTCTGCTTTGAGGGACACAGAATGAAAAAAAAAATATTAACGCTATTAATAATAAGTGAATGGGCATGAAGGAAATTTCCACAATGTTTTATATTGCATGATGATCCATTTTCTTCATTGTGCTTTTGCTCTATAATGCTTTGCCAGGAAAGGGGTGACTAGCACCTCCAAATATTGAGGGTGCTACAAATTCCATCCGTTCTGTCCAAGCCACTTGCAAACATGTTCTGCCATAGTTCCATCCATCCATCCAAAAAGTACACTTGCTCTATTCAACTTCCACTCCTCTTATCAGCTGACAGCTAAATAAAACCTCTGAAATACTTCTCTATTGAGGGCAAAAAATAGGACCCCTCCCATGTCCTATTTCTACATCGACCTGACCCCCTTGGGTAGCCATAGAATTGCAAACAAGAGGGATGAAGAGAAGTCTGTGCAGGCAGACCTCTGATGCAACAGCTAGAGAGGGAGGGCCTCAGTACAGAACCCCCCTCAGTCACCTCCCAAATAAACAGAGTTGCTCCTTTAAAACCACAACCCTTACAAATTAGAAATAGACTAATGTATGACTGGTGTCCCATTTACCACGATGGATAGACGTAAACAGTATTATTTGGACAATTGGTTAGACTAAGAATGTCATGGGTGGAATACAGTATGTATTATCTTCAAGAGAGATCAGAGTAGTCTGATACTACACATGATGGGGTGTTATTGTTGTAACATGATGTAATTTAAAACAGGGCCATTATTTTTTATACTTTAATCTCATGAAGTATCTCTCAGTACAACAAACCACGGATGAATTAAAGCCTACATTAAATCAGTAGTGAAAAGCAGGAAAAACTTAACATTACAGATCTGTCCTATGGGGTGCTATTGATACTGATCCACAGAACATTTAATGGTATCCAAACTTAATCATCTGATGTACTTAAGTAGGCTTAATCAGTCAATGGTATTTGTTTAAAATAAGTCCCTTGATTTCAAAGGATTTACTAAGTCTGCATCTAGCCCATTAAGAAGAGCCTTGCTGGATTGGACAAGCGTTTTCCTAGTACAGCATCTACAAGCATCCATTCTCTTACCAAAAGTGGCAAATGAGTTGCTTCTGAAAAATCTACAAGCATGGCATGGAGGAAAAATGTTCCTTCATTAATTGTCCACAGAAAGGGTGTGATGATTAAAATGTTAGACTAGGCCTGGGAAGATCCAGGTTGAAGTCCATCCTCAAACTCACTGGCTGACTCACTGGGCAGTCTCTCTCTATTAGCCCAACCTACCTAACAGGGTTGTTCTTGTGGGGATAAAATGAAGGGAGATCCCCATGTAAACTTCCTTGAGTTCCTGGAGAAAAGTGTGATATAAATAAAAAATGAATAAATAAAATACTGCTTCAGTACATAGAGATTTTATCATGGTCCATAGCTGCTTTCTTCACCAGAAGCACAGCAGACAATTCCCAATTTCATCCTAATTTAAGCCAAAGATTTGGCTGGGGCAAATTTTATGTATTTCATCAGAACAAGCAACTAACTTCCTTGGCAATATTTATAACATTCAGTGTAAGCCAGAGGGTGGGGGTGGGTGGAGAGAGACACTTTTTCCCAAATCCTCTGAATTATATAATTTAAATTATCACTGTCTAATTTTATGCTAGAGGTGCCGAAGCTGCTATTCACAAACGGAGGAAAATGCCATTGGCATTAATGAGTGAATGAGCACAATACATAATCAAAGTCAGAAGCATTCAAAAAGTTTTTCAGATAGTAGAATTTGTTCCGATTGTAAGCTACATATTTTGCTGCTTCAGCAGTCACCGGATTTTGTTCCTCTTAGCTTTCCTTCATGAGGGAAAATATTTAAGGAAAATCACCTGCAAAGCATTAACAGTAATGGTCCAAGAAAACAATTATGCACAATGACAAGAGGGAGATGCTTAGACAGATAATTAGGCAGATGCTTATAAACCTAATAAAATTTTGGGACAAGACAACAGCCCTGCTCAAGTCGGGGTGTGTGGGAGTTGGTTTCTGCCTGCACGTCTCTACCTGGACAAAGACTTGTGCGTGACTGTGATTTCCCAGCACAAGTCAACAGCTGGTGATGTGAATAACCTTAGGGAAAAAAATCAAACCCTACAGATTAGCTATTTACAGTATGTTCCAGCCAAAAGACATCAGCACATTTCCAGTTGTTTAAAGCAGATTTACACACATGCCTAGATTGGGGCAGAATGTAAGAATGCAGATAGATAGATAGATAGATAGATAGATAGATAGATAGATAGATAGATAGATAGATGCTTTTGCAGTAAGCAACACAGAAGGAGGGCAAGTGGAATGGTAGCTACTGAAAAGAATGAGGAAAGACAACCATCTATTGCCCTGTAATAAAAACAGATTAACAATCTCTATTAGAGTAGTGGTTAAGGCACCAGGCTAGAAACCAGGAGACTGAGGGTTCTAGTCCCACCTTAGGCATGAAGCCAGCTGGGTGACCTTGGGCCAGTCTCTCTCTCTTGGCCCTAGGAAGGAGGCCACTTCCGAAAAACCTTGCCAAGAAAACTGCAGGGACTAGTCCAGGCAGTCGCCAGGAGTCAACACTGACTCGAAGGCACAACAACAACAAAAACACTCTATACACAAAGGAGACCCAACCCATTAAACAAAATTCTGTGACTATTTTATTCAAGCAACTGAGTGCTGATGATCTACACTGTAGAAGTACTTATTATGTAGAAGATAATTGGGAGGAGAGGGAATTGTTGCTTAATTCCTTTGCCATCTGATCTGTTTCAAGTTCAAAATTATCACTCTCCCCAAGTTGCTCTTCACCCAATAGCCAAAGATACAAGTAAGAAGTGGAAAATTTGTAGTTTTCTTTGCACATCTGGGAAAGTAACTTAAGGGTAATTTTGAATGCAAAAAGGATCAGGGGGTGAACATTATCTCCAAAATGCCCTGCCTTTCTTTGGCTTTGAAAGTTTGGGTCTGTTTCTAATCTTCAGAAAAAAGAATTCCATAGTTCCTTGTATGGTTTGAGCCTGAGTTACTTCAAGGTGAATTAATACAACTGGTATTAAAAATAATCTCTCAGATGAAGAATACCATGCTGCCTCATACAGAATGATAAAAAATGAAAAAGGAATGTCTCAAGAGCATATTAACTTCATGCAGTAAGACACACATAATCATCACAGCCTTTTCAAGATCGGTACTACAACACACTGTAATATTCTTGATGAGCAGCGCTCACATGACCTTTTAAAAAGCGACTTTTTCTGTTAGAAAATCAATATAGGGTCAAGGGTTCAGATCAAGTGAACTACAGGATTGGATCCTGATTCTCTAAGGGATGGGTTCCTTTTGATCATGACAGGTTAACCACTGTGGTAAGGGGGAAGAAAATGATGCTTGCCAGTTCTCCTTCCCCTGAAAACTCCTAATGGAGTTTTTTTTAATGGAGAAAGCCGGGGTCACTTTTCAGTAGCTACCATTCCATTTGGTCACAAATTTTATAGAAATTTATCCAAGTTTGCACTTGCTGCATTAGAAAAACATTGCATTTGCATGCAAAAATCCTTATTTTTCATAATTTCATGATGCCATTTATTTCAGAAAAGTGTACCAAGTTGTGCTTTAGAGAAAGAGCAATAAAAGCCATAAATTAAAGGAAAGTACACATCCTTGAATTATGTATGGTAGAATTAAACTTAAGTTATATATTAAATAGTTACATTTAGGTTTCTATGCTTTGGCTTTCTACAAAAAAAAATGCTCAAGGTGCAAATCCAGCTTTGTTTTGCTGGCAGTATTCCTGCTGAAGCTGTTCCACTTATCTCACTTTTTCAGGCCTTTATGGATTTATCCTAACAATTTGCAGGAACTAATTATTTTAGTTTTATAAGACTTTCCATGGACCCAACCAGCTTTATTTCTTTATTTTAACCATCAGATCCAATGTCCTTTAAATCCAGGATACCCCAATAAGAAGTATCTATGAATGAAGTACAATAATTCAGCCCAAACCATATTCTGGTTCTTCTTCATGCACTTAAAGAATAAGATTGCTGCAGGGGGAAGCAGACAATAGCCTAAACCTGATAAACATTGTATTGGGTGTTCCTATGTAGAAATAAGAAAGAGCTGTGGGATCTATTAATCAGCATTGCAAAGTGTGAGAGATAGTTCAAGCACAACACACTGCAAAAAGTGTCCAGGTGGAGAAATACTTAAAACACTTAGCAGTGTTGTAACAATCTAATGTGGGTAAGGTGAAAGGAAAGGGAGGGAGGGAGGAGGGGAAGAAAGAAGAAAGAAGAGGAAGAGGAAGAGGAAATAGGGGAATAGGGAATTGAAAAATACAGAAAAATGGGGACAAAGAAAACAGATCTAAATGGGATTCTTAAACTTTGACATTAACACCCATAACCTTTTTCAAAAGCCAAGGACACAAATATCACTTATGAAATCATTTACATCCTGCATGTTTATCAGTACACTGCATTTAGCTCCTTGTTTTGGGGAGGTGGTTTCTAGAGTAGAGATCCTAGCTTGCAGAGAATAGTGGGAGCCAGCCTGGGATACACATCGGCTTCCTTTTTGTGTGTTTCTGTTAGCAAAGAAGGCTGGATGAGGAATGGGCATGACTAAGCCTGGTAACCTAATCTACTCTTTTTTATCTTATTAAAGTACCCCATTCAAAGAGTCATACATTTCATTTATTTATTATTTATTATTCGAATTTAACACCGCCCATCTCCACGACAGTTGGTTTCTAGTAGCTGCAAAGAGTGCATCAAATCGATCAGGCATCATGATCCTGGCCTATTTTACTTATACTTAAATAGAAGATTTAATAGTGAGGGTTCCCTTGTGCAGAATACAATGTCTTGTCTCAGTTAAGTGAAAGCCTTGATTGATCAAAGTCAGTAACTATGAGCCCATCTGGTGGCAACCATGGTGTATGAAAGATTGAGGAAAGGAAAGGAAAGGAAAGGAAAGGAAAGGAAAGGAAAGGAAAGGAAAGGAAAGGAAAGGAAAGGAAAGGAAAGGAAAGGAAAGGAAAGGAAAGTTGTGTGTTTGCGAAACGGAGGGTTTAGCTGCACTGCCCAATTGCCAGAACAGGCCAGCAACCATTTTGGGAGGGCAGGAACAGATCATGGTTACCAAAGGGTCTTAGTCTGGACAGGATTTTGCCAGCTACAGTCAAGCCACTTTGAGCACAATTCAGGAGCAGTTTAAGGGCATAATGCAGATACAGAATGCCCTTAAAAAAAAGATCTGAATGAAGGTGGTCTGATCTTGTGGGGTGGAGCTGATCAATACATGCAGGGAAGGGAAGGTATAGCAGCATTTTCATAAAGGCTCACAATTTTTCTTCCTGAAGTCATTCTACTTTCACTCTTGTTTCTTTCACTTTTTTGCTTTTCTCGCATACCTATTTTCTCCCAAAATCCACTCTTGACACTATAAAGAAATGGTCTCTTCCACATTCAGAACCTCTCATCATCCTTGTATCCTTCACTAATTCAAACTTTCATCATAAACACTCAAATCAATCATGCTTTTAGATTTATATTAATTCCTTTGCTGCATGTATCTATGAATAGACTTATGTTTAAACCCTTATTCAAACAGATATTTTTCTAAGCAGCTATTTATCAATCATCTTGCTTATTCATTCTTATATCTTAAATGGCCCAACCACTTTTTCTGTACCTTCTTGTCTTGCTCTGCCTCTCCCCAATGATTCATGTCTCCTAGCAAAATATTTTTCTCCACAATCACATTCATTCTGAGTGCTGCACCACCACCCCCGCCCAACTCTTTAGTTCTTCCTTTAACACCATTTGTTGGACCACAGCATTCATGAAAACCACATATAATGATCTTCAACCTAGAAGATACAGCATTTTTAAGTCCAAAATTATGTTCTACAAAACACCAACATCAGATACAGTATGTTGGTAAGAAAAGCCAAAAAGGTGCTGGTGAAGAGAGGGGCATAGGGTACCATTTGTAGATTTTAAAGAACTCACAGGCCTGGCAACAATCACTGAATTATCTGCCTTGTACTTAGAGAAATGGGTATCTTCCAATATTCCATATGCATAACTTTTTTAGTTGAATCTGCTAAAACTGTGATATTTCTATGTTATCTATTTTCCATATAATTTTTTTACAGTGTACATAGAACAATAGTAAAACAAGGCCATTAACTTCAGCCAAACTACAAAGGCTAAAATATTAAATCATTTCATATGCAACAGAAGTTTCTCAATAGGCCTTCGATAGAAACCTAGTAGCTATCCAGCACATAAATTAAAAGCTTTCACTGTGTTGAACTGTTTAGTTTTTTTAAACCTTCAAAGGTCACAGCTAACTAACTAAAACTGTATTTCTGTAATTTGTTTTTCTATAGTGCCACATGAAATGTCAGGAATTTGGACTTAAATTACTAGCATTTCAAAAATTATGTTTAAGAGATGTGAAAGTGTCAGCAGCTCCAGTTTCGGCACAGCAATTAATCTCTCTCTCTCTAGGAATACAGGCACACACTCAGAAGCTTAGCGCAAGATTCAAGGGCAAGTCTTGACTATATAAGTAATGAAGAAATGTAATCATGATGAAAATAAGCTTCTATGGGGCCTAAGAATCCAGCTCTCTCTTTAGGTGTCGCTCAGTGTTCCAATCCTGAGTTTCTTTCTCCTGCCCTCTTGTTGTGGTGGGCCACTTGCCTCCTGTCGCTCACACTGGCTTATTGATGGCATCTGGCCTTTATTTACAAAACGGTCTCATTGTTCCAAGCACCTTGTTTCCTTCCTTGTCAGCCCCCCCAGGAAGCATTTTTGATAACTATTTAAGTTCCTAATATTAAGTCCCAGTTATATAAAGAAGCAATTCACCCAAGCAAACCCTAATACATTAACAAATAAAGACGCTTATCAGCATCAAAATCAAGAGTGCCTCAGTTATTATTGGAAGCTGTAAAACCCCAGATCCTTGGTGGCAAAAGACTGAAGAGGAGAACCACTGGGCCTTTCGAATCTTTAGATCCCTCCACTACCTTTATCCTGTTTCCATTCTCTACAGAGAAATATCTCAGCTTGGAACAGGGAATTGGAGTGACGGAAAGAGATGGACAGATATCATGCCCTTTTGATTGCCCCATTCCATACTGACTCAGGATCTTCCATCATGTGAATAGAGTAGCTAACTGATTTCCCAAACAAGCACTAGGATGTTTATCCACCTCTAGTGTAGGGACAACGGAACATTTTTGCTAGAATTAAAAAGTGTAATAACAGCATGGGATAGAACAGGGGTCGGCAAACTCTTTTATGCCAGGAGCCATTTTGACATGCTCGAGGACATTTTGACATGCTCAAGAGCCAGGGGGCGGGGTTTGCGGGCCGAGGCCAATCGTGTGGAAGGTGGCAGGGTTTGCGGGCGGGAGCCAATCGCGTGGAAGGGGGTGGGGGAGGTTTGGAAGAAGGAGAAGGGAAAAAGAGGCTCGACTACTCCAGTCGCTTCTCTTCCAGATTCCCCCGTAAATGGCTCCTGGTTATAAAGGGTGCTTGGAAACCGGGAAACGCTGAATTAGGCCTGGCGGAGCTCAGCGAACTGGGTTCTCCTTTCCTCGCCTCCTCCAAAACCCCCCTCTTCCTCATCCGAGAGGGAAAAACGCCGCGGCTGGGCCCTGCTGTTCCCAGGCTCCGCCGCTCGGGACCCCCGCCTCTCCTGGCCAAGCACAGCCACTCGCTAGAACGCAGCCCACAGGGAAGAGCAGGAGGACGAGCGCGGGGCGGCGTACTGCATTGGGTCCCGTCGCTCCATGGAGAAACGCGGGGAGGGGGGAGCGAGCTCCGTTCCCTCGGAGCAGCCTTGGGAAGGGAGGGGGCAAAACGCAGTGGCTCCACGACGGGCTCCAAAGTCGCCCACAACACTCAACGGGCGCCTCGCTTCACCTCCCCTCGCCTCGCCTTCCCTTCCCTTCCCCTCCCAGCCGTGCTTTCAATGGAGTGGGGGCCCAGAATTGGCCGCATTTCCTACCAGGCTTCCCTTTCCCCAACCGCTGCTCTTGCTGCCGCTTTTAGCGTCGCTGGTGTCGCTCAGCGAACTACCTTTTCCCCGATGAGGGCAGCCCCTCTGCCTAAACTGGATGGCAGAGCTGGGTCCCACCAGGTGCCCCTGCAATGGCGGGACCCTCACAGCACCCTGAGTGCAAACTGTGCAACCCCCGCTGCGGCCTGGCCGAGCCCGTTCTCGCGGCCCACCTGCGACCGAAGCCAACAGCCCTGGTTATAAAGCAGAGACGCCGCTTTGATCGATGGGGGAGGGGTGGCTCGCTCTCCCTCCAGCTTTAGGGACGGGGCCAGCACTGGCCAGACACCCACCTGTGCCCGGGGAGAAACTCCCAGGATCTACCGACGGAGCTCCCCGTTTTAGGACGCGTATCTTTCGCCCCATTTTTAAAAGGATGCCTGTGAATTTGAGATGGGTGAGTTCAGGGAGAACGGACAGGGAGGCCGCCTGCCCAGCGCTGCTTTGAGAAGGAACCGCGGCCTCTGCCGTCGCGGGAAAGCCCAGCGGCGGCCGGCGAAGGTGCTCCAAGCCACCTCCACTGGGAGGGCGTGGCTGCCTGGGTCCTCCCGCCCTGCCTGGCCTCCCCTGCCAGGCCCTGGAGCGGCTCCCACGGCTCTCCGCCTTGCACGCTCCCAGCGGGGCAAAGGCGGCGGGCAGGCGGCCGGTGGCCCGCTCCAGCCGGGCGCTTTCTGAGGGACGCGCCGCGCCACCATGGCCGGCTGGAGAACCCCCACCCTGGGCTGCGGGAGGGCGGTTTGCCCGTTGCGATTGCGGGTGGCTTCTTCCGGGCTTCTTCCGGGTGGCCTACCTTTCGGGCGCCCCCGGGGGGTGCGGGAGGCTCCTATCAGTCCCGCCACAGCCTCCCTGCAGCAGCCAGCTGACCGCTGCCCACCTTGCCAATCAGCTGGTGGGGGAGGGTCCCGGCCTCCGCGCACTGCCGGCAAAATGCGGCTGCACCCGAAGGGGCGCAGGGACGGCGTGCCTCCCGAGCAGAGCGGGAGAACCTGCAGCAACGGGACGCTGCAGCCCTCGCCCGCTCCGGCCGTGGAAGGGGCAGCCCCACCTCACTGCCGGCCTTTCCGCTTCCCATTTGGCGGCTCCCCGGCCTCCGCGTGCGCCTCCTGCACCGCGGCCCCACGCGCTTTCCTCAGACTAGGTCCAGGGCAGCGAGGCTTGGGGCTGGCGAAGGCGGAGCAGACCCGCGGATGGGAGCTGGGGGACGCCCGACAGGGGGCCTGGCTCCGGCTGGCGGGTGCCCAAACACGGGCGCGCGCACGCAAAAACGTGTGCAGGGCAGCCGCAGGCAGACGAGATGCCCCGGACTAGAGAGGTTGGAAGAGCCATACTCAAGGGGCCAAAGAGCCGCATCTGGCTCGCGAGCCGCCATTTCCGACCCTTGGGATAGAACATTCATGGACCAGTCTGTCATGCAATCATTTTGTTTCTTGAAAACTATCAATTTATTTCTCCCACTGTTGACCTACTCAGCTTATAGCTTGGAATTCATATTTGTTTAGGATCACAAAAGCTAGGTAATTTAAGAAATTTGTTTGAAATACTGCTTTTTCACTTTCTTATTACTTTTTTTTATTCTTCTTTAATTCAAAATGTGTACTGTTTTTAATTCTGTTGAAAAAATTCTTCAAAAAAATTATTTTTAAAAAAAAGAAATTTGTTTGAAATCAGAAGTATTTTTACCATGCCAACGGGATTATGACCAGGATTTATCCCAAAAATACACATGTCCTAATTAATGTTTCTTCTAATCACTAAATGCAGGAGCCTGTCAGCCAACAAGCTGGGTTACTAGTTTTGTATTTATTGTTCTGTGCAAGGACAATTTATTGGTGCTTTATAACACCAAGAAATGCATTATTGGAATTATTTGCATTCCAAGAATATCTGTGTTATTAGAATGTTGAAAATACTTTATTAAAAATGGGAAATCAATTTGGATGGTTTTTTTTAATGTCACACTTTCATACAAATAACTCTGTGACTTGACTTAGTATTTTTGGAACTTCAGGAAGTTCAGAGAATGACTCAGACTGTTTTTATTCCATCGATCTCTGATGTTTTCCTGTTACGTACTTATAGTACACAGGCAGAACTATAATTGATCTTTTTATCTTGGAGTTTTAGTACTGGCTTGACATTTTGAATGTTAAGAACCAAACTGCTCTGTCGCAAATGTAAGTTACATGTAATAATTTAGAAAAGGAAGACAAAATAAAAAATAATCAATGGAAGTGGTATGTAGACATTAATGCTATGAGCAAGAGAGTTTCATTCAGTGTATGACTGTTTACAGGAAACCATTCTGGGCATCTGTAGGCATTCCGTAACTATTCATTCCTGAAAGTGCTGAACACTGCCATTTTGAAACAATGAATCCAATCTTAGGGAATTTATTTCTTAAGGAGTTTATCTATTTCCAAGGAAAGCCATGAGTGGCCCTTATAAAGATGGTTGTTATTTGGAGCACTGTTGGCAGTTATTGGAACAAAATTGGTGGAGTTGGAAAATTTATAACAGCCACAACCAACTTTCAAACAAGATATTAATTATGAGGATAGTCCTGTTTCAAAATGCCATAAATTTCAGAGCAGAATTTTGGCTCAAGCAAAAAGATAATTAAAATGGTTTTCATTCTCCTAGGCTAGAAAGGGTCCCAGGATAGGTCATCATTTTCTCATCACAAGCCCAATGATCAAGATATTGTCCAAAAGTTTGGTTTCCAAATAATCCCAGTTATTCATGCAAATAAAGACATAACACATATTTTACAATAAGGAGTATGTTAGGCTAATCCTCCACTATAAAGGAATTTTGTCAGTTTTTTTTTAAAAAAAAACGTTTTACATAAAATACCATCCAAATGGTGAATTCCCACCTGCAAAATAATATATCCTATTCATTCCATCTAGCACCACCTGGTGACCTAAGAGCTTTCTCTAGGTATAAAATTATTTTAACTCAAATATTTTCTAACAAGTTTTGAGGCAATAACCTAGATTACAGACAACTAGAGGATGGAGAACAGAGAATACATCATGAAATGAAATCATAGAAAAAGAATTTATTCCAGCTCAGATATTTAGATTGAAAAGATGGGTCAAACACAAATAGGCAGGCATAATTCGCCATCTGCAGGGTACAAGCAGGCTGTTAGCAATGTTCTCTAATCACTATTTGTAATTTCTAGCATGGAGTGACTTATTTTAATTACATAAAACATCATCATCCTGCATAGTTCTTAAATGTCTTGAGAGATGCAGTGTTAAATGCCTCCTAACTAGCCGGTACAACTTTAATAGGGGGGGGGGGAAAGCATGTCTAGCATTCAAAGACAATTTTTTTGTATTCTGCTTAGTTTCCAAAAGGAGTAGACCGGTAAAGATTTCAGTCCACATCTTATCTTTTGCTCCTGTATGAAAAAGGCAGCATAATCTGGCTAAGGGCATCTCTGCACTGCACCCATGAGCAGAGTCTAAATAATATATTTCTGAATCCATGTCCAGTAGCTCTAGCAAGAACAAGGCTT
Source organism: Charina bottae (assembly GCA_023362775.1). Taxonomy (NCBI): domain Eukaryota; kingdom Metazoa; phylum Chordata; class Lepidosauria; order Squamata; family Charinaidae; genus Charina; species Charina bottae. Next base: position 78,696,917 of record JALMGJ010000005.1, on the reverse strand, counting down.
CATTCTGTAGATACACAATGCGGCTGGTGGTGCAGTATGAACCATTAGGTATTATTGAATAGTTTTCCAGCTCTGCATTTTGTAATTAAAATGAGAATAGTGATTACACTGCAGTCATTTGATGTCCTAGTTGGTTCGCTTCCCAAAGATAGTGAATGGCTGGATTTGCTATTCTTTCTGCTAAACTGACAGCATCTCTGGCAGTGAGGCGTTCCCATTCTTACTAAGAAAAGGTAGAAATGACATTCTGGCAAGAAACACATTTAAAAGAAGACTGGTGGTATCTTGAAAAAATTAAAACAAATTTAGTTTAAAATCTTATATCAATAATATCTCATTCCCTATAAAAGAAAAAGATATATCAACCAGAAATATGGAGAACAGAGTATACATTTTGAAATTATGGAAAATTAAGCTGTATGTGGAGCATTTTACAGCAAAGAGCAAAGAGGGTTTAAAATATTTATGTATTCTTGCTGATGAATTACCTAAAATTATACATATATAAGGAGGGTGCATTTACTGATAGGAAAACTTCAATGATGAAGTTTTTCCCTCGGGGGGAAAAACATTTTCTTTATCAGACTGTTCCTCCAGAATTGGGGATATCAAAAATATTGATGCAAATGCATATTATAGGAGTATAAATCAGATATTTATGTATGGTATTTTGGAATGAGAAATGTCAAGAATGATGTCTACTCTGATTCTTTTATTAATTTGAAATAAATATTGTCAGCTAGTTTACCCTAAATGCCTCATAGATGCTCTGTTTGAATTAGGTAACACTAGGTTGCTGATGAGGGTTTGATACATCTACAGAAGAAGATATATAGATAGGGAAGGCTATTAAAAAGCAGCAGGAAATTATTTTTCTTCATTAGAAGAAAAATTATTACAGTATTATTTTTCTTCATTAGAAGAAGTTACTGAAGTTTTGAACTTTTTTTTAAAGCAAAATCTTTGAGTCAGTCTTGACTCCTGGTGACTATATGGACAAGTCCCTGCAGTTTTCTTGGCAATAATTAAAGAAGTGGTTTGCCCTTGCCTTCTTCTTATGGCTGAAAGAGAGTGACTGATCCAAAGTTACCCAACTACCTTTGTGTCCAAGGCAGGACTAGAACTCATAGTCTCCTGGATTCCACCCCAGTGCCTTTAACCACTACACCAAACTGACTCGCTTCAACTCTAGGATTGTAATAAAAAAGATATTCTATTGGGGATGGGGTGGCAAAAGCCAATAATGCAACACTGGTGAACATTCAACATTGTACACCAAAAATGTATTTCTCAGGACGTGAAGGGCCTGATAAATTGGTAAGCTATTACCAAAGAACACAGCAACTGCTGTGTTTAAAATGTAAGCTCTATTTATACTACTGTCCATGTTCAAATATCTTTAGCGTCTAACACCTGCTCATTCTACCTAAAAGGCTAGAAGCAATTTTCTTTCAGGTGGGAGGCCTGGTTTCCTTCTATCTCTTGTTTGGGTAACAGCCTAATCTAGATTGTTTCTTTTTCACTGGGTGAAATATTTCATGCTGAGGTAGAAGCATCCATTTGTTCCTTCTACAACCTGCACTTTTTCATTCTGTCAAAAATCATTCTCCCTCAGTGACTATAATCACTCTGCATTTCCTATGCTCCTGGAATGTAAAGCCTTACCAGACCTGGGATCAGTACTGTTGTCTCTTTGCAGATGCTGATGACATATCTCTTACTGTGTTGAAGCACAGACTGAACTGTAAACAAATATAAATCAGGGATATTATCTTGCTTATTCCAGTATATGGGAGGCACAACAGGTAGATCAAGCAGGGTTGTTTATTAGGAAGAGGTACATGTTATATTTTATGGAACAGAGAAGTGAGCATGTTCCCATTAGTGCTTCCAACTGAAAAACTACTCAATTACTACAGCAGAGGGATATGGGTGAAGATCTTCATACTCCTATCTTTAGAGCTAGAACAATTCCACTAAACCTAGCATTGCTTAATTTTAGCAAAGCTACTGATGGGGTATATGCTGGCTTAAGGGGGAAAAACCGAGGCTTGAGAATAAACAGACAAGAATGCAGCTTATTAGGGCCAACAGTGTTTACTGTTTAGCATAAGGCAATAATGCAAATAGAGTATAATCACATTATCGCAACAATGAAAAAGATGAATATACAGGATACATCATTGTAAAAGGAAAAACAAACCAAACTTATAAGCAGAGTTCCGTGTATTGATCCCAGGGCCAGAGTTCCTGCCATGGCCTATACCCAAAGCCAGGCATAGCTCACTCTGCCCAGTCCACGGGAAGTGAACACATGAAGAACTACATAGCTAAGAGACACTAGAAATCAAGAAGACATAAAACACCATTTTGCATGGTTGTATATTCAGTTCTTCCAGCATTCTGATTGGCTGGAAGTTAGCTGTTACACACACACTAGGCCTCAAAGCACATAGCATGGGTTGCTATTGGTTAGCAGTGCTGCATCTACGCACTGAGTTCCCCCCCCTCCTTGCTCAGGGGGGGCTTGGGCATGGGCAAGGCTTCCCACGGAAGGATATCAGGAGACCTTGTTCCCATGCAATCTAGTCAAAACAATACACACGTGATTGTTGCTATCTTGCACCTGCACTTCACATCACCATGAGAAGGCTTTGCTTTGCTTTGTAAAAGATGCAATTTGCCAAAACACTTTTGCATTGAAAAGAAATCCAATTTACCAATATCATATAGTATAAGAAATCTGACACCCCTCCACATTGGATTTCGACACAATGCAAACAATGATGGAAGTTGTTCAAAGCTTTAAAATACATTTGTACAGAAACAGAAACAACAAAGGTTAATGCATGTAATAATCACACTATTCAAGTTACAGTTTTTACAACCAATAATATCAACACTAGAAATGGTTTAAAAACACTTGTTACACATATGTAATGCATAATATACATTTCATGCAATGTTTTATTCAGATACATACAAATACATAATAATACAACTTATGCAGGAACAGAAACAGTACAGATAGAAACAGAAAACATTGCCCGCAAACGTTCTGTCCCCTCCTTTGCGAAAATTGCAGCCAGCATAGATAAGGAATTCCAATCCTGCTAGCTGGTAGAAGCAAAGGAATGTTTTGATTTTCAGGACTTTTTCAACCCTTTGCAAGCCTCACAGAGATGGCTACACCATTTTTCAGGCTTGGTACCCTACCTGGGCAAAACTAATTCAGGGCATGTCCACTGCGTTACTGCAGAGTGATATACTGTACAATAAATTAAGGATAAGCTTTCCTTTACACAAATGACACTCTGTAGGAAACCAAGAACCATCTCTGTTCTGGGCTCTTGTAACTTCAACACCAGGATAAATGTTTGAATTTGTGCTGAACTTCCTCAGCTGGCACTTACTACCTCAGCTGACTGACAAATTCTTATTCAAGGTGGAAAACTTCAGTTTCTAAGCAGAAAAACAACTCACATAAGTACGAAGTCCTACACAAACTTCTACACTCTCTTATGTACATACAGAAAACAGCACGTGACTGTTCTCACATCCCAGTTAGCATCTGCACCATGCTAGCAATGACTGGCCTGCTTTAAAATCCATAAAGCACCCTGTTAAGTCAATGAATTGCTTGGAAACTGCCACACATGTAGAGCCAAAACGCTTGCCCTACACACACTGTTTCAGGGAGATCTACATTCAAATATGCTGTGCCAACATCACAATATGTAAATGGACACCTGTTTCCACGCTACGCAACCAGAAAACGCACCACACGTCAATATTCTGGCCTAGCTGTGGGTGCATACACTAGATCCACAGTTCACAAATTCCTTTTGTGCAACAAATCCCTGGGCAACACTGGCTTTACACTGCAAAGTATTATCAGAAAGAAATGTCTTTCTGAACACTCATCTGGAACCTACAGCTCACTAAAACAAAGGATAGGTTGGTTACTTTTAACACTTCACCAAAACTCAAACTGATTATCCACAGCTGTGTTCCACTGCTCTTCTTGCCTCTCCAAAGGCAGGAGCAACACATCTAGCAAAGACTGGGTTTTCTCAGGTAACTTGACACACTGTCACCTGCTAAATCACAAATCTGTCAGGCTTCACACCCTGGAATAAGAGGACCCATGAGGAATGACCACTGTACTTCCTCCATCACCGTCTTCTTTTCTAATACCTGACTCCCCCTCCAGGCCCTGCAACTGCTCAGGTGAAATTTCCACTTCCTTCACCTGAGGGGCCCTTTTTACACTCGGAGACTGGGGAACAGAAGAAACCTAAACTGGTTTTTGCCCATCTACTGAACCATGGACAGTGGGTTTACTCTGCAACCTTAGCATGTAACCTTTCCAACCAGTAGGCTGCTTAAACATAAAGCACTTCTGGAGATTTGGATTTGACCATGGCTTAATGAAACAACGATAAGCCTTGGATTTTAATCAACAACCAACAACCAACAACCTGAAGCACTCTGCTTCCTTGGTTCTTCCTTCTCTGTGACCTGGGGTTGTGAACACATGCAAATGTTTCACAGACATGCAGGCACTTCAGTGAAGGGCGCTTGCCATACCAAAGAAAAATAACTTCTTTTTTATAGTTGAATTCTACTACCTGTTAGTTAGAAAAACACACTGCAATCAAGGCAGCCTCTCCCCAGACATGGGATGGCACTTGAGCAACTAACAACAGGCTATTTTTAATGGTATTCACAACACCAATACTCAGCTAGAATTCCAACATTGGCAAGTCTTTGGGAGAATACTTTCCTGCAAAGCCAATTCTGGAACAAATGGCTCAGGAACACTCCACTACAATCAGACTAGAACTGACTTTATTTTCATCCTACCATTGCTACATACACTTCACAGCGAGCACAGACCTTCGCTTTAGACTTCAACAAGTAGCAACAACACAAGCAGGTATGATCATCAACCAGAAGGAACATGAAACTCGCACCCCACCATTACTTGGAACATGGGGGCTAACTAGGTCTCTATGAACCAACTGAAATGGTCTAGTTAACACTCTGTCACTTTGCCTAGCAACAGACACAGTCCTGATTTTAGATTGTTTACACACAATTTAATCAAGGAACGTTTGCACATTTCCTGGGTTCTAACTCAGAATGCATTTGGCTATCTGAGACTCTCCCATCCCGGGATACCCCAGTACTTTGTGAAAACTTTATGGATGCACTTATGATGTGGGGAACATTCAACACACAATGTCCTGTCCACACAATCTCCACAGCATCTCACACACTTGATGTTACAGGTTTGTATCTAACACACTCAGCTTCTAACTCATTCAGTTTCATATTGCAATGAAACATTCAGCATCAAGTACACTCAGACTTGACCAGGGCTGGAACACTGAGGAGAGAAAAAACAACAAGTGTACACATATACATTCCACAGAATTAGCAGCTAAAATGACTTGCTAAACTCAAGGCTGAAATTTGTAACAATAACCGTCCATGTTTACAAACTTTACAGCCAGCCAAATTCAAAAGCAGAGTCTCTGTAGAGAAATGCTTACACAACAGCAGCCGGGCAGAGTAGAAAACTTGGATTTGTTGTTCAGCTGACTCCTGGCATCTGGCGTCCCCTCCCTTCGTAAATCAGGCCTCTTGTACTGACAGCAGCCGCTGGACATCACGACAGGGAAGAGCCTTGTAGAATCACAGCAAACCACAGCAAATGTAAATTCCATCCCAGGTTTTACTTCAGCTGGAACGCTGTTTGCAAATCTTAGGAACAGGAACAGATGACTTGCAATGCAGCTTCTGGAAGTGGCTTGTAGCTCCAGGCTTGACAAAAATCACGCATGCCTTTCCACAGTGCCAGAAAAACAAGCCTTCTTGTTTAAATGCAGCAAACAAAGTCTTGAACTCACCAAGGTGGGTCATCACAGTCTCACCGGTTGCAGCTTCAAACCATAAAGCTGTCTTGATAGACCACCAAGGGCAACAGAGCTCCACTGTGTATTAAAGGCTCCAACAGCTTCTCAGCACCCATTTCTCCGTCCTGGAGTAGCTGATATAATTCCATTCAAAGGATTTGAGTCCCAAAAGCAAAAATGCACAGTCCAAACACGCTTGCACTTCTTCAGAGAGAACCCTCTGAAGGTGGATTTGCCACATACTGCCACAAATCTTCTTCTTGCAAAAAGGATGATTCCAACTCCATACACTAGGTCAGATAGTTTGTGCCATCTAAAGGCTCAAATGGCAGACTGACCAGACACTGTTCAACCATTGCTGACCACTCAAAGAAAACATGTTTATTCAGAAATCAGCCTCTAAAAACAAACTCCCTTTTACAGCCAGGTCCAACGCAGCAAAGAAAACGCAAATTTCTCTCTGGGCCCATAACCTGATGGGGTATATGCTGGCTTAAAGGGGAAAAACCGAGGCTTGAGAATAAACAGACAAGAATGCAGCTTATTAGGGCCAACAGTGTTTACTGTTTAGCATAAGGCAATAATGCAAATAGAGTACAATCACATTATCGCAACAATGAAAAAGATGAATATACAGGATACATCATTGTAAAAGGAAAAACAAACCAAACTTATAAGCAGAGTTCCGTGTATTGATCCCAGGGCCAGAGTTCCTGCCGCGGCCTATACCCAAAGCCAGGCATAGCTCACTCTGCCCAGTCCACGGGAAGTGAACACATGAAGAACTACATAGCTAAGAGACACTAGAAATCAAGAAGACATAAAACACCATTTTGCATGGTTGTATATTCAGTTCTTCCAGCATTCTGATTGGCTGGAAGTTAGCTGTTACACACACACGAGGCCTCAAAGCACATAGCATGGGTTGCTATTGGTTAGCAGTGCTGCATCTACGCACTGAGTTCCCCCCCTCCTTGCTCAGGGGGGGCTTGGGCATGGGCAAGGCTTCCCACGGAAGGATATCAGGAGACCTTGTTCCCATGCAATCTAGTCAAAACAATACACACGTGATTGTTGCTATCTTGCACCTGCACTTCACGTCACCATGAGAAGGCTTTGCTTTGCTTTGTAAAAGATGCAATTTGCCAAAACACTTTTGCATTGAAAAGAAATCCAATTTACCAATATCATATAGTATAAGAAATCTGACAGCTACTGCATTAAATACCCTTACATTATGTTTTGGGACTGTACAAAATATATTTTGAAAAGAGGGAACTGGGGAAAAGATACTAACAAATTTTATTAAAAAGCATTAAAATTCTATTATGCCTTTTAATAAAATTTGTTAGTCGGAAAAGGTGCTATCAAACTTGTTCTGTTTTTTTACCACCCTAGACTAATATGGCTCTCCTCCTACAATATGTGTAAGGGTATCATGTTTTCATGGGGCCACTGGAAAAAGTTAGCACATAGTAATTAGTTAAAAATATTCGAGGCATATATAACAAATTAAAAAACATAAATTATTGGGTATTTTATACACACACAGACAAATATATGTATATACACTTTGTCTAGTATGCAATTATGTGGGAGCAAAGAAGCTTACTGGTTTCAAGAGATAAATGAATGAATGTGTGCATAGTTTTATACTATTTATAGTTTTAAAAAAAGAGATTGAGACCATCACAATGCAAGAGAGCATCACAAGCCACCCACAAGCAAAACTCAGGCATGCAATGGGTACTGAGCTTACAAAGGAAATAGGTCTAGGTGATCAAGGAAATAACTCCAAGTTACTAGCTCCATTTGCCCTGCAGGAATAATACTCATCATCATCATCATCATCATCATCATCATTATCTTGTATCTTATTAAAAGACCCACATAAGTTGTGTCTGTTGAAAATTCAGCATCAAGACATTCTTCTAAGTCAGGGTGATGAGATGCTCCAGAATTTGTTGTTGCTGATTTTTGCTTTAGGTATCTTTGCTTGTTTACTTAGCTACTTGGAACAACGCACCCCAAAACCTCTTATGATCATCTTAAATATACTAATCAGAATTAGGAAAAAGGAGGCAAGATGACCCTCCCATGTGGTCTGCAGTTTGGGCATACTTTTGGTACAGTTTGTGGTGCAGGAGAGAGGAAATTGGAGTACTGTGAACACCTATGTTTAATTTTACTTTCTCAATCCTGAACAGCACATTTCTTGGTAAAAATGAACAGGCTTGCCTGGTAATTAGGAGGCTCAGGGACTGCAACAGGCTCCAGCAAATCCAACGGATGTCTGCTTGCCAGCTTGCCAATTGGAGCTCCTCCCTGCAGTCTCAAGGTATAACTAATCACTGCCCTGAAACTTCCCCGCATTGAACTTCGGGAGGTCAACAGCACTTCCATTCTCTATACTGGGCACAGTAAAAGGTACTGTAGGCCATGGGGGCAGCACTTTTTTTATCAGCATACTCTCCTCCCAGCTGCGAATGGGAAGGAAGCATGTTAACCCAGCTGTGCGCCTTGCCTAGAAATCTCTTGGCTGCCAGGAAATGGGATTTACTCGGATGGACAACTTGGCAGGATTTACTCTTAAAAACTTTGCATTATAAAACAACCTAAACTGTTATATTGCACAATCCTTTTGGAGGCAATTTCCACATGACAATTCTAATGGCTGTTTTTAAAAATCTTTATTAAGTTTTCACAATTTGATGCAACTCACAGGATCATTTGCAGTCACTGCTCCAAAGATCCCTGGTTTCTAAGCTTAGGTTTGGTTTGGTTTTTTGAAAGTTGCCATAAAACTAAATATAGTTTCTGTTAGAAATTTAACAATGGGAACATAGAGATGGGGAGAGAATCTGATCAGGACTGTGGAGCTGTGATGAGGGGGTTTGCCACTATTCCTTATCTAATTTTTTCTCATGAAAAATGTTATGTTCTAAGGCAGGGTTCCTCAACCTCAGCCATTTTAAGATGTGTGGACTTCAACTCCCAGAATACTCCAGCCAGCATTGCTGGCTGGAGTATTCTGGGAGTTGAAGTCCACACATCTTAAAATGGCTGAGGTTGAGGAACCCTGTTCTAAGGGACAAGTAATAAATATGGAGGTAAAATATATAATTTCATAATGAAAACACCCCTCACTCAAGCACTGCAGAGCAATCTGATTTCCCACCTCCTGTGCAGTTGCGAATACACTAAAGAAAGATGGAAGATGTAGTCATGGTCTCCAGGCATTATATCTAGTTTCACCTTCTTTTATTCTAATCAGATGTGAATCTTCTGTTTTATTTGCTGGTCTATGACCAAATAAAAATTGATTTGATTTGATTTAGTTTCACCTTCAAATGCTTCTCTACTAATTATTTTTCATATATATTTCCTTTCCAGATACCTTTATCTATGAATATGTCTACATTTCTCGCATACGATCAGCCTACAATAAGTTACTGTGGTGTACATCATGAACTTCTTGGTCATAAGTCCTATGACTCAAGTGCACAGGAAGAAACAATGGAGACACAGTTAGAGACTGACCTGGATCTGAGCACAATCACGAGAGCAGCACGAAATCAGTGATCACACTCAGCTGACTTATAACCCAGAGTCGCCACCAATTTTTTTATTTGTCATGAAGAATTAAATCAATATTTCTCCAGGGAAACTCCCAATTCTGTTTAAAAAGTTACACATTCGGATACCGATTGTTTCAAGTCTACGATTTGTAATTAGCTAAGTTGTGCAGTCTTTTTGACTTCAAAATGGAGTATGATCCTTAAAATAAATCTTTTTTTCAAAACTCATCCTACCTATCTGTAAAAAGAAAAGAAAGTGTACAGAGCTAATGTATTTTTTCATATTGTAAAGTTTCAATATACTGAAATGTACTGGTATGTCCAGGACCATGCTTTATTTTATTTTACAATTTTCAGTTTCTAAAATTTTAAATTAACAAAAATTATACCTTGTGTTATATTCAGAGTTTCTCAGTTTTGTAGAAACTGGTTTGTTCTGCGTTTACCCCCCCAAAACAAAACACTCTAAAATTCTACACTGTGCAAATTAGGCACAAACTCTATCACACAACAGAATTCTTTCAACATGTTCTGGAAATAATCTATTAACCAAATGAGAGTTGGATTGTTCAAACTCATGTAGACATGGACATGGGGGGAGGTGGGGGGAGGGGAGCTACTAAAAAAACAGATTTTTTTAACAGTTCTCCAAATTAACTCTTGCCTTGAATTACAAACTGCTTTCTCAAGCAATGAAATGTAATGATAAAGAGGGATATTTTAACAACAGTTTTCTGAATGAATGACTCATTGTTTTATTCTTTCATAACACAGATACAATAATGGAATGGACTAAAGGAGAAAAAAACACCACTGGAGACAAAGACAGTAATCATAGCAACAAAGTTTCATTTAACTAGAAAAACAAACCCATCTGGAATGGTTGACTTGGATATGGTTTTCTTTAGTCACACTACAAAGCAAAGTGACACAACAGATGATAACATAACAATGAGTTCTAGTAACATATGCTGTCTGCAGGTATGTTTTAGGATTGTTTCAGCATTGCCCTAAAATATTTATAAGCCAATATGCACATGTCCAAGGTTTTCGGAAGGAAGGAAGGAAGGAAGGAAGGAAGGAAGGAAGGAAGGAAGGAAGGAAGGAAGGAAGGAAGGAAGGAAGGAATCAATATATAGAAAATACATTGAAAAAGAAATGAAGTCCAAAAAGACTGACTCATGTGCCTTGCAGAAGAGGGATAAAAGATAGAACTAATCACACATCTTTAAGGTTTGTTTTGCATTTACCCTGACATTCTCATTATCTCAAAGGTAAGGAAGCAATCTTCTAAGTGTTCCATGATGGGAATAGATCATAATTTATTTTAACATGACAAGTATTCCAAAAACATCATTTCCAGGGTCATTCTAAAGCTCACTTCACAAGGGCCCCTCTGCCATAAGGAAGGCACATGCTCATTTAGATCTGCAAGGTGTGAGCATAAACATTTTCCCCCTAAATGGGAAGTATCATTTTAATTAAGGCTACAAGTTTATACACATAGTCCCTGAATCACTTCATTATCTTTACATGTGATAAGAAATTCTGTCATCTATTGTTTCACATTCAGGTCCTTCTATAAGCTAATGTGTACCATAGACCTCCATTGGGAACTCTTTTTGTTATTGCTACAATCCCTCCATCTACATTTTTGGTCAAAGCTAACAAAAGCAAGTCATTACAGATAGTAAAGTGAATGAATATCCCTCTCTGTGTCCATCTATTATTACCTAAAGAAGAAAGTAGTACTGAACCCTCAATCCTATATTCATAACTTTATGTGCAGAATTAAAATATTCTCACAAATATGTGGTAATAATGAAAGCATTAAAAATTAATCAGTAGTTGTAAATGCCAATCAATCTGGATGAAAAAAATTTAAAAAACACAATTCTTACATAGCTGATCAAATTGGGGGGTATATAAAATGTCTACAATAAAAAATAAATTGTTCATGAATTCCAGTGGATCAAACAGAACTTGATTAGATGTCAGTGATTAAAAAGCTTTAAAACTATTAATAATACTATTCTATTGAAACACATACTACAGCACTATTACTTTAAAATCATTAAAAAGATGTATCTTATGGTGATCTTATTAGGGAAAAAAGATTCAAGGATACTTGGGTTTTCCAAACTATGAGGACAAAATTTCATATAATAGTAACAATCCTTTTTTATAAATAAAGAGAAATTTAACCACAAATCTATTTTTCTCAATATTTCTTCCAAGTATTTTACAATGACTTCATCAATGAAATTAAGAGATACGAATTCAACCATTTGTATGAAGAAACTCTTATTGGGGAAAAAAAATCTTCAGAATATTGTTAAAAAGAAATGCAAGCGTACAAAATGTCAAAAGAGAATACATTGTATTATTTATTTAACATCCTAGATTTTTGTAACATATTTTGCATAAATTATTTGCTATTCAAAATATTTTATTTGTCATTTTTAAGACTCATCCTAACTTTCATAATCTCTTCAGTTTCTGATTTCTCCAGATATTGCCACATGCAACCCTTGGAATTCTCTCTGGCCACTATTACTAGAAATTGGTGGCACAGTTCCTATCAACTGATGGCAGGAAAAATAAGAAAACTGGAGGGTATTTCCTAGGAGAGGTTTGGAAGATCGTTAAAAACAAAGAAGCCCTCTGCTAAGAAGAACAAACCCCACCCACCTTTCCTTATTGACCCACCAAGGTTCCCAAAAAAGTAAACTAGAATCTCTGAGTAACAAAAGGTTAACCATACCTGAGGTTCTAGTCTGGGGATGGTTAGATTTCTGATCCACAGAATTAATTGAGAAAAAAATGTTCTTAGACAGAGCTATATATTAACCTTCAAGAACGGAATTATTTTTCTCACTATTATAAAATTTCAGAAGAAAATCTCATTTCTTCACGTTATAAGTTAGGCAACAATATGAATTCAATAAGAAACAGATAGATTATTGCATTCCTGTCTTACTGTTGTTCCATGTTGCTCACACTGTATGTTACCTTCTGCAGACAGTAGCCACTAAAAATGAACTGGTTTTTGCCCTACAAATAATATGGGGAGATTTAGGTGTAGGGTTAAAATTACTGCAACTATGGGGAGAACTCCTGGAGAAAATCTATGTGATCACTAGAGTCAACAACAACTTGATTGCACATAATCAATCAACCATGAGGAGAATATTGTTCCAGATGAAATCATGGCTATGTGGAGAATATTGGTTGCCACCATACGGAGTTTCAAGCAGCATGTAAAATTTGTTTTCACACGGCTTACATTTTTCAGATGCCATGTTAAGGTTAGAAGCTTGGAGAGGCAGGAACATTACAGCAGGAAGCTTTTCCCAAACGTACACATTCCTTAAAACACTTGCAATGCACAAGGTTCGCTACATGTCTCATAATGAGTAGTGGGGACTGGGGAAGAAATTTACCTCTATATTTTTATTTTAAAAAATTAAAAAGTACACTAAAAATTAAAAAGTTAAGTCTGCCTCTGCAGTTATGCTTACTCTTTAGCCCATGTTGGCATAGCGGTTAAAATGTCAGACTAGAGCGGGGGAGACGATGGTTTCATGCCTAAGGGAGTTCTAGGCCCTCCTTAGGCATGAAAGCCAGCTGGGTGACTTTGGGCCAGTCTCTCTCTCTCTCTCTCTCTCTCTCAGCCCAACCCACCTCACAGGATTGTTGTTGTGGGAGAAACAGGAGCAGAGAATGTTATGTACACTGCCATGAGTTGTACAAAAATAAAGACGGGACATGTATCTAATAACAAATTTTAAAAAATTAAAATATAGCATGTGAAAAGAACTGTGGAAAAAGAGGGAATCATACTGTCTGAAAACTCATGTTTACACAATTATGCACAGTAATTTTTTAAAAAAATACGTGCTGCTTTACGCCATTACACCCATAAACATGACAAAAATTTAAAATACAATTAAAATACAGGATTTAAATTTAACACTGGCCATACCCCTACCACCATTTAAGCTTCATATGATAAATGATTTAAATTAATTTTCTGCTGCTAGTGCAAATAGGTATATAAGTATATAATTTGTTTTAATGTTCACCAACTTTTTTGGCCATACCTTGCAGATACTCCTACTTATCTTGAACACAACAAAGACTGGATATGTTACCACATAAGTCCCTTTGCCCTCATAATAGATGGCAAGAGAAACTACAACACTTGTCAAGAGTACACTAGAAAGTAAGCAAATGCATCACAATTGTACTTTGAAAAATAGTCTCCTGAATCTGGTTTTTGATCAAATAAGAGTAGTTTGCATGTAAGAAGCAGCAGTTAAGAGCAGGTGGTTGAATTATTTCCCTTTTAGCTCAGGTTTGTTTCCATTTTTTTTACATTTTCAACATAACATGCAAAAGGGGAACCTGGGCATCTACTGTATCTTATGATGCTCTTTACTTGCAATGTAACATCTGCTTTCATTTTATGCTGTACTACAGGCACAAAAATAGAAGCCCAGAGCATCCTTTCCACTATTTCTTGCAACGTATAGAGTGGATTTTATCAGAGACATTAAAAAGAGGACATTTTGGCTAGAGAAAATGCATAAACAAATGTATCTGCAAATCTTTAATAACTGTTTGATGCATGGGAAGAAACCCCCCAGGAAAGGAAAGGTACAAGAATAGGAAGAAAGGGATAAAATATTTAAGAATGTTTAATGCTTCCTTCATCAAATATATAGCCTATAATTACATCTCTTTCCCCAAGCCATTATAGGTTGGCTACATAAAATTTTCAAAAAATGTAGAGCAGTGTTTTTCAACCTTGGCAACTTGAAGATGTATGGACTTCAACTCTCAGAATTCCCCAGCCAGCAAAGTTGAAAAACACTGATGTGGAGGAAGAAAAGACAATCTTATTGCTCAAAACTGAGGAGGGAAAAATTGTCCTTTTTTTTTCCAAGCCATACTTATTTGGAATATAAATTAGAAAGGAATGTAAAGTAAAAATTAAAATCTCACTGAATTTATTAACATATGGAACATATTTTATTTTTATCATACAACTTTCTATATAGGGTGGGATAGCTAATACCCTAGAACAGTCAACTTTAGCAACTTTAAGATGTGTGGACTCCAACACGTTGAACTCCACACATCTTAAAGTTGCCAAGGTTGAAAAACACTGCCCTAGAAGACAGAATTAAACTTCAAAACTATCTGGATAAATTGGATAAATTGGCAGAAAGTAACAGAATGAAATTTACAGCCAAAAGCAAAGTTCTTCACTTAGAACAAACCCAAACACACAAGAACAGAATGGGTGTACCTGAGCCGTATTTCTTTAAAATATCTGAAAGTAGTAATAAATGGCAAAGTGAATAGGAGATTGTTGCAAAGAAGGCAATTGCAATATTAGGCTGTTTCACCAGAAATAGTTTCTAAATCACATGAATTTTACTTTTAATCCTATTCTGTTTTAGTCAGAGATTACCTCAAGCAATGCGCCTAGATCTGGGGACCACACTTTAACAAGGATTCAGAGAAATTGGAATAGTTTCAGAGGAGAATCGCTATGAAGAAAGATGGAAGGATTAGATATATTTAGCCTTGCAAAAGTTGACTGAGGAGAAATAGAGCTGCCCAATATATGGAAAAAAAATGTCTCACAGATGTTCAAGCTTATTCATTCCAGAGCGCAGGATGCAGTAAAATGGATTTAAGTTACAGGAAAGCAGATTCTAATTGAATGACAGAAAAAGCTTCTGGTATACTTTTTTTAATGACATTAAAAATACTATAATAACAAGAAACAAAGCAATACAACAATAACAAAAGTGTCTGTGTGTTTGTGTGTGATATTTACTGTAGGCATGAGATTTTCAGACACCCTCTTCATTCAGCCTTAAAACCTCTTGAAAAGTATCACAGATACATATATACCCCTCTAAGCTCCTTGGGGAAGAAGTGATAAAAACATAAAATAAATAAGAAATGTATATGCATGGGATTATAGGAAACAATAAAAATTGCATTGAGAAGGTTCTTCTGCTACAATAAGTCTCATCCTTTATTCATTGATCAAAGAAGGGTTGCTAGGTAACTCTTCATGGCTTTCCTACATGCTTCAAATTCAGAAAAATCTTTTGTAATAAAATATTTATTTTATTATTCAAATTTATTCCCCGCCCATCTCCCATGCAAGGGACTCTGGGCGGGTTACAATTATTTATTTATTATTCAAATTTATTCCTTATATAAGGTATATTATAATGTATTTCTTTTACTTTTTGCTCAGGCAAAATCTTTTTCCTTCATTTGAAAAACAGTACATGTTCTACACTTCTTAAAGTTGCTGAGGCTGAGAAACAGTGCTGTCTATCCTAAGCTTGCAAATGAATGCCATCTCCTAAGAAATGATTTGTAGCTATGAGATGAATACAACAGTAACACTTGTGGGTAAAGAGATTTAGGCCACAGTGCAATTTAAGGCCCAAGGCATATAAGCCTACAAAAATCAGGGGGCTGAAACAAGGTGTTTCAGTGTTGAATGAAAGGTCAGACCGTTGTCAGTTAGGTTGTTCCAACATAAGGACACTTCCAGGAAGGTCAGAACAGGACATTTTGGGGTCAGGATTTTTCAAGTACAACATAATTTGCACACTTCTACCTATGAAGCCACTAATGTTGGGTTTCATAAATTGCTCCCTTGAACCTCCTCACTATCCAGATGAAGGACTTAACCACACAGAGGAACTTTACAATCAATGGACCAGCATGCAGACTGCTTACTCTTTTAAATGTTCAAAAACTAAACAAAATCAATAATAAAAAACATTCCTTCTCACCCCTATGGGTGGTATGTGTCTTCCTCAACCTCAGGTCCTCTACCAGAGGCCTGGGAGTTTGAGGGTTCTGCGCAGTATCTCAGCTGTTCCTAGCACTGCGTTCTTCTGGACAGAGAGCTCTGATGTTGTTCCTGGAATTTGTTGGAGGCCACTCTCCCAGATTAGGAGTCACAGCCCCGAGTGCTCCTACCACCACTGGGACCATTTTCGCCTTCACTTTCCACATCCTCTCTAGTTCTTCCTTCAGGCCCTGGTACTTCTCCAGCTTCTCATACTCCTTCTTCCTGATGTTGCTGTCACTTGGCACCACTGCATCTATCACCACCACTGTCTTCTGGTCCTTGTCTACTACAACAATGTCTGGTTGATTGGCCAGTACTTTCCTGTCCGTCTAGATCTGGAAGTCCCACAGCATCTGAGTCCTGTTATTCTCCACAATCTTCTGTGGAATCTCCCATCTGGACTTGGGAGGGCCTAGCCCATATGCTGTGCAGATGTTCCTGTACACAATGCCAGCTACTTGGTTGTGCCATTCAGTGTATGCTGTTCCTGCCTGCATCTTACACCCTGCCACTATGTGTTGGACTGTATCTGAGGCCCCTCTGCACAGTCTGCACCTCAGGTCCTGTCTAGTGTGGTACCCCTGCTTCTATGGATTGGGTGCTTAGTGCCTGTTCTTGTGCTGCTATGATCAGTGCCTCAGTGCTGTCTTTTAGTCCAGCCCTTTCCAGCCACTGGTAGGATTTTCCAAGGTCAGCCACCTCAGCTGTCGATGGTACATCCCATGCAGGTTCTTCTTGCCATGGCAGCTCCTCTGCTTGATCTTCCTTCCATGTCTGCTGCTGTTTCAGGCATTCTCTCAGCAGCTCATCTTTGGGTGCCATCTTACTGATGTACTCCTGGATGCTCTGAGTTTCATCCAGGACAGGGGCTTTGACACTCACCAGACCCCGCACCCCTCTTTTCGGCTGGTGTACAGTCTCTGGGTGTTGGACTTGGGGTGGAAACCTCCATACATTGTGAGGAGCTTCCAGGTTTTCACATTGGCAGCCTCCATGTCCTCCATTGGCCAGTTCACTATATCGGCAGGGTATCTGATGACCGGCAGGGCATACATGTTGATAGCGTGAATCTTGTTCTTGTTCTGAGCTGGCTCTTCAGGACCTATCTTATCCTTAGATGGTACTTGGATGTTGCTGTCTTCCTTGCCTCCTCATCGCGGTTCCCATGTGATTTGGGATACCAAGGTACTTGTAGCTGGTCTGTATGTCTGCTATGTGGCCCGCTGGTAGTTCCACCCCATCAGTCTTGACTACCTTTCCTCTCTTTGCTACCATTTGGCCACACTTCTCCAGTCCAAATGTCATCTCAATGTCCGCACTGTAGATCCGGGTCAGGTGGATCAGCGAGTTGATGTCTTGTTCACTCTTAGCATACAGCTTGATGTCATCCATGTAGAGAAGTTGGCTGATGGTAGTTCCACTCTTGAACTTGAGTGGCTGGATAGCGTAGTGGGTAGAGTGCAGCCCTTTGGCACAGGAGACTGGTGTTCAAATCCCAGCTGGTACCTACCTTACCAGTAGGGATCCTTGGGCAAAGACCCCCTAATGCTTCACCTGCCTACCACGAACTAAGAAAGTCATGCCAGCTTGGACGTCACCCAGATTAACAAGATCTGAGCCAGATGTTGGAGAACCAGGACAATCTGGCAATAAGTGAGCTACTGGAACAAACCATACATGGATGAGACAAAATATCAATATCAATATCAATATCAATATCAGAATAAGGCTTGTTGAGAAAAAAGATTATTTATCTTTGTTATTAACTGCCTTTTGCACCCCTCGGCCCCAGTCAATCTATACATGCACAATACGTTTTGTTGTGCGGCTCTGTTTGTATATTTTCCCAATATACACAATATTTCTAAATTTAAATGCTGTGTAATATAGAAAAACTAGGTCAATACCTATATACTTTTTCTTCTGGCTAATTACAGACATTTATTTATTTTAATTAGATTTCAAAATAAATAAATCTTGATGAATTCTAGTAGTCTTAATGTTGTTTTAATGAATATCAAAACAATTAGTATACTTTAGTGTTTACCACTGGAACACTAAAGAGAATTTTGAGTAAACTGAAAATACAGTGAACTGAATCATGAAAATTTTCATGACAGAGGACTCACAGTCTGCTCTACTAGACTGTATTAATTTCATTATAAATACTATTTATTTCAAAGATCCAATGCATCCACAATGGTGGCTATTTCCATGTGTCATCTAATTTTATGCTACCTATGTGAGAGTGATAATCTACAAATAAGTATTAATTAAAAAGCATTAATACTAAATCACCTTGGAGATGTGTTGCATCTTTATTACTGCCAAATGGTCTCTGAATGAAATAAAGTAAGATTCCAGAGGGACAGGAGAAGAAGCTTTTCAGAACTTCCTAGCACTAAACAGTTGATCCTAAGAGTAATATAAGTATGATTATTGTGAAGACTTTGCCCTGATGGCAAGTTGCTGGCTCAGAAATGTGAATCAACATCTCCCAGGGCAGATCTGCACTTTCTGCTTGGCCCATCACAAGTACAAGCCCCTCACCATTTCTTGAGTGTTCCTCCTCCCACTCCCAGCCCTTTGTAAATTCATTCCACATCCATGTTTTCCAGCATCAATTCAGAACTGCTGTTTTCCTACCTGAACCATTTTAAGTTTGTCAGATCAGTTGGCCTCCAGGCCTTCCTTCCACTCTAGTAGCAGCCCCAGTTCTGATTGGCTGCAATGCTGGCACATCCCCTCCCCTCCAGTGACTGGTCACTGTCCTGAGCAGCCATTTAATCCTGGGCTATTGGGCTACTATGTTCTCTGCTGGTCAGCAGTTGAATTTTTTTTGGGGGGGGGGGTTGTTTTTACAATCTGGGTTTGTAACAGCTGTCTGCAGCAGCTGTTAAAGGAAAACAATCCAAACATTCTATCTATTCTATCTATCTATCTATTCTGGAATAGATAGAAGAATGTGGTGGTGGTCTAAATTTTAATAAACAAATCCTATGCAGATGATACTATTCTATTAGTAAATAACAAGCAAGGTTTACAGGTTTAACGCAATCAAGTGTATAAATTGAATATACTTGATGGACTAAATATAAATCAGAAAAGAAAGAAAGAAAAATAATAGTTATCAGTAAAAATAAAATCCCAGAAATGTGAATGAAATCAGATGCTCCTCTAAAGAATGGACAAAGATATGGAAATGGTGATTATTATCAAGAAAAAAATATTTAGAAATATCAACTACTACAATTAATATACAAAGAATGATTCAAGGGAAATGCAGTGTTGGAGGCAACATAATCAGGTTGAAAAATCTGTATATGTGCAGTTTGGCAAAAATATCATGTTTTAAACAGTAATATCAAAAGAACAAAAAGTACTGGTGGATGCCAACCTCCACTAAAAGAAGGAAGAGGTGGTGGCAGTTATGTGTGATTCACAAGTGGGAAGAATCTGTTCTTGGTCAAGTGTTACTAGGTTGGGAGTACTGATTCCTTACAGGAAGGTAGGGGTTTTTTCCTGCATGGATCTGGATGCCTCCAATATTAGAAATGAATTGTATAGGTCAGTTGCTGCGACTAATGTCACAGGTGCATAAGGCTAAAATGCTTAACATATTATTTCATTAGAACAACCTAGTTAGTGCATATACTTCTCTGAAATTTGGCACCTCTTCCCTCCACCAGTTTCTCAGTGTTGTAAATCATTTTCACACAAGTCCAGAAAATAACAGGATGAATTATATAACAGTTACAGAGGTAATGTTTGTTCATCAAGTTGAAAGGCACCTTCATATATTGGGAGAAAAATCTGTAGGAACTTTAATGAAATAAAAACTCTTACTTGATCAGAGGAGGGAAAATATAGTTTCTTTTTTTTTTTTTTTTTTTTATTAAATTTTATTAAGTTTTACAATACATAATAAAATTTAAAGTAGAAAAAGAAATAGAAACAGAAATACAAAATAAGAAAAAGATAAAGAAAAAGTGAAGTCAAGAAATAATAAGCAAAGAAAATATAGAAAATAGATGTCCTCCAATCTATCTTTGAACTTAAAGTACAACAATTGATTTTAAATGTTAGTCCTTCATACAGTATACAGGAACTTTTCTTTGTCATATGCCTTTTGATTTCTTTAATCCAATCTTCTAACCTTCATCTTACTGTCTCCCAATAATCCATCTTTGGCTTCCACTCCTTGAAGTAGTAGTTAAATGTTGAATGTTCATTACTACATATTTATATCTTCAATAAAGACCAATTAGTATAACAAATAAAAGCCTTATTTACTTCTAATAAACTACAATATATTCTATTCATATTATGACTCATAACCTAACATGTTATGTAACTTAATACATAGTTTAGCAATTCTTATAGTGTTCATACATATATATTTCTATAATTTAATTCTAATATATATATATATCTCCATAAAAAAGGAATTCTTGAATCTCAATTATCCATCTGTAATTTCCATTCCTTGTAGTAGTGTCCATTTAAACTAAATGCATAATCTATCATATCACTTAACCTAATAGCTAATATATCAATTCTTATAATATTCATACAATACATATTGATATATATCATCCTGTAGTAACCATCATTCTAATTCCATCATATCATTATCTTCTCATAAATATATCTCTAAGGAAAACAATATTCTATAATATCAACTTGTGTTTGTATTTAGCATCTTACATTTAGAATATCACTTTTTATATATCCATACAATTTCTCATAACAATTCAAGTCCATATTTTTTCATTAACCTTTATATCCATACAGTTTCTCATATCTTCTGTTTAGGTTATGCCAAAATCACAATACACTGTGGGAGATTCGCAATATACAGCCTGCTCTTTTCTATATCTCATATAGAATATCAGAGCAACCTTCTCTCCCTTTCCACATATTTCACAACATCCATCCAACTGTGCACCCATATTTTCACTCTGTCTCCACTGCCACAACATATCTATACCAAGATTGTAGTGTAAAGCCTTCAGAATGTTCTTCTGAACTAATATACTCAAAATTTCCTCCTTCTGTTTCTCCTCCACTTGAAAAACATTTTTCCTTTCTGTCTCCGTTTCTGTTCTCTGTTCTTTCTCTCTGTTTTGCAGAGTTACGAACAGTAATTCCAACGACCTTTGAATATTTGAAAAAGCCTCAGTAATCTCTCTTCTGAGCTCCTCAGGTACAAGTTGGAAAGCCATCTTTCCTGTGTCCTTCAAATTAAAACAACAACCCTTCTAGTCAAAACAATAATAATGTAATCTGTCCATGGAATACTACCAGCAGAATCTATGAAGGTTCTCAGTCATCCAGGTGGAATTGTCTGTAGCTTGAATCATGTCAACTGGATTTCTATTTTCTTAATGGAAACGTTTCGCTCCTTATCCAAGGGGCTTCTTCAGTCTGAGCAAAGTTGGTAAGGGAATCCTAAATATGTTCCTAGGTAGCTGTGTGACCTTACACCTGGGGCTAGGTCATGGTTATATTGAGATGTAATTTTTAAGTCCTTTTATCATCTAATGGAGGGTCGTTAAAAACACCATGCTGCTGTTGAGCTTCTGAAATGGTCTTAATCTTCCTAGGCACAGAAGACAACACGGGGAGGAAGATGGGGGAGAGTTTGTGCCTGAGGCCCCCACCTCTATTCAAGGAAGGATTTTCCAAGTTGGCATAAATGGATTCCTTGACCCCTCTCTCAAACCACCTATCTTCTCTGTCTAAAATGTGAACATTAATGTCCTCAAATGAATGTCCTTTTTCTTTTAGATGAAGATAAACTGCTGACTCTGGTCCTGTGGTGTTATTTCTCCTGTGTTGTGCCATCCTCCTGTACATAGGTTGTTTGGTTTCTCCAATGTAGAGTTCAGAGCACTCCTCACTGCACTGGATTGCATAAACTACATTGCTTTTCTTATGTTTTGGAGTTTGATCTTTGGGGTGTACAAGCCTCTGTCTCAGTGTGTTGGTGGGTTTGAAATATACAGGTATGTGGTGTTTGCCAAATATCCGTTTTATCTTTTCAGACACGCCAGCCATGTAGGGAATGACCAGGTTCTTTCGTTTACTCTGAGTCTCAGCCCTATCTGTCGCTGTTTTAGGTCTGGTAAATTTAGATTTGGTGAAGGCCCAATTTGGATATCCACAGGCCTTCAGGGCTGTTCTCAGGTGCTGATTTTCATTCTTTTTGGAATCCATGGAGGTGGGGATGGTTTCTGCTCTGTGTGACAATGTCCTGATGACTCCTAGTTTGTGCTGCAGTGGATGGTGGGAGTCAAACATCAGATATTGATCTGTGTGTGTGGGTTTCCTGTAGATCCCTATTTCTAGCTTGCCACCGGTCCCAATGAGGACTTCACAGTCTAGGAATGCCAGTCTGTTGTCCTTGGTGTCTTCTCTGGTGAAGCTAATGTTGGCATCTATAGTGTTTATATGGTCCGTGAAGGCCTGTACTTCCTGGGCCTTGATTTTGACCCAGGTGTCATCCACATACCTAAACCAGTGGGTGGGCACCGTTCCCTGGAATGTGTTGAGTGCTTTCTTCTCCACTTCTTCCATGTATAAATTGGCCACAATGGGTGACACAGGAGAACCCATGGCACAGCCGTGTTTTTGTCTGTAAAAGTCACCTCTGTATGTGAAATAAGTGGTGTTAAGACACAGGTCCAGAAGATGGCAGATCTGGTTTGGGTTGAGATGGCTTCTCCTTTCCAGGGTGCTGTCCTCTTCTAGTCTCTTCCTGACAGCGGATAGAGCATGAGTGGTGGGGATGCTGGTGAAAAGGGAGGACACATCAAAGGAGACCATAGTTTCATCTGTATCCAGTTTCAGGATCTTTGCTTTGGAAACAAATTCTTCCGAATTATGGATGTGGTGTTCAGAGTGTCCAACTAGAGGTGCTAGTATGGTAGAGAGGTGTTTGGCAATGTTGTATGTTACCGAATTGATGCTGCTGACTATGGGTCGGAGGGGTGTTTCTTCCTTGTGGATCTTAGGAAGTCCGTAGATGCAGGGGATGGCTTCTCCAGGATACAGACGGTGGTAGGTAATCCTATCGATGGAGCCATCATGTTCCAATTGTTTCAAACTGTCTATTGCCTTTTTCTTGTAATTGTTGGTGGGGTCTCTTTTCAGTTTTTCATATGTATGGTGATCCTCCAAAAGTGAGGTAATTTTATTGTGGTAGTCTGCAGTGTTTAGAACCACTGTACATCTTCCTTTGTCAGCAGGTAAAATGGTGATGGTTTCATCTTTGCTGAGGGCTGTCAGGGCTCTCCTCTCTTGGACGGTAAGGTTGGGGGGAGGAGGTTGAGCACTGGACAGAGCTGCAGATATTTTAAGCCGGAGTTGTTCTGCTTCTTCAAAAGGTAGGTGGTTGTTGTGGATGGCAGATTCTGTGGCTGTAATGAGCTCCACAACCGGAACTTGCTTGGGAGTGATGGCAAAATTAAGACCTTTGGCTAGGACATCTCTCTCTGGTTGGGTAAGTTCTCTGTCTGAGAGATTTTTCACCCACATGTTCTTTTTGTCCTCTGTGGTCCTGTTGTTGTTGTTCCTCCCAGTGGTTTCTCCAGTTCCTTGTTTCTGCTTGCTGCGAGAAAGAAGAATGTCAAATTTCTTAGTTTGCCTCTCCTTTGTCTTGTGATGCTGGGCCAGCTGTACTTTATTGCCAAGCTGAATAACTCTATCCAGGATTGGGTCAGGAAGGGTGGCTGTGAGTTCCTGGTGAAGGTTCTCAAAATTGTATTGCAGGGCCTCAATGGTGAAGTGGACTTGCCTTATTCTTTCATTTAGAAGATGTCTTTGTGCCTGCTGCAGGATCTGATCTGCTCTGTGACCCTTAACTGTAGATTGCAGGCGTAGGCTTGTCGGGATGAGTCTCTGTTGTCTGCATCTGAGGTTAAAACGTAGGTGGTTTCTATAGTCTGCCACCTTTCTTGCTGTCTTCTCGAATTTCCTTACCAACTTCAGGGTTTCATCCCCAAAATGTATGGCAATATGTCTATGAAGGTTCTCAGTCATCCAGGTGGAATTGTCTGTAGCTTGAATCATGTCAACTGGATTTCTATTCACCAAATCTAAATTTACCAGACCTAAAACAGCGACAGATAGGGCTGAGACTCAGAGTAAACGAAAGAACCTGGTCATTCCCTACATGGCTGGCGTGTCTGAAAAGATAAAACGGATATTTGGCAAACACCACATACCTGTATATTTCAAACCCACCAACACACTGAGACAGAGGCTTGTACACCCCAAAGATCAAACTCCAAAACATAAGAAAAGCAATGTAGTTTATGCAATCCAGTGCAGTGAGGAGTGCTCTGAACTCTACATTGGAGAAACCAAACAACCTATGTACAGGAGGATGGCACAACACAGGAGAAATAACACCACAGGACCAGAGTCAGCAGTTTATCTTCATCTAAAAGAAAAAGGACATTCATTTGAGGACATTAATGTTCACATTTTAGACAGAGAAGATAGGTGGTTTGAGAGAGGGGTCAAGGAATCCATTTATGCCAACTTGGAAAATCCTTCCTTGAATAGAGGTGGGGGCCTCAGGCACAAACTCTCCCCCATCTTCCTCCCCGTGTTGTCTTCTGTGCCTAGGAAGATTAAGACCATTTCAGAAGCTCAACAGCAGCATGGTGTTTTTAACGACCCTCCATTAGATGATAAAAGGACTTAAAAATTACATCTCAATATAACCATGACCTAGCCCCAGGTGTAAGGTCACACAGCTACCTAGGAACATATTTAGGATTCCCTTACCAACTTTGCTCAGACTGAAGAAGCCCCTTGGATAAGGAGCGAAACGTTTCCATTAAGAAAATAGAAATCCAGTTGACATGATTCAAGCTACAGACAATTCCACCTGGATGACTGAGAACCTTCATAGACATATTGCCATACATTTTGGGGATGAAACCCTGAAGTTGGTAAGGAAATTCGAGAAGACAGCAAGAAAGGTGGCAGACTATAGAAACCACCTACGTTTTAACCTCAGATGCAGACAACAGAGACTCATCCCGACAAGCCTACGCCTGCAATCTACAGTTAAGGGTCACAGAGCAGATCAGATCCTGCAGCAGGCACAAAGACATCTTCTAAATGAAAGAATAAGGCAAGTCCACTTCACCATTGAGGCCCTGCAATACAATTTTGAGAACCTTCACCAGGAACTCACAGCCACCCTTCCTGACCCAATCCTGGATAGAGTTATTCAGCTTGGCAATAAAGTACAGCTGGCCCAGCATCACAAGACAAAGGAGAGGCAAACTAAGAAATTTGACATTCTTCTTTCTCGCAGCAAGCAGAAACAAGGAACTGGAGAAACCACTGGGAGGAACAACAACAACAGGACCACAGAGGACAAAAAGAACATGTGGGTGAAAAATCTCTCAGACAGAGAACTTACCCAACCAGAGAGAGATGTCCTAGCCAAAGGTCTTAATTTTGCCATCACTCCCAAGCAAGTTCCGGTTGTGGAGCTCATTACAGCCACAGAATCTGCCATCCACAACAACCACCTACCTTTTGAAGAAGCAGAACAACTCCGGCTTAAAATATCTGCAGCTCTGTCCAGTGCTCAACCTCCTCCCCCCAACCTTACCGTCCAAGAGAGGAGAGCCCTGACAGCCCTCAGCAAAGATGAAACCATCACCATTTTACCTGCTGACAAAGGAAGATGTACAGTGGTTCTAAACACTGCAGACTACCACAATAAAATTACCTCACTTTTGGAGGATCACCATACATATGAAAAACTGAAAAGAGACCCCACCAACAATTACAAGAAAAAGGCAATAGACAGTTTGAAACAATTGGAACATGATGGCTCCATCGATAGGATTACCTACCACCGTCTGTATCCTGGAGAAGCCATCCCCTGCATCTACGGACTTCCTAAGATCCACAAGGAAGGAACACCCCTCCGACCCATAGTCAGCAGCATCAATTCGGTAACATACAACATTGCCAAACACCTCTCTACCATACTAGCACCTCTAGTTGGACACTCTGAACACCACATCCATAATTCGGAAGAATTTGTTTCCAAAGCAAAGATCCTGAAACTGGATACAGATGAAACTATGGTCTCCTTTGATGTGTCCTCCCTTTTCACCAGCATCCCCACCACTCATGCTCTATCCGCTGTCAGGAAGAGACTAGAAGAGGACAGCACCCTGGAAAGGAGAAGCCATCTCAACCCAAACCAGATCTGCCATCTTCTGGACCTGTGTCTTAACACCACTTATTTCACATACAGAGGTGACTTTTACAGACAAAAACACGGCTGTGCCATGGGTTCTCCTGTGTCACCCATTGTGGCCAATTTATACATGGAAGAAGTGGAGAAGAAAGCACTCAACACATTCCAGGGAACGGTGCCCACCCACTGGTTTAGGTATGTGGATGACACCTGGGTCAAAATCAAGGCCCAGGAAGTACAGGCCTTCACGGACCATATAAACACTATAGATGCCAACATTAGCTTCACCAGAGAAGACACCAAGGACAACAGACTGGCATTCCTAGACTGTGAAGTCCTCATTGGGACCGGTGGCAAGCTAGAAATAGGGATCTACAGGAAACCCACACACACAGATCAATATCTGATGTTTGACTCCCACCATCCACTGCAGCACAAACTAGGAGTCATCAGGACATTGTCACACAGAGCAGAAACCATCCCCACCTCCATGGATTCCAAAAAGAATGAAAATCAGCACCTGAGAACAGCCCTGAAGGCCTGTGGATATCCAAATTGGGCCTTCACCAAATCTAAATTTACCAGACCTAAAACAGCGACAGATAGGGCTGAGACTCAGAGTAAACGAAAGAACCTGGTCATTCCCTACATGGCTGGCGTGTCTGAAAAGATAAAACGGATATTTGGCAAACACCACATACCTGTATATTTCAAACCCACCAACACACTGAGACAGAGGCTTGTACACCCCAAAGATCAAACTCCAAAACATAAGAAAAGCAATGTAGTTTATGCAATCCAGTGCAGTGAGGAGTGCTCTGAACTCTACATTGGAGAAACCAAACAACCTATGTACAGGAGGATGGCACAACACAGGAGAAATAACACCACAGGACCAGAGTCAGCAGTTTATCTTCATCTAAAAGAAAAAGGACATTCATTTGAGGACATTAATGTTCACATTTTAGACAGAGAAGATAGGTGGTTTGAGAGAGGGGTCAAGGAATCCATTTATGCCAACTTGGAAAATCCTTCCTTGAATAGAGGTGGGGGCCTCAGGCACAAACTCTCCCCCATCTTCCTCCCCGTGTTGTCTTCTGTGCCTAGGAAGATTAAGACCATTTCAGAAGCTCAACAGCAGCATGGTGTTTTTAACGACCCTCCATTAGATGATAAAAGGACTTAAAAATTACATCTCAATATAACCATGACCTAGCCCCAGGTGTAAGGTCACACAGCTACCTAGGAACATATTTAGGATTCCCTTACCAACTTTGCTCAGACTGAAGAAGCCCCTTGGATAAGGAGCGAAACGTTTCCATTAAGAAAATAGAAATCCAGTTGACATGATTCAAGCTACAGACAATTCCACCTGGATGACTGAGAACCTTCATAGACATATTGCCATACATTTTGGGGATGAAACCCTGAAGTTGGTAAGGAAATTCGAGAAGACAGCAAGAAAGGTGGCAGACTATAGAAACCACCTACGTTTTAACCTCAGATGCAGACAACAGAGACTCATCCCGACAAGCCTACGCCTGCAATCTACAGTTAAGGGTCACAGAGCAGATCAGATCCTGCAGCAGGCACAAAGACATCTTCTAAATGAAAGAATAAGGCAAGTCCACTTCACCATTGAGGCCCTGCAATACAATTTTGAGAACCTTCACCAGGAACTCACAGCCACCCTTCCTGACCCAATCCTGGATAGAGTTATTCAGCTTGGCAATAAAGTACAGCTGGCCCAGCATCACAAGACAAAGGAGAGGCAAACTAAGAAATTTGACATTCTTCTTTCTCGCAGCAAGCAGAAACAAGGAACTGGAGAAACCACTGGGAGGAACAACAACAACAGGACCACAGAGGACAAAAAGAACATGTGGGTGAAAAATCTCTCAGACAGAGAACTTACCCAACCAGAGAGAGATGTCCTAGCCAAAGGTCTTAATTTTGCCATCACTCCCAAGCAAGTTCCGGTTGTGGAGCTCATTACAGCCACAGAATCTGCCATCCACAACAACCACCTACCTTTTGAAGAAGCAGAACAACTCCGGCTTAAAATATCTGCAGCTCTGTCCAGTGCTCAACCTCCTCCCCCCAACCTTACCGTCCAAGAGAGGAGAGCCCTGACAGCCCTCAGCAAAGATGAAACCATCACCATTTTACCTGCTGACAAAGGAAGATGTACAGTGGTTCTAAACACTGCAGACTACCACAATAAAATTACCTCACTTTTGGAGGATCACCATACATATGAAAAACTGAAAAGAGACCCCACCAACAATTACAAGAAAAAGGCAATAGACAGTTTGAAACAATTGGAACATGATGGCTCCATCGATAGGATTACCTACCACCGTCTGTATCCTGGAGAAGCCATCCCCTGCATCTACGGACTTCCTAAGATCCACAAGGAAGGAACACCCCTCCGACCCATAGTCAGCAGCATCAATTCGGTAACATACAACATTGCCAAACACCTCTCTACCATACTAGCACCTCTAGTTGGACACTCTGAACACCACATCCATAATTCGGAAGAATTTGTTTCCAAAGCAAAGATCCTGAAACTGGATACAGATGAAACTATGGTCTCCTTTGATGTGTCCTCCCTTTTCACCAGCATCCCCACCACTCATGCTCTATCCGCTGTCAGGAAGAGACTAGAAGAGGACAGCACCCTGGAAAGGAGAAGCCATCTCAACCCAAACCAGATCTGCCATCTTCTGGACCTGTGTCTTAACACCACTTATTTCACATACAGAGGTGACTTTTACAGACAAAAACACGGCTGTGCCATGGGTTCTCCTGTGTCACCCATTGTGGCCAATTTATACATGGAAGAAGTGGAGAAGAAAGCACTCAACACATTCCAGGGAACGGTGCCCACCCACTGGTTTAGGTATGTGGATGACACCTGGGTCAAAATCAAGGCCCAGGAAGTACAGGCCTTCACGGACCATATAAACACTATAGATGCCAACATTAGCTTCACCAGAGAAGACACCAAGGACAACAGACTGGCATTCCTAGACTGTGAAGTCCTCATTGGGACCGGTGGCAAGCTAGAAATAGGGATCTACAGGAAACCCACACACACAGATCAATATCTGATGTTTGACTCCCACCATCCACTGCAGCACAAACTAGGAGTCATCAGGACATTGTCACACAGAGCAGAAACCATCCCCACCTCCATGGATTCCAAAAAGAATGAAAATCAGCACCTGAGAACAGCCCTGAAGGCCTGTGGATATCCAAATTGGGCCTTCACCAAATCTAAATTTACCAGACCTAAAACAGCGACAGATAGGGCTGAGACTCAGAGTAAACGAAAGAACCTGGTCATTCCCTACATGGCTGGCGTGTCTGAAAAGATAAAACGGATATTTGGCAAACACCACATACCTGTATATTTCAAACCCACCAACACACTGAGACAGAGGCTTGTACACCCCAAAGATCAAACTCCAAAACATAAGAAAAGCAATGTAGTTTATGCAATCCAGTGCAGTGAGGAGTGCTCTGAACTCTACATTGGAGAAACCAAACAACCTATGTACAGGAGGATGGCACAACACAGGAGAAATAACACCACAGGACCAGAGTCAGCAGTTTATCTTCATCTAAAAGAAAAAGGACATTCATTTGAGGACATTAATGTTCACATTTTAGACAGAGAAGATAGGTGGTTTGAGAGAGGGGTCAAGGAATCCATTTATGCCAACTTGGAAAATCCTTCCTTGAATAGAGGTGGGGGCCTCAGGCACAAACTCTCCCCCATCTTCCTCCCCGTGTTGTCTTCTGTGCCTAGGAAGATTAAGACCATTTCAGAAGCTCAACAGCAGCATGGTGTTTTTAACGACCCTCCATTAGATGATAAAAGGACTTAAAAATTACATCTCAATATAACCATGACCTAGCCCCAGGTGTAAGGTCACACAGCTACCTAGGAACATATTTAGGATTCCCTTACCAACTTTGCTCAGACTGAAGAAGCCCCTTGGATAAGGAGCGAAACGTTTCCATTAAGAAAATAGAAATCCAGTTGACATGATTCAAGCTACAGACAATTCCACCTGGATGACTGAGAACCTTCATAGACATATTGCCATACATTTTGGGGATGAAACCCTGAAGTTGGTAAGGAAATTCGAGAAGACAGCAAGAAAGGTGGCAGACTATAGAAACCACCTACGTTTTAACCTCAGATGCAGACAACAGAGACTCATCCCGACAAGCCTACGCCTGCAATCTACAGTTAAGGGTCACAGAGCAGATCAGATCCTGCAGCAGGCACAAAGACATCTTCTAAATGAAAGAATAAGGCAAGTCCACTTCACCATTGAGGCCCTGCAATACAATTTTGAGAACCTTCACCAGGAACTCACAGCCACCCTTCCTGACCCAATCCTGGATAGAGTTATTCAGCTTGGCAATAAAGTACAGCTGGCCCAGCATCACAAGACAAAGGAGAGGCAAACTAAGAAATTTGACATTCTTCTTTCTCGCAGCAAGCAGAAACAAGGAACTGGAGAAACCACTGGGAGGAACAACAACAACAGGACCACAGAGGACAAAAAGAACATGTGGGTGAAAAATCTCTCAGACAGAGAACTTACCCAACCAGAGAGAGATGTCCTAGCCAAAGGTCTTAATTTTGCCATCACTCCCAAGCAAGTTCCGGTTGTGGAGCTCATTACAGCCACAGAATCTGCCATCCACAACAACCACCTACCTTTTGAAGAAGCAGAACAACTCCGGCTTAAAATATCTGCAGCTCTGTCCAGTGCTCAACCTCCTCCCCCCAACCTTACCGTCCAAGAGAGGAGAGCCCTGACAGCCCTCAGCAAAGATGAAACCATCACCATTTTACCTGCTGACAAAGGAAGATGTACAGTGGTTCTAAACACTGCAGACTACCACAATAAAATTACCTCACTTTTGGAGGATCACCATACATATGAAAAACTGAAAAGAGACCCCACCAACAATTACAAGAAAAAGGCAATAGACAGTTTGAAACAATTGGAACATGATGGCTCCATCGATAGGATTACCTACCACCGTCTGTATCCTGGAGAAGCCATCCCCTGCATCTACGGACTTCCTAAGATCCACAAGGAAGGAACACCCCTCCGACCCATAGTCAGCAGCATCAATTCGGTAACATACAACATTGCCAAACACCTCTCTACCATACTAGCACCTCTAGTTGGACACTCTGAACACCACATCCATAATTCGGAAGAATTTGTTTCCAAAGCAAAGATCCTGAAACTGGATACAGATGAAACTATGGTCTCCTTTGATGTGTCCTCCCTTTTCACCAGCATCCCCACCACTCATGCTCTATCCGCTGTCAGGAAGAGACTAGAAGAGGACAGCACCCTGGAAAGGAGAAGCCATCTCAACCCAAACCAGATCTGCCATCTTCTGGACCTGTGTCTTAACACCACTTATTTCACATACAGAGGTGACTTTTACAGACAAAAACACGGCTGTGCCATGGGTTCTCCTGTGTCACCCATTGTGGCCAATTTATACATGGAAGAAGTGGAGAAGAAAGCACTCAACACATTCCAGGGAACGGTGCCCACCCACTGGTTTAGGTATGTGGATGACACCTGGGTCAAAATCAAGGCCCAGGAAGTACAGGCCTTCACGGACCATATAAACACTATAGATGCCAACATTAGCTTCACCAGAGAAGACACCAAGGACAACAGACTGGCATTCCTAGACTGTGAAGTCCTCATTGGGACCGGTGGCAAGCTAGAAATAGGGATCTACAGGAAACCCACACACACAGATCAATATCTGATGTTTGACTCCCACCATCCACTGCAGCACAAACTAGGAGTCATCAGGACATTGTCACACAGAGCAGAAACCATCCCCACCTCCATGGATTCCAAAAAGAATGAAAATCAGCACCTGAGAACAGCCCTGAAGGCCTGTGGATATCCAAATTGGGCCTTCACCAAATCTAAATTTACCAGACCTAAAACAGCGACAGATAGGGCTGAGACTCAGAGTAAACGAAAGAACCTGGTCATTCCCTACATGGCTGGCGTGTCTGAAAAGATAAAACGGATATTTGGCAAACACCACATACCTGTATATTTCAAACCCACCAACACACTGAGACAGAGGCTTGTACACCCCAAAGATCAAACTCCAAAACATAAGAAAAGCAATGTAGTTTATGCAATCCAGTGCAGTGAGGAGTGCTCTGAACTCTACATTGGAGAAACCAAACAACCTATGTACAGGAGGATGGCACAACACAGGAGAAATAACACCACAGGACCAGAGTCAGCAGTTTATCTTCATCTAAAAGAAAAAGGACATTCATTTGAGGACATTAATGTTCACATTTTAGACAGAGAAGATAGGTGGTTTGAGAGAGGGGTCAAGGAATCCATTTATGCCAACTTGGAAAATCCTTCCTTGAATAGAGGTGGGGGCCTCAGGCACAAACTCTCCCCCATCTTCCTCCCCGTGTTGTCTTCTGTGCCTAGGAAGATTAAGACCATTTCAGAAGCTCAACAGCAGCATGGTGTTTTTAACGACCCTCCATTAGATGATAAAAGGACTTAAAAATTACATCTCAATATAACCATGACCTAGCCCCAGGTGTAAGGTCACACAGCTACCTAGGAACATATTTAGGATTCCCTTACCAACTTTGCTCAGACTGAAGAAGCCCCTTGGATAAGGAGCGAAACGTTTCCATTAAGAAAATAGAAATCCAGTTGACATGATTCAAGCTACATACCAGCAGAATCTATTAAGCAGAGCGTCGTTGTTGTTTTGTTTTGTTTTTTAAAGTCAAAAGAAAAAAGAAAGTTCCAATAATCCAAAATACAGGAGAGAATAATATTTTAAACAGTTTATAGAAGGAGAAATAAAAAATATATTCCAAATGAAGCAAAATCCAACCAGGGAGGATGTAGAAAAAGACGACAAGGAAAAAAACACGTTACCCTGTGTTTTTATTCTTCAAACTGCGAGCTTTCGTTCTTCAAGCTGCAAGCTGCTTAATCCAAACAAAGAGTTTCTCAAAAAATGAATAGTCATTTAGTTTATCAAGCGAAGAATTACAAACAGAGTCTCTTAAATCCCTCTAATACAAAAGAGAAGTAAAAAAAAAAATGCAGACGTTTCATTATGTTGCAAATATAGAGTCCATCAAACTTCCACCAGAATCAGTTATAGCAAAGAAAGCACAAAGTTAGCCAACATTTTCAACAAAGTCCAAAAAATCGATCTTAGATTTCAAAAATATTTTAATCTAAAAAAAAACATTCCTAAAGTGATCTAAAAGCGGCTGGGCGCTCTTGTGTCTCTTCAAAGAGACTTGTTTCCCCTGCGAGAGCCTGATATATCTCGGCCATTGCCTTGCACTTACCCTGTTCCTTCCGCGGTGGAAAACTACAGAAAAAACAAGGGTAGGCAATCCCAATGGCCCCACGAGTAATCTTCTGGTCTCCCCTTCTCCAGGGGAAAAAAAAAACTTCAGTGGACCACAACTTCTGCAATCCACGCAAGCAAGGGAAATTCAGTCAGCTTCTCTGAGAAATCTGACTGGTCGAGCTGGCAGCCAAGCCTGGAGTCGGAAAATATAGAGTTTCGATTATCTCTCATGAAAGCAGAGATCTGATCTTGAAATCTAGAAAAACACCTGGTGCTAAACTAATTTTCCTGAATTAAGTCATGAGACTGTAGATTGGTTGCCCAATTTGTCTCCTATTTTTATTAAACTATTTTTGAGACTGATTATTGGTCAGGGATGAAGGGGCGTGGTGGCTCAGCGGGTAAGATGCCAGGCTTGTCGATTGGAAGATTGCACGTTCGGAGGATCGAATCCCTAGCCCTGCGTGTGGAGTGAGCTCCCGCACTAGCTCCAGCTCTTGCCAACCTAGCAATTCGAAAGCATGCAAATGCAAGTAGATGAATAGGCACCACTTTGGTGGGTAGGTAACAGCGTTCTGCGTGAGTCATACCGACCACATGACCGCGGAAGCATCTTCGGACAATGCTGTCTCTTCGGCTAACAAACGGAGATGAGCACCAACCCCTAGAGTCAGACACGACTGCACAAATGTGCGGGGGGAAACTTTTACCTTTTTATTGGTCAGGGACTCTAACAGTTCCATTCCACAAAAGGATATAAAATCTATTTGTTCCAGCTACAGACCAAAAAATCTGCTAACTATGTCTATGAAGGTTCTCAGTCATCCAGTCATCCAGGTGGAATTGTCTGTAGCTTGAATCATGTCAACTGGATTTCTATTTTCTTAGTGGAAACGTTTCGCTCCTTATCCAAGACTGAAGAAGCTCCTTGGATAAGGAGCGAAACGTTTCCACTAAGAAAATAGAAATCCAGTTGACATGATTCAAGCTACAGTCTGCTAACTATGTGCATTGGGTTAAGATTAGAGGGAAAAAAGGATTTTGAATAGAAGCAGACAGGATTTAGGAGAAGCTACTATATTATAGATCATTGTTTTATATTTACCACAGCTAGCAGGAAGAAAAATCTGTTCCTGCCAGCAAGAGGCTATTTGTAGTCTCTGTAGCCCTTAAATCACCCTTTGATCTGATACTTACAACTTGTGGCTCTGCAATAAACTAAGGCAACCAATAAAAGCTTGCTTTATCTCGCAAAACAATTATATTCAGAGACTATCATGTAATTAAATGCATTAACAAATTATATTATGGCCTTTACTGTAGTAAAACTAGCAGAGTTGGTCTACAACATTTTGTCACCTGAAGCAAGAAATTCAAATGATACCCCCAACTCCCCTTCAATTTGGACCAAAACTTTGAAAGATCTGTTCTGTCCTCTTCCTGTTTCACTTTTCCCATGGTATTGCTCTGCTACTTACCTCAATAAAAGAACTGCTTAAAATGCCTTGTTTGAAATCTTAAATAACTTTTTAAACCTTGAATGGCCAGTGTAAATTTTCTTGCATGCAAAATAAATGTTGTCACTTTTATCTGTTTGAATATTCAAAGTGTGCTTCCCATGCTTTCTTGGTTGCAAAGATCCGAACTGCTACCTGAAGGTCCACAATCTGGGCCAGCTCATGTCCTACTGAAATAATTGAAAGGCTAACCGGTTCCTCCCATGTCACTATGGAGTAAGGAGATGTTTTTCATAACTTCAGCTTGGAGAAGGCGAATCCTACAGTGGCAATTGTTACAAGAAGAGTCAGAACTATGTTCAGAGCAACAAAACCATTTTGGAAAGAAGGTACTCAACTTGTTTTTATATATATATTCCAAAAAAGCCTTTAGCAGATCCTGCAAAAAATGTATCTTGAAACAGATTTCAGTTCATCACCCAAATAGAGCCAGTTTGGTCTAGTGGTTAAGGCAACGGGCTAGAAACCAGGACACTGAGTTCTAGTCCTGGCTTAGGCATGAAAGCCAGCTGGGTGACCTTGGGCAGTCACTCTCTCTCAGCCCTAAGAAGAAGCCAATAGCAAACCAGGAGCCTGAGAGTTCTAGTCCCGCCTTAGGCATGAAAGCCAGCTGGGTGACCTTGGGCCAATCCCTGTCTCTCAGCCCTAGGAAGGAGCCAATGGCAAACCAGGAGACTGTGAGTTCTAGTCCCGCCTTAGGCATGAAAGCCGGCTGGGTGGCCTTGGGCCAGTCACTCTCTCTCAGCCCAACTCACTTCACAGGGTTGTTGTTGTGGGGAAAATAAGAGGGGGAAGGAGTATTAGGTATGTTCGCCACCTTGAGTTATTTATAAAAATAATAAAGGCGGGATAAACGTTAAAAAAAAATTGTTTGCATCAATATTGCCTATGTCAACACTGTCTCTAGGGTTTTACATTATTAGTGTAGGACTTCAGGTGAAGTGTTTGGGAACAGTGAATATGTATGCCGATTCAGTCCCATTGAAGATAAAGCAGATATTGTAGCAGGAGATTGTTAGCCAAAAATCAGGAGGAGTGTGGTAGCACCTTTCCAGACTAAGAAATTTTATTAAAAGGAATAAGTTTTAATGAACTACATCTGTTGAGCTAAGCTGTAGCTCATGAAAGTTTATGCCTTTTCATTAAATTTGTTACTCTGTAAACATGCTACCAGACTGAGGATAAAAAACATTTCTTTTAAGGGAACCTTTTAATATCTATATGAAGCCACTGGGATAGGTCATCTGGCAGCACAGGGTGAGGTATCTTGAATAAGCCAATGATACTTAGCTATATATCTTTGCCCCTGGCCAAAAGGGAAATGCAATGGAAGTCCTAACTGAGTGCCTGGGGGCTGTCAGGACCTGGATGGGGAGAAAGAGGCTCAGACTCAACCCAAGCAAGTTGAAGTGTTTGTTGGTTTAGAAGCCAACGGATTCATGGGTGTTACCAGGCTTGGCTCTTGATGGGGTTGGACTCCCCCGAAAGAGCAGATTGCAATCGGGGGATCCTACTGGACTCATGGCTCCTGCAGGAGGAGGAGATGGAGGTTGTAGCCAGAAGAGATTTTGCTCAACTTTGGCGGATGCACCAGCTGTGGCCTTATCTTTAACAGGATGCTCTAAAAATGGTTTCTCAGGCACTTGTCACCTCATATCTGGTTTATTTCTATTTGCTCTAGATGGGGCTACATCTGAAGACCACCTGGAAACTTCAACTGATGCAAAAGGTAGTTGCCCATGTCTTTACTGGACAAACATGGACCTGTCACGTAACACTACTGCTGCAGAAGCTGCACCAGTCTATTTCCAAGAGCAAATCAAGGTGCTGGTAATTACCTACAAAGCCCTATGTGGCTTGTGGCCTGGGTATCTTATATACTGCTTATCCTAAATACACTTTTCCCACCTGACTTGGGTGAATAGGCAGTGCCTACTGATGGTCCCCTCCTATCAGGAGGTATGACAGCAGGGGACACAGGCGCAGGTATGCTGGGTGCCTGTTTCCCCTGTTTGGAGCAGATTACTCCCTGAGACCAGAATAGCCACTACATTTATGGCCTTCTGAAAAAGAGTTAAAGCCTGGCTTTTCCAGAAGGCCGTAAGTGCAGTGGTATTCTTGTAATTAGCTGCTAGAGGAAGAACCACAACACGAAATATTATTCAGCTGAAGTATTGTATAATTTAGCAGATGGTTAAATAATTCATCTTTGAATTGTTGTTTAGGGTCTTGTAATCAAAAGTGTCTTCTACTTTGATGACTTTTGTACTCTTAAATGAGTGGGAAATAGCTTCAGTATGAAGTTCCTCTTCCAAATTCTTTGTACTCCTCAGAACATTTTCAAATCCCTCATTTACAAAGGCTGTAGGTATGCCTTTACTTTGTCTGATTCTCCATTTTCCAGATATATCAAGATTAATACCTTGGTCTCTCTTACTTATGACACTCATTTCAAGCAGAATGTCATGCTACCACAGTAACCCACACAGAAATTTGAAGTTCTGTATGCCTCTCACAATTCCATTTCCCTTTGCCATTGTTCTTCCATGAACAGTTCTTGTCAAAGTATCATTCTCTATAATGGCAACTGGCATCATGTATCCTAATTTTTTATCACCTCCAGTAAGTTTTCCCATTGTGCGGCACTCAGTGGTTTTAGTATCAGACTGGGTGTTCCCAGATGTTGTTTCATAATTTTCCATTGATGCAAAGAAAAACACAATTACATTTTAAAATCACTGACTACCAAATTCAATGAATGAGAACTGCATGTGGCAAAGAAAGCTTGAGGGCTGATGTTTTGTGTCTGCACTCTTCTGTTCTTTCTTGTTGACACCATTATTTTAGCCCTGATCTCTCATGTCAATTGTTACAATTTTAAAAAGCAAATTTCCCATAGCAGTTCCTGTGTCAATCAGTTCTTGAATGTACATTCTGACAGTCACCACTGCAGGGGCATTTTCACCAGTTTCTGAAAATGGTGAAAAATACACCATTAAAACTATTTGATCTGTTTGGCTGATGTCATGTGTGAAGTTCAGAACAAGAGAGTAATACCTTTCTGACTTCAGATCCACCACAATTTTCTGTTTGATTTTTATTACCAGTAATGTTACTTTTGACTTTTTCCAAGATAGTGGTGTGCGTTGATTTCTTCAATCATGACATTTCTTAGAGTGCAACATCAAACTCAGACATTAGCTCCACAATTCTAAGGAAGTTTCTGTTATTGGATCATACAGCTGATCTGAAGGGCCACACAGTTTTGGTAGCAAGCATTCTCATAATAGCAATGAGCCTCTTCAGAATATTTTTACCAGTAAAGATGCAATCTTCTCTTGATGCAGATCTTAATTTCCTTGCATGTATAGAATATTCTCTGGTGATTTACTGCCTTCTGATGGCTTCCCACATTTCTAGACTGATTTTTCTTTTCAGTCCTATGTACATAATGTGACTGCAACTCAGACTGGAAGACTTTGCAACATGAACAGTATGGAACATTGTGAGCTTTTGAGTACAAAAACTCTCCACTTTGTCACCATTGGGGATTTCACTACAGAATGTGTTGGACTGAAGCTTCTATTTACATTGTCTTCCTCCTGAAACAGCAGTAGTCCATAGAGTACAAGAATATAGCTGAAGTGGGTCTACAGTCCTGGATCATCTAGGTTAGGAACTAAACTCAGGAGCAGCTCTTCTTGTGCCTCCATGGTTGAGGGGGGTAGCCCATCTCATTTCACCATTCCACCTCCCACCAACTGGGATAGGAAAGTTGATGGGAATAATATTGGCAGTATCCCTGTCCTGTGTCTGTGGCCCAGCACCAGACACCAATCCTCAAAACTCATGCCAGAGTGAAAGAGTGAAGAAAGCCACATTATTAACTACTTTGTTTTGCACATTAATAATGTGGCTTTCTTCACTTTATGTTC
Organism: Charina bottae; assembly: GCA_023362775.1. Classification (NCBI taxonomy): domain Eukaryota; kingdom Metazoa; phylum Chordata; class Lepidosauria; order Squamata; family Charinaidae; genus Charina; species Charina bottae. The sequence goes on along the minus strand of JALMGJ010000005.1, from coordinate 78,657,412 downwards.
AACTCTAGAACATTCTGTGTTTCTCCCAAAACAAATAGACAGATCTGAGAAGACTGGGAGTAATTTGTGCTCTTCTGGAAGTTGTATCATTCAGAACAAGAAATGGACAATACAGTTCCTGAAATGTACAATGCCCACAAATGCCAGATTAGTCTATTCTGGGGTAAGAGGAGAATAGAGCTTTCCAGAACTGAACTTCTCCATTTCATACGTGTTAAACCTTTTCAGATCACAGCCACCCCCACCCTATCTAGTCTGATTAATTCAGAGGAAACCCAATTCACTATGGAGAGCTACAGAAGCTTTCACAAGCAGCCTGATTTAATTTGGGATTTGCCCAAATACTATATTTATACTATTGTTGTAATATTTCCTTTCAATTTGAAGTGCCAAACATGTCTTTGATTTTTTAAATCCCATCTGCACCCTTTCTACTTCTGTCAGCGCTTACTCAAAGCTTGGTTTATACATTCTGGCAATGAGGAGTAGTTTATAATATTCTAGTTTCAAAATAACTTACATTAGAGGAACACATTCCAAGGTTCTCAGAGTAATTAATGTTAAAAACATACTGGAAACCAAGTTTGCATAATAAAGGAATATGAGAAGAAAGCTCTTAATGATGACATGGCTAGGGAAGTAAATATTAATTATTTTAATATATCATATATTAAAAATAATCAAAAATACAATTATGTTTAACAGCCCTGCAGATTACAGTCAGAAATCATTACAGTACAGGGATTGCTATCTCTTGAAATGAATAAATCACCATGACTCTTTTCTTTCTTGAATAGACAGTATGAAAAATATTTAAAAGATTCTGAAACTCTTTCAATATTTGCAGCTATATTGACTTTTCATAAACTATTTTTACCAGCTAATTGGGGAACAACATTCAGACACATTAGACAGGGTTCATAAAACTGATTTTTAATCCTTAAAATAGAGAACTCATCACCGTGTAGGCTTAAAATAAAAAGGTTGATTTATGAGCCATACAATGAGGATTGATTGCAAAGATAAATTCTTACTTTGTATGCAAATCTCTAGCTTAATCAACTCTTTTAACACTCCTTGGCAAAGCAAAAGGATGTGGGGAACCTGCCTTAATAAATGACATAAGCGTGCCTTGAATATGCAATGGGACAGAATCATCCAACCTATAGAAATGCCGCCTTCTCTGCTTCAACTGCCCTGTTCCAGTTGTCAGTAATATTACAAAATAAGGAAACTGAAACTATACAGTTAATACCAATGCAACCCCTTCAACTGTAACCCCTTTATTAAAATGCAATAATTAATTTTAAAAAATGATCATCTTAAATAATTGAATCTGTTGTTCTTCCCATAATAGATTGATATAGTTCTCTCTCTAGAAGCAACACTGAATCTTATAGAAGAGATAGTCCCCTCTCAAACCCAGCAGATGATGGTGGATTTGTGTCTGGATTATTATTATTCAAAGTTGATTGGATACTTTACTAGCCTATAAGTTTCTATCTCTTTTCTTCAGCAAGCAAAATATTATTTTTACATGTCCTCATTTCTATGGTGTCTAGTACAACACTACTTTCTATGACAAGTTAAAAGATACCTGATTTAAGGATAATTTCATAAATGGGCTGTTATCCCAGGTTAAATTGGAAAGAATTTTAGCCACCTTGAAGAAATGCATTCTGGATACAGCCATGTTGTGGGAAACAAATCAAGTATCTGCTAATCCCAATAAATTAAAAAAGGGGGGGCTATATATTATCACCAGGAAAAGTTTCTTATATTAATATAAAAACAAACTTTTCGAGAAACAGCTGTAGTAAAAAAAATGTAGAGTAATATATTTTAGTTGCAAGGATTTACAAGGGCTTGCTTGGTAAATTCATTTTGAATATTGGATATGATGACAGAAGGAGACACTGTTATTATTGCCAGGATGGTCTGGAAAGAGATTTTGTCGACTTCCGGTGGGGACATGGTGGGTTCAGCGGGCGGAGCTGACAACGCTACAGTCTTTTTGGTCTCAGGCAGGTTTTCCTGAAGCCCAGGAGTGTTCTCAAGAAAAAAGGAAAACACCTGGAATCACCCCATTTGTCCTCCGGATGGCTGCTTGCAGCCAGATCGCAAATAGCATTCGCGTTCTACTGTTAAGAGCTACTGTAGCTGGGAGGCAGGGACGTCACCATTTTACAAGCCGCGCTGTTGTAAGGCACTCCATCCGATATCTGTAATCTCCCTACTCTAGAGTAACTCACAGACGCATGAGTTCTTAGAAGTAGGATAGTTTATTACAGGATACAGAAGCTAGCACGAACAAAGACTGGAATGGCGATTCTGGGAACAAGCAGCATATTTAAACCTTTCCCTCCCCCAGGGTCCTTTGCTGCTGACACGTGTGGTCAGGTCTACCTGGTTGCTCCGGCAACCGCCTCCCAGATGTGTATTCCCGTGCGTCGGGTGGATGTCAGCTTCGCGCCACTTCCAGGCTTCTGCGGAGCTCTTTGTCTGCCTGCCCTTTTGGCAGAGATCGAGTGATCTCTGACATGCTCCCGCCCCAAAACTCACCCCCCCCGGTTCAGTGGGGTTTGTCTGGGAATTCTTTATGGAACTTCTTGACTAATTTAGGGGCGCGTGTGTGTTTGGCGCTGACCCATTCCTTGTCTCCAATTGGTAGGTGTTGCCACTTCACTAGGTACTGTAGCTGCCCCTTGTGTCTTCTGGAGTCCAGGATTCTATCAATCTCGAAATGTGGTTCGCCCTCCACCAACAATGGGGGGGGTTCCTCTGGTTCAGGGTGCCAGTGTTGTGAACTGTGGTGTTGTTTCAACAAACTGATGTGGAACACAGGATGCACCTTTCTTAGCGCTTTTGGCAATTGTAATTTTGCCGCTACTGGGTTGATGACCTCAATGATTGGGAATGGACCTATGAATTTTGGTGCCAATTTCCGTGATGGTTGTGTTGTCCGCAGATTTTTTGTTGACAAATACACCTTGTCTCCTACTCTTAATTCCCATTCTTCCCCCCTCTTGCGGTCTGCATATTTTTTGTAACTAGCTTTGGCTTCCTGCAATGTTTGCACCATGACTGGCCAGTTGCTGCTTAGTTTCTCTATCCATTCATCCGCTTTTAGGGGTTGTGGCAATTCCGTGTTGTGTGACATGGCCAGTTCGGGGATAGTTACAAAGTCCTGCCCTGTGGCGACTTTGAATGGTGAAAACCCCGTGCTTTGATGTACCGCGTTATTGTAAGCAACCTCTGCGAACGGCAACAGTTCCGCCCAATCGTTCTGTTGGTAGTTAGTGTAACATCTAAGGTATTGCTCCAGTGTAGCGTTCAGGCGTTCGCTCGCACCATCTGTGCAAGGATGGAACGCACTGCTGAGCCCCTGTGCCGCTCCAATTAAAGTCAAAAAAGCCCGCCAAAATTTGGAAGTAAAAGTGCTGCCGCGATCGCTGATTATGCGTTCCGGCGTTCCGTGGGCTCTATAGATGTGTTGTATGAACAGTCTAGCTAGTTTTTGGGCATTCGGTATTCCTTTGCATGCGATGAAGTGTGCCTGCTTGGAGAACAGATCAGTGACTACCCAAATTGCCGTGTTCTTTTTGCTCACCGGCAAATCTACTATGAAGTCCATGGCAATTTGCTTCCATGGCTGTGAGGGGTTTGCTACTTCCTGCAGCTTCCCTGTGGGTTTCCCAATTTTCCTTTTGGCCATTGCGCACACTGGGCATGAGCGCACATAGTCTTTAACGTCAGTGCGCAAGGATGGCCACCAAAATTTGCGTCGGATTGAGTGTAGTGTTTTTACGAAGCCAAAATGCCCTGCCGTTTTGTGATCATGATGCATGGTTAAGACCTTTTGCCTTAAGGGCTCAGGGACATAGGCTTTGTTGTCCTTCCACCCCACTCCATCCTTCTCCACTAGGTTCTGTTTGTTCTCCCCCCACCAGGTGTCTATTACTGTTGCCGCCCGCAGCTCGGCTGTCCACGGGTCGCTTTCAGCCGCGCGCTTCGCAGTGCTGCGGGTGATTGCCATGTTGCCTTCCCCCCTCCCTTCTGTTATTGCTGAGCTCTGTGCCTCCACAGGCTGGGAGGGGATGAGGGATTCAATGACCTCTTCCATTTTGCTCTCATGTTGCGGCAAGCGTGATAACGCGTCTGCCAAATAGTTTTTCCCCCCAGGAAAATACTTCAACGTGAAGTTGAATCTACTAAAGAATTCTGCCCACCTGAGGTGCTTAGGGTTCAACTTCCTGGGTGATTTGAGAGCTTCCAAATTTTTATGGTCCGTCCACACTTGGAACGGCTCTGCTGTGCCTTCTAAGAGATGTCGCCACGTGCTTAGGGCATGTTTGACAGCGAAAGCTTCTTTTTCCCAAATATGCCATCTTTTCTCCGTCAGGTTAAACTTTCGGGAAATGTACGCGCATGGCCTTAATTTCCCCGTGTCATCCTCCTGCAAGAGTATGGCCCCCACTGCGCTAATAGATGCATCTGTGTGTATCACAAATGGTTTGTCAGCTTCTGGGTGCTTGAGTATGGGTTCTCTTGTGAACATTTCTTTTAGGCTATCAAACGCTGCCTGGCATTCCTGCGTCCATACGAGTTTCGTGCTCGGTGATGGGGCTTTCGCGTTTGCTCCCTTGCCTTTTGTCTTTAATAGGTCAGTCAGGGGCAGTGCGATTTGCGCGAAATTCTGAATAAATTGCCTATAGAACCCCGCAAAACCGAGGAACGCTTGCAGCTGTCTGCGAGTACGGGGGGGCTGCCAGCCCAGGACCGCTTTGACTTTCTCAGGATCCATCTCGATGCCCTCATGCGAAATGCGATACCCCAAGAAGTCTAGTTGTTCCCTGTGAAATTCACATTTCTCAAGTTTTACATAAAGCTTAGCCTCGAGTAATTTCTCAAGCACCCTCTTAACTAGCTCCATGTGTTCCTCCAGATTTTCAGAAAAAATCAGTATGTCATCCAAATATACAATTACCCCTTTGTACAGAAATTCATACAATACTTCGTTTATGAACCTCATGAAGATTCCCGGTCCCCCCGCAATCCCAAACGGGAGCACCCTGTATTGGAAGGAACCCAATGGGCAATTGAATGCAGTTTTCCATTCGTCCCCCTCCCTTATGCGAACACGATAGTAAGCTTCCCTAACATCTAGTTTTGTGAAAATTTTCCCCTTAGATAGCTGAGCTAACATGTCTTTCAGCAACGGGAGAGGGTACTGTCTCGTAACCGAAATTGCATTAAGACCCCTGTAGTCAGTGCAAAGCCGGAGGGACCCGTCTTTTTTCTTCCTGAACAATACCGGGGCTGCAAGGGGGGAGTTGGCTGGCTCAATGAACCCCCGTGCCAAATTTTTATCTATGAATTTGCGCAATTCTTGCAGTTCTTTTTGCGTCATGGCATACATTTTAGGCTTGGGAAACGGTGCCCCTGGGATGAGGTCAATGGTTGCGTCTGACTGCCTATGGGGGGGTTCTTGCTCACATTCCTTCTTATCGAATATCTCTGCTACCGAGAGGTATTTCTCCGGAATTGTGCTTGTGAGTGTGCCACCCCCTTGGTCCTGCTCCCCCTCCTCAATTTCCATCCCCGTTGCCCCCAGCTCAATGCCGCTAGGTGTGCTCTCATTGTCCATCTCGTGATAAGTCCCATCCGTAAAGTCCAAATCTCCTGAGACCCAATCCACCTTGGGGTTTCTTGCCCTCAACCATTTCAGTCCTAACACAATGGGTCGTGTTGCAATGGGAGCCACTAGGAACCGCAAAGTCTCTACATGAGTCCCCAAAGTCATTTGCAGTCCTTCAGTGTAGAACTCCACTGGCCCCCCCTTCAGTTCCGACCCGTCCAATTGGCAAAATGTGATGGGTGTTTTGAGCTTAAACAGGTCCAGTCCCATCTTTTCAGCTACGTTTGGGTGCATTAAGTTTCTAGAGCAACCTGAATCTAGCATTGCAACCCCCACATACTTTTTCCTCCCACCCAAAGTCCTCAACTGTACCTTTAGGTGCATTGTTGGGGTGTTGCGACTACTTCCTTTGCGCCCCTTTGTGGAGGTCTGTCCTGTGGCGCTCATCAGAACAGACCTGGCTCGTTTCCCGCCGTCTGGATTTCAAAGTCAGAGTCATCGCTGTCTTCTTCTAGGCCCGGATTCTGCCATGGGTTCACGGTTGTCGCAGCCGCTCCTTTTCCCTTGATGTGTGTTGTTTTGAGGGTACATCTGTCAGCTGCCTTTTTCGTCGGAGGTTTTTCCTTAACGCTTGTTTTCCCCTGAGGGCAAGCGCTAATTCGGTGTCCCTCCTTCCCGCAGCGGAAGCACAGTCCCTCTCTTGCCCGCCGGTCCTTCTCCTCTTCCCAATTCCGCTGTTTCACGTTCGAGCGAGGCTGGTTAATGAAAGTCCCCTCGTTCCTCTGCCTGGCTTGTACGTTTCTGATACTTTGTAACTGTAGTCTGTTACTCTCAATTTTCCCAGCTAATTGGATCCACCCCTCTAAAGTTTCAGGGTCATCTCTATCTAAAGCCTTTTCCAGTAAGTCATGTTTTAGGCCATATTGAAAGTGTTCTATCTTTATCGATTCTGGCCAGTCCGGCAGATAGGATAATAATCTTTTAAAGTCCATAGCATATTCAGCTACTGTCCTAGTTCCCTGCCTTAAGTTCCGGAGTCGGGCCCTAGCTGAGACTTTGGTCAGAGTATCTTCAAACCGTTTCCGGAGGGCATACATGAACTCTTGGAAGTCCCTTAGTTCCCTAGCCCTCCTGTCATGAAGTGTTACCAGCCAGTCCCCTGCCTCGCCTTCCAGAAAACTGGAGACGTATCTAATTTTGCTCTCTTCCGTTTGGAAGGTGTATTCGAATTCGCTCATGAACCCTTGTACGTGAGTCAAGAAGCATGCTAAATTCTTGGGGTTGCCGTTGAATTTCATTTTTAGTTCACCCATTCCAAATGGTGTATGTGCCCCCCCTGGGATCACGAACTGGTTGTATGACGGGGTCCTGGGTGCTCTGTTGTAGGGGTAAAATTCCTCCTCTTCACTTTCGATGTCTCCCTCTCCCTCGGGTGGCCCCAGGTTCAATTCCCGCCCTTTGGGTTTATCTATATTGTCCATTGCTTTCCTAAAGGCAGCGCCCAATGAGTCCATTTTATTCATCAACATTCCTATATTTAACTGCACATTGGACATCTGTTCCTCCAACCTTACGATGCGCTGGGTTGGGGTGACCTTCTTCTGGTTTCCTTTTGCCCCTTTCTCCGCTAGCCCTTTGCCTACAGCTACGGACCATCCCTCTAGCTCTGGTTCGGTGCTGCTTTTCTGAATAGGGGTATTGGTTACCTCGATATGCTTTTCTTTGCTCTGCGCTTTTCTGCTCTCCATCCTCTGGTTGCCTGCGGAGCTGGGTCCCGCTTCTTCTTCGTAGGTTCCTGCCACCTCTGCCGGTTCCATTGCTTGCCGGTATCCTCTGCCCACTTGCAGCTTGGGGGCGCTGGTCGCTGCCGCCGCTTTTCCACCACGTGGTCTCCGCCCCGTCTGCCGCCGCGTGGGATCCGCTGCCCGCTTGCCCACCGCTGAGCTCGCCGCCTCTCCGCTGCTTGTGCCCGCCGGCCTCCGCTGCCGTCGTCGGGTTCCGCTGCCGCTCCTCCGCCGCCACTCAGCTGCCTGGGAAAGCCGGGGAAGCCGGACTCCGCCTTTGCCGCCGCTCCCACCGCTCAGCCGAGGGACCGCCGCCTCTCGCTGTCTGGCGCGCTGCCGCTGCTCCTTTGCTGGGAAATCCGGTTCCTGCTTCTGCCGCTGCTCCCACCGCTCAGCTGAGGGATCGCCGCCTCTCAGCTGTTTGGCGCGCTGCTACTGCTCCGCCGGGAAATCCGGTTCCTGTTTCTGCCGCTGCTCCCGCCGCTCAGCTGAGGGATCGCCGCCTCTCAGCTGTTTGGCGCGCTGCTGCTGCTGCTCCGCCGGGGAAATCCGGTTCCCGCCTCTGCCGCCGCTCCCGCCGCTCAGCTGAGGGATCGCCGCCTCTCAGCTGTTTGGCGCGAGCTGCTTGGCCCGCCGGTATCCGCTGCTGCGCTCCTGCCGCCGCTCAGCTGTTCCGGATCACCGCCTCTCAGCTGATTATCGCACCGGCCTCTGCTGCTGCTGGGAAAGCCGGTTCCTCGCTCACCTGCTCCCAGCCGATTAGCACGCCGGTTTCTGCCGCTGCTGGGGAAAGCCGCCTCCTGCTTCTTCGCTGCTGCCAGGGATCCCCGCCTCTCAGCTGTTTGCGCTGCCGGGGAAGCCGGTTCCTGTCTCGCCTGGTCTCCTTCCGAAAAAATTTTTCCCCAGGTCTCTGCCCAGTGGGTGTGGAAGCCGGTCTCGACCGTGAGCTGTTGGTTTCGCTCCCGGGAAAACCGGTTGGTTTTTTCATTCCAGTCTTTATGTAAGGCACTCCATCCGATATCTGTAATCTCCCTACTCTAGAGTAACTCACAGACGCATGAGTTCTTAGAAGTAGGATAGTTTATTACAGGATACAGAAGCTAGCACGAACAAAGACTGGAATGGCGATTCTGGGAACAAGCAGCATATTTAAACCTTTCCCTCCCCCAGGGTCCTTTGCTGCTGACACGTGTGGTCAGGTCTACCTGGTTGCTCCGGCAACCGCCTCCCAGATGTGTATTCCCGTGCGTCGGGTGGATGTCAGCTTCGCGCCACTTCCAGGCTTCTGCGGAGCTCTTTGTCTGCCTGCCCTTTTGGCAGAGATCGAGTGATCTCTGACAGCTGTAGCCTTAAAGGGACACTAAGACCAGCCACCCCATTTCTAAATCACCCAATTTATATATATATTTTTAAGTATGCGTACACTAAGAGAGGCTTTCTACAGCAAGGAGAAGCGGTTTCTCTTGGTGCTTATTGTTATTTTTGGAATTGTTTTTTTTTTAATTCTTTTTAAGTTTTGGACTTTGTTTTCCCTCCAAATATTAAGGAGGATCGAGAGTAATTAATTGTCTCCCTGTTATTATTTTTGCACTAAATTTGAAGATATTAGCATTTTCCTACACGTTGAATCGGCTGATTTGAACCTTCAGCTTTCTGTTTCTATGTTCTCTGGGAAACTGTCTGCAACTCTCACTTTCACTTGTGTAAACACATTCTGGAACTTTTAAATATCTTTGACTTTTGCTGGTTAAGCTCCTAGGGGGCGCCATAATCTACTGCATGAGACATGGAAGATTTTAAACAGATTCTCTCTGACTTCCACCAAGATTTTAAACAGATCCTTTCTGACTCCTACCAAGTTTTTATGCAAGAAATTCAGGACATTGTGGAAAATATGAGGTCCAAAATGTGTCATCTGGTTGGGGATGTCGTGGATGAAATTGAGGAATTCAACAGTGATTGAGGAAATTGAGGAATTCAACAGTTTCTTCTAAGAGTGAGATCGGGATTTCTATTGAGATGCTGGATGAAGGTCCGATAGTGGAGTTGGAGAAATTTAAGGGAGAGAGTGATTTGCAAGCCACAAGTGAAATTGATCTTCTGGAGGAATGCTATGAAAAAGGTTTATTAAGTATGGGAGGCTTTCTGAAGAGAAGTCAGAGTTTTTGAAGGGGGCAGTTAGGCTGTTTGATCTTTTTAAGAAAAATGCTCTGTGCATATTGTGGGGATATGTAAATGCTCTGGTTTATTTTGAAGTGGGATAAGGGTTAAAGAATATTTATCTGGATTGCTTTTAAGGTTTGGCTGATTTCATTTATCTTTAATGATTTGGATTAAGATGAATAAGGTATAACAATGTCTACTTGGAGGGTTTTGGGTTTATTAAGATTAAGATCAATAAAATTGTTGTATTATTAAGTATAATGGCAGACAATTTGTGCGGTTTTTAGTTTGATTTTTATTATAGTAGACAGAAATGTATAGAATAGTAGTAAGAAGGGAATAATTAAATAGATATTATTTTTGGGGAGGGGGAAGTTGTTTAGGAGGTTTATATGAATTTTGCTCTCTTTTTTTGTCTTTTAATATAAGGGAAGGGAGTAACTGTACTTAGTGATTTTTATAATGTGCCAATGTGGAATGATTTATAGAAATAATGTGGTTTTGGTTTAATATAGAGTAAGGGATTGATTATGGAAAATGTTTGTATATCCTTGCTGTTAAAAGTCGGAAGTCACACTTCTCTGTAACTTTGAAAAAATATTCTCTTGTGTTTTCACAGCTTTTTAATTTTTTTCTCTTTTTTGTAGTTTTTTGTTTCTTCATAACTTTTATCTTTGCTTGAAACTTAATAAAATTCTTATTTAAAAAAAGAAAGATTTTGCCAGGGTGATCAAGAGAACTATTGTTAGTTGTCCTACTTCACATCATGCACTGATTACTCAAATTTTACATCCATGGAATCTATCCCTATATTCATTACCACAGCAGCTTTGATGGGACAGACAGCTACCTCAATCAATCTCAGATAAATTATAAGAAAATATGATTGGTTATGTGTCATCAAGTTTGTCAAAGTGCGCGTGGTGGAGCGGCCTGCTCTATTTTCCAAGACACCAGTGATTCACGTTCTATGCAGTAAATAGACACTAAAGCAGAGATTAGATAGAATATCCTATTTACTATATATACATACGTATTACAGAATACATCCACACGGGTAACAAATGATACAGCGATGAGTAGTTACAGCAAACGAGAAGAAAGAATACCAGATATTCTCTGTTTATATACATAAACTGACCAATCACATTATAGGTCGCTCTCATCATTTGCCACACCCAACTAAACTATTAGCACCTGTAGTATGAGTCATACACTGCCACATCATCCCTACAACAATGGCTGCTAATTGGGTGACTTGCAGAATAATTCCCCTCTCACCTAGATATCAAGCCTCTCCAGTATAATTTATCTAACTGTAAATTCCTGGGTATATACAAACCCCAACAAAGTTGGTTTCCATTCAGAATCATTTTCTCCAGGATGATCTGTCCCTAACTTGGTCCTTCAGATCTTCCAACAATGCATTGCCACTATAACTGAATGCATCCACCTTGCTGCTGGTCTTCTTCTTTTTCCTTCCACTTTTCCCAGCATTAGAACCTTCTCCAAAGAGCCAGGACTTTACATGTGTCCAAAGTTCTCACTAGAGGCACAAATGACCAGGCTCAAATTAACCTACTTCAGACACAGGATTTCACAGGGAATACCACTGCTTGCGCTATTCTGATCTTTGTAGGTATAGACACATCACAGCATCTGAATATCTTTTCCAAGGCCTTCATGGTTGCTCTACCAAGTGCTAGTCTGAGGCATATTTCTTGACTGCTTGTTCCTTTACTGTTGATGGTTGATCCTAAAAGGCAGAAAGTATCTACCACTTCAATATCTTCATTGTCATTTCTAATGCTGGTTGTTGTACCTGTTGTCATTAGTTTGGTCTTCTCTATATTTAACTTTAGTCCCATTTTTTCACTGTGCTCCTTGACTTTTATTACTAGAGCTTGCAGATCAATGGTAAAATTATTTTCCGCAAACACAATACCAGAAATGTACACTAAAAGTTAGGATATAATTTAGTGGATTCTTTAAAGCAGAGGTTATGCATTAAACATCCAGTACACTAAATAAGCAAAAAGAAAACTCTAATGTAAGTATTTTATATGAAATTTCGTAGCTCAGACAGATACATAGGAGAAGCAAGTATATTTATAAATCACTTCTGAAAAAGAGGAGTAAATTAGAGTCTAAGCAACTATTCCATATATAGATCAATGACATACTGAAATAGACAGAAATCTTAATCACAAATGTGGCTTAATGCCAGTCTTATTAAAGGTATGAAAGATTTTGTGCACTCCAAAAGGTTAGTTGTATAGATTTCTCTATTTGTACCATCTCTTACGATTAATGAGAAAATAAACATTAGAATATTTTTAGAACAATTAATACTGTAGTATGTACCTTGTTTATATTCATTGTTTATTAATTTAATTAAAAATATTTAAAGAGTAGACATAGAGACTACTGGATAATTTTGTTATATCCAGATTTTTAAGTGAACTCTTCTAATTCACTTTCCAGATCAATTCATGGCTCTGAACATAGTTATCCCACAGACTGTACAATTCCATACAGTTGCAACTTGGTTCTTGGGGGTGAGGAGATTTGAGGATTGCATACCCAACTGTGTATTTTATATTGATTTGCTAACATTATTAAAAAGATCTGAACACTGCATCATCAAGTTAGGGCAGTAGCAGCTTGTCTACTTGGGTTTTCTAATTTTCAAATACATTTTTATCTTTAGCTACATTTTAATATTTATGGGACTTATGGTAGAGTCATAAGAAAAAATCATCAGGAACAAGTCCCACACTTCTTTAAACTGGTGTTGCAAAGAGCCAACATCATCTGAAAATTATGATAAGTACAAAACTTTAGAATAAGGAGTCCATATGCTATTTTACATAAGCACTGTACATTTTTGTCTTTGCAGATAAATATGATTATTATTGTTGGTTTAAAAAAAGGTAAAGGTTTTCCCCTGAACAGTCATGTCCAACTCTAGGGGCCGGTGCTCATCTCCGTTTCTTAGCCAAAGAGCCAGCACTGTCCAAAGACGCTTCCGTGGTAATGTGGCCGGCATGACGCGCGCGGAACGCTAAAAATGATTTAGTAAATGATTTATGTAACCCTATGACAGAGGTCTGTGAAGGCTTCTCAAAGGATGTGGGTAAAACTATGTGATTGGGAATTGTAATGGTACATCAGATTGTACATAAAAAGAGGGAAGTAACGTATAACTAAAAATAGATTTTTATCTATCACTGGATTTCAAATTAGCTACAACCATTAAGAAAAAGGTCACAGGGCCATTATAGGTGCTGAATGAAAAGTTTAAATTATAGGAAATAAGTGCTATAAAAGACACTACAGCTTTAATAGGAAACCAGTGTAATAAATGAGCAGATTCTGGACATTTATTGACAGCCAGCAGCATCTGAGTTTCAGTGAACAATCAGGCAGACTGAGGCATAGCTAGAGATCACCTACATGGGGGAATTAGCTACTTAAACCCTGAAAGACAGTTTAAATTCTCTCTCTTTTTAAAAAAAGTTTGCTTTTAAATTTATCTCTTCTGAGATTGGTCTACCTCCTAAAAGGGGAGGGGGAATGGCTGATTTCCTTAGCCACACTCAATACTTTTTTTTTATCTGTTCAATCATGCACAATTCTCAGAGATTGCCTGGACAAGTCCCTGCAGTTTTCTTGACAAGGTTTGCCATTGTCTCCTTCCTCGGGCTGACAGAGAGTGACTGGCCCAAGGTCACCCAGCTGGCTTTGTGCCTAAGGCGAGACTAGAACTCACCCTCAATACTTACAGGGCCACAAAGTGGCACCCTAGAATTTATTTCAATGTTTCTCCCTTTTTTTCTTTCAATTTGCTAGAAAGTAACATAGGATACAGGGCATGGTGCCTCAGCGGGTAAGACACCAGGCTAGTTGATTGGAAGATCGCAAGTTCAGAGGTTTGAATCCCTAGCCCCGCGTGATGGAGTGAGCTCCCGCACTCGCCCCAGCTCCTGCCAACCTAGCAACTTGAAAGCATGCAGATGCAAGTAGATGAATAGGTACCACTTCGGTGGGTAGGTAACAGCGTTCCGCGTGCGTCATGTGGCCACATGACCGTGGAAGTATCTTCGGACAACCCTGGCTCTTCGGCTAACAAATGGAGATGAGCACCGGCCCCTAGAGTCGGACACGACTGCACAAATGTGCGGGGGGAACCTTTACCTTTACCTTAACATAGGATATGGGTGCCCTGTCTATCTCGGTTAGCCCTTCGAGGTAGTCCAGACAAGAAGCACAACCAGGAGTACTAGCTCTATCTTTATTGTAAGGTTACATTAACAGACTCTTGCCAGACTGAAAGTATTTCTCCCTTCCTTTCCTTTTACTCTCCAGAAAACTAGGGAGGGTCCCTTCTGAAACACTTCTCACAGCCCTTTCCCCTCCGCCTTCAGTGGGCTGAAATATCTTTTACATGTGAGTTGTCCAGTCTGCAGCTCTTCCTCCTGCCTCCCAAGGTCATTCCCACACACCACTACAGTTACTGGGTTTAGGAGGGAGGACACCAGGCGAAGTGCTCCCTGGAAAATAGGGGATAGCAGCAAAATTTATCAAGCCATACACCAAGGCTTATGGGAAACATGTTTAAGACTTCTACACTATGTTCTCAGCCCTGCCACTATAGCCAGAAACATCATTTTTTGCTGCTATTTTTAGTTTTAGATATTAGAGAAAACTACGTGGGTATGCACAGCCTAGTTTTGGGGAAGGAATAAAGGGGCAAGAGAGATAATGCTTGAGTTTAAAGATAAAAAGCCTGCTCTATCTTTAAATATTCTTCATAGTTCATATGCTAGATGACTCCCCGCATATACTGAAAGGAGGACAGTGAAAATAGTGGTGTGGAAAACATGTGTTAGGAAAAAAACACAGCATGTTTAAATTAGAAAGAGAAGAAAATGTAATAGTATCCTTAAAATATTTGAAGCCCCCAAAAGTTTTCTACAGAGGAGAGCAAAACCTTGTTCTCAGCTGCTTCATGAAGTGTCAGGTTGGACTTCATGGGCATTAGGAGGAACTTTTTAAAGGTAAGATTAGTTTGACATTCAACTAATTACTGAAAAGGTTGACAGGCTGTCCCTCACTGGAGACCTTGAGTCACTTGCTCAGCAACATCTGCTTGGACACTTCAGCTCCAAATTCCCTAAACTGACAGATGGTTGGATTACAAAGTTCCTCCAGAATTTTATGACACCTCTTGCTAAATAAGAAAGGGAAAGTTCTTATTTAGGCAGTGAAAGATCTACAGAAATATGTTGGACGTGGGAGAAGGTTAGGTTAAGATCTGGAACTCTAGGCTTCTGAAGCTCGATCGTTAAAATTACTTCACAGATTAAGCCATCAAAATAGTTTCTAACTTATAAAAACCGCTAGAAAAACAAACAATAGGCACAATAAAATATTATTCTCCTAGAGAAGAAAAGCATGGGAATGTGCAACAGAGATAGTTCTAAAAGAAGAATGTGATTCTCCAGTGCAAAATTTGATTGGCTAACTATATGGCTTTCCTGTAAGTATTGCCACAATATCAGAGTAATAAAACATTTTATATCCTGAAGTGAACCTAAGGACATAAAAAGAAGAGCTAGATTAGAGTAAATGTACATCTAGTTCAGTATTCTGTTTTCATAGTGCCCCTGTAGATGGGAATAGAAAGCCCATGAGTGTACATGAGCAATACTACCTTTCTAGGCAAATTCTCTAGCAGATGGTATTCAGAAACAAGCCACCTCAATCACAGGAGGAAATATAGCCATCCTAATTATTAGCTATGAACATCCTTGCCTCTTATAAAATCAGTTAATCACATTTTAAAAGCTTTCAAGTCAGTTGGCATAACTACCCCTTGTAGCAGGCAAAAAAGTTAAACTATTTCCTATAAGTAGTACAGGTAGCCCTCACTTAATGACCACAACTGGGACTGGCAACTCCATTGCTAAGCGACACAGTCATTAAGCGAGACATCACGTGACTGCGACTTGCGATTTTACTGCTGGCTTCTCCATTGACTGCTTGTCGGAAGACGGCTGTAAAGTGCATAAATTTATTTGTCATATTTCTCTACCGCCCATCACGCATATGACGACTCTGGGTGGCTTACAGATGATAAAAATGACATATCGCTAAAAACAATATAAATATAAATATAAATATAAATATAAATATAAATATAAATATAAATATAAATATAAATATAAATATAAATATATAAAATACAAAATACAAAATTCAAGATGGCGAATAAAGATCTTATCCTTGGCACCATCACGGTGCCAACCACCCCCATGAATGGCTAAACCACCTCCCACCCCAAGCAAGGTGGCACAACCATGTCTTAACCTCCTTCCGTAAGGCCGAGAGAGTGGGGGCCTGTCTCACCTCTGGGGGTAACTTATTCCAAAGGGCGGGGGCCACGGCAGAGAAGGCCCTCTTCCTGGACCCCACCAATCAGCAATCCCTCATGGACAGGGTCCGTAACATGCCCTCTCTGCCTGACCGGGTGGGACGGGTCAATGTAGCGGGGGTGAGGCGGTTCCTCAGGTAACCTGGTAGGTAACCCTCCCTAGTAGAAGGGACCCACAGCATACCTTTTCTGCCGGATCTGATGGGATGGGCAGATATAATTGGGAAGAGGCAGTCCCACAAATAACCTGGTCCCATGCCACAAACGGCTTTAAAGGTCAAAACCAGCACCTTGAATTGGACCTGGAAACAAACTGGCAAACAATGCAGCTTGCAGAGCAGAGGTGTAACATGTGCCATTCTAGGGGCATACATAACTGTCTGCACCACTGCACTGTGCACTAGCTGAAGCTTCCAAATACTCTTCAAGGGCAGCCCCATGTAGAGCACATTACAGTAGTCCATGTGGGAGGTGACCAGGGCATGAATGACTATGAGCAGAGCCTCTTGATCGAGGAACATGCAAAACTGGTGCACAACACAAAGCTGTGCAAAGGCCCTCCTTGTGCTGGCTAGTCTCGGGTTTCAGGTTTCACAGAGGCTGACAGCGAGATATCAAGCAGGAGACAAACGTCCGTTCACCAACCATGAGTTGCAAGCCAGCAAAGCCGGTAAACCAAGTTTCAGGGATAGTCCAGTGGATAGACGAGAAGCCAATAGCAGAGGTCAGGATTGGAGCACGAAGGTAAACGAGAGTCCGGAGCCACGGTCAAGGGTTATAGCCAGCAGGTTAGCAGTAGTCCAAAGCAAAATCAGGAGTCCAGGAAATCAAGGCGAAATGCAGGAAGTGGTCACGGCAATAATGCAAGTTGCTTCCACAGCTTTGCTCACGGCCCCTCTGCTAATTTATCTTGAGGCAGCCAGCTGTCAGCTGGCTCCTGGCTGCACTCACCGTCTCTCCTTTGTTGTTCTCTAGCCACCAAACGGGCACTCCTGCGCCTTTCCTTTAAGACAGCCCTTATTCTCTGCCGCCTTTGCTGCTTGGGCGACTCAGGTGAGCTAGGGGTCTGAGTGGGAGCAGCTGGCTGCTGGCTGGAGGGCGGGGACAAACCACGATCCAGGGTTTGCTCCTGCTCAGCCTCTGGAGGCTGAGATGCTGCCACATCTCCCCTCCCCTCTGGTACTGGGTCTGTTTCTGGAGCCGGGTTTGGATCTGGAGCTACCTTTTCTTCGGTCTCCTGGGGGTTCAACAGGGGCAGCTCGTCTGCTGACTCCTCGCTGGAGTCCTGAGGCAGAGGCTGGCCCAGTACACTCCTAGCCATGACTGCCATCTGCTCATCAAGCAGGAGTCACAAGTCTAGGACAACTCCTAAGTTGCTCACAGGGTCTGTCTGGGGCAGTGCAACCCCAACCAGAACCAAAGATGATATAGTCCCCAAACCAGCAGGCCCCAAAACCCATAGCCACTCAGTCTTGCCAGGGTTCAGTTCAAGCCTGTTGTTCCCCATCGTCACAGCCTCCAGGCACCAGGATAAGACATCAACAGCATTGCTTAATTCACCAGGGACAGAGATGTATAACTGGTCATCGTCAACATACTGACAATACCTCACCCAATGGTGACAGATGAGCACACCCAGTGGTTTCATGTAGAATGTTAAACAGGAGAGGAGAGAGTACCGAACTCTGTGGCATCCCACATAGTAGGGGACAAGGGCAGGATCTCTCCCCCACATCACTACCGACTGGTATCAACCCTGGAGAAAGGAGGAGAACCAGCACAACACAGTGATGCCCACCCCCAATCCATGGAGTCAGTCCAGAAGGATACCATGGTTGATGGTATCGAAGGCCACTGAGAGGTCATGCAGAATGAGGATGGATGTACCACCCCCATCCCACTCTCACCAGAGATCATCTAAAAGTGTGACCAATGCTGTTTCTGTCCTATTCCCAGGCCTGAAACCTGATAATCTGTTTCATCCAGGATCCTCTGAAGCTGTTGCATTTCTACAACCTTCTCTAAAAAGGGAAGGTTAGCCAACCCCCTCACCCAAAGAAGAATTCACCACCACTAGAACCCACTTGCACAACACC
Source organism: Charina bottae (assembly GCA_023362775.1). Lineage (NCBI taxonomy): Eukaryota > Metazoa > Chordata > Lepidosauria > Squamata > Charinaidae > Charina > Charina bottae. The sequence goes on along the minus strand of JALMGJ010000005.1, from coordinate 78,639,295 downwards.
CTCCAGGCAGCTTTAGTTAGCCAGAAGGGGCAGAGATCTGAAGAGCAGGTGGCCAAGCTCACAGTTATGATGATCCTGTCCACTTCCTCAGGCCCAACAGGTTCAAACCATTCCCAGACAACAGGACAGGGCTCCATCCCAGGCATCTCCTCAACAAGGCTAGTGTCCAACTGCAAACAAATTGAAGCAACTTTGCCCAACAGATGCTGAGCAAATCCTTCCTCATGACCTTGTAAGGGGATCTCCGAAGCCTTTCTACCCAAGAGAGCACATGTCACCCAAAACAGCCTTCCTCCATTCCAATCCATCCTGGCCACCAACCATCAGTCCCTAGCCATCAGCCGCACAACAACAACAACCAGACAACTAGCACAAGGACACTCTTTCTGTGGCTCCTGTTCTCGCCACCATCTATTCAGGTTCTGGTTTTGGCACAGCTTATAGACCTTTACCCACATTTTCACCACTACCACCAACTTTCTCTTCTTTTTTCAAGGGAAAATTGCTACTGTATATAGCTTTCATAGTTATAAAGGTAGGTATACCTTTCCATAACAATAACAACAACAAGAACAGAGAGAGATTGCTTTATAATACTGTCCTCCTGGTGGACATCATATATTTCTTTAAAGGCTTCATAAATTCAGTATCTCTTTTCTGTACAAGTTCCACTGCAGTGACAAACCGGTTGTGGAGAGGAGAAAGATTAAAATGGAGGAGCAGGATATTATCATTTTCATACTGTACTTAATAAACTGCTATATTCCCCATTGCAATCCCACAATCCTTGTCCCTACATGAAAGACAAATATAAGGAGCTGAAGATTATAGTTTGCACAGAGATCTTATATATTATTTCCTCATAAATAAAAACTACTTGACACAATAGGAAGTTGCGTCATAAGCTTTAAAAGAGAATTGGTTATTATGTGGAGAGTGAGAATGTGGGGAGGGGGGACCTATGCAATACTATAATCACATATTAATTGGTGTTCTAACCATCCAAATGGGAGACATATGAGTAATTTCACATTACACACTTGGTAAGGCAGGGAAAACACATTTTCCTATTTAGTTAATGCACAGACCATTGATATAATCTGAAGCAAACAACCTAAGGTACATGTACATGTGCTTAATGATCAGGAGCAGGGACAATTTTGTGTCTGTGTAAGTTACACCCACTCTTCTTTGGACAGATAGCTTATCAAGAAACATTCATCTTGCAGAGCCATCTAATCAATGTCTGCTACAGCTTCAGGGAGTCAGGTTACCTTTTAGGAGCCCACTAGAAGCAGTGAATTACAAGGTACAGAGACAGACATCGATTTTGACTCCTGCTTATTTATTTCCCAGAGCTGTACAGTGACAAACTAGCACTAATTTTATTCCATAAATCTTTAATATTTCTATTTACAGTGTGCTTTCTAAAGTATAATTTTAAAGCTTAATGATGCTTCCCTTACAACATTTCTGCTAAGCAGTGTTTTTCAGTAAAGTGACTTTTGTGTTTTGTTTGGGGTAAATAACAGTCAGTGCTGGAAACTCAGTCAAAAGTACAGGTCAAAGAAAGTAAAATGGGAATTCAGCCCATGGAAGATTATTCTTTTCATATTCTGCCAAAACGCATTTTCAGTGTAACTGGCGTCTGACCTGAAACGGCACATTATATTCTGCATACGGTTTTCTTTTCCTAGTACAGACTCTCATCTCTTAAGAACTATATAGTTCTATATAGAACTATATAGTTTATTGGTCCAGTCATTGCTAATATGCTTGGGGTTATTAAATGTGTCTTCTGTCCACCCAAAGCCACAATCCTAAAAATATTCATTTTGAAGTAAATCTGTTTAAAATCAGCGGGATTCATTACCAAACACATATGTCCAAACCAAGCTGTAAATATGTGCAATAATAATCATGTATATTATATTTCTATAAGGGGCGTGGTGGCTCAGCAGGTAAGACGCCACACTTGTTGATTGGAAGATCGCAAGTTCGGAGGTTCGAATGCCTAGCCCTGCGTGTGGAGTGAGCTCCCGCACTAGCTCCAGCTCTTGCCAACCTAGCAATTCGAAAGCATGCAAATGCAAGTAGATGAATAGGCACCACTTTGGTGGGTAGGTAACAGCGTTCTGCGTGAGTCATACCGACCACATGACCGCGGAAGCATCTTCGGACAATGCTGTCTCTTCGGCTAACAAACGGAGATGAGCACCAACCCCTAGAGTCAGACACGACTGCACAAATGTGCGGGGGGAACCTTTACCTTTTTATATTATATTTCTACCGAGGTGAGCACTAATCAGCAGTGGCTTTAAAGCAAAATTCCCTACTAAACAGCAAGTTTACCCAAAGGTCCCCATCTTCCCCAGTGAACATGGTCTTCTGGAAGTTATGAACTTGGTGAAGGCTACTCTGTAGCTATTTCCAAGAAGTCTCATATCCATGTGCTTGACTCCTCTACAGTTCGGCCCATACAGTTAAACCCAATATATATCTTTATTGTAACAGAGAATAAAGGTAAAGGTGGAAAAAGAGAAGACCTAGCTCTCTGGAAAAGTCTATAATGCTGGGAAAGATGGAAGAAAAGAGAAGCAGAGGACAATCAGCAGCAATGGATGCACCGTTGGAAGACCCAAAGGACCTGGTAGGAGACAGATCATCATGGAGACAATCTATCAATGTGGTCAATAAGAGTTTTATTTACAACACATACATACACATATGCTCACCCAAGGGGAACAAATTTTGTGGAGTGACCGTTAAAAAAAAATTCAATCAAAACTGGGAACCCACTTGTTTATACTATCTAAATTATTTTTATTGTTGGTTTTAATCTTTGTACATCACCCAAAATCATTGCTATGAGATGGACAGCCATATAAATTGTTTAAATAAACAAACATTGTTAGGACAGCTACATATTTAGCATCTGCAACAGCCCTGAAACAAATGTTCACAATCTCTACACAAACAGCCAAACAGCCAGTTAAACTTGTCTTGGTCTTTATGACTTGCAAATAGATGCTAGTAGACCAACATTCAAGACGTGCTACTTTTCTACACTGATTTGTGAGAATGGAAAGGCACTTTGAAAATCACACCACACCACTCCAGGTTTTGTTCCATGTGAACTGGAACTAGAACTGATTTGTAGCATAAGACTGGTTCAGTGGCTGGGAAATAGAGCCTTGCCCCTGAGTAAATACCCTTGGAGGCTAAATCATGACGTTATTCATATTTTATCTGTCACAATACTGATAATGCAGCTAAGCCAGAAAAATCTGATCATGTCACAAAGCACTGTCTCTATTGTTCTGCCCTTGGAATAGGACATAATCCATCAGTAGGTTTCTTGTTCAGGTCCCATTAAAATAAAAGGAGTAGCAGCTCCTATTCACTTCCATTAAGCTAGCAGAAAATAACTTTATGACTGCCTGCATCAAGGTCTCCCATTCTGAATGACCAAACCAGCCCAGGGTTGCAAGGCAGAATCATAGAATTGAAAGGGACCTTAGAGGTCATCTAGTGTTTTTGTTTTTCCATTACTGAAGCAACATGCCAAGATCCTTACTAAAAGAAGTTCTGTTTACCACATAGGTACTATAGGCACAGAAGTTCTTAAAGAAAAAAACAAAAACCTGGAACCCTTCATTTGGGTAGATTTATATGGTTTCTAGAAGCAGATTAAGCAATAAATGTGTATTTTTTTGTCTCAGAATCACAGCCTATATAGAAGCCCCAAGTTAAACTATCACCTATTACTTTTCTATTGATTCATTTTATTTCCTTTGGGCTCATCCTCATGACCCATAATGGTGGCATGAGCATTTTATGCTGGCACACCGAGGACTGGTGGATAGCACTTACACATAGCTGCCTAGCTGTATCCATAGACCAATGTCAACATGGAATGCAATGTTTTAGCTCATTCAGGATGCAATCTCACTTGTTAGGTCAGCTGGGGCCATTTTTCAATCTGTTGGTGCAAAAGCCATGTATTGTTGGTGCAAAAGTCATATATTCTTGATGCCATCAAATTTTGCTAAAAAAGCAGTTTTCCACATTTATGCATCTATTTCCATGAGAATTGGTAGCATTTGTTGTTTATTCGTTCAGTCGTTTCCGACTCTTCGTGACTTCATGGACCAGTCCACGCCAGAGCTTTCTGTCGGCCGTCACCATCCCCAGCTCCCCAATGGTAGAGTCCGTCACCTCCAGAATACCATCCATCCATCTTGCCCTTGGTCGGCCCCTCTTCCTTTTGCCTTCCACTTTCCCTAGCATCAGCTTCTTCTCCAGGGTATCCTGTCTTCTCATTATGTGGCCAAAGTACTTCAGTTTTGCCTTTAATATCATTCCCTCAAGTGAGCAGTCTGGCTTGATTTCCTGGAGTATGGACTGGTTTGATCTTCTTGCAGTCCAAGGCACTCTCAGAATTTTCCTCCAACACCACAGTTCAAAAGCATCTATCTTCCTTCGCTCAGCCTTCCTTATGGTCCAGCTCTCGCAGCCATAGGTTACTACGGGGAATACCATTGCTTTAACTATGCGGACCTTTGTTGTCAGTGTGATGTCTCTGCTCTTAACTATTTTATCAAGATTTGCCATTGCTCTCCTCCCAAGAAGTAGACGTCTTCTGATTTCCTGGCTGCAGTCAGCGTCTGCAGTAATCTTTGCGCCTAGAAATACAAAGTCTGTCACTGCCTCCACTTTTTCTCCCTCTATTTGCCAGTCATCAATCAAGCTCGTTGCCATAATCTTGGTTTTTTTGAGGTTTAGCTGCAACCCAGCTTTTGCACTTTCTTCTTTCACCTTCGTCATAAGGCTCCTCAACTCCTCCTCGCTTTCAGCCATCAAAGTGGTATCATCTGCGTATCTGAGATTGTTAATGTTTCTTCCAGCGATTTTAACTCCAGCCTTGGATTCCTCAAGCCCAGCATGTCGCATGATGTGTTCTGCGTACAGGTTGAATAGGTAGGGTGAGAGTATACAACCCTGCCGTACTCCTTTCCCAATTTTAAACCAGTCCGTTGTTCCGTGCTCTGTTCTTACCGTTGCTACTTGGTCGTTATACAGATTCCTCAGGAGGCAGACAAGATGACTTGGTATCCCCATACCACCAAGAACTTGCCACAATTTGTTATGATCCACACAGTCAAAGGCTTTAGAATAGTCAATAAAACAGAAATAGATGTTTTTCTGAAATTCCCTGGCTTTCTCCATTATCCAGCGGATATTGGCAATTTGGTCTCTAGTTCCTCTGCCTTTACTAAACCCAGCTTGTACATCTGGCAATTCTCGCTCCATGAATTTCTGGAGTCTACCTTGCAAGATCTTGAGCATTACCTTACTGGCATGTGAAATAAGTGCCACTGTTCGATAATTTGAACATTCTTTAGTGCTTCCCTTTTTTGGTATGGGGATATAAGTTGATTTTTTCCAATCTGATGGCCATTCTTGTGTTTTCCAAATTTGCTGGCATATGGCATGCATCACCTTGACAGCATCATCTTGCAAGATTTTAAACAGTTCAGCTGGGATACCGTCGTCTCCTGCTGCCTTGTTATTAGCAATGCTTCTTAAGGCCCATTCAACCTCACTCTTCAGGATGTCTGGCTCTAACTCACTGACCACACCGTCAAAGCTATCTCCAATATTATTATCCTTCCTATACAGATCTTCCGTATATTCTTGCCACCTTTTCTTGATCTCTTCTGCTTCTGTTAGGTCCTTACCATCTTTGTTTTTGATCATACCCATTTTTGCCTGGAATTTACCTCCGATGTTTCTAATTTTCTGGAAGAGGTCTCTTGTCCTTCCTATTCTATTGTCTTCTTCCACTTCCGCACATTGCTTGTTTAAAAATAATTCCTTATCTCTTCTGGCTAACCTCTGGAATTTTGCATTTAATTGAGCATATCTCCCCCTATCACTGTTGCCTTTTGCTTTCCTTCTTTCTTGGGCTACTTCCAGTGTTTCAGCAGACAGCCATCTTGCCTTCTTGGTTTTCTTTTTCTTTGGGACGTTTTTTGTTGCCGCCTCCTGAACAATGTTGCGAACTTCTGTCCATAGTTCTTCTGGGACCCTATCTACTAAATCTAGTCCCTTAAATCTATTCTTCACCTCCACTGCATATTCCTTAGGAATATTAGTGAGCTCATATCTAACTGATCTGTGGGTCTTCCCTATTCTCTTTAGTCTGATTCTAAATTTTGCAATAAGAAGTTCGTGATCTGAACTACAGTCAGCTCCAGGTCTTGTTTTTACCGACTGTATAGATGTCCGCCACCTTTGGCTGCAAAGGATGTAGTCAATCTGATTTCGGTGTCGACCATCTGGTGAAGTCCATGTATAAAGTCGTCTTTTAGGTTGTTGGAAGAGAGTGTTTGTTATGCACAGTGAGTTGTCTTGGCAAAATTCTATCAGCCTATGTCCTGCTTCATTTTGTTCTCCCAGACCATGCTTGCCTGTAATTCCAGGTGTCGTCTGACTACCCACCTTAGCATTCCAGTCTCCTGTAATGAAAATAACATCTCTTTTTGGTGTATTATCTAGTAGGTGCTGCAGATCCTCATAGAACTGATCTACTTCTGCTTCTTCAGCATCTGTGGTTGGGGCGTATATTTGGATCACTGTGATGTTAAATGGCTTACCCTGAATTCGAATTGAGATCATTCTATCGTTTTTTGGATTGTATCCAAGCACTGCTTTAGCCACTTTATTATTAATTATGAAGGCTACTCCATTTCTTCTGTGGTCCTCTTGTCCACAGTAGTAGATCTGGTGGTCATCTGATGTGAAGTGGCCCATCCCAGTCCATTTCAGTTCACTGACACCTAAAATGTCTATATTTAATCTTGACATCTCACCAATAACCACATCCAATTTGCCCTGGCTCATAGATCTTACATTCCAGGTTCCTATGGTGTGTTGATCTTTAGAACATCGGATTCGTCGTTCACCACCAGCACCGTCGGCCGCTAGCCGTCCTTTCGGCTTTGAGCTAGCTGCGTCATCACATCTGGGGCTAGTTGAACGTATCCTCTGTTCCTCCCCAGTAGCATTTTGACCATCTTCCGACCTGGGAGTCCCATCTTCCGATGGTATACCGACATATCTTTGGTTGTACTGATCCATTTAGTTTTCATGGCAAGAATACTGGGGTGGGTTGCCATTACCTTCCCCAGGGATCGTATTTAGTCTGACCTCTCTGCCACGACCTTCCCGTCTTGGGTGTCCCTTCACGGTTTAGCTCATGGTTTCATTGAGGTGCTCAAGCTCCAGCACCACGACAAGGTAACGATCTCCTTTGCTGGAGATTGGTAGCATACACAGCATATAATTTACTGTCTGTCTCTAGATGATGATGATGATGATGATGATGATGATGATGAGTAGAGTGAATGTTTTCTTGTACACCCCAGCTGGGAGTAAGGGAGGGGAAGGGGGAGAGATAGGAAGGAATAGGTAAGAAAGGTGAACAGAGGATGGGGGGAAAGCAAGCATGGAGCAGTCATTTAAAAATAATAATTTTAAGAATCAAGAATCAGCAATCTGCATAACTAAACAAGTTCAGAAGAAATAATCACACCCTGTTGAAATTCATTAAACCCAAAATGGCTATATGAAGAGAGATGCAGAAGTTCCTTTCATTCCATCCATTTGAGTGGGGGTGGTTAGAAATCATACGGCTATTCTGCTGATGCTCCTTGGCAACCAGACCAGAGTTAAGAGCTCCATCCTCTTAGGGGGGGAAAAAAATCCCAGTGACAGGCTGCCATTTAAAATAGAAAAGAAAACTGCAAACAAAAATAGAAAAGGCTTCAAAAAATAAAAGAGAAGCTTGTTAAAGGGGTTTTTTTTTACATTCACTGGTATTCATGTATTCATCATCTGTTCTGTGGAAAGCTTACAGAAACAAGCTGTTCGTGTTCTGACATTAAGAAAAAGTGCAAGGTATAGATCACAGAGGGAACTTGCAGGTATATTTGTGCATATGTCTCCAAACATATGTGCCCATGTTTGCAATTTTGCTAATGTGCACAGTTTTATTTGGCACAATATAATTCTTTTTGTGCACTATTTTATGAATATATATTTCCCTAATATGCTTTCATTATTATTGGCAAATTGCATTACAAAATTCAGAGACTTGCAAATCTAGAATTGGAACTACATTTCAATTTGCATTTTGCTTCAAAATGTGAAATTAGATCCATCTAATTCCTATTTGTACAGATTAAAGTCTGTATAGTTGACTGGGTTCACACATCATGCTAAGCCATATACCATGATTTATAGACAATGATGGCTGAATTCACACAACTTAAGCCAAAACTGATTAAACATATTATAGTTAACATGATACAGGAATGCTTATTCTATATGTAATGAAGTATTTCACTTATTCTTCATCTATTTGATTATGGGACTACTTGATGTTCATCTCTATACAGAACTCATATCTTGTCAAGGCAAAGTCCTGGTTGGTATCTAGTTGTGACTTGGCCTTATAGTCATTACACATTTGCTTAAATATCCTTTGTAAATAACACAAGATAATATAATGATCCACTACTATGGAAAAAATGTTGTCTAACCTAAATATGACCCAGCTATCACTTATGATGCAGTATCTTGATTAGAATGACTTGTTTTTCCCAGCTGAGGCTAATAAGGCAACTGAAAAAACTGAAAGCCATCCTAAACAGGGATAACCTAGCATCACTGAGACACACAGTGATTCATATCTCCTTTAGATTAGTGTAATGAGCTATGAACTGGGCACTGGACTACCATTGGACAAAAAGCAGTACTTCAAAATACCCTAACCCTAACCCAAATGCACAAATAGATCTGTCCCCAGGTTCAAATCCTAATGGAACTGACTCTCACAGGAAGAGTTTCACCTGTGCATTGTTGGTCTCAGACACTTTGTTTCTAACCCAAGGCTGCCTAGCACGCGCATCTGGACTATTAAAATAGGCACTTAATGTCTGTATGAGCAAAAAATAAAACTGTCTACCTTTGGATTACAATCTTCAATCGGTAGAAAGTAAAATCAGAAGCTCAACAACTTCAGGGGAGGGAAGTAAAAATAGCTTCCACTATATTTTTACTGGATATGGAATTTTAGGTTATCAGTACCATTGCCAAACTTTCTCTTTCCTGTGTCCCTTTAGAAATAACAGCTAGTCATGTTGACTATGTTTGCTAAGAGACAGAAATGAATTTAAATACTGGTATCAATCTACCTTGGCTATCAGACAGAGGCAGATCAAATTCTTCTGAATCTAGTCATTGCCATCTAACTGCATATTTTAACAACAGACATCAGTGGCTTAAAGAGCTGAAAGCATTATCTAATTAATTTAAATAATTAGCTAATTGTTAATTTACTATTTCATTAACTGATTTTCAGTATAGATTGCAGATTAATTAAACCATGCAGCATAGAAGACAAGCTACATTAAGCATCAACACTTAATGTTGTCAGCTATATTGTTAACAAGTTGCAAATTTTGGACTTCCAGGGAAGCAATGGCAAATTGCAAATGGCTTCTCTGATAGCAGAGCTGACAACCACGGCGGAATGAGGAGCTGGTGAATGGACCAGCTTCTCAAAAATTCCTCTCTGGACAAGGAGAGGACTTGGGATTGCCCACACACACTCCAGACAGCAGCTCCTTGCGAGGAGACCATAAGACAATGGCCTCCAGCAAGTTTAGAGCTCTTGGAGCTGAGGGAATGCCATCTTTGCCCAAACCGCGGTTGGCGCCTTTCAAAAGGACACTGGGTCCACATACTTACTTACTTACACTTCTGGAAATTGCTTGCTAACAGTTTTTTTTTATATTAAGAAGCTTCAAAAATACAAGTTTTATTACACTGGGTGAGTTTCCTTCAATCTTTGGCAAAAGACATTTTATGCAAGTTTAAGAACTTTAAAAGTTTCTTATTTTGTAATAAACAGCAAAAAGGTGATTAGAACATTGATTTTGGAAAGTTATAGATGGACTAAGGGGCCAGATGGATTTGAAATAAGATTTTGAAATTAATTATAAGAATCCTTCCTGTGGGCTGTTTAGAATTCTATTAAAAATATACGAAGATTTTGAAATTAAGTGTAAGAAACCTTCCTATGGGAAAATGCTGTTGATAAGAAAAAAAACATGATAAGATGGGACTTTGAAGGTTGGACACTAGAGGGAACCAGAAAGAACTAAAGATTATAATTAAAGGAAAAGAGACCCACTAATACAGAATGGAGCAAAATAATCTAACTTTCGAAGAATTCAAGGTTATTTGGGAACAATGCACTCAGAAATTACTCCTAAGATTGTCTGCTATTATAAAAATGGATTTTAAAAAGGTTATAGAAGAGGAACAGATTTTACTGGACAAGACAGAGACTGAGGCTGATTCGATGTGGGTTCAAAAATGACATGTTACAAGAATGATATGGAAAAAGATGTTCACTGGATTTGCAAATGAAACTGGCTAATGTTTTAATAATTAAAAGGGATATACAAATAACAAACCAGAAGAGTGACTTGGATAACTTTCTTATTTTGGATTTACAAAAGAGACATGCTTTGAAGGAGCTTCTGAGAAAAGACAAAAAGAAAAATTAAAAAATCAAGTTCTGGGAGATTATTTAAAGAGATTAATAATCAAGATTGTTAAAAGCAAAAGGAAGAAATATAAAGTTGGTTTATTCGATCAAGGTTAAAATATATAAGTTGTTGTTTCTGGTAATTTTTAATGGATTTTTGCTGACCAGGACCAAATGACAAGGCTTTAAAAATTTGTTTATAGACAAGAGATGAGACATGGGAAGAAGAGATATTTTGTTGTATTGTCAGAGAAAATAAGTTATTGTGTTAAAAGTAAAGTAAAGGAATATAAAGTTGGTTTATTTGATTGAGGTTAAAATATATATGTTGTTATTTCTGGTAGCTCTTAATGGACTTTTGCTGATTAGGACTGAATGACAAGGCTTTAAGAATTTGTTTATAGATGAGAGATGAGAGATGGGAAGAAGAGATCTTTTGTGGTAGTATCAGAGAAGGTGATAAGTTACTGAAATTGTTTGTACTTGTGATGAAGGCAGAAGTCATTTCTTTATATATCTCTTTTCTTTTTTCTTTACTATATTTTTCTGCACTTTTTATTTTTTCTTTTTACCCTTAGATTTTTCTTAGTTTTTTTATCTTTGTATCTTTATACTTTAATAAAAATTATTATATAAAAAAACAAGTTGCAAATTTCTCTTGACTCTGATGTTTTACAGATTTGTACAGAAGCTGAGTGGCTAAAAGAGCCAAGGTCTCATAATCAAATATTATAAGTAGTAATTCTATTATTAGTTTTATCTCTTTCTTCAAACCAGATTGTTTATTAGCTTTGCATGTTAGTACTGCCTTTTTTAAAAAATTTAAAATTACATCAGTATATGTATAAATCAATCAATCAATAATTTTAGTCTCAGACCAATAAAACACAAAAATACAAAATTTAAAATACAAAAACACCAATAAAACACCAATCTAAAATTTAAAAGCAGAACAAAATATTAAGAAAATTAAGTTTATTTTATAAGAAATTTTATTTTTATTTTTTTTATTTAATCAAATTTATCACCGCCCAACTCCCCCAAGGGGGACTCTGGGCGGTTTACAAGAAAACACAATATACAATCATAAATAGATTAAAATACAAATTAAATAACAATTTAAAATATAAAGAATATAATAAAATCCAATGACAGAATCTTCTTAAATTCTTCTTAAGTAAAAAGGGCACTCCAGGGATAATCTAAGGTGCTAGCCATCTCCAGGTATGCACATTCTCCTTCCCCCCCAAGCATACTGACAAAACCAGGTTTTAAGTTTTTTCTAGAAGTCCAGGAGTGAGGGGGACTGTCTAATCTCTGGGGGGAGAATGTTCCAAAGGGCAGGGGCAACAGCAGAGAAAGCACGCTTACATGACCCCATTAGATGGAGCTCTTTAACCGAAGGGGTCCACAGCATGCCCTCTCTGCATGCCCGGGTGGGACGGGATGAAGTGATGGGAATGAGACGGTCCCTTAGGTATCCTGGTCCCATGCCATGTAGTAAATAATTGTTTAATGTTTGCTTTAAAAGAATAATTAGTGGTACATCTGTTCTAGAGAGTTGTTTGCAGGTATTAGAAAGTTGAAAATTGAATTAGTCTATGAGCTGGTGGGGATTCTAGCACAGTTCCTATGCTAAAGCTTGGCTCAATGGGAACAGAAAGTGAGTTAGAGTCATCTTCAGATGGGGTGATGACAATTGTCAGATTTTTTCCTATGAAACAATTCGAACTCCTGGTTACTATCATAAAACCCTAAATGGTTACAATGATATTGTTTAAAGGTTGTCTCTTACCATTTAAAAGGGGACAACCATTCCAATAACCTTGTTTTCCTATCTAATCTAAAAATCTTTCTGTTCTAGCAGGTTTTTCTCATTGCAGGTATATAAAATTGCTGTTTTGTTAATTTATTAATCTAGATTATCTTGGGAACTTCTGATGTTTGGGATAGATGGATGGCTAGAGAGAGATTTAAATGGAGAATTATAGTATTTGCTCCTATTTTTGAACAAATATAGTATCAAGCATTGGATACCTTCATTGCTTCATTAGCATACACTAAACATGAAAAGTGCATTAATTTGCTCCATGGTATTGTGTGTGTGTGTGTGTGTGTGTGTGTGTGTGTGTGTGTGCTGGCACTGCCTCAAAGTAAGTTAAGATAAAACATATGGAAAAGACTTTCTTGTGAATTAAAAAGTGTGACAGTATCCCAATTTTATTTGCAATGTTGGATTATTACCATAATCAAGGATTTATTCTACCTTGGAATGAAAGGCAGTATCAATTGGTTGAAGACTTCCTGGGAAAAAGTTTTAACAGACTAATAATTCTGGGTGCATTCAAGTATATTAAATATGAATTACTGACTATTGTACTGAATCCTCTTCTCTGGATCCATGATCCTATATTATTCTTGTGCAGCCCTCAAATAAGTAACCAATTAATGCTGAAATTCTTGGCTTAGAACCATTTAGTGAAGAACAGAAGGGAAAATCTTTAATTTCCTTTCTCAATTTTTTTCACCCCCATATATAAGTTTTTAAATATCACTTCATTTATGAGCAGCATGTAGCTTAAATTCTAATTCTATAACTTCACAGTTTGAATATTAAGATGACTTGAGTGAAATAAATGTCACACTGAATTTTCACAAGCAATTACTTCTAAAAATAAAACAAGGAGAAGTTCTACTTGAATCACTGTAGACAGAACTGAAGCAGCCACAGCTCACCTCCCCCCCATCCCAACATTTATGCTGCCTGAACCCTCCCACAGCCTATTCTCCATCTAAGGCATGGGTGGGGAACCTTTTTTCTGCCAAGGGCCATTTGGATATTTATAACTGGGGACCGGGGGGGCAGGGTTTCTGGGATTTCCGGGGACCAGGGGCTGGAGTTTGCGGGCGGGAGCCAATCACAAGCACTGGGGGGTGGGGTTTGCAGGTGGGAACCAATCGCGTGGAAGGGGCGGGGTTTGCAGGCCTTAGGTGGGAGCCCTGCGGGCCTTATACAGCCCGCGGGCCTGACGTTGCCCACCCCTGATCTAAGGGGAGGGAACACTCTCCTGCAGGAAGAAGAGCATAAAGAAAAGGACTCAGAGAAGAGGAGGAGAGGCTGGGCTGATAAGAAACAAAGCTAACTATAATTTCCCACTTGGCTGATGCGGCTGGGAACCAACTAATTTTTCTGTAGAAGGAAAAAAACAAGACTTACACCCTGATACCCATATGACTCCATTATAAAGTCACTGAGAGTGGAGAATCAGCTTAAAGATAAAATATGAATGATTGGTAGAGGATAACCATAACAATAACTTAATACTAATTAATGCTGTTACTGTTACTTTTAGTCTCACTTTTGAAGAAGTTTTATTTACTTGCTGGCACTGCCTCAAAACGTTTCTGCAAACTTGGTCAACTTTCAAAGCATATAAACACAATCCCAATCTTTGTTTGCAAAATTTCCTGTAATGATAACAGCACAGCCATGAAAGAGAAATCTCCTTCACTGAAGTTTGAAGAATTCAAGGATACCTAGAAGTCATTCAAACATTTTTACTCTTAGTTACTACTATAAAGAGAGGAGCAATGCATGAAACTTCAACACAGCTGATAACAGCAGTCCATGCAAAAGATCCTGCTAAGTGTTGGCATTTAGCTACAAGAGCAGGGCTTTCCAAAGTGCCGCCGCTGGCGACACACCAGCAGCGGCAGCGGCGGCAGTGCGGTGGCACACGGCGACGGCGCAGGGGTGTGTGCGGCGGCGCGCACGCACACGGCAGCGGCACGGGGGCGTGCGGCGGCATGCGCGTGCACGGCGGCGGCGCGGGGGGTGTGCAGCGGCACGCGCGTGCATGGCGGCGGTGGCAGCCTCCACTAAAACACGGAAGTACTGATCCCGCGGCGCTGCTTCTGCCGCCATGCACGGGCGCGCCGCCGCTTCCGGGTGGTGTGGCGACACACCACGCTGTGTGTGGCGACACACTTTTGTGTCACGACACAGAGTTTGGGAAGCTCTGTACAAGAGGATTAAAAGTTCCCCTGGATTGTCATATCCCAGCAACAATCTGGGAAACTTATTTTCAAGCTTTATATGGTGGGGAGAAAAATGCTGAGGCTGATTTAGGGGAACAGCCTCTGCTGGAGTGACCTCCAGTTTCAGCTGCTGAAGTACATAAACTAATTAGGCAATTAAAATCCAGAAAAGTGCCAGGTCAGGGTTTAATTCCCCCTGAACTGATACAAACCCACTCTTGAGTGTTGGGCTCTAGCGTTAGCTACATTTTTCACTTTCATCGATAATACCACCTCTATTCTATCTGAAAGAAGGGAAAGCTAGTCCATCCAGCCAATTACCACCCAATGAGCCTGCTTAGCCTAATTAGTTAGATCTATGCTAGACACCTTTATTGGAAACTCTTGGCTAGAAGAACAGAACCTCTTAGTGGAGGAACAGGTAGAGTTTGGGGCAGGTTGCTCTGCGTAAGACCAAGGACATTTGACTGAAAAATATACTCAACCACCTAAGTCAGCCCTTTTTGCCTTGTTTGTAGAGCTCAAGCAGGCTTTTGACTCCATCTCTAGAGCAATCCTTTGGAATAAACTCAAAGCATCTATAATTGATTGATGGTTACTTTTCCTTTATATATGCACAACACCAGTTTGAGAATGAGAAGCACTATAGCCAGGCACCTCTCACACACAGTGCCAACCCACAAAGGAGTTGTATTTTGGCCCCACTACTTTTTAATTACTCTATTAATGAAACAGCAAATGCCTTAAGCAAAGGAAGAGTTTCATCTGCCAAAAGTAGCTAACAGATCTATACTGCTTTATGCAGATGACGCTGTCATACCATTACAGACACCGGTATGCCGTGAGACCTTTCTTCCATTTCTGTAGGGAACACTCATTGCGGATTAACTACAAGAAAACAAAGGTCATGCATTTTGCAAGGGGTTTAAAAAACATTCTGCTGGATCCTCAAAGGACAGATAATTGAACAAATCCTTTTTTTTTAATACTTGGGTTTTGTGCTATGTTATTCACAGAAATGACGCACTCATATCTCCCAAGCTGCTTTCAATGCTCAGAGGAGTTCAGCAGCAATTCTCTCCTTTTTCTCTAGAGGAGCCCAGTAGATACCAGCTGCTCTGAAACTTTTTGAACCCAAGACACTTGATGGAGCACAGTTAAATCCAGGAGTCAACTAGGAGAAATTGGAGAGTTCAAACTGGCTTCCTAAGAAAGGCATTTCAGTAGCTAAATGTGTGCCTAACGCTGCTCTACATTTGCAGAGTGAAGCAAGGTTATGGCTAGGTGTATTCAGATATTGGCTAAACGCCCACTTTCATCCCCAAGGTCTGGTACATCTTATCCTGTCAGATAAGCATTACTCCTTTTGGAAAAGTCTTATTTATTTATTTATTTATTTATTTATTTATTTATTTATTTATTTATTTATTTATTTTCTATCCCGCCTTTATTATTTTTATAAATAACTCAAGGCGGCAAACATACCTAATACTCCTTCCTCCTCCTATAAATGACAAATTAGGTAAAGGTAAAGGTTCCCCCCCGCTCCAGTCACGTAGCTTGCCAGTGTGTGTGACAGTCCTGTGCTTAAAAAAGGTAAAGGTTCCCCCCGCACATTTGTGCAGTCGTGTCTGACTCTACAGTCTAATTCTTCAAAATTCTTTCCCCCTCCCCCATTAAGTTTAAACTGTTGTGCTATGGTTTGATTTTCTTCTCTGAAAGAACACACAGCAAAATATATTTCCTCTTTAATTAAATATTGCTAATTCTCAAGCATTTCTATTGTAACTGGAAAAGATTCCCAATAGAGCCTGTTTTCTAGTGCACAGTTTTCCTTTGCATTCAACCATACTCACCCTGCTGTGAGAAGTTCCAGGAAAAAAAATCATGATGAAAGAATGATTTTTGACAAATGAAAGAATGACATTCTTTTGAAAGAATGACAAATTCATAACTTTATGAATTTGTAATGCCTGTTGCAATTTTCATGAATTAGGAGCTGATCTGCTTAATTTACACGTTATGTGGTTGGTATTGCTTTTTGATAAACAAAGCTATCTTGTCTCATTTTGGAAGAAATAGAATTTCACAGATTTAACACACACACACACACAAGATAAGTCTTGCTGTTTCAGAGTTTGTATTTGTAACCTGTTGTTGACAGCAAAGTAGATGGTGCGCAACTACAGGCCTTCTGTATGTCACATCGCATAGTGCATTCTGTTCGGTTTGGGTTTTTAATGAAATCTGAGTCAGTGACCCAGAATGAAGTTGGGCTGACATTTTTACTCTTCAGTTATACTTGAAAAGCTTAATGTTTCAAAATATGTTAAAAAAATTCCTGTAACCAATTTTATGTTTGCCTCAACTGACAATAATGCATTATTATTAATCTATTAATAAATAATAGTACATTTATTATATCAGTAAATAAACGTCTTTAAACCTAATATGCTGTATTCAAAATCAGAACACACATTTACCACTGGACATTGTACAGAAACTGACAATGATTTTAGAACGCACAGAGGTATTCACTGAATCTAAAACAAGGTGTTGTTTAACTGGTCTAATGCTGTAAATTATATTAACTTTACCTCGTTTCAAATTCAGTTTTATCCATTAATAACCATATTGTATATTTAATAAATTCAATGTATGCTTCTCTATTAAAAATAATTGTTTATATTCCTCAATTTGATATATTGCATAATTTTTAAAAATGTGTACCATTCCATATTTTTATTCTTTTTTAAAAATAAATATTTACAGTATTTTAGAAGAATGCAAAATATAAGCAAAATACCAAGATACATGAAAATAACAAAATTAAATGAAACAATCCTTAACAACAATCCTTAAACTTTAAAAAAAAAATAGAAACCGAAAGGGAAGGGAAGGGAAGGGAAGGGAAGGGAAGGGAAGGGAAGGGAAGGGAAGGGAAGGGAAGGGAAGGGAAGGGAAGGAAAGGAAAGGAAAGGAAAGGAAAGGAAAGGAAAGGAAAGGAAAGGAAAGGAAAGGAAAGGAAAGGAAAGGAAAGGAAAAAAATCAGACAAACTAAAAAAATCCATCCTAGGGTCTCAGCCAGGGCTTCTACTACGTGATGTTAGAAGTGGGGTCAGGTGGGCACTAGAGGGTAGCCACAATCCATTTCCCCCCTTTTTTTCAACTTTTTTTTTAAAGAACACTGTTGCTTTGTGCTTAGCAGACACAGACAAATGGACTGTCAGGATCGCCCTGATGCGAATCCTGCCAGTACTAGCACACGCTTGGGACATTCGACAAGTTATGTGTGGGCCGGAGAGAGAGTTCAGCAGTTGGGAGGGGGAGCGCATTCAAGCAAATGCCCAGGAGTGTTGGTGACTGTTTTCCCAATCTTCAAGGTTGCTCACCTGCAAGACGGAGCAAGGAGGCGGTTGCCATGGAGTGGGAAAATGAACGTTGCCATCATCAACAGAGAGTGGGCTGGCACATTGGGGGGAAGGGAAGTTTCAAACTTCATTCTTTTGGCAGGAATCTTCATTCGGGTCTTTAGAAATGCTTTGAGTCACAGGTATCCTTAATAAAGCTTATTCTGCAATTCAAATGAACTGCATTGAGGAGCGTATATTGGGGATTTGAACTCAGGGTCATCACATGGACATTATTTCTTTCTTTTTAGTCACCTTGAATGCTGTTTAAGCTGAATAATGGGCTGGATGAAGCTGGAATTAAATCTTAACAAGATGCACCACTTTTCAGCAAGAGAAACTGGACTTGGAGGTCAGGTCTCGGTCTGTACTGGATGGGATTGCTCTTCTTCTGAAAGAACCGATCTGCAATTGGAGAGTATACCCTGATTTCAAGCTGTCAGAACCCAGGTTGCAGTTATGGCAAAGAGTACCATCCCACAATTACTTTAAATGTGCCAGCTGCAATTGTTCCTGAACCAGTCAGGTTTAGAAATAGTGACCACATCTTCATTAAATCTCAAACTGACTCATGCAACATGCTCTAAACGGACCTACCTTGGTTTCCTGAAGCTTTAGCTGCTACAAAATGAAGCAGCCAGGCCTTTGTTGCCCAATATTTTCCAGGTTCTATTTAAGATTTTAGTTTTTGTATCTGTAAATTAAGGGCTTGATTATCTCAGGGAGTCCCTTTTTTGCTACAAATCCATCTGGCCTTTAAGATCTGCAGAACAAATTTCATTCGCATTGCTCCCAAACTATGACATTCAATCCCAAAGAAATTGTGTTTAATCACTGCTCTCTCTGCCTTTACAACAGCAACCAAGAAGCATCTCTTTTCATCAGACCTTCAATTTTAATTGTTATTAATTTTAACATTGGTTTTAGTTTTTGTTGTTGTATTTTAGCCGTTGTGATGCTTTCGAACTGTGGTGCTGGAGAAGACTCTTGAGAGTCCCTTGGACTGCAAGGAGGTCAAATCAGTCAATCCTAAAGGAAATCAACCCTGACTGCTCATTGGAAGGACAGATGCAGAAGCTGAAGCTCAAATACTTTGGCCACCTAATGCGAAGAGAGGACTCACTGGAAAAGACCCTGATGCTGGGAAAGACTGAGGGCAAAAGGAGAAGGGGACGGCAGAGGATGAGATGGTTAGATAGCATCACCAATGTAATGAACATGAATTTGAATAAACTCCGGGAGACAGTGGAGGACAGGAAGGCCTGGCGTGCTATGGTCCATGAGGTCACAAGGAGTCGGACACAACTGAACAACAACAACAAATGCACTTTCAGTGTTCATGGGGATAGAAAGGCAGGTTATAAATCAAATAAATAAAAATGAAATGAAATGAAATGAAATGTGTTTAACATTGCAAGCCATTTTATTTAGAGTTTAGTTTCAGCTATGATATTATCTGCAGTGCAGTAACTCAGCACTAGTTTAATGTATTTGCTGGAACAAGTTCTGCTAAGCAAGCTCTGGTTATCCAAGGGGAAGAGAAGAAATATTCCTAAATGAACCATTAAGGTATACTTTGTGATTATATAGCTAAATGTTCTCCTTCATAATGTTCAGAATTGTATCTTAGGGATTCCTAACATGCTATTTCTTCAGCTTCTATATAAGCCTACAAATGGCTTCACATGATTTTCACTATTTAGATATTAATTCCCATACCTCTAGAAAGGTTCTCAGGAGAAATGATGATACGTTTGGATATAACAGGAGATATAATTCCACATTTCTTTATACTGGGCTGCAGGACTCTGCTTAATATATGGCGCCTTTTTTAATTTGCTTGTTGTATAGGGAGTGCTAAGGAGCAGATTTTCTTCTTTTAAATAAAAACAAAAACCGGAACAGAACAGAACATAATTGTGGTATTAAATCATGCAAAGTTCAGTTCCCAGGCTCAGTCCTAGTGACATCCAATGTACTTGTTCATTTTGTACAAGGATATATAATATTATTTCTAAAAATACAAAAGCATACTGAATATCTTTAATACTATATTGCCCTTTGTTAGGAAATGTGTTCTGTAACAAAATTGTGAGGCCATAAGAAAATGGAGATTAGATCAACCCTGAAATGTTGCAGGGTGATAACCCTAAAATGATCCCATGATCTCTTCTTACTGTTAATCGACTACGTTCATTTATCATTCTAGATTATCTATCACTTTTTACACAAATAGCATCTACTGTAAATATACGTTAGATATCGTTTAAAGGTTTAAATGCTGTCAGATGATCCATGAATATGTTGGAGGAGACTGGCTGAGACTAATAATAAAATTTTAGTCCAACACAGCTGGAGGTCAGTAGATAGATGGAAGTAGGGTTACAATAATTCTATAGCAATGTGTAATCTCAGAATGTATTTTGTTTCTGCACAGAACGCCATCTGTGGGAAATGTTGGCACTTGAGACCATTATGCTAATTCAGAAGAACATTTTAGGACTAATGCACTTGAATCTTGGGTATGCAGCAGCATAATCAGATCAGAAGTGCAATGCATTGTTCACTCAAAAGCAGACCCCTTCCTTGATTCATGCAGCTTTTCCTCTGAGATGAGTTCATTGCTTTTTATTTTATGTGTGTTGTGTTGTAAGCTTTTCACATGTGAGCTATATCAAAGACGTAGGAATTGACATGCAGCATAGCAGCAAAATCCCATTTAATACTTTAAATCAAAGTAAATGGGGTTAGGTTAGGTTACAATAAGAAACATGGGAATATGAGAGATGAGTTTTCTAGTATCTGAAAACTGAACAACAGTATAGGAGTATCAATACCTACATCAGATACAATAGACCCACAAGGCCTCATTTCTAACCTGCCAGATCTCCGTTTTCTGTTAGGATTCGCCTATGTGAAGAAACAAACCAAATTGTTTGCCTAGAAAGCTGTACTGAATACCTTAATTCTCCATCTCTCATTTCTCATAAATAAACATTAAAGTAAAATTTTAAAAAATGCATAGCATTTGTACATTAATAAAGTAAATAATCGGTGCCTATGAAATTCACTCAACTGTGTTAATAATAAATCCCATCATCTCTGAATACAAAGGGCAGTATATGGGAGTACATAGTGAATGTGCTTTTTAAAAAGAAATATATCTCATTAATATACAACAACAAAGTGGTTTAAATAAAGAGCACTACCCCCTAAAACTGGCAAACAGGTCCATAT
Organism: Charina bottae; assembly: GCA_023362775.1. NCBI lineage: Eukaryota > Metazoa > Chordata > Lepidosauria > Squamata > Charinaidae > Charina > Charina bottae. The sequence continues at coordinate 78,617,989 of JALMGJ010000005.1, read as the reverse complement.
CAAGACTGCTTTATGCAGATGATGGGGTAATCTGCCTGCAGACACCAGTAAGACTGAGAAGAGTCATAAGGGGACCATCCCACTTTTGCAAAGATTACTTATTGCAAATCAATTACCAAAAAAAAAACACCCTTCAACTCCCAGAATTCCCCAGCCAGCATGGTAGAGGTACACAGTTTATCTCAGTTTTCTGAAACTTTTTGAGGCCAAACCATTGGCCCAGCTCCTGTATGTACAAATTAATTTCTTACAAAAGCTGCTCCAGGTAGCAAAATACATCCCTAACATAGCCCTATGGCTGGAGGCAAGGCTGCTGAGGGCTGAGACAAAGTCATAGCTGAATATTTTCAATGACTGGCTAAAGATTAACCTTCAGCACTACCGCTGGATCTTTCTTATCTTGCTAGACAAATTCCAGCCCACCTGGAAACAGCAAATTGGGGACCAAATTCAGGATGTTGGTTTTGCACGAGAGGCTCTGCTGACACTGGTACAGGGTCAGGCTACGGCAGCTCTTAGACAAAGGATCCGTGATACAGAACTGCAAATTGAATACAGCAAACTACCAGCTAGAATACAACAGGGACCTAGTTAAAATCTGTTTCAAACCAGCCCAGGATCTCAACCAGCTCGCAATAAATAAATTCCACAGAGCCTTTACATTGTTCCACGTCTTGCCATTAGCTGTATTGGAGAACAAGTTTCAGAATTCTCTGTATGCCGGGAGGACTTGCCTCTGTTAATTTGACAATAGTGAATTGCTGGACTATATTGTCACTGGAATATATTGTGATAGGTGTTGTGAGCTTCTAATCAATTCTTAGGCCATTTTCTGGGTGACCAGATGATTTTTATGGAAGACTCCTGGCAAGTAAAGGCCTTAAAGCAAGACATGCTGTTGCTAAGTTTGCATTTGTAGCCTGCAGAATTCCGGCTTTACACATGGAAAATCAATTTGGATTACTGGTTGTATTGTGTAGACCAGAATATTGCACAGAGCATTAGGGTGCTGCATTATTCTTACCTCATTTTACTGTATTTTACTTTAAATGAAAAATGTTGCCTAGAACACTGCATGGATGTATCCATATACTTGCCAGGAGTCAAGACTGACTTGAAGGGAAAAAAGAAAAATAATGCCAGAGACCTTCTTTATAACTTTTCATGAAAACTAGCAATGTTTTCATTAAATACTAAAATAAAATTATTTGTCTCCTGTTCTGCTGACTTACTGTCAAAATGTGATTGTAAAGCCCTGTAGAAGGGATAATAGAAATTATTCCAATCTAAAGAGACTCCAGGCATTTTCAAATCTGAAGGACTACACAGAGAATAAGCAACCAGGAGGGGCAGCGTTACAGTGGCTAATCCTTCTCCAATTGTCATATGTCCATATGTCAGAATGGATCCCCATACCTACAGCTGAACACGTAGGACACCTATGGATGATGGATGAATCCTGCCACCTTCCCCCTATACAAGCTCTCTAAGCACAAATTCCTGTCTAAATAACTCCCCCATTAAATGGTAGGAATAGAAACTTTTTTTTCCTTTCTGCATTATCTTCCTTGAAATGTATTTGAATCCATAATCCAATAATGATCTGGATGAAAGCTAGAAATGGGAAGGTGACCCCTACTATTGTTCTGTGCACAGTCTCTACACGTGTTACTGTACATTCTATTATATTTGATCCAGAAATTTTTCTTCTCCAACTTATGAAAGTTGCAAAATTAGGGGGGGGGGGGAGAAGCAGGATGGCATAACAACAGCACCTTTCAACTCATTTGCCACCTTTCCATATATGCAAAATGACAAGAATTGTTCGAAAATCAGTACTAAACAAATATAAAGTATGCCAATAATTATTGGATTAACTTTACCTAGGAGACAATGCAGGAAATATACAGCTTTTAAAAAAACAGTGGAACAGTCACCAACTTACATTATTCATGTACTCTGAAAGGAGGTCTTGAAGAGCCTGGCGAATGGCGTTACACTCAGTGATGATGCGCTCACGGTGAAGATCACGGGTACAGGAAGAGTCTGCTAATAAAGCAGCTCCGCTGATAATTCCCTCTAAACGTTTTTCAAGTGATGGCCTTATTTGGTCTTCACTTATAGTAAGAGGATCCAAGGCAACCAAACTCTAGGAAAAGAATTAAAAGGAATATAAAGTAAGCTCAGACTAAACTCTAGGAGATATAGACAATGCTCATCCATAAACATCTGGGCTATATAGAAACATCAGTTCCAATGATAGCTTCATATAGGATTGTGCTCCCTCACAGGACAGTTACTTGAGGGTTCTCCTGGATTGATGTTTCCTGCTAGAGCAGCAGGTCGAGGCTGTGACAAGGAGAACCTTTGCCCAGCTAAGACTAGTGTGCCAAGTACAGCTGTACCTTAGTCTGGAAGCCCTGATTATGGTGACTCATGCGCTTTCGCTATGCAGCTTGACTACTACAACGTATTCTCCATGGGGCTGCCTTTGAAGATGACTTGAAATCTACAACTGGTACAGAATACAGTAGCCAGGCTGCTCATAGCACTGATTATTCAGTTGCTTCACTAGTTACTCATAGGCTTCCAGATCCAATTTAAAGTGCTGTTTATTACATTCAAATCCCTTTATATTGTGGTTTGGGGGTATATTAGATACTGTCTTGTCCAGAATGATTCTGCTCATTCTGTTAGGTCATCTGCTGTTGTTGTCATGGTCCATCAAGTCAACCCAGACTCCTGGTCACTGCAGGAACAAGTCCATGCAGTTTTCTTGGCAACATTTTCAGCCATGGCTTCTCAGGACTTTATTCCTAGGACTGAGAGAGGTTGACAGGCCCAAAGGCTGGCTTTTGTGCCTAAGGCAGGACTAGAACTCACATAATCTCCCAGTTTCTAGCCTCAACTTTTTGGAACAACTTAACCTCTACCCCTCACCACCCCAAGGTGCACCTGGCACCCTTGTTACTGACATTCCATAATACTCTGAAAAAAGTCAGCTTTCAAAGATTATGACTGGGCAGCCACTGGTCCTTGCTTTATGTGTAGGCTGACCATATTTCCTTGAGACAAAAACATCACTGGACAAAGTGGGTGTGCGGGCATGCGCGGGGGGGCACGGGCATGCATGCGGGGGGGCGGGGGGCACTTTGCCGGGAAACGTACAAAAATGGGACAAAATTGAGATTTTTACTATAACAACGGGACGCTCCAGAAATGGTGAAATAATGGGCCAGTTTTTGTTTCTGTCTTCTGCTACTGACTCATAGTTTTACTATGCTTTCTTGCTATTTTTATTTTAATACTGAATTTCACTTCAAGCTCATAAAAGGAAAAGGGACAAAATTCACATAAAGACATTCATGCCAACTTATTCATGCCAACTATCCTCATGTTTGAACATTTTCCCTTGCTTTAGGGTCTCTTTAACCTTCATTTTTAAGCATCAATAACAACAAAAATCAAGGAAGATTGAACATTCCTATTCAGATGAAATCAAATTAACTGTGTCAGACCAACAGATAAACATAGTTTTGCCTAAAATAAAAAAGATGAATCCATTTCAGGAAGATCTGCTTCATGTTCACTGTATTATGCCGTGACATGTCTATGAAGGTTCTCAGTCATCCAGGTGGAATTGTCTGTAGCTTGAATTATGTCAACTGGATTTCTATTTTCTCAGTGGAAACGTTTCGCTCCTTATCCAAGGAGCTTCTTCAGTCTGAGCAAAGTTGGTAAGGGAATCCTAAATATGTTTCTAGGTAGCTGTGTGACCTTACACCTGGGGCTAGATCTATTGAGTGATGGTTAACTATTTGGGGTTTCAGGCATGAAGTAATCCAAACAACGTGCTGTAAGGCTAACAATATCTTTATTGATAGCATAAGGCAATAATGGATGTATAGTGCATTATTGCAAAAAGGTAAAATCAAAGCATAAGCAGAGTTCCATCACCAGAAGTGAGGAAAGGAAAAACATCATGGTCTGTGCAAAGACCAGGCATGGTTACAGTTCAGATACAAGTACATGTAGATAGCAGTCTACATAAAGAGCAAAGGCATATATAAAGAACATAAGTGAGAACATAAGTATGAATGAATACCCATGGTTCATAGCTCACATCTGATTGGTTCAAACATGGGCATCTCTTTCAGCATAGCATTTTGGTAGTAATTGTACTTACTATAAAGCGTCACACGATGGCAGTGTTGTGTATTGGCCTTCCCTTGAGCTACAATTCTTTTGGGAACAATAGTGATAAGAGTTTATTATGGCTAGCTAGAGGGACATCTGCTGATTATGAGTAGAATGTTTTGAGAACCAAACTTTCAATGCAGGGTCACTTGTAAATTGTTTTCTTTTGTAACTTGTACTTTTCCACTCTCTGGCCAGATTTTAGTGGAAAAAATGCCATGCGTTTAATTCTGCATAGAATACTTTAACCAAATAACTTTAACACCCCTTCCGCATGGATTTTTGAAACGCTGTGGGGGAAAACTCATTTCACAGGCACACAGAGACACAAATGATTTTATTTCAGACACATTTGCTCTAGCCCCAATCTGGTTACCATGGTTGCATGCTTTGTAGGAGAAAGTGCTTTCGTGAAGATGTCTGCAATGTTCAGCTCAGACGGACAATACTCTAATTGTATAAATTTTTCTTGAATTGCATGTCTTACATTTTGGTATTTCACATGGATGTATTTGGTGCGATTATTGACATTTTCCGAAGCAGCTAGGGATAGACAGGCCTGGGAATCTTCATACATTGTTATTGGTGAGATTATATCTACAGATAAATCTGTAAACAATTGTTTTAACCAATACATTTCATTGATTGCCTCACTGAGGGCCACAAATTCGGCTTCACAGGTGGAAACGGCGATTGCGTTTTGTTTTCTTGCTCTCCAGGCAATGGGTGTATTTGCAAACAAACAAACAAAACCACTCACAGACTTTCTGTCTCCCTCTTCTGCAAAAGAGCTGTCAGCATAAATCACAGGCATTTCAGCCTTAGTGGCTGATATTTTAAGGCAAAAATCAGCTGTGCCTTTAAGATAGCGTAGGACTCTCTTTAACCCTTTCCAATCTCGCATGGATGGTTTGGCAACCTTACGACTAAGCACTCCAACTGAGTAAGCTAAGTCAGGGCGTGTCCATTGTGTTAAGTGTAGCAAACTTCCTACAGCTGAGTGATATAATTGAAATTGAGGACAAATTTCCTCACATGTGTCACCCTTTAGGAAATCAAGAGTCATTGGTGTTTTGGTTGGTTTTGCATTTGACATTTCAAGTTGACTCAACAATTGGTCAATTTTTCTCTTCTGACTCAGATAGAACTCACCACTCTGAGCTCTAGTGACTTCAACACCTAGATAGTATTTCAGCTCACCTAGGTCTTTCAATTGAAAGTACTGTCTCAATTGTGTTGCAAACTCTTGTACAAGGTGCAAAGAACCAGTTGCTAGGCAAAAATCATCAACATACGTTAGCAACACTGTGTAATCACTTCCAGAACCTCTTACATACACACAAGGATCAGCAACAGACTTCTTAAACTTTAGCTCTAACAAAGCCTTATCTAAACATTGATGCCAACAACGTCCGGCTTGTTTCAATTCGTACAGCGCCTTGCGCAGTCTGTACACCTTCTGAGAATTGTCACAAGCATAGCCAGGAGCCTGCTTCATGTACACTGTTTCAGGGAGCTCTGCATTCAAATATGCTGTGTCAACATCAAAGTGATGGACAACAAGTCCACGCTGTGCAGCTAGAGAAAGTACCATACGTAAAGACTCTGGTCTAGCTGTGGGTGCATATGTGAGATCATAGTTCAAAAACCTCTCCTGTGCAAATCCCTGAGCAACAAGCCTGGCTTTGTACTGCACTGTATTATCAGGAAGAAGCTTCTTTCTGAAAACCCATCTGGAACCAACAGCTTTCTGGGATGGGGGCAAATCAGTAACCTCAAACACCTTTTGACTCACTAATGCCTCAAACTCCTTATCCATCGCTGTGTTCCACTTCTCCTGCTCTTCAACAGGCAGAAGCAACATCTCCTGGAAAGACTGAGGTTCACAGGTGATCTGACACACTCTCACCTGCTGAATCACAAATCTGTCAGGCTTCACACCCTTTGTGGAGCGTGCAGACCTATGAGGAATTACCACTGCCTCTTCCTCATCACTGTCCTCTGCCTTTTCACTACCTGATTCCCCCTTCAGATCCTGAACCTGCTCAGGTGAAATTTCCTCTTCCTTCACCTGAGGGGATCCTCTCACCACACTAGGAGACTGGGAACCAGAAGGCAGCTGAACTGGTTGTTGTCCAGCCACAGGAGCATGGACAGTTGGCTGTACACTAGATTGCAACAATACCTCTGAACTAGCATTCAACCTATCCCAACCAGTAGGGTGCTCAAAATTAGCACTTCTGGAGACTACCACATGACCATAGCCTGCAGAAAAATGGTAACCCTTAGATCTAGAGGAATAACCAACAAACCTTAAGCGTTGTGCTTTTGGCTGGTTCTTCCTTCGCTGAGACTTAGGAATATGCACATATGCAAATGTTCCAAAAACACACAGATGCTTCAGCGAAGGGCGCTTGCCAAACAAAAGGAAGTAAGGAACTTCATTCACAGCTGAATTCCACACCCTGTTAGTCAGATACACTGCAGTCATGGTAGCCTCACCCCAAAAACGGGCTGGCACCTGGGCATCTAACATCAGGCTATTTCTAATGGTATTAACAACACCAATCTTCCTTTCAGCTATTCCATTCTCAGCAGGAACACCAACATTGGCAAGTCTATGGGAGATTCCTTTTCTACGAAGCCAATTCTGAAACTCATGGCCTAGAAACTCTCCTCCACAATCCGATTGAAATTGACCTACTTGATAGCCATAGTTTCTCTCCACCATTGCAACAAACTCCTTAAAGCGAGCAAAAGCCTCCGCTTTAGATTTGAGCAAATAACAAAACGTATAGCGAGTATGGTCATCCACCAAAAGGAACATGAAACGCGCCCCTCCTTCACTAGGACCATTGGGGCCGGCTAAGTCTCCATGAACCAACTGAAAAGGCCTAGTTGACACCCGGTCACTTTTTCTAGCAACAGGAGCAGCCTTAATTTTAGATTGTTTGCACACAGTACAATCAAGAAAGTCATCACACTTTTTGGATCCTAACTCAGGATACACCTTGGCCAGTTGGGACAAACTTCCCCACCCGGGATGTCCCAGAACTCTGTGATAATAGTGAATGCATTTGTTATGTGGGGGAACATTGGAAATACAATTTCCTGACACAATCCCCTGCTTAGGAAGCATTTCATACAATTGATTCACTAACCTCCCCCTAGCACATTCTATCCCATCTTTTTCAATAGAACATCCAGTACCCTTGAACACAACAGTATAACCAGACTTCACCAGGGCTGGAACGCTAAGGAGGGAAAAGTCAAGTGTAGGTACACACAACACATTTTGCACATTTATCCCCAAACAAGGAATGTATACTTCACCCTGAAAGGACACATCAGCCATAGATCCATCAGCCAGAGCAACCTGTTGGACTTTAGGCTTGCTTTTTGATAACAACAACTGTTCATTGTTGACAATGATTTGGCTACAAGCTGAGTCCAAAAGCCAAGTCTCTGGGGAATGTCTACTCACAGCCGTGAGCAAAGCAGACACCTGGGTACGTTGTCTAGGCGCTTGTTTCCCCTTCTTTCGCACAAACCTCTTTCCACTGGCTCCACCGGCTGGGCGAGGTGGCTGGGGACAGTCTCTCATGAAGTGTTGGGTCGAGTTGCACCGGAAACATCTCCTTACAGCACACGCAGCCTCTGTTCCAACTGGAAAACGCTGTGCTGAAACCTCAGGAACAGCAACAGATGACTTACTCTGCATCTTCTCCAAATCACGAGCTTGCTGGATTTCTTGCAGCTGATTTGTAAGATAATCCACAGTTAGGTCTTGGGGCCTCAACGTCTGAGTTGCCTCGATGAGCATGTCAAAGCTCTTGTCCAAGCTTGACAGGATGATACAAGCTCTCTGGGTATCAGGGATCACAACATCCCGGTCCTCAAGTTCAAGAAACAAAGTCTTGATTTTATGGAGGTGGGTCATCACGTTTCCACCGGGCTGCAGCTTCAAGTTGTAAAGCTGACGTGATAGACCAACAATGGCAGCAGAGGTTTGCTTGGAATAAAGGGCTTTAAGAGCTTCCCAACAGGCATGTGCAGTCTCCAAATTACTGATATGCAGTAGCTGTGATGATTCCAGTCCCAGAATCAAATTGCCATAAGCACGATCCAAGCACAACTGCACTTCTTCAGTAATGGCACCAGTTGGAGGTGCATCTCTCACATACTTCCACAAACCTTCTTTTAGGAAGAAAGACTTGATCTTCACACACCAGGTCCGATAGTTTGTGCCATTCAAACGCTCAAAGGGCAGACTGGTTAGCCCTGCAGCAGCAGCCATGCTGACCACTCAAGGAAAACACGTTTACTTCAAAATGCAGCCTTAAAAACAAACCCCGTTGTTACAGCTAGATCCAGCACAGCAAAGAAAACGCAAAATTCTCTCTGGGCCACCATAACCTATTGGGTGATGGTTAACTATTTGGGGTTTCAGGCATGAAGTAATCCAAACAATGTGCTGTAAGGCTAACAATATCTTTATTGATAGCATAAGGCAATAATGGATGTATAGTGCATTATTGCAAAAAGGTAAAATCAAAGCATAAGCAGAGTTCCATCACCAGAAGTGAGGAAAGGAAAAACATCATGGTCTGTGCAAAGACCAGGCATGGTTACAGTTCAGATACAAGTACATGTAGATAGCAGTCTACATAAAGAGCAAAGGCATATATAAAGAACATAAGTGAGAACATAAGTATGAATGAATACCCATGGTTCATAGCTCACATCTGATTGGTTCAAACATGGGCATCTCTTTCAGCATAGCATTTTGGTAGTAATTGTACTTACTATAAAGCGTCACACGATGGCAGTGTTGTGTATTGGCCTTCCCTTGAGCTACAATTCTTTTGGGAACAATAGTGATAAGAGTTTATTATGGCTAGCTAGAGGGACATCTGCTGATTATGAGTAGAATGTTTTGAGAACCAAACTTTCAATGCAGGGTCACTTGTAAATTGTTTTCTTTTGTAACTTGTACTTTTCCACTCTCTGGCCAGATTTTAGTGGAAAAAATGCCATGCGTTTAATTCTGCATAGAATACTTTAACCAAATAACTTTAACAAGGTCATGGTTATATTGAGATGTTATTTTAAGTCTTTTTATCATCTAAAGGAGGATTGTTAAGATCCTCATGCTCAACAGCAGCATGGTGATCTTAACGATCCTCCTTTAGATGATAAAATGACTTAAAATAACATCTCAATATAACCATGACCTAGCCCCAGGTGTAAGGTCACACAGCTACCTAGAAACATATTTAGGATTCCCTTACCAACTTTGCTCAGACTGAAGAAGCTCCTTGGATAAGGAGCGAAACGTTTCCACTGAGAAAATAGAAATCCAGTTGACATAATTCAAGCTACAGACAATTCCACCTGGATGACTGAGAACCTTCATAGACATGTCACGGCATAATACAGTGAACATGAAGCAGATCTTCCTGAAATGGATTCATCTTTTTTATTTTAGGCAAAACTATGTTTATCTGTTGGTCTGACACAGTTCAGCTCAGACTGAAGAAGCTCCTTGGATAAGGAGCGAAACGTTTCCACTGAGAAAATAGAAATCCAGTTGACATGATTCAAGCTACAGATATTATGCCGTGACAACTAGAACAGAAGCTTGGGTTAAGTGTGGAGTCCTTCTACATCAGAAGTGAAAATGTGCAACCTGTGAGTCTCATGCAGACTTTAAGCATCCCCTTTGCAGACCAAAATGGATATTTTAAGTCTAACTGAAGCTTAAGGAATCCATTTTACCTCTTAAATCTTCTACAGAAATCAGGCCTACTATGTTCTATCCCTGAATTGTAGCCCTCAAAATGCTTGGAAAGCTTGGTGAAGCCTTCAGGCCTACCAAGTTACCTACTCTGCTCTAAATGATCCTAGACTACAGCTCCCCTTGTTCCTGACCACAGGCCATTCTATCTAAGGCTAATGGGCATTGAGGTCCAAAACATTCTAAGGGAATCAAGGTTGGGGGGAAATATCTTAAGTGGAAAAAAATAGAATATAATAGGTTTTCCTTAGTTATTTTCATGATGTTATTTCACTACATAATTGTGCTGGTTATCCCTACCATCCTCCTACCTCAACCTGGCTGGGGATTGGGGTGGGGGATTGCAAGTATTGGGAGCTGTTATTCCAGCACCAAGTTACAGAAGGTTAGTTTACTCCCATTTTCAAGGTAGGAAATATTCAAGATAGTGGTAGGAATCAGGAACAATAATAGGCAAGGCCCTTCCCACCTCTTTGTATATTAAAAGAAAGTCTGAAAAACATTCTGAACAATGTATGGGTAAATAACTTCACACTAAAGTTCTGCTCTGTTGTCAACCCATGATCAATATTTTGTATTCCACGTTCATAGGAACAAGGTAACACTGATGCTATACTATATGCTTTCAATGTCAAGTGATAACTATTCCCCCAGGCTTTTAAAATATTTAAATATTATTTAAGTCTATTGGCTTCCAATTGTATTGGATGAGGACACTGTATAGCTAGATTTCCTAGACATGGTTCCTGTTTTCAGGATTAATCTGATAGGCTAAACATAAAAGGAAAAAAAATAGATGGAACGTACTACCACTCCTCCCCCCAGATACAGTTAGTGTTTGTAAATTACCGTATGAATGTTGCTTTTGAAGGTAGCATCACATATGTCCCTAAAATAACAAAGTTGCTGGATCTTTTAGTCTTTGGTGGGAAATGATTTCACAAGTTAAAGAATCATGCTGCATGAAACAAACTGATCTTAGATGTACTTTTTTCAGGGGTGCCCACTTTTGATAACAGCAGGAATATTCTCATTTCAGGTTCTACAAATGTCAGATCTTTTGCTATTTTATTTTATGTGATTGTGTTGTTATTAAAAATGCAGCCTCATATGATAGGAATTCACAAATTCAGGACAATTGCTGCCTGTAATGCAGAATTATTGGAATAAGGCAGGATGTATCAATTCACAGATAAATAGTAGGACTGTACAGTGCTTCAGCTTCAGTTTCCAAAATTTGCTTCCAAGTGTTCAGGGCCACTAATCAAACACCTATCTCAACTCTTTAAAGCAACCAGGGGTCCCTCCTTGTGGGGGAGATGGGCAGTGATATAAATGTGATGAATAAATAAATAAAATAAATAAACTCCATCTTTTTCCCAGGATCACACAGCTGTGAAAGGCAACTGGAGAAAAGACACAGCTGCTTCAAACATCTGCAGACAGGTGCTACAAACCCTTTTTGAAACTAAATCCAAAGCATTGCACAGTCCTAATAGATAGGATTTCAAACTTCCTTCTGCTCCCAGGAGCTGTGGGTTCAGTGTTCAAAATATTAATGTAAGGAAGTGGAGTATGCACTTTGTAAAAATATATTATTTTCTTCTATGAACAACTGGGAAAAAAATCAAGAGATGTCTTCTTCGTTGCATTGTATGTGTGATTACAGCATCAAACACTACTTCTCAATCCCAGCATGATGTAGTTAATAATTTAATCACATATGTGGGGTGAGTAACGGAAATGCTGAAATTGGAAAGCAAAATCTTTCAGCTTCTGCTTTCTTCAGCAGCTCCTATATGAGTAAAAGGACACAATGGCCAATGAGACAGTTACAGAATAGTAGAGACCTTATTGGCAATATTGGAGTTACCTGAAGCAACAACAGTGCAAACAAGTAAAGACCTGAAGTTGTAATACCACATAGATGACAATATATTATATAATTTATTATAATTGGTAAGTTTGTAGGAGAAGAACAAAGTGGAACTAAATATTGATTCAGCAAATATTTTGGTTACTGAAATCTTTTATTCAACAAACATGTTTTATTATTTCAATATTTCTCTTAGTTAGTCACTCGTGTATGTTGTGCGTATGTATTTGTGGTGTATGTGTGTGTGTTAAATCTGTGAAATTCTATTTCTTCCAAAACGAAACAAGATAGCTTTGTTTCTCAAAAAGCAATACCAACCACATAACATGTAAATTAAGCAGATCAGCTCCTAATTCATGAAAATTGCAACAGGCATTACAAATTCATAAAGTTATTAACATTCTTTCATCATGATTTTTTTTCCTGGAACTTCTCACAGCAGGGTGAGTATGGTTCAATGCAAAGGAAAACTGTGCACTAGAAAACAGGCTCTCTAGGGAGTCTTTTCCAGTTACAATAGAAATGCTTGAAAATTGGCAATATTTAATTAAAGAGGAAATATATTTTGCTGTGTGTTCTTTCAGAGAAGAAAATGAAACCATAGCACAACAGTTTAAACTTAATGGGGGGGAGGAAGAATTTTGAAGAATTAGACTGTACATTTGTGCTACATTATCAGAACAAATAAATTAAATCCCAAATGTCTTTCAGGTGGGGGATTTAGTCCGGCCCAAGCACAGGATTAAAAGGGGCGTGGTGGCTCAGCGGGTAAGATGCCAGGCTTGTTGATAAGAAAATCGCAAGTTCGGAGGTTCGAATCCCTAGCCCCACGTGACGGAGTGAGCTCCCGCACTCGCCCCAGCTCTTGCCAACCTAGCAATTCGAAAGCATGCAAATGCAAATTTATTTATTTATTTATATTTCCAACTTATATCACCGCCCATCTCCCCCCATTCCGGAGGGGACTCTGGGCGGTTAGATTAATAGGTTAATAGATTAATAGGTACCACTTCGGTGGGTAGGTAACAGCGTTCCACGCGTGTCATGCGGCCACATGACCATGGAAGTGTCTTCGGACAACGCTGGCTCTTCGGCTAACAAACGGAGATGAGCACCGGCCCCTAGAGTCGGACACGACTGCACAAATGTGCGGGGGGAACCTTTACCTTTTTTAAGCACAGGACTGTCACACACACTGGCTAGCTACATGACTGGAGCAGAGAGGGTTTCTAGGAGGAAAGGTCCCATCCAGTCCCTAAATCCAACCCTCAGGACTGCCTTCTCAGTGTAGGAGGGGGAGGAAGGACACAGCAGGAGGCCTCTTCTAAATCTGGACTCTGTCATAATTTTTTTTAGCACTTCTAGAACCCAACATTTATTTATTTATTTATTTATTTATTTATTTATTTATTTTTCAAATTTATTCCCCGCCCATCTCCCATGCAAGGGACCCTGGGCGGGTTACAATAAATAAAAATTTAAAAAACTATACAAAATATCTAAAAACACAAACAAAACATAATAAAATAAAATCCAAGATGGACTTGGACCCACAGAATAGATTGTGGAGCTATGAGGCCAGCCAACCCCAGGAGGCACTACCACCTCCATCGTCCCAGGCCAGGCGGCCTGGACTCTGTCATAATTTTTTTTTAGCACTTCTAGAACCCAACATGCACTACAATATGAGCCATGGAGGGGGAGAGAGTTACTATGTTGATAAAGATTCAGGTGGCACGTACTACTTACTACCAATATTTCCAAAACCTCTCAACCAGCCCATAACATTTCAGAGCTCGTCGTGTTTAGGAACTGACACTGCAGTTTAATTTAATGCAAGTACCACCTTACAATTCAAAACTCTTGGTGGCATTTGTTAAGCTTACTCAGGCAGCGCTGCCACTGATGTCCCAAGTCTCCTTTATTTTCTTTATAGTTTATTTGTGTGCTGCAGAAGAAAAGATAAATCTTATGGAGAAAGGTAATGAAAGCCTCAGACAAGATCACAGAGATAAGGACATTTCGGTGCCTGAAATCAGGAATGCTAAAGCAATGGTTTTTTCTGTTGGTGAAAGAACAGCTGTGAAAGAGTAAGAAAATAGATTTCTTTTTTATTTATTTTTATTTATTTATAATATCACAGACTGCAAGAAGAATTAATCAAAGACCAAATGTAAGTGGTAATTGGAAATTCACATACTTTGGGCACGTGATATAAATGGGTGAAGGACTAGAAAAAAATGGTAATGCTTGGCAAGTAGAAGAATTGGAAGACAACGGATAAGGTAGAAGGGAAGAATCTAAGACAATTCAGGAATGTTGGAAAAGCTATACATTTTCATTAGGATAAATCATAATGCAAGCATTTATCCCTGTATTAGCCAGGATGTAAGCATGACTTGACGGTATCTAACTATTATGCCAAAGGCAGTACAATAAGTAACAGCCAGAAAGGCCATGATAATCTACCTGCTTAGAACTATTTTTGGTATTAGAACTGGTTGATTAAAGCCTTACAATGGTGGATCATTCAGAGAGGGCAAAAACAAAGAATTTTTAATGAGAAATTAAAGCATGTACTGAAATATATTATTAGTCCTTTATGGAGAATCACTTGTTATATTACAAATAGTTGCTTCTAACTACAGAAAAGAAGTGATGCATTTTCACCCTAGTTGTCTCCACAGAGAATCTCCCAAAGATGCTCTTCGAGGCTGTTAGAATGATTCAGACTCCAGTTTTCTAAATAAGTAGCTAAGGCATATGAATATGTTGATGCTGCCAATTAACTTATAAGAGCCTCTAAGGACACTGTCTTGCAATCCCTCAGATCATTACTATTTCTCTATGTCTTTGACACCTTAAAGAGGATGGTGGTGAGGTACTTGCTTAAGAAGCTATTTTTGGAGCTGATTGATTTTAACAACTATCGGCGGGTGTCCAACATTCCATATAAAGCAAGCTGGATGGGGACACTGGCACTGCAGCTCCAGAAACTCTTAGATGAAAAATATTATTTTTCCCGGATGTGGAAGAATAAACTGAAGCTGAACTCAGACAAAATGGAGTTATTATTGATTCTGGGGGCTCATCATCAGGACTTAACAGATATATCTCTTCTAGATGAGGATGCACTCTCCATTAACGAAAGGATTGGAATCCAGGGATCCTCTGGAATCCAGCACTGATGCTGGATGGCCACATAACACCTGCCACTAGGACAGCTTTTCATCAAGTCTGAATTAATGCAACATGTTCTTCATGGAACAGCTCTTGAGGATGGTCCATGATGGGTGATGTCTCCATGAGGCTTCACATTATTTTAATGCTGAAACAGCTTCACTGATTACCAGTTGCCTTCTGAACCCTAAACTTTTTTTTAATCATTTAAGAGACTTATATGGCTGCCCATCTTACCTGCCATAACTCTAGGTGGCTCACACCAACTGTCAAGATGTCATCCATGCCATCCTGCCATAGTGCCAGGAAGGAACATCCCACCACTCCGTTAAACTCACAGGGTCGTTTGGGGGTGCCTGACAGTAAAACTACAGACGTGTAAAGTAGGGGTTTGGTGTATTCACAGAACTGCAAACTATGTTAATCAAAGTCTTGCACCAAGCATTTCAGCACCCAGGATAGATCAAAGGGTGATATCGCCACATTAGTTGATTCGGACCCAAAAAGATCTGAGAACTGAGAGACAAAAGGAAGGGTGGGTGGGTCACGGTGGCTCAGCGGGTTAAACCGCTGAGCTGTAGACTGCCGATCGGAAGGTCGGCAGTTCGAATCCCCATGCAACGAGGTGAGCTCTCGTTGCTAGTCCCAGCTCCTGTCAACCCAACAGTTTGAAAGCATAGCAAGTAGATAAATGGGTACCACCTTAAGTGGGTAAATTTGCTGACGTCCTGTCAGGGGTCGCCCACCGAACGGAAGATCTCTGGAATGGTGGTGGCTACGACGGATCCCGGAAAAAGCAGCTTCATCTACAGGATGTCGGCAGCCAGCTCTGACGCAAGGCATTGTGGGGCTTGTAGTCCAAGTAGCCATGGAAGAGTCGGTTCCCTTACCCCTTCCCTTAGCGCATGGTTAAAATTGAATTGTATATGTATGAAATGTATAACGAAATAAATATATGATGTATGTAAGCCGCCTAGAGTCCTCAATTAGGGAGGGAATAGGCGGGGTATAAATATAATTAATAAATAAATAAATAAATAAATAAATGAGGGTGATTGAGCCGTGAATCCCAATTGGGAGTCTTTAATGTGCAATGGACCACTGACATTAATAAAGATTCCTTCATATCCCTGAGGGCCTTGTGTCAGGAACCCTGACTTAATAGTCAATGGATCGAGGGCATTACACCAACAATGATAAAAACATAAAGAAACAGCATCCAAAAACAACTCCCCGTGCCCTAAAACAACAGTCCCCAATACATAAGCAATCACAATCACAGGGCTACAGCTTTACCCTATCCCAAGGGTCGGAAATGGCGGCTCGCAAGCCAAATGCGGCTCTTTGGCCCCTTGAGTGTGGCTCTTCCGCAGGCAGGCGTGGCGGGCATGGCGGGGGCAGGCGCGGCAGCGAGTGTGGCGGGGCAGGCGCGGCAGTGGGCATGGTGTGCGTTGCTGTGGGCATAGCCCTGGCAACCTAGGCCCAGCCTCTCTTTTTCCTCCGGGGACGGGCTTCACACAGTCTCGCGGGAGTTTGGAAGCCTCCGTCTCCGGCAGCCATCTTGACGACGGGCACTTGCCCATCGCCTTAACCCAGGGCTTTCCAAACTGTGTGTCAGGGGCCCCCAAGTGTGTCGCGTGACAAGCCGGAAGCGCTGATGAAAATGCCCTCAGCTCTGGCAGGGAGGTGAAAATCGCGTGCGCGCGCGCTGCCAGGCCACCCGGAGTGGAAATTCTCCGCGCCAATCAGCTGTGCGTCGGGAAGCCCGGCAGCCTGCACGCGCGATTTTTGCCTCCCTGCCGGACCCGAGGGCATTTTCGGGGTCCCCGGAGTCTGCCCTTTCGAAGGGGCAGCACTGCTGCTGCTGCTGCTGCTGCCCCTTTGAAAGGACAGGCTCCGGGGACCCTGAAAATGCCCTCGGTTCTGGCAGGGAGGCAAAAACCTCCCTTCCCCTCCCCGCACGCACACGCTGCCCTGGAGTGGGATGGAAGTTTTCCCCGCAGAACAGCTGAGCGCTGCTTGCGCGCAGCCTCCCTGCCTAAACTGAGGTGCTGCCCCTTCAAAAGGGCAGGCTCCGGGGACCCCGAAAATGCCCTCGGTTCTGGCAGGGAGGCAAAAACCTCCCTTCCCCTCCCCGCACACGCTGCCCTGGAGTGGGGTGGAAGTTTTCCCTGCAGAACAGCTGAGCGCTGCTTGCGCGCAGCCTCCCTGCCTAAACTGAGGTGCTGCCCCTTCAAAAGGTCAGGCTCCGGGGACCCCGAAAATGCCCTCGGTTCTGGCAGGGAGGCAAAAGCCTCTCTTCCCCTCCCCGCACGCACACGCTGCCCTGGAGTGGGGTGGAAGTTTTCCCCGCAGAACAGCTGAGCGCTGCTTGCGCGCAGCCTCCCTGCCTAAACTGAGGTGCTGCCCCTTCAAAAGGGCAGGCTCCGGGGACCCCGAAAATGCCCTCGGTTCTGGCAGGGAGGCAAAAGCCTCTCTTCCCCTCCCCGCGCGCAGCCTCCCTGCCAGAACCGAGGGCATTTTCGGGGTCCCCGGAGCCTGCCCTTTCGAAGGGGCAGCACTGCTGCTGCTGCTGCCGCTGCCCCTTTGAAAGGGCAGGCTCCGGGGACCCCGAAAATGCCCTCGGTTCTGGCAGGGAGGCAAAAGCCTCCCTTCCCCTCCCCGCACACACACGCTGCCCTGGAGCAGGGTGGAAGTTCTCCCCGCAGAACAGCTGGCGCAGCTTGCGCGCAGCCTCCCTGCCAGAACCGAGGGCATTTTCGGGGTCCCCGGAGCCTGCCCTTTTGAAGGGGCAGCACCTCGGTTTAGGCAGGGAGGCTGCGCGCAAGCAGCGCTCAGCTGTTCTGCGGGGAAAACTTCCACCCCACTCCAGGGCAGCGTGTGCGTGCGGGGAGGGGAAGGGAGGTTTTTGCCTCCCTGCCAGAACCGAGGGCATTTTTGGGGTCCCCGGAGCCTGCCCTTTCGAAGGGGCAGCCGCTGCCGCCGCAGCGACAACCTGGAAGCACCGCCGCCGGTGCTTCCAGTTTTTGTGGGCTGGCCGTTGGTGTGTCGCCAATGGCAAAAGTTTGGAAAGCCCTGCCTTAACCTCTTCGTTGCTGCTCTGCTTACTCTTTTTCTCCGTGCAAAAGCAGCACATTTCCACCCCACAGCCCTAAGTGTGCGCAATTGGCTCCCGCCCGCAAACCCCGCTCTTGCGCTGGATTCCCCACCAGCTTTACTTTGCCTGGACTGGGAGCGTGAGCGGCTCCGGAAGAGAAGCGACTGGAGCAGTCGAGCCTCTCTTTCCCATCTTTTTCCAAACCTCCCCCGCCCCCTTCCACGCGATTGGCTCCCGCCCGCAAACCCCGCCCCCTTCCACGCGATTGGCTCCCGCCCGCAAACCCCGCCCCCTTCCACGTGATTGGCCCCCGCCCACAAACCCCGCCCCCTGGCTCTCGAGCACTTCAAAATGTGCATGAGCATGTCAAAATGGCTCCCGGCAAAAAAAGTTTGCCGACCCCTGCCCTATCCCAATGCCTGGGGAGAAAGCCATTTTTTAAGGCTTCCAGAAAGCTAGAAGCGGGGGGATGGGGGAGGTTTCAGGGGGAGAGTGTTCCACAAGGCAGAGGCCACTCCTGAGAAGGCATGTTTCCTAGGTCCCACTAGATGACAACATTTAAGATAAGGGACCAAGAATGGGCCCACCGTATCTGACCTGGTGGAGCAGGCAGATAACCTCAGGGAGAGGCAGTCCTGCAGATAACCTCTGCCTGTGCCATGAAGGGCTTTAGAGATAACCAGCACCTTAAATTGCACCCAGAAAAAAACTGGAAGTCAGTGCGGCTCATGCAACAGTGCAATATGAGCAAACCAAGGGGTGCACGGATATGTACATGCCTGTCAGGATGGAGGCTGAGCCTGATTTGGAGGAGGAAGGACCGGTAGTAGAGGAAGCAGGAAAGGACGGGGATGGCACAAAATTTGAATCTAATCAGGAACCGCTGATTGGGGACAGCCCAGCAGAAGACTCACCTCCACCTATCAGTGTGCATGAGAGGAGGTGGGAAAGGCGGGCAGAGCAATGCAAGGTGCGATTGGCTCCCACTCACAAATGGCACGAAAATCAAAAAGATAAAAGGTGAGCGCTGCATGCACCCATTGCCAGAGACAACCATTCACATTCCTTATGGCAACCCAGAGTGAATCACGATCCCGTCGCCACACCAGAATCTCCGCTCGGCCCTTGCCTTACCTCTACACCAGAGCCTTGCCTCGCAACCCTGCTGAGCCTCGTGTCAGAACCTTGCCGTGCTGCTCAGCCATGCCTTGAACTGGAACCCTGCCTTGCCACCCAGCCGTTTCTTATGCTGGAAACTAGCCTTGCCGCCCTGCCGCACGCTGCGCCAAAACCACATTTCGCCACCATGCCAAGCCTCGTGCCAGAACCTTGCCTTGCCTTGCCGCTCCAGGCCTCACATCAGAACCTCGCCCTGCCGCTGCCTGCAACCCGGAGTGAATGACAATCCTATCGCCACACCATAATCTCTGCTCGGCCCTTGCCTTGCCTCTACACTAGAGCCTTGTCTTGCAACCCCGTCAAGCCTCGTGTCAGAGCCCTGCCTTGCCGCTCAGCCAAGCTTTGCGCCAGTTCCTCACCTTGCCGCCCAGTCATGTCTCGTGCCGGAAACTAGCCTTGCCGCCCCACCGCGTGCCGCGCCAAAACCACATTTCACCGCCACACCAAGCCTCACACCGGAACCTCGCCCTGCCGCCGCCGCTCCAAGCCTTGCATCGGAACCTCGCCTCGCCCTTGTGCCAAGCCTCGTGCCGGAAACTCGTCGCACAGCTGTCGCATCCAGCCTCACACCAGAACCTTGCATCGCAGCCACGTGGTGGCTGCCTGCATGCACACCAAGTAGGACTGAGCACAGCGAACAACCAAGTTCCGTGAGCACCTCGTGTTGTTTTATTGAGAAATTGTGTGTTTAATTATAAATAAAGGCTGTATTCCACACCTTCCTGCTTCGGGTCTTAGTCGGGTCAGGA
The DNA here is from genome assembly GCA_023362775.1 of Charina bottae. Classification (NCBI taxonomy): domain Eukaryota; kingdom Metazoa; phylum Chordata; class Lepidosauria; order Squamata; family Charinaidae; genus Charina; species Charina bottae. The sequence continues at coordinate 78,597,914 of JALMGJ010000005.1, read as the reverse complement.
CAATGCCGCTTCCTTCTGGATCAGTTGTAATTTCAGGATGGTTTCATGCCCAAGGCGGGACTAGAACTCACAGTCTCCTGGTTTCTAGCTCAGCACCTTAACCACTAGACCAAACTGGCTCTCAAATATTCTCATTAGGTATAATTCCAGAAAACATAAATGAAAAATATCACAATTTACTAATTGTGGTACTGGCAGCTGCAAGAACAAAGAGGAACTTTGCTGACTGTATCAGATTAGGAGACCAGAATTGGAGAACATGCAGCAATGGCAAAATTGACAGTAAAGTATAACACAAGTTTAATCAAATTTAAGCAAGATTGGCTCCCATATGTATTACACATTATGAGACTAATGAAAAATAATAGCTGAAAGGATTCAAATAGATACAAGCAACAATCTTTAATGTTTAAGGTAAAGCACACAGCATACTGTATATCTAGGTTGTGGCCAGCAAGTGGAAGGGGAAAATGTGTTACTAGAAAGTTTTCCCATAATATTTTTATTTATGTTTTATTCGTGTTTAGTAGTTGTTTCTTGTTGCGTTATTCAGCTGTTACTATCCAATGCGGACCTTTTTTTCCTTTGCATTATTTTTATTTTATAATAAAAGTATCTTAAAAAAAAACAAAGCTCCATTTTTCTTCATCTACATGCTGTTGCCACCTATTCATTTCTCCTGCTGGAAGCCAACCGCTCTGGCTGAGACCACCTCCAACATCCACACACCATCCCTTAGATCCTCAATGATCCACAAATATAGGGAGAAGAGTGTTTGAATTCTTCCTGGTGGGATTCAGTGAAAGCCACTGCATTTTTTGCCAATAGGGTTTGTGTTATTTTAACAAATGAAGCAACAAGCAACAATTCCTCAAATATTTTCCCACAAAATATTTACAGTACAATACAATCGAAGTGGTACAAACTAAATTTCTGAGAGCTATTCTTGCTGCCCCAAGATGTGTGGTCAATGCCACTCTCAGACTTGAGGCAGGAAGCTTAGAATTGAGGTTATGTTTGACATGGGCAATCAATTCTACTTTCTCCATAGCAGACACATAATATGAAACAAAGTGCCACTGGAATTAAAGCCAGCTCACTCTTTGCTAGAGGTTCCAAACACAGTTGTTTATTTACCGAGGACTTTTAATGCTACTGTTTTAGTTCTGGGTTTTACTTACCATGTTTTAAACATTATTGTCATGGATATTTTTACTGTATCTTTCTAAGTGGCCAAAAGCTGTTAGAGGATCACTCTCTCTCAGCCCAACTCACCTCACAGGGTTGTTGTTGTGGGGAAAATAGGAGGAGGAAGGAGTGTTAGGTATGTTTGCCGCCTTGAGTTATTTATAAAAATAATAAAGGCGGGATAAAAATCAACTAAATAAATTCTGAACACGCCCCGTCTCTGATCTTTCTTACTGATAGGAAATCTGAAGAGAGTCCGAATTCCATATAGCGATTTATGAATCAGAGTGTGCACCCTCCAAGTCTTACGTTTTGGAGTGGCAATGTTGAGCTATTTCTCTTATAACACCAACACTGAATTAGAAACCCAGCCCATAGATGCCTACATAGTGAGCCTTATGTTGTGCATCAGGGTTCAAAGCATTCACTTTCAAAAGAGATGGCTCCAGTGGGACGAGAACCACAGGTGAGACTTCTCCCAAAATCCCATCCTTCAGATGTGTTGAAATACAATTCCCAGAATTGCCTTTGGCTTTCAGCAAAGCCATGCTGATGGGGAATTATGGGAGTTGTAGTTCAACATCTCTAAAAGGCATTAGTTGTGGCAAGTGTTTTTAGAGCTAAATTTTGAAGGGGTCCGCATTGCAAAAGTTTGAGCTACATGAGCATCAATCTACAAAAATATACAGTGTATATACACCAAAAAAATTGTTGTATACAAGTAGGTCCTGGAAGATTGTCCAAGCTTTTCTAATACATAATAGCACCAAATGCCACATTGGTGGCTATATTACATAAATTCTTTCAATTAAATATTCAGTTAAGATAAGGAACAAGCAATTTCTGTGAAGAGTTCATTCTTCCTTCCTAAATGAATTAAGAGTTGAGGAAGACAGAAAATAAAGATCCATTTTAGCTTATCAATAGGAATCTGAGTTGTGTTGGGCACCTCTGCACTGATCAGCTTAAAGGAGCAGTAATGAAATCGATACAAATGAGTGACAGTTCTGATAAAACAGATTTTCTAACATCCCTGCCTAAGTGCTTCATGCTTCTTGCTCCAACAAAATTAATGTCTCCTAAGAAGCTTAGAACATTTAAACTGAATGTTTAGGTAAAAAAAAATAACACTAATTTTCCAGTTTTATACATCAAGGTATAAAATGCTCATTCTAACCTTCACTTCAGGACAAAGAAATGTCAGTTAACTTCTGCTGAACCAATGTCCCAAAAATATTTGGGGGAGAGATTTTTAAAGCCCACTCCAAATATTTTAATCTGAAATCCTAAGGGAAAGAGAAAGGGAAGGAGTTTTGTGAAGCAGGTAGCTCTAGCACAGAACTTTCCAAACTGTGTGTCGTGACACAAAAGTGTGTCGCCTGCGGGGCCCAGATGTGTTGCATCAAAACCCGGAAGCGCTGATGGCGCACCATCAGGGCTTCCGGGTTTTCCTGCGGTGACACACAAACGGCGGCACGCAAAAAACGAACGCGGCAGCAGCGCTTCCGGGTTTTTGCGTGCTGCCGCAACGGCGGCACTTCCAGGTTTTCCCGCGGCGACACACCAACGGTGGCGCACAAAAACCTAAAGCGGCAGCAGTGCTTCCGGGTTTTTGCGCGCTGCCGCAACGGCGGCGCTTCCGGGTTTTCCCACGGTGACACACCAACAGCGGTTGGTGTGTCTCCTCGGGAAAACTATGGAAAGCCCTGCTCTAGCAAGTGACTCATTCTAAATAACTTGTTTACTATCTGTGGGATGATAATAAATTCCTAAATAGGTAGGCCTTAATGAAGCAGTTAAACAGTCAAGGTTTCAGGAGTGCCAACAGGGCATGGTCAAAAAAGTCATGATGGGGACCTCAACATTGCAATTGAAGCTCTGACTTTTTTTATATGCAGAGCTTCAATCATACCGTTGCAGCCACCACATTGACTTTTTCAATCATGCCATGGAAGCACCCCAGCAAGGTTTCCTACGTCAGGCTAATATGGGGAGAGGCCATCCCTAATGTAGCTGACACTTAACAAATGTTCACATTGCTTTTAGAAGCAGTAATTGCATTTCCACAAACGATATATATAGTAAAATCAAAATGCAAAATAAAAACACCGTGTAAACTAGACAGCTGCAAGGCAGACAAAGTAACATCTGGCTTGGGAGCAATACTCTCTGCTTCCCACCCTAATTGTAGAATCAAACATACAGGCCATAATTAGCCTGCACAGAGGAAAACTTCCTCGGAGACATATTTCTACTACTACCAGTGTACCAGAGTTAAGGTTTGGCATCAAAACTACTTTGTGTTCAATTTAAAGGAAAGATAAACAAACATAATGCTGAAATTTAATAACATGCCATGATCTCAGCACCATGGAGGGCAAATTTCAAAATACATTTAAATGTTGCTTTTAACAACCCACTTCAGGCAACATACAAAAAAATGTCATCTCCTGGACAGAGAATGGGATCCTATCCACTGGTCTATCTCATTCCTCATAAACCGATGATGGCAATTTACCATCCTTAAAAGATTCATTATACACCTCCAAAAGTATAGCAGATAAAAAGGTAAAGTTTCCCCCCGCACATTTGTGCAGTCGTGTCCGACTCTAGGGGGCGGTGCTCATCTCCGTTTGTTAGCCGAAAAGCCAGTGTTGTCCAGAGACGCTTCCACGGTCATGTGGCTGCATGATGCGTGCGGAACACTGTTACCTACCCACCGAAGTGGTACCTATTCATCTACTTGCATTTGCATGCTTTCGAATTGCTAGGTTGGCAAGAGCTGGAGCTAGTGCGGGAGGTCACTCTGCACGCAGGGCTAGGGATTCGAACCTCCGAACTTGCGATCTTCCGATCGACAAGCCTGGTGTCTTACCCGCTGAGCCACCACACCCCTAATGTCTTACCCGCTGAGCCTCTATAGCAGATAACAGACCTGCAAATTCCTTATACTGTTCCATTGAAAAGCCATCTGGGCCAGGAGCTTTTCCATTTTGCAACAATTGAATGGGAGAATCCTAACCCCAACTCTCGCCAAACTCCCTATATACGTAATCTGAACAAGGCTGCAGATAGAAGAAAACAAGATTTGCTCAGTTTTAAAAATTACAAATACAGGAAATGCCCAAACCATGAACAAATGGAGATTTGGTATAGTTGTGATTCCTTTAAAAGGTTGACTAAATATCATTGGCGATCACTCGTAGCCGAGTAAGATTGTCTTCCAAAGGTAAAATTTTAACAGTGGATCCGTAAGCGGCTATAAAGGCCAATTCTGGATCCGCACAACCTCCCACAATGAGGGCATAGGTTTCTGGGTGGGAGACGGTCATGATGAGGGTTTGCCTGACGTGCCTTCCTTTTAGCTCTTTTCTCCCTTTCGCCCTGTACTCGTGCTTCTTCAAAGTCCATAGCGCCATTAATAAAGGCTGACCTCCAATTGAAATGCTCATGAGTTAGGGCTTCCCAGTTCTCAATGCTGATATTACATTTTTTTAAATTAGCTTTGAGACTATCTTTGAATCTCTTTTGCTGTCCACTAATATTCCGTTTTCCATTCTTAAGTTGGGAGTAAAGTAGCTGCTTTGGAAGATGATGGTCAGGCATTCAAACAACATGACCGGTCCAGCGAAGTTGACGTTGGATGATCATTGTTTCAATGCTGGTGGATTTCGCTTCTTCTAATACACTAACATTAGTCCGCCTATCTTCCCAAGTAATTTGCAGAATTTTTCGGAGGCAGCGTTGATGGAATCTTTCAAGAAGTTGGAGGTGGCGTTTGTAGAGGGTCCATGTTTCACAGGCGTACAGAAGGGTTGGTAGTACAATGGCTTTGTAAACAAGCATTTTGGTCTCCCTGCGAATGTCCTGATCCTCAAACACTCTACGCTTCATTCGGGAGAAAGCTACACTCGCAGAGCTCAGGCGATGTTGAATTTCAGCGTCGATGTCGGCTTTTGTAGATAGATGGCTGCCGAGATAAGAAAAGTGGTCGACATTTTCTAGTGACACACCTTTAAGCTGGATTGATGGCGCTGTGGAGGGATTGGTTCGAACATGCTGGTAAAGCACTTTGGTTTTTTTAATGTTAATCGAGAGGCCGAGCTTTTCATATGCTTCTGCAAAGATGTTTAGGATAATTTGAAGATCTTCCTCGGAGTGTGCACAGACTACGTTATCATCAGCATATTGAAGTTCTATAACAGAAGTTGTAATTACCTTATTTTTTGCTTTCAGCCTACTAAGATTAAAAAGCTTTCCATCTGTTCGATATATAATTTCTACACCAGTAGGAAGTTTCTCTTCAACAAGGTGTATAATCATAGCGATGAAGATAGCCGGATTCCACTTTAAATGGATCGCTTTGAGAGCCATTGTTATTCAGGATTGTTGCCATCATGTCGTCATGGAGTAGCCGCAAGATGTTCACAAATTTATCAGGGCATCTAATTTTCAGAAGGATGGTCCAGAGAGCGGTACGATTTACAGTATCAAAAGCTTTAGTCAGATCAATAAACGCCATGTACAGAGGGCGGTTTTGCTCCTTGCCTTTTTCTTGAAGCTGTCGTGCAGTGAAGATCATATCCACTGTTCCCCTGCAAGGGCGGAAGCCATTTTGCGTTTCAGGGAGGATGTCTTCTGATACAGATAGGAGATGGTTTGCGATGATCTTTGCCAGGATTTTGCCTGCTGTGGCTAGAAGGGAGATGCCTCAATGGTTTCCACAGTCTGTTCTATCACCCATTTTAAAGAGAGTGATAATTATGGCATCCCTAAAGTCTGCTGGAATCTCCTCCCTCATCCAGATTTTTTCGATGAGCTTATGAAGTTGTTGTGTAAGTTCAGGCCCGCCTTCTTTAAAGACTTCAGCAGGAATCCCATCAGGTCCACTAGCTTTGTTATTTTTCATTTGTTTAGTGGCTTTACTGACTTCCTCCAAACTAGGGGGTACTGCAAGCTCATCTCTTATTTGTTTTTGCGGGATTTGCAAGAAGACTTCATCAGCCACAGTAGAGTGACGATTAAGGAGATTGTAGCAATGCTCTTTCCAGCGCAGTGCAATAGACTCTTTGTCCTTTAGAAGTTTAGCACCATCTACTGAGCGTAAGGGATTTGTACCATGGTTTGTTGGTCCATAGATGGCCTTTATGGCATTAAAACAGCTCCGTGCATCATGAGCATCTGCAAAATGTTGGGTTTCTTGGGCTTTTTTTATCCACCATATGTTCTTAAGTTCTCTAGTTCTTCTTTGGACTTCTGCCTTTGCACTGGCGTAGATTTTTTTCTTAACGGCACAGTTAATATCTTTTTGCCATATCTGGAAGGCTTTCCTTTTCTTGTCAATAATATGTTCAATCTCACTATCGTTCTCATCAAACCAGTCCTGATGTCTCTTAGTCTGGTATCCGATAGTTTGTTCACAGGCTGAAATAATAGAAGTCTTCAATTTAATCCAGTGTTCCTCAACATTTTCAGGAAGTTCCATAGGCAGATGTTCCTTGAGAGTTGATTGAAAGCAAGCTCGTTTAATAGAATCTTGAAGGGCCAGTGTATTCATTTTACGCCTTGGTTTTCTTCCTTGGAGCCTACGATGAGGGACAATCTTTATGGCCATCGTGGATCGAATTAATCGATGGTCTGTCCATCAGTCATCGGTGCTCATCATGGCTCTGGTGAGAAGTACATCACGGCGATTTCTAGTACGGACAATTACATAATCTAAAAGATGCCAGTGCTTCAACCGTGGGTGCTTCCATTATGTTTTAAATTTATTTTTCTGGCGAAAGAGTGTGTTAGTAATGACAAGGTTATGCTCTGCACATTTAGTCAGAAGTAAGATTCCATTCGTGTTGCTGTTGTCAACTCCTTCTTTCCCAATGATCCCTGGCCACAAATCAAAGTCACACCCAACTCTTGCATTGAAATCGCCCAGGAGGATAATTTTATCCTCCTTTGGTATCTCTGATAAGATGGTGTCCAGCTGGGTATAAAAAATTTTCTTGATATCCTCATCTGTATCTAGTGTTGGTGCGTAAGCACTTAGGATAGTTGCCTGTTGGTTTTTGGTGAGTTTTATTCGGAGAGTTGAGAGTCATTCGTTAATCCCAGTGGGAACTTCTGACAAGAGCTTCACAAGGTCATTTTTGATAGCAAAGCCTACCCCATGTATTCGTCGTTCTTGTTCAGGCAGTCCTTTCCAAAAGAAGGTATAACCTCCTTTTTCTTCCTTCAACTGTCCTCCTGCTCTTCGAGTTTCTTGGAGTGCTGCTATATCAATATTAAAACGTCTCAGCTCCCTTGCAATAATGGCAGTCCTACATTCAGGTCATTCACTATCCATATTGTCTTGCAGTGTCCGTATATTCCATGTTCCAAAATTCATGTGTTTTTTACGACCGCTAGATGGTGACTTTTGGTTGTTTTGGGTTTGGTGTGGTTGGAAGACGCCTGTGCGTGAATTTGTTTTATGTGTGGAGATCGGTGCACAACGATCAGCACACAACCTTCACAGAAAAAGGCTCTAATCCAATGGCATGGATACCATGACGATTGGTGACCTTTTGTCTGCTGCAGCCTTCATCCGCCTTCGCAGCCGTTGTAACAATACACCTTGTTATCTTCCGCCTGTTCTGCCGTTGAGGACTTTCTTGGATCGTTCTTTGTCTGGTTCCTCCCCCTGGACCTTACCGCCATGGGTGACCCTGCCAGGAGTACATGACTCCCGACGGCTTCGCTCACAGGGTTCATTGGGAACACACAAGCCCACTCACCACAACAAGGTGACGATCCAGCGAGTGAGTGACTAAATATATTGCAAGAATTTTAAAAGAATGCTGAAGGGTCTACTTGACATAAGTAGTTGATACACAATAGAATAGCTAACCATCTATCTTAATGAATTTTGCAAATTGTTATTTACACTTGTAACATTATGCTTTTTATTACAGCCACAATAGAATTATTAAAATGTGCTGCTTTACGTTTTTGGCAGTATTCAGATTTACTTCGGATTTTGCCCAGCTATAATTCTAACTTAGTGGTGTGAAAGATATTGAGGAAGCTTTTAGACAGTGCTTGTTGAGTAAACTTTTTCACACATTTCCATACTATAAACATTTAATGAGATTGGCTCCCAATAGACTGTTTACCACCATCCATTTATTTCATGGCACTTTATTTGCAATGCAGAAACAACATCGAGCAAAGGTTATTTCAGGTTATTTCCTAATGCCATTTTTCCATAAATAAAGGAAAATGAAACCATTTAACTTTGAAAACACTTTTAAAGGATTAAATAGTCAATCAATGTTATCTATTCAGCCAGCTTCAGGTATGATTTACATTATAGGGGGGGAACTACAGAGAAAAGGCTATGAATAAAGGTGATTTAATGATACAGACCAAGGAGGTACACATGGGTGCTCTTTCTACATATAAGAAATTGTTATTCCTCAGTCTGGAGTAGCAGCCCATCAGGATGACCTGTGCTGGTGGAACCAAATTGCCACATGTGAGCAGCATGAGAGTTTTCCCAGTCTTTAGTATATATATATATGCATACATGCACACTAACACAAACGAGTGATGAACCTGTAGACCTGCAACCTCTGTCATGCCCAACAATTCCATCCTATGATAAGGAATTTTGGGAATTGTAGTCCAAGAAATACCAAAATGGTAGTCTAAGCAACATCTGCACCACAGGTTTTTCAATTTTCTTTTAATATATACATTTAGTGCCCATACTGAAAGAAGCCTAAAATAATAAAATAAAATACAATAATAAAATTTAAAATAATAAAATAAAATAAAATAAAATAAAATAAAATAAAATAAAATAAAATAAAATAAATAAAATAAAATAAAATAAAATAAAATAAAATAAAATAAAATAAAATAAAATAAATAAAATAAAATAAAATAAAATAAAATAAAATAAAATAAAATAATAAAATAAAATAAAATAAAATAAAATAAAATAAAATAAAATAAAATAAAATAAAATAAAATAAAATAAAATAAAATAAAATAAAATAAAATAAAATAATAAACATGTCTTCTTGGAGTCTGATAGATAGTTTTGGCTCTGGAGTTCTCCCAGAAGATCTGAGATGGTGGAGAGGACAAGTGAATTTCATGGACAAATGAATAGTAGAAGAAAGAGCAGAGAGGGCACTAACGTATTGGTTGTGGTTTCTGTGACACAAGAAAATTTGTGATCACCCTGGCAGAAGAAGAATAAAGAAGGTCTTTTTTTTTAATTAAAATTTTTAATTTTATTTACATTCAACATAAACAAAACACATAACACATAACGATAATTACATTTATGTATACATATTTACATTTGATTTATAATATTCATTTTCTAATGTATTTAATATAATATCTTTATTTTAAATTATTTTCTATTTCCTTCTTCTCTTCTTCTTCCTCTAACCCTAACTACTTTCTTCTCTCTTCTCATCTCTATTTTACCTCCCTTTCTACTCATCCTTTTCCTTCTCTATTTTACCTCCCTTTCTAACCCTCTTATTCTCTCTCTAATCTCTTCCCTCCCTTACCTTCCATTCTTTCTTCCCTCCCTATACTCATCCTTCCCTTTTCCCCTTTTCTCTCTCTAACTTCTTCCCTCCCTTATCTTCCATTCTTTCTTCCCTCCCTATACTTAATCTTCCCTTTTCCCCTTTAATTGGCTCCTCTTCTTTCTTTCCCTTCTCAATTTTCTCCCTTTCTACCCCTCTCTTTCTCCAGCAGAGGAGATCGTTACCTTGTTGTGGTGCTGGAGCTTGAGCACCTCAATGAAACCATGAGCTAAACCGCGAAGGGACACCCAAGACGGGAAGGTCGTGGCAGAGAGGTCAGACTAAATACGATCCCTGGGGAAGGTAATGGCAACCCACCCCAGTATTCTTGCCGTGAAAACTAAATGGATCGGTACAACCAGAGATATGTCGGTATACCATTGGAAGATGGGACTCCCAGGTCGGAAGATGGTCAAAATGCTACTGGGGAGATACAGAGGATACATTCAACTAGCCCCAGATGTGATGACGCAGCTAGCTCAAAGCCGAAAGGATGGCTAGCGGCCAACGGTGCTGGTGGTGAACGACGAATCCGATGTTCTAAAGATCAACACACCATAGGAACCTGGAATGTAAGATCTATGAGCCAGGGCAAATTGGATGTCATTATTGGTGAGATGTCAAGATTAAATATAGACATTTTAGGTGTCAGTGAACTGAAATGGACTGGGATGGGCCACTTCACATCAGATGACCACCAGATCTACTACTGTGGACAAGAGGACCACAGAAGAAATGGAGTAGCCTTCATAATTAATAATAAAGTGGCTAAAGCAGTGCTTGGATACAATCCAAAAAACGATAGAATGATCTCAATTCGAATTCAGGGTAAGCCATTTAACATCACAGTGATCCAAATATACGCCCCAACCACAGATGCTGAAGAAGCAGAAGTAGATCAGTTCTATGAGGATCTGCAGCACCTACTGGATAATACACCAAAAAGAGATGTTATTTTCATTACAGGAGACTGGAATGCTAAGGTGGGTAGTCAGACGACACCTGGAATTACAGGCAAGCATGGTCTGGGAGAACAAAATGAAGCAGGACATAGGCTGATAGAATTTTGCCAAGAAAACTCACTGTGCATAACAAACACTCTCTTCCAACAACCTAAAAGACGACTTTATACATGGACTTCACCAGATGGTCGACACCGAAATCAGATTGACTACATCCTTTGCAGCCAAAGGTGGCGGACATCTATACAGTCGGTAAAAACAAGACCTGGAGCTGACTGTAGTTCAAATCATGAACTTCTTATTGCAAAATTTAGAATCAGACTAAAGAGAATAGGGAAGACCCACAGATCAGTTAGATATGAGCTCACTAATATTCCTAAGGAATATGCAGTGGAGGTGAAGAATAGATTTAAGGGACTAGATTTAGTAGATAGGGTCCCGGAAGAACTATGGACAAAAGTTCGCAACATTGTTCAGGAGGCGGCAACAAAAAACGTCCTAAAGAAAAAGAAAACCAAGAAGGCAAGATGGCTGTCTGCTGAGACACTGGAAGTAGCCCAAGAATGAAGGAAAGCAAAAGGCAACAGTGATAGGGGGAGATATGCCCAATTAAATGCAAAATTCCAGAGGTTAGCCAGAAGAGATAAGGAATTATTTTTAAACAAGCAATGTGCGAAAGTGGAAGAAGACAATAGAATAGGAAGGACAAGAGACCTCTTCCAGAAAATTAGAAACATCGGAGGAAAATTCCAGGCAAAAATGGGTATGATCAAAAACAAAGATGGTAAGGACCTAACAGAAGCAGAAGAGATCAAGAAAAGGTGGCAAGAATATACGGAAGATCTGTATAGGAAGGATAATAATATTGGAGATAGCTTTGACGGTGTGGTCAGTGAGTTAGAGCCAGACATCCTGAAGAGTGAGGTTGAATGGGCCTTAAGAAGCATTGCTAATAACAAGGCAGCAGGAGACGACGGTATCCCAGCTGAACTGTTTAAAATCTTGCAAGATGATGCTGTCAAGGTGATGCATGCCATATGCCAGCAAATTTGGAAAACACAAGAATGGCCATCAGATTGGAAAAAATCAACTTATATCCCCATACCAAAAAAGGGAAGCACTAAAGAATGTTCAAACTATCGAACAGTGGCACTTATTTCACATGCCAGTAAGGTAATGCTCAAGATCTTGCAAGGTAGACTCCAGCAATTCATGGAGCGAGAATTGCCAGATGTACAAGCTGGGTTTAGAAAAGGCAGAGGAACTAGAGACCAAATTGCCAATATCCGCTGGATAATGGAGAAAGCCAGGGAGTTTCAGAAAAACATCTATTTCTGTTTTATTGACTATTCTAAAGCCTTTGACTGTGTGGATCATAACAAATTGTGGCAAGTTCTTGGTGGTATGGGGATACCAAGTCATCTTGTCTGCCTCCTGAGGAATCTGTATAACGACCAAGTAGCAATGGTAAGAACAGAGCACGGAACAACGGACTGGTTTAAGATTGGGAAAGGAGTACGGCAGGGTTGTATACTCTCACCCTACCTATTCAACCTGTACGCAGAACACATCTTGTGATGTGCTGGGCTTGAGGAATCCAAGGCTGGAGTTAAAATCGCTGGAAGAAACATTAACAATCTTAGATATGCAGATGATACCACTTTGATGGCTGAAAGCGAGGAGGAGTTGAGGAGCCTTATGACGAAGGTGAAAGAAGAAAGTGCAAAAGCTGGGTTGCAGTTAAACCTCAAAAAAACCAAGATTATGGCAACCAGCTTGATTGATGACTGGCAAACAGAGGGAGAAAAAGTGGAGGCAGTGACAGACTTTGTATTTCTAGGCGCAAAGATTACTGCAGATGCTGACTGCAGCCAGGAAATCAGAAGACGTCTACTTCTTGGGAGGAGAGCAATGGCAAATCTTGATAAAATAGTTAAGAGCAAAGACATCACACTGACAACAAAGGTCCGCATAGTTAAAGCAATGGTATTCCCTGTAGTAACCTATGGCTGTGAGAGCTGGACCATAAGGAAGGCTGAGCGAAGGAAGATAGATGCTTTTGAACTGTGGTGTTGGAGGAAAATTCTGAGAGTGCCTTGGACTGCAAGAAGATCAAACCAGTCCATACTCCAGGAAATAAAGCCAGACTGCTCACTTGAGGGAATGATATTAAAGGCAAAACTGAAGTACTTTGGCCACATAATGAGAAGACAGGATACCCTGGAGAAGAAGCTGATGCTAGGGAAAGTGGAAGGCCAAAGGAAGAGGGGCCGACCAAGGGCAAGATGGATGGATGATATTCTGGAGGTGACAGACTCGACCGTGGGGGAGCTGGGGATGGTGACGGCCGACAGGAAGCTCTGGCGTGGGCTGGTCCATGAAGTCACGAAGAGTCGGAAGCGACTGAACGAATAAACAACAAAAACCCCTCTCTTTCTCTTTCTAACCTATTCCCTCGTTCATCTTCCTTTCTTTCTTCCTTTCTTTCTTCGCTCCCTATACTCACCCTTCCCTTTTCCCCTTTAATGGGGTCCTCTACATCTTACCTTTTTTTTCTTTCTTATTTATATATATCTATTTCTAATCTTATCACTATTTTTCCCTTCTCTTGTGTTATATTATTGATTTATTACATATTTATTTCAAATTCAATTTTTAACTTATACATCTTTACCATACAATACATACATACATTTCATTAAAATACTTCCAGTTTTCTTAACCAAAAAAATTTGTAAATACTTACATTTTTCTTTTTTCTTCTTATACCTCTTTTTTTTCCCCCGCCCCTCCTATGTTTGTATTTTTCTTTTTATATTTATTGGTCTCTTTAATATTGTATTCTTTTTGAATATATTTTATAAAGGGGTCCCATATTTCCTTGTACTTCCCTATTTCTTTTCCTTTTATTAAATTTGTCAATTTATCTGTTTGCATTAAATCCATTATTTTTATAATCCATTCTTCTTTTGTTGGAATATTTTCTTGTTTCCAATATTGTGCATATTTTATTCTTGCGGCTGTGCTTAAATACTGAAATAGAACCTTTTGTTTTTTATTTATATTATCTTTGATTTTGCCTAATAAGTAAAGTTCTGGTTTCATCCTTATTTCTTTATCTAATATTTTACAAGTATATTTGTGTATTCTACCCCAATATTTTTTTGCTTTTTCACATGACCACCATACATGGTAGAAGGAACCACTTTTGTTTTTACATTTCCAACATAAGTTAGTATTACTCATTTTTGATTTAAATAGTACCTCAGGAGACATGTACCATCTAAAAATCATTTTATATAAGTTTTCTCTTAGATTGTTGCTTAAAGTAAATTTTATATTTTTAATCCAGATTTCTTGCCATTCATCATATGTAATTTCAGTTCCTAAGTTTTCTTCCCATTTTCTCATATATTTTTTAATTTTTATGTCCTTGGTTTTCATTTCCAATAGTATTTTATATATTTTAGAAAATAATGTTCTTCCTCTTTCTCTAATATATTATCCCAATTATTTTCCATTTTTGTGAATTGATAAATTTTTCATCTATTTTATATTGCTCTTTCAATTGGAAATATGTGAACCAGTGACATACTATATTTTCATTTTACAATTCTTCCCTTGTTTTGAGTTTTTGATTAATTCCATCAAATTTTAATAGGTTTTTACATCTTATATATTATTTTTTATTTTGATTCCCTATTCTGGCACATGCCTCCTGGGTTGAAACCCATAGTGGAAGATTTGGTGATAATGTTTTTTTATTCTTGTTCCAAATTTTCAACAATGATTTTCTTATTATGTGGTTATTAAATGCCTTATGTATTTTACTTTTATTATACCACATATAACCATGCCATCCATATCTATTATCATGCCCTTCTAAATTTAACAATTTTCCATTTTCTAATTTTATCCAATCTTTGATCCATATTAAGCCACATGTTTCATAATATAATTTAAAATCTGGCATTGCTAATCCCCCTCTGTCTTTTGTATCTTGTAAATATTTTACCTTAATTCTAGGTTTTTTCTTTTGCCATATAAATTTAGTTATTTCCTTTTGCCATTTAATAAAAATTTGGTCTTTAATCATAATTGGAATTGTTTGAAACTAATACAAAAATCTTGGTAATATATTCATTTTTATTGTAGCAATCCTCCCCAATAATGATAGATGTAAGTTTACCCATTTCTCAAGTTCTTTTTTTATTTCCTTCCATAGACTGTCATAATTATTCTTGTATAAATCTAAATTGTTATCTGTTAGTTGTATTCCTAGATATTTTAATTTTTTAACATTTTGAAATCCTGTTATTTGTTCTAATTGACTTTTCTCTTCTTTTTTCATATTTAAGTTTATCATTTTAGTTTTCTGTATATTAATTTTAAATCCTGATAGGTCACCATATTCTTGTAATTTTAAAATTAATTTATCTATTGTATTCTTTGGATTTTGTATTGTTATTACAAGATCATCTGCAAAAGCCTTTAATTTGTAATTATCCTGTTTTATCTTAGTCCCTTCTATATTTTGATCCTTTCTAATTTCTTCCAGTAATACTTCTAGAACCAATATGAATAATAGCAGTGAGATAGGACAGCCTTGTCTAGTGCCTTTTGTTATTTTACATTCCTGGGTTTCTTCTTCATTTACTATTATTTTTGCTTTTTGAATTTTATATATTGCTTTTATTGCTTTTTTAAATTTTCCCCCAAAATTTCTGTTTTCCAATACTTTAAACTTAAATTCCCAATTGACATTATCAAAGGCTTTTTCTGCGTCCAGAAATAATAACATTATTGGTTTTTCATTATGTACATTTGCATATTCAATTAAATCAATTACATTTCTTATATTTTCTTTTATTTGTCTATTTGGTAGAAATCCATTTTGGTCCTGATTAATAATTTTCTGTAATATTTTTTTTAATCTTTCAGCAAGGATAATAGCAAATATTTTGTAATCATTATTTAGCAAAGAAATCGGTCTATAATTCTTACATTCTGTTGGGTCTTGATTTTCTTTTGGGATTAGTACAATATTCACTTCTCTCCATGATTGTGGTATGTCTGCACCCTGTAATATTGAGTTAAATAAAAATTTTAGTGGATCAATTAAATGCTCTTGAAATTTTTTATAGTATTCGGCTGTAAAACCATCATTTCCTGGTGTTTTTCCTGTTTTCAATCTTTTAATTGCCTCTTTAATTTCTTGGATTGTAATATCATTATTTGTAAAATCTTTATCTTCTTCTGTTGATTTTGCTAGGTTACATTTTTTAATATATTCATCTATTTTATTTATTGATATTTGTTGTTTTTGATATAATCTGGTATAGTAATCAAAGAAAGCCTTTTTGATATCTTCGTTATATATTAGTTCTTTATTCTTATCTCTAATTTTTGAAATATTTTTTTTTCTTTTTCTTTCCTTAATTTGTATACCAGCCATTTTCCTGGTTTATTTGCTTGTTCAAAGTTTCTTTGTTTAATAAATTTTAACTTTGTATCTAATTCTTCTGTTAATTCTATTTTGATCTGGAGTTGTAATAGTTTTATTTGATTTTTTAATTCTGCTTTTTCTTTTTTCCTTCTATTGTTCTTTTGCAATTCTAATTCTTTCTCTTTTATCTGTTCCATTATTGTATCTTTTTTTTTTTGGTTCTTTTTTTGGTAATTATTAAGTGATATCAGTTGTCCTCTCATATATGCTTTGCTTGTATCCCAAACTGTTTCTATTTTGACTTCCTTGTCAATATTCCAAACAAAAAATTCTTGCAATTTTTTTTCTAGTTCCTCTACTTTTTTTTTATCTTTAAGAATATTTTCATTCATTCGCCATCTATATGTTTTTGTACTGATGTTTAGAACCATTTGAATTGGGCTGTGGTCTGAGAGTGTTTTTGATAGAATTGACATGTCTTTTATTTTATTTTCTAAACTTTTAGATACCCAGATCATGTCAATTCTAGAAAACGAATTAAATCTATTAGAATAAAATGTATAATCTCTTTTATTTCCTTTGCTATGTCTCCAAGCGTCTACTAACATTAAATTCTTTGCCATGTTAAAAAATTCTTTTGGTAATTTTCCTTGATTTTTGCTAATCTGATTATCTGATTTTCTATCTATTTTAGGTTCCACAACCCCGTTCAAATCACCCATTAACATCCAGTTTTTATTCATATATTCAGAGAGGACATCTGATAATTATTTATAAAACTTCCTTTGATTGTTATTTGGGGCATAGACTCCAACTATCCATATTTTCATATTTTGGCTTTCAATTTCCACTATTAAAAATCTTCCTTCCTGATCATTTAGTATCATTTTAGGTTTAAGCGAAGGCTTTACCTGGATTACTATACCATTTTTTTTCTTTTCATTAGCTGTTGTGAATGCTAGTCCTAATTTTCTATTGTCCAAATATTTTATATCTTTCTTTTTTATGTGGGTTTCTTGAAGGCAAATGATATCTAATTCTAATTTTTTTAAAATTTGAAATGTTCTATACCTTTTCACTGGGGAGTTAAGTCCATTGATATTCCATGTCAAATTTTTAAGTTTACTCATTTTCTATACTTTTTTTTTCCCCTCTCCACCCCCTATTAACTCTATTCCTGTTCTTTTTCTAGTTTTTTTCTAGTTCCTTCTTATTTTCCAGTTCTTTCTCCAGTCTCTTATGAAATTCCTTTGCTTTATATAAGGAGTTTAATCTATATCTTTGTCCTTTATACGTTAACTCCTTCAATATTTTCCCATCTGAAATTTATTTCGTGTTTCTTTAATATATCTGTAAGAAACTTATATTCTTTTCTTTTTTTTAGTATTCCTCCAGGGATTTCTTTAAAGATAGTAATAGCATTACCTTCAATCTCAATTTTTTTGTTAAATGCTGCTTGGATAACCATATCTCTATATTTTTTTTAGAAAACTCTATCAATATGTCTCTTGGTTTTTTGTTAATCTTTGCATATTTTGAATTGACTCTATATATTTTTTCAATTTCATCATCTATTATCTCCTCCTCCCCTTCTACCAAGTCAGCAATCATTGGAATTAACAGTCCTTTAATATTTTCCTCTTTGCCTTCCTCTACCCCTCTTATTCTTATATAACGTTCTTTTTCTTTCAGTTCTAATAGAGTTATGCATTCTTCCTCTTCTTCTATTCTTTCTTCGTATTTATCAGCTTGTTTTTTAACTTCTTGTATTTCATTTTTAAGCCTTTTTTCTATAATATCCATTTTCTGGTCCAACCTTTTTTCCAGACCTTCTAGTTTTTCTTCTAATACTTTTTTCACAGTCTGTGTTATAGTTTCTGTGGTTTTTGTTGTAAATTCATCAAATAAAGCTTTCAATCCTTCCCCTTCTGGTATGTCAGATCCTCTTCTTACTTGACGTCTTGTATTCATAATTATCTATTCAAAATACTTCTATTTGTTATTCAGTCCTTTTACCCCAAAGTCTATATTCTAATTAATTAATATATTACAATGCCTTATACCCAATATTTTTCCACACTATTTATTTTATCTTATTTTATAATATACACAGATATACAAAAAATATAATACTATACTTATAAGTGCCTTCTATATATTTGATCTTAATATTCCCAAAGTGTTATTCTATTGTCTTTAAGATGGCCACACTTAATAATTAATTAATTGAGTCTCAGTTTCTTTAGAGAAGTACTTCCTTCTTTTCAGTCTCTCTCGCTTATTTTTTGTCAAGAAATTTGAGCTTCTTTTAGTTTTAATCGTCCATCAAAGACTGTGGCAGAAAAATCAACCTCCGTCAGACAGTTTGTCTAACTTTGCCCGTTGGTTTAGTTATTCTCTCTCTTACCACTCGGCGTCACGAGCCTCCATTACACTCCAACAATGACAGCAATGAGACAGCAGATGAACAAAAAAGTGCACTTGCCCGGCTCGTTTCCCTTCGTGGTAGCTGAGATTCTTTTCCAGAGAGGTTTTTCTCCACCTCACTCTGGCCAATTTCGTCTTTTACTTTTGCTGACGGAATCGTCTTTCCAAACGGCTGCAATTGATCTTTTTTGCGGAGCTTGTCCTCTCTGCGTCTGGTCACTCTCTCTGCTCACCAAGAATAAAGAAGGTCTTGTATAGGTAAGAAGTTAGAAGAAGTTAGCTGGGAAGGTCATGGAATGTGGAGGTTGGAGTGATGTGTGGGTATAACAAAGGAGGTTGCAGAGATGTCAGGATGGAGGCTGAGTCTGAGTCGGAGGAGGACGGGTCAGTAGTGGAAAAAGCGGGAAAGAGCTGGGAAGGCATGAAATTCAAACCAGGTGGTGGATCAGAATTGGAGCCGCTGATTGGGGATAGCCAGGAGGAAGAACCACCTCCACCTATCAGCGTGCAAGAAAGGAGGTTGGAAAGGTGGGCCGAGCAGCACGAAGCGCGATTGGCTCCCACACGCAAACAGTGGGAAAACCAAAAGAATAAAAAGCGTACGAAGCCTGCACAGGTTGCCGGAGACAACCGTTCTAGCTGCCCAACGCCAATGCCTCGGGACTCCGTGCCTGACCCTGCTCCCGAGCCTTGCCACTGCTCCAGACCTCAACCTCGAGCCCTGCCTTGCTGCCGCCCCAGGCCTCATTGCCGAGCCCAGCCCTGCCGCCACACCAGAACCGGACTCCCCACCTTGTCTTGCTGCCACGCCTTGCCTCACTGCCGTGTCGGACCCTGAACTCAAGCCTTGCCTTGCTGCCACGCCGGATTCGGGACTCAAGCCTTGCCTTGCTGCCGCACCGGTCCCGGACTCCAAGCTGTGCCTTGCCACCCGTCAGACCTTGATTTTGAGCCTTGCCTTATTGCCGCACCTGTCCCTGATTCCAAGCCCTGCCTTGCTGCCACGCTAGACCCTGAGCTCCAGCCTTGCCTAGTCGCTGCACCAGCCCTGGGTTCAAGTCCTGCCTTGTGGTTGCGCTGGACTGAATTCCAAGGACTTATCTTGCCGCCACATGGTGGCTTCCAGCGTACGTGCCGGCCTCAGGCTAGTACAACCCATGTGTATGGACCATCCGCTTATTTAAAACATTATTGTGTACATTATTGTAAATAAAGGTTTTTATACCACCTCTTCCTGCATTGGGCCTTAGTCGGAACAGGACAAGAGATTGTGATCATGGACTACATTTGTACAATGTAGAGCAGTGCTTTCCAAACTGCTGCCGTTGGTGACACACCAGTGGCGGCGGCGCGGGGGCGCGCACGTGCATGGAGGCGGCGCGGGGGGGTGCGTGGCGGCGGCAGCCTCGCTAAAACGCAGAAGCGCTGATGGCGCGCCGCTGCCGTCGTCACTGCTGCCGCCACCATGCACACCGCCTCCACGTGTGCCCCCGCGCCGCTGCTTCATGACACACTAAACTGTGTGTTGCGACACACTAAAGTGTCGCGACACACAGTTTGGAAAGCTATGATGTAGAGAAAGGAGTCTGTGAGTGCATGACTAAAGAAAGAAGATGGAGTCATGACGGGTATGGATTATTAATGGGACTGGAAGGAAAATTTCTCTTCGATTGGAAAATTTATACTTAACTTGCAGCTATAGATTGTTAATATTTATTAACAAAATAAACAAATGTAAATTGTGTTGTCAACATTTGAATTAGCCTTGTTTGTTGACAAAGGAGCAAAGAAGATAACTTCTGAGTAATATGGTTAACATTTTTGGAGGTTTTAAATTTGTAACATAACTTCGAGGCCTTCTCCCCCTCCCTTCTAGTTTTTGGTTTTTGTTTGTTTTTGTTTGTTTTTTGTTTTTTTATTACTATGCTGATTAATTTTGTGGTCATGGTGATTCCTTAATGTTGTTGTCTGCATGTATACTTTTTATTAGTTACATAGTAAGATAAAATATAAACAGAGAATTAAAAATGAGCTTCTGGGGAGAACATAGGCTTCAGAAGAGCTCAATTCTATTGTTTGATTTTCCCATTTGCTTTTTTGCAGTCCCGCCCCCCTCCAATTTGACACTCCCATGGTTTGATATGAGGCCCAACGGGAGCATCTGGCTGGGCTGAGTACAAATTCCAAAATTAACTGAATACAGTTATTTATAATGTTATATGAGCTATATGTACGTTCTTTCAGTATCCATGCTCATGGATCACCCTTAACTTGCAGGGGGCAAAGAAAATAGACCTTCCCACAAAAAAGAGGAAGGCATGGATGCTACTCACCAAAATTAATAATTAGGGTGGGGGATTTTTTTAAAAAAACTACCACTTGGCAGAAAGCTCAACCAACCTGGATTTCTTCTATTAACAAGCCCGTCTTTGAAATAAATTAAGATACTTTACTGAAGTATAATGTGATTGTCCTACCTCAAGTTCATCAAGGGCACTTCCAAGAGAGGCTGGCTGTGGCATCAGTTGAACCTTTTGATTTCCTATTCCTTGAGAAGCATTGGAGATGACCTCAAGAGCATTTTGTATTTCGTTACAAACGGAGTCCTTACTGGCCGTGAGAGAGGCGACATCTGAGTGTTCCAAACAAGCAGAGCAAATTGAATGCAGAAGAGGTGAATTCTCCTTCAGAGAAGCACGTGCTGCTGCAATCTCATCTCGGTGACTGTTAGATTTTAAGTCCTATCAGGAAAAACAAGATTGTTATTCTTACTGTTATTAATATGCACTTTTCAAAAATTATTCAGGAAAAAATGCTCCAGAACAAGCATGACAACGCTGCTCTTTTTCAAGCTTCTGCTCAAGCATGGAAGGAAACATGGCTGCTTCAAGAAGTTGGCTTTTACAAGTTTCTCAGGCCCTAAAAAAAGACACGCCTGCTCTAAAGACTCTTTCCATATCACTTTTGAAATATGCACAGCTATGATTATTTTTTCAAACATTTCAAAGCTGACAAGTAATTTGTAACAAATTATTTCAATCTGTTCAACCTTTTTTCACTTTATAAATTAATTAAGCAATGTTCATTAACTAATTTTGTTCCCTTGTACCACATTGTGCTCCTAGTTTGTAACAAGCCTTGGATGAACGGAAAAGAAATGAACTTGGGCAAAAGGAGTAGGAATAGATTTTATCTTTTCTTTTTCGAAATGCCAATTAAATTTGGCCATTACTCTTATATGTAAATACATGAGAACACCTCCTGGATCAGCTAGATCAAGGTTTTCTCTAGCCAGATTCAGTAGGTAAAGGTAAAGGTTCCCCCCGCACAGTTGTGCAGTCGTGTCCGACTCTAGGGGCTGGTGCTCATCTCCGTTTGTTAGCCAAAGAGCCAGCGTTGTCCGAAGACGCTTCCACGGTCATGTGGCCGCATGACGCACGCGGAATGCTGTTACCTACCCACCGAAGTGGTACCTATTCATCTACTTGCATTTGCATGCTTTCGAATTGCTAGGTTGGCAAGAGCTGGGGCTAGTGCAGGAGCTCACTCCGTCATGTGGGGCTAGGGATTCGAACCTCCGCACTTGTGAAGTTCAACAAGCCTGGCATCTTACCCGCTGAGCCACCATGCCCCTTCAGCCAGATTCAACAGGAACCTCATAAATAGATTATGATACAAAGCAAAAAATAGGGAATTAGCCATAGAAATACATGTAATAATCCTCTTCTTCTTTTCATAGGAATAAATTCCCATCCTTAAGTCACAGTGAAATTGATATTTTCCTTAACCACTGAACACTTTAACCAATCCAGGAGATGAAATTCCATTCTCAAGGTCAGACAGATTCAGTAAGGAATTAGTAAGCAACATTCACATTAAAAAACAGAATTTCTGTTGCACATATAGATATTTATATACAAATACTTTTATAGTCTTGCCCTTGACAGATATGAATAATGTGTTTAGGATTTTTCTCAGTTCTGAATTTTCTCACAGAAATGCAGTTTAATTCTGATTAAACATTTAAAGCATAAATGATGAGAAAGAAAAACCCAACAAAAAATTAAACATCTCTCCTTAGTAGCTTATACACAATTTAGGAGGAACAACCAGTATATCTATGATACACAGTTACCTCTACAAATGCCACCTCCAACTTCTTGAAAGATTCCATCAACGCTGCCTCCGAAAAATTCTGCAAATTACTTGGGAAGATAGGCGGACTAATGTTACCGTATTAGAAGAAGCGAAAACCACCAGCATTGAAACAATGATCATCCAACATCAACTTCGCTGGACCGGTCATGTTGTTCGAATGCCTGACCATCGTCTTCCAAAGCAGCTACTTTACTCCCAACTTAAGAATGGAAAACGGAATATTGGTGGACAGCAAAAGAGATTCAAAGATAGTCTCAAAGCTAATTTTAAAAAATGTAATATCAGCATTGAGAACTGGGAAGCCCTAACTCATGAGCGTTTCAAATGGAGGTCAGCCTTTATTAAAGGCGCTACGGACTTTGAAGAAGCACGAGTACAGGGCGAAAGGGAGAAAAGAGCTAAAAGGAAGGCACGTCAGGCAAACCCTCATCATGACCGTCTCCCACCCGGAAATCTATGCCGTCATTGTGGGAGGTTGTGCGGATCCAGAATTGGCCTTTATAGCCACTTACGGATCCACTGTTAAACTTTTACCTTTGGAAGACAATCTTACTCGGCTACGAGTGATCGCCAATGACAGTTTCAAAGTCACCAATAATATGACTTTGTGTAGACACTAACCACAGTGGAGCACCAGGGACTGTTTTCAAGAAATGCAGAAACTGGAATCACTAAAGCCAATAAATATTACTCTGGAGAACTAGGATACTGGATTGCCATGAGGAGAAGAAGGAAGAGAATTTCTCCCAAATCGTTTGAGAATTCCAAGCAGCAAATGTGAGAAGCATTAGCTCCGTTAACCAACCAGCTCACGTTAAGAACCCTAGAACCTCTAGGCTGCCCTGCCTGTTCATAAACCAGACTCTGTATCTGTACAACTCAGGGCCTTAAAGTAAGTCAATATTTTTACCCTGTATTGCAGAGAGGGACACTTGTCTAATCCCCTTAACAGGTGCATGGCCGAGGTGATGTTAGAACTTGAGGTAAAATAGTAGCATTGTGGTATCTGAGTGTCAAATTGGAGGGGGGCGGGACTGCAAAAAAGCAAGTGGGGGAAATGTTGGTTATCTACAGAACACATTCCTGCTAGAGAAGAAACACAACTCAATATAAGTTTGAAGAGATTTCTGGAGAAAGAAAGATCTCAAGGCAAGCATTTATAGTTCCACAAAATATCCTGGGGTATATTGTATTAATTACAGCATGCTGGCATCTCCTTCATAGATAAAAAGCTGTAAAAATGAAGCATCTGATTTTTCCTAATCTCACATGCATAAATGAATTCCCTTAGCTTATTTCTGCTTTGCACCTCAATATATTTCAGTCACACTGCAATATAACAAAATGAAAGAGGAAGAGTGGAATTGTCTTTCCCCTGTAAAAATATCATTTTAAAAATTACTATCTAGATCCCTAAATGTACCTTTCTATCTTCAGCTATGAAATCTCTGCAGTTTAATTACTATATAAAAATACTATTAAGTTTAATGATATTTGCACGTGCCTAAAGACTTTTTTCTCTTTCCCCCCTCCCCTCTCTTTTTTGCTTTTTCCTTTCCATAAAACTGCTTAACTCACACTTCAACGCAATTTGTTTTAGGCAGTATAAATACAAACTAAGGCAATTAGCTCCTCCATCAGATTTCTTGTGCTGGTTCTCCTCAGGGAAGCTCATAATTTTCTTTCTCCAAATACCTATCTATCAATGCACAATACCCTAATTGTTCTGAGTTTCTGCTCCTTGGCAAACTCTCTTTTCAGACCACTTTCATTATTTGATTCACCCATTATGAATCATTTTTCCTTCATCCTAGTTCACGGCCTATCTCCCACTTTTTCCTGTTTTATCCACATCTAATCCAAGAGCATTTCCTACCCCCTCAACATAAGACTGAAAAATTCTTCCATATTGGAAGTGAAGGCAGTTGGAGAAAAAGCTGGGTGGGGGGTGGCTCCAGTAATATATATATATATGATAAGGTCATGAAAAGTAGGCTCAAGGGTCACATCAACTGAGCCCCACTAAGAAGTGGGGAAGGTCATTTGGCAAAGGAGTTTCAAGGAGGCCTTAGGCATTTGCAAAGCTTAAAGTAATTATTTTTGTCCCATAAACAGGGACTTGCGTTTAGTGGGTCCCAGAAGGCGGGCCTTCCCTGCTGTGGCTCCCTCCTTGCGGAACATTCGCCCCCCTGAACTTAGGCTCACACCTTCCCTGCTGTCATTTAGGAAGTGTCCTGACTTCGAGTGAAGGAAAACACACTGAGACTTGGTGTACAGGCTCTAGTGTTTTATTGTTCTACTCTGCTAGACAGAATCCAGCTAAACTAAAATAAACTAGTAATGCTCAGAGAAAGGGCCCAAGAAATCAGGGCAGGGCCCTCTTTAGCCTCTTGGGAGGAAAGCAAAGCGATTCAGTACTACGCATGCGTTTCACCCCCTGGAGGGAGCCCCCTCCTTCTTCACCAGTTATCTCCCTGACAGGAAGTCCCTCAAGACTTGGTTATGTTGTCAGGCCTGGGAGTCCTTCTGAATGGGAGACATTCTTAGATGGCTCCACTATGACTGGCATTCTTGCCCTCTCCACGGGATTGGTATATTTTTTAATTTTTTGATAATATTCTTTTTAATATCATTTGTATCTTTTTATAATGATTGTTTTTTATTCACTGTTTTTATCTAATTGTTGTAGGCCACCCAGAGTCGCCTTATGTGACATGGGCGGCCATGTAAATGTGAGCAATAAATAAATAAACTCTTCCCCAAAATGAAAAAAAATGACCCAAATTTTTGGCCCCATTCTATTTTGAGGGGCTCTGGAGGCCACAAAATTGATGTTTTGGGGCTGCATGCAACCCCAGCACATACTTTCTACACCTAGCAGAAGATGGCTTTTAGAAGTTACTGTTTCAGAATTTGTGGTTTGACTTAACAGCATTCCATAGCATTTCACTTTCTCTCTCATTATATTGACGATCTTCCTGAAACTGCTGGGGAAAAATCTTTACAGAGCATCATCAGGTTGCTACTGACATGACTCTCTCTCCTTTAGATTCCACAGAGATGGCAGAAGTCCTGAAGTTAGGAAAGGACTGCATGAGCTAACAAAATAAAACTGAGACAACATAAAAGCTACAGTTGATGAAGAAATCTGATCCAGAGTTAAACATATAACCTGCTGCAGATGCATTTTCTTTCTCTCTAAAGGGAGAATGTTCAGAGTTTGGGTGAATTTCTGAGTCAGCAGTATTTTCCCTATATTAAGTTGATACATTGGGTACAGTGTTCCCAATGAAGCTGATACTCTCCACCTTTGATAGGCCAACTTTGAAGAATTTTTGGAAGCTACAGTAATACCAAGTAGAGATATCAGAGTGATTAATCCTCAGAGTATCTCTCTCTTGCAAAAGGTCTTCACAAACTACCCATCTACCTCCACTCCCAACTCAGAATGCCAGGATTAATATTTTAAAAGCTTGCAAGTCTTAAGAGCCAAACTCCTAATTTATTTACTTACTGATTTAAAGCACTTACTTATGTGCCAGTTTTCAGCTTGAAAGATTCACAGAGCATCTTACAAAATAATAAAACAAGACCATACCTGCTCTCTGGTTAACAAACTTAAAAGTCATGAGACAAGAAATGAGAGGAGTGGAGGAAAAAAGAACCCTCTGGCATTGTAGCTAGGTTGATGGAAATCAGTTTCTGATGATCCAGTGACCCCCCCACCCCAAGGCAGATGGTTCTGCTGCTTTTCCTTGTGGGACATTCAGCCCAATGACTTTTTAAGGAGGAGAACAAACCAAGCCAGCTGAATCCTGATATCAGGAGTAAATCTATCTGAAATTATTACAGAAGCACATATTCAGATCTGAAAAGGCAGTGTTTTCAGATCATTTACTATTCATTTATGTATTACACTTATGCTGTGTCAGAGCACCTTCCAAAAATCTACTACAATAACACTGTATTTAAATTTAATACTGGAACAAAAATTAGGTGGTGTCCATAAGATGCCAGGCTGGTTCAAACAACTTATTCCCTGCCCTGGGAGTTTTCTTATATTGCCCTTCAGCCACATCCTACTTGTCAAAAGTTCCCAGTGAGGTTCTATGAGATACAGAATGGGTCAGCACTCAGCCCATGATCATGGGTGTCCACAGGGAAGCCAATGACTAAATAAGCATTGCAACATAAACTACACTCCTTTTGTACATATATTATGGCATCTCATGCACATATGTAAGGGCAGAGCTTGCATCACGACATTGCAACATCCATTTAGCCATTCTAATGAAACCACTAGATTCTGCAGATGCCTCTGCTTATAACAAAGGCACTTTCTCCTCCAATGTAAGTACTTCTTAACTGCTTTTACCCTCCAATTTCCTTATAGGCCCCATAAGACATTTTTTTTTCTTTTATATGAGCAAAATGGCCATTACTATGGCTGGTAAAGCATGTTTGGGAAGGAAAAAATATATATAGGTAGTCCTCACTTAATGACCCTAATTGGGACTGGCAACTCTATCGCTAAGCGAAGCAGTCATTAAGTGAAACATCACGTGACCGTGCAGACTTCCCACAGCAGTTTCAGCAGTCCTGGTTGCGGTCATTAGATGAAACATCACGTGATTGTGATTTGTGACCTACTGCTGGCTTCCCCATTTACTTGTCAGAAGCCGGCTGTGAAGGTTGCAAATGTTGATCATGTGACCGCAGGATGCTGCAACCGCCGTAAGTGCACGACGGTTGCCAAGCACCTGAATCATGATCACATGACCATGGGGATGTGGCAATGGTCATAAGTGCGAGGACCGGTCATAAGTCACTTTTTTCAGTGCTGTCGTAACTTCAAACAATCGCCAAGTGAATGGTTGTTAAGTGAGGGCTACCTGTACTGCAAGGAGAATAATAGGATTTTTTTTTATAATAAATCATAGCAATCCATTAAAATCGTCAAATATTTAAGAAGAGGAAAACAGAAAACAAAGAGCCCCTTTAAATATGTCCTTATTAAATTATAGTAAAGATATGTTTTGTGTAGCCAGCAAGTATTTAAAGGCTGTGAGACCATGAAGTAAAAAAATTGAGCTCTGTACTGAATGTTAATGCATTTGTACATGATAGATTTAATACAGAAACCAAGAAGAAATGACTTTCAGCAGCTGCACTCTCTACCCATAAATTGCTCTTGCTACTGCAAAATCCATACTGAGGAAGAACAGCTGCATAATTTACAACATCAGCATTTGTCAAGAAAAGCAACAAATATGGGTTCTTCTTTTTCAACTAAGAAGGGGCACTGCTACAGAAAATTAGAAACCATCATTGCAAAGGGCCTTCAGATATAAAATCATTATTCCGTTTTCAAATGTATATTTCAAAATGCAGCATCTTCATTAACCCTCAGAAGATTTAAGCAAAATTCAAAAAATATAAGCACCAGTTTTAAGGTACAATTAAACAATGCATCAAATGAATTACCACTGGCAGAATTATGCACTAATAAAATAAGAAAAGCTTTGTAAATTCACAAGCCTTAAAACAAGGATCTAACTCTAACAGGTAAGCATGGATATTTTTTTGCAATATGTTCCCTGTACATTATTTCAGAGTCAGCACTATATCAAGGTCCTCAACATTTAATAATCCCAAATAACAATGCAGTGTTCCTCTCACATTTGAACTATACAACAGGTACACCAGACACTTGAAGCCATAATATCTCCATTTACAGCATTTTCTGTCCTGCTGATTGTTCTTATTATCTGCCATGCCTGCCCTTTCTTCCACTAACTATTTTGGATGTAGAAATTCAATAGAGGGCTGATTCATACACGCAAGTGTGAACTGATTGTTTGATTTATCATTGTTACAGTATATATTATTATTTATGAGATCTTATACCACCCTTTATAAAAAGATCATCAAGAGCCATCTGCATTTAAAATATTTATCTCATTTAATAATACGTAAAGAATATAACAATAACAGGTCTCTGCACACAAACACACAAGCTGACCCACCCAGGAGCAGCTTATGAAGCAACCACATCAACCTGGGGGAAAATGGGGCTGCTTTAACAAAATGATGCTTCCTCTGTGTTCCCTTGGATTCTGAAGCATTTCTTTTGAAGGATTTGTATAGCTCTAAAAAATAAGAAACACAAAACCAGCAATAATATCAGAGCAACTGACAAACAAGGAAAAGAGTGGAAGGCAAGGGAAGGCAAGCAAGCAGATATGCAATTTACAGCAAAAATATTCCATGGTGTGGGAGTAGAACTGCCTTGTTGGGATTACTTGAAGCTTTATCCCTCAATTATGGAATAAAGAATAGAAAAGAAGAGTTTGTTTATTTATTTATTTATTTATTTAATTTATTTTATTTTATTCATTTAATCAAATTTATTACTGCCCAACTCCCCCGAGGGGGACTCTGGGCGGCTTACAGCAAAATATAATTATTAATATACAATTATAAATAGATTAAAATACATATTAAATAACAGTTTAAAAATAGGGAATATAATAAAATCCAATGGCAGAATCTTCTTAAGTTTGTAAAAAGGGCACTCCAGGGATAATCTAAGGTGCTAGCCATCTCCAGGTATGTACATTCTCCTTCCTGCCCCAAGCAAACTGACAAAGCCAGGTTTTGAGTTTTTTCCAGAAGTCCAGGAGCGAGGGGGACTGTCTAATCTCAAGGGGAAGAATGTTCCAAAGGGCAGGGGCAACAGCAGAGAAAGCACGCTTACGTGACCCTATTAGATGGAATTCTTTAACCGAAGGGGTCTGCAGCATAACCTCTCTGCATGCCCTGGTGGGACAGGATGAAGTGATGGGGATGAGACGGTCCCTTAGGTATCCTGGTCCCATGCCATGTGGGGCTTTAAAGGTGATAACCAACACCTTGAATTGGACCCGGAAGCAGACTGGAACCCAGTGCAGCTCGTGCAGCAAAGGTGTTACGTGTGTCCTCCTTGGGACACCCAAAATTGTCCGTGCGGCTGCGTTCTGGATCAGTTGTAGCTTCCAGATATTCTTCAAGGGTAGCCCCATGTAGAGCACATTACAGTAGTCTATGTGGGAGATAACCAGGGTATGAGTGACCGTTCGAAGGGCCTCTCATTCCAGGAAGGGGCGTAACTGGCGCACAACACGAAGTTGAGCAAAAGCCCTCCTGGCCACAACTGCCACCTGCTCTTCAAACAGGAGTTGTGAGTCCAAGAGGACCCCCAAGTTATGCACCGGATCTGTCTGGGGCAGTGCAACCCCATCCAGAATTAAAAATGACAATTTCCCAGATGCCGAGGAGCCATTAATCCACAGCCACTCCGTCTTACTAGGGTTCAGTCGAAGCCTGTTTTTCCCCATCCAGGCCCCTACAGCCCCCAGGAACTTGGACAGGGTAGTCACTGCATCACTTACTTCACCAGGGATGGAGATATACTGTACAACTGGGTATCATCGGCATATTGATGATACCTCACCCCATGGTGCCGGATTATCTCACCCAGCAGTTTCATGTAGATGTTAAAAAGGAGCGGGGAAAATACTGAGCCCTGTGGGACCCTGCAAAGAAGGGCCCGCGGGCTGGATCTCTCGCTCCCAATCAACACTGACTGGGACCGGCCTTGGAGGAAGGAAGTGAACCAGCGTAAAACCACGCCGCCAACCCCTAACTCCCTAAGCTGTTCCAGAAGGATACCATGGTCGACGGTATTGAATGCTGCTGAAAGGTCAAGAAGAGCGAGAATGGATGCACTGCCTCCATCTCGCTCCTGCCAGAGATCATCCATAAGCATGACCAATGCAGTTTCCGTCCCATAACCTGGCCTGAAACCTGATTGAAAGGGGTCCAGATAATCCGTTTCATCCAGAATCCTCTGAAGCTGCAACGCCACCACCTTCTCAACCACCTTCCCCAAAAAGGGGAGGTGGGAGACTGGACGAAAACTATTCAGTATAGTAGGGTCCAGCGACGGCTTCTTGAGGAGTGGGCACACCAGCGCTTCCTTAAAAGCTGCCAGGAACACCCCCTCTCTCAAGGATGTATTCACCATCACCTGGACCCAGCTACAAGTCCCCTCCCAAGCTGCTTTCACCAGCCAGGAGGAGCATGCGTCTAATTGGTAGGTGGTGGCATTTAAAGTCCGGAGGATTCTGTCCACTTCCTCAGGTCTAACACGATCGAACTGTTCCCAGATAACAAGGCAAGTATGTTCCTTGGGTATCTCTCCAGACTCTGTCTCATGCTCGGAGTATAACTTGGAGCGAATCCAAGCAATTTTATCCTGCAAATGCTCAGAAAATTCCTCAGCACGGCCCTGCAGATGGATTTCTGACTCCCCTTTCCCTAAAAGGGATCGGGTAATTTTAAACAGGGCCGCCAGGAGGCATTCCACAGATGCAATAAGAGCGGAGAAATATTGACGTTATGAAGAAATGGCCAGTTCTTGCACCAGAAGAATTTACTGTAACCAGCAAAGACCTTCATAGATCTATCTTGGGACTGGCTCCTTAGCTTTATAAATGATTTGGACCACAGGATGTATAGAGAGGTGGCTAAGTTTGCTGATGATGCTGAATTATTTAGCTTATTTAGGAAAGAGAAAAGAGGAGAATGCTAAAAGACCATCTTTGAACCGGGGGAAGTGCATTATACAGATAGAAGTGATTCATCACAAGCAAGGGCAAAGGGATTCAAGTTTCATGTGTGTGTGTGTGTGTGTGTACATGTATACATACATGTACGTGTATATGTATTGAACTTCACAGGGCTAATCTGGTGGTGACTGATGAGGAAAGGGACCTTGCAGTCAATAACTGAATAGAATCAATAATAGAATATCTGTCTACTGCAAAAAAAATGGGCAAACTCAACATTAGGAGTCATTAGGAAAGAGTTCTGCTTCAAGTTCTTCTAGGGAAATGGTTTCTTCTGGTCCTCCGCTGAGGAAGATGGTTTGAATTTTTCACGCTAATGAAATTAGGGCGAATCAAGTGCAAACATGGTTTGGAGAATTAACACAAGGTCTAATTGCGGCATTCCATCAAGGAAACTTCTGTTTCATGTTTAACTTAAAAGGCTAATGCTATAAAAGCTTCTTGGTGATCGTCCTTCTATGGATAATCACTGTTCAAAGTATTCTAATGGTACTGCTTCCAGTACAATTGGTATGAAGCTGTGGTTTGCTTCACAAATCTCTGAACAGTGACTAAAGAATACACACGTTCGGGATGTGGCTAGTGGAAGCTGGTTGAGTCATCCTGGTACAGCATCTACTTTAACTCCCAATGAGGGGATGGCTCACGAGTGTAGAACACCTTCTGTGGTAACTACAATTTGGGTTTGTAGGTTAGCTGGTATCATTCAATGGTCTACTTCAAGCAGTCATGGAGAGTCACTTGGTAAATCTTGTGTTTGAATTATGTATGAATCAAATGAGATATTAGTACTATCTGTATACTTATAGTTTCAATATCATTGGTGGCCGGTTGCTTTGATCGTTACATATGGGTCAAAGACCTCTTCTATCAGGGATAATGATTGGACAGATGGGAGGGAGGTTAGGATTCTGGAGAGAATTCATCCTGTGTGGGCGATAGATGAGAAAGCTATGAGTTTTCAGAGTTGAGTTTGATTTAGTCTGCCTAGGCCTCCAATTGTGATTAACAGGATTGCTGTTGAAAATAGGATAGTTTGGTTATTTTTCTAGATTGTTAAGGAAAATAAACCTTGGTGCTAATTTTTGTCATGTTAGGGTTGTTATGGTTGCTGTTCCTTGGGAGACTTCTGGGAGTCAGAAGTGGAATGGGGCTGCTGTGATTTTTATTATTAGGGCCATGGTTAAAGTGCTATTGCGATATGATTGGTTGTGATTTCTCGGTGGGAGGTATCCAAGGTGTTCATTGTTGCTGCAAATAGTACAGTTATGGAGGCTAGAGGTTGGGTCAGGAAGCATGTTGTTGCCACTTCTGTGGCTCATGGGTGATGGGGTTTGGAAATAATTGGGATTATAGACAGGGTATTGATTTCTAGGCAGGCTCAGGCTATGATTCAGTATGTTGATGTAGTTACTAGGATGGTGCTGAGGATAATGTCAGTTGGAATTATCAGTCAGGGTGTTAGATTTATTAGTAAAGGCCATAGAGGCATTTTCAGGGTATGGGCCCAATAGCTTATTTATCTGATTTTATGGGGGGGGGGTGTAGAAGGTAGTATATATGGAAGTACTGAAAGTTTTGGCCCTTCAAGTTCAAGTTCAAGTTCAAGTTCAAGTCTTGCCTTCTAGTATTAAGGAGATGATCTGAACATCTGTGCCAAGGTTTTAAGCCTATTACATGGCCAAGCTTTGCTACCTCATCAGTTTATGTTAAATGATATAAATTTTGATTAAGGATTATATAAAATACTAGTTTTAATTTTAACTAAAGTTAAATTCTATGTATTTAGCCCTCCAAAATTTATGTTAAATGATATTTTGTAGGGAGTTAATAAAGCAAGGTTTTGTATTGTGTAACATTTGCATATGAAGTAAAAGGATTTTTTTTTCTTTTTGTTTCTATAGGGATGAGTGTAAAAAAACTGGGTGGAAAATTGTGAACAAATAATTACGGCACTTGGAGTCAGAGGCATCCACAGCACCGTGGCCCATGTAAAAAAAAGGACAGGGTTGATCACATGGTCATAGCACCATCTTGACTTTTTTTTTTTGACACCCTGGATGCCCCTGATTGGAGTGAGGCTATCTGTGATTTTTAGGGGTTTGGTTATTTTTCTATTTTAATAATAATTTACTATTTTTTCTGTTGTTGTGGACCTTTTAATGTATATTGTGGAGCTTTTAACAGACAGTATATTGATTTTGTATTAGCATTCTTCCATTGTACATGCAGCTATATAAAAAAAATTGCTAAATCATTACCCTTTTATAATCTCTCTAAGCTAATATTTATTAATAATTCATGTTTCATTTTGACAGACATTTATGAGCAAATAATCTGTATCAACACCATTTTCTCCCATGGCATAAAATATTCTTGTGTCAAACATCTTCATCAATGTACACATTCCTGAGGTAAATTTATAAAGATTAAATCACAGTCTGGAGACCCTGTGCAGCATGTTCTTTTAAAGCTTTCTGTTACTTTCTGGGGGTGTGCTATCTAAGTAATTTATGACTTAAAAACCCTACATTTTCTGGTCTGGCTAGTTCTGAGTTCCACTGATACACTATCGCTACATGGCAGCCAATTCTTACAACTCTTATGTAGAGCTACAAACACCTGATGTAATTCATGTACAAAGGCATTTGTCTGAAAATTCACCAATTATTATCAATCTTTATCGGTATTCTAATCTCCAAGCCTCACATTTTTTATTCTGCTTACTTCAGGCAAAGGTTTGCTCATGTGCAGGAATAGAACGATTCAGAAAAGGCCATAATAATTGGCCCAAGAAAGATACTAAAACCATTTTCAATTTATTTTCTGCCAAATAAATAGATGGCTACACAGTATATTATGCTGTTGCACTGTCTTCCACACTGGTGATTCTTGGACAATTTGAAATGACAAGATTTCAAAGATAAAGTAGTAAAAGTTTTACCTGAGCTATGGTAGACACAGCTGGGTAGTGGGAACTTGTGACACTTGTTCTATTTACCCCTTGAAATTATACATGCAGCTTTACAAGATTGTCTCCAGAACAACTAACATGAGACAGTGTTTCATTATTTTAAAGTGACAACTGTTATTCCATATTCTTGATTTCATTCTCTGATAATGGAATTTCATCAGTGAGTTGTTGTGTGAATGGATGCACTTTATGTCCACGGATGCAATTGTAGCCTACTCATCCGTGGGCAGAGAAACACTTTACAATTTCAGCCGGTGGCAAAATTTAGCACCTTACTGGTCTGAGAATAACACATTTATAGATGGAAAACTCAGTTTCTGGATATCAAATACGAGACACCAATAAGACTTTTGCCATAGATAGAAAATATTTTCATAGTCTTCTGACTTGTGAAACTAATTGAATCACTGCAAGTGTTTAATATTCCATTTTAAATGTATTTAAATTGTACATTTAAACTTCCAAGGTAAGGGTTGCCAATTCTCTCATCAACAAATCAAGTTTCATTTGAATTTGAATAAATAAAATTAAACCTCTATATAATCTCTTAGCTCTCCATTAAAGTTATAAAAATATGTGATGTTCCCACAAAGACAGTTTGCATTTAATTATCTTCTGCTAGCAAATATTGTCTGCAAATGACTAAAACTGATGGAGATGAGACAAATTAGTTATTTAGGGCAGGTCTATTTGGCAAACATCAATATTATGGTTCATTTTGAACAGAAAACTCACTCGTCCTGTTAAAACAGCAGTGAAAGTATACAGTACATACTGTACAAATACTTTTATCCATCACTGTCATTAATTGCCAGATACTCTGTTTTAAAAGAATACACATAGAGACACACATTTCAATTTGTTTGAATCAAGTTAATAAAATTTCAAATTAATAAAGAAGGAACAGATCCTGGTTATTTTCCAACATTCCCTTTGAAATATTACTTGAAATAATGACCCGCAACCTGCCTGAAAAATCACTGACATTATATATGACACTAAGATAATCCATGGAACTTATTTAACTGATATAGAATATCTTTTTTAAAAGTTCGATTTCCCTTCATAGTTCCAAAATCAGTAATTAATGAACATTATATTTATCTTGAGTTCCAGATCCAATTAAGACTGTACCATTTAATTTCCTTTCTTTCTAACACTAGGGTACAACTGATATTAATGAGACTTCACTGGTTCAACAGAAGTTCTTCATAAATACTTAAGATAATGTTTTTCTGAAATTCATTAGTAAACAAAAGGTCATTCTTTTGTCTTTTATATTGGCTAAAAGAGTTTCAGTAGACATTTTTCCAGGTAATAAAATATTGTCACTTCTGATTTGTTCTCAATATATTCAAATTAAGAGAGAGAGAGATCTGTCTTTAGCTTTTTATAGGAAAGCAATCAAATGTTGCTAGAGAGGGGCAGCACCAAACCCACTTACAGTAGATCGATTTTAAAAAGCTAAGCAGCAATAGACCTGGTGAACAACTTGGATGGGCTACTGACACAAAATTCCCAAAAAGTAGTCTAGATTGAGAAGTGGGGAAAAACAATCCAAAAGGCAGCAATAACAAATCACTGCTGAAAATCCCCAAGAGGGGAGCTCAACTCAAGGGAGATGTCTAAACATTTCAAATTAAACGCTGTGGAAGACAGAGCCTCTATAGCAAATAGGGTTGCAACCAGACACCTTTTTTTTTTTTTTTTGCATAAAAAGCAACCTGGCAATTTTCCTGCAATATCCTTCCCAATTCCATCCCACACTGTGCTTTACCTCACATGTGCTTTACCGCACATAACATAGCCCTGAATCATTTAACAATTTTATAAAAGGTTGATGGGGAAAAAAATTTGCAGGGGGGAAGAATAATGACCACTGCAAGGTGCCCCCTCATGGAAAGGCTTGATTATGGACAACAGGCTGTCAGTCTATGATTGGGGCTGAAAGATAACAACTGGCAAAGTGTCTCAAGAGGGACATTATAATTATTTTATAAATATTTCCCACAAAATCTGCCCCAAATGCCTCACACATCCACAAAGAAAAGTGACCAAGAAAAGCATATTAAAGTTACAGAACTAGCAGTCTCAGAATAATATAAAGCCCCAACGTAGTAGTTAAATTAAGCAAGAGTGGTACTTCGGCTTGATTGAAGAAAGCCATTTTCTTTGCCATCACCTTTCTATCCTTCTCTTTAATTTTACGATAGAAGAATTCTGTGCCTGCATGCTTGATTCTCCATATGAGACCAGCAGGCAAATTACAAAACATCACATTAATGCATCCTAAGGGCTGTGGCAAGATTTCATGGCTCTGTTATTTGCTTCCTTGTAAGCCAATGACAAACGCTGTTTACCTACAGCTTTTATGGGACCCGTATCTCTGCAGTGCTTTTGAGTAGTCCAAGGGATGTAATTGCCTAGAAATATCCACCTATTCATGATACTTAAGGAATATTAATGGCAAATGTTTATTCAATCATCTTCACTACAATGAACTCACATTTCTCTGGGGTTTCTCTGTTAATTCATGTCTGCAGAAGGGGAGAATAAATAAAGAGCTATGCACTAGCCATCTCTCATCAAATAACAGCTCACTCCTGTGCTTATACTGAAAAGTGGCTTACTCTTTGCGGTTTTATAGATACTCCCCAAACAAAAAGCAACCATAAATTCATGGCAGAGGTGGGGGGTCTTATTTCTGAACTGATACGTATAGGATTGCCTTATAACATAAGCACAGGATATAGAGCAATGTTTCTCAACCTTGACAACTTTAAGATGTGTGGACTTCAACTCCCAGAACACATCTTAAAGTTGCCAAGGTTGAGAAACAGTGAGATAGAGAATATCATGAAAACATGATATACCTCCTTGGCCAAACACAACAAAGGTAAAGAAGTTTCTATATCAAAGGTTGACAACCTGTGGACAGCATGTTGACTTTGAAGTCTCCCCTGGCCACAATTACACAAAACTGAAGGCAAAGTTTCTCATTATTTGTATGTGGAAAACCCATGAAAACATTAGCTTTCTCATATTCCCCCAAACCCACATGCAATGAGTCACCACGCACTTTACTGTCTTCAGCTGCCCCCACCCACCCAAAATGTCTTACATACTACAAGTAATTGATGGAGTTTTTTCATCCAAATAAACACCTGTGAACTGAAGGAGTCACCTTACATTTGCTGATAAAAATAGAAGCAGCTGTTGAAACAAAAGAAGGCGCTGAAGGTGCAGTCAATGCAGGCATCTTTGCAGCAAAGACTGGGGGGGCTTAGAAATTAGTCTGAGGGGAATCTGCTTCCCTAGTCAACTTTAACCCTTTCTCTGACATCCAAACAGAATTTTTCTTCTTCTTTTTCCTTCCCTGTCCTGGGTACCCTCAACACACTTCCATCCAAATTTGTTTGTCCATTCCACCTTCCTATCTTTCTTATATAATTTCCCTGGGGCAGAAGCTT
Source organism: Charina bottae (assembly GCA_023362775.1). Taxonomy (NCBI): domain Eukaryota; kingdom Metazoa; phylum Chordata; class Lepidosauria; order Squamata; family Charinaidae; genus Charina; species Charina bottae. The sequence goes on along the minus strand of JALMGJ010000005.1, from coordinate 78,560,035 downwards.
CCGCACAGCAGCCACAAGTTCTGGGGGGGAAATGTGGCTACTTTTAATGAGTCACAGACAAAGGCTGTATTTATGTTCTTCTGCATTCCAAAGCACCTCTTCCCAATCAAGGCTGTGTACTGCACGGCCCTAACATATACACCCATACATATGTACAATACACACAAGTGAGGGCCATGCATCCCCATTTATTAAAGATGGTTGAAATCTGCACCTGTTAATTATTTAGTATATTGCATTTATGCTATTGTGTTTATATCCTGCCTTTTCTATACCGATCCCCTCATTTTATCCCCACAATAGTGACAGCAATAGAAGATTGGTGGACCAAGAGTCATATAAATGAGCTTTATACAGGCAACTCAGTATTGAGAGAGAGATGAATATATCTATCAAGTGCAAAGCAGTTTATTCATGTAAAATAAGCTTAACTCCCGTTGTGATCATAAATACTAAACATGTTATGTTAAATTCTTAAAATCCAAGCAACATATGGAAAATAAATAAATAAATTACAAAACTGTTTGAAGTAACATAGGGAAGACTACATTTTTCAACGGCTTCTCGTTCATCATATATCTGAGTTTTACGATTACTACAATTGTACCCACTTTTCTCCAAGGAGCTTAAAAAAAACATAGATTGCTCTATAGATTTACCTTTTATCATCATAAGTCTTTGAGGCAGGTAGGAATAACGGGGGGGATGAAAATCCCCTTTTATTAAAGGTGGTTGAAATCAGCCTCTGAGATAAATATGTTTATAAATAATTGGGGCCATAACAAAAAGAAAGCTCTGTCTGCTGGATAGTCCACAATCCATGATTTTCCATGGGGAGATTAACAAAACAATATATAATCACACTGTAACTTCAGTGAGCCATTTCTGTGGATTATAAACTCCATTCAAGCATTATTTTTTTAAAATATATTAGAAGGTATACTGGGGAGCAGCGCCTGTACAGTATATGTAGCCTCATCCCCAACACTTTCCTTATTCTGGCACATGCAAGCTATTATTATGTGGGCGAATCTTTGCATATACACTGTAAAAGAGAGCCAGACCAGACTTTGAGCAACCATTTTATCGTGTGTTTTGTAAATTGGGAAGTATCAGGCGCTCCCCAGCAACCATTCAACAGGCAGAAGAGTAATTTATTTTTCATACAGTTTCCAGGGTATCCTAGAGGGTCTCCTGGCTATTGCAATAAAGGGCTTTGACACAGTTTGTTGCTCTGAAATGAGAGCACCAGGATGAAAAGCATGAATTTTCATGCTGCTCTCCATAATGGGAAAGACAGGAGCTATTTACCACCCACCCCTGAAGGAGGAATAACTGTCAGTGGACTCCACTCCCTCAGAACCAGATATCAAACACAGAGAAAAACTGACTTATACTTCAAACTACTTGCATGGCTCCATTTTGTTCTTTCTTTGAAGGGCAACAAATTTTGCCAAAGTCGTCTCTGTGACAAATCCTGTCACCCACACTTCTCTGGATATCAAGGCTAGGGTTGGGTGGGTGGATTGCACTGGTTTTGTTTTATATATAGTCTTGACTCAAAAGGACGAACCCATGCAAATTCCTCAACAGAGATTGGGATGCTTAATTATTTATATATCACACTCACATATTGCAGAATGTTGTGACTCATGGCAGTTTACAATGCTAAACATAAAAGCCAAACTGCAATTAGAATGATAAAGAAAATAGTAGAGCAAAAATAATTAAGACAAAAACACTGAGCCAAACTACAATTAGAATGATAAATAAAATAGCATAGCAAAAATAATTAAGATGAAAGATTACCCATATAGTAACACAGTATTTGATGACCTCAGTGTTCAAAAAGCTTGCAGAACAGCTCTGTCTTTACAAAAGATGCCTAGACTGATGTCAATCTAACCTGTAGGGGACGATATTCCACAGGGTCACAGGGAAAAGCCACTCCAGGCCCCCATCAATCTCACACATGGGGGACACTAGCAATCCCAGCCAGGACAAGCATAGGTTGGTTCTGCCTGGATGGGGCAGTCCTGCAAGTGCCTAGCAGTCCAGCTATGGAGGGCTTTAATGGTTAAAACCAACACTTGTACCCAGAAGCCTACTGGAAGCCAATGCAGCACTCACAACAAAGGTTCCACTAAATAGCAACAGTTCTCCTCCTCCAGCCCTAGGGAAGCTGCATTCTGCACCAACTGCAGTTTCCAAGCAGTCTGCAAAGGTAGACCCATATAAAGCACCCCGATAGTAATGATGGTGTGAGTTACTATTGCCAGGTTCCCCCACTCTTGTAGGAGTGGCACTACAACTGGTGCACCAGCCAAAGTTTGGCATAGGCCCCCAGGTTTAGCCTCCATCTTCACATCCAGAACTGGCTGTGAGTCAAGTAAGACACCCAGGTCATGGACCTGCTCCTCCAGGTTTACAACTGGGACAGAAAAAATGATATTTGGACAAATAGCTACTCCATCTTGTTAGGTTCACCTTCAGCTTGTTTCATCCCAACTACACCCCCACAGCTTCCAAGCACTGGGTCAAGCCATCCTTGGCATCTCCAACCCCCAAACAGCAGCATCCTGATGATACCTCACCCCAAACTGACAGAAGTCTCATGTAGATATCGAATACTAGAGGGGAGCAAATCATTCCATAGGGGACTCCACAAGAGAGTTCCTACCAAGCCAACCTCTTGTCCCCACCAACCATTACATCAAGGACAGAAAAGGAGGAAGATAGTGGTCCCAGAAAGGAGGTCAATAGTGGTTGGAAATAAGAGAGTGGGATCATTATAGTAAGTCACAACCAATGGATCTATTGTGGTATGGGGGAGAAATTAGCAGGTTTAGCAACTGCCAAGTTTTTGTGATTGTTTGAGACAGAGGTCATTTTCATATTTTAACTAGAATACTAAAATGGCTGAAGCAAATTCTGCTTTTCAATGTTTGGGAGATCAAAGCAAATTCTCTTTGGGGGATCAATTACAGTTCCAATGGATTACCTAATAGGATTATACAATAGGATAGGACTGATCTGTAGTCCAACATGTGAGGAAACATTAAGCCATTAGTCATAAGCCTACCCTCAGCCAAGGAAGTTGAGTGGATAATTTTGTGTCCTTCACTTTCTAATCTCACAGAGTTGTTTTGGGGAGAACAAATGCTATATATGCCACCTTGAGCTCTGAATGAAAGGCAGGATAAATAAATAATAATCAATAAATAAAATTACTAGGAGAAATGAACAGGTATCTGTCGAAGTCTAATATATTTGAAGACTTAAGTCCCTTTTCTTTAATACAAATGCAGCCTGATAAACTACCCCTTAATATAATATTAATCCCTTTATGACAGGGAGCATCTTTCATTTTTCAAATTCAAGGAAGAGGCAAGTATTTTTAAAATGTAACCCCAGAACCCTAAAAGTTTCTAGTACCTCTCTTATCCCCTGTAGTCCCAGGCTTATTCCTTTGCTCCACCATTCTTCAGTGCTTACCACTTTCTTGAGCCATTATCTGACTCAGGATCTCTCTCCAGATCGTTAAGGCCTCCTTCTGCTCCTGGCCTCCTTCTGCTGGTGGCCAACAGAAGATCAGAGTCACAGCATCATCTTATGCAAGTTCACTTAGAAGAGGGTCCTTAACTCAGTATGGCTGCTCAATACTCAGACAGCAGGCTTGGCAAGTTCTCTTCTTTAAGTCTTGATAATATTAAGTTAATGTACTGATACAGTATATCCTACTGGGATGCTATCTCTGTTCAGTATACAGTCTCTGTCCAAAGCATGCTTCATATTAGCCTCACTAGTAATTGTTGGGTGTTGAAGGGGGAGAAGTAGATGAAGAAAATAAGCTGAAGAATATAAAGAAATTCAGCAACCAGTTTCATAACTGGAATTGGCCTTGTGAGCAAAGATACCATTACCATCAGTTGAAAGAGGTGTACTGTCTCCAAATATTGCTGACTTTCAGCTGAAAAGCTCTGCATGAAAGCATTCTTTTTTTCTATATCTCTTATCTTGTGTTCTCACTCATCCAAAATCTTTCAAGAGGGTCACCATTCTCTGCTGAGAGTTCCTTCTTGATAATGGTGCTTCATATATGACACTTCTAATCTACAAATCTCTATAAAGCCACTTCAGCTATGTCAATCAGGAAGCTCGTGAAATCCACCCTTTCTACAATAGCTTATTTCCTCACATGAAAACTCATAGAGCAGGAAAATGTACTGTGTAATTAGGTGATTTAAATGCATTTTTATAATTATGACTTTTTATTCACAATTTTATATTGCTTTTTTGTTAATGAAGCTTATAGTAACAAGTATAATAAGTACAATAAAATATAGAATAAAATGGTAAAATAATAAAAACACTAAAACCAACCATTTAAATATTAACAAACAATAATAAGCATAGCTGATAGAATCAGTGGAAGGCCTAGATAACTAAAGGATGTTTCAATTTCTAGCAAAACCACTCTGCACTGGGGATAATTTAATATCTTGGAAGCTTTTCCTACAAAATGGGCCCTTTATAGAGAACGGAACCAGAACAGAATTAATATCAGCAAGGCAACAGCAAGACATCCTCTCCCAAGTATAAAAGCCTCCACAGAAGATGACCTCTTTCAAGACATCTACTGTATTATACTCATTGATTAACAATAAATAAAATATTTATGATTTAAATGCTTTACTCATTGCTGATTAATACAAAGTGAAGCCACAATACAGTGGGCTTCACATGCAACAGAGCCAACTTCCACAGCAATTTATATCATGTAAATAGTACCATATTTACATAAATATTTCAAATTGCATTGTTTTCTGTCAATTTACATCACTGAACACAAACATTATTTGTGTCATCTGTGTCATAATACGACACAAACAGTGTAAATCACTGCAATGATGTGTTTTTGCAGTCATGAATAACAAAACTGCTTCCATTGGTCCATTAAAATTAGGTTTCACTATGTTTTATGACATTATTGCTAGGAAATGGGAAATGACAATCATATAATAATAAGGTACCTTTCAATTTGCTCTTTGTTTCCATTTTATGTCTCTGGGATAACTGCAAGATAGTTTACTGGCAATTGCTTCAACTAAAGCCTGGGCCAAAACTTTTCTTTTCATGTATGTTTATTTTGTATCATGTCACTTTTTTATTTTTTAAAAACAAACTTAGGGTTTACATAGTTCTCAGATTGAGTCAGCTTGGAATTCACATAAATTGATTTGTATCAGGACCATCATTCAGCTGTCATGGGATACAAGTTCAGCATATGTGTTAAACTTAACACACCATGTGAGTCAATCAACTGTCAGGGATTTCCCCTACCCTTGAAGCGTTCCCTAAAACATCTAAATGTCATCATTTCTTACAAGTCTCCACCTAATAACATCTGGGCACACTCATGAATAGGAGTCTGTACATGTAAGAACTTATAGATATCATAGCTAATACAGATTCCAATCCTATTGGACATATTGATTTTACATTCTGACTAATGCTCCTCGTAAAAGAATATATGTAAATTTCTTCCATTTTTATAAGTGCTGCATTCTATCATGAGATGAAGAAGAGATTTTCATCTTTTACCATCATTCGGCATCATCAACGGCAGTCTTCTGAACGGTAGTCTTGATTTTTCTCTTTTTCCCTATTGAATAATTCACTTTTATATGCCATCGTTCTGCATACAATACATTTCTAAATTTCACCTCTGCTTTCTTCTTTCAAACCAATTTTTTTTCCCCCCACTGGTAACAGTTCACTTGTTTGAAACATAATTGTAATATCCAGCAAGTAATGAACTGGTGTTGTTTGATTTCTTATCTCCAAGCCCAATAAACTGCAAAAGAAGTCATTTTACAGTTAATCTGTTGTACATGGTTCTTGTCAATTTGGGAAATAAATGTACTGTTTCTAATCGGTCACCAATGAAATTATGTTCTTGTTTAAGATCAATTACAGATACAGTCACCAGGACAAACCACTAAGAAATACTCTATGCTGCCATTTAGCAACAGGATTCTTTTACTCTAGTAAAATAGGGCTGAGACTCAGAGTAAACGGAAGAACCTGGTCATTCCTTACATGGCTGGCGTGTCTGAAAAGATAAAAAGGATATTTGGCAAACACCACATACCTGTATATTTCAAACCCACCAACACACTGAGACAGAGGCTTGTACACCCCAAAGATCAAACTCCAAAACACAAGAAAAGCAATGTAGTTTATGCAATCCAGTGCAGTGAGGAGTGCTCTGAACTCTACATTGGAGAAACCAAACAACTTTTGTACAGGAGGATGGCCCAACACAGGAGAAGTAACACCACAGGACCAGAGTCAGCAGTTTATCTTCATCTAAAGGAAAAAGGACACTCATTTGAGGACATTAGTGTTCACATTTTAGACAGAGAAGATAGGTGGTTTGAGAGAGGGGTCAAGGAATCCATTTATGCCAACTTGGAAAATCCTTCCTTGAATAGAGGTGGGGGCCTCAGGCACAATCTTTCCCCTATCTTCCTCCCTGCTTTGTCTTCTGTGCCTAGGAAGATTAAGACCATTTCGCAAGCTCAACAGCAGCATGGTAATCTTAACGATCCTCCTTTAGATGATAAAGGGACTTAGAAATAACATCTCAAAATAACCATGACCTAGCCCCAGGTGCAAGGTCACACAGCCACCTAGAAACATATTTAAGGATTCCCTTACTAACTTTGCTCAGACTGAAGAAGCTCCTTGGATAAGGAGCGAAACGTTTCCACTGAGAAAATAGAAATCCAGTTGACATGATTCAAGCTACAGACAATTCCACCTGGATGACTGAGAACCTTCATAGACATTTTACTCTAGTATTTTTTTCATTCAGAAACCTCATAATTCAGTATTGTGCTCAATATAATGAGCATGGAGTTTTTTGCAGCTATTAGGGATTGTAAAGATTTCGAATACATACATATTCCTTCTATGAATACACGTACCTACAATATTTTCAACTTTTCCCTATATCATTATACTTCAAGTCACATCTGTAGGCTTAAGACAAAACTGACTTGGAAATGAAGCAATGTTATCACCAGATTTCTCCAATAGGTCAAAACTTGAACAAATAAGAAAAATGAGTGGTACTGTATGTCTTTACACATGGAGAAAGGCACAAGAGATATATGTAGCAATTAATAATTGAGAATATTGGGTATGGTATTATTGGTTTAGGGTAGATGTAAGATACCCTGGAGAAGATGCTGATGCTAGGGAAAGTGGAAGGCAAAACGAAGAGGGGCCGACCAAGGGCAAGATGGATGGATGATATTCTGGAGGTGACGGACTCGACCGTGGGGGAGCTGGGGGTGGCGACGGCCGACAGGAAGCTCTGGCGTGGGCTGGTCCATGAAGTCACGAAGAGTCGGAAGCGACTGAACGAATAAACAACAAAAGATGTGATAATGATCACATTCGAAATAGAATTTAAACTTAATTTTCATTAAGTTTAATAGGACGTAAAGCTGACTTAGGAATCCAAGAAAGTTTAGGTGGCAATCCCGTATGCACTACTTGCATAATGCTACTCATAACCACCAATCCATACCTATCCAAAAGTAAGCTCCATTGATTAAAATAAGGCTCTCAAAGAACTGCAGAAACTACCTAAATCAGTCCATCTGGCAGATTCTTCCCATGAGAAACCTCTAGAGATTCCCCAGTGTCATGTGGCAAGAGAATCAAAACCCAAGACTGCTCTTTCTCAGTCACTGCCCAGGCCTTATGGAATATCTTTCCCTTGGAATTAAGACTCACAACATCCCTGTTAATGTTCTGGAATTTTTTAAAGATGGAACTGTTTGCAAAGCTTGTGGTGACTAGTTAATTGTCACTCTTTTAAAAAATTTAAAATTCAATTGAACTGTTGTGTTCCATTTTTCTTTTGTACATAGTTGTGTTATTTATTTTTCCCTTATTATTGTTCTATATTACTTACAATTTTGATTTTAATTATTAAGACTTTCATGGATGGTTTAATAGGCTGTGTGTTGACTGGATTGCTGCAAACCATGTGATTTTTTTTTTATTAAATGTGAATAAAATTGTATATAGTGACCTATAATAACTACCTCTAATTGTGCACATAAAATATGTCACCCTTTATTCTAAATCCTTACAGAAAATAAGTCATTAAGATGGAAAATAGAATTCCACTATATGTTATTATGGCACATATTTGGCTACTCATAGGATCAAGTTTCTCTCTATCTCTCTCGATTTAATTCAATATTAATTTAAAATTTTAAAGTCTTTAAAATTTAATTTAAAAATCTTAAAGGTATACTCAATATCCCTTTACTTCTACTTCATGGCATCTTTATATACACACACACACAAGACAGAAAGAGAGAGAGACATGAATTACTGTGTTTCACTTGAAAGCGTCCTTGGCTCGTACTGTAAAAGATAACTTTAAATGCTGCACACTTCCTTCCCTATTCTTAGTTTCATTCAGTAGGAATGCCTATTTTAACAAGAACAGCTGCAAAAAAAAAAAAAGCAAACATCCAAAAACCCACAACTTCAAAAACTATTTGGCATACACTTTTATAAAGAAGTGCTAATCCTATATATCACAGTATAATATACAGTATAATTAAACTGCTGGCTATTTAATGCATTTAATTTCCTTTACAGATTAAAATGAACAATATCTGAGTCTTGCCGCATTCTTGGAGTGTTAAGTATTCTGACATAGCCACAATCCTTTTAGTTCATTTAACCTGAACAAACACACTTCAAAAAATTATTTAAACATGCACCGGTCAACAAAACCTTGCAAATTTTAAAAAAAACCTAAGAACAAAAAAGGGAACATACACAAAAGGAAAAAAATCCTTAGATTAGAAGTATTTATAAATATATAAATATATCAAGGCAGAATAAAGTTTAAATATCGATATTCAGAATTTCTATCCAATACATTAGTATACAGTATATGAAGGTACTATACACTATCACAAATTATCTGATTTTGCTAAAAACAAAATGAAAACCAGATGTGAATAGAACCACATTTAATTAAAGAATTCTTTACTGCTATATAAATTGTTTAGCCAAGTTTTCTTTCTATACTTTTTCATACCATAAATCCAACTTTTCCAGTATTTTGCTATAGTAAATCTGACATCTAACAACAAAAATTGAATTTGTGTTCCATTACTTTATACATCTTGGAAAAATGGATAATAAAGCTACACCAGGGCAAATTTTAAAGATTGTTGTGAGAACAGACACATTAAATAGGAATGTACAGTGCTTAGTGTTTAATTCCAAAAAGATGGTTGGATCATACAGGGACATGAAGGTTGTTCCTGCATGCATCTTTTTAAAGCAGCCATGTCTTTTCCTAAAATTCTAGAGCAGCTAGAAAAAGGCGCAGCTATGTCCCATCTGCAACTGAAGATTAATGTTAATCTTGGTGATTGCCGCTATAATCTGTATTATATTATTTTTTTTTTCATTTTATGCTTACTTTTTAGTCTTATCAATAATTTTAGGTCTACATATTTCTACGTAGTGTTTTCTGGCCTAAAGACCGTAATAAAGGTTTGTTATTGTCAGGAACAATAACACCAGGGGCATGTCAGGGGCGTGGTGGCTCAGCGGGTAAGATGCCAGGCTTGTCGATCGGAAGATCGCAAGTTCGAATCCCTAGCCCTGCATGCGGAGTGAGCTCCCGCACTAATTCCAGCTCTTGCCAACCTAGCAATTCGAAAGCATGCAAATGCAAGTAGATTAATAGGTACCACTTTGGTGGGTAGGTAACAGCGTTCCATGTGGGTCATGCAGCCACATGACTGTGGAAGCGTCTTCGGACAACGCTGGCTCTTCGGCTAACAAACGGAGATGAGCACTGGCCCCTAGAGTCGGACACGACTGCACAAATGTGCGGGGGGAACCTTTACCTTTATTGTCAGGGAAACTGGCGAAGAACCACACTGAGCCGGAGTTTCAGCTTGTCCTGTCCCGACTGAGACCCAAAGCAGGAAGGTGTGGAATAAGTCCTTTATTTACAATCAGGACACACAAAGTATATCTAGAGAAAACAAGGCGACATGGGGAGGTCAGAGAGTTCGGGTGGCCAGCAGTGATCTGTTCCCGGTTGGCGCACATGCGGGCAGCCACCATGTGGCTGTGAGGCAAGGTCCCGGAGCGAGGCTTGGTGTGGCTGTGAGGCGAGGCTCTGGCACGAGGCTTGGCGCTGCAGTGAGGAATGGCTCCGGTGCAGGGCTTGACGCGGCTGTGAGGCAAGACTCCGGCGTAAGGCTAGGTGCTGCGGCAAGGGGCGATTTCGGCACGAGGCTTGACGCGGCTGTGGGGTGTGACTCTGGTACAAAGCTTGACACGGCAGCTGCAAGGCGAGGTACCAGCTCGAGGCCTGGTGTGAAGGCAAGGCAAGATTCCGGCATGGGGCTTGGCGCGGCTGCGAGGTACGATTCTGGCACAAGGCTTGGCATGGCAGCTGCAAGGCGAGGTTCCGGCTCGAGGCTGGGCATGGAGGCAGGGCAAGATCCCGACGTAGAACAGGGCACAGTGGCAAGGCTAGGTTCTGGCACGAAGCGTGGCTGTGCTGCAAGGCAGGGTTCCGGCGCAAGGCATGGTGGGGTGACAAGGCAAGGCTCCGGCATGAAGCTCAGCTGGACGGCGAAGCAAGGTTCTGGCACGAGGCTTGGCTGAGCTACAAGGCAAGGCTCTGGCATGGAAGCAGGGTGAGGTCCAAGCGGGGATTCTGGCATGGCAACGGGATCGCAATTCACTCCAGGATGCAGTACAGAATGTGAATGGTTGTCTCCGGCAATGAGTGCACGCTGCGCTCATCTTTTATCCATTTGATTTTCGCACCGTTTGTGAGCAGGAGCCAATCGTGCTTCGCGTTGCTCCGTCCGCCTTTCCCACCTCGTTTCTCACGCACTAATAGGCGAGTGTCCTGCTGGGCTGCCTCCAATCAGCTTCTCAGAAACTGATTCAAATTTTGCGCCATCCCCGTTCTTTCCCGCTTCAATTGTTATCAGCCATTCCACCTCCAAATCGGACTCATCAGACAGCCTCCATCCTGACACAGCTCTAGTTTCTTTATTGTTCCTACCATCTACAGAATCTTGCCAGACTAAAGGTACCCTAACTGATCTAAGGGGAAAAATACTCCTGGGACTCTAGGGCGGGGCCAGCCTTTCTTTGGCGGCCTGTTGAGGCACTCAACGCTGTGAGAACGCTTACCTCCCTGATGGAATGTGCCCCCTCCTTCTTCTGCTCCAAGCTCCATCACATCACCCCCCCCTCCTCAGGGATACATGCCATCACAGTTATTGTGGAAAAAGGCACAGCTGTTGTTCAAGACTTGTAGACAGGTGCTACACTAAGGCCTCCGGATAGTGCAAACCTACTTTTTGGAATCAGACTTGAAGCACTGCACAACCCTAGGGCTTAAAATAAGCCAAGTTGGTTTTCCTCTTGAGAATGTAGCAAGACTTTTCCCAAAGCTCTTAAAATGCATGGAAAGCCAGTTTTCCTCCAAGATTCACAGCTTCTGTGTTTCCTCACCTGGAAGCAAGAGTCAAGTCATACTGACTCAACAAGTCAGCACTTGTGGCATGGATGATTATGGCTGGATGCCACAGAATTGCACAACAAAAAGATGGAGTTTAAGAGTTGAACTATAAGAAATATATATGATGGACTAAATATCCTGTGGCGGCGCTGTGGTGTAATGGTTAAGACTACCGACTGTCGAACAAAAGGATGGCAGGTGGCAGGGCGAGACCCAGAAGCACCGCGTAACGGGATGAGCTCCCATTCTCGCCCAGCTCCTCCCAACCTAGCAGTTCGAAAGCACGTAAAAATGCAAGTAGATAAATAGGTACCACTCCGGTGGGAAGGTAACAGCATTCTGTGAGCCTCGGCGTTTAGTCATGCTGGCCACATAACCATGGAACTGTCTATGGACAATGCTGGCTCCCTCAGCCGAGAATCGGAGATGAGCGCCGCTCCCTAGAGTTAGATTCGACTGGAAGGGGAAACCTTACCTTACTTTAAATATCCTGTAGAGATTTTAAGAAATATTTGAGAACATTGACAATCATTTCACCAATAGAAATTTATTTTAAAAGAAAAGTTAAGCATTCAGAGTATTGTGAAAAACAGGCATGTTTCCAACACTTAGTATATTTTCTGACCTAGTTAGATGCCTGCCTCCTATGTACTTTTTTCAGTGTTTTCACTATCATTCTCAGGAAAAGAAAAACAGTCAACATATTCAGAAACAGATACAGAACCTACAGCTGAGCTGAAGTAATTATTTTGGCCTGAGCTAATGACACATGCATTATTATGATTTTGCTATCATTGTTACTTTCAGAAATATAGTTCTGAGAGGTACACTTATTCCTAATCCTTTCTGGAAATGTATGAAAATAGTACATAAATCATGATCTCATACATGCAGGAATACTGACACAACAAGAATCAGTCACACTGCACCTTTGAAACAGTCCAGTTACTCCAGGACATTATTTTCCTATGTGCAGAGAACACATTATTATTATTATTATTATTATTATTATTATTATTATTATTATTATTTAGTAGTAGTAGTAGTAGTAGTAGTAGTAGTAGTATTATGTAGTCCTTGCTTAACGACCACAATTGGGATCAGCAACTCCATCGCTAAGCGATGCAATCATTATTGAAACATCACATGACTGCACTGGACTTACATCAGTTCTGCTGCAGTTGTTAAGCAAGACATCACATGACCATGGCTTGTAATTTTACTGCCGGATTCTCCATTGACTCTGCTTGTCAGAAGCTGTCTGTGAAATGCGGAAATGGTGATCACATGACTGTGGGACACTGCGATGGTCATAAAGGCCCACCAGTTGCAAAATGTTCAAATTTCAATCACGTGACCACGGGGACACTGTGACAATTGTAAGTGTGAGGACCAGTTGTAAAGTTACTCTTTCAGCGCCGTCATAACTTTGAACAGCACTAAAGAGGGCAATCGTTAAGCGAGGACTAGCTGTACTACCTAACTAAATTGGGCATGTTTTTTCTAAACTGTCATTCTGCTTACTTTTGAACCCCATAATAAATTTCAATGCTTTTTCTATTCTTGTTCTACTGTCCTCCATTCCAAAGTTAATTAAGATGTGAAACATAGGTGGAACAGGTGAGATTTTAGCATCTTACCTGCAACAAAACCTGTTACTACACAGGACTCAATGGAGTAGCTTCATTCCATTTTTACAAGTTATCTTTATCCTGCACATAAAGCATCCTTTATTATTTTTTCTTCTGACAGCAGCATATGGAACCAAAGGATTATAAAAAGAAATCCAAGCTGTTGAAAATGAAGTCTAGACTCATATTTGTTCTTGTTCTTTTTCCAGAGTTACCAGCAGTACTTTAGGGAAAAGGTACTGGTTGTGCCCAAAGTGCTAAGAAAATATCATTATTATTCTGTATTTGTTGTGTTCATTTGTTTCACTGATTATAGCCAGAACCACTATTATACTTGGCACAATCACTTACATAAAATTAGACTCACAATGTACAGCTAATCACAATGCTCATTATACTGCATCTTGCCATCTTCATACAACTTAAAATATGTGTCAATCAATTTCTGAGTTTTGTTTTTTCTATTAAATGCCACTAAATTTTGTTGCCATCATTTCAAACTCTCTTCAAATGAATCCCATCAGCATCTTTTTTTTACATGTAAGCATCAGGCTCTAACTCTGTAACATATGTCAAGGAGGGACCACTTTAGCTACACTTGAGGAACATTACAGTGTTCAAAGGCTTCTTAGAAAGCCACAAACTTGAACAGTACTGCATTCAGGACTTGCCCATTAATCAGAATTCAACAGCGTTAATCAGAAGGTAGCATGGGGTAAAGCAATTTTTTCCAGAAGTGGAAGAATTTAAACATGGTGGGGGAAATGAAAAAAGGTATAAAAGAGTTAGAAGCTGTCCCGAGCCTGAAGTATGGCACTGGGTGCCCAAAAAAAAAGAAGAAGAAAAATGCGGATCCAGAAAAATTAAACACAGATTTAAGATTTACACTAGCCTTCTCAGCTATTCCTCTCCAGATGTGTTGTTAAGTACAATAGCCATTAATTTTGACTGGGAATTTTTAACCCACACATCTGGTGGGCACCATCACTTTTATTTCTGCACAGAAACCTAAGATATATCAAAGAAAAATATTGCTGTTAAGATAAACACACCAGATTATCAGCTCATAGTCCTTTAAGCTTTTTTTTCCCCTAAAAGCAGGCATATCAAATGCAAATGCATTTATTTTACCAGATTCAGGGATCTTCACAGGCCAACTTGCTGTACCTTTTATACTTAACATTTATGTAGCATATAGATGAAATTCACCATTGTAAATATTGTGTCCTAGCAAAACTTGTGCCTATAGAAACAATCAGGGTTTTTGACTGATAATGGTCAAAATTGCATTCCTTTACAGATTTTGTTATTTCAATTGCTGCGATCAGGTTCTAAAAAAGCTTTCTATGTGCATATATCCCAGCCCTAGTATCTGGGGAAAAGACGGGTCTTCATGTCCTTCCAGAAGGCCAACAGGGTTGGGGCCATCTGTGTTGCTAGGGGGAGGCTATTCCATAAGGCAGGCGCCATGACAGAGAAGGTGCATGTCCTAAGACCCGCAGGTGACACTGCTTCACTGAGGAGACCTGGGGTATGCCTATTCAACCAGGTCTGGTGGGTTGGGCAGAAACCATTGGGGATGGGTGGTCCCGTAGTCCCACAGTTGTTTGAAACAAACCATACTTAACAGATACCAGCATCCTTTTCGTGCATCCTTGGTGGAACTCTCCAGCTTAAAGGGTGCTGTGAAAGAAATTTGTTGGTAGGGTTCACATACCTCAGCAAATTTAGAACTTTGCCCCTTACATGAACCAGAAAAGGAGGTTTTCTTGAAGTCCTTTCAACAGGATCTAGTGCAGGGCTTTCCAAAGTTTTCCCGCGGCGACACACCAACCGCCGTTGGTGTGTCGGCGCGGGAAAACCCGGAAGTGCCGCCATTGCAGCAGCACGTAAAAACCCGGAAGCACTGCTGCCGCTTTCGGGTTTTTGCACGCTGCCGTTGGTGTGTCGCCGCGGGAAAACCCGGAAGCGCTGATGATGACCAGCGCTTCCGGGTTGTGTGGCGACACACCAGACTGTGTGTGGCGACACACTTTTGTGTCGCCACACACAGTTTGGAAAGGTCTGATCTAGTGGAAGAAAAGCTTTATTCATGCAAAGGCAGAGTTTGAAATGCAGAGTTGGGATATCATCTGTGATTAGGCTTGCAGTCAGCCTGAACTGAACTCCCTGGGTTGATTTTTGTAAATGAGATGTTTTTCAGTTGTACAGCTTGAGTGAGTAGCTATTTTCTCCACTGATCCACTAGAAACTGCTACACCAGCTCCAGCTCCACTCTGGGAACCACAACTTTCTTTCAAGCATTGGCAGTGCTATTAAATTACCATGTGATTAATGTTATATTTCAAGAACTGAGTGTGCTATCAATTGCTGGGAATTCTCCATTCTTCCCCTCCTCACATATTTTGGTGTTGTGTAATACAAAAGAAAATATATTACAGTAAATCAATGAATTTTAGGCTTTCATTTCAGAGCGTGAATAAATGCTCCAAGTTGCTACTGTGTTCTGAAAGGGTGCAAATCTCTCCTCCCACAATAGCAATTTGGGTTTCTCTGCCCAGAGGAAATGAACAGTGTTGGCAAGGCTACAAAATATTATTCCAAAGTATTGAGGGATATTTTACTGGATGGACACGAGGCTGTTTTCCTCATTGCCTTCTATCAAACACACCAATAGATATAGTTTCCATGTTAATCAAGAATTTAATTCAATATTATACATTCATAAGTTATTAAAAGATTTGCAAATTAAGCCCTACCAACTCACCATACAGAAATGCTGCTATGCTATTCTTTGTTGTTTATTCGTGGCTTTGATTCTATTTTGTAACACACGTGCAAGACATAATTAGATGTAAACAATCTTTTAAGTAACAGATAATTTTTTTTCTTTTCCTCCCTCTTCTCTTGTCATGAATTCAGCTGACTTGCCTCTTTATAGAAATAATCATATATAATTTGCATCAACTTTAATGAGCACTTACGTCCCAGAGGAGCTTTTCTTACAGAGTAATTCATACCTTTAAAATATTCTGCATACAGAAATGAACAGACTCGGGAAGATGCATTGCAGCAGATTAGAATGGCTCCAATGTACATTTTAAAGCTTGATTTGCCCCCATTATGAGTCAAACCTGCCTTAAAAACAAAACAAAAACTTGAATACAAATTTGCATCCATGTTTTCAACAGCCCCTACTGCAGGTCTCAGCAAATTTTATCTTTAAAATCCATATTTCTAAAAATGTTCAAAATAAAAAGGTATTCCATATGAGGATGAGAGACTCACCAAAATCTAAAAATAAAAATTGAATAAAGTCCGAGCTTTTACAACACCTGTGTTCAGACACTAATGATTTTTTTCAAAATGATCTAAAAATCTAAGATCAATCTAAAAATCTAAGATCAATCTAAAAATCCAAAATTTATAACATTTCCCTTAAATATGTATTAGTTGTTTGGCAATATCCATGTTGAACTTTTATCAGCTGAACAGACAATTGTAAATTCAGTTTTCCTGAGTTACCTAATCAAAACAGACAAGCAGAATGACCAAAGAAAGTGACAGTTCGCATTGCCCTGTTCAGGATGCCAGCCAACCCCACTCATTCCCCATCTCTCTCCTTCCCATTCATTGTCTATTTCAGGGCTTTCCAAACTTTTCAGGTTGGCGACACACCAATGGCTGCGCGCAAAAACCCAGAAGCGCCGCCGCCTCGGTGGCGCGCAAAAACCCGCAGGCGACACAGTAATGTGTCGCACCACACACCTGGTCTGTTTTTTCCCCCAATTCTCAGCCGGGATTCCTTACCCACTGCCAATGTTCAGTCTGCACTGTACTCCCATGGGAGAAAATTCTTTGCCTAAAGTTGTTTGGGTTTTTTGTACTTTAACACTTTCTCTTCTTTTCAATGACAGATACTGTCATGTTGACATGAGAATGGGCACTGAGAGAATTGAACTCGTTATACTTAGTACAACAATTCACCTTGCTTTTTATTCTCTTTGAGTACCTAGCAACCATATTTAAATTATATTCAAACCTCCAATTCTAGGAGATGCCATTATTATTATTATTTTTAAAATCATATTCCATTAATACTGATTAGAAAACATGGTTTCTGTACATGCAGCAAAGCTGGCCTGCTAATGAAGGAGCTGAAGGCTCCACCCCAGATAGCAAGAGCACCCTATTTTAGAGGATACAATTCTCTGAGAGGTTGCAAAGAACAGCCCTCCATTTGCAAGTAGACTCTGTTGGAAAAGCTGTCCCGTCCACCCAGTTTCAAGCATGATGCAAAAGGAGAACAGAGCTCTCAAACTTCCCTAATGGCTGGTAGTGCTTGCAGAGGAGTCCAAAAAGGCATAAAAATCAACATGTCCTGCTCTTCCTCAGAATGCTAAGGCACACATCTATTTTTTAAAAAAATTAATGTGCATGTGTGTATGTATATGTGTGTATATACTGTACATATATAAAACTTCACATGAGCTCTAGGCAAATGTGTTCTCTTTTTGTCCTCATTGATGATGTGTGAAGCTGGATTGCATTTTAAGAATACAAATGCTGTTTATTATCTTCTCCCTGAACCCTGCAGAGTTAGACCCAGAATCTTGCTGGATGGGCTGACTTGCTTGCTTGCTTGCTTGCTTATTTATTTATTTAGACTTATATTACTGCCCATCTCCCCCAATTGGGGGACCCTGGGCGGTTCACAATAAAACAAGGTTAAAAATACAAATACAAAATGATCATTGCAATGCTAGACCAGGAGCAGGGAGATGGTGGGTTCTAGTCCTACCCTTAGACATCCTGAGTGACTTTGGGCCAATAACTCTCTCTCAACCCAACCTACCTCACAGGGTAGATTTCATACATATGAAAGGGGTGGAACTTGCATTGCACCATGCGATGTTCATTTTGTCACTTGACATCTCTGCAGAGGCCTCTAACTGTAACCTCCCGAGGGCCTGGGCCAGGAAAGCCTTCTTGCAGAGATTTCTACAAGATCTGGAACATTGATCATACAGAACACACATAGAAACGTATGTGTATACTCTTCCTTTGTTTAGATCAGTGTTTCTCAACTTTGGCAACTTTAAGATGGGTGGACTTCAACTCCCAGAATTCCCCAGCCAGCATGCTGGCTGGGGAATTCTGGGAGTTGAAGTCCACCCATCTTAAAGTTGCCAAAGTTGAGAAACACTGGTTTAGATCAATGTCGAAATATCAAGCATACAGCCCCCTATGATGCCAGGGGGAATGCTAGAGGTGCAGTGGTTTCCCCCTTTTTTCTGTCTGCGTTTAACACATTTAAAAGCTCCTTTAATGTTTCTTTAAAGACAGAATAAGATGACAGAAGTCTGATCAAGAGAGCTAGACCACTTCTTACAGCAAACAGAGATGGCTGCTACTTTCCTTCCTGAAAGGAAAAATAAATACCTATGCTTTGTGTTAGGCATTAGCGGGGGGGGGGGCAAATGTCATACTCACAAATCATTCAGAGCTATGCTTGTTTTCTGATCACAGACTAGCTTTGTTACAGGAGAACCCTGAAAAACTGGGGTCTATTCAGCAGCTCTCTATAGAGAATAATAATCTATAATAATGTTCACTCTCTTTGACCCCAGCTAATCTTACAATATCTAGAAACACACACACCCCACCATGTCTACATAGAAATAAATTTGCATGCCACTATCAAACATAACCGTCTTATAACATAACATAACATGACCGTCTTATCCCCATGTTATCGACCCTCCCCACCAGGTCATTCAGAGAGGGCCTACTACGAACCCATCAATCAAAGAATGTCATCTGATGGGGTCTAGGAGGCGGGCCTTCTCTGTGGTGGCACCCACACTGTGGAACATCTTGCCCCCAGAGTTGAGACAGATCTCCCTCCTCCCGACCTTTAGGAAAGAGCTGAAGACCTGGTTCTGCCGCCTGGCATGGGAAGGAGGAAAGGATAGCTCCTCATGGGGGTGGCTAACTCCTTAACTTTATAAGGTCCTTCGTTTTAATTCCATCCATCTGGATTTAGAATTATTTATTATTCTATATATTGTATAGTGATGTTTCATATTTTGTTTTAACTATTTTATTGTAAACCGCCCAGAGTTCCCCATTGGGGGAGATGGGCGGTTATATAAATTTAATTTAATTTAATTTAATTTAATTTAATTTAATTTAATTTAATTTAATTTAATTTAATTTAATTTAATTTAATTATATATATATATATATATATATATATATATATATATATATATAATTTCTACACCAGTAGGAAGTTTCTCTTCAACAAGGTGTATAATCATAGCGATGAAGATAGCGAATAAGGTTGGAGCAATAACACATCCCTGTTTAACGCCGGATTCCACTTTAAATGGATCGCTTTGAGAGCCATTGTTATTCAGGATTGTTGCCATCATGTCGTCATGGAGTAGCCGCAAGATGTTCACAAATTTATCAGGGCATCCGATTTTCAGAAGGATGGTCCAGAGAGCAGTATGATTTACAGTATCAAAAGCTTTAGTCAGATCAATAAACGCCATGTACAGAGGGCGGTTTTGCTCCTTCCATTTTTCTTGAAGCTGTCGTGCAGTGAAGATCATATCCACTGTTCCCCTGGAAAGGCGGAAGCCATTTTGCGTTTCAGGGAGGATGTATTAGTGATTTGTATATGTGCTAACGGAAGGATTTATAGAAATAATGTGATCTTGGTTTGATATAGAGTAAGGGTTTGATTATGGAAATTGCTGTATATTCTTGCTGTTGAAAGTTGGAAGTCACCTTTGTATGTAATCTTTAAAATTCTTTTTTTCTTGTGTTTTACACTTTTTAGTTTCTTTTTCTTTTTCTTTTTCTGTTTGTAGTTTTTTGTTTTTCTGTAGTTTTTATCTTTGTTTCAAGTTTAATAAAAAAAATTAAAAACTAAAAGACAGATGCACAGAGTATGCAAACATTTATCAAAGGGATAGTAACTCCCTTTGCTACCAATACTAGAAAACTGGGAAAAAGCAAAGCACCATATAATAGAATTAATATTCAGGAAGAAATGTCTGAAGTAGCACATCAAGGTATTTAAGTGAATTCTGCATGCTAAGAGATATAAGGCGAGATGTTAAAGAAATTACAGTGGAAATGAACGACAAAAGTTCATTATTTAGATAACTGCTTTAAAGCGGCAGGCTGAAAGTAATGGCTGAATTGGTAAAATTTCAGCTTTGTTTATGGTTTAAATTGTTGTGAAGAGACACATTTGCTGTGTGTTTTAAATGAAAGGGTGGCATTATAATTCAAATACTGAACAAAATATAGAGAACAACAGCACACTTTTTCCCCCAAGGCTACTATCTTTCCGTTAAAGTCTTTTTTTTTTTTTTTTTTAGGGCTTTTGAGTATAATTTTATTATTTAAAAAAAAAACACACACAAAAACAAACAAACAAAGACATCAACAACATCAACGACATAAGGATAAATGACAAAATACATAACAAACTTAATAAATTTACATTCAAAACTAAATAATCCTACATATCAAAATCCTTATAACATTACATCACGTAGAACAATTAGTTTAAAACGACTTCCTGTTTCTTTCTTGAAGAAAGCTTCTTACTTTTAATTTTTACTATATTACTGTTGTATTCCTCTTTTATTTTATTCCTTCCTTTTATTAATATTTCTTTAATATATAAATATATAGATATCTTAATTCTTATTATATTTTAAACCTTTCATTTGATCTTATACTCTAGTACATATATTCTAATATATTATCTTATTTATCTCTTCTAATATTTTTCCGTTACAATAGTTTTATTTTATATTCTTTTTGCAAAAATTCTATAAATGGATTCCAAGTAAGTTCATAATCTCCCAGTTCTTTTTGTTTTATTAGAATTGTCAATCTGTCCATCTGAGCTATTTCCATTGTTTTGATTATCCAATCTTCTATTGAGGGGGTGGCTTCTTCTTTCCAATGTTTTGCAAAATTGATCCTCGCCGCTGTAGTCAAATGGTATAATAGTCTTTTTTGTTCCTTGTTCATCTTCATGTCGATAATTCCCAGTAAATAGATTTCTGATTTTTTTCCCATATCAATTTTGAATATTTTACGTATATTACCATGAATTTTACCCCAATATTTTTTAGTCTTTTGACTTGTCCACCAGATATGATAAAAGGTTCCCACATTTATTTTGCATTTCCAACATATATTTGATCTTGAACATTTCATTTTATATAATCTCTCAGGAGGCAAATACCATCTAAATATCATTTTATAATTGTTTTCTCTTAGATTGTTACTTAAAGAAAATTTAATATTTTTCGTCCAAATTCTTTGCCAGTCTTCATATTTAATTTCTCTATTTCTTCCCACTTTGTCATATACTTTTTAATTTTTATATCTTTATTTTTCAGTTCCAATAATTTTTTATATAATTTAGATATTAAATGATCTTTCTCTTTCCATAATATACTATCCCAATTTTCTGTTGATTCCGTGAATTTGAACATCTTTTGGTCTAATTTGAATTGTTCTTTTAGTTGTAAATATTTAAACCAATAGCATTCAAAACCTTCTCTTTCTAATTCTTCTCTCGTTTTAATTTCATAATTATTCCCATTAAATTTCAATAGGTTCTTATACCTTATCCATTTTTTATCTTTTGGAGTTTCTATTTTGGCATTTGCCTCCTGAGGAGATATCCACAATGGTAATGCCGGCAATAAATATTTTTTATATCTGTTCCAAATTCTTAAAATTGATTTTCTAATTTTATGATTCGTAAATGCCTTATTGCTTTTGCTTTTATTATAATACAAATATCCATGCCATCCGAATCTGTTGTCATGACCCTCTAAATTTAATATGTTCCAATTATCTAGTTTTATCCAATCTTTTAGCCAGACCAAAACAGATGATTCATAATATAATTTTAAATTTGGTAGTCCCAATCCTCCTCTTTCCTTTAAATCTTGTAGATATCTTACTTTTATTCTGGGTTTTTTTCCATTCCATATAAATTTTGTAATATCTTTTTGCCATTTTGAAAATGTTTGATCTGTAATTTCTATAGGTATCGTTTGGAACAGGTATAAAATTTTGGGCAGTACATTCATTTTTACCGTGGCAATCTTCCCTAATAATGATAATTGTAAATTTTTCCACTTTTCTAAATCTTTTTTAATATCGTTCCATACTTTACTATAGTTGTTTTTAAATAAGTCTATGTTTTTACCTGTTATTTGTATTCCCAAGTATTTAATTTGTTTAACGTTTTGAAATCCAGTTTTTTCTTCCAATTTCATCTTATCCTCTTTCTTCATATTTAAATTTATCATTTTTGTCTTTTGCTTATTAATTTTGAGGCCTGCCAGTTCTCCAAATTCCTTTAATTTTTCATTTAGGTTTTCTATTGAGTTCAATGGATTTTGAATTGTCATTACTAAATCGTCCGCAAATGCTTTTAATTTATATATTTCTCCTTTAATTTTTATTCCTTCAATATTATCATCCTTTCTAATTTCTTCCAATATAGTTTCTAATACCAATATGAATATCAGTGGCGACATTGGACAGCCCTGGCGTGTTCCCTTTTCTATATTTATTTCTTTTGTTTCTTCTTCGTTTACTATTATATTGGCTTTTTGTACATTATAAATTTCTTTAATTGCATTTATAAAATTCTTTCCAAAATTTCTGTATTCTAAAATTTTAAATATAAACTCCCAATTCACGTTATCAAAAGCTTTTTCTGCGTCCAAGAATAGTAACATTATCTGTTTTTCATTATGTGTGTTAGCATATTCTATTAAATTTATTACTGTTCTTAAATTATCTTTAATTTGTCTATTTGGTAGAAATCCATTTTGGTCCCCATTTATCAAATTTTGTAAAAAAAAATTTAATCTTTCCGCCAATACAATAGTGAACAATTTGTAGTCATTATTTAATAATGAAATTGGTCTATAATTTTGGCATTTTGTTGGATCTTGGTCTTCCTTTGGAATTAAGACTATTTTAGCCTGAGACCATGATTTTGGTATTTTGTTACCTTCCAGAATCGAATTAAACAGTATTTTTAATGGTTCAACCAATTGTTCTTTAAAATGTTTATAATAGCCTGTCGATAATCCGTCTTGTCCCAGTGTTTTTCCTGTTTTTAGCTTATCAATTGCGTCTAATATCTCTTGAGTTGTAATTGTATTATTAGTTAATTCTTTCTGTTCTTTTGTAAGTTTCCTTAAATTACAATTTTGTATATACTTTTCTATTTTTTCTAATGGTACTTCCTGTTTTTTATATAGATTTGTATAATATACATGAAAGGCATTTTTAATTTTGTCATTTTGAATTAGATACGTATCATTTTCTCTAATTTTAGAAATTATTTTTTTCTCCTTCTCTTTTCTTAATTTATAAGCCAGCCATCTGCCTGGCTTATTTGCGTTTTCAAAATTTTTCTGTTTACTATATTTCAATTTTTTTTCCATATCCTCCGTCATTAGAATTTGGACTTGAATTTGTAATAATTTGATTTGATTTAATAAATCTTCCTTATTGTTGTTATTTTGTAGTTCCTTTTCTTTTTCTTTAATTTGGTCCATAATTATCTGTAATTTTTTGATATTCTTTTTTTTTGGTAACTGTTTATTGATATAAAATGACCTCTCATGTATGCCTTACTTGCGTCCCATATTGTTTCTATTTTAACTTCTGTGTCTGTATTCCAAAGGAAAAACTCTTGTATTTTTTTTTAAGATCCAACAAATTTTGTTCATTTTTCAAAATATTTTCATTGAGTCTCCATCTAAAATTTCTGGGTCCTGTTTTTATATTAATCTGTACTGGGTTATGGTCAGATAGTGTTTTAGCCAGAATTGTAGAATTTTTAATTTTATTTTGTAACTTCTTTGGCATCCATATCATATCCAATCTTGAAAATGATTTGTGTCTGTTTGAGTAAAATGTATAGTCTCTTTCATTTTCATTCACTGTTCTCCATGCATCAATTAGTGATAGATTTTTAACTATGTTAAAAAATTCTTTTGGTAACTTACCCTGATTTTTGTTTATTTGACTTTGAGTCTTCTTGTCAATTTTTGGGTCTACAACTCCATTTAAGTCTCCCATCAATAACCAGTTATTTTGTGCATATTCTGAAGAAATATTTAGTAATTCTTTATAAAAAGAGTTTTGATTTTTATTGGGAGCATATATACCCATTAACAGCATTTTAGAATTATGTATTTCCATCTCAATGATAATATATCTTCCATTTTCGTCTTCTTTAAGTAATTTAGGTTTCAAATATGGTTTTACATATATTACTATTCCATTTTTTTTTGTTATTGTTTGCTTTAATAAATTCTGTTCCCAATTTTTTATTTTTTAGATATTTTAGATCTGTTTTCCTAATATGTGTTTCTTGGAGACAAATTATATCTAATTTTAAACTATTTAATATTTGAAATGTACGTTTTCTTTTCACTGGTGAATTAAGTCCATTTATGTTCCATGTAATAATTCTTAACTCACTCATTTGTCAAGAGAGATGTAAATTCTTTAGTATTGGTAGTTCCTCTTTCTTTTTGATGTTGAGTTTTACTTTTTCCTCCCTGTCTCTGGTCTCTTGGTTGTGATATATCTTTCTCAAGTCTCTTCTGGAAATCTTTTGCTTTTAGAATTGAGTTCAGCTTATATCTTTCACCTTTAAATGTTAAACTCACTCCCTCTGGAGTTTCCCATCTAAAATTTATGTTGTTTTTCACCAAAAGATCTGTCAAGAATCTGTAGTCCTTTCTTCTTTTTAGAATTTTCACCGGTATTTCTTTAAAGATAAGGACATCTTTTCCTCTTATTTCAATTTTTTTATTATATGAAGCCCTTATTATAATATTTCTAGTTTTTTTTCTTGCAAATTCCACCAAGATGTCCCTGGGTTTGTTATACATAGCAGCAAACTTTGAGTTGATTCTAAATATTCTTTCTATTTCCTCATCTAATTTATCTTCTTCCCATTCTATTACATTGGCCAACATTGGAATAACAGTATCCCTTATATTATATTCTTTTTCTTCTGGTATCCCTCTCAATCTTATACAGTATTCTTTTTCTTTTAGTTCCAGTAATGTAATACGCTCTTCTTCTTTGTCCAAATTTTCTTCACAACATTCTATCCTTTTTTTCACTTCTCCTATATCTCCCATTAATTTTTCCTCTATTTGTCCTAATTTCAATTCTAATCTTTTTTCTAATCCTTCTATTTTTTCCTCCAGAACTTTTGTTATGGTTTGGGTGATTGTTTGTGTGGTTTTAATTGTAAATTCCTCCATTATTGCTTTCAACCATTCTCCTCCCCCAGGGTCTGAATTTCTTCTTCCTTGTTGTTCCTGCCTTCTCGTGATCATACTCATTTCCAAAATATACCAAATATATAAAAGATACTTTTCTTTTTCTTTTTCTCAACTTTACCCACTCTTTACCCTTTAAATATTTTCTTAACTTAAGATATAGGTATATAGATAGTTATCATCCACTTGTAATAAACTTATATTTAGCTTATCTATATCTATACATATATAAACAAATATATTTCTTAAATTGTCTAACAAAAGATGAAAATGAGATTATTATATTGCTATCTTATACTTAATTTATATTTATACTTAAGAAGTTTGAACACAAATATTATATTCTGTAGTTCTGTTAAAGCAAAATGTCTTCTTCTACTTATTAATTAATTAAATATACCAGTCCAGATGTACAGTTCACTTTCTATTCTCACTCTGGTGATTTTATGTTTGCTCACCCTCCTTTTTGCTTGCTTCTTCGTTCCGAAACAATTTTCTTCTTCTCTTGTAGTTCTTTTAAACAGTTTAGTAAAGTAGACAACGGCGTTAGTCTATTTCAAGACTTTCACCCGCAGAAACCGACTTTTGCTTTAGGCTTCTCAGCTTGATCTTTATCCGCGGATCCACACCAACACGCTGACAAGACAAGACAACTTTGGATCCGTTTTTCTTTTTCAAGCTTTCCAAAGCCGCCGAAGATTTCTCTCCTTCCGAAAGTGCCAATTCTCCCGCACTTTCTGGAGCCGCTTTCGCTATTTCTTTTTAAAATGCGGCTTGGTTCTGCGCGATCTCGGATTTTCCTTCACGGAGCGTCTTCGTTTTCGCTCCAGCCATCATCCATCTTTACCGGAAGTCCCTCCGTTAAAGTCTTTTGATATGCAGAAATCATTCAATACCATTAGTAATTTCCAAAGTACCATGGCAGCTGAAAATACCAAATTTCTAACATCTGACCATTGGTTTAATCATGAGAATGTACCGGGAATTTTCTCAGTACCCTAGTACGCAATTACACCAAGAGCCTAGTCCAGGGTTTCTCAACCTTAGCAACTTTAAGATGTGTGGACTTCAATTCCCTTGCTGGCTGGGGAATTCTGGGAGTTGAAGTCCACACATCTTAAAGTTGCTAAGGTTGAGAAACCCTGGACTAGTCAAATTCTGGAATACAGAGTGCATGATGAGACTGACTAGCCTCTCCTAGATATCTGGAGATGAAGTTCAAGCAGAGAAGCGTAGAGCAATAGTAAAAGAAGACCAGAAGTGAACTTGATCAAACACAGGTAAAAACGCCTACTAAAGCCTACACCAAAGCAATAAGGGTCTTATTTGTGTCAGCAGATTGCATTCCAACTGTCTTGTTTAGGGTGACCCACTCTTGTTTGGGGAGCGAGGTGCAGGAAGATGCTCTCACCAACTACTGTGCGATGGTTGTGCAATACATCACCAACAAAATTTGCTAAGGTCTGGATTCCACAAGGCAGAACCAGAGAAGATGAGTGGGATAACATCTTGGGATGACATTTGGGAATCATTCCAGCTATGATAGGAAGTTCATCTAGTCTGGGCTAGATCCATACTGCACCTGGCTCCTTCAGGAAGCCTATAGGTGCGTGAGTGGCTGAATCTGGAAGGTGGCCAGCGCCTCTTCAGACATTTAGTTATCACTACTTTTTTTTCCTCTCTTTTTGTTTGATGTTGTACATTGTCCAGAATCCTTTGATATTGGGATGGGTTATATAAGTACTTCAAAACAAACAAATAAAAGGGTAAGAGATGAGCTAATAACTACCATGTGTTAGGATGAAGACCCATTTATCTTCTTGGATACCAATGGCGTGGCAAAATGTAGTTGCTTGGCTAAAAGCCAGGACCTGCATGCACAAGGCCAACTAGATATACAACGTTAAGTAATTATAATAAGTGCATTGGGGAGGTCAGAAATCTAGATGAGACAGTAAGGTAAGATTTAGCTTTACTATATTTATTTGAAAAGACTAGGATTTTCCCCAAATATTTTACCTTCAAAATGGGAAGGGTTTTTTTTAGTATGCTGAGAATATGAATATGAATGAGAATATGAGAGTATGCTGAGAATGAGAGCCAGTTTGGTCTAGTGGTGAAGGCACCAGGCTAGAAACCAGGAGACTGTGAGTTCTAGTCCCGCCTTAGGCACGAAAGCCGGCTGGGTGACCTTGGGCCAGTCCCTGTCTCTCAGCCCTAGGAAGGAGCCAATGGCAAACCAGGAGTCTGTGAGTTCTAGTCCCGCCTTGGGCATGAAAGCCAGCTGGGTGACCTTGGGCCAGTCACTCTCTCTCAGCCTGACTCACCTCACAGGGTGGTTGTTGTGGGGAAAATAGGAGGAGGAAGGAGTACTAGGTATGTTCCTCACCTTGAGTTATTTATAAAAATAATAAAGGCGGGATAATTAATCACAGAGGAGGGGGCTGACCTGGTGTGTATTACCGAGACCTGGCTGGGCCCAGAGGGGGGAGTAGCCCTCTCGGAAATGTGCCCAGCTGGGTTTCGGGTGTGGCATCAGCCGAGACACCGGGGTAGGGGAGGAGGGGTGGCAGTTGTCATCCGAGAGTCCCTTGTGGCCTTCGGGGGTGCTGCTCCACAAGTGACCGGGTGTGAGACCCTGTTTTTCAAGTTGGGTTCATGAGAACAGTTGGGAGTGTTGCTGCTGTACTAGCCTCCCTGCTGCGTAGCAACCTCCCTGCCTGAGCTGCTCGAGGCTGTCTCGGGGTTGGCGGTGGAGTTCCCCAGACTTCTGGTTCTGGGGGACTTCAATCTGCCGTCCCTGGGGCGGTCCTCGGAGGCGGCCCGGGAGTTCATGGCTACCATGGCAGCTATGGGCCTGTCTCAGATTATTCGTGACCCGACTCGTGACAGTGGTCTCACCCCGGACTTAGTTTCCTTGTCCAAGCAGTGGCAATGTGATCTGAGGGGAGAGTTACATCTTTCCCCATTGTCATGGTCAGACCACACCCTGGTGACCCTGAGACTCTCCTCTGCTGCCCCACTCCGCAGGGAGGTGGGACCTACTTGATTGGTCCGCCCTCGGTGACTGATGGACCCAGTGAGGTTTCAGAAGGAGCTGGGGGTTATTCCCGAGGACTTGCTTCACGGTCCAGTGGAGGTCCTGGCCGCAGCCTGGAATAGGGAAGCGGCCGGAGCTCTGGACAAGATCGCGCCTGTGCGACCACTCCGGCCCTGTTCGGCCCGTCACTCGCCGTGGTTTACGGATGAGTTGAGGGCTTTGAAGAGGGTTAAGAGACGTCTAGAGCACCTCTGGAGAAAGACGGACTGAATCTGACCGAACACAATCTAGAGCCGCAGTTAAGGCCTACCTTGTGGCGGTAAGAGCGGCGAAACGTGAATATTTCTCCGCTCTTATTGCATCCGCAGAATGCCGCCCGACGGCCCTGTTTAAGATTACAAGATCGCTTTTGGGTCAGGAGCAAGGGGAGACCCATTTACAGGGCCGATCGGAAGAGTTTTCTGAGCATCTGCAGGACAAAATCGCTCAGATTCATTCCAAGTTGGACTCCAAGCGTGGGACAAGATCTGGGGAGATGCCAGAGGCCCGTACTTGCCATGTTATCTGGGAGCAGTTTGATCCTGTTGGGCCTGATGAAGTAGACAGGATCCTCCGGACTGTAAACGCCACCACATGCCTACTTGACCCATGTCCCTCCTGGATGGTAAAATCAGCTAGTGAGGTGACATGTGGCTGGGTCCAGGCGATTATAAATTCGTCCTTGAGTGAGGGGGTGTTCCTGGCTGCCTTTAAGGAGGCGCTGGTACACCCCCTCCTCAAGAAACCATCCCTGGACCCTACCATCCTGGGCAATTTTCGCCCAGTCTCCCACCTCCCCTTTTTGGGAAAGGTGGTTGAGAAGGTGGTGGCGTTGCAACTCCAGAGGATTCTGGAGGAAACGAATTATTTGGACCCCTTTCAGTCAGGTTTCAGGCCGGGATATGGGACAGAGACCGCATTAGTCGTGCTTATGGATGATCTCTGGCGAGAGCGGGATAGAGGGAGTGTGTCCATCCTTGCTCTCTTAGATCTCTCAGCGGCTTTTGATACCGTCGACCACGGTATACTTTTGGGGAGGCTCGAGGAGTTGTGGGCGGGCAGCGTGGTTTTGCGCTGGTTCACCTCCTTCCTCCAGGGCCGTTCCCAGTCGGTGTTGATAGGGGAGGAGAGAGCTGACCCGAGACCCCTGACTTGTGGGGTGCCTCAGGGGTCGGTTCTCTCTCCTCTCCTATTCAACATCTACATGAAGCCACTGGGCGAGATCATCCGTCACCACGGGATGAGGTATCACCAATATGCCGATGATACCCAGTTATACATCTCCATCCCGGGTGAAGTAAGTGATGCGGTCAATGCCTTATCTCAGTGCCTGGAGGCTGTGGGGGTCTGGATGGGGAACAACAGGCTTCAACTGAACCCTGGTAAGACGGAGTGGCTGTGGATTGACGGCCCCCCTGGATCTGGGAAGTTGTCATCTTTGGTTCTGGGTGGAGTTGCACTACCCCACTCGGATCCAGTGCAGAATCTGGGGGTCCTCCTGGACTCGCGACTCCTGCTCGAAGAGCAGGTGGCAGTCGTGGCCAGGAGGGCCTTTGTACAGCTCCGAGTTGTGCGCCAGTTACGCCCTTTCCTGGATCAGGAGGCCCTCCGAACAGTCACTCACGCCCTTGTCATCTCCCGTATAGACTATTGTAATGCGCTCTACATGGGGCTACCCTTGAAGAGTATCCGGAAGCTTCAGCTGGTGCAGAATGCGGCGGCGCGAGCAGTTATGGGGGCCTGGAGATCGGTCCATGTAACACCTGTGCTTCGTGAGCTGCATTGGGTGCCAGTTTGCTTCCGGGTCCAATTCAAGGTGTTGGTGATCACCTTTAAAGCCCTACATGGCATAGGACCAGGGTACCTGAGGGACCGTCTCGTCCCGATAACGTCGGCCCGTCCCCCCCCTTGCATGCAGAGAGGGCATGCTTCGGACCCCCTCAACAAGAGAATTCCATCTAGCGGGGTCCAGGAGGCGTGCCTTCTCTGCGATAGCGCCCGCCCTATGGAATATCTTGCCCCCGGAGGTGAGACTGGCCCCCTCCCTCCTGACCTTTCGGAAGGCCCTCAAGACCTGGCTCTGCCACCTGGCCTGGGACAACAGAGGCGGTAGTGCCTCCTGGGGTTGGCTAGCCCCGTAGCAACACTATCTATGCTACGTTCCCTACATCCCCCATCTTGTATTTCATCTATTTATATTGCATTTTTTAGACTTTTTATTGTATCGTTTTTAACCTTGATTATTGTAACCTGCCCAGAGTCCCTTGTATGGGAGATGGGCGGGGAATAAATTGAATTAAATAAATAAATAAATAAATAAATAAATAAATAAATAAATAAATAATACACACACACACACACACAATGGAGGCAGACCATATGGAAAATCTTACTGCCATGTAAATACAGCATCAGATATTGGGGAACATTTCAAATAGATATGCCGATAAAAAAGAGAGGCATGAGACACGAATCAGGCTTGGCAATCCTAACATCAAAGAAACAACAAGCAAAGCCTCTTTCAAAGTGAACTGTGGGAAAATCCAGCAGGAGGTGGTGAGCATCTAATTTAGTAAGAATCCTCTCCAAGGGATGAGGGTGAAAATGCTCACAGAAAAAGTACAAATAAGTAATACACATGCAGAATCAGAAAAGTTGAAGAGTCACATGCCAAAGATACCAAGATAGAGAGGGATTATGTAAGTTTGAGCTTAGTTTTTTGAATTTAGATGGGAAAAACAGCCCTTGGTTTTATACCAGAAATCAATAAACTGGCCTTCACACAAAAATGTGGTAGAATGAAAAGAGAACAAATGTTTTTCAGGACACAAACTCTAAAGGAAGACTAGGGAAGACTAAATCAGGTTTTGTGTTGCTCTGTTAAAAAAAAATCCAACTAGTAACTTCAGAAGAGGCATATTCTTCCATAGATACAAACCAGAATTATTATTTTTATTTATTAGACTTTTATCACCGCGCCATCTCCCCGACAGGGGACTCTGGGCGGTTTACAGACATAAAAATTAAAATTCTACTAAAAATATACAATACAATTACTTATTATTATAAATTACATAGAAAATCCAAGCGGGCGATCTCAACCAACCTAGGACCCACATGATCTTAAAAGGGGTTCTAAGACACCAACCATACCCATGAAGAGCTATTCCTATGCCCGTCCCACGCGAGGCGGCACAACCAGGTCTTTAAATTCTTCCGGAAGGATAGGAGTGATGGGGCCTGCCTCACCTCCGGGGGCAGAATGTTCCAAAGGGCAGGTGCCACTGCCGAGAAGGCACGCCTTCTGGACCCCGTCAACCGAAACTCCCTTACCGACGGGGTCCGAAGCATGCCCTCTCTACATAATCGAGTGGGACGGTTTGAAGTTATGGGGATGAGGCGGTCCCTCAGGTATCCTGGTCCCATGCCATGTAGGGCTTTAAAGGTCAAAACCAACACCTTGAATTGCACCCGGAAGCATACTGGTATCCAGTGCAGCTGGCGTAGCAGAGGTGTCACATGGGCCGATCTAGGGGCACCAATAACTGCACGCGCTGCCGCATTCTGGACCAGTTGGAGCTTCCGGATACTCTTCAAGGGTAGCCCCATGTAAGCGCATTGCAGTAGTCTATATGGGAGATGACCAGGGCATGAGTGACTGTACGGAGGGACTCCTAATCCAGGAAAGGGCGTAACTGGCGCACAACACGAAGTTGTGCAAAGCCCCTTCTGGCCACGGCTGCCACCTGCTCCTCGAGCAGGAGCCGTGAGTCCAGTAGGACCCCCAGGTTCTGCACTGGTTCTGAATGGGGAAGCGCAACCCCATCCAGAACCAAAGATGATAATTTCCCAGATCCAGAAGAACCATCATTATTGCAACAGGCAAACCATCACACTACTAAACAAAATGCAATCAGGGTTGTAGTAATGGACAATTTCTTTTTTTATATATAATAAATTTTATTAAGTTTCAAGAAAAGAACAAAAACTACAAAGAAAGAAAAAAACTAAAAAAGTGCAGAAAGACAAGAGAAAATTTTTTACCTTTACAAAAAGATGTGGCTTCTGACTTTTAACAATAAGGATATACAAAATTTCCATAATCAATCTCTTACTCTATATTAAACCAAAACACCACATTATTTCTATGTCATTCCACTTTAGCACATAATAAAAATCACTAAGTACACTTACTCCTCCCTCTTATATTAAAATAAAGAAAAAAATTCATATAAACCTCCTAAACATCTTTCTCCCCCCCAAAAATAAAAATATTTAATTATTCCCTTCCTACCACTATTCTATACATTTCTGTCTACTATAATAAGAATCAAATTAAAAAGCATATAAGTTCTGCTATTATACTTAATAGTACAACAATTTTAATAATCCCAATCTTAATAAACCCAAAAAACAAAGAATATTTAAAACAGTAAATCCAAATCTTTAAAAGGGAATAACATCAATCAAATCCTTAAAGCAAACCAGATAAATATTCTTTAATCCTAATACAACATTTTAATAATTTTCATCTTAATAAACCCAAAAAACAAAGCCAATTCAAAACAGTAAATCCAAATCTTTAAAGGCAAATAGCATCAATCAAATCCTTAAAACAAACCAGATGAACATTCTTCAACCCTTAACCCACTTCAAAATAAACCAGAGCAGTTACATATCCCAAGGGTTGGCAAACCACGGCTCGCAAGCCACATGCGGCTCTTTGGCCCCTTGAGTGTGGCTCTTCCATAAAATATTGCGGGCGCGCGGACAACTTCCCCGCCGCCCTCTCTCCCCCGAGTGACTTCACAATGCTGCACAATCTAATTCCGCTTTGACCACCAGGGCCGCTCTCTCCGGGAGCCCGCAAACCCCACTCCCGCGCTGGATTCCCCACCAGCTTTACTTTGCCTGGACTGGGGGCTTGAGCGGCTCCGGAAGAGAAGCGACTGGAGCAGTCGAGCCTCTCTTTCCCTTCTCCTTCTTCCAAACCTCCCCTGCCCCCTTCCACGCGATTGGCTCCCGCCCGCAAACCCTGCCCCCTTCCACGCGATTGGCTCCTGCCCGCAAACCCCACCCCCTTCCACGCGATTGGCTCCCACCCTCAAACCCCGCCCCCTGGCCCTCGAGTAATGTTATAAATGTTATAAATATCAAAATGGCTCCTGGCATAAAAAAGTTTGCCGACCACTGACATATCCCCACGTGCACAGAGCTTTCCTCTTAAAAGAATCAAACAGCGCAACTGCCCCCCTCAAAGATTCCAGGCTCTTTTCATGGCATTCCACCAGGAGATCAGTTTTACTTATGGCTTGTAGATCACTCTCTCCCTTTGATTTCTCCAACTCCAACTCCAATATCCAATCTTCATTGATAAAGATCCCAATAAGTCTTTAAAAAAACCTTTCTATCACTCTTAAATTCCTCAATTTCATCCACCACATCCCCAACCCGATGGCACATTTTAGATCTCATATTTCCCACAATGTCCTGGATATCTTGCATAAAAGTTTGATAAAAGTCAGAAGAAATCTGTTTAAAATCCTGGTGAAGGTCAGAAAAAAATCTGTTTGAAATCCTCCATGTCTCACGCAGTAGATTATGGCGCCCCCTAGGAGCTTAACCAGCAAAAGTAAAAGATATGGAAGAGTTCCAAAGTATGTTTACATAAAGTGAGAGTGAGATAGCAGACAGTTCTCAAGGGAAAGTGAAAACAGAAAGCTGAAGGTTCAAATCAGCCGATTCAACGTGTAGGAAAATACTAATATCTTCAAATTTAGTACAAAAATAATAACAGGAAGACAATTGTTTACTCTCAATCTTTGGAATTTCCTTTGGAAGGAAAATGAAATCCAAAACTTAAAAGAATTTTTAAAAAAAAAAAAAAAAAGTAATCCCAAAAATAACGTTAAGCACCAAGAGAACCAGCTTCTCCTCACTGTAGAAAGCCTCTTTTGGGGTACATATACTTAAAAAAAAATACAAATTGGTGATTTAGAAATGGGGTGGCCAGTCTTAGTGTCCCTTTAAGGCTACAGCGCAGCTTGGAAATGTTGACATCCCAGCCTCCCGGCTGCTCTTACCAGTCGAGCATGAAACACTGTTTGCGATCTTCTGGCTGTAAGCAGCCGTCTGGAGGACAGATGGGATGATTCCAAGTATTTTCCTTAATCTGGAGAACGTTTCTTGGCTTCAGGCTCCCTGAGCCCGAAAAAAGTTACCGCGTTGTCAGCTCCGCCCATTGAACCAGCGGGCACAGCCATTCAGTCCGCCATTCCCATCGGAAGCCCAACAATTTCTGTTACACAATTCCATTCATGACCAGAAAAACATTTTAAGGTACTCTAAACAATTGTACTTTCTAAGAGTAGGTCACAACCCAGACCAGGGAAATAGAGCCTCACACTGTATCTAGCCACAATGCTATAAATTTTCTTTCTTTAGAAGTAAAAAATTGCCAGAGTAACTCATGTCAGTCACATTTTGTTCAGGTGGGGAAATGATTGGATTTTTTTTTAAAAAAAAAACACTCCCTGAGAACCCTAGTTTATCTGGAAATGAAACAGAAAAGTTATTAGAGAAGCTGTGATTGTAAAAGTGTGTCCTTATATACTATAGCTAGAAGTAACATGTTATGTTATGAATGAAATGCAGTTAGGTTTTCTTCATATAATCATAGAATTGGCTGACCAAGTCCAACAGCCTGTTTTAGCAGAGGAATCAGAATTAAAGCATCTTTCTCTAACCTCCACTTGAAGATCTGAGGTGGAAGGCCATTCCCCGCCACTCTAGTTGGTTCTGTTGTTCAACTGTTCTTACTTTTAGGAAGTTTTACTCACATTCTTTTGAAACTGCCTTCTTGTGACTTAAATCCATTATTCCCTGTCCTACACCCTGAAATGACAGTTGTTCAGGTAAATAAAAAGTGTTATTATATC
Source organism: Charina bottae (assembly GCA_023362775.1). Lineage (NCBI taxonomy): Eukaryota > Metazoa > Chordata > Lepidosauria > Squamata > Charinaidae > Charina > Charina bottae. Next base: position 78,524,411 of record JALMGJ010000005.1, on the reverse strand, counting down.
CCCCCCCCCCCAGTCTTCTCTTCTGAAGGCTAAACACTTCCCCTTCCTTCAATCTCATTTTTTTATTGGGTAACTTCCTCAGCCAAGGGTGGGAATGACTTCAGCAATGAACGTGTTGTTTTCAAGGAACCTGCAGATTAATCTTCTATTGATCTTCTCTAGCATCTTCCCAGGTTTTTGGTGTTTATTCGTTCAGTCGCTTCCGACTCTTCGTGACTTCATGGACCAGCCCACGCCAGAGCTTCCTGTTGGCCGTCACCATCCCCAGCTCCCCCATGGTTGAGTCTGTCACCTCCAGAATATCATCCATCCATCTTGCCCTTGGTCGGCCCCTCTTCCTTTGGCCTTCCACTATCCCTAGCATCAGCATCTTCTCCAGGGTATCCTGTCTTTATGTGGCCAAAGTACTTCAGTTTTGCCTTTAATATCATTTCCTCAAGGGAGCAGTCTGGCTTTATTTCCTGGAGTATGGACTGGTTTGATCTTCTTGCAGTCCAAGGCACTCTCAGAATTTTCCTCCAACACCACAGTTCAAAAGCATCTATCTTCCTTCGCTCAGCCTTCCTTATGGTCCAGCTCTCACAGCCATAGGTTACTACCATCTTCCCAGGTATTGGTTTGAAATTTGGTCTGTAGTTTCTGGGATCCTTTTTCTCAACGTTTTTCTCAACATATCTATGTCCAGATATACGACTTCTGGTCGGATTGGCAGCGCGACAAGTCGGAACTTCTCGGAGTGCTGAGAACCCAGCTAACGTTTCCCTGTTTGCGGTGGTCCCCAGAAGGTGAAAGACCACCGGTGTCTCTCCCCGGAGAGGGGGGGGCAGAAGATTACTCATCAAGCCGTTAAAACTGCTCCCCTCTGCTCTTTCAGCTGTTTTCCACCATGGAAGGAGTGGGGGGTGGAGGCGGAGAGAACGGCAAGAGAAGCCAGCTAGCTCTGCAGGGAACAGTAAGTCTCCTAATAGAGACGCAAGTGCAAGAAACCGACTCTTAGATCACTATTATTTTACTTTTCTTTTTAGATTACATTGCCTTATTACTATCTAAAGTCTATCCTTGGACCTTAAAATGCTCAAAATGTTGGTAATTTTTTTTGCTTTCTTTTCTGTGATATTTGTGGTGGAAGATTGAGATGGATTTTGCATTCTGAAATACAACGAAATGTCTTCATTTTTTTATTGTACTAGAGTGGTTTACCTCCCACTTGAAAGTAGAAACTTTCTTCAAACCCTTTATTGGATTAATGACTAGTGACTTGAAAATCTTTATATACAGTGGTTGAGTTTTTATTGAATATATTTCATTGGATTAATTATTAGTGAACCTGTTTCTTTTTCTTTTTTCTACAGTGGCTTTTTTTTGGTATTGAATATAAACTGTTTGCAGTACTTTTCTCTTTCCTATTTTTGTATACTGGGTTTTTTTCTTTCTTTTTTTAATAGCCTTTTGAATTTAGGGAACAATCCATTTTTTTATATCTGGAACCTATTAGATCCTGTTGGTAATTTTCCATTTGAGTGGATGACACCTGAGTCAAAATCAAGGCCCAGGAAGTACAGGCCTTCACAGACCATATAAACACTATAGATGCCAACATTAGCTTCACCAGAGAAGACACCAAGGACAACAGACTGGCATTCCTAGACTGTGAAGTCCTCATTGGGACCGGTGGCAAGCTAGAAATAGGGATCTACAGGAAACCCACACACACAGATCAATATCTGATGTTTGACTCCCACCATCCACTGCAGCACAAACTAGGAGTCATCAGGACATTGTCACACAGAGCAGAAACCATCCCCACCTCCATGGATTCCAAAAAGAATGAAAATCAGCACCTGAGAACAGCTCTGAAGGCCTGTGGATATCCAAATTGGGCCTTCACCAAATCTAAATCTACCAGACCTAAAACAGCGACAGATAGGGCTGAGACTCGGAGTAAACGAAAGAACCTGGTCATTCCCTACATGGCTGGCGTGTCTGAAAAGAAAAAACGGATATTTGGCAAACACCACATACCTGTATATTTCAAACCCACCAACACACTGAGACAGAGGCTTGTACACCCCAAAGATCAAACTCCAAAACACAAGGAAAGCAATGTAGTTTATGCAATCCAGTGCAGTGAGGAGTACTCCGAACTCAACATTGGAGAAACCAAACAAATTTTGTACAGGAGGATGGCCCAACACAGGAGAAGTAACACCACAGGACCAGAGTTAGCAGTTTATCTTCATCTAAAGGAAAAAGGACACTCATTTGAGGACATTAATGTTCACATTTTAGACAGAGAAGATAGGTGGTTTGAGAGAGGGGTCAAGGAATCCATTTATGCCAACTTGGAAAATCCTTCCTTGAATAGAGGTGGGGGCCTCAGGCACAATCTTTCCCCCATCTTCCTCCCTGCTTTGTCTTCTGTGCCTAGGAAGATTAAGACCATTTCACAAGCTCAACAGCAGCATGGTGATCTTAACGATCCTCCTTTAGATGATAAAAGGACTTAAAATAACATCTCAATATAACCATGACCTAGCCCCAGGTGTAAGGTCACACAGCTACCTAGAAACATATTTAGGGTTCCCTTACTAACTTTGCTCAGACTGAAGAAGCTCCTTGGATAAGGAGCGAAACGTTTCCACTGAGAAAATAGAAATCCAGTTGACATGATATAAGCTACAGACAATTCCACCTGGATGACTGAGAACCTTCATAGACATGTTCTTGTGTATTGTATGAAAGACTAACATTTAAAGCAGAATATTGTACTTAATGACCAGAGATAGATTGGAAGACATCTATTTTTCATACTTTCTTATGTTTATTACTTTACTTCACTTTTTCTTTTTCTTCTTTCTTTACTTTGTATTTCTATTTCTTTTTCTATTTTGAACTTTTAATATGTATTTTAAAATTTAATAAAACTTATGGGGAAAAAAACATATCTATGTTCAGATATACAAGCATTATCCAACAATCCATGTTCCAGGACTTCTAAAGCTAATACATAAAATGGACAGGCCATTAACTATTTCCTTTGATACCTAGAATGTGTGAAGAGTTAAACCCATGCTAACTAAACAGATTTAGGTTTCTATCTATCTCAAGCTTCAGTTCTGCCTTCACTCTGGTGTTCTTACTTCTCTGATGGAACCCCTATCTTCTTGTTGGAGAAGACTGAGCCAAAATGGGAATGGAATTGTTCTACCTTTTCTTTATTACTTGTTAGCAATTTGCATTTTTATTGAACAGCTGATACTAATTCTTTTCTTTTCCTTCCTGTGTTCACTGGCAATCAGCTGGACAGACCAAACCGCTCACTAGGTCAGCCTCCTTCTCCCAATATTCACCACCAGTCAGCTGACCAGAGAAGAGCTATGGGCTACCAATACTGATTCACAAAAATAGATCAGTCATCAAAGCTAGATTATTGAAGCATATCAATAATAATAATAATAATAATAATAATAATAATAACAACAACAACAACAACAACAACAACACTAAAATTCAGAAAACTGACAATGGTAAACAGGTCTTCAGAGCAGTTACCAGTCCACATATGCTGTGCTAAATACAAATGTGATCTTTTTTGACCAGCAAGACTTACCTGATATGGCATAAGGTATATAACACAATTCAAGTGGTAAACAAATACTTGATTTTGGATTAAACATTTTTGTACACTATTTACTTGTAAAGAGAGCTTTAAAATGGGGTTGGGGCAGGAAGGCATACACAAATGCAACTATAATCACTATCTTGTTCTCTGAAAGACATGAACTTCCATGCTCTTAAATATGAAAATGTAGGGAGGGGGGTTTCTTTAATTGAGTAGTCCCCACATTTATTTAGTGGTCCATGATTGCGGAAAGTTTCAGAAACACTGCCTGAGAGTGAAAGCTTGTTAGGTTTCTTAAATTTCCCTAGCAAACTCTTGTTAGCTCTCCTTGTTTGTTCACCCAATGAGGTCACACCTCAAAGCCTACCTGTCTTTTATTCCTCCTACAGTCTCTGCTTACTCAGCAGAATGTGGCTAATCGATCACCTAGAATGAGCAATCAGCAGCTCTCAAGACACACCAGTTGCAATCAAGAACTCCTGGGAGACAGCCTTTCCACCCCTCACAGTTCACCCCACATTTCCTCAGATCAGGCAGATTCTTTGGTCATCTCCCTTTCTTCCTCTTGAATTCCACTGGGAATCTGCCCCTTGCTTTTCCTGTTTACTCACTCAGATAACAGTCATCATTGCCACTTATCCTCTTGTTTGGATTCTTCCTTCTTTGATCCCAATTTGCTTCCCTGATTTGGTCTTCTGATTATATCTGCTCCTGCTAATAACTTCACTATAGTCGGCATGCTGCTAGACAAAATTTCTCTTGCCACTTGATTTTAGGCACTATCTGCAAGTAGGTATTCTACAAAAGTATTGTTTGGAACCATTTGAGTTTTTTGTATTGGGGGCTATAAGAGTGCTACAAGTATCCCTATACAGGTGATAATACAAAGGATGAGGGTCCATGCTTCTAACACATCCTCCCCACACGAGCACTCTTTCATTTCTCTTACATCTACCCTCAAGAGTTGCTGCAGGGAAAATATTAAAGTGGGCTAGGATTAGGCTGACCATATGTACCATTTTAAATGGGACAGTACCATTTTTTTCACATTTCCCAACCGTCCCATCGTTTTAATATAAATGTCAATTTTGTCCTGTTTCTTTTTTAAAATAATTAGCAAAATGTCAGGCATGGCAAGATTGATTCAGCCAAGATGCAATTATCATTTTAAACGTGCTTGACTGAGGTGCCTGATGTTGGGTGAGACTAGAGAGGGGCAAGGAAGGCAAAAAGAGAGAGAGGGAGGGAGGGAGGGAGACAGAGAGAGGCGGGGAGAGAGATCTTTGCCACCGCCTCTGCTCTGCTCTTAGCTGGTCGCTCTCTGCTCTCTCTTTGTTTTATTAAAATGTGTTTGGGATGTGATCCCGCCCCCTTTTTTCAAGAGTGAAACTGATTAGTTCTCCAGCTCGGCAAGAGAGAGTCTTTCGTTTGGGATTGTGGGAGAGAGAGAAAGAGGGAGAAAAAAAAAAGCAGGCAGAGGAGGAGGGAAGGCAGAAGGAAGAGAAGCCTCGCCGGGTGTGGAGTTTTTGAATCCTCCCTTCCCTGCCTCTCTTCTCTCCCCCCTCCCCTCCTTCCTGCGATCCGTGATGTTACAAAGCCTGGGAGCTGTGCTTTCCCCATTCGCCTGTCAAATACAGTCCCCCTCTACTTCTACCTAACTTTTTGTATGAGTTCTGTCACTGAAGAATAATTGTTAGCTCAATATGTTCATGTAATAAAACTTTTTTATTTTAATGAAAACAAAAATATTTTTATATATACAGTAATCTGTTTAAGGACGAGCAAATGGATCTTAAAAACTCTTTAAAACTTTTTTTTATTGTCTTACTTTTTCATGAATACAGAATATTATATAAGTGTAACCCCGTCCTGTTTTTGCCATCCCAATGTCCCGTTTTTGTCTCAAGGAAATATGTTCAGCCTAGCTAGGATGAATATTCCACAATACATCTGAAGTTTTTTAAAGTATTGGGTTGCCTGGAGATTTCCAGCTACCAGATGCTTGCCTGGGTCTTCCTGTTTGCTCATGTAAGCTACCCTGAGTCATGGATGAGTAGATGGCCAGAGAAATTGAACTTATAAATGAATGTCTGTAAATCTGTTTCAGCATGTCTGTTGTTCAGCCATGCGCTATTTCCAGAAGCATATGGGGAGAAAGCCCACATGGCAGCAGTTTCTGCTCTGCCCTCTGTGGGCTTCCGGTGGGAACATGGCAGTCTGAACAGCTGTGCTGTGCAACGCAGCAATTTTTGGGGCTCAGGCAGGTTTTCCTGAAGCCCAGGAACATTTTTCCAGAGAAAGGAAAACACTTGGAATCACCCCATCTGTCCTTGGGAAGGCTGCTTGCAGCCAGAAAATCGCAAACAGCGTTCACGATCAACTGGTAAGAACAGCCGGGAATCTGGGGCATCATCATTTCCAAGCCGCACTATAGCCTTCAAGGGACACTAAGACCGGCCACCCCATTTCTAAATCAACCAATTTATGTTTTTTTAAGTATGTGTACCCTAAGAGAGGCTTTCTACAGCAAGGAGAAACGTGTTCTCTTAGTGCTTATTGTTATTTTTGTGATTAATTTGTTTTTTAAAAATTCTTTTTAAGTTTTGGATTTTGCTTTCCATCCAAATATTAAGGAAGATTGAGAGTACGTAATCATCTCCCTGTTATTATTTTTGTACTAAATTTGAAGATTTTAGCATTTTCCTACACGCTGAATCTGCTGTTTTGAACTTTCAGCTTTCTGTTGCTACTTTCCCTGGGGAACTGCCTGTTATCATACTTTCACTTATGTAAACACATTTTGGAATTTTTCTATTATCTCCCACTTTAGCTGGTTAAGTACCTAGGGGGCGCCATAATTTACTGCTTGAGACATGGAGGATTTCAATCAGACTCTCTCGGATTTTCATCGAGACCTTAAACAGATTCTTTTTGATTCCTGTCAGGTTTTTATGCAAAGCATTCAGGACATTGTGGAAAACATGAGGTCTAAAATGTGTCATCTGGTTGGGGATGTGGAAGAAATTGAAGAGTTTAACAACAGAAAAGTTTCTTCTAATAACAAGATTGGGGCTTCTGTTGAAATGCTAGATGAAGATTGGATAGTCGAATTGAAGAAATTAAAGGGACAGATTGAGTTGCAAGTCATAAGTGAAATTGATTTTCTGATGGAATGTTATGGGAAAGAAGGGGTTATTATGTGTGGGAGGCTTTCTGTTGAGAAGTCGGGGTTTTTAAGAGGGGCAGTTGAGCTGTTTGATTTTTTTATGAAAAAAGCTCTATGTGTATTGTGGGGACATGTAAATGCTTTGGTTTATTTTGAAGTGGGGTAAGGGTTTAAGAATATTTATTTGGATTGCTTCTAGGGCTTCTTTGACTTCATACATCTTTAATGATTTGGATTAAGATTAATAAGGTATAATAATAAATGCTTGGTTTTAGGCTTAATATGATTAAGATTATTATTGTTGTATTATTAATCACAATGGCAGACAATTTATATGCTTTTTAGTTTGATTTTTATTATGTAGACAGAAATGTATAGAATAGTAGTAGGAAGGAAATAAATAAATGTTATCTTTGGGGGGGGAAGTTGATTAGGAGATATATATATCTCCTAATCTATCTATCTATCTATCTATCTATCTATCATATATATATATATATATATATATTCTTTTTTTAATATAAGGGGATGGAGCAACTGTATTTAGCGATTTTTATAATGTGCTAATGGAATGATTTATAGAAATAATGTGATTTTTGTTTAATATAGAATAAGGAATAGATTATGGAAAATTTGTTGTATGTTCTTGCTGTTAAAAGTTGGAAGTTACCTCTTCTTGTAAGTGAACAAAAAAAAATTTCTCTTGTGTTTTCACACTTTTTTAGTTTTATCTTTTTTCTTTTTGTAGTTTTGTTGCTTTTTTGTAGTTTTAATATTTGTATTAAAATTCTTATATAAAAAAAAGAAATGTGCCCCAGTTACAACCTTATCTTTTGAAAAGCACTCTCACTAAACATCCTCTTTTTAGCAGGAAGAAGACATGGATCAGCAGAGGAGTTCCTCTGAAGCCTGATGTCTGTTGGGTTACCAGTTGTATACATTTTCCCAGGCTCTGATGGTCTTCTTACTCCTGATTGGTCAGAGCCCAACGTATGCTGGCACTTCTGATTGGTTAAGACCCATAGGACATACTCTCCATTCTGCTGACCCTGAATGATGTTTGGCTGTTCCTTTTCAGGCCACCCAGGAGCAGGAGCTGGTTCATCCTGAAATGTTCTTAGGCCCATTGTCAGGATGTGATATCCTGCCATGGAGACAGAAGGTGACATCCTGCCAGTCTATCGATGGGCATACCTGCAGGGTCGGGGGGAGTGCTTTGTAGTGGAAACTTGCCAGACTTGTAGAGCAGGTGAGAATGCTGGTGATGGGGTCTTGGTATATTCGCAAGACAGCAAGTTATGCTGATTCGAGTATGGTATCAAACAGTTCAGTACCAAAGACTGATCAAAGAACGCTATCATCATGTTGGTTGATTCAAGATTGGGAAGACCTAGAAAATGTGAGACGATGGGAGGGGCTGTCAAACTGAAGATCCCTGATGGGGGGGGAACCCTGAAGATTTTAACTGTTGGTTTGCGCAGGCTCCCCTCATTCGAGTCTTTAAAGTGTAATGGATCGCTAGCTTTAATGAAGAACTCTTCATATCCTTAACGGCTTGTGTCAAGAGTTTCCTATTTAATAGCTAAAGGATCACAAGCATGATTCATGCTCCAGCAAAGGAGATCGTTACCTTGTCGTGGTGCTGGAGCTTGAGCACCTCAATGAAACCATGAGCTAAACCGTGAAGGGACACCCAAGACGGGAAGGTCATGGCAGAGAGGTCAGACTAAATACGATCCCTGGGGAAGGTAATGGCAACCCACCCCAGTATTCTTGCCATGAAAACTAAATGGATCAGTACAACCAAAGATATGTCGGTATACCATCGGAAGATGGGACTCCCAGGTCGGAAGATGGTCAAAATGCTACTGGGGAGGAACAGAGGATACGTTCAACTAGCCCCAGATGTGATGACGCAGCTAGCTCAAAGCCGAAAGGACGGCTAGCGGCCGACGGTGCTGGTGGTGAACGACGAATCCGATGTTCTAAAGATCAACACACCATAGGAACCTGGAATGTAAGATCTATGAGCCAGGGCAAATTGGATGTGGTTATTGGTGAGATGTCAAGATTAAATATAGACATTTTAGGTGTCAGTGAACTGAAATGGACTGGAATGGGCCACTTCACATCAGATGACCACCAGATCTACTACTGTGGACAAGAGGACCACAGAAAAAATGGAGTAGCCTTCATAATTAATAATAAAGTGGCTAAAGCAGTGCTTGGATACAATCCAAAAAACGATAGAATGATCTCAATTCGAATTCAGGGTAAGCCATTTAACATCACAGTGATCCAAATATACGCCCCAACCACAGATGCTGAAGAAGCAGAAGTAGATCAGTTCTATGAGGATCTGCAGCACCTACTAGATAATACACCAAAAAGAGATGTTATTTTCATTACAGGAGACTGGAATGCTAAGGTGGGTAGTCAGACGACACCTGGAATTACAGGCAAGCATGGTCTGGGAGAACAAAATGAAGCAGGACATAGGCTGATAGAATTTTGCCAAGACAACTCACTGTGCATAACAAACACTCTCTTCCAACAACCTAAAAGACGACTTTATACATGGACTTCACCAGATGGTCGACACCGAAATCAGATTGACTACATCCTTTGCAGCCAAAGGTGGCGGACATCTATACAGTCGGTAAAAACAAGACCTGGAGCTGACTGTAGTTCAGATCACGAACTTCTTACTGCAAAATTTAGAATCAGACTAAAGAGAATAGGGAAGACCTACAGATCAGTTAGATATGAGCTCACTAATATTCCTAAGGAATATGCAGTGGAGGTGAAGAATAGATTTAAGGGACTAGATTTAGTAGATAGGGTCCCAGAAGAACTATGGACAGAAGTTCGCAACATTGTTCAGGAGGCGGCAACAAAAAATGTCCCAAAGAAAAAGAAAACCAAGAAGGCAAGATGGCTGTCTGCTGAAACACTGGAAGTAGCCCAAGAAAGAAGGAAAGCAAAAGGCAACAGTGATCGGGGGAGATATGCCCAATTAAATGCAAAATTCCAGAGGTTAGCCAGAAGAGATAAGGAATTATTTTTAAACAAGCAATGTGCGGAAGTGGAAGAAGACAATAGAATAGGAAGGACAAGAGACCTCTTCCAGAAAATTAGAAACATCGGAGGTAAATTCCAGGAAAAAATGGGTATGATCAAAAACAAAGATGGTAAGGACCTAACAGAAGCAGAAGAGATCAAGAAAAGGTGGCAAGAATACACGGAAGATCTGTATAGGAAGGATAATAATATTGGAGATAGCTTTGACGGTGTGGTCAGTGAGTTAGAGCCAGACATCCTGAAGAGTGAGGTTGAATGGGCCTTAAGAAGCATTGCTAATAACAAGGCAGCAGGAGACGACGGTATCCCAGCTGAACTGTTCAAAATCTTGCAAGATGATGCTGTCAGGGTGATGCATGCCATATGCCAGCAAATTTGGAAAACACAAGAATGGCCATCAGATTGGAAAAAATCAACTTATATCCCCATACCAAAAAAGGGAAGCACTAAAGAATGTTCAAACTATCGAACAGTGGCACTTATTTCACATGCCAGTAAGGTAATGCTCAAGATCTTGCAGGGTAGACTCCAGCAATTCATGGAGCGAGAATTGGCAGATGTACAAGCTGGGTTTAGAAAAGGCAGAGGAACTAGAGACCAAATTGCCAATATCCGCTGGATAATGGAGAAAGCCAGGGAATTTCAGAAAAACATCTATTTCTGTTTTATTGACTATTCTAAAGCCTTTGACTGTGTGGATCATAACAAATTGTGGCAAGTTCTTGGTGGTATGGGGATACCAAGTCATCTTGTCTGCCTCCTGAGGAATCTGTATAACGACCAAGTAGCAACGGTAAGAACAGAGCATGGAACAACGGACTGGTTTAAGATTGGGAAAGGAGTACGGCAGGGTTGTATACTCTCACCCTACCTATTCAACCTGTACGCAGAACACATTATGCGACATGCTGGGCTTGAGGAATCCAAGGCTGGAGTTAAAATCGCTGGAAGAAACATTAACAATCTCAGATATGCAGATGATACCACTTTGATGGCTGAAAGCGAGGAGGAGTTGAGGAGCCTTATGACGAAGGTGAAAGAAGAAAGTGCAAAAGCTGGGTTACAGTTAAACCTCAAAAAAACCAAGATTATGGCAACGAGCTTGATTGATGACTGGCAAATAGAGGGAGAAAAAGTGGAGGCAGTGACAGACTTTGTATTTCTAGGCGCAAAGATTACTGCAGACGCTGACTGCAGCCAGGAAATCAGAAGACGTCTACTTCTTGGGAGGAGAGCAATGGCAAATCTTGATAAAATAGTTAAGAGCAGAGACATCACACTGACAACAAAGGTCCGCATAGTTAAAGCAATGGTATTCCCTGTAGTAACCTATGGCTGCGAGAGCTGGACCATAAGGAAGGCTGAGCGAAGGAAGATAGATGCTTTTGAACTGTGGTGTTGGAGGAAAATTCTGAGAGTGCCTTGGACTGCAAGAAGATCAAACCAGTCCATACTCCAGGAAATAAAGCCAGACTGCTCACTTGAGGGAATGATATTAAAGGCAAAACTGAAGTACTTTGGCCACATAATGAGAAGACAGGATACCCTGGAGAAGAAGCTGATGCTAGGGAAAGTGGAAGGCCAAAGGAAGAGGGGCCAACCAAGGGCAAGATGGATGGATGGTATTCTGGAGGTGACGGACTCAACCATGGGGGAGCTGGGGATGGTGACAGCCGACAGGAAGCTCTGGCGTGGACTGGTCCATGAAGTCACGAAGAATCGGAAACGACTGAACGAATAAACAAAAAATCACAAGCATGACACCCATTTTCTCCATCTTGATCTTTACTGAAGAAAGACCCAGGGTTCCACCCTGCCTTGGTCAGGTCTTCCATCACTTCTGCTCATCTTTCTTCCTAAATTAGCATATTTGGCAAGCTCTTCTTGTTCACTTCCTGAGTAAACAAGTTATATAACTAAGATCTATAAGCTTGTATGCATCTATTGAAGCCGATGTTCAAGTCTCCATCTTTGTTCCAAGTTCTCCATTATTAATCTTATCTAAAAAGCAATGCCAAGCAGTAATCAATATATAATGTTCAATAGCACCTCTAAACAATGGGGTACAAAGGCATAACTATTCTGTGTGTAACAACAGGCCTATCTCCAAGGCGAGTTCTGCATTTAGGAAGGCAACAAGCCACTTGGAAGACTTTCTTTCAAAACTCAGATGATATGGCAAATATGCCTTTCTTGTTTATCCTAATTCCACTCAAGTTGGGCTATGGATTTGGCCACAAGGAACTTGAAGGCAGCTGAAATGTGTGCTCGTTTTGTACACAAAACAAAACAGAATTATCTACAATATTTCCTTGTGTCTTCTGGGTTGCATACAGCAAGTGAGCTTTCCAATTCCCAACTGAATGAAAAATCATCCGAATATAGTAAAAACAGGCCATCTGCTCAAACATCTGCCCGTTAATAATCCAATTCAGACTTTTAGATATTTTTGAAAATACCATGATATTTGTTTTATTTCAGTTTAACCGCAGCTGCTGCTCCTTGCAAAGGAGGATAAAGACCTAAGAGCCTTTACTCCTACTGATGTCTATGATAGAATCATTGTATTAGCTATATATAGTAGCACTGCTACAAACCTGCCTAGAATATTCAATGGGTGAAATTTTGTTTGTCAGATGACTGACCATGGCATTTAGGAAGAAATAGATTAATAGTAGGGCAATAATGTAGCCTTGTTTAATTCCTCTCCCAGTAGAGGCCGACTCAGAGAACTGCCTGGCACTTTCCATCTTACATTAAGGTTAGTGATTTTGTACATCTTGGAGATAAGAGTAAGTCGCTGTTGATCAAGTGATGCCTCTCTGAACTTTACCCATAATATATTTCTAGAGATATTATCAAAGGCCTCCTTAAAACCAGTGAAAGCAGCATATAGCGCAACTCTTTTCAGATGCAAAAATAGCTTCTGACTCTGTATGTTTCCAATCTAAGTGGAACTTAAGCTGGCTTCCTCAAAAACGCTCAGCGGAAGGAAATCTGGTTAGCACTTGAAGACCCAGGGTTATAGGCTAGATTGGGAAGACAATACATCCCAAGAGAAAGCAATAGGAAACCATTTCCATATTGTTGCCAGGAGAACTACATGGATAGAGCCGTGCAAAATCTAGGAGCCAAGCTCAACCCAAGGACATAAAACTGTGCCAGAAGCAGCATTTTCAGACAGTTTGAAACTACTCCGCAGGGCATGACTGATATAGAATCTTTATTTTCACTAGGATTGCAACCAACCTAAAGAGCAGATTGCTTTCTGATAGTTAATGCTGCTGCTAGCATCTTACAACCTCTAAACTCAGTGCCACCTCTTCCTGCCCTTTACGTGTCTTAACAGAAGCCATGTTTTATGCTTCTTACAGACTACGTAAGTTAGCAGTTAGGTATTTACAATTTCAGCAACTCTAGCTTCCAAAGGATCTCCACCTCCATGACAAGTAGACTATCTAGTTCCCAAACCAAGACGCACTCTCACTCATAGATTCTCAATCTCATCAACATGCCTATTCAGTTTCATGGTCCCCAACCAGCCCATCATTGCATTTAGATATAAATTAAAAACTTGCCTGATTTCTCTTGTTTCATATATCATAGAAAAACAGAGCTAGGTCATTTTCATACTGACAATCCTGTGCTTTAAATCTCCTGGTAACTTACAGCATTTTATAACAATAGAGAATAGTACTTGACACCAGATGCTACCATGGACCCTGTGGTACTCTAGACACAATTGCCATGATGTTCAAAGGTATTTACCCAGTGCTACCTGTTGTGATTGACAGCTGGCCTAAATCAAAGTATCTCAGAGAGTGGGTGGTGGTGGATGACTGTTGATCACCAAAGACATTAAGTTTATGTCCTAAAGGGAACATACTGCATTCTAGAAAACACTCTTGAGTAGAATTAAAGGCTGCCTGGAGTACAATTTGATCATATAAGTGGTTTGATGGGAATTCACAGCAGGCAAGGAAGCTGTGTATGAGGAAGAGTCAAAGTAGCAAGCTTATCATCAGAATAAGGGAGAGGAAACAGCAGCATAAGCACTTAAAGAAGCATCCCAGACTAAAATAAGTTTTGCTAATAATGGTGATTATCACAAGAACTAGTACAGACGTAATGCAGCTACTGAATCTTTATGCATGCACAAAAGATAAACAATCCTGCAGGTAGCTCAATCAACAAAATATATTACAGCAAATGCAAAAACTATCTTTTTGCAAACCCAAATCACTGGAGTAAACCCCCAGTTGATTACACTGTGATATTCCTTTTGACAAATATTAATATGGCTGGCACATTGGTACACCATACCCAGAGCATGTCTGCTCCATGGATGACTTAGGAAACCCACAGACCACTCACTTTCTATACTGTTCAGTGAAGATTTTTTTTTCAATAGTCAAAAAGATTTGCACACCAAGAAATGTTAATCCAATTCAAAATACCATTGTGCTGATTCTGAATCTCCTCGAGAGTGCTGAGATAAGAACGTACACCTTCACTAGGTTAGCAGTTGCATAAACGTGAATGAGTGTGTGCATACCAAGCATGTCCAGGGAGGTTTAGCCGGTTGAGAAAAAGGGGACAGGGGAAACAAAAGAACATCAATACCATAGTCACCCAAAATGCAAGCAATGAGTACAGGAAGTAATTCACTGCTTGCTGGTTGTGCCCCGACTCAAAAACAGAGCAGGAATCTATTTTTTAAAGTGGTATGACTATTTTTTTAAAAAATGAACCCATATCTCAGCCCAACTCACCTCACAGGGTTGTTGTTGTGGGGAAAATAGGAGGAGGAAGGAGTATTCGGTATGTTCCCCGCCTTGAGTTATTTGTAAAAATAATAAAAGGCGGGATAAAAATTAAATAAATAAATAAATCTTCTATCAGATGCCATTGAAAGCATGGGAGTGTGCTGTTGGCATAGGGGGATTTTGTGAGAATGCATCTGTACAATGCTATTTACTGTGGAAAGTCACTGTTTTTCTATAATTAAATTTTGAACTGTAGAGAACGTTTCCTTCAAACTACCCTATAGGATTAGCCATCTGTCATCAGTAAATAGAGTCTTTGTTGAAAGCTGGAGGGTAGTGAGCATAACCTATTTTATAACTGAATCAATTCTGAAACAAAAAAGAAAGCTATAGACCAAACATTTTAACATCAGCCTCAGGGAAACTGAGGAACTATCTACCGGGAGCCCATGGAAGGCAGTTTAATTGAAGACAGGAAACATGATTGCAGGCCTGGGAGATCATGGTTAACTGACCTATTAAGAGTTTGACATTAATCCTGTAATATATCAGATTAATATTAAATTAATAATCAACAGTGAAACTATTACGTAGCTTCAGTATAAGATTGACTCTTAGAAGAAAACAGGAATTGCAGTGCTAGATCAGACAAATGCCTATCAGTGCCAGAGTTCCTTGCTCACAGCAGCCATCCAGGTGCCTACAGGAAACCCATGAGCCAGCAAGAATAAAGCAGGATCTTCCCATTCTCTCACTGGAGCACAGCTTTAGCCTCCATCATGGGTTTCAGAACTGGAACTCTCACCACATCGAGTGATGTCACTTGGGCAATGACAGCTCCATGCAGGGAGTCACATATTCAGTGCAACTGTTCACGGGCAGACTGTTTTGAACACCTATAGGATGATATTCTAGAGATGTCCATACTAAACATGAAAGTATCTGCAAGAAGCTGACACCATTACAGCAACTTCAAGCAATGGAGTATCCAGGATGCTCTGGATAATATACTGTAATGTGTGAGCAGGGGGACTGAAGGAGATGGTCTTAAACCGTGAGCAAGCAGAATTAAAGGGTTGCTCACCAAAGTGAAGCTACATCCCATCATTGTCCCATTCCCAAGAGGCCAGGTGTCAGGCTCCCCAATCACATGTTCTCAGAACCTTTGATTGTTTTCGCCTGCATGAAACTTGCGAGTCTGGAATGAGAGCTGGGAGGGGGCATGCCAGGAGTGTGAAAGCAAGTTGTCTGGACTATCTCTGGAGCCCAAGGTCGGGCCATTGGAGACATCTGCATGGAGCAGCGTGAGGCTGGCATGAAGGGAGGGCTATGGGTGATGGAGGGGAAGAAGAGGCTTGACTTTAGAAATGTTTAATTTGGGGAGAAAGTGGGAACTTTCATTCGCAACTTTCTTGTTGATCTGTGTACTACTTTCCATTAAATGAGATTCTGTCATTCTTTTGCATGAGCTTGTTTTAATTGGAATTGAGTAAAGCAGTCATTACATAAAGTTGCGAATCTAAAAGTTTTGATTCTACCCAGAAAGATTTCTGAGTAGAGTCGCATTTTGAACAGTATGTCGGAAACGGCATCTGTAAATTTAACCAGATCAGAAATGGAAGAGGCAGCAAGGCAACCGTTGCAACCTGAAGTGACAGTGCTAGAATCATGGACTGGCACCTGTGGAGATTCGGAATCCGGAGAAGCGGTTGGAATCTCGATACCTTCCCGAGACCGAACGTTGGAGGAAGACACAGCATTGATCACCCTGGATGAAAAGTACGGCAGTACTTGGGGTTCCCATCTGGATGAGAGTCTGTCCCAACCAATTGACCCTCGCAGTGCTAATGCATGGGAGTGGGAACCATCCAGTGACCACAGACGAAGAGGACGGCATTGGTTGACAGGATTGGAAGAGGGAGCTGAACCTGTTACCAGCTGTTGGATGGATGCCCCGGCAAGAGGGGCGAGATCTAATGTAAGGGACCGAACAGAGGACTCCAAATGGGGACAAGAAAGATTGAATTTTCTGGAAGCACGTGTTTCTTCCATGGAAACCATACTCAAGAAAATCTCACACCAGCTGGAATGACCACCAACCCAACCAGAGAGGCAGCCAGATTCGAGTCTAACTTCCCCAAAAGCCCCACAGGCTTCAGAGAAGGAATATCCTGGAGCAAGAAAGGGTGGCAGACATTCCGTATCCTGGGGAGAGCCGTTAACCAGACATCTAAGTCAACCCCCCATGAGAATGGGTAGTCGGGACCTTGATGTTAAATTCAATGGGGACTCCCATCAGCTCTCTTATTTTTTAACCAATGTGTGGGCTTTTATGGAAGAGTTTGAAGACACGTTCCCTACTGAACAGTCGAAGGTACGTTTTGTAGCGTTTAGATTGAAAAGAACTGCAGCTGACTGGCTGGTGCAATTGTATGATGCTGAAGCACCAGAACTCCATCACCTAGATGACTTTATGATCGCCATCAGAGAGCGTTTCGAGGATCCATTAGCAAAGCTCAGGGCCAAGACTGAACTCCAGCAACTTAAGCAAGGCACTAAAACAGTTTCGGAGTATGCCATAGAATTCAAAGCCTTAGCTGGAAAACTGACTGATTGGCCAAAATCTATGAAAGTGGATTACTTCAAAGGGGGATTACAGCCTGAACTATTATGCTGGTCCTTGGGACATGGGGATCCTCGCATGCTAAGAATGGATATGCCTGGCAGGAGAGGTGGAAAATACCCAGTACCAAGTAAAATGACAAATTCGAGCTCAAGCCATGGGGAAGAACCCTGTAGCTCCCACTAGTTCTTCCACCACAATTAAAAAATCAAGCAAGATGTTGGAAGAGGAAAAAGATTGCCACCTCAAAAAGGGATTATGTTTTAAATGTGGAAAAGAAGGACATTGTGCCTCTACTTGCCCCCAATTCACTGCACCTACAAGCATCAAATCTGGGATTAAAACAACCAAACAGTTGTTTTTCTCAGAGGACTCTGCAGATGAAGCCCCCCAGCCGGCAGGAAACGAGTCACACCTGCACTGAACAGCGCCAACAGGCAGGCGAGGGATAATGGGCATGATGATCCACTGGTAAGTGATGATTGTCCTACAATGATGGTGGGGTTACAGCTACAGAATTTGATAAATAAGCATAAGGCTGATTTGAATGCCATGCTTGATTCCAGAAGTACACGACACTTAATCCATCCAGCCATAGTCACAGGATTAGGACTAAAATTGAAAAGGCTGAAACAGCCTATTATCTTTACTCAGCTGGATGTATCAGAAGCACGAGGGGTCCCAGTGGAATTTTACACAGAGACTGTAGAAATGCAAGTGGATGGTCACAAAGAGATGTTATAGTTTATTGTGGCCCCCATAGCCAACAATTCTGTCATCTTGGGGCTACCCTGGCTACGGAAAAGGAACCCCCAGGTAGATTGGGAAGTTGGAAGTTTGAGATTCAAATATGGCTTTTACCCAGGATGGCAATCAAATGGTAACTTCCCTAAAAAGCCATTGGCATTGGCAGCCCCCATAAAACAGAACCAACTTTTAACCCCTGTGGGAGAGAAAATCCCCAAAAGGACATTGGCAGCAACCTTGACCCAGACCCAACCTTGTTCCTCTGTTGAAGGGGAAATAGTAATTCCCGACTGTTACAAAGACTTTACTGTATTTGGGGAAAAGGAATGCGATCAATTACCTCCCCATAGAAAAACTGACTGTGCTATTGAAATTGATCCACAAGCCAAATTGCCAAAACCCAAATTGTATGCTATGTCTCAAAAAGAACTGGGTGTTCTCAGGGAATTCATTTATAAAAACGTAGCCCGGGGTTTCATTGAACCTGCAACCTCTCCAATGGCTGCACCTGTTTTGTTTCGTACAAAGAAGGATGGAACATTGAGGCTATGCACTGATTATCGGGGTTTAAATGCCATCTCCATGACAAATCAATATCCTCTCTCATTAATGAAAGACTCATCTATCCAAACGAAATTTTTTTACTAAATTGGATTTGAGGGAAGCCTATTTCAGAATATTCATTTGAGAAGGGGATGAATGGAAAACTGCTTTCAATTGCCCTCTTGGCTCTTTCCAATATTGGGTCATGCCGTGCTTGTCAGGAGGACCTGGGGTGTTTATGCATCTGATAAATGAGGTTTTGCATGAGTATTTATACAAAGGTGTATTAGTATATCTTGATGACATCCTAATCTACACAGAAAATGAGAAGGAACATGTTGAATTGGTCAAAAAAGTGTTAACCAAGCTTAGAGAAGCTAAGCTGTATGCAAAATTCTCCAAATGTGAATTTCATAAGGAAAAATTGGACTATTTGGGGTATCGGGTGTCCAGAAAGGGCATAGAAATGGATCCAGCCAAAGTCCAGGACATTTTGGCGTGAGAACTGCCACGCACGCGCAGACAGTTGCAAAGTTTCTTGGGGTCCGCTGGGTTCTATCACCAATTTATAAAGAACTTTGCTCAAATCACTCTCCCCTTAACCAATTTGTTGAAAACAAAAGGGAATGGAGAGACAAAAAAAGTTACAAGCCCCGGGGCAGTATTGAATTGGTCGACTGAGTGCCAAACGGCTTTCGAACACCTCAAGTCTCTTTTCCTTGCTGAGCCAATATTAATACATCCAGACCCTTTGAAACCCCTAATAATTCATGCTGACGCATCAGATACAGCTTTAGGGGCCATTTTATTACAAAACGATCACACTGACACCCTGCACCCCTGTGCATATCTATCTCGTAAATTCACAGAAACTGAACGCAGACGGCATGTCTGGGAGAAAGAGGCTTTCGCAGTCAAATATGCTCTGGATACCTGGAGGCATTTGCTGGAAGGAGCTCAACATCCTTTTGAGGTTTGGACTGATCATAAAAATTTAGAAGTGTTAAAAACCCCAAGACAATTGAACACTAAACAAATTAGCTAGGCTCACTTTTTTAGCCAATTCAATTTCACCCTGAAATATTTTCCAGGAGGAAAAAATTTCCTTGCTGACGCTCTCTCTCGCTTACCTCAACACAACAGCCAACAAGCAGAAATTGTAGACACTGTGCTTTCTTCTAAACAATTGGGAATGACTGCTGTAACCCGCAGTCAACCTTTACCAGAAAAAGTGAAAGTGAAATCTGATATGCAACATGAATTAGAAACAGAGTTGCAAACAGACACTTGGCTTGCAAACAACAAAGCTATGTTAACAGCTCACAATGGGCTGTGGTGGTTTGAAGGGAAGTTATATATTCCTGAATCTTTGTGCAAGAAAATTTTGCAAAGGTCCCATGATGACAAAACTGCTGGACATTTTGAGTTTGTTAAAACTCTTCATTTAGTATGGAGGCAATTCTGGTGGCCCACTTTAAGAAAAGACATCAATATGTATCCAGCTGCCCCATCTGTGCTAGGGCTAAGAAAAAAGGTGGAAAACCTCAAGGACTTTTACAGCCCATAGCTAATCCTTCCCAACCTTGGAAACAAATTGCCATGGACTTTATTGTAGAATTACCAGAAAGTCAAAAGAAAACTGTCATTTGGGTGGTGACTGATTTATTTTCTAAATAAGCTCACTTTGTACCATGCACTTCAATCCCCACAGCACCTCATCGTGCCAAACTCTTTATACAACATGTGTACAGATTACACGGAAAACCTGACTGTGTAATCTCAGATTGAGGAACACAGTTCACTTCTAAGTTTTGGAAATCATTTTTAAAATTAATGGCACTGAACAAGCCCTCAGCTCTTGTACCCATCCTCAAATGGATGGATCGACTGAATGATTGAACTCTACTCTTGAGCAATTCCTTTGTTGTTACATTAATTACCAACAGGATGACTGGGTAGACCAGGGCTTTCCAAAGTTTTCCCGCAGGAAAACCCGGAAGTGCCGCCGTTGCGGCAGCGCGCAAAAACCCAGAAGCGCTGCTGCCGCTTTCAGGTTTTTGTGCGCCACTGTTGGTGTGTCGCCACGGGAAAACCCGGAAGCACTGCGCTTCCAGGTTGTGTGGCGACACACCAGACTGTGTGTGGCGACACACTTTTATGTCACGACACACAGTTTGGAAAGCTCTGGGGTAGACCTTTTACCTTTTGCTGAAGTAGCGTACAATAACTCTGTTCATCAAAGCACTGGTCTTTCCCCTTTTCAAGTTGTAAACGGCCAGGAATTCGCTCCGATTCCTGAACTGCCACTGCAAAACCCCAAAGACTGTTCTGCCGCTGATTGGAGTAAACAAATTGCTGCCACTTGGCCCAAGATACAACAGGCTTCAGCTCATGCTAAAGAAACTTACAAGAAATTTGCAGATCGTAAACAGTCTCCCGAATGGAACATGAAAGTGGGGGAGAAAGTTTATCTATCCACAAAATTTCTCCGGTCCCCTCAAACATCAAACGTTGGAGGAAGACACAGCATTGATCACCCTGGATGAAGAGTATGGCAGTACTTGGGGTTCACATCTGGATGACAGTCGGTCCCAACCATTTGACCCTCGCAGTGCTAATGCATGGAAGTGGGAACCATCCAGTGACCACAGACGAAGAGGACGGCATTGGTTGACAGGATTGGAAGAGGGAGCCGAACCTGTTACCAGCCGTTGGACGGATGCCCCGGGGAGAGGGGCGAGATCCAGTGTAAGGGACTGAACAGAGGACCCCAAATGGGGACAAGAAAGATTGAATTTTCTGGAAGCATATGTTTCTTCCATGGAAAACATACTCAAGAAAATCTCACACCAGCTGGAACGACCACCAACCCAACCAGAGAGGCAGCCAGATTCGAGTCTATCTTCCCTGAAACCCCCGCAGGGAAGAGAAGGAATATCCTGGAGCAAGAAAGGGTGGCAGACATTCCGTATCCTGGGGAGAGCCATTAACCAGACATGTAAGTCAACCTCCCCTCCATGGGTAAAATAGGCCCTTAAAGATTAACTGAGTTTAAGGAACATGAGTGTCTTAAGCTCCTGCAAGGCTCAGTGCATGTTATCTCCCTCCTTAAAACAAATCCCCCATTAAAAAAAAAACAAAATGGGTAAAAAAATATGGCCTGTCCACTCTGATGGTCTCTCAAAGCCACCTATGAGGTGCTAGATGAACAAGAGATTGTTCTGGACAGCCATACAAATCTAATGAATGAATGAATGAATGAATGAATGAATGAATGAATGAATGAATGAATGGGTCCACTTGTTACCCACCCAGCCTTATGTAGTGCTTTATGGCTAATGAGGGAACCCAGAAACAGTAGACTAGATACTATGAGGAAAGTCTGCATTGTTTTAAAGAGGTTGCCTATGTTGATACTAGTCAGAGTGATCTGGAATATGTATATGTTTATTGGATACATTCGCATTCATAATGGATTTGAATTTATTTTACATCTAACATGAGCACTATTATCAGCATCAGTCTGATCACAGTTATATAAACATAACTTGACTTCCATTAACTGACTTTTGCAGAATGAAATTGTTCACCCATCCCTCTTCTGGAGGAGCAACTGCCATAAGTTTATGTTGTGTTTGTGTGTGTCTGGGTATATAGATGTGTATATCTATAGATCTAGACCTGTAACAATATCTATATCTATTATCGTACACACCTCCAGTATAGCAACTTGTTTATTTCCAATTGAACTACTTCTTGGGGGCTTGCAAGAGAATCTCCAGATCAGAGATCCTAGCTTGCCTAGAGTAGCATGATCATACTTGGGGTAAAATTTGCTTTGGTTGTGCCCCTGGCATACTGGCCGAAATGCACCAAAACTGTCCAGTATTCTCCATACCATTAGTATGGAATGCTTCCTGTGGCACAGGGAGAATTAAGAATGGTAACCTGGGTTACACCTCTTTTGAAAGCAGGTGAAAAGGACTGAACAAAAAGATAACTAGATCCATTGATATGGAATCTAATCAGTAGTTTTGCCTCAAAGGAAACCCCAATAATCAATCCACTCTAAGGGGTCAGAGATTCCAGTGGGGGTGCTCAAAGTCTTTCCCATTATTATAATAAACAGATGCCAGTCTAATTCTATGCACATGTATTCAGAGGTTTAATTAATTTTAAATTAAACTAACTTAGAGGGAGATATGCCCAAGTAAACTAATTTAGTGGGGAGGGGCTATGCCAAGTAAATGTGCAAGTACTGCATCACAATCCATTAGTTAGGGTGGTATATTTAACACTATTTCAAGTTAAGGCATAGCATTACTTTGTATACATTGAGATTTTGCTCTCAATGTAAACTGCAGTGTAAATAGTTATGTTTCCATTGGGCTAGAATGCATTAAGAAAGGGAGCCAAATTATAACCCACTCTACAAGTTAAAGGTAGATTTTTCAATCTAAAGAAGATACACATTTCACACTGGCTTCATTTCTCAGCATCAAGGATAGGAAAAGGAAAGATCTAAAACTGCAAAGAAAAATGTCCTGCAAAGGAAAACCAGATTCCTTATTGTATTTCTATTATTACAAATACATTACTGGATATAATAGTCAATTATACAGGAAGCATAATCCAACAGATACAGCACAGATCAAATAATATAATGGAATCTCAAGGAACATACCTTTTCGAGAGTTACTGTTCCATGTGTGCGACTTTCAAGAAAATAAAATAAACAAAGTACTTTGAATCAAATCTTCTAACAGTGTTTCACTCTGTGATCTTAATTATTTTCCCTCTCTTAGCACAGTACTTGCTTATTTAGGCTACAGCTGTAAGCACACTAACTCAGAGATCGTAAAACCACCCAAAGAATCTGCAATAGATTCCAGTACGTGTCTACACAGAAATAAGCTCCAATGATTTCAATGAGGCTCACTCCCAGGAAGCAGATAGTGGATTTGAGACATGGGTGACCCCTTGAAACATTTACTTAGGAATACTCCCTTAACTAAATCAGGCATCCCTCTGAGTACTATGGATTGTTTTTAATTCTAGCACATCACCTTTACATGAATGTCTTTTCTGCTGTTATTATCAGTAACAGTGGGATGGATTGGAGGGAAGAAACTGTAGTTTACTGTTCTGTTCGGAGTAAGAGACAGCCAGGAAGGTTTATAGAAAATAGTTTTATTTACAATTAAACTATTTACATAGAATTAAGTCCTTTAAATGGCAAATTGCAGATCAAATTCAAACCCAAGCAGGCAAGGGAGGAGGACCTGATAATTCAGCAAGGCCGGAACCGGCTGAAGAACGTGGCAAAACTGCAAGGCAAAACTCGGCTAGCGTTCGCAACGAGGTGGCCAGGCAAGGTGTAGCGGGAATTCGTGGCAATGAGTCAAGAACAAACTCAACAGGACTGGCAAGACAAGGCTTATCAGAAGCGTCTAGGCAAGGCTGAGCTGAGACAACAAAACAAGGCTGAAGCGACAAGACAAGACTGGGCTGGAGTAACAAGGCAAGGTTCTGCTGGAGCGACAGGACAAGGCTTGGCTGACTTGGCAAGGCAAGACTGAGCTGGAGCACGTGGCAAGGCGGCTAGGCAAGATTTGGCTTCCCGTGGTAAGAAGGGAGGACGAGACTCTAAAGAAGTTGGACTCAATTCTGAAATGGTGAAAGGCACTGCTTCTGGTTCTGCGACGACTGCAGGGCAGGCTTCTGAAGACGGTTCCGGCTCGACTTCTCCGAAAGAAGCTGTTAGCTCAGTGGAACGTTTGTCTCCGGCGGCTGGGTCCTTGCGCTGGCATCTTTTTATCCTGTTCTCTCTGCGCCATTTCTCCTCTGGGACCAATTGGGCTTCTTTTTGCTCGGTGCGCTTTTCAACTCGCCTCTCCCTTGCCCTGATTGGTGGCTTTGAACCTGCTCCCGATTCCGGACGAATCATTTGCTCAGGATTCTCCCACTCTGCTGAGTCGTGCTCCATTTCGGTTTCCTGCTCAGCATAAGTTTCGTTTTCCTGACCGTGCTCCGGATAAGTTTTGTTTTCCTGACCCTCCTCAGCGTAAGTTTCATTTTCCCCTTGTTCAGAGTCAGAGTCAGACTGAACTCTGACATTTACTTAGAACTCAGCATACATTTGGGATTGTTTTCAAAGGGTTAGCCTCCTACAATTGTAATTTAAAATCCCAATAAATTACTTTATAAGATAAGCAAGCCACCTAAGCTATCTCAGCACGCCAATAGCCAACAGCTGCAGCTTGACTTAAATGATTGTTTTTGGCTGGCAAAGCTAGAATCAACATCGTTGTCTGAATTTGCACAAATTATATCCAAATGATCTTTAAACAAAATCAATCCGTGTAGGGCAGAAAATAAATAAATAACAGAAGTAAACAAAGAACAAAAGATTAATATTGGAAATAAAATGGCCGAGTGCACTGTTCTACCAAATCAGAATTAGTATTTATTTGGTAGCACTGAAGTTGCACGGAAGGGGGAATTCCACCAGGGAATTCCACTTCTCTCAACAATATAATGCTCTGGTTAAAAAAAAAAAGCACAGTAATTTTTTCCTTTTTATGAAAGGAAAAAGGATCCTTTCAGAATATAGGTTTTGTTTGCTTATTTAAATTATTTATAACTCACATTTCAAAACAGAAATCCTATGAAAGCAACTGAAGTCCTCTTAATGACTATGAATATAATAATGGGCTTTGGGGCCCATCTATTAAACAATGTTGTCTATTGGGGCCTTGGAGATATGACTTCTCTGTTGTGGCACCTGCTCCCTGGAAGCCTATCCCCCCAAAGATCTGTATGCTTCTCACCCTGATGTTGCATAAGGCTTTGAAAACTTGGCTATTTGCCCAGGCCTTTGTTCTTTCTATTGTTCTGGTTTTTATTATGTACAGTGGCCAGAGTCATCTGGTGTCAGGTGTTTTTAAATCCATGCAAATAAATAAATAATTGATTTTAGAAGTCCTGGGACTGTTCTCATATGGCAATTGATGAAAATGGATGGTTAATGGGGAGAGGCGGGTTAGCCAGAGCAGGTTTCTGCAAAATCTTTTACCTGCCTTTTTCTTTCTCTTTTCAGGAATAAAAAATAAATTATTTTCAGGAATAATAAATACTATGCCGTAAGTGCAGAAATCATCACTAAATTATTCATCCACAGAAAGGTATTCATTGAGCTTAGAGCATATGGTAGAGCACCACCACAGTACAATAATGCATTCTGTACTTTTTTTTCTTCAACAAGAATGCCAACATTCAGAATTTAAATAGGAATCTCTTTTGATCTGACATATTTTTGAAAGCCTTGGGGAACAGTGAACTATTCTATACTCAGCAAAATCAGAACACCAAATATTTGGGGGGGGGAATAGTTATATAGGACAACAGCCCAATTATTGTTAAATAACATTAAAGCTAGCTTTACAGTGATACATAACAATGTCAGTCTAATCACTGCTTCACTAAACTATTGAATTTTGCCGACTTTTCCTACAAAATAAAATGAATAGAAGGATTGTGTATGGCTGCTAGAAAGATGCATCCATACATAAAAGAAGCACTGAATACATTTTCTTTCTCTTCTACTATCACACCTAAATTGATGAGAAAATAAGCTTCATTCTATCAAAGACTTATTGGCAAGGTAACCAAAATGCTTAGTTATATAAGACAATTATTTATTTTGTTTGAATGTTTGATCTCTCTTGAAACTAAATGGTATTACAAGATTTTCCTACACAGTACAAATTTTGTATTTCAAGGGTTCTTCACTTATCATAATAAGCACATGAAGAAGTAGCATCACTTTCTGTGCTGTAGTAATACGAATTGAGTCTGATCAGCACACTGAGAGCATAATATATTACACACTATATATTGACTAAATATAAACATTTCCAGAAAAGTAGCCTTATTTGCCAGTTGTAGCAAGTGCAAAAATCATAGGACCTATTAAAGATTAACGTATTTATTATATCCTACACAGAATACATTCAGATGCTTGAAATTTTATCCTAATCTGACAAGTATATATGCACAGAGAGAGGAAAGAATTATAAGCAGTAAGATCTTTAAAAAGCAAAAAGCGAAATATATGCCTAGGATAATTAAATTACAACTATAGTGCATGTGAGAGCCAGTTTGCTGTAGTGGTTAAGGCACTGGGCTAGAAACCAGGAGACCATGAGTTCTAGTCCTGCCTTGGGCACAAAGCCAGCTGGGTGACCTTGGGCCAGTCACTCTCTCTCACACTCTCTCTCAGCCCTAGGAAGGAGGCAATGGCAAACCACTTCCGAAATCTTGCCAAGAAAACTGCAGGGACTTGTCCAGGCAGTCTCCAAGAATTGGACACGATTGAATGATTTTTTTAAAAAAATAGTGCATGTAAAGTAAGTACAATCATTGCAACATTGATTTTGTCTATTTTGAGATAATCCACATCTTCAGAGATAAGAAATTGGAAATCAGATTACTCTATCTGAGCCACAATCCCCCATGTCTCAAAATAAATAAACTTAATCAAACAGAACTGCATCCTTAATGGCCTAAAAAGTCCTTCTTTCCCCATTCAGGAGTCAAAACTTTCCTCTTCAGCCAGGTATTTTCAGTCCAACTACTTTAAAATGATTTTAACTATTTAATGAGATTTTGTGTACCTTCTTTTTTATTGTTAGCTCCTTTGATTACCTTATGGGCAAAAGGTCAAGTTATCAATTGAATAAATAACTACTACTACTACTACTATAAGGATATTGTTAAAGAAAACTCAGTGTTCTAATTAAACTTCTGCAGGCATAAATTGATAATATGTACACTTTGACTTCATTTAGACATAATTATCCTGGTCAGCAAAAAATGTTTTATCAGATTCTTTTTGATGTTTCTGAACCAGGTGTTAGGGTTGAGATAGGATATGAACAAAAGTCTCCAATATATAAATCCAGTTCTCTACAGGCTAGACTCCAATGCATTTCAGATCTCCAAATTAATTACTGTACAGAAAGAACTGGCTGCTAATGTGCATTTCAGCTCTCATAGATGAATTGATCCCTTAATCCCACAAAATTGTTCTCAGTATACCACCCTTATTCAGTGTACCACTCGTATTCAATCAGACTTTCATACTGCACACTTGTCTTTAGAAAGAGAATATAAGATTTACCCTATTAATGAAATTCAACAATGTCTGACTACAAAACACTGTTGAAAACAATGGATTCCATGCCTCAATATCCAGTCATGAAGAATAAATTTGAGGACAAATTAATCTCATTGATCCTGTGGCATAAGGGAGAATCTTTACACTATGTCCTTTAGAGTGTTGGATTAAAACATTTTGTCCAGTTTAATTTTGGCACTACTAACAACAACAATGGATAGTCCTATTGACCCTTGGGGTTTGATATTGACTACTTTGAGGAACCCTGCTCTGGATAGAACTCTGCTAGAAATGCCACATTATTGTGTCATTGTCCCTTTTCCAGAGGCATTCTTCAGAGGAAATTACAACTGTCTCTTACAGTATACATAGCCAGTTTGGTCTAATGTTTAAGGCACCAGGCTAGAAACCAGGAGACGGTGAGTTCTAGTCCTGCCTTAACATGAAAGCCGGTTGGGTGACTTTGGTCCAGTCACTCTCTCTCAGCCCAACTCACCTCACAGGGTTGTTGTTGTGTGGGAAATAGGAGGAGGAAGGAGTACTAGATATGTTCACTGCCTTGAGTTATTTATAAAAATAAAGGTGAGATTAAAAAAAACCATAACAAAAAAACACCACCATTCTCCAGACCCAATCAGCAGGGATTGTGATGTCTGAAAGCAGAAGGCCAGAACCAATTGTACAATGCTTATACAGTATGTTAGCCCAAGATCTCCCATACCTGACACCTATTCATAAGGAGAACACTAGATTCCTAGTACATTCCAGATCTGGGTCCTGAAAACGTACCAGAAAAGTTAAAATAGCCCTTTCAGCTAGAAAGCTGCTGAGTTGAGACCTAGCCAATGTTAGTTATATGTTAGTCTCTGGTACTTCTTTGCTGGAGAGCTCCACCATGATCAAGAATATATTCCTGGTCTACTGGACTCTCCAGTCAGCAGAACGTTGAGCCACGAGGTATAGATGATAAGGACAAAAGAAAGAGAACATAACTAGATTAGGTTCCACCTTTTTCCTATGAAGGATATGATAGGACTCTTACATCCAGAAAGAGGCTTCCTTAATGGCTTTTACCACTTAAAATTCATTTTAAAAAGAATAAAGAGAGCCTTGCACTCAAAAACTTCAGAAAAGAACAAAGCAGGAAGGAACTCAAATTCTGTCCTTACACATTAGGTTCCAAGTCCCCTAGAGAAGGGATGCAATCACCAGTCTTCTGGCTGAAACTCCAGAAATGTCTACGGTTTGTGTTATACATCGTGGCCACCATCTTGACATTTTGGACCACACCCTGTGGACACCCCCGCATTATACATATACGTGTATATGGGACAGTCGAGATGATGAGGAACTGTATGTTTCCTGGAGCCTTTATAAGGTATTCGTTGATGGAAAAATCTGTAATGGCACTCAAATTTCCCTGAAAAGCAGTGTGCTGATTACTACTTCTATTCATTCCAAGATACTTCTGCGTGGACTGATAAAAGCATTCTTGAGGTTCACAGTTCACAAAGGTTGATGGTAAAGCCAAACAGCTTAACTGGTGCCCATTTTAAAAGCAAAATGCACTCTAGGAAAGTTTTATAGAACCTTCTGCAAAATGCAGAGGTTCTTTGTGTTAAGAAGAAAAGGTTAATATACTTCTGTAGTAGTAGAATGTATATTTTATTGCTTAAATTCATGCACTCAAGTCTATTGACAATTCAGAATAATGTCAGTAATGCAAAACAGCAATCTGAAATCCCCCCCCCCTTTGTAGTTCATCCTTCTGTGGCATTCTTCTGTGGTGCAGCAGGGATGAAAAGTTGTTCAGAACATTTCATTTTCTTTATTCAGAGTATCAGCTGCAGTGTTCAGTGTGCAGCACTGAATATAAAACAAAATATGCAAACATTTTCATCACTTTTTCTCAGCACTACCGAAGAAAACATAATACAAGTATGGCAAAAACAAATCTTATCCAAGTACAAGAAACCTTTATGAACCCTGTATTCTTTCAGTAATGGATGCATTACAAAATCAGTAAGACCAAGAAGGATGTAAACCTTTAAGTTTGAAGGCACAATTGATTTATCTGATGCTGTCGCTGTTTCTCCAAGTTTGCACCCTGTTTGGAAAATATCTCACATACTGTACATCATCACATAAGAAGCATCCCAGGTTGGTATTTCAAAAAATAACTAATCAGGATGGCCATATACTCTTCATGACACAATTTATTCAATATATTGATATTGCACATATTAAAACACTTTGGCAATCTTTTCATGATTTTATGGTATGCATAACTTAATTACTGGATGCTGAAAACTGTTCCGAAGGGCGTTCTAACCAAATTGAACCATCTCTGCTTTTATTTTATTTTTTTAGTCATTTTATCTTTTTATTGTTACTTGGTTCCTATGTTTACCATAGAGGTTTTAAATTGTTTTTTTTTTCTTTTTAGCACCATAACTGTTGAGAGTCCTTTGATTGCAGCGACCCACCTACCCAAGACGAGACAAATAACCAAAGTGGCAGACATTCTCTTCTTTCTCGTGGCATCATTTCTGGAAACTTTTGTTATAACAGTGGAGGAACAACTGAACACTGACTGCCCTATACTGACTGAGAAATGCCTATTCATGACAAAGTGAAAATTAAATTTCCCATATAACAGCCATAAAAGGAGAAGAAATCTTGCCAAAACCTATTATTACCGGCAAGACATTTTTATCCAAGTTCTCAGAATTGTACCAAATGTATACATGAGTATACAACAATCACATCTTGCCAGGCTTAATCAGTTAGGAACAACATTACTAAGAAGCAACGATGATATGTAGCAGATCAGCAGGAGATTTTGTAAAAACATTAGAGCATCTGGTTTTCTCTGGACCAATGTTGTAAAAAGGGGGAGATGTTTAACTCCCTCCCCATATCAATAGGTTAGGTTTTCCCCTGCACAGTTGTGTCAGACTCTAGGGGGCAGTGCTCATCTCAGTTTCTTAGCCGAAGAGCCAGCGCTGTCCGAAGATGCTTCCGTGGTCATGGGGCTGGCATGACGCACGCGGAACGCTGTTACCATCCCAACAAAGTGGTACCTATTTATCTACTTGCATTTGCATGCTTTCGAATTGCTAGGTTGGCAAGAGCTGGGGCTAGTATGGGAGCTCACTCTGTCACGTGGTGCTCGGGTCTCGAACCGCCAACCTTCCAATCGACAAGCCTGGCGTCTGAACCACTGAGCCATCGTGCCCCCTCCCCATATCATTACTGTGATATTAGTCTCATCCCTATCCAAATGCTATTATCTTCATTGACTTGTGCCCAACAGGGCAAATACCAGAGAGGGGGGGTTGTGTAATTTAGATTGAGAAAACAGTACATGGATATTTTTAATACAATCCTCCAAGACATGCCATTGTACTGTTCAAAACTAAAGTCCCACTTTCAAATTTCAAGTCAGGCAACTCTATCATGATCTCTAAATATCATCTATTTGCATAAGATGGAATAGTTTTTCACGTGTTTTTATTTATACATATACATCTTCTTTGCAAATGAATACCTATGCACTCCTGTGTATATCAGAGGACTATCTCATTATTGTATGTTCAAGGTGGTTTAATCCCTGCTAAGTATGTACAAGAATGCAACCTTAATTGTATTATTTTTTTGTAACCCACTAGAATTAATTGTTGAAGTTAGAAATTGATGCACATAATAAAATAATTAGTTTACCCAATTTGGCCTGGTAATGGATAATAGCAATACACACACTCTTCAGCTAGGAATATTAAAGCATTAAAAGGGCAACAAGCAACGTTACTGCAATATTTGTCCTTCTGAGCGGCTTTCTGTCTTCTGTGTTACACCATGTAAAAAAATATAGACCTGGCCTTGGGAAGGCAGCAAGGAAGGAGAAAAGATTACTCAGTCCTGAGAAAGGGGGAAGCATGAGAAAGATTCTGTTATTCTACCCTGCAACAATAAAGAGCATTCCTGATATCTCGGCTGCTTCTGTTTCTTGACCTTGTCAACCTCAAAGGGCTGACAAATCATCCATGGTAACCGTGACCCCAGCCTAGCTTATCCAGGGGTCTCCTTTCATCTGGGACAGTGGCAATGAGTGTAGACAAAGGACTCAGTGCTTCCTTTTTTTCCACACACACACACACACACACACACACATTGTCAGGGGAAGCAGAGAGGAGGGCGGAGCACTGGATAAGAAGCGGGCACGCAGCTCAGAGAGCCTAGCCTATTTCCCCAAACGTCAGAAGAAAGCTCCGCCCTAGGTTGAGCTGATATACTTGGGAATCTTCAGGCACTGTTAGTTTAGCAGGATTTCTGCTTGTAGGTATGCAATAAACACCAGAGACTAGATTCCTGGCCTCGGCGTGTTATTTCTGCATCTACACACGACATCAATCCTGCTAAACAAAAACTCCCATCGAAAGAGGGAGGAACAAATAAACCAGAAGAATGGCTTCTCAGACACAGGAATTGCAGCAGGCCATAATCCAGCTAGCA